>CM068706.1:31967304-33250500 GCA_035079005.1 Fraxinus americana | reverse complement strand
AAAGAAATTTGTTTAATATTACTATATGATCTTCTATCCTGCAGGCTATATATCAAGTTACAGTCCTCCTTATTTTTAACTTCTCTGGCAAGATCGTTCTCAACTTGAAGAATGAGCCGCAAGAACATGCTAACATGGTGAAGAATACCGTGATATTTAATGGATTTGTTCTTTGTCAAGTAAGTACATTCTAATTTATGTTTGATTAAGCTTAAACAAAGTTAGTTTTTATTAACTTCGCGTCTTCAACATGTTTAGATAACTTACTTTTTTTCCTACTGTCAAAATAAGTAAGTCTTTTTTTCCAAATTGACCAATATCTATTTATTTTACAACTTATTCGTTGCAAGCAAACTTCTAAGCTTAACAAAACATAATATGTTTTCTTATATTACAAGAGAAAATAGTACCCCATAATTCCGTGGGAGGCCAGATTTACCACCAAGTTCATTCTTTCCACTTGGCAATTTACAGATATTCAATGAGTTCAATGCTCGGAAACCAGAGGAGATGAATGTCTTTGAAGGGGTGACCAAAAACCACTTCTTCATAGGCATAGTGGGAACTACATTTATACTTCAGGTGAGATGCCATACATTTATAAATTCTCGGTTTTGGATTTTTATACTAATAGTTCATCATTAACAAGCTCCTGATCTGTAATAGATAATCATCATCGAGTTCCTTGGAAAGTTCGCCACAACTGTTAAGCTGAGTTTGAATCTATGGCTAGTTTGCCTAGCCATTGGCATTTTCAGGTTCGGATATTTTTCTTTAACATTAGTAATTATTGTTTGAAAATCTTTATTCAGTTAAGAATATTGGGAGGATTGTGTGAATGAAACATGGTAGCATAGAACGGGGCCGATTCTATAACTAGGAAGCTTTTCTAAAAGAAATAATGGCTGTGCAAAGTGTTCCAATCATTATAACTTCATGTGCTGAGCCCCCTGCTGGTTCTTTCACAAGATGCAGTTAGGGGTGAACATTGTTCCATTTGGTTCTAGTTCCAAGAGAATCGAACCAAACCGAATCATAAACCAATGATTTTTTTTTAATAATAGAACCAAATGGTTTTTTTAAGATATGGAACCAAACCGGAACTTAACCATTCGTTTCTATTTTGGTTTGGTTCTAATTTTATTTCTTAAATCTTTAAACTTGCACTATATCTGTAAGTTAGTAATATATACTTAAAAAAAATATCAAATAACAAGTTCAAATTATCAATCTTCAAGATTACAAAAGTCCAAATTAACAAACAAAATATAATCATAATTTGAATGCACAAATAAATTTTCTTTCCCATACAAAAGATTGCCTAATAAGTAATAACAATGATTCACTAAGCTAATTGCAACAATTTTGACGTCACACTCCCACGATAAAGGATAAATGATGCAAAACTTTTATAGTCCACTTTTACCGGCAGCCATTAACTGTATAATACTCCGTCAATGTTTATTGGATTTTTCTCTCTATTTGTGAAGAATACAAATAATTCTTCAAACAGTCAAAGTGAACAAATAGTTTAAAGGTTTTTTAAGTGACTGGATGATTCCATTTTTCGATCTTGAAAGTCTCCTCCACTGATGTGATGAAATACGGTACAGGAGTGCCTCAATTTTCTGTAAATTGAAAAGGAGTGAAAGAGAAATTATTCAAATGAATACAAAATTAATGGGTTGTCTCCAATGACCCAAAATCGATTAATGAGTTGTTTCCAATGAATACAAAATTGGGGTCTCTACTAATTAATATATATAGAAAACTAAAATTAAAAATCAAATTTGGTTTAAGTTCTGGTTATCGGTTCTAAAACTAGAACCAGACTAGAACCATAACCAAATGGTCTTGGTTCAAAGAACCAAAACTATTAATTTCTTTTGTAGAACCGAACTAAATCGCTCAATTTGATTAGATTATGGTTTGGTTTGATTTGATCTGGACATTGTGTCAACCCCTAGATGCAATGATTAGTAACTGAACTTCTTGTAGTTTTCCAGGTAAAACCAAACTTATTAAATATTTTTACGAATAGTAATACTCTAATATGCTGACAACATCCATAGAAGTTTAGGTCTCATATGCATGAACCATGAACTTTATAAATCTTCAATCTCGTGTTTTACTCGATTTGATGACAATTATCTTAGAATATGTGGTAATATTCCCTTGTTTCGTGCAGCTGGCCCCTTGCTGTTGTTGGAAAACTGATTCCAGTTCCACAGACACCTCTAGCCAAGGTGTTCATTAAGCCGTACCAGAGATGTGTCGCAGCTCGTCGTAATTCTAGTTAATACATATTATTCAATGTTCCCATATACAAAGAAACCCGTCCAATTTCTTGAAGATCAAATTCTTCTATGGAAAAGTAAATGTCACTACCCATTTGGCTCTTTGAATCTATGCCTGAATATAATATCAACTTATCAAAGTGGGATTAGAAGCAAAAATAGGTGATTATTCATGTACAGGAAAAAATTAAGTATTGTATTACTGATGTTTATTGCCTTGAACTGGGTTGCTTTCACTTTTTTGTTTTTGTTTTTGGACATACTTTATTGTATTTTCATTCAATAAAAAGAGTGGTGAATAATGGATATCTGATTAAAATGTAGTCCGTTTTCCCCCTCCTGTAAGAGAAAAAGGCCAAATTTTAACAGTATTGAGAGCAGGCATTGACAAACTGTATTATTGTGCTTGAAAAAGAAGGGATGATAATGCAGGAACACCTATTATGATGAGTTGCAGAAGAAGCTTCTAAGTCATTCTCTGCATCAAATGACAATTGGTAACAAGTTTCCTCCAACCCACCTGCCTTGCATAGTCACGTGTAAATTACTTTAAGCTTGTTTAGTAAGGTCGATTACTAGATAATATTATTGATATTATCCAGTAATATGTGGCAAAATGCATCAAGAGATGCTGTCTTCTCTCATCTCTATTTTCCATAGCAATGATTAAACATGAAAAAGGGTGATTCAAGATCAGCATGGAGAAATAGAAACAATATTACTGTCAGTCAAGCATCCATTTGATTTTCCTTCAATTTTTTTTTCCCTTGTAGTAAAAATGAAAAGTAATGTGAGGAGATATAATCACTTTTCTCAAAAGCTATAGCTGATACGAGAGACGCAATTAAGCTTTATACTACTTAGGATTAGGTCCGAGAATCTACTCCAACTACTATTTATTTTGGGGCTAAACCTCTTTCACGCAATAGACACATCCCATGTTCAGTGATGTTCTACATCATTTTCACCACCTTGAAGAATCAAACATGAGATCTCCAGTTCTGATACGAGCTCGTGTAGAAAGATGTAATCACTTTTCTTAAAAGTTTTAGCTAATAATATAGATCCAAACAAATATCACTAAGGATCAAGCTTGAGAATCCACCCAAACACTATTCGATCGAGGGGCAAAAACCCTTTATGCATTCGGCCCATCCCTTTTTCAGTGACGTGGAGCATGACAAAGAATGGAGAAGAATAAGAGCGAGACAAAATAATGCCCCTATTTGGTTAGCTAAAAATCAGATTTTTAGTAGGAATAAAAATTGATGAAATGCTGTTGAAAAGTCGATAAAAAATTGTAGATGTCATAAAATGTGTGATTAAACATGTCATTTTTTATTTCACAAAAATGTGTGTTTTCTGATTTTCAGTTTCCTTGTTTTTTTTCCCCCCTTCAAGCAAATTATTCAAAGCGGAGCAATTGACAGCTGTGGATGACAAAACTACAAAACTTGTTCTACAAGGAATAGAGAGTACAATGATTTTACAATGCATTCCACAAACATTTGACTATCACACCTTAAAAGTCTACAATTGTACGACAAAACCCCTTAGGCGGAATCCTTAAGAGAAGTCTCTTCTTGTTCTTAAATAAAATGCAATACAATTCCAAAACCATTCTGTTTCACTACTTGTAAATTAACCCTGAACAATTTGATCCAGGAGAAATGACCGTTTTTGAAAGTGCTGTGCATCTGTGGAGTGTATGCCAACACAGTTCCACCAGAACTAGCAGAAACACGAATAGGCAAAATGATTCTTTTTTGAGACATAATGAGATGTGAAATCTCCAGAAGATGCGGTAGAACCAGGAATGCTTGCTGGAACGAGTATCTGTGTCTTACCAGAAGCAATTCTCTTCCCAGCAACATTGGCATAAAACAGGCCGGAAATGGCCGGTACAAAAACATCGCTTTCAGAACAAATGTAGAAGTCGATAACCTTCTCATATTCAGAAGTTTCTGACCCAAGGAATTTATCCTTTTTATCCATCGGCATTATACTTTCCTGCAATGTAAAAAGGAAACTAAATACTAGAGCATCTCCAATGGAATTGTGGATTACTTAAAAAATTGTGCCACATAAGCAAAAATGACAGTGTTTAAAAAAAATTCTCTCCAGTGCAAACTGATAGGGACTCTGTCAAGCTAACATGACAGAGAAAAAATAGAAAATGTCTAGAGCTCTATCGATTAAAAAGCTCTGACTGATGGAGTGACTTGGCAAACTCCATATTTTCTTCCCAGATTTATATTTCCTATCCTTCAGACATTTTGTTTTTATCTTAAGAAAATAGAAAACACGTAGATAGCAATCCATAGAATGCACCAAAAGACTAATTCTGAACTTGACTGTCTATTTATTAGACATTAGTGCCACTTAGACCAGAAGTCTTTCAACTTTTGTACCATCTAGATAGCAATACATGGAATCCATTTGAGATGCTCCCAATAATGCTTCCTGGTGTTAAAAAGCTCGTTAGAGATATATTTCAAGGAGAAATATCAGAACAAGATTTCACCTTTGTATAAGTTTTTGGGAAGAACTCCTTTAGATTGTCGAGGCTGCTGTCCCATCTTGATTCAGTCACGTATACTGTTGTGTCCTTGTCATACCCAATCTTCCTCAAAAATTGCGCGATGTCATGAGGACCATAACAGCTTTTTGATCCACTATTTTTATGGCAACCCTTTTTCTCTAAGATATCGAGCCTAAGGTCAACTGCTACGAACTGTCCATTTGACTTCCGACTTAAGGTCCTCAGGCGATTCACCAATGAGTCAACAACTTCACGAACTTCTGTCTGTGGCTCAAGGGTTCCAAACATTGCCAAACATCCAATAGAGTCGGACTTACTTTTTTCTTTTTTCTTTTTCATGTTTACTGAGGGGAAGTAAGTTGCTAGCCTTATGTTTCCCTTGCTTCTGAAGACGGGTTCAATATTTTCTGCAATGTACTCATCACTAACCCGATTGGGGACCTTTACAACTGCAAGATTACGTGCTGATAATTTAGCAGGCTGAGATTTAACAACTTTCACTACACCGTCAAGGCTTGATATGAACTTTTCAACATCATAAACATCTTCAAAGTTCCTGAAAGTTACAAAAATACTACATCAGGGTAGTGATTATCCCCCAGGATCACTAATGCAAAGGAAGATGATACAATAGGTTGATATGGCAAACACATAAAACTTATAGCACACCTATGTTACAATAGGTTCTCATTTCTCTCAGTGGATTTAGTCTTCTGGAGAGTGAAAAAATTGACTAAATGCTCACAGTTACATGATTATCCAAAAGGGAGGAGCATATGCATTTCACTTTTCACATAGGAAATTTGTTAATTTCTATTCAACAAACTCTTTTCAAAGATAGATATAGAGAATCATTCGTGGATGTAATACATCGGATTAATACGTGAATGAAGGCGATGAGACTAAATTACATTTTCCTCTTCTTTTTTCCCGAAGAGTATGTGTATTACATCATCAAAAAAATCCATCACATTTGCCATGTACTATAACTAAAGACATAGCCGCATCACCGAAAAATAGACCACCAAAAAAGTACCTCTTGTCACCAGGTTTGCTTCCCCTAATGTCTGGGAGTACAAGAATCGCACGTAGATATCTTGACACCACCACTGCATCAGAAATCTGAACAAAACAATTAATGGTGAAATGCAAGAGATGAAAAAAATTCAAGCAGTCTGAATAATATATTTCCCGAGCTTAATCCCCCTCCATTGGAAGAAAAAATTGATAAATAGTAATATAAATTCCTGCAAGGGCCAAAGATGGAGTTGTCAAGAATCAATATTACATACAAACTCACACAGTTAAAGCTGTTACTACGTTTGGTAAGGAAGTCTTTTGATGAATAAGTTCATCAAGAAAGTCTACTAATATATATTTTAAAACTGTGTATAAATAAAAAGCAGGATGGCAACTCAAAATACCTGTGAGACGTGATACTCAGGGCCATTAGTTAACGAGAAGGTGACATACCCTTGTGGTTCATCTGACTCCTCTGTCATCAAAACACAAAATAAGACAAACATACAAGAAAAATCCAAAAAATATAACCGTTAAAATATTTCAGATACGATAGGACTGATTTCTCAAGAACTTCATTTTACTCACCCAAAACTGGCTTATCCCAACATGGCTTTAGAGCTAAGCCTTCGTCCTTCCAAAGCCCTTCAGCCTGTTTTTTACCACTAGCATGGCCATGCTCCAAAGCCTTGGTGGTCTCGTGAACAGCTGTCTGTATCGAGAGGAAAGCCAACAAGAAAATGAAAATAAGAAAAAGAAACGCACTTAAGTCAACAAGGATAGACAATGTACATTAATAAAATTGCAGTTTATAGATCTCTTCATCCCTCTTTGTCATTGTGTCGAATTAAATGTAAGTATATAAGCACTCTTATCTTTGTCCTGAATCATGGAACAAAAGGAACAAAATTCATAGAATTGAGAATGCTAAAAGAATGTAGAAATGTAAAGTTGCTGCTGCAAGCTACCAAAAACAGAAGGCCAGCAATTTAGATCACTACAGATATGCATACATCATCAGATACACAAACTATAAGACATGATGTCAATGGACAATAACGGACATTAGGTTCAGAAAAATTAATGCAGTTGTCTGAAGCCAAATCGCACAATAGAAAAGACAAATGAGTGAATGAACATTCACAGATATTCAATTCGAAAAAATCAATACAGTTGTTTGAAGTGAGATTGCGCAAGAGAGACGATATCAGTGTGAAATCAAAGTCAAATAAAACCAATCCAAGCTTCACAATCTGTACATTATCATGAGCTAATCTACATAAAATAAAAGACAATTCGGGGAAATTAACGTAGTTCTTTGAAGTCAAAATTGAGAAAGAGAGGCGAAATAAATGTTGAGTCGAAGTCAATGCAAATCAAACCAAGCTTCACAAAGTTGCATAATATCATGAATTAGTCCACATATTCAGATCAAATAAACCAAAATCAAACCAAACAGTAAAGTCAGTACCAATTCTCCAAATCGAGCCCATATTCCCTCAAGATCAAGCGCGGGAATCCACCCCAAGCGCTATTAAGCATAAGAATCAATACAGTAAAAGCAAAACAGTAGTACCTGAACAGAATCAAAGTGGTCCCGCTTGATCATATTCCCCAGCATGACGAACATTGTAACAGTAAGCACTCCTGCCAACACCTGTCTCGGATCCACACCCATTTCTTCAGATCCAATTCTTACTCCAATCTGGGTCTGTATGTATGTATTTGTAGCAGTAAAATTTCTTCTCTACTACACCCTCTTTCTCTCGCTAACTGTAATAACAATAATGATAACAAACAAATGGCAAATCAAATCATATCCACATAACGAGACGAGAGGGAGAGAGTAGAACAAGGTTTGAGTATAGTGAGAGAAAGTAAAACCCCCAACCCGCAGCTTTACGAATTGGCGCTTATTGTTTAACCATCTATCGTTTTCTTCCTTGTTAGGTATATCTACCCATTAGATATTATTTTATATGCACACACAGATACATATAAATACGTACAGCTAATTGCTACTCATGTGCAAAGAGTATACGAACTGGTGAATAAACAGATAAATGGTTGTCTATAGACCATATAGAGAGAGAGAGAGAGAGAGAGAGGTGTATGCATACGTACTGATTAGCACCGACAATTTCCCGAAGACGATGGAGCGCCTAAACTTCAGCACTTCTTTCCCTGTTTTTTCCTTTCTTATAATAGTTCAAAGTCTATGCATGTTTGGTGATTAATTAAATTAAAATTGAAGTATTTGGATAATAAAGAATAACATATTGACACTCGTCTACTTATTTTTAAGTGATATGTAATCTTAAAGATTAATGTTATACATTATTACTGGTGTTAAACATCAGTGTAGATTACAATTATACGATAAATTCATTAAAATTTAAAAGAATATGATCGATAATACTATCGGAGTGAAACAAGGGATTTAAAGAAAAACATAGGCTAGACTGGATTAGTAACAAGTAAACATTTTGCTTGTATATCTCCAAATATTTTGGAGATAAATACCAATCGTAAATCTCTGTTTGGATGAAAATTTAATGGGATTCTTCCAATACTGAGATAGCGAACTAGTACGCCGCCTTCTATTATTAGTCGTAGAGTGCCCTCATCACTCATTTCTAGTGATTATGGATTGGCTTAGCCACACCGGTCAAGGGCCTTTTTCATCGTGTTTGGGAGAGTACTCAAGATAAATTCTTTAGCAGAAGACTCACAAAGGGATACTGACAAGGCCAAAAACCTTTTTTGTACGAATTCGGGCAATAATGACATTTGTCGATATGCCACGGCCTGTTTACTAAGATCATCATAGATTATTAATGCGTGCATTCCATTATCGACATACAAAGTGTAGTTATTTAAATCAGTGATTTAGCACGATTAGTGTTTGTATTATTTCATCTTCAATGTGACGCGTGTCATACTTTTAAAATGATTCATCATCTTTGAATGCCATATGGTCTGATGTTTAAAACTACTGATGCCGAGATAAGAAATGAGTAGTGGTTGGGAGTCATATAAAATGTACATAATAAAATGTTTGATGTATATCGAATTCGAGGACACCTTTTTCGTATCAATGAGTTTGACAAATAATCACAATTCATAATTTAAGCATACCATCTAGATGTGATTTTAAAAGGATTTGATAGATCTAAATCATTAAAATAACTTAAATTAATGATTATGATTAGCTGTTAATATTTATTATTATTATTATTATTATTATTATTATTATTATTATTAAATTCGTTGGTAGGAGATTTATGTCATATTGTATGCAAAGAATAATAAAATTTCTATACTTTATGTTGTATTTTAACAAATAATTTTCACCATTGTTAAGAGTAGTTGTGGGTAGTCTATCGCCATTTGTACAAGGGAATTTCTCATGGCCAATGCCAGGGACACAGAGTGTCTCACTGGACATGTACAGGAGAAAATTCCCTGTACGTGTAGCATAGTCTACCCGCAGTCATTGAAAATTACGACAACTTAAATATTCATCAATTTGTTTCAAGCATCAATTTATTTATTGTAATTCTACTCATTTTCATATTTGTTTTATTTTTAAAGTAGATTACAAAAATGAAAAAATAATTGACAAGTCATCATGTCAACTTCGTAAATGTTTTCAGAAGTTTTTGAGTATTATTATATAGAAATTCTCGATAAAATACATGATATGACATGAAATCAGCAATTTAGATGTTAAAATCGTAAGTGACTTTCACATGACTCAAAATCAGAGGACAAAATCATTAAATCACTTAACATTTATTTCCAATTTAGGACGTGTTTGGTAGAGATTAAAATTGAAAAACTAATCATTATTGTTGACTTTTATTAGACGAGTGAGATCCAATAACAGTTATATTTTCAATTTTAATTGAATTTTAAGTAGGACCGAACACGCCCTTAACTCAAAATGACGTGCAATTTTAATGTTCATATTGCCTATTTTCATCACGTGGGGATCCAAATACAAATACTCAAAAAGTTCGAGGCCTGAGAACCTCAATTATATAAGTTAAAAACCGTAACTTGTGAAAGGTTTGAGGAGTTCAGCCCTAATTTGCCTTAAAATTTACTTGCAAACAAGAAATTACCATCCTCGCAATATTAATTAATTATTTAATTTTTGAAAAGTTGGTGTGGAGCCCATTAAGAGCAAGAGTGGTCAGTGATCAGAGTCATACATGTGGATGGATGGAACTTGTGCCACATGACTTGAATTTTCCAAATTATAAATATCTAAATGTAGCACGTGATACTCACGTTACTACACGGTAGTGTACAGAAAATCTACAAATAAACAAGAAAATGAATGAAAGGTAATTATAGAATGTCATATCGAATAAAGATGTAGACATAAATTAACTTATAAAAGATTGTGTTACTACTCTTAACAAGATTGACATTTTAAAATGGAACCCTAAATTTTAATATGTTATCAGAGCCCATTGAGTTCTAACGAGAAATTCGATCCGGTTACGACTCCAAAAGTGAGAATACGAATTTCAAGATTGGTCTGCTCAAACGAGCCACCATCTTGCAGTAGCATGTTAAGGGATGAAATCTCACATCGAATAAAGATAAACATAAACTAACTTATAGAAGATTGGATTACTCATCTTAATAAGGTTGACCTTTGTAAGATAGAATCTCAAATCTTAATAGTGTGGATACTCCAACAAGTGCGAATTTCAATAAAATGCATTTACGTTAATGAACTTTATAATTTTTGTTTTAAAGAAGAATAATTACGTATATCAGTATGTAAATTATTATGTACACATAGCATAGTTCATGAATTAAAGTAAATTTTATGAATTCTTTATTGAATGAATAGATTACTTTCGAACATGAAATTACAGCGATAATTTAATGTCACTGTCGCAGTGTCACTACGACCCCACCCCCACGGAAATTCAGCCAGATTGGTCGGGGTGACTGGTGGGGGTACTTTTCAGTTTAGCCATGTCAAAGGTGCCATTTTCCACTTTGCCCAAAAATTTTAACCATTCACCACAATAGCCTTCCAACGATGAAAGGACGAAATTACCCTTAAAATGTTATACAAATTACAAAAAAATGGTATTGTTTAAAAGATAATAATACCCTTTTTTATGTTATAAAAAATTCCAGACGATTGGTTGTAAAAGGGTCAACCAGACGGCCCGGACGTCCGGGCAGTCCGGGTAGTCTGGGCCCGGACTGCCCGGACGTCCGGGCCGTCCGGGCCGGTCCGGGTCCGACGCACCTTGCAGTATTTTTGGGCCATAACTTTCTCTCCTAATATCCGATTGAGGTGATTCAAAATGCGTTGAAAAGCTAACTCAGAGGGCTACAGCTTTGTTTCAAATACCATCGTCGAATTCGATCGTTTTCTATGTCAAAAACTGATCTCAATATGAGGCTGAAAACCGATGGAAAACTTTTCAACATTTTTGGGCAATAACTTTCTCTCCTAATGCCCGATTGAGATGATTCAAGATGCGTTAGAAAGCTAACTCAAAGGGTTACAACTTTACTTCAAATACCATCTTCAAATTCGATCGTTTTCCATGTCAAAAATTGGCCTCAATATGAGACTGAAAATCGGTGTAAAACGTTTCAGGTTGAAAGCTAATATGTGATAATGTTTTGGCTATATTTCATCCATTTGACTCATTTTTCATCCAATTGACCTCCAACACTCTCGTCTCTTCATCGTAAGGTTATAAACAAGTTTAGAATATTTGCACTTTAATCCATAAACTATCACTTTCCTCAATTTTGGACATTTTCGCTCTTTTCTTCTAATTTCTATCGTATTCGTTCATTTACAACCTAAACTAAAATGCAAGTGTGCTTAAAATATTTAGGCGCCTATAAATCATGAAAATACAATTATTAGTGGATGAAAAATGTGATAACTGCACTATTATCACCTCCTCTTCGAGTCCAATTTTTATGATCACGCACGGCTTCATCTAAAGCTCCAAAATACGTCAATTTCTCTAATGTATTTAAACTACAAAACGACATGAACACACATCAAAACGCTCAAAAGTGCTAAAGAACAAACTAAAAACTACGATTTAAAGGTATTTGTTTAATTAGTTAATTGCACTCATCAGTATATTATTAATTATAATTTGTATGTTGCATAATTATTGTCGTTAAATATTCAATTATAATTAAATTGCTTATTTTAATTGTTTATATAATATTTAATTATAATTAATAGAATATTAAATGAACAATTGAAATATAAAATATAAATAAATAATTTAAATCGAGTATTTTAATTGTTTACTCATATTTAATTGTAAAAGAAGAATTTATAATTAAATTGCCCATTTTAATTGTTTATACAATATTTAATTATAATTAATAGTATATTAAATTAGCAATTGAAATATAAAATTTAAATAAACAATTAAATGAAATAATTTAAATCGTGTATTTGAATTGTTTACTTAATATTTAATTGTATATAATTAAATTGCCTATTTTAATTGTGTATATAATATTTAATTATAATTAAAAGAATATTAAATAAACAATCGAATATTTAATATTTTATTATTTATAACTAAATAATATTTTATTATTTTTTGTTTTAATTGTTAACCGATTATTTCATTATTTTAATTGTTAATTGAATATTTTATGTATTGTTTATAAATAATATAAAATTAAATAAACAATCGAATATTTGTTTAATGAGTTAATTGCACTCATCGGTATATTATTAATTATAATTTGTATGTTGCATAATTATTGTCGTTAAATATTCAATTATAATTAAATTGCTTATTTTAATTGTTTATATAATATTTAATTATAATTAATAGAATATTAAATGAACAATTGAAATATAAAATATAAATAAACAATTCAAATAAACAATTCAATGAAATAATTTATTTTAAATAAATAATTCAAATCGTATATTTTAATTGTTTACTCATATTTAATTGTAAAAGAAGAATTTATAATTAAATTGCCCATTTTAATTGTTTATATAATATTTAATTATAATTAATAGTATATTAAATTAGCAATTGAAATATAAAATTTAAATAAACAATTAAATGAAATAATTTAAATCGTGCATTTGAATTGTTTACTTAATATTTAATTGTATATAATTAAATTGCCTATTTTAATTGTGTATATAATATTTAATTATAATTAAAAGAATATTAAATAAACAATCGAATATTTAATATTTTATTATTTATAACTAAATAATATTTTATTATTTTTTGTTTTAATTGTTAACCGATTATTTCATTATTTTAATTGTTAATTGAATATTTTATTTATTGTTTATAAATAATAGAAAATTAAATAAACAATCGAATATTTGTTTAACGAGTTAATTGCACTCATCAGTATATTATTAATTATAATTTGTATGTTGCATAATTATTGTCGTTAAATATTCAATTATAATTAAATTGCTTATTTTAATTGTTTATATAATATTTAATTATAATTAATAGAATATTAATTGAACAATTGAAATATAAAATATAAATAAACAATTCAAATAAACAATTAAATGAAATAATTTATTTTAAATAAATAATTTAAATAG
This sequence comes from Fraxinus americana, assembly GCA_035079005.1. Classification (NCBI taxonomy): domain Eukaryota; kingdom Viridiplantae; phylum Streptophyta; class Magnoliopsida; order Lamiales; family Oleaceae; genus Fraxinus; species Fraxinus americana. The sequence goes on along the minus strand of CM068706.1, from coordinate 33,237,032 downwards.
CATATTTTAATTGTTTACTCATATTTAATTGTAAAAGAAGAATTTATAATTAAATTACCCATTTTAATTGTTTATACAATATTTAATTATAATTAAAAGTATATTAAATTAGCAATTGAAATATAAAATTTAAATAAACAATTAAATGAAATAATTTAAATCGTGTATTTGAATTGTTTACTTAATATTTAATTGTAAAAGAATAATTTATAATTAAATTGCCCATTTTAATTGTGTATATAATATTTAATCATAATTAAAAGAATATTAAATAAACAATCGAATATTTAATATTTTATTATTTATAACTAAATAGTATTTTATTATTTTTTGTTTTAATTGTTAACCGATTATTTCATTATTTTAATTGTTAATTGAATATTTTATTTATTGTTTATAAATAATAGAAAATTAAATAAACAATCGAATATTTGTTTAACGAGTTAATTGCACTCATCAGTATATTATTAATTATAATTTGTATGTTGCATAATTATTGTCGTTAAATATTCAATTATAATTAAATTGCTTATTTTAATTGTTTATATAATATTTAATTATAATTAATAGAATATTAATTGAACAATTGAAATATAAAATATAAATAAACAATTCAAATAAACAATTAAATGAAATAATTTATTTTAAATAAATAATTTAAATAGCATATTTTAATTGTGTACTCATATTTAATTGTAAAAGAAGAATTTATAATTAAATTACCCATTTTAATTGTTTATACAATATTTAATTATAATTAATAGTATATTAAATTAGCAATTGAAATATAAATTTTAAATAAAGAATTAAATGAAATAATTTAAATCGTGTATTTGAATTGTTTACTTAATATTTAATTGTAAAAGAATAATTTATAATTAAATTGCCTATTTTAATTGTGTATATAATATTTAATTATAATTTGGGGAAAAAAGAAGAATGGTCATCTGGCAAATGGCTCAAAGAACCGAGCAAGCTCTCGAGGATAAGTTTGACAGCATCATCTAAATGGAAATCCATCCTGCAACATTTCAAATGTTAGAATCTTATGCAAGATATAATAGATAAAACATAATATGAGAAAATTAAACTAACCGAATGATAATAACTACTATCTGCAAGAATTAATAGATAATGGAACAATAAATAATGCAATAATGGAATAAACGAATGACATTAGACTCCTTTTGTAATTAAATATTAAACAAACTATTAAAATAAACAATTAAATTAAATAATTTATTTCAATTATAATTGTTTATATAATATTTAATTATAATTAATAGAATATTAAATAAACAATCAAATATTTCAAGAAGAATTTTTAATTAAATTCCTTATTTTAATTGTTTGTATAACATTTAATTATAATTATTAGAATATTAAATAAATAATTCAAAGAAACAATTTATTTTGAAATTGTTTATTTAATTGTTTATAAACAATTTCAATATAGAAATTATTTAATTATAATTATTAGAATATTATAATTATTTTGAAATTGTTTATAAACAATTTATTTTGAAATTATTAGAATTTATTAGAATATTATAAACAATTTATTTTGAAATTGTTTATTTAATTATAATTATTAGAATATTAAAATATAGAAATTAAATGAAATAATTTATTTTAAATAATTTATTTAATTGTTTATAAACAATTTCAATAAGTAGTTTAAAATATAATCGATTATTTTTATTCTTTGTAATCAAATTAAATACGTTATTATATTTTATTTTTTAATTGTTGAAAAACAAAAAAAAAAAATAAATAAACAACTGGGCCCAGAAGGCCCAGAAGTCTGGGCGGCCCAGACGCCCAGTCTGGGCCCAGACGGCCCTTCTGGGCCGTCTTGGTCATCTCCTCCGACGGAGATCGCCGGAAAACGTCATTTCCGGCGATCTCCAACCCCCAAATCTCACCCAAATTATATTTCATCCATTAATAATTGATTCTATAACAATTTCTTCGAAAATAATCAACAAAAATTCGAAAATATGCTTTATTTATTCAATTATTTCAACCATGCTTTGTAAAATAACATATAATGGTTTTCAAAACTCACCTTGTTCAAGAGAAATGGCGATTCCGGTCTGGGTCGTCGGTTTTTTGGTCCCCTTTGCACGTTGATTGAGTTTTTTTTTTCTTTCTCAACTTTCTTCCAAGGTACTTGTGAGGGTAAAAATGGGAAAATGCTAAACTTTGAAGTTTTTTTTAGTTTTTCCTTTTTTTTTTTTTTTTTTAGCCAGTCAACGGCTATTTTGAAAAATTGGTCGGGTGACCCGGGTATTTCCCACTATTTCCTCGTGACTGGTGAGAGGTGAAGGTGGGTGACAAGGAAGGCAACGTTTTTTCTATTTATTTAATAATTTTAAAATAAAGTATAAGGATTTTCTTTATTAAATTTTTTTTTTTTTTTTTAATTCATTCGTTTTCAATAGCGACTAGACGTTTTCGCCTTTTACTAAGTGCCCATTTGACAACCAATAGGAAAAAAAAAAGTAATTTTAGGAGAATGTATAGTTAGAAAGTATGGAATTTTTTTATATAAGTATATAATATTTTATTGTGTGAATGCGTGATTAAAAATGATCATATAACAAATCATACAATAAATTAAAGAGTGTCAAACAGATGAAATTAATTAACACACAAGTGAAATGAATTGTCAAATGTATTAACAGTTTAATTATTTCATAATTGCTCGATGGTGGAGTCGGTTGATTATAGACCAATCACTCGCAGTAGCCTTAATTAAAATTATTACAAGTGTTCATTCTAGTCACTTGCTTACTTTAATACGCATTATATGAATGTAGTATCTTTTTCAATGTAAAATTGTCAATCATCATAAATAAATTTCAAAAGCAACAACCAACTTTTTTAGTATAATTTTAAAATTTTAACCTCATTGAAGAAAAAAAAAGTTGAATATAAGTATGTATCTATTACTTGTGTGCATATGAACAACTCCAAATCAAGATTTGAATGGAAGTTGTAGATTGAATCTCTTTTATCCATGGTTGATTGACAAATTTATTTAGAAAAAAATAAAGGCAATTTGGCTTTTTCAATATTAAAAAATTTCAAAAAAAATTAGGGAGGGTCAATTATTCGATTCTTGGTTTAGAATAGAACCAAACCTGCCAGTTCTCGATTTTAGTACCTATTTGGGTATTTAACCTAAGAAGAACCGAACTGAATCGCTCGGTTCGATTTGATTTGGATTCAATTTGATCTGATTCGGTTCAATTAGAGAGTTTTGCCTAGTCTTAATCCATGCACTATAATGAAAGAGAAAAAAAAATTTGCCGAGGTTTTCAACTTATATATTTGTGTAAAAAATATTTTACCTATATTTTTTTGGCAATTTGGCGTGTGGGGTGTTGATTTGCAGGACAAAATGAATAAACACAAATAATTTTAGTATAAAATAAATAAAAAATGGAAATGAAAGAAAGGATAAGAACAGCTAGAGATTGGATATCTTCACTACATCCAAATGACGCTCAATATATTGAGTGATGCTTGGAGTACAGACAATTTTTCCACAGGGGGTTTACAGGCAAGACACATGGTGGGGCCCGCGCAATTTTTATTTTCATTTTAATACATGTGGGGCCCGCCCCCCTTGTGAGGCCCCTGTTAAAATTGCCCCTGTACGTAGGGCATTAGCCCAATATATTTGTAGTGTTGATTTAATATATTCATATGCATTTTTAAAATTAATTTCGATCAATTCTCTCTCTTGACCTACATTGGTGTTATTAAACACAACAATCCATGGAATTGCACAAGCCCTGGATGCAAAAAGCAATTGCTTCGATTATTGCATGTGCACACGATTTATCATCATTGTCATTCCGCATTGATTGTAATTTTAAGGTTTCATACTCTATTTCTTCTCTCGACGTCTCTCAAATTCATTTCCTTGCTTATATGTACCATAAGTGATTCTGGCTAAGGTTGTGGAGATGGAATTAGTGATACGAAAACAAAAATTGAGACAAGTGGAATTAGTCGGACTAAGCAAAGATAGAAGGGTATAGGCATTTTTAAAATCAAGCTTTACTCATTTTTGGAGTTGAAAAATATAAGAAACCTTATTGTAATCAAATTGAACAAAGTGTATTTTTTTCCTTGTTAGGTTAAAACACCAGAAAATAATCTCGTTTTCTAACGGTTCTTTATAGTTTCCATTTTTTCACATGTTCCAAAGGGCATAGTAAAAGTCTGGAATTCTTTACTTCTTTATGGATTTGAACTTGTCATATGGGCCCTTATGATCTGTGTCTGATTGGGCTGGGCCATTAGTCCAAATACTTTGTAACCATTTTTTTTGAGGAAATTACATTAAACAAGGTGTTTAGCTTTGACTTTTAAAAAATCAAGTTTATACTTTATTTAATCAAAAATCAGGTTTTAATTTTTACCATTAATATTAATAATGATATTTTTAATTAAAATAATCTACATACCCACCCTACTATCTACCCCCCAAATTTATTTTAAGTATAAAATCCTAACAAAACCCTAAACCATTTCATTCTTTCAATTCTCTCGCCTCCACCGCCACCGCCGGCCGCCTCCACCGCCAAGAAAATAAGTTTAACTTATTTCAAAAATAAGAAAACAAGTTTGAAATTTCCAAAATCAGATTTTTATTAAAAAAATTTAAATTTTTATTTATTCAATAATAAATTACTAAATTAATTTATTATTAAATATTTAATTATAATATAATATAATTAACTCATCCCACCTTCACCACCTCTACAGCTCCAACGACCGTGCCGATCACCTCCCTACTCCGGCAACCGTTCAGGCGTCGATTTTTCTAGCGACTGCTCCGCTATATTTTTTTGTTCGGTTAACATGTTTTTTTTACTGTCACAACCCAGTTCACAAGTCACAGTCCATGTCACAAATCACAGCTCAGGTCACAAGTCAAGAGTCATAGCTCATATCACAAGTCCTAGCTTAGGTCACAAGTCATAAGTCAAGAGTTACAGCTCAGGTCACAAGTCACAAATCAAGTCACAGACCAGGTCACAAGTCATAAATCAAGTCACAAGCCAGGTCACAAGTCGCAGACCAGATCAATAAGAAGATCAAAATCTACCGGTGCAGCCTCCTTCCCCAATTCCATCCTCAAATCCACCCAAATCGCCGCCTTTCCCACTACCCTCTCTCGCTCATTTACCCACGCCACCATTGTCCAAAAGCACACACCTGCTCATCCAAAACCCTCCATTTCCGTTTACACCATCCGCCACTGTCGCGCTATTGTTCGATGTCGGCTAGTGGTGGAGAGTTTGCCAAAAATTCTGCGAAAGAGCTGGGTGTTTTTGGGTAAGAGAAGGTGGGGTAGGGTTGAAATCTGAAGAGATGTCACTGCTTTCTGTTCCGATTTGAACTTTAGATTTTTTCTGATACATTACATACGTAAAACAACCAAGAATCGCTCAAAATAAAAATTCAAAACCAGAGGACGATCGGCCTCAACATCGCCCATGGATTTACAGTATTAAATGGGATATTCTCCTTGCCCTCATTTTTTGTGTAGTACTTTGATTTGGTCTCAATCATCGGAAAAAACTTCGATCCAACATCCAACATCATCGTCCCCCTTCGATCCAACAACTCACCTCCACCTATAGATCCACCACTATCGCCAGCAACAGCCATCGCCCATTGATGTGTGGGGACTGCATCCCCAGCAGCTCGTGTGGGGAGAGAGATGCGAGAGATGAGATTTAGAGAGAGAAAGTATGTGGATGCGTCGTCGGTGCTGAGTGGTGGCTGCATCGCCGGAGCTTGTGCGGAGGGAGGGTGGAGAGGTGAGAGGCGGGATTTAGAGAGAGAAAGGAGGAGGTGAGAATTATGATTAATTGCAGCATATTTATTTTTATAAAGATTTTAATTAAAATAAAATAAAATATCTGATTTTGAACATATTAAATTTCCAATCTGATTTTAGAAGTTTAAAAACTTAAAGTATGGTTTCATGTAATTACCACTTTTTTTTTTTTGGAATTGTTTTTAAAAGAAAATCTCTAAAGTGATTTTGAAGAGAATATAATTTAAAAACTGGAATGAATTGGACATACTAGTCTCACTCGAAAGTTGGTGAACCAGATCTCGATTGATCTGGATGAAATAATTGCGTCAGATGACAATTAAACCCGTCAAGACTTGACCAAAATTAAGGTTAAAGTCGGCCAAATTTGGCGAGCAATTCCATTCCAAAAAATTATTATGGTTGCGAAAGATTTCAACCTAGGACCTCCAACTTAAACTGCAAGCCTCCATACACTATGCTACTCAATTAGTTATTAAACTAATCAGCCAAATAATTAATACACCTAAACATTGTTTTTTCATTGAAAAAAAAAAAATATTTGTATTTAATTTTTCACTACACAATGACCTCTTGAACTCCTCATCTGCTCAGTAACTAGATCATCCCATCCTTCATCCGAGTCAACAATTGAGTAGAATTTGATAATTTAGTTGGAGAGTATCCCATATAGTATATGGTTATTTATTCAATGTTTTGTTTGGTTTCATTTTTGTAATTAAAATCCGGACCCCTTTTTTTCTGATCCTTCGAGAAAAAGACTCACTCTTCATAAAAAAGATAAATTCCTTTAAGGAGAAGAGTATCCAATATAGTATATTGTTAATTATTCAATGTCCTCACGCGTGTTGGCCAATATTGGCCATGAGCCTGGATATTGAAGCTTGACCTAACTCGATGGATACTGTGCTAAACTTAAGAAAGCACTATAGTCTTGCTACAATAAGGGTCCGTTTGATTGCAATGGTGGAAAATGAGTGGAAAGAAAATGAATTTTAGGGAAAGTAATTGCCTAAAAATTGTTTTCCAGGAAATTGTTAATTAAGTGTGTTTGATTAGTTAATTAGACATATATTTGGAAAATGATTTTTGATGGACATTTTAACATTTTTTTATTATGTCACTGTCCTATATTAGAAGTTTATAAAACCATTGGAGAGAATAGCATCTATAAAAGACATTATCTTACATTAGAAGTTTATGAAACCATTTGAGATAAGTGCATATATAATATGAGCATGACATCCATTAGATCACATCCAATAATATGAGCATCACATTAGAAGTTATCGACTTTTTTGACTTCTATACAGAAGCTCCATCTTTTCATATAGAAGAATATTTTGAGGGAATTGGATGGAACAATGTGGTTTCTATTTCTGAGAATGCTTACCCTAGGTTAATTCGAGAATTCTATCGAAATGTCACTTTCTATTCAAACCACGTTACTTGCACAATCAAGGATAAACGCATTACCCTCGATAGACCTATTATTCGGAAAATCCTTGATTTAGAAGATTGTGATAACTGTACTTACGTCCAGAATTATCCCTTTATGTTTGACGGTTATAACGAATTTGAAGCTTGTTGTCATGTCACCGACCGACCCTAAACTACCAACATGACTTTGAACCTAAATCATCTTACCATCCAGTGCAAATTCTCCATCGTGCAATTGCACATATATCATCGTCCTTCGAAGTGGCCATTATGAAGAGGTTCATCATCTCAACTTGTTCATCCTTTATTCCCTTCTTGTTGGTTAAAAATTGGACTTCTCTTATATCTTTTTGAAGCACATTCGACATGTCCACTCTTCACCTAGAATCTTACTTACAAAAAATTTCGAACACTTTAACGTATCATTAGATGATGAGCCTATTCTTAAACCAAAACATACCGATATCATCAACCTTACCATCGTCAAACGAATGAAAATTGTTAAAGGTGACGTGCAATGTGTGTGTCATACTCAAGGCTTCGACAATAATTCGGGGCCCACTACTTGGCCATTCACCGAAGAAGAGGCGGAGGAGAATATGGATGATGAGACGGAGATGGAGATGGAGATGGAGATGGAGATGGTGATGGTGTTGGGGATGGTGATGGTGATGGCTCCCCTCGACCGAGACATAGACCTACAATTCCACAAGTTGCACCTACCCCCATCCGATATATATCCGAAGATCAATTCCACATCTTAGAAGGTCGAATTGATTTCCTTGCCACTACCGTAAATAGCCGCATGGACGCACTTGAACAAAGGATGTAGCAAATGAGCATATCCCAAGAAGCCTTCCTTGAGGCCCTCCTCCACTAGCGAAAGATTGAAGTATCTTTTTTTTGGTTCTTTTCATTTTAACTTATATTTATTTTTATGTCATGACCTATGATTAATATCCATTATATTTTTTTCTTCCCTCGCACCTATGCCATGATTAGGGGGAAGTTTTCAACTTCAAACGACCCAATTCTTTTTTATGATGTCAAAGGGGAAAAAGAAATGTGATTTGTCATGTGTTTTATGATTCTAAGAACTATGATTTGATGATGGGAAATGCATATCTTTATATTACAATCGTGTTTTTGGAAGTATACTTGTGATATTATATATCTTTATATGCACGGGAAATGAAATAAACACAAACTTGATTATACATATGAAAGATATTCCCATTGATGTATAAAAGATTGGAGGAAATGAAGACAACATTCTTGTATATTTCTACAAATCACATATTGTTTGTCATAATAAAAAAGAGGAACATTGTTGACCCATAATTAATGCTCAATTTGTTTTGATTATAACAAACAAGATATTTATATATTTCTAACAAATCTTGCTTCTTGAGTTTTTCATGTATAAATCTTCTTAAACATTCAAAAAGCTCAAATCGTCATCCATTGAAGAACAGGCAATCAAAGGAGACTCGAAGAGAACAAAAACTTTGAAAATTAGAGTTTAGAAGTTCTTTATTGAAACTTTAATTTATATGTAAATGTATCAACTCATCAATCTTTAGCAAGTGCATAAAACTCAAATTATTTCTATAATTCACCACTTGTATAAAAATGTCTTTGATTCATAACTACCAATAATAAAGCTAGAGTTGGCAAAGAATCTTTTACAACATTAGAATTTTGTGATGGGGGAATAGTATTAGTGGTCCTGGTATGTATAGTGTGAAAAGTACGCCTGGTGATCGTGCAGCTATGCATGTAATAGATAATTGGTGTCGGAAGTTCATTGATTTCTACTTCATATTTGAGTGCAAGCATTTTACCAACTCTTGGTCATGTTCTCAGAGTCGTACTTTCAGCATGGTTTTATATTGATTATTTAGCATCATGTTCTTTTTAGAGCTGCTGATGGCTGCTTGGCCATTTCCTCCTCTTTATTTCATTATAAAGTTTCTACATGATTTCAATTTTGTTATGCAGTTGGGGATGAAGTTTGATGCCGTGAGATCAGAATCTATTATTCTCCACGTTTCTCCTTTTAATTCCACAAAGAAACGAGCGGGTGTTGCATTACGAGGACGGGTACCTGATTTGTTCTGCTTTCCTGCTTGTCCCATTAACAAAGAACTTTGGAAAGTGTGATCAATATTTGTATAGATCTTTAGTCTGATTAATGTGTGTTCATTAACAATCAATTTGATGTCACAAAATAATCTATTGAAAGCCCTATGAGTTCTCTATCCGTCGACTTTGGAATCAAGTCATTTCAAGGTTGGTACGATAAGTTTGTCCTTTTTTTGAAGTGAAACTGAATTTGAATCCGACAAAATTACACTTGAATAAATTGATGCTCGAGTGGAAGTAGAACCTACCTTTCATGTATTATCCATAGAAAGAATAACTTTGATCAAAATTTTGATGATGACATGGAATATTATGCTGAAGAATATGTTCTCTTTTATTATTTATTGTTGATTAAGCTCTTTTTTTTTTAAACCTAGATTACAGTTTGAACCATTTTAAAAATATGAACCCACTTTTGAGTTTCTGTTTGATTTGAAAAAATTACAAATTGTATATGATAATTGTTTGAAATATCAATGTGATAAACTTGAAAAAAATTTAAGCAAGACAAGGATTATGATATTGATAATCACAAATATATTTTTTGAGCTGCAAATTGTTAGAAATTGTTTTTTAGAAGACATCAAAAAGTAAATGAAGTATTAATTGACGATTGTTTTTCAAATATGTTGATTGATTATAATATTATTGATATACGAATTACAAATGTATCTGTTGAAATGATTTTCTCAAAATTGAAGTTGATAAAATCCTATCAAAGACGGTGTTACAAAAGTTGAATGAATTGATTATGATGACGATTGAAAAAAAAGAAGCTCTAGAACAGATTGATTGTAATAATATATTTATAGATTTTATATCAAAAAGATTCTTAAAAAATAAATTTTATTTGGACATTTGAAAGTTTTAGATTATTATTATTGTATCTTTGAATATTTTTATTTAATATAAAATTTTGTTTTTATTGTTTTATGTAATTTTACATATATATAGGGGCCCATATTTAAAATTGGTTTAAGCCCCCCAAAATCTCAGGGTAGGGCCGGCCCTGATTAGGGACCATTTACACAGAAATTTCACAGACTTGAGGACCATATGCGCAGAAATCCATAGGTTGGGGTCCACTTTTGCTAATTTCCCTCATTTGAAAGCATCAGCTTAATCAATTCATATTTCATACACGCCACGAAAGCAGCAGTTGAGGTTAGTGAGAGAAAGAAGAACCGAAAAAGAAGAGAGAGCAATGGCATCAAACGCAGCGGTGCCGTTTTGGCGGGCAGCGGGGATGACGTACATAACGTACTCAAACCTGTGTGCGAACCTTGTGAGGCAGTGTCTCAAGGAGCCATACCGATCCGAAGCCTTGACCCGGGAGAAGGTCCATTTTTCCGTCTCCCAATGGGTTGAAGGCAAACCCCAGAAACCCAGTAATTTTTCTATTTCTCTTTGTCTTTCTCCCGCAATGCTCTGTTATCTCGTTTAATTAGAATTGGAAATGAACTTTTGCTATTATTCTGATCTAGGGTTTATTTGATTTTCTGATTATTGTTGGAATTTCACATTTTGAATAAAATATTTGTCTTTGAGACGTTTTGAAGTGATATTTGAGGTCGATTGATTCAGTTATTGCGCGATTTGTGTTGATTATTTTTGACATATGTACAACTGGGATGGGTTTTGAACTGTTAAGCTAAATCCTACATTGGTTAAATGCCGCAGTATTAAACAACATAATCTTTTGGCTACTCCTTTTAACAAGGTTGTCCATGGAATTTGATCTGATTAAGATTCAAAAAAGCATTTGAATTTCAAGATTGGTGCGTTCAAATGAACCACCATCTTATGGGGCATGTCAAGGGATAAATTTGACGTAGGTTAAATATTGAAATGTTAACAGCCAACGTATTAGAATTTGGGCGACCCTTCTCAACAAGGTTGACCGTTTAAGATGGATTTTCAAGTCTTGATAGAGAAGTAAAGGTGGAAATGTTTGATTTGATGGGAGTTTTGACTTAGTGTTATTTTAGGTCTTCCTGTAATTGGAAAAATTTCATATAAGCCCTTGTTTGATCTCCATTATTTTCAAAATACATTTTCTTTTTCTTCTTTTCAACCACATATTCTTCGAAGAAATAATATTACATGCAAATTTAAAATTTTTCCTTATTTTTTAATCACATATTCTTCATCAATCTTCTATTCAAAAATGTATTTTTTTTTCCAAATAATGGCGGCTCAAACAACGTGTGTAAATTTGAAATTGATTCCGTGTAAAGTTCAATATTGAAATTCTAATTTTTAGTTTTTACATGTTTTTTGGTAAGAATGAATGAAATAGCAGATAAATGATTGATATGGGCTTTGCCTGGTTTATACTTTTCTCATGAGAATAAATCATTTGATCATGGTCAGTGACGATCTCTGGTTTATGTATCGGCACACTTGTGCTGCACTTTGATTTTGTTGTTGGCGTGACATTAAATTTATTTTCTGAAATTACCACTGTCTGATTCAACTTTTTTATTGGCTTTTGTCTCAGCCATCCGCTCGGATACTCCTGAATGATATTGGTCATCAGCCACCGACTGTTCTATAAAGTTCATTCCAGCTGAAGAACATTTTCTCATTTTTTGTTTTTGTCTGGCTTCAAAATTTGGGCATGGACAATGATGTCGGAGCATGCATCAAATTCTATTGGCAATAATGCAACTGCTGTGATTTGGATTTGTATCTAAATTTGTTGGATCTGAGTGGATGCTAATTTTCATTACAATCATGCTACATGTACACGCATTTTTACATCATTCTTTGCATCATGCCACGTGGCGACGTCACATTGGACAGTTTTAGAATTGTTCTTTTCATTAACATGGTTTTTCAGAGTTCTACTAGACTTCTATAAATTGCAGCTGTCACTCTTTCGAACTATGTGGTTTAAGTTTCCCCTTTATTCTTATGCTACTATCTGCATCTAAGCCCAACTCTTTAGTTCAGTATTTATCTTTTCATCTAGACCATTTTCGCTACTTCAATTTTGTTCATTCTCATGAATTGTCATGAATCTGGAACGAGCATCTGAACAGGACTTGAATTGCCCTTTTAACTCTTGCCTTCTACCGGAGAGATTATTTTGTGCCATTGATGTGTGATAATTTGCTGGTTTTGTTTGCTGCGGGTACCCAATTAGAACATTACGAAAAGTCAGTATAAGATTCTAAAATTAGGGTTCTTATGGATCGTCAATCTACTCGTAATTATCATTGCATTCTAAACTTTTATGTTAGTAATTCAATACAATCTGCTTTCAATCCTGTTGGTTTGTCTAAAATTTTGGGGATTTGAATGTTGCCTTTGCAGTTTCCGTAGTATTGGTGTAAGCATGTTTTATTTTTATGATAAAGGCAGCAAAAGTCTTCCATGTAAGCAAAATAGTTTCATGCAAATCAATGTATTGTTGAAGTTTGAATAATCTTTAAGCAATGTTTTAAAAATTGGATCAATTTTTAATTTGACATTGAAGCTTTTGTTTTTGGTTGAATAATGATATTTAGCACCATAGGATATGGAGCGTGTTTGGGAGTAATTTTTGTGGGATTTTAATCAAAATTATAGCCGTTATAGCCAACTTCTGGGCCCCACCTGTGAGAGGGAAAGTAAAAAATGGTTGCTGATTTGATAGTTAACGGTTAGAATTTTGATTAAAATTTCTCCCAAACAGGGCCATAATAATTTAGACGGCATTATAGGATTAGAACAATGCTATCTAGCATCAATTCACGTGAGTGTGGAGGTTCAACTAAACTTGTTAAATAAATTAAAATGCATCTTAATTTATTTTGGACAAGTTCAAATGAAGTTTACTGCAATCTATACGTGTTAAATATCGTTATTCACAAGTTCAAAAATTAATTGAAAGAATATATGATTCATTTAATTAGACTTATCTAGTAATAAATACAATACAATGAGAAGAATAATGTTATTCACAGTAAAAATTATTGGTAGTCATCCTACGTAGCATACATATATCGATTTGTTATTCGATATATTTTTTTGTTAACGAGCAATTCACATGTAGTATGCTATGTTGTATGTAGAGCTTTAGAGCATCTGCAATGCTTTCAATTTAGGATTGTGCTACATGTACACTCCATGAGTTACACAATCTTTTACACCACTCTCACATGGAGGAGGGCCCACAAATATTTTATTGTGTGTGGACTCCCCTCCATGTGAGAGGTGTGTAAAGAATTGTGTAAAGGATTATGTACATTTAGCATAATCCTTCAATTTATTGCTATTTAAGTAGCACAGAAGCTGAAAGACTTTCTGTCAATATTGCAAGACATTCAAGTTCAAAATTAGCATCCAGTGCATTATACTACCTAGGTGTTTTAAATTTTCTTAAAAATAGAAATGAAATCATATCTAAATCTTGATATGAAAAATAAATTTTATTGTAACGACCCAGGTCCCACTTAACGGGCTGTCCCGGTCGTTAGATCGACGACGTACTGTCTCTACAGTATCAACACGAGTCTTTTCAGCATGCTTTATCCTCATTCGCACACTCTCCAAGAAAACTTCTCAGGACGGTCACCCATCAAAGAATTACTCCAAGCCAAGCACGCTTAACTGTAGAATTTCTAAAGATGGACTTACGGAAAAAAAAAGGTGCACCTTATTGGCATGAATAGTACTTATCAAATTTTTTAAACTTTCCTGATCTGTGTATTACATTTATGGAGCAAAATCTTTTAAGCTGTCTACAATTTCATTTAGAGTTATGACGTTCCAATTGGGTTTATAATTATTGCCGAGAAGATTACATGTAATGTGAAAATTGGTTCGAACGACCTCAAAAACATTATGTGCTTGTTTGGGAAAAATTATAGTGAGGAGGAGTAATGTGTGAATGGTAATTATGAATATATAATTAGAATGAATCTTTGTTACGAGAAAATTACAAATGAAACCAAACAAGCACTACTATATGTATTGTGTGTGGTAGCAGCTAATAAGTCTTCAATTATTAGATACAATTGGTGGGGTTGGTTTCGGTTGGCTGACAACTCACTTTCTTATTTTTATTCTTAGCTCCTTTATTAAAATATGTGTAAACAAAACCGAACTCGATTTGCTCATCTTTTATCATATTGTAATGTAATTGTACTGCAAATTAATTTTATCGTAACTAAAGTATTTATATCATTTACTTCATGAGAGAATTGTGGTATCCTAAATAACAATTAATCCTCGATTATGAAATCAAGAGCGTGCAATAAGAGTTCTAGATGGAGTGGTTAATTTATAATCGTCGATATTCTCTTATTTTAAACTTTGCGATATGCGATGATACCGATAAAAAATGTATTTCATCGAAAATATATGTAACTATAATTATAATGGCATATATGTGTAATTTGAATATACTATCAAACATACATTTCTACTGAAATTAGAAACTAAAATATATATTCCTTTGAATTTTAACCCCATGGCATGAAGTATCATTATCACACGCTGCCAGATGAAATATAAAACAATCATGCTATATGTACATTACATTATCTTTCACATCATTATTTGCATTGTACCACATTGCAACACACCAGGTACGGACGCAGACAATTAAAGTTGGGGTTGGGGGGGGGGGGGGGGCACAATCTAACTTGCAAAAAAGTTGGGAGAAATTTTACAATCGAAAATTTATATCCAAAAAAATCATACCCTTCGTAATTTTGCATCCGAAAATTTACATGGAATATGACTTTTCCAGATATAAAACTTCGAAATTTTTTTATGTCATATCCTATATAAATTTTCTAATAAAATAACACAAATTACATTGAGAAATTTGTATCACAAAAATAATAAATGTTAATGAAATAATTAAAATTTTTAAAAAATGCGAGTTAGACGCATCTTTTTAAGACGTACGTTTGACGCATCTTTAACTATTTTCAATATCTATTTGAACTATTCAATATGCCTATAATGTAGTTCTCGAAACGAGTTTTGAGATGAAATAAGCGATTTGTAGATTCGACTACCGTACGATTGTCGGAGAATTTTTAAGTTAGCATGTTATCGAAATTCTCAAAATACTAATTTTAAATTGCCTACTTTGACAAGTTGTAACATTTACTACAATTGGTCGTTTCACACGCCGTTAACGACATAAAAACTAGATTGTGAGCACTTCTAAATGATATTAAAAATCCAATATTTCGATTTTGTTTCACATCTTATAATAATTTTGAAAGTTGAAACAAAACATAGAAGAAAAAAAAACAAAGCAAAGTTGGGGGCATGTGCCCCAGCCCCCTCCTTGTGTCCGCCGATGCAACACACCATTGGACTATTAAAAGAAGAAAACTTGAGAAAATTACATTCTCCCTGCCAGACCCCTCACAACATGGGGGTGGGAGGGAATTTTTTTCTTTTTTAATTCATATGGCCCCACATGGGTCCCACCACAAATAAGAGAGAGGATGTCAATCAAAATGTCAAATTTAGAGGGTGTTTGTTTTTTATTTGAGAATTAAATCAATTCTCATTTTCAACCACACATTCTTCAATAAAATAATATTTTCAATCACATCAATAATTTTTTTTTTAACCACACATTTCCCATCATATCACTATTTAAAAATCAATTTTTCGCCCAAAAATTCCTACCAAACAAACACTTATTCGGGCAAAATGGCATTTTCCTTTTGACTTTTTTATTTATCCACTTTTAAATAGAACTTAAATTGCTTTTGCTTAAGCTAAACTCGACTGGCCAACCAACAAACTCTCTCTCTCTACAACACAACCCCGTCGGAATCGGCGATTCTTCTTTCACTACATGGAAATTCTGTTTTAACCCTCTAAAAACCTGAGTCCCAATTAGTTTTTGTTATACATTCGTTACATCAATTTAAATTAGCCCTGAACTTGCGCAGGAGGAACAATAATCGGATCTGAAACGCGTTATCTTGGTTGGTTATGGCATCGTTGAAGTCGTCTCGGTCAAGAGGAGCATCACACACGGGAGGAGCAGTGAAGGGGAGTTCAAAAGATGCCGGCACCAAGTTCGAAGAGAATATAAACGTCTTCAAGTCCGATAATTTTGACGCCGATACATTTGTCCAGTCCAAGTGTCAGTCCCTCAATGAAAAGGTTCCCCAATTTTTTCTTATGAATTTAATTAAATTTTTTATTAATTAATTGAATTTTTAATTCAGTTGAGAAAGTTGGATTATTTGTTAATGTAAAAATGCGGTATAGTTGGAATTATGAATTTGATCTTCCAGGTCTATATATGTTACTGGTAGAGTTCTCTTATAATTAATAGTTGAAATTGGAAATAGGAGACCTTGCCCACACCTATTTTCAGGAGAAATAACTTGTTCTTTACCCAAAGCAGAAAATTGGAAACCTTGCCCCTTTGCCTACACCTATTTTCAGGACAAAGAAATTGTTCTTTACCAAATGCAGAAAACTGGAATACATCTATTTTTTGGTTTCGAAAATTATTGTGGTTCTATTGCTATTCAAAATAGAAAATTAAATTTGAAAATATGCTATCTTGACTGAACAAAGAGCTCCTCTTGTTACAGAACTTTACAAAATTTAATCACCAATGGTTTGTCACCAACTAAATATATTTCCGTAGCTGTTATGTTATGTCTACACTCCTTTCGCTATATTCATTTGGTTTTTCTTAATTAGGCAGCCTAGTATTTTAGAACTCTAATATAATTTACTGTTTAAAAGGATGGGAAGTGAGTGTAATGAAACATAAGGGATGCGGTTACAGGCCTAGCTCTAGCAATTTTGTTACTTTTCAGTTTTCAAAAACCGAACCACCATTTGGGCTTTTGGTAAGCATTGTGTAAAATGGGTGCAAGGATGTTGATTTGGTTGGCAAAATGTTGAAACTCGTCGTGACCCTTTTATATAATTGTTCGATCAAACATGAGTACAAGAAATTCGTCCTTTATGACATCCTATGTTAATGCGGCCGAAGTTACCATGTTACAAGTTGAACAAATGGATTTTACCAGTGAGTATGGATCTAAATCAATTTAGCTGCGATGTACATTGTTTGCCCACCATCCCTTCTCATGTGAGGTTTCCATTAAACATCCTTAAGTGCCATTTGTAAGGTTAGACCTTGATTTATCGAGGCATACACCTCAAGGCGAAGTCCCAGGTGACTAAGGTAGTCACCCATTTGTCTTGCCTTTTATGGACATTTTATTATTGGTCTCATCCTTTTATCAGCTTTTTTCTGTTTTCCCTTTTATGCCTTTTTTTGTATTTTAAGTTCTTTTAAGCAACTTTTTTGGTTTGTGTTAAGGTTTACTCCTCTAGGCTTGGCATTGCCTCACCAAGGTAAAATGGCTTGGTACGAGCCTAATTTTTCTGATGTCCGTCTACTATTTAAAGAACATCTTGAATAGTTTTGAAGCAATGCGGACAGAAGTCAAGTGAATTTTTTTTTTTTTCGTTGGATTGATATATGCGCTCAACTCTTTAATAAATTTAGTTAAGATTGTCCTAGCTGTTCTGTTCTCTGTGTTGGTCAATGACTCCTGATAGCATCTTTTATGATTTATATGGTGTGATAATGGTCAAAAGAGAACCTAGGCATGTGTGTGTATCCAAAACACGACACAGAGGACCTTAATCACTTTTTTGGCATCAAATTGCAGCCCTTAGTGAAGCACCATAAAAGCTAAAAAATATAAAGTAACAAAGCAGGTGTGCTTTATTAAATTCTTGCACTTTTTCATCTTTTTTTCATCTGAACACTGATTTTGTTTTACTTTGTGAGGCAGTATTGAGTTGGCTTTTAAAATGGGATCGGCAGGTGAAATATTTATAATATCTTATTTAAAATTATTGTACTGCTAAATTTGCTCAACTTGGCGTTGAAATTGATTGATTAGCTGAAATTGATTAACGATGAAAATTACTGCAATACCATACTCTGACTAGCTTTGCACTTGAACCCCGAGAGTCTGTGGTGTCTCAGTGTATTTTGTACATTTAATGGTATTCAGAGAGCATAAGCCCTAATGAGTATGCAGGGATGGGGAGCGTCGGAAAAATGATTTATAATTCATAAAATCCGCATTACCTGCTGCGTATTTAGATTGCTTCAATCTCTGTTTTTCTTCTACGTATGGACTCTCTTGTGCCCCCACATTACTATAAAAGGATATTTCTTTCAGGAAATAACAACTGTACAATAACATTTCGCAGGAAATAAGACAATTATGCTCGTATCTTATGGATTTGAAGAGATCTTCTGCCGAAGAAATGCGCAGAAGTGTCTACGCTAATTATACAGCTTTCATTCGGTGAGTTCTTAGTACACTTTTCCACATCATACTAAATAATTGTCTTCTTCCTTTTCTCTTGCTATATCTCTCTCTCTTCTTTGGCTAAAAATGATGTTAAGAGTGTATATGTGCATACCTAAACAAAATATCAAATAACTTGTTATTTCAAAATATCTTTAAAGAACCTCCCTCTTTTTGAATTTTGGAATAGTCAAAATAATTAATCATGACAATTCTATATTACTGAAAAGGTTGGCTATGGTAAGATTTATACAGCTGCTAACTAAGTGATGGGTCATATAGGCCCAGCTGAACTCTCTCTCTCTCTCTCTCTCTCTCTCTCTCTCTCTCACATTCACACATACATGCACATATGTATATTCCTCTTCTGTATCTCGAATTTCCATTATAGCTGCCATTAGCTAATGCTTACACATCCTATGCATCTCTTTCAGAGAAGTTTGAAAGCCATCAATCACGTTGCCTCACCTTCCCACCATTTGAGCCTACGGTATCCAAGCCGGCACATTGCATATATTTGATTTTTTTGCTTGTCATAGTTTAATATTGTGTCCATTATATTTTACATCTGGTAGAATTTCATCCATTTTATGCATCTTTAGATTTTCTGTTCATTTTTCTTTTTCTTAAATGCAACTGGCAGTACGTCTAAAGAGATATCAGATTTGGAGGGTGAGCTTTCGTCGATGAGAAACCTTCTATCCACACAGGCGACCTTGGTCCATAATTTAACTGAGGGAGTTCATATTGATTCTTTGTCTGATACTGATCTTGAAGGTTCTGCTGCAAATAAAGTATCCAATGATGAAGTTGGAGAACCTTCAGATGTGGAGAAATGGTCTAGACAGTTCCCTGATTTCCTTGATGTTCTGTTGGCTGAAAGGAGAGTTGATGAAGCTTTGGCCAGCCTTGATGAAGGAGAACGCATAGTGTCTGAAGCAAAGGAAAAGAAAACGCTGACTCCTGGCATGCTCTTGTCTCTGCAATCTGCTATAATTGAACGCAGGCAAAAGTTAGCAGATCAGCTGGCTGAAGCTGCTTGTCAACCTTCCACACGTGGTGCTGAGCTTCGTGCAGCAATTTTAGCTCTCAAAAAACTCGGGGATGGTCCTCGTGGTCATACTTTACTCCTCAATGCGCACTACCAGAGATACCAGTACAACATGCAAAGCCTTCATCCATCAAGCACCTCTTATGGTGGAGCATATACAGCAGCCCTGTCACAGCTTGTATTCTCTGCCATTGCTCAAGCAGTCAGTGATTCCTTGGTTATTTTTGGTAAAGAAACAGCTTATACATCTGAGATAGTGATGTGGGCTTCAAAGCAAACTGAGGCCTTTGCACATCTTGTCAAACGACATGCATTAGCTTCATCTGCTGCTGCTGGGGGTTTAAGATCTGCTGCAGAATGTGTTCAAATAGCTTTAGGACACTGTTCACTGTTGGAAGCTCGTGGCCTTGCTCTTTGTCCTGTGCTTGTGAAACTCTTTAGACCTAGTGTTGAGCAAGCGCTGGATGCTAATTTGAAGCGAATTGAAGAGAGCACAGCTGCTTTAGCTGCTGCTGATGATTGGGATCTCACATATCCTCCAACTGCTTCACACCAATCTGGCAGGACTCCTGCAGCTCTGGGTGGTATGATGGCACATCAGCACAAACTTTCCAGTAGTGCTCATCGTTTCAATGTGATGGTCCAGGTGAAATGATTTTCTGTCTCAATTGCTGCCCCATGATATTGTAGAAAATCGCTTAACCATTTCTCACTTCAAGAAGTCCAATTTACAAATTTAATTCCTTATCATTCTTCTTTGATGATTAGCTTCCTAGATTTCTCGGCAGAGTTGGCAAATAGTGTATTTTGCCTATGTTTGGACTCCATTAAAATGAAAATGCATTTTTCTCTCTCTTCTTTTCAACCACACATTCTCTAATAAAATAATATTATACGTAAATCCAAAACTTTTTCTTCTTTTTTAACCCCACATCCTTCAAAAAATCACTATTCCAAAATACATTTTCCCCCAAAATTTGATTTTAATGGAGCCAAAACAAGGGCTTTGTAAGATCATGTGTTACCATTCCAAGACTTTCAATTTTAATATGAAGCTTTCTTCTAGATATATAGTGATTTATTGTAACAATGAACAATCCTTAGCCCTGGGTAACACTATATTTAATTTGAATTCTTAGCTGGGTATTTGTTATACTTTCCAAGTAGTATGTGTACATCCATAATGACATGAGCACATTCAATTTTGTCAGGCATGAGAATCCAACTGTTGACTTCCTCGAGGAAATGTAATATAGACCATGAAGACATGCATAGTCATTTACAGAATTTTCTAGAACATTGTAAATTATTTAATTTCTGGACAAATTGTTGGCAGCATGTTGAATAAGCAGGAAATTAACAATCAAGTATGACTTCACTTCAATATAACTTTAAAGTTATTAGCCTAATGTTTAGTATAGGCAATTCGGCTATGGCTCTCTGATTTGATTATAGTTGGTTTTTGCGCACATCTATTAATTGTACCTTTTATCAGTTCTGTTTATTGGATAGGATCAAGTTCCATAACATCGTGTACCCCTTTCTGGCTTTAAAACTTTCCTTTTGATGTTACATGTTTGGAATGGGTTCATAAAGTTCTTAATGTTAATTTTCAAGAAAAAGTAGCTAGGCATGTTTACTTCTTTATAATTTGACTCTTTGAAGTTTCTTCGTTCTATTGTTGCTTATATTCCTTATGGTGTCAAACTTAGCTGCCTTTTTGAACTGCCTTTGCAGGATTTTTTTGAAGATGTGGGACCCCTTTTAAGCATGCAGTTGGGAAGTAAAACCTTGGATGGTCTGTTCCAGGTGTTCAACTCATATGTGAATATGCTCATAAGAGCATTACCCAGCTCCATTGAAGATGAGGCCAACTTCCAAGGTTCAGGAAATAAAATTGTTCGAATGGCTGAAACTGAAGCCCAGCAAATTGCATTGCTTGCAAATGCATCCTTACTAGCCGATGAGCTATTGCCACGTGCAGCCATGAAGCTCTCTCCATTAAATCAAGCTACGTACAAGGATGATCCTCGTAGAGGACTATCTGAGCGGCAAAATCGTAATCCTGAGCAAAGAGAATGGAAGAAGCGTCTTGTAAACTCTGTTGATAGATTGAAAGATAGTTTTTGTCAACACCATGCTCTAGATCTTATTTTTACTGAAGAAGGAGATAGCCATCTTACTGCAGACATTTACATAAACATGGATGGGAATGCGGATGAGATAGAGTGGTTCCCTTCTCCAATATTCCAGGTATTTTTATTCTATTTTTTCAGTAAATTTGTTGGCTGCAATGTTTAAATCTTATGCTATCATTATCTTGCGATCTTTTATTGTCAATATTACAGCGGTGTGGATCTTCTTGTTCTGTGTTCCTATATTTTTGTCTTGTATCATGTACGTATTCATCCTTTTAAAAGGCAACATTTGTTTCCTTCTTTAGTATCTTGGACCTTTACAGGGTTAAACAGCTTAAGATCTGGAACCACGTTGTATTGTCTGTCTCAATATCATGTAGCTTGTTCTTCATCATCTCTATTGCTTGTAAAAGATGGCACTTAGTTCTATTATTAAAGTCTTTGACCTTTTCGGGGTTAAGCAGCTTAAGAGGTAGGCATCTACATTGCAGTGTCCGTATACAATCTGTTTATGATAATTCAAGGCAAACAATAATTAAGTTTCTACAGGTATTTAACAATATCTATTTTGTGTACTGTCAGGAACTTTATGCAAAGCTGAACAGGATGGCTGCCATGGCAGCAGATATGTTTGTAGGCCGGGAAAGATTTGCAACGTTGTTATTGATGAGGCTCACAGAGACGGTTATCTTATGGCTTTCAGAAGACCAGACGTTTTGGGATGATATTGAGGAAGGACCTAGGCCTTTAGGCCCTCTAGGTCTTCAACAGGTTGTAAATTGATATTTATTTTTGAACTCTGCCCTCTGATTGCCATGCTATTATAGCCATCTTTTCTTTACATGTATTGGCTGCAGATCTACTTGGATATGAACTTTCTGATATGCTTTGCATCACAAGGACGCTACTTGTCTAGAAATTTGCGTCGGGCTGTCAATGATATTATTTCCAAAGCACTGGCCGCATTTTCTGCAACAGGCACAGATCCGTATAGGTACTATCTATACTGTAACCTTGGTATGATTGTTGTGCATTTACTTTTGAATGATTCACAAGTCCCATGTGGAAGTGTATAAGAAGTATAGTTATTGTGGAACCAGGATGAAGAGAAAATCCTTTACGGGATAAATCGATAAAGGAAAAGAGAAGTAGAGGTCATAATCCTTTAAAGTGTAGAATGACAAAATCCAAATAGTTACAATTTCATAGTAATGAGATCAGAAAATGCTAGAGAAATTAATTGACAAATTATTTCATAGAAGGCAAAGCACGTCTTGGAGATTTCTTAAACACCATCGAAGAAAAAATATTAACTATAATAGAAGAATTTGATTCTTGGAAGTAAGAGCTCTTATGAGGATGAAGATCAGGATAACAATTGATCCGCATATAGTCCTCAAGTGTCCTGGCGTCATGGGTATTTTATGCTTGACAGAATTATTTAATGAGATTCTAAAAAGTAAAAGGATGCATGATGGTTAGAAGGTGAGCAGTAATAAGGTTAAAGGAGATACTCATAATTTATAATTATGCGAACTATAGAGGTGTTGAGTTCATCAGTCATACTTTAAAACCATGGGAGAGGGATTGTACAGTAAGTGTGATTTAAGGTTCTACAAATTTGGCTTTATACCAAGGAGATCTATTGTTAGTAATTGGTAGAACGATAGAAAAGTAGAAAAGAAGCAAGATTGTATGTTATTTTTACTAATTTGAAAAAGAATTTGTTATGGTGCTAGATGAAATGCTGTGGTGTGTGCCAAAGAAAAAGGAATTTCTACTTGATGTGTCAATATTATTTAAGATATGCATCATAAAGCAGTTTCAGGTGTGACATCTAGTGGAGAAAAATTAGAAAATTTCCTATTACTATGGATATGTATCAAATGTCTGCCCTAAGTCCTTGTCCCTTTTGCTTTCGTCATGGATGGGCTAATGAGACATATTCAAGAAGAGGTCCCCTGTAGGTTATTTGTTGGTTACATAGTTTTAGTTAATGAAATGAATAAGGGATAAATTGGAAGTTGAAACTTTGAGAAGCACTTAGATTCCAACATTTCTAAGTAAAACTGAGCTGGATACGTAGTAGGTTTTAGCAGTGGTAGAAGTAAGGACAAATGTGAAGTTACAATCAAGAATTGTGGTGTTTGAATACTGATTGTTTTGTGTATTAAGACTTTTACAATGCATAAGATTGGAGTAGGTTGGATGAAATGGAAAAATGTGCATGGATTCCTTCCTCGTGATCAGAAGATACCTGTCAAGTTAAAAGAAAAGTACTACCTAATGGTTATTAGGACTAATAAACTAGTTAGTTTTTATGGCATAGAGCGTTCGGTCCTCAAAAGAATAAATTCAAGTTAAAAGAAAAGTACTACCTAATGGTTATTAGGACTAATAAACTAGTTAGTTTTTATGGCATAGAGCGTTCGGTCCTCAAAAGAATAAATTATCCTTTAGACAAAACATACGAGAGATGATTTAATGTATGGCTATATTGGAATGGATAAGATAATAAATGAGAAAATATTTCTACAAGTAATTGGGCAAAATTAATTGAATGACATCATAAGTGGTCGAGGTATGTACTAGGTAGATCTAAAGAATTTTTCATTTACCGTGATCTCAATAAGATAGCATAGAAGCGTTTTTGTGGAAACCCAAACTAATATCGATGCTATGCAATATAATTGGAACTTTGAGTAGATGTAACCCAGATTGAAAGAATGGTTGAAAAGTATTCATGTGGTCTACCTCAATTTTATTGGGAGTTAGAGCAAACTTTTAAATTTTAGCCTGTGTTTGTCTATCATTATTCTAAAAAATTGTTTGCTATAGTAAACTTCTCCAACACACATTCATACAATAATATATTCTACACATAAACCAATAAAATTACTTTAAATTTCTACCACACATTCTCCAAAAAATACTATTCATTACTCTATTTTTCTCCCAATAATGGGAAACAAACACACCCTTAATATGCTTAACTCGTGGAATGGAAAAATCAAAGATGGGGTAGCCTTTTCTTCCATATCGCTGTGCTGGTACTTGTTCCACTACTTCAACAATTGTTTATCCACGTGAGACTTTTTGAAGAAGTTACCGACCCTGAGTTTGTTTTGTCCTTTCATTCGTTTAGATGGGATTCAGAAACCACTGAAAGATTATAGGATGGGTAGTTTTGCTTTAATCATTGATTCATGTGTCGGAATGGATGAAAAAACTTTACAAGCGACATTGTCATTTCTTTCACTCACACATTGCAAGATCAGGCTGAAGCCCATTATTGAAGATACCCTACTTTTGCTCTGTGTGGGTAGTCCAAGAAAAATGAATAGTTGAACATGCTACAAACTACAGTTGCATATAGCCAAAATAACGCGAAAGAAATCTTAAATTTTCTTAAGAAATTTCTAGCTCACCTTAGCTCAAATATTGTTGGTGGCAGTGTACTTCCGGAAGATGAGTGGTTTACTGATATTTGCCAAGATGCAATGGAAAGATTGAGTGGAAAACCCAAAGCTGCTAATGGGGAACTCAGCAGCCCAACTGCTTCTGTTTCAGCTCAGTCAATTTCATCCGTCAGATCTCATGGGAGTTCCTGATGCTCAACTATTACAAAATTGTAAAGCAGATAGATTTTCATGGATTAGGCGACAAACTTGCATTCTCGGTAAGTTTGTTTCTTTTTGTCAATTATTTTTTCTCTTTCCTTTTACCTCCTTAAAGTAATGGTTGGAACTGCAATTTTGTAGTTCTATAGTTGATTTGTTTCCAAGGTTGGAAATTCTTAGTTAACTGGCCAAGGAGCTTTCAAGTTTGTATATGTTGATGAGATTATCTGTTACAGAATCAGGATTTGCCTCAATTCTTTTTTTTTTTTTTTGTAAAGCCTTTGAAAATTAGGTCTTTTTGGGCCTTGTACATTTTAGTGGGACTGATACATCAACTTGTACACGTAATTTAACCGAAAAATGAAACGAAATTCAAATTATGTTTGTTGTGTTGTCATATATTACTTGACAAACATGTTTAGTACAAGAAAGCCGTAAAGTTAATTGGCTTGATTGAAATTCAATTTCTTTGAACATTTGGGAACATGTAAATGATTTTTTCTAATACGTGAAATAAACAATTATACAGTTGCAAGAGAATTTTTAGTGTTCCTACCACTATTTAATTGATGCGTATTATTTATTCATGTTTGGATCGTATATCTCTATCAATTTAAATAAATGAAGTACTGAATTTGAATTTCAATGCTCAACTTTTCCAGATGCCCATGAATTTCTGAACTCGATAATTCAGTATGGGTCTGGTCAGAAAGATCAATTATTTAAGTCTATTGTCAATAATTATAATGTCAATCGCATAAATATTTTTATCTATTTTATTTGATTCATCACTGCGCCTGTGTTTAATCGTACCAACAAACTTCAAATTAATTGTAGAAAGATGACAAAAATAAGTTTTACAATCAATAAATTTGACGTTAGCTAAATTATATATATATATTTTTTGATATGATATAAATAAGGAAGGGCATGGAACACATGGTCATGGAGACCCGCAAAAAGAGCAAGGAAGAAGTCACGGTGATCGGATAAATTCCACCCAGGTTTCCCCCAACTTTTGTAAAGTTATAAACTATCATTTATTGAACTCATGTTCTGAATATTTTAAAAGTATGGGCACCTATGTCCCCTAATAATAGAAAATTTAAAACATATTTGAAGGGTAAACACTCGCATGATATCGTATATCGATTAAAGCAACAGAATAGATTTCATGAATATTGCCAGAAATCATCATTTGGTTTGCTTCGAAGTACAAATCTTGTGTCATGTAACCATTTAACGTTCAAATAAATGTTTTCCATTATTTAAGAATAGGCACGCTGCCAAAACTTTAAAAGTTGAAGACACTGTTGCCACGCTAACAAAAGGTTGGAGACCCCTAGTCAAATTTACCCTTTAAAGTATCAGCTAAAAGCCTAAAAGGCTATTTCATATAACATAGTGAGACTATTTTTGATAAGTTAAACGCTCCGATTTTCAACATTACCAAAAACGTTGCACTTGTTTCTGCATCTTATTTTTTGAGACATTGGATCCTCTGCGAAAATAGGCACATAGGTCTCTACCTCTTTTTTGAGTACTTGCGAAAACGAGACATTGAAAACCAGTTAAAATAATGAAAGGAAAACCAGTTAAAGTGGTGCTGGCACCAGTTACCTCGCTCTTGCCTGTGCAAATTAAAATCAATTAACGTTTGCATTGTATCACATTATAATGCAGGAGCAAGAGTATAAAATGTCAAATCGCAGACTCAATAATTTTCAACTGCTTTGATTTAGAAGCAATTCCGAAGATATCTTGACATTTAACACACTAAAATTCGAGAATATCAACTTGGAAGAGTACAGAATCAACGAATGAATGAAAGGTAAATTGAGAGTGATCACTAAGCATGAAATATAAGAGTTGCTACACGGCATGAATAAATAAGTAGAGCAAGGAACAACCAGGAGTAAAATACCCTGTGTTCTTGTGGACAGCATCCAGACGAAAATGACTAAAAATATAGCAGCTCCAGCTCTTCAACATCCTCAAAATGCTCAATATATGGAAACCCTGCAAAACAGTAGCAGATTTCCCAAGATTCTTCCTACATTTGAATGTACGTTGTACTTTTATGGGGGCGCTTATGGATGTATAGTTTTTTACTATGCCCAATGTCAGTAGGTGGAGATTGTTTTATTAATTGAAATGGCAATATGATCTACATGATGAGCATTTCTAGGTCGTTCATATAATGAACTAATGATAGTGTAATGAAATAGAAGTATCAGTTTTCTTACTGAAATGCGATGACATGAGTGTTGGTGCAAATGAGTATAATTGTCGTTTTCTTTCTAGGGTCATAAAGTCATGTTGAGGAATCCATTTCCTGATATCAAACGAGGCAGAAAAGCACAAATATTGAACAGAATTACATGTGATAGGTTAGCAAACCATCACAATAAAGCAGTGCCTTGAGTGCATGTTTTTAAAACTCTTGAGTATAACATGAACCAACAGTATGTTTCAAGACTTCACTGAGTGCAACAATACATGAGAGTAGATGCTAATGTTAATGACTTGATGATGAAATGGATGCATGCAATATCTGCATGATGCATCCTATCATGTAGTGGGTTTGCATTTGTCAGAGCATAGAGAACAGAATACATCCCCTTCTAGCTACTGGTAGTTCATTGGTGGTGGTGCTCCATTCATTGCGGGGGAAACACCAGGGTAGTTGGAGTCCTTCCTCTTCCCAAACGGATTCTTTGAATATGTTTCTTGAGGTCAAAGAAAAACGCAAACGTCTAAATAAGAATAAAGTATTGAAATGTAGACTTCACTATTCAAAAAATGCTTGCTTAGTTGTTTCTTTATTCCATTTTGCTTCTTTTCTTCGAAAGTATGTGTAGGGTGGACATGTAGGGAAGAAATGAGGATTGGGCAAAAAGAAAAGATAATTAACAAAAAAATATATCTTTTTTTTTTTAAAACCAAAAAAAGGCATAAAGATCTCATGTAGGAGCTAGAGAGCTAAGCATCAAAATTGAAGTAGACATGAGGCAATGAACGGGGTAAAGACAAACATAAAAAATGGAAACATGAAAAAGCATCAAAGAAAGGATATTGAATACGCATGCCAACAGAACCAGAACTGGGTATAATAGCACCCTGCAAGCTGTGGTGTACATTGGTGGCACTATTCACATCCTGCATGATACAACAGAACATCAATGTGCATAATCCAGCAGTATAGAGAGAGGAGCGACAAAAGGAATTACGAGAAAAAGAGACTATCAACCAATTGACAAACCCAGAATCTTACTTCAAACTCAATGAAGCAAACGGTATGTCTTTCCTGTCTTATAATCTTCATCTGCTTAAAACCAGGTTGTCTGCACAGGTAAAAGTACCGTAAATCTCGAGAACTGGTCAATACTTAAAATGTGGGAAAATGTTTGATACAGAATGGTTAGAAATGAGCCATAAATGTGAAAACCATACACACTGACGAGGCCCCTCAGCTCTTCCTCGTTAATATTCTCCCCAAGATTGCCAATAAATAGAGTATTGCAAGGAGGGTTGTCTTTGGTATTCTGCAAGTAACATGAATAACTCAGCTTTCTAATAACCATTCAAAACTAACCCGGGAGGGTGGGGGCCTAAAGAGTATGGGTAATAAAAATATCAAATAAGCAATTGTTACAATACGCAATTCGATAAGTATCTTACTGTGTTCTTCAATTTTTAACCTCAGGCTACTAGTATCACAAGGATTCAGCAAACATGCATAAAAAAATGAACCAGCTAAATAAGGCTAATCATTTACAGAGACTAATTTTTGGCTGAAGTATACGTGTGATATCAAGAAAAGTAAAAAATGAATGCATTCACACTCAAGATGAATCAAACTCTTGAGTCAAGAGAAGCTAAATATTACCAGCACCTTGGCATGAATGCTCCAATATTGAGACAACATTTTGTCGCGACATTGTTTAAATTTAATTTACAGTGAGCTGCATAGGCTTTTCTTATTTTGAAATATAAAAGAGGAGCGAATTGGAGCACATGGTCATTCGCCACATATTGTGTGGCCAAGCTCTCAGCACGCAGTCCAATGCTTCTATAGAAATTTTGAATGCCTTCAATAGGATAGAAATGGAATGAATAACTTATTTATAGGGAAATACTGCAGTTAATGCAAGAAATGTTGCCCTTGATATCTTACTATCTTAAGCTAATGCTTTCACATATGCAGCTAAAACAATTTCACTCCTTAAACACAGAGAATTTTAGACAATGAATAGTTGAGGCGTGATTACTTCAAATATGGCAGCAAAAGTCACTGCGTGATAATCATAGATAAATTTCGAGATAACATCAACAAAAGACCAATAAGAATCAATCTGCCTATATAAGACTACACTGCGCAAATGTCTACAAGAAATTTGTATTTCCTAAAGTATCTTTTTAATGAAATGACAATACTGAATGGAAGCTTTCACGTTGCCAGCCGTGCTTGCTGAAAAAAACGTGAACTCAAGTTTCTAGAGATGCCAAAAAAAGTGAAAACCATTAAACACTGAATGGAAAGCCAATCAGTAAAATTATGAGCAAACTTCAAATTTGCTCTATACTTGGCTAAGAACTGGAGATGCTATCTGAACAAGAGAAAAAGGGAAAGGAGTAAACACAAATAGGCAATCAACAAGATTCCAAAACAAAAGGAGCAACCAAAAGCACAGATAGGATATTCACCTGAATAGGTGCGTAACTGCTTGGTGCTGGTCGAGGAGCTGGAGCAGGCATTGGCACTGGAGGAACAGCATAAACCCCATATGGATCATAAGGTGGAGGTGCTGGTGCCATATACCTAAGCCGGATAGTCATCTCCATTAGTTAAAGTAACTGTTGAGTCTGTGATTTCAATCTGACAACTGCACTAATATGATAAAGAATCCTTTTGCATATGATATATTTTTTTAATCCAACTTACCCATGAGGTGCCCAAACAGGCGCTGTAGGAGGATGGAAAGGAGATGGACTTGAATAGCCAGTATGTGTATAATCATCACCAGTTCGCATCCGTTTACTTTGGTCGTAAGTATTTGAATCAGAAACTATTCCTGTAAGAAAAGATATATAGGCAATATCAAGTGAAATAAATTAAAACCCAAACTGCCATAGAGAGATGACTCAACTAACTGGGTAGCATGGACTGTATATGAAACCTCATGTAACATAAGTGATATCGACCAGGGTGTTTGGCAAGCATTGTAAATAAGATGGACTTAGACTCTTCTAAAGTGGACAATATATATAATATAACAACTTGGGCACGAGGCTCGGGCCATCTTTGTCCAATACTGCAAAATTATCAATACTCATGAAACGACTAGTTGGTCATTTTCTAACTTCGAAAGTTCTCCACAATTAACATACCACTAAATCAACACTTCTCATAACGAAGTAGGTCTAATCTACTAAAAAAATAGAACATTTTTGCTCCCTTGTTTCGAAATGGGTGAGCATGTCTCTGTGCTAATCCTACATTTTCAGGAATTTTCATGATGACCAGAACATATGTTAGGAGGTTTGAAACAAGTACTTCCGAAACTTATTCCTTATTTCAATTCAAATATTCTCCAAGAAAGAAATAGACAATAACTGTTGGCTGTTTCCCATAGGTTATTTTTTCGTTTAGCTACATAAAAGCTCGTGACTTGTGACTTCTATATTTCATTTCAAAAACACCATCTTCTCCTTTAGTTCCTTTCCTCCCATTTTCAAGGTTACCCTATCCAGGCTAGTTAATAATAACAGAAAGCATAAACATTCCGCCAATATTTCACAGCTTTATCAATTTAGAGCAGTCAGACTCATTAGGTATTCGTGATGTATTTAAATTCATAATTCCAAAAATATTAAATAAAGCTCACCCCTTTTTACGAAAAGATTCTTCTTTGCCATCTCAGTGTGCAATACAGATTTTGAATCCGTATCAAAAACCATCTCCTTAACCCCAGAAGAATTCCAAAAACAAAAAAAAAAAAAAAACAACATTATGCCTCCAAAACATTCAAAAAGGGAACCAATTGAAAGACCCAAAACATTAAGAGCATAAAAGATGACCTGAAGGGCATCCTTGGCAGCAAGAGCATGCTGCGCAGTAGTAAAAAGTGCGAAACCCATCGGATGTTCTCCTTTGAAATTAACCTGGGAAGCCTCGTAGCCCGGCAACCACCTCAACAAATTCTGCAACTCTCTCTCCTTCACGTCCTCCGGTAACCCCGATATAAATATAGTCCGTACCTTCAAATCCGATATATGAATCATTAACTTATCATCACAATTCTAAATGAATCATTCGCATCTGATAATTACTCTAACATTATAACAATAAATGAATGAAAGTAGAGTGTTTTTTTACCTCATCTAACGGTGAGAGGATGGACGGAGGATGGGGGTGTGGATAGGGAGGAGGAGCGGCGGCGGGAGGAGGAGGAGGGCCCGGGGCAGGCAGCCATTGCTGGTGGTAGGTGTGTATTCCAGTGCCCGCCATCTTGGCAAACCAATTGATTGCTGAGTATTCGGAAGAGGAGGGGTGAGTGCAGAGCAGGGCGAAGAGTAATTAGGAACGGGCCAGGACTAGCATGTTTGGGTATAATTATAAGTTTCTAAAATTACTAGGTTTAAGCAACGTGCAATGTACGTTTGCTTAGTTTATATATAATTTTTTTGGTTAAAAATTAAATTTTTATTAATAAAGATGTAATTTTTTGGTTAATTAAATAACTAATGATGTAATGTTTATATAATTGATAAATAATTACACATTGTGATTTATTAAAAAAAAAGAGTATTAATAGAATCTATAGTATCGTCCTATATATAAACATCGCTCATAATTTTATGAAAACTGTTTGAGATAATTTTAATTTTAAGATAACGATTCAACATTTTCCTCATCTTACACTGCTTCAATAGAGAGGACATTAAACTGCCTATATTTTTTCTCCTTTAGTTTCTCTGGATCTACATAAACTTGAATCTTCCAAATTTCTTTTGATAATTTCTCTGCAACTCTTTTAACATATGGTCGATTTTCCTACAAAATAAATTTTGAATATGTTTACATAATTAATAAAAAAAACTCAATTATTTTTAAATAACTCATTATAATAAAAATCAAGTTTTGAAGAAAAATTTAAGAAATACCTCTCCAACATGTCCCAACAATTCAACTGTTGAACAACCAAGTGCATGTTCTGCTACTTCACCAAACATAGTAGCAGCTAACTTTCCAGTATTATCATCCAGTTGAACATATCCTCTACCACTTTAAATGCGTTAAATATATTAATTTTAATTTGAATAGTGTTAAATTCTAAATTAAATCAGACATCAATTTTAAATTAAAATTGTAAGATACATACAGTGGTTTGTAGACTCATTGGCTTTTGCAATATATACAAACGAAGCTTTCATTGTATTTATATCCAGTTCCTTTATTACAGTCAACGCTTGACATGTAATAAAATATTTGGACAAACTCAATCACATTTATCTTCGCCCATATTCAGAATTTTGCTTTCTACATTAAATCATAATCAATTTTTACAATGAATGTTAGTGTAAAGACAAAAAAAATGTATAAGTTTGTGTTTCGTACTATTATATTATATCAAATTTTACACTTAATCATGAACCTTTTGTATATAATAAAATAATAGATAACATTACATTACAATACAAAATTAAATAAATAAATATTTCTTCTTCATTAAGTTCAATATACCTTACCAAATAAATTATTAGCATTTTTAAACTGATAATCTTCACGTCCATTTTGTTTTTTTAGTTTAATTTTTTCCTAGTGACTAAAATGTAGTAGTACAAAACATTTTGCATTTCTCATTCATTTATTATTAGATAATGGAATTCCAACAGACACAACATCAATTGCCACAAACGGTGGCTTAATTGCTATTTAATGGAAACAATAAAACTAACGGTGAAAAAACATTTTCCGTTAAAACAACCAATTCCATTACATTTTCCGTTAAAACTAGAATTTCCGTTTCATAGGCACTTTATATATATATATATATATATATATATATATATATATATATATATATATTAGGTGCAAGTAACGTGCAATGCACGTTTGCCTAATTTATATTTAATAGTTTTGTTTAAGAATTAATTTGTTATTAATAAAGATGTAATTTTTTTGGTTAATTAAATAATTAATGATGTAATGTTTATGTAATTTATAAATAATTATATGTGTGATTTTGATGTTGTGATGTAAGTTGATGAGATCGAAGAAAATAAGCAAAAATTGACAAATTTGGAGAAATTGCTAAATTGTAAGGGATCCAAAGTTCGGGGACTAAAATGTAAATACTTAAAAGTTGTGCTGAACCTCACGATGAAGATTTGAGAGTGCTCAAAGTCAATTGGATAAAGGAAGACATCAATGAAATCAAATTTAGTCAAAAGATGATCACAAATCAATTTCCAACCGAAAAGTTATGCTCCAATATTTTAGTCTCATATTGAGACCTGTTTTTGGCATATAAAGTGATCGAATTGGAGAATGATGTCTGAATCAAAGTTGTAGCCAGATGAGTTAGCTTTCCAACGCATTTTGAATCGTCTCAATCGGATATCGGAATACAAAGTTATGATAAAAACACTGAAAGAAGGTGTAGCTGCCTGTTTAAAATAAGAAATTCCGTTACACAGTCCGTTAAAACAACAAACTCCGTTAGTTTTTCCATTAAAAAACAAGAAATTCCGTTAGATAGCCACTTTTAATATATAGAAGATGCTCTCTCTGCTGCCATAAAGACACATTTGTTATGGTTGAGACTTGAGTAGAGTTGATTTATGGGTTAATTTTACAAATGGTCACTGAAGTTATAGTAAAATAACAAAATGGTCATTGAAGCTGGAAACTTGCGTAAACGGTCACTCAACTTTCAGTCACTTTTAAAAATGGACACTGGGCAAAATTAATGGACTTCTTTGTTCTAATTGAAACTCAAATTAACAAACCTAGGCCCCTTTAAAATTGGAGGGGCTGAAGCGCAATTCCCTTTTTTGCCATTTTTCACCAAAAATGTATCCCAACTCCGACGAGTTCCAGCCACCAAAGCCGCCCGACATTACCACTATCGACAGCCCTCAACTCTAGCTTCACATACCACCAAACATCACCTAATTCCAACAACTATAGCTGCCGAAATCTGTGTGCAAATTTCACTGCCTTCCAAATTGAAAATCGTCGGGAATCATGCTTCCGGCTACCCACATGGTCGGAACCCACCTCCAGCCAACTGCCCTTCACCAGGCGACCACACCCATGCGAACAATTCGTTACAAACAACAGCAAAAAATGTCAATTGCAACTGTTGACCCCAAAAAATGTTGCCAACAGATGCCGAGCCCACTCGTGCACACGCAAGCTTGATCTTACACGCTAATGCCGATCGACGGTCATGATGGCTCCAAGTAATAGGCGTGGGAGTGGCTAGAAGGCACGAGACGTTTCCGTTCAGGCCACCGACAAGAATATGATACGATTGTATAAGAAACCAATCGACAAAGTACGATCTGTAGTAATGAAATGTTGTAAAAAAATGCAGTTGAAACGAGAGAGATTGCTCCAAAACATTCAGTTTGCTCTCCAATTTTGCATTAGTCCCTTTTGTGTTACATGGTGGGGGTATTTATAGTGCTACAATTCGAATGGTGACCTTTGGATCAATTTACTCGTGGCCTCATCTCCTAGGCCAAGACATCAAATCCTAGCAATCAAGTTGACTTTCCTACCTTTGCAAAACATTAAATGCTCTTACATTGACAAGACAAGACATAGATAAACTTTTCATAAGAGTCACATCAATCATTCATAAAAGATCTCCATCATAAGCGGATTTTTGCAATTGGGTCTTCAATAGCTGCCGAGGAGCCTCGGACGATGCATGCCTACCGAACCGTGGCTTATTGTTAGCAGCAATGGCCTCGGAACAATAGTGAGGGCCTTGGAACCCACGTCTGAAACTAGGAAAACATGTCCTGATTTAATCAAGCTGGTCCCACCGTCAAAATGTGATGCCACGTGTCGCTTACATCTACTAACCCGTAACAATAGTCCCCCAAGTCCATGTATGGTTATTTATGCCAGGCGTGAACTTCCAATAAGTCAGGAAATGTTTTAATTTTCTGTATCTCACATCAGTCCCCTAAGTCCAAGCAGAGATATTCATACTGTGCGCGGAATTCGAGAAGGTGTGGAGTGTGAATATAGGAAAGTTGCCTGTAAAACTGAAGTTCTTTTGGAGCTGAGTCAAGGCGAGTTCGTATTGGAACTGCAAGTGTTGGATCCCTTTGGGCGAGGCGAGTTCGTATTCGAACTGGCCGAAACTGATTTCTTTCGGACGAGGCGAGTTCATATTCGAACAAGCCGAGGCTGATTTCTTTTTGACGAGGCGAGTTCATATTCGAACTGGCCGAGGCTAATTTCTTTTTGACGAGGCGAGTTCATATTCGAACTGGCCGAAGCTGATTCTGTTTGATGAGGCGAGTTCATATTCGAACTGGCCGATGCTGATTTCTTTTTGACGAGGCAAGTTCATATTCGAACTGGCCGAAACTGATTCTGTTTGATGAGGCGAGTTCATATTCAAAATGGCCGAGACTGATTTCTTTTTGACAAGGCGAGTTCATATTCGAACTGGCCGAAGCTAATTCTGTTTGATGAGGCGAGTTCATATTCGAACTGGCCGAGGCTGATTTCTTTTTGACGAGGGGAGTTCATATTCGAACTGGCCGAAGCTGATTCTGTTTGATGAGGCGAGTTCATATTCGAACTGGCCGAGGCTGATTTCTTTTTGACGAGGCGAGGCAACAGCCATAGATATGAGTGCCTGTGATATGACGGTTTCTTATGTTTCCAAGGTAAATTCGCTGCATCGAGACGGATTTCAATAGCCGTACAGCTGTTGTAATTTAATGCACAATGATGGCTAATTATTAGGACGTGTGGTTTCGAGGACAAGTCCACGCGTGAGCCAATGTTGGTTCATGCACGCACAAATCTGGAGCGTTGAAGCAGAGAAAACGTTTGATTTCAATGGCCAGGATTTGTTTACCTTTTGAACGCCTCAGATTAACTGAGATATGATCCAATGGCTAGGGCTGAATCCTTCACCAGTATAAAAGCCAGAACTTTGTCATTTTCAAACTTTACTTTCGCAAAATACTCTGAAATTTCTGAAACTGTCTTGCTGCCAAGCATTTTCCGGCGAACTTCCGACGAATTCCCTGAGTTCTTTCTTCATGCTAGGTACTTTCTCGTTGCGTAGTTTGCTTCCCTCTTTCAAACCTTTTTCGTATTGTTCATCATCTTCACCAAACTGCAATGTCTTCCGAGGCATCTCTAGCTATTACAGTAGTTAGAAATGGGGAGGAGTCAGTGTCTGGGGCCTCGGGCGAGTGGTATAGCATGAATGAGGAGCCCATAGATTACGAGGCAGGATAGGGGACAGCCAGAATCCAGTCCAATATCACTTTTGCCAAATTAGACGAATTTAGGCACACATATAACATTCCCCACTACGTGAAGCTGTTAGTTCCTAACGCTCACGAAAGAGCCTGTTTTCCGAGGCCCAACTGTGTGGCCTTCAGTGAACACCTGCTCAAGGCAGGTGTGCGTCTGCCTCTGCACCCCTTCTTTAGGGTGGTGCTGAGGACCTTCATGTTGTCCCCCACTCAAATCCTTCCCAATGGGTGGAGCCAAGTCGTGGGGACTTACTTCCTGTGGAAGGAAGTGTCCCTGGGCGAGGACTTGCCCCTTCATGTTTTCGAAACCCTCTTCCATGCCAGGGTCGTGGGAAAAAATAACTCAAAGGGATGGTATTACATCACTCCCTGGGGTTCCCACGCCCCCTTCGTAGTCGGGCTCCCCTCCTCCATAAAGGGGTGGAAGGAGTCCTGGTTCTGGGTGACGGGTAGGTGGCAGATGGTTGAGGGAGACGCTGTCCTAGCTGTTACCGTGCCGACCCAGTACTACGAGGCTTGTGAGTGTCATCTTAAGTCCTTGCAGCTTCTTCATGGCTGTTTCTAATACTGATACTTGTCTGTTTACTCGTAGATTGTAGCACGAGGTATGAGCTTTCTGAGGTAGGGTGGGCCATTATAGAAGACATTTATCTGCGATCTCCGAGGCTCCGAAGCTTCTCCCATCTGATCGAAAGGAGCAGATACTTCATAGATTTTGGACTTATGGCCCCCAAGGGTAAGAAGCTGTTTGACTTTCATTAATTGGCACTGAAACTGAAACTGACTTCATTTTTCATTAATTGCAGACAAGTTCACCAAGAAGGAGTACGCTTTGCCGGATATGGCCAGCATAATGAGGGCCACGTCGACTGCTGGGGCGAAGGCACTGAAACCTGGATCTTCTGGGGCAAAACAAGTGAAGTCTAAGTTGGACCGCCTCAGCAAGAACAAAAATGATAAAGAGGCCGAGGAGGAGGTACCGAAGGAGGCCTCAAAGGGAGGCAAGCCACCGTGAAGCAAGAGAGCAAAGGCGTGGCTGAAGAGCCACAGAAAAAGAGGAAGTTGGGCCCAGGTGGGGGGTCATCAAGTTTTGGGACTACTGTGTCCTTCCCAGAGAATGGTGATTCGAAGCAGCCGAAGCTCCTTCAATCTTCAATCGATGCTGCCTTGGTGGCCCAGTCAAGGAAGATCGTAATAGAGGATGTGGCGAAAGCAGCAGAGGCCACCAAGAAGAAGGTTGTGGAGAGGACCCCAGGCAAGTCTGGGAACTTCCTGGGAGGTAGGGAGGATAAAATAGCTCCTGCCGTGATAGAGATGTTACCTCCCGAGGTGAGGGATGCCACTGAAGGCTTCAACAGATTCTGGACGGAGAGGTGGCAAAATTATGTAGCCACCTGTGATGCAGTGGACCTCACCAGCACCTTGGTGAGCCAAACCGCCAGAGCCTTCGACGTGGCCTTGGAGTGCCAAATTGTTTTGGCAGATATCCAATCAAGGAATCGAGCCTCGCGTGACGAGCTAGAGGCAATAAAGGCTGAGCTTGCAGAGAAGAAAGAGGCCAACATCGAACTGAGGATCTAGAGAGATGTTGATGATTCCAAGCGTGATGCTCTCCTGGCAGAAATTGAAACTTTGAAGAAGGAGGTTCACGAGTGCCAATGTGAGGTGGCTGCCCTCACTAAGAAGGTGGAGATATCTGATAACCACCAAAAGGTCACTGCCGAGGCGTTGGAGAAGGCAAACCTTGAATTAATTGGGGCAAGGGATGCCAACAAATTCCTGGAGAAGGAGCTGAAGTGGCATGAGGCTGAAGTGAAGAAATACGAGGCTGATGTGGTCGAGGCGGGTGATATCACAGTGAGGAATTACATAGCAAATTTCCACCACACTGAGGAGTATCGCCGCTTCGGCCTCTATTGGAGCAAAGTGGCCTACCAAGAGGTCTTTGAAAGGTTGGAGGAGGTGCATCTGGAGCTGGACGTTTTCGAACTGAAGGCTGAATTCTTGGAGGAGAAAGTTCCCTAAACGCCTGCTGAAGAAGGCGAAGTGGTAGAGCTTGAGCCTGAGGATGCACCTATTGAAGAGCCTCAGCCTATTGAAGCGCCTCAACCAGCAGAAGATGCTCCAGCTCCCCCACCCCCTGCTCCTTGATAGCTTTTTGTAATTCAATACTTTGTAATTTTTTCAACACATTAATGGAACACAGACTTTGCTTCGTCTCTTGTACTGCAATTTATTTTTGTCGCAATGAACTGTTCTGAGCTTTACAACGTAACTTTTGAGAGATTGGAGTGTTCAAACTTAATCTAATGCAACTGCACCAAGACCTTGTCATACTCGAACAATTAACTCAGAAAGGTGAAACTAAGCAAACCATTTGGCAAAATGAACTTAGCTAATCCGGCGTAACCAAACTGAAGCCCCTCTGACGCATCAGGATTGCATTCTTTACAGAATTCTTAATAACTGTTTTCCCAGAACATTATTCTGAAATTACCTCAAATCGATTTTCAATTCCGCATTCCCAAGCGTTTTATGGAATTGTTCGTACTTCCCTGTTTGGTGGATGGTTCATTCAAGCAGAGGCTTCTTCCTTTGACGTTCAGCTTCATCAAAAGGAAGCTTGTGATATACGCTTAGGAGTTCGAACGAGGTGGCATTCTTTTAAGGTTCCATCATCTCCTCCGAAGCGCCCACGCTTCCCAGCTTGGTGGATGGTTCATCCAAGCAGAGGCTTCTCCCTTTGACGTTCAACTTCATCAAAGGGAGGCTTGTGCTATACGTCTCGGAGTTCAAACGAGGTGGCCTTCTTTTAAGGTTCCATCCTCTCCTCCGAAGCTCTCACGCTTCCCAACTTGGTGGATGGTTCATCCAAGCAGAGGCTTTTCCCTTTGACGTTCAGTTTCATCAAAGGGAGGCTTGTGATGTACGCTTAGGAGTTCGAACGAGGTGGCCTTCTTTTAAGGTTCCATCCTCTCCTCATAAGCGTAATGGTGTCAAATGAGCCGAGCGGCTCGTCGGCTCGCCCGCTCACTCGTACTGTTCACGCCCACGAGCCGCTCGGACTCGTCAAAAAATGAGTCCGAGCACGAGTTGAGCGGGCTGGTGGGCTAGACAAGCTCGGCTCGTCACTATTCACGAGCGGCTCGCCGAGCCGCTCGTGAGACGAGCCCACGAGCCAGGCTCGTGGGCTCGTCTAGACGAGCCC
The DNA here is from genome assembly GCA_035079005.1 of Fraxinus americana. Lineage (NCBI taxonomy): Eukaryota > Viridiplantae > Streptophyta > Magnoliopsida > Lamiales > Oleaceae > Fraxinus > Fraxinus americana. The sequence continues at coordinate 33,196,724 of CM068706.1, read as the reverse complement.
ATGAATATTAAAAAAAAAAAAAAAACTTAAATTTGGTGACCAAAACGGTCACTGATTTCAGTGACCGTTCTGGTCACCAAGTGACCAAACGGTCACTGATTTTCAGTAAATCAGTGACCGTTTGGTCACTTAATTTAAAAAAAAAAAAATTTTTCTTTTTTTTTTTCTACTTTTCTCCAATTCTTCTCCTATAAATACTCAACCCATTACAACATTTTTTTACCACCAAACTTTCATTCTATACTCTCTACTCTATAATTTACAAATCATTATCAACAATATCATTCATTTATTTTATAATTCTCTTCTACATTTTTTTTACATTATTATCTTCATTTTACAACTCATTTTATACACTAGCCACTAGTACATAATCTTCATTCACTTCTCATTTCTACATTTCTATATTCTATTTCAACAATTCACAAATGGATCCACGAGCATTTGTTGAAAACTTGTTCGGTATGGAAGGCGAAACACCTGCCCAAAATCAATTTGGGAATGAATTTGCCAGTCTCAACGAACTACCAATTCCAGAAGACATTGACGATTTCGACGTTCGTGAAGCCGATCCGATTGATTTGGATGACGTTTATGTTGATCCTAGTGTTCCTATTGATTTGGAACAAGATGAAGAACCTGCATTAAATATTCCTGATGCAAGAGGGAAGAGAAAGGGGAAGAAGCAGGCAAAATGTTGGGACCATTTCAAATTGGTTAACACTGGTCGTGTGATCGATGGACTTCCAGAAACGAAAGCAGTATGTAAATACTGTCAACAACGACTGGCATGACAAAAAGGCATTGGAACCACTCACCTCAACCGTCATTACAAAGCATGTACGGTCAAACATGGGCTTCTTGAACGTGGACAAACGCAACTACAGTTTGGTACTAGTAGAGCTGGTGCTACTACTGCGCCACTTTCTACGTAGATGTATTCGGAGGAGGAAGCACGAAAGGGAATGGTGAAGTTCGTTGCCGCGGCGGAGCTGCCACTAGCAATAGTGGACAACGAACATTTCGTAAACTACGTCAAACAATATCTTCAACCAAGGTACGTTGGGGTTAGTCGAAATACTCTTCGTTCTAATACAATTGAATATTTTCTTAATACAAAGCAATTATTGATTGGGGATTTAGAAAAATACGGGGGTGTCATATCTTTAACTTCGGATTTATGGGAATGGATTAATAAGAGAGGTTTTATAGCTGCAACTGCACACTATATAGACCCACTTTGGGTTATGCATAAAAAAATTATTGCTTTTAAAATTGTCGAGTATCCTCATAATGCTAACACTATATTTAATGCAATTATGTTAATAATTAAAGAATATAAATGCGAGAGTAAAATTCATTCTTTTACTTTTGACAATACTTCTGTAAATAAAGTAGTTATCGATAAATTGCATAGAGTACTTCAACCCGATTTTGGTGGTTATTTATTCCATATTCGATGTGTGTGCCATATTTTTAATTTAATTGTACAAGACGGTTTAAAACATGTGAAGGACGAAATTAGTCGAATTAGGAATGCACTTACGTATATCACGATTACACATAGTAAAAAACAAGCATTTGAAGAATTTTGTGAACAAGTTGGGAACTCTAATACAAAAACTTTTATTACTGACGTGGGTCATAGGTGGAATTCAACTTACTTATTATTAAAATCCTGTGAAGGTTTTGAACCGTTTATCACTGAATTTTATAACAGTAGGCATATTAGAGACGACGACGATGATATTTTAAATGAATCTGATTGGAATACAGTTTTTAAAATTAAGAAATTTTTGGAAAGTTTTTATACGTCTACGAATATATTGTCTGGTGTTTATTATCTAACTAGTTGCATGGTTCTTGAACGTCTTTATATAACTGTTAGGGCTTTTAATAGATATCAAAATGACCTTGATTTTTATGCGGTTATATATGCTATGGAATTAAAATTTAGAAAATATTGGGAAGAATTACCTATGTTATTTCCTTTAGCATGCGTCATGGACCCCCGATATAATTTATCGGGTACTAAATTTATAATTGATCAAATTTCAAATGCTTTAACTTTTAATATGCCTATTACTTATAGGAATTTAGAACAAACGTTAACTGAGATGTATGAATTATATGCTTCAAGAATAGGTACACAAGTTACTCGTGTACCTACTCCTCCTCTCACTAATATAAACGATGACGACGCTGAAATAATTAATTTATTAGAAAACATAGACTCAATTAGATATGATTCAACTGCATATGCATATGGTTCCTCTAGTAGTAGTAGTATGTGTTCCACTGCATGTACTCAAACTTCGAGTAGTAGTCCAAATGCGTTGCCATCTGAATTAATTGATTACTTTCGTTATAATATGCCTAATAACAAATCAGTTAAGAAAAGTTCAGAAGATGTAATCGAATTCTGGCGAAATAATGAACGTCGATGGCCAATTGTTTCTGCAATTGCAAAAGATCTACTAACACCTCCGGTTAGTACTGTAGCTTCGGAATCTGCTTTTAGTGCAGGGAAGAGGGTTCTCTCTGATATTCGAAGTCGACTAAAAGAAAATATTTTGGAAGCGTTAATGTGCGTGAAGGATTGAGAAGACGCGAATTCAACATAAATATGCCGAAATTGCATGTAATCAAGTAAGTGATATTTAATTTCAATACATTCATTACAAAATTTTATTTTCATATATTTATAATTTTTTTAAAAAATTGTACACGTAAAAAATTTTTCGTGTACAATTTTAACTCCGCCTACACGAAATTGAAGTAGTCGGTCCCAAATCCGGATAAAGGAGGAGGGTTTATCTTTTTTTTTTTTTAAATAAATGTATATTTACTATTTTAAAAATTATAAATGTTTTGACTTTTGACGAACCTCGATAAATGTTTTGAAAAATATATATTTAAAAAAAATAGACTTGTAGTACTAGTAGCGTTATTTAAAAAAAAAAAATGCGAGCCGGCGAGCCGAGCTTAAGAGCCGCTCGCTTTGGGCGAGCTCGGGCACGAGTCGAGCTCGCTCAAAAGGTAACGAGCCGAGCTGAAGCTCGGTTCGTTACCAACGAGCCACGAGCTCGGCTCGTGCGACAATGGGCCGAGCCGGCTCGGCTCGGCACATTGACACCACTGCCGAAGCGCCCACACTTATTTGATAGTTGACGAAGATTGGAGAAAACTCATTTATTTATAAAGGCTGGGAAGTAACATCAAGCTACTGATTACATTCATTGATAATACATCCTCAGATGCTCAATATTCCACGGGTGAGGTTGAATTCTGTCATCCATGTCTTTTATCCAGTAAGTTCCAGGTCGAATTTCCTTTTCAATTTGATAGTGCCCTTCCCAATTGGGTCCCAAGGTGCCCACCTCTGGTTCCTTCGAGGATAAGAAAACTCTGCGAAGAACCAAGTCGTTCATACGGAAGGATCTCTTTTTCATCTTTGAGTTGTAGTATCGGCTCATCTTCATCTGGTAGACAGCAAGCCTTAGCTGGGAATCATTCCTCCTTTCCTCAAGGAAATCAAGCTCACATCTCCGAAGTTCATCATTGGATATCTCATTGAAGCTCAATCTTCTAGGAGAGGATAATCTTACCTCCGCTGGGCTCATTGCCTCAACACCAAAGTCATGGAGAAAGGGGTTTCCCCTGTAGGAGTTCTGCTTGTTGTTCGTATCGCCCATAGTACCTGGGGTAATTCATCCACCAAAGCTCCCTTAGCTGTATCAAGCTTCTTTTTCAGAGTATGCTTGATAGTCTTATTTACGGCTTCCACCTGGCCATTGGCCTGAGGATGATGAGAGGTAGAGAATTGCTTTTTAATCCCAAGTTCCTCACAGAGGTCCCGGACCTTCCTGTTGTCAAATTGTTTTCCATTATCAGAGACAATTGAGTGAGGGATGCCGAAGCGACAAATGACGTTCTTCCACAGGAATTTGGAAGTATTGGCTTCAGTGATCTTCGCCAAGGGTTCAGCTTCTACCCACTTCGTGAAATAGTCAATAGCCACTATAGCGAAACTGGCGCCTCCTCTGCCCTTAGGTAATGGGCCAATGAGGTCCACACCCCACTTGCTGAAGGGCCATGGGCTAGATACTGTAGTAAGCTCCTGAGAGGGTCGCCTCTGTATGTTGGAGAAACGTTGGCACTTGTCACATTTGCGAACAAATTGAAGGGCATCTTTTTTCAACGTAGGCCAATAATATCCCTGCCTCAGTGCTTTATTTGCCAAGGCCAATCCTCCGAATTGATTGCCACAAACGCCCTCATGAATTTTCCTAAGCACATAATTAGCCTCATCTTCTCCTACACATCGAAGGAGAGGTGCGGAGAATCCACGCTTGTAAAGGACATTGTCAACTAACATGAAATGGATAGATCTCCTTCGTATTTTGTACGCCTCTTCCTTATTATCAGGCAAGGATTGATCGTTGAGGTAAGATATGAGAGGTTACATCCAAGTTGGGGTACCTTCTACCCACATTATCACTTCTGTGGAGGTGGATGGCCCGAGGAGGTGCTCAATTGGGACCACTGCCAGTAATTCAGAATCTTTGCTGCTGGCAAGCTTGGATAAAGTATCGGCGTGCGCATTTTCAAGGCATGGTATCTGACTCAACTCAAATTTCTCAAAGGAAGGGAGTAGGCTCATTACCAGTTTGAGATATGAGGCCATGGCTTTATCCCTTACCACAAAGTTGCCATTCACTTGTCCCACTATAAGCTAAGAATCGCTGCTGATGTGAAGCCTCTTTACTTGCATTTCCTTGGCCAGCCTGAGGCCAGCGAGGAGGGCCTCATATTCAGCAGCATTGTTGGTGGCTTTGAAGCCAAACCGTACTGCACTATTCAGTTTATGACCTTCAGGACTTACAAGAACCACACCAGTGCCTGAGCCAGTCTCCCTCGCCGAACCGTCTACAAACAAATTCCATGTTGGAGGTTCGGAAGACTCTGCCTCCTGTCCAATTTCAGGGGCGTTGGTAAATTCTGCCACAAAATCTGCTAAAGCTTGCCCTTTGATGGCAGTTCTCGCTTTGAAGAGGATTTCAAATTCACTCAACTCCACTGCCCATTTTAATAGCCTACCCGAGGCGTTCGACTTCTGCAAAACTTGTCAGAGAGGGAAGTTCGTCAGCACATGAATGGTGTGAGCCTGAAAATAGGGCCTCAATTTTCGGGATGCAATGATCAATGCTAAGGCTAATTTTTCCATGTCTGGATATCGCGTCTCAGGTGGTATTAAAGCCTTGCTAATATAATAAACTGGCAGCTGGGTTGAGTTTTCTTCCCTTATCAGTACAGCGCTTATAGCATCGAGGGAAACTGCCAAGTAAAGTTGTAGCACTTCGCCAAGTTTGGGCTTCGATAGGAGGGGGGCCTGTCCTAGGTGCCTTTTAAGCCCCTGGAGAGCCTCTTCACACTTCTCAGTCCACTGAAATTTCTGTCCTCCTTTTAATATTTTGAAGAATAGGAGGCATTTATCAATGGATTTCGATATGAAGCGGCTCAAAGCGGCCACGCGACCTGTCAAACTTTGCACTTCCTTTGGTTTCTGGGGAGATTTCATCTCAATCAACGCTTGGATCTTTTCAGGATTTACTTCAATGCCACGTTGGTTAACCATGTACCCTAAGAACTTTCCTGAGGCTACCCCAAATGCACATTTGAGGGGATTCAATTTCATGCGGTACTTTCGCAGAACCTCAAAGGCTTCATGGAGGTGGGTTATATGATCGTCCGCTTTCAGGCTTTTAAGAAGCATGTCATCCACATAGACCTCCATGGTTTTTCCAAGCAAATTGGCAAACATTTTGTTCATTAGCCTCTGATAGGTTGCTCCAGCGTTCTTTAGTCCAAAAGGCATCATTCTGTAACAGTAGAGGCCTCGATTCGTGATGAATGAGGTGTGTTCCTCATCGCCTGGGTACATAGAAATTTGGTTATAACCAGAATAAGCGTCCATGAAGCTTAGGGACTCGTGTCCGGCGGTAGAATCCACCAACTGATCAATTCTGGGGAGTGGGAAACTGTCCTTTTGACATGCCTTGTTGAGATCAGAAAAATCAATGCATACCCTCCACTTCCCATTGTGCTTCTTCACCAGTACTGGGTTGGACATCCATTTTGGGTAGAGGGCTTCTCTGATAAAACCGTTGCTAATGAGCTTCTACACTTCCTCTTTCAAGGCCTCATACCTTTCTGGGTTAAGAGCTCGCCTCTTCTGTCTATGCGGGACAAATTTGGGATCAATTTTTAGGTGGTGGCAACTGACCCCAGGGTCAATGCCTACCATATCCTCATGCCTCCAAGCAAAGACATCGTGGTTCTTATACAAGAATTATTTTAAGTTCCCCCTTAAATCTTGGGGTTAAACTTTTACCAACCTGCAGCAGCTTGGTTGGCTCCCTTGGATCAATAGGGAAGCTTTCTAGCTCTTCCATGGGGGCCACCTGGGAATCAGCCTCAGTTATTTGTGGATCAAGTTCATCAAGTGCTGGCAACTCAAGGTTAATGGTGCCTGCCACCATGTGCATATCCCTAGGCTCAACTTTCCTCACAGAGTTGAGGTAGCGTTCTCTAGCCCCACTTTGGTCTCCTTTGACTGTTGCCACCCCCCTATCAGTTTGAAACTTCATGCATAAGTGATGGATGGAGGTGATAGCTCCCAGATCCTTCAATGCAGGTCTCTCCAACACCCCATGATAGGTTGACCTACTGTCCACTACCAAGAATTCCATGAAACACATGGTTGACAGGGGAGGCTCTCCCATTTCCATAGCTAGGGTGATTTTGCCCCTTGGGATAATGCTATCCCCGGTGAAGCCATATAAAGGCGTGTTGGTGGGGGTCAACTCATGGTCTAAGATCATTTTGTCGAAGGTGGACCCAAATAGAATGTTCACAGAACTACCGTTGTCTACCAACATTCGCCTCAATCCGTTTCTAGCTACCACGGCTCTTACCACTAAGGCATCACAGTGGGGGTAGTGAATACCTTCAGAATCTTCGTACGTAAACACAATAGGAGGCGATTGACTCCTTCGTGAACTGCTGCCCACAATGTAGCTAGTCAATGGGGAACCCCTTGCCTCTCGAACATAGTTCCTCTGGGAGTTTCTAGTGTTTCCACCAACATAAGGGCCTCCAAAAATAGTGTCAATCTCATGAACTGGAACATCGTCAGGCCTACCTCGATGGTCCCTTCGTTAGTGTTCATTTGAATTTCTATTCCTTTCTCGTTCTCTCCCACGAGGAGATGCTTCCCTGTAATGGGAAGGGGCCTCGTCTCGCCTAGGCCGTGAGCCTTGCCTCGGCGGGGGCCTGCTCCTCGGTCTTGAGGTGTTCTGATTGTTGCCTCTGGAATCCAAATTTCCAGGATGCATGGCTATGTCTCTACAGTCAGCAGTTGCGTGGCTGTAAGAATGGTGATAAGTGCAATACCCTTAGGAGTTAGTTCTGCCTTGATTCGAACTCCTTCCCCGGTCTCCTCCTCTACGGGGGGCCTGTTGTGTTTGTGGGTTTGCGGGGGTACCTGTGGCTAGTACGTCCTCGTAAGCCAAAGTTGGCACAGTATTCAAGGTGGCTGCAGCAAGTGCTTGACCTGAGCCTTGGGCAACTTCAACATTGGGTTGACCCCACTGCTGATCCATCAAGTGGGAGGTTGGACCTCTACCACGTTGCCTTTGTTGGGGCTGAAGGCCTCTACTTGCTCTATTCCGATATTCTATCAGTTCCTCGTTGATGATTTCGCGTCGCATTATCTCCAACAAAGCATCGTAAGTTGGGGATCTTGATTCTGTATATCTCTCCAAAACAGGGTGTTCATGTTGAGACCTCCCCTTATGGCGGATAGAGCCTCGCGATCAGTGACTTGAACACAACAAGTCATTTCGTCCGTAACGCGGGACAGAAAACTTTTCAAAGTTTCTTCAGGCTGTTGCCTCATGTCCTGGAGGCGCTAGATTGGGGCCTCGCCCTCTTTGTTTACAGCAAATCTTTTCAAAAATAGCTCCGAATGCTCCCAGGCGGTAACATGCTATACCAAATTTCAGCAGCTCCGCTTAGAGTCAAGTGAAAGGCTCTGCACTTAACAGCTGGGGTGGCGCCTCTCAGGCTCATGTGCGTTTATAGCTATTCAAGTGCTTTGCTGGGTCTCCTCTCCCATCATACTTGGGTATTTTGGGCATTGTGTAATGGTTCGGGACCTGGGCATTCCTCAATTCCCTTGAGAATAGCAAATTGTTATCATCGTCGTCCAAGTCACAGGATCTTTGGGGACCATCCGAATCATAATTAGCCTCAGCCTCATACCTAGGCTGTTGCGTGGAAGGTCCTGCCTGGTTGCGAGCCTCCTCCTCCCTCCTGAGACGCTCATGACGAGGCGGCATAGCACGGGGGCACGTTCTTGCCTTTCCTCCGGCTGTCGAACCTCAGGAGGTGGGGGCTGTGGCCTACTTGTAGGAGCATGGGCTGCATTCATTTGTCTGCGCCTCTGACCTGCTAGGCTAAGCCTATCAAACACACTGGCAGATCTCTGGGGCCTCGGTGCTGGCTCATATTCAGGGGGGAAGTTATCCTCCATGTCAAACGGGGCCTCGGAGGGTCGGCCTGAAGCATAATTGGAGGAAATCTCAACTCCCACTTTCCTTTCTACTGAGCTTCCTCCCCTATGCTGCCTGGAGGAATAAGCTCTTTGACTTTGAACCTCATCAGGTTGATATGGCCCTTGTGGAACGAAGAAGGGAGGTGGGGGACCTCCCTGGCCTTGCATTTGCCTCAGTAACTCTTGCATTGCCAAGTTTTGGTTGGTAATGCTCCTCATATTGGCTGCTATGGTTGCCATATCCCTCGTAAGCTGGGCCACAAACCTCCTACCACCTCGCCCGTGGTGGTGGTGGGGTCGGCGTCGGACCGCAGGGGCCTCATTGTCAGCTTCTCTATTTCGCCTGGGAGGAGCCTCTTCTTCTGAGCTCATGTCTCTTGAAACTTGGAACTGTGAATATTTTCCAACTTTGGGGGCTTCCTCTTATTCTTTTCCCAAGAATAAATCCTCTTTCAAGGGGGATATCCAAAATATTTTCAGAAGGCTTTTTCCACGGGTTGCTCGTGGTTATGGTGTGGATTCCCACAGACGGCGCCAATCTGTTGACCCCAAAAAATGTTGCCAACAGATGTCAGGCCCACTCGTGCACACGTAAGCTTGATCCAACACGTTAATGCCGATCGACGGTCATGATGGCTCCAAGTAATAGGCGTGTGAGTGGCTAGAAGGTACGAGACGTTTCCGTTCAGACCACCGGCAAGAATATGATACGATTGTATAAGAAACCAATCGATAAAGTACGATCTGTAGTAATGAAATGTTGTAAAAAATGCAGTTGAAACGAGAGAGATTGCTCCAAAATATTAAGTTTGCTCTCCAATTTTGCATTAGTCCCTTTTGTGTTACATGGTGGGGGTATTTATAGTGTTACAATTCTAATGGTGACCTTTGGATCAATTTACTCGTGGCCTCATCTCCTCGGCCAAGACATCAAATCCTAGCAATCAAGTTGACTTTCCTAACTTTGCAAAACATTAAATGCTCTTACATTGACAAGACAAGACATAGATACACTTTTCATAAGAATCACGTCAATCATTCATAAAAGATCTCCATCATAAGCGGATTTTTGCAAGTGGGTATTCAATGGCTGCTGAGGAGCCTCGGACGATGCATGCCTACCGAACCGTGGCTTATTGTTAGCAGCAATGGCCTCGGAACAATAGTGAGGGCCTTGGAATCCACGTCTGAAACTAGGAAAACATGTCCTGATATAATCAAGCTGGTCCTACCGTCAAAATGTGATGTCACGTGTCGCTTACATCTACTAACCCGTAACAATAGTCCCCCAAGTCCATGTGTGGTTATTTATGCCAGGCGTGGACTTCCAATAAGTAAGGAAATGTTTTAATTTTCTGTATCTCACATCAGTCCCCTAAGTCCAAGCAGAGATATTCATACTGTGCGCGAAATTCGAGAAGGTGTGGAGTGTGAATTTTGTTGAATCCAAGATATGCTCTCATCTTCTGTTGGAGTTTCCTTATCTTATTGAACTATCATTTTGAGTTGAATTTGTTGCCATTGGGACTCCTTCATCCTTCAACATCTCTCCATTAATATAGCATGAGCTGCTGGGATTTATCATCCTTATCTCTTTGGCAGTTTTGGGATTCCTTATCACTCCATTGAACTCCACAAATCATGCCGAGATGTTGAGATTTATCATCTGTATCTCTTTGGTAGTGAAGGAAACATCTATAGAGGTTAGTAGCATCATGGGTAACCAATCAATTGACCCGATTAACAATCAAAACTCTGGATTGATTTTGTCAAGTGAAGTTGAGCGTGAAGGAGTTCTGTGTGATGAAATTGAAGATGCATTTTTGGTGAAAAAATGGCAAAAAAGGAAATTGCACTTCAGCCCCTCCAATTTTGAAGGGGCTCGAGTTTGTTAATTTGGGTTTCAATTAGAACAAAGAAGTCCCTTAATTTTGCTCAGTGACTATTTTTGAAAGTGACTGAAAGTTGAGTGACCATTTACGCAAGTTTCGAATTTCAGTGACCATTTTGTTATTTTGCTGTAACTTCAGTGACCATTTGTGAAATTAACCCCGTTGATTTATTAATTTAAAAGTATAATTATTCTTAATTTTTTAATATACTCATATATAGTCCTTGTTTCCCATTTTTTTTGTCAAAATATATTTTTATCTATCTTCTTTTCGATCATATATTTTTCAATAAAATAATATCATGCGCAAACTCAAAACTTTTTTTATTTTTTAACTACACATTTTCCACCAACCTACTATTCTGAAATGCATTTTACATAATAATAATAAAAAATATGGGCCTCAAGCGAACTCATAATCAGTGGCGGACCTAGCATTGAAATTCAGTCCAGACGGACGTTGACAAATGACCGTCAACAACTAGCGATCGTATGAGCGATGTTGTATATATATATATATGTTTGCTAAAGCCAAACCTGCAAAAAGTTCATAATAACATTCAATTCTTAATTCAAGTTTCCAAATATAGTTATTAATTTTTTTTTCCTAAAGTTTTATCGGCGTCAAATTAAAAAAAAATTAGACAATTTTCTTGAAGTGTCAAAGCGTTTTATAAATATAGCCCTATATGGTGGGGATTAAAATAAAATTTATAGTATATTGTGATAAAAATTGATATAATATGTGGTTGAAAAATTATGAATTTCATGAAATATGTGATGATTGAAAAAATGTACATTCATTAGATATGTAATTAAAATTAATTATTTCAAATTTAGATTTTAATCTGACATAGACAATAATCGAATATGAATCCGATAAGGCGTGCCTAGAGGTTAATGATTGAAGAAAGAAAGGAGAACATACCTGGGACATTGCCATGAACAATTTTCTCCTCGTCCTCTTTAGAAATAGACTGGTTTCCTCCATAGATTCCTCGAAATCCTTCTTTATCAGACCTCGTTGCATCGTTGCATATCCTTAACCAAATGAAGCAATTGTTTCCCTAATTCCGCAACCATATTAAACTCAATCACTGGTACATATTTATACACACTACAAGAAATTTCACATGCAAGGATTAAACTTTTTATCTTAAAAAATTCATCGACAGCCCTAGTAAATTTTTTCGTCCTCAAAAGTGAAATATCTACCTATCTATACCTCCAACGAATCAACAAAAGGCCCAATTACCCAAAAAAAAAAAGGAAAATGGGCCGCCCAACAAAAGGCCCAATTACAAAACAAAAAAAAAAAAAAAAAAGAGGGAGAGAAACGGGCTGCCCAACAAAAGGCCCAAAAATAAAACAAAAAAACCCAAACCTCTCCCACACCGGCGCCGGTCTCCCTCTTCCTTTGCGATCTGGCACTATTCTGACGGAGCCCAGCCCACGCAGTAGCGCCACCTCGTCGGTGCCGGGTGCTGGGTCTGCCACTACTCATAATGTGTCTTAATTTTAGTAAATATGAACTACCTTATTCAATATAAAAACTGTTAGATGTACATGTAGTTTGACATTTGATGTGTCGTTAAAAAATGATTGGATGAAAACTGTTTATTTTAAAATAGTCCAATAGTATATTGTCATATGGTAAATTGTAAAAAAATGATGTAAATGATGATTTACATGTAGTATGATTGATTCAATATGGTTTAAATAATAAATAAAACGCTACTCAGGGCTTGTTTGAGTCCTTTCTTTGTCTAAATGCATTTTAAAATATTATTTTGATGGAAATTGTGTGGTTGAAAAATAAAGAATTTTTTGAATTTGCGTGTAATATTATTTTATTGAAAAATGTATAGTTGCGAATGAGAGATAAAATATATTTTAAAAATAATGGAAATCAAATAAGGGCTAAATAAGTTCCATCTTCTATGATATTTAATAAACTATATTTGAGTATAAAAAAAAAAGTCACGCCATCGTTGTCTTAAACCATTAGTCAAAAATTAAGAGACCATCCACATTCTCCCATGATGTCTTTAAAGATACTTCTTGAATAGTTAACACGATATATCATGATTCATGACTTGAATAAATCCGAGATGCCATTGCACAAGAAAAAGATGGTTTTGCTTGAGCAGCTCAAGAATATCAATGTGTTGCTTCGCGAAATTATCTACCTAAGTTCTACTAATTTTCTTATGAAAAATGCTATTCATTCCCAGTGGGGTTGCATTCCCAATCTATGTGGATGTAGATGATAGGTGAAATTAAATTACTTATTTAATTTCACCTATCGTTTAATGCCACGTAGATTGGGGATGCATCCCCACTCGGGATGAATAACATTTCTATTTTCTTATCTACAATTTTTCTACCCAACTTTTTGAGCTCGAGAATATCAACTTGTTTGCTATATTTGGTGTTATTATGTCCAAGTGTCGATATATTTTGTCAAATTTGAACTTAATCATTAAACAATCATTCTCAGCTACAAGACAAAAAAATATAAAAACTTAGGACGGAGACTGTGGAAGAATAATGTAGTGAGTGATGCTTGGTGTACATAATTTAAAAGTTACATAATGAGTATCCATACACTCACATGGGGCGGGGTCCGCTCAAATATTTTATTCGAGCGGACCCCGCCCCATGTGAGTGTATGGATACCATTATGTAACCTAAATTATGTACAAGTAGAGTTATTCTAATGTAGTTTACCAATAGCAAACAGTAGAGGATTAATTTTAAAATTAAATAATTGTAAACCGCAAGACAGATTTAATACTATAATTAAATGAGAAAATTCTATAATAGTGTACATATACAACTGACTGTAGAAGAAATGTAGGCTTATTTAGAAAAGATAGCGTTAGATATCTACATTATAGCTAAAAGACTAAAACCAAAAGAATTTAGATTAAGAATGGCTAGAGGAGACAATGTCATAAATTTTACAAGCTTTATTAGAGAAATAATTATAGAATCTGACTCCAATAGAGATAGCACTTATGAACAAAATAGAGCCTTAGAAAAATTAGAAAAATTAAGCATTAGTAATATGAAGTATATGCAACCATTTTTACTAGATTTTGAAAGATTAGTAAGCACAACAAGATTAGTAGCATTTTTACAAACTTTGTTAGAGAAATAATTATAGGTTCTGGCCCTAGTAGAGGTCTTATGAACAAAATAGAGTTTTAGAAGAATTAGAAAAATTAAACATTGGTAATATGAAATATATACAATCATTTTTACTAGATTTTGAAAGATTAGTAAGCACAACATGATTAGTATTAGATATATCTATACTCGAAAGGTTATATAAAAAGATACCACCGCCATGGAACGATAAAATTAAAAAGGATGTAGAATCAAAACTAGTAAGAGAAATGACCATTAATGCTACCATAAAACTTATAACTAATAAATTTAAAAAAATACTATATAGAAGAAGTAGCTAGAAAATAAATAAAGAAATTAAATTATTCACTTTGATCAGATTTATACAAACAACAGAACTATGATTATAGAAAAAAGAAAAAAATTATATAAAAAACATAAAAGATAATATCAAGAAAGGAAAATGTATAATATTAGACAAAATATGATGTATTATAAAAATAAAAGACCTAATTATAATAGAAATGTTAAAAAACCAATAATTAAAAAAGATTGTAAATGTTATATTTGTGTATACTCTAAATATTTCGCTAATAAATGTCCCAATAAAAGTAAAAGTAAAAAGAATATGGCTAGATCCATGATAATCAAAGAAATATAGTATAATATTATAGAATTATCTGATAGTGTAAAATATGTAACATTTCTATCATTAATACAATACATTCTTCAGAGTTAAGAGCGAAGCATGGTGGACCCTTACAAAAATCAAAACCAGAAAGTTCAGATAATCTAGATAATCTAAAAACTTAGAATGCTTAGAGCATTTATCCCTAGAAACCTTAAATACTGATTCTATATCAAGAACCAAAGAATTAATAATATTTAATAAAACATCATCTAATGTAGATAATATAGACAACATTTTAGAATTAGCAGAAAGGATTCAAATAATAGGAGAAGACCATATAAAACATTGGGATGAAAATAAGATATCAGCTAAATTAGAAATCATAAACGAAAATATAAAAACTAGAACAACAAAAACTAAGCATATAAATCAAGACATAGAAAACTTCAATATACAAATTAAAGAGTTATTAGATTTAAAAGTAATAAGACTCTTCAATAGTCAACATAGATCGACAACTTTTATGATTAGAAATCATAGTTAAATTAAAAGAGGAAATGCAAGAATGATTATAAACTATAAAATACTAAATGATAATACTATCGAGGATGGATATAATATACCAGACAAAGACATGTAAATAAATAAAATATAAAATAGCAAAATATTTTCAAAATTTGATTGTAAATCTGAATTTTGACGAATAAAAGTGGCAAAAGACTATATTCCTTGGACATCTTTTACTAGACCACTAGGACATTTTGAATAGTTAATCGTGTCTTTTAGATTAAAAAATGCACCTTCTATTTTTCAAAGAAAGATGAATTATATATTTAATTATTTCCATTTGTTTGTATATATATGGATGATGTAGTACATAGTAAAAGCTAGAAAGAACATATAAAACATTTAGAGATAATTTTAAATAAATTTATAGAAAATTGTTTAATTATAAGTAAAAAGAAAATGAAAATAAATAAACAAAAAATTGAATTTTTAAGAACAATTTTAGGGGAAAGAAAAATCTAATTGCAACCCATATAGTACAAACAATTTTGCAGTTTCTAGATAAAATTGAAGAATCCAAAAAATTGCAAGCTTTTTTAAGAATTTTGAATTATGCCGAACACTTTATTAAAGATTTAGGAAAGAAAGTAGGACCATTGTATAATAAATTATCTAGTAAAGGACATAAATATTTAATCAATCGGAAGTAGAGTTAGTTAAAAAGATAAAAGAAGAAGTTAAAATTTTACCACACTTATAATTATCTTTAAATAATGAACATAAAATAGTAGAAACTGATAGATGTGAATTAGGATATAGAGTAATTTTATATTCAAAACCAAATAAATATAATGATAAGAAGGATGAAAAAAAAAATTGTAGATATGCTAGTGAAAAATATAAGACAAAAGAAAAATATTTGACCAATTTAAACTATGAAATAATGGCAATTATACATAGTCTAAAAAGTTTTAAATTATTCTTAAATACTGAATTCACTATTTAAACAGATTGTGAAGCCATAATAAAGTTGATTAAAAAGACAAATTTTGATAAAATATGACATAAAAGATGGGTAAAGTTGTATGAAATATTGAATAGTTATAAAATTAATATAGAACATATAAACGGAAAAAATAATATTTTAGCTGATAATTTAAATTATTAATTTTCTAAGCAATTATTTTCATGGTACAGATAGATCACATGATGGTAAACTTTGGGAATGTCACTCTAAGATTGACCCCACATGGATCTAATCTTCAATTAAGGGGAAATAATTTATAAAGACTTTCAAAAAGAGAGTGTTGTCTACTAGATAATTTATGGATGTCACATAACTCTAAACAAAAATTAGGCAGCATTAATGCTCTAGCTAATCATTTAGACAGATTCACAATCAAAGTAGAAATTTTAATTTCTTTACCGTAATCAAGGGTAGAAAGCCAAGTATATATAATTATAGGCTTGAATTATTACAAGTATAAAGATTTTTAGACCCCTATTTCAAATGATTTTATACATTATAAGAGCTTTAAATTTCAATAGAGAAATAATATGATTTAATTTTTGTATAGCTAAAAAAGTTAGACAAACTATGACTATGCAAAATTCTCCTTCTCAACCATCATCTTCGTCTTTATCAATACAACTATGTGATAGTTGTAAAACTATGATCAAAGTTGTTAGAAATCTGAATCGTCGAAAGAATTCATTAGAAGAAATGTTACAAATTCTAGGAGATGAAATCTCTTCATCTTAACATACCATTTGCAGATATCAAAATGAAATTCTTCAATTACAAAACAGTTTAGAAAGACTTAATCCTAAAAAAGTTGTTGAAAAACCCATCTTCAAAGATATTGCTTCTACAAGTAGAAATAACTCTAATAATATAAAAAAACTTATTGAATTAACAGATTCTATAGTTGCATGGCAAGAAAATGTATTCTATGAATAAGAACAAAAAATTGACGATTGTGTCAGTATTGTTAGAAATTCTATAAAGAAATTAGTTGTACAGGAGATAATCGATTCTTCTCAAGTTCCAAGTTACTACCACAATGAGAATATATATCTTCTTAAACATGGCCCCATATACGAATCATTCATTAAAAATTCAGTTTTTCTTAGACTCAATTATCCTAAAATTTCCTTTGATTATACAATTTTTGAAGAATAATACATTTTTTCTTACCCAGCCTTATAGTTTCGTATGATAGACAATATATATGTTCTAAACAGATCTTTTACATTCTTTCCACCAAAACTTAAACAGGCTCTTGATCAGTTAAAAGATCACCTTTAATGAACCAATTCATTTTCAGACCACATCTTGTAAATAATGGTATAGTAATACTAGTTTATCATTACATTATAATATATGAAGGAGTCAAGATTTAGACCATTTTCAAAGACAAATACCAAAATAAAAATTAGACAAATTGATTAAAAGACGAATATCAGAGACCGTGGCAACGATAGAAATTCAAAATAATAATTCCATACTTGTAGTACAATGGAACAATAGAGTTATTTTCTGTCAATAACATCTTGCTATTAAAGTTAAAACATGAAAAATTCCAGCACCAGATACTCAACAAAAAAAAAATTATATTTCAAGAAACAAATGGAGAATTATAAAAAACCTTATCAGAAATAGAGGAAGAAGAATATACATCATATGGCAAAACCAATGAAATGGACGCAAACCTAGAAGAAACATACGTAAAGATGGTGGACAAATAGCACAATAATTCAAAATAGGAGAAAAGACATAAAGACAGAAGAAAGGCCATCAATAATTCAAAAAGAAGAAATAAAGATAGAAGAATGGCCAGTATTCAAAAAGCAAGAAGTGTGAATCATCTACAGTATTAGTTAACATCCATATCTTTAATTGTAAATCATACATCTGTAAAGATATACATTATTATTTACCTTTTTGTAAGAGGATAACGTGATGTCTCAACATCTACTCTTCTATAAGAACCAAAGGATTTACACACAAGAACACACCGAAAAAAGAAAACAGAGCACAATATAACACTCGTACTCAAAAATCTCTCCAGCAATCATTATAAATTCAAAGACTTCTATCTAATTAAAGAAAGTTTCTTCATACCTCCTTTCGCTTTACAATTCTCTTTTTATTTTATTTATCTTTCAGACAAGGCCTGAAAGAGGAAACACCAAGTAAGCAATTAATTTATTCAGAAGCAATATTATAATAATTTATTTTCTGTTCAAACATATTTATAACACTTTTCACCTCTTTATTCTGAATTCCATGACTAAAAGATAAAGTAATCCTCTGAATTAAGTTGACTATATTTTATCCCGACTAAGGGAGTTTGTTTCAGCCTTTTTAAATATAATGAAAATCTTTTTGGTAACAGTTTTAAGCCATTTTTAGAAGGTCAAAAAAAAGGTTAAGAGAAAGTTAAAAAAAAACCGAAGAAATTAATTTGCTGAAAAGTAAAGCATTTTAAAGCCAATACAAAAATATTATTTCAAGTCTTTATATTTTATGCCATCAGACAATTATACTTCATGTACTTTGCTTCATTGTTCATTAGAAAGTTTTAACAAATTTATTAATATTTTTTTAGAAAATTGGAAATTGGTAGAATACTTTTTATAGAAAGCTATATATTAGCCACATTAGATAGAAATAGATGTGACTCCTCTTTACAGATTAATGGGAAAATCACTGAGTATTCTATCTCTAAATGTCGCAGTTTCTTTATAGAAGATTCTGAAAACTATAATAAAAGACGAAAACATATAAAAATTGCAAGATAAGATAAAAATAATAGCAATATAACAAAAAGAAAGACATATTTTCTCTTATATGACCTCTCCCCCTAATTGGGGTATGAATTTAATTTTGGTTCGTAACTCAATTTTATTTTAAATGGTATTATTGAATAATATATTCCAACCAAAACTGATTGCAACATCTCAATATTAATCTAAGCAGTCAAATTGACATCTTCATTTTGAGAATTTCGCTGTCTTTTACAGAGAGCTGCATTTGCCTCATTCAAAATTTGAGAGTCGCACCTAATGCAATTCAATAAATGCCCATTTCTAATCAAGAATATTATAGTTACTATCACCAGAAATTCTCATCACCTCAACCATGGATGATTGCAATGTCAAAAAAGACGTTTAAATCTTCAATTAGGAATATGTCAAAACCATCTCCACAATTGAAACAAATTCATCAATTGTGGTTGGAGCCTAATGCCTATTGGTGTTGTAGCAAACCTACAATTCTAAAGAAACCAAGATCCAAGATATTTTTATTGAGACTGTTTCCAGGTTGACAACGTAATTTGAATCCATATTTTCTCACAGCTTCTATAAACTCAAAATTACTAACATCTAAATATGGCTCTGAATTATCTTGTTTGAAAGGCCAAGACCCACAAATATTAGAGTCAAGATACAAGAAATTTAAAACGACAGAAAACTAAATCTGCAAAAAAGTAAATGAAAACAAGAGATTTTTCGGCCTAAACCCCAGAGGTTCGGTATAAACCTACTCCCCTGTTGAGCATCCACAAAAGGATAACGCTCGGTTGTACTATACTGCCTTCAAACTGGCAACGAAGGTTACAACGAGTTCAATCAACACAAAGAATACAGAATAGAGACTTACTCTTCAAGGATTCAACAGATCTTGATTGAATCACACAAGAATCACCAGATCAAAACACTCGTAAACCACAGCAAATAGAATCCAACTTTTAGCAGATTTCTACACATGAAAATCAAGTATTCTAAGGCTAACAGTAAAAAATAATGAAAGAGCACAACAGATTTTACAGTGAACAAATCAAACGAAAACCCTAAGTTATGGAACTCTCTCGAAACCCTAATCCTTATCGTGAAGAATGAGAAAAGTGTCCAGATGAACAGTCGATCCAAGTATTTATATCTCAGTCCAGATTTAATCCAACGGCTAGCAATGGGACAGAAGTCAACTGATCCAAACTCAGCTTAATAAGTAAAAACGTGTTCTTATGAAAACACAACTTTAAGCTGAAATATAAGGTAGCACCCACACCAGGGTTCGAATCTCCAACAATCTCCACCTTGCTACCTTAGTTTTTCAGGAGTATTAGTGCAGCCAGAAGCTCATCCAATTTTGTGTCATTTGCTCTAAGTACATGCAGAACAATTAAACAGTGTCAATAGATAATAACTTCAAACAATTTTGAAACTTGTTTAAAGGTATTATCTTTGTCCCCATGTCTGAGGGATTAAACTGTGTTGCCAGTTTACCAATTATCATAATGCCTTTAGAAATTACATCTCTAATAAAATGGTATCTAATGTCTATACGTTTTGTCCTATCATTAAACATGGGGTTCTTACTCAAATGTATGGCACTTTGGTTGTCAGAGTATAGAATTGCATTTTCATCAACAAAATCAAGTTCCTTTAAAAGTCCATTTAACCAGATGCCTTCTTTAAAAACATCTAAAGCATCAATATATTCTACTTCAGTGGAAGATAAGGCCACAATTTTCTGTAACTGGAATTTCCAACTGATCACAGTACCACACAGGGTAAAAAAATAAGATGAGGTAGACTTTCTATTGTCTCTATCCCCAACAAAATTAGAATCAGTAAACCCCTTCAAGGTAACCCCTTCTTTATTCATCGTAAACATAAGACCAAGATTAGATGTACCTTTTATGTATCTTAATAACCATTTTAAAGCATTAATGTTCCTCCCTAGGATTACTCATAAATCTACTAAGTATGCTAATACCAAAAGCAAAGTCAAGTCTAGTACATACCATCAGATACATGATCGAACCAATTACATTAGAATAAGGGATTTTTGATATTCTATCAAATTCTTCATCGGTTTTGGGACAAAATTCAGATGACAGTTTAAAATGGTTGGCAAAAGGTAAAGTTATAGGTTTGCAGTCAAACATATTAATTTCTTTAAGATTTTATTTACATAATCATGCTGACTTAAAAATAGCAGATTTTTATCTTTGTCTCTATAAATCTGAATGCCAAGAATCTTTTTGGCAGTACCAATGTCGTTCATTTCAAACTCAGATTTTAATTTTTGATTTATAAAATCAATTTCAGATTTATCATAACCGGCAAGCAACATGTCATCAATATAAAGTAAAAGGTAAATGGAATTTTTACTTCCATTTCCTCTGCAGTAAAGACATGTATCATAATTGCTTCTTTGGAAGCCAAGTTTCAGAACAAAAGAGTCAAATCTTTTATACCACTGCATTGAAGCTTGTTTTAAACTATATAGAAATTTCTTTAACAAATACACAACCTTTTCAGAATTCCCCTTTTCAAAACCAATAGGTTGTCTCATATAAATTTCCTCTTCTAAATCACCATAGAGAAAATCAGTTTTTACATCTAATTGATCAAGCTCCCAGTTAAATTGAGCAACTAAAGCAAGTAAACATCTACTTGTGGTATATTTAACAACAGGAGAAAAAATTTCAGTCTAATCAACACTCTCTTTCTGTGTAAAGCCTTTAGCTACAAGACTAGCTTTATATCTAACATTTTTATCTCTCCCTTCACCTTCTTTTATTTTGTAAATCCACTTACAGTCAATCAGTTTCTGCCCTTGAGGTCTTTTAACTAAAACCCAAGTGTTATAAGTACTTGGCTCATTTTCAAATTGTTCTTGGAAAGTAAACAGTGAAAAAAATTCATCACAGTCAAATCTAGAAGGTGGCCTAATCTGCCTTTTCTCTCTATCTCTGGTAAGCTGATAATCATTAACAGGTAATGTAGTAGTGTCTGTCTGATTATTAGAGCTAATATCAAGATCAGTATCAGGTTCAATTAAATTTTCAGTTTCACCAGAGACAGATTCAGTTAAGGCAGGAATAGGTGCTCCCTTTTCAGTAAACAGAGACTCCACCTCAATTTGAACATCTTTATCAGTCAAATTATTTTCTTTACCTTCTAAACATGGCA
The DNA here is from genome assembly GCA_035079005.1 of Fraxinus americana. Classification (NCBI taxonomy): domain Eukaryota; kingdom Viridiplantae; phylum Streptophyta; class Magnoliopsida; order Lamiales; family Oleaceae; genus Fraxinus; species Fraxinus americana. Next base: position 33,174,959 of record CM068706.1, on the reverse strand, counting down.
TGACAGATTCATTGAAGACAACATTTCTTCTTACAATTACTTCAAAACCGCTCCTTAACCCAAAGTTTATATCTCTTTACATTTTCACCATAACCTAAAAAAACACATTTAACCGATCTAGGTTTTAATTTTCCAATATTTTGATGAGCATATGTAGCACAGCCAAATATTTTCAAATATGAATAATCAATAGGATTTTTAGACCACACAGATTCAGGAATTTCAAAATTCAGAGAACTAGTGAGACTTCTATTAACAAGTATGCAGCAGTTTTTACAGCTTCTCCCCAAAATAATTTTGGCAGGCCAGAGCTCAAAAGCATGCATCTAACTTTGTTTAATAAAGTCTTATTCATTCTTTCTGCAATGCCATTTTATTGAGGGGTATACGTAACAGTTCTATGTATTAAAATGCCAAAATCTTTGCAAAAACAATTGAATTAAAAATTGCAAAATTTCAAATCATTATCAGTCCTCAAAAATTTTATCTTATGATCAGTTTGATTTTCAATTTGTGTTTTCCAGTCCTTAAAAATAGAAAAAGTTTCTTCTTTTGATTTTAATAAGAAAGTCCAAATTATTCTTGAAAAATCATCAATGATTAAAAGAAAATACTTATAGCCAGAGAGTGTACACACAGATGCAGGACCCCACAAGTCGGCATGTAAATATTCAAGTATTTGTTTGAATTTATGAATTCTAGGTAAAAATTGAAGTTTGACTTGTTTACCAATCAGACACTGTTCACAAGAACCAATGTCACCAAAATTTTGGTTTCCAAAAACTCCTTTATCTTGTAATGCCTTTAAACTCTTTTTACTAATATGTCCAAGTCTTTCATGCTACAGTTTTGCAAAAGAGAAATTTTCAATTAAGGCAACAGCAGTAAAACCAAGGGTTTTGCCTTTAAAAAATATAGGCTATGTCTCTTAGGGGTGCTAATGATCAAGCCATTTCCCCTAAGAATTTTTATGTGTCATTGACCCAATTTTATGTCAAACTCCATGTCATCTAACATTCCTAGAGACACTTGATTCCTTTCTAATTCAGGTACATATCTACTTCCTTCTAGAATTAGAATATTACCATTCTCAAGTAACAACTTCACAGTTCATATTCCACTGACTTTACAGGTCATGTTATTACCCATTATTACTTGCCCACCAGTTGTTTTTTCAAAATCAAGAAAATAATTCTTATTAGGGTACATATGGAAGGAACAACCTGAATCAAGAATCCAATCATCATTCAATTTTTTCTCAACATTGACCAAAACAATACCATCATCAGTTCCCTCTCTATTATAAACTAAGGCAGCATTCCCATCATCAGATTTCTTTTCTTTCAACTCATTTTTCTTTTTATAACAGTCTATAATAAAGTGTCCAAGTTTTCCACAGTGAAAACATTTCTTACCATTTGCTTTATTTTTGGATTTATTCTTATCACCCCAATCTGATTTTATTTTCATTAAAACTCTTGAAGTAATAGCTAGGTTTACTGTGACCCTTCTCTCTTATCATAAGAGTATCTCCATTATCTTTTGCTTCAAATTTTATTTCTAATGCTTTATTCCTCAGAGCATTTATAATAACATCAGTGGTCAGGTTTTCCATTCTATATTCTAAGGCAATCTTGATGTCTCTATATTTGTCACTAATGGAGTTCAACAAACCACAATCAGTTGATCTTTTGAGAGTTTCTCATTACAGTTGGTAAGGTCTTGGGTCAATTTTGTAAACCTATTCAAATTGTCATCCAAGTCAAAAGAGGGATCCATTTTAAAAGAAAAGAGTTGTTTTAACAAATAACAATTGCTGGGAATGGTTTTGGTCACATACTGACTTGTAAGTTTGGTCCAAAGTTCAGTAGCAGTTTTGGTTTCACCAATTGTTCTTATCACATTGTCAGATAAGTACAAAAAAGTAGTACTCTAAGCAGTTTCATCAAGTTCACTTTTCTTAGCAATAGTCATTTCAGGTGGCCAAGATCCATCTAAAGCCCTAACACACTTCATTTGCATTAAAATAACTTTCATCTTTTGACTTCACATATTAAAATCAATTTTCCCATCAAATTGTGCAACTTCAAACTTAGCAAAAGCCATATGAATATGACACGTAGGATGCACAGGTGTAAGTCAAAATATAAAGCAATACAAGAAAGACCAAGTAATAGTAAATCAGATTCACAAATGTAGCATACAGTTCACAAAATTTCACAGATTTTGTCACACAACATTCATACAGATCAAAAACAGATAAGGGACACAAAACAGAGATCACACAAGCTATGTTTCAGTGATTTCTCCTACAAGATTCTCCTGATACACACCCGTACAGAATTTATCTCAAATTCCCAAGACCTCGTAGGAGTCTTTGGACAAAGATTAGTTTCCATGGGGTATCTGTGTATGGTAAATCAAGGGAAATATCAAGAAACGTCTAATATAGAAAAGCAAACTTTTCAGAAATTAGAAAGATCTCACCCAGCGAGTATTTTTCAACTCAGTGTCCTTCAATATTGCTTAATTGCAGTTCCAAAAATTTTAGATCTGCAATAGATCATACAGCTTTCTTCGAAGATTCATATATCTTGCTCTCAGTCCAAGCTCTGATACTACTGAAAGGCCAATACCTACAGATATTAGAGTCAAGGTACAAGAAACTTAAAACTACATAAAACTAAATCTGCAGAAAAGTAAATGAACACAGGAGATTTTTCGGTCTAAGCCCCAGAGATTTGGTATAAACCTATTCCCCTGTTGATCATCTACAAAAGGATAAAGCTCGATTGCACTATACTGCCTTCAAACTGGTAACAAAGGTTACAACGAGTTCAATCAACACAGAATACAGATTAGAGACTTATCTCTTCAAGGATTCAACAGATCTTGGTTAAATCACACAAGAATCACCAGATCAGAACACTCGTAAACCACAGTAAATAGAATCCAACTTCGAGCAGATTTCTACACATGGAAATCAAGTATTCTAAGGCTAACACTCAAAAATAATGAAAGAGCACAAATGATTTACAATGAACAAATCAAACGAAAACCCTAAGTCATGGAACTCTCTCGAAACCCTAATCCTTATCGTGAAGAATGAGAAAAGTGTCCAAATAAACAGTCGATCCAAGTATTTATATCTCAATCTAGATTTCATCCAACGGCTAGCAATGAGGCAGATGTCAGCAGATCCAAACTCAGCTTAATAAGTAAAAACACGTTATTATGAAAACACAACTTTAAGCTGAAATATAAGGTAGCACCCACACCAGAGTTCGAATCTCCAACGTTGTTGAATTAAGATGGTCTAAGAACTAGAAAATATCCATTTTTCTTTGATTGAAGGCAACATTTTTTCGATTAAACATGATCTAATAACATTCTTAGTAATCGACAAAATTGACTTTGTCTCTGAAGTTCTCGCTCTACGATTTTTATTATTTCCCTTGGTTGCTTCCTTAAACAAAGATGGTCATATTCCAATTTTACCATTGAATTCTTTATTGGAAGTGGCATCAAATCATAGACAAACGACGATAGCAAAAAACATAGGGGTCCGTTTGGTATGTGTTTCAATTTTGAGTACTTATTTTAAAATTTCTAAAATTGCGTTTCGTTGGTCATTTTAAAAAATTATTTTTTAAAACAAAAAACTATAAAACTCGTTTGTTATGAAATTTTGAAAAATTGTTTTATGACATTTTATTCAATGAAGTTTGATTATTCAGTAAAAATAAAATAATTTTATGTTAATATATTATCATGTAATATTATATTTTTAAGTTGATAAATCTTATAATTTTTTTCTCGCTACAAAATAAAAATAAAAAATAAATTGGGTTTAAAATATATGAAATAAAAATAAAAACTAATGATGTGGACTGAGAATATATGAATTTTTGCATAAATAATCATTGAGAGCTTGAACTATTTTTATTTTTTAGAAATTTTTATAATTTTATTTTTTAAATTTTGAATTTATTTTTCTCGATTTTTACTTTTTTAAAATTTTAAATTTTTATTTGTCAGAATTTTATATTTTTATTTTGTAAAATTTTATTTTAATGCTTGTTTTCCATGTTTTGATTGTTTTCAGAATTTTTACTAAAAATGCTCAACACATTAAGAATGTTTTTTGAATCTTATGTTATAAGTTTATCCTTGTTTTCAAAATGTTTTTTTAGAAAATATGGTTCACACAATTTGAGTGAACCGAACAAAATGATAACTACTCTATTTACTTGTGACTAAATCTAACTACACGTCTTTAGTTATAAAGTTCAATCTAAAAAATTGTACACAACATCCTATCTGCAAGTTTGTTTCTATGGAAAGGATTTCGTCACAGTTCAAAGCTTTTTTTTTTTTGGCAATTGGGAAAATGTCTAGATATAATGGTAAAAAAATTTATCACTTTTATTGACAATTTTCATGCAAAATAAAGCCAAACGAATGATATTCGATATAATAATAATTTTTTTTTTTTTTGCAATTGGAACAAATCCTAGACACAATAGTAGAAAAAATTATCAATTTAATGGACAATTTCCATAAAAAACGAAGCCAAACGGATACCAAACTTTCAATATTTTACATGAAAAATTATATCAATCAAACACAATTAATTACAATTGTCAGTAAAATAATTTTTAGGCAAATCAATTCCCTGTAAAACATTTTTTTTCCACTCATTTTCCACATTTGCAATCAAACGGATCCTTAATGTGAAATACTTGGCAGACGACAATATTGATAGGTTTAAAGCCCGATTAGTTGCTAAGGGCTTTACTCAGACCTATGGATTGGATTACCAAGAAACATTTGCCCCAGTAGGAAAGCTGAATACCGTTAGAGTCCTTATTTCGCTTGTTGTGAACAATGAGTGGCCTCTCCAACAACTCGACGTGAAGAACGCATTCTTGAATGGGGATCTTGCGGAATAAGTATGCATGACAACCCCCCTTCCCAGATTTTGAAAATCACAACAAAAATAAAGTGTGCAGACTCCAGAAGTCATTATACTGATTGAAACAATCTCCACGTGTCTGATTTGAAAGGTTTACATGTGCTATGGAGAGGTTCAGGTATACTCAAGGACAGTCTGATCACCCTTTGTTCTTCAAGTTCTCACCCGACAGTAAACTCACAATCTTAATAGTATATGTTGATGACATAGTTCTTATAGGAAATAATTTGGTGGAGATGAAGAATTTGGGATTAAGGACTTGGGGAATGTCAAATATTTTTTGGGAATGGAGATAGCAAGAACCAAGGATGGAGTTTCAACGTCCCAATGAAAGTATGTGTTAGAGCTTCTTCAAGAAACATGAATGCTTGGTTGTAAGCCGACTGCTATACCAATGGAACCAAATGTGAAACTTGGTAATTCGAAAGATACTCCACCAGTTGATAAAGGGGGGGTTCCAAAGGTTAGTAGGTAAGCTTATTTACCTCTCTCATACTTGGCCTGATATATCTTTTTTAGTAAGTGTTGTGACCCAATTTATGCATAGTCCTATAGAAGAACATATTGAAGTTGTTTACCGAATATTGAGATATCTAAAATTGGCTCATTGGAAGGGTCTGCTTTTTGGGAAACACTCTAACAAGAGTATTGAGGTATATTCAAATACTAACTGGGTAGGCTCAATTACTGATAGACAATCAACTTCTAGGTATTGTATCTATGCATGGGGAAATCTTTTAAATGGAGAAACAAGAAATAATCCTCGGTGGCACGAAGTAGTGTTGAGGCCGAATATAGATTAGTAGCTTCGGGTGTGTGTTTGAGGCTCTATGACTTAAAAGAATGCTGGAGGAATTAAGGATGACATTCAAACCCTAATATCATGATGCTTTGTGATAATCAAGCAGCTCTTAGCATAGCACACAATCCGATGTACCATGACCGAACCAAGCATGTTGAGATTGATCGGCACTTCATCAAGGAGAAAATTGATCAAGGGATAATCAAGATTATACATGTTCCTACAAGATTGTAGATAGCTGATGAAGTGCTTAAATTTCACTTTGATTTGAATGATTTAACTCTCATCTCGAATGATTTGACTTGAGTGCTTAACTTTCACTTTGATCTTCATTCGAGTTCGATTTATGATCTGTTGATTTTGACGATACTTGATTGATTTTAACGTTGAACTATCATCACTCAAAATCAATTGTTAGAAATAATATTAATATTATTTTTTATAATCAAAACATTAAGGATGAAATCAACCATATGTCAACAAAGAAGAATTCAGTTTGGAATGCTATTGGAGTTATATGTCAAATTGAAATTCTATTTTCGAAGCTCATTGGAAGTTGAAAATTGATATTGGACTTGAAGAAGAGTTCGGGAAGGAGAAAACAATTTGGAAAATAAAAATTCCAACAGAATGCCCGACGATGAGGCCCCCGAAGGTGGGCGCCGCGAAGCCACCTGACATGTTTCAGGTTTTCCGCGTTTTTCTCTCCTTTTTCATTGTGGACTCTATTTTTTGATATCCTACTTCATCAACAATTCTAATAGGAGGGTGTAGACGTTCCCTACATGTTCCTATAAATATTAAGCTCTTCTATACAATTCCATAAGTTCGAGAAAATAGATTACTAGAATTATATGATCCATTATAATTTTCTCTTTTCTCCATTATTTTTGAGTTAATAAAATATTTTAATTCTTCTACCATAATTCTTGTCTTTATTATTCTTTTATTTGATCTAATACTTCATTATTTGCCATATAATTTTAACAATTCATTCCAGTGGTTGGTTTCATCAAATGGTATTCAAATAATACATAATTATTGTATTTTCAACATTGCTAACAACGATCCAGGTATATTTATATTTTTTATAACAAGAGATATTTTGATTATTTCATAACAATACGGAACAAATAAGGGACGTTCAAACCCTCATAAGAGAGTTGTAGATGAAGTAGAATAGCAAAAAACAGAGTCCAAAACGAAAAATAAGATCAAAACAGAAAAAAAGTATAACTGGCGCCTCAGCGCCACTCACCAGGCGCAGCAGTGCCTATGCGCCTCATCTCGGACCCAAACTCCTTCCAATGATGTTTTACTTTATTCCAAAGTTTTCTTCAAATCCAACACAAATTCTTACTCCAAAGAAGCTTCTAAATAGAACTTCAATTAGAATTTGTCAAATAAACTTGAATAGAGTTTTACAATTGCATTTCAAATAGGATTTCAATTAATGTGCACTTTAATTAGAACTCTCAATTATTTTCAACAAAAAATTCAAGTTACACCCAAATTTTAATAATATTCAATTAGTTCGATGACGTAACCCGCCACGTGACATTGGGTTACTTAAATCAATTGCCACCGAACTTTGTGGAGGTGGTGTTTGGCCACGGGTGGCTTGATGTCATGTGGGGTGGAAGGTGACAGTGACATTAAGTCCATGTTTGATACACATTCTTTCAAAATATATTTTTTCAAAACTCATTTTCAATCACACATTCTTTAATAAAATAATATTTTTCATCACATCAATAATTTTTCCTTACTTTTTAATCATGTATTTTCCATCATATCACTATTTAAAATACATTCTTTTCTCAATAATATCCATCAAACACAACCTAAGTGCAAAGTTTGGTGACAATTCATGTATGTAACTCAATCTCACATGGCAGGTTGGTTGACTAATGTGGTGGTATAATTGAAATGGATTTTAGAGTCAATGAAGTATATAAGTGACATTAAGGGTACGTTTGATTGTAAGGGTAGAAAATAGGTGGAAAGAAAATGTTTTACAGAAAAAAGATTTGCCTAAAAAATATTTTGCAGGGAAAATGATTTCAAGTGTGTTTGATTTGTATAATTTTCTACCCGGAAAATTTTTAAATTTTCTATTCGTTTGGCTTTGTTTTACATGGAAATTTTCCATTAAATTGATATCTTTTTCCACAATTGGTTATAAAATTTGTTTACATTGCCAAAAAGTAAAAAAAAAAAAGGAAAAAAAAATTGTTTTCTAAAAAATCATTTTTTTTAATCAAAGTTTAGTATTTGTTTGACTTTATTTTACATAAAAATTGTCCATTAAAGTGAAAATTTTTTTACCATTAGTTATGACATTTTGTTTCCTTTGCCAAAAAAAAAAAAATAAATAAATTAGCCAGCCGAGAAAATATTTTCCCACCAAAAAGGCGGGAAAATATTTTCATCAAAAACCCGGAAATTGCACACGTGTGGGGAAGATCCGGAAAATATTTTCCGTGGAAAATTTCGCCTATCAAACAGTCAAAAAAGTGGAAAGTGGAAAATATTTTCCTACTTCCCCGAAAAATGTGACCTATCAAACACGACCTAAGGGTAAAATTCGCTGGCAAGCAGTGTAATTAACCGTTATATTCATTTTATAAATAAGATTAGAATAGTTTTAGTTTTAAACCAAATTTTAACCGGAACAATTTTATGAATGACCATTGAACTTTACAATAAATTTCAATTTGACCACAAAAATTTAAATTATTTCATTATCATCATTGAACTTAAAAAAGTGTTTCAGTTGAACCATACTTTATTATCTATCCAAATTTTAGCAACTTTCTTCAGTGACATAACGCCACATAAGCAAATATTTTAAATTTTGCATGAATTATCATTAATTAAGATAGTGATTTAAATGAAATACTTTTTAATTTTTGGTTGATAATTAAACAATTTAAATTTCAATGGCCAAAGTGATATTTGTGCAAGTTCAGTGATCATTCGTAAATTAACACTTTTAAACGAAAATGAGCCAAAAAGTAATCTAATGCAAGAACTGCACGTGTAGCTTTGTCTGGGCCGATGTGAATATTCAGGCCCAATAACATCTACCTATGGGCCCAGAGATAGCGAGATGACGCAAGAAAATGAGCAAAACGCAACTCCTGCGCATTTTAGCAATTGCCACTTTACGTTCGCTCTACAGCTGAACTAAGATGCGCATTTTTTGCGCACACTCACAACCTCTTCTTCTTCATAAAAAGCGCTTTATTTTCTCTATATAAAACAAAGATTATGATATTTCTCTGAAAATTCCGATCCTACTCTCGAAATTTGATGTTTCGGATTGTTGAATTTTTTTTTTTTTTAGCCTTCGATTTTTGATTTTTCAGAAAGCTTGAATCGTAAGGCATCTCAGGGTGATGAGTGAGTTATTTGAGGTATGATTTAAAGGGTTTATAATTTCTTGGCACCTGACTTTATTTTTTACCCTTCCTTTTTTGGAAATGAACTTTATAATTCATGTATTTTTAAGAAACTGAATTTCTACTTCGCTGTTTTAGGTTAGAAACTGAATTTGGAACTAAAATAAAATCCGTTTTGACAATGATTTTGGCGTTGTGCTGTAAGTAATGATGATCTTACTTTTGTGGGTATATAGGTGTTCCAGGTAGAAGACATCACTTAATTTGATCTGTGTTTGTGGAGAATGCTGTATAATTTGGGGAAATAATCGAAGAACTGCGCTCTTTGCATAACTAAGTTTGGAAATAAATTTAGAGATTGGGCATTAACACTGTGTGGTACGGTGGTTTTGTTGGTCGTGGGTCCTGATGGATGATACTCAGGAGGATGCTAGGTACCTGCCAAATCGTTATGGCATAACTAATCCTGAGTTTCCTGTTCACAATGGCACTTATGCTCGGAATGTTGGCAATGAGTATGTTGAGGACGATGATAATGATGTTAATGACGAAGATATGGAATATGAAGATGATGATGAGGATGATGGTGGATGTAGTAGTGTTCAGAGGATAGGTAACGATGATTATGTTGATGATGATGGTGATGAGGACGAGGATGAGGATGAGGATGATTATGGTAATTTATAGAGGCACCCGAAAAAGAGAAAATTGAAAAGCTTGTTATCAAGTTACGAGTTTGCACCTCGAGTACCACCACCATCATCTGCAACTCCTGCAGTGCCTAAGCCATCATATGGTGGACGGAATCCGCATACAGATTGGACTGAGAGCGAGACCGTTGTCTTATTGGATGCTTGGGGTGATAGGTTTCTCAAACATGGGAGGAAGAGCCTTCGGTCTGAAGAGTGGCAAGAAGTTTCTAAGAAGGTTTCCCAGGAGTTAAAATTTGAGAGAACAGATACTCAGTGTCGGAACCGAATAGATACATTGAAGAAAAAATACAAAAAAGAGAAGATGAAGTTGGGAGAATCTGAGGGTTCCACTAGTAAATGGGTGTATTTCAAGAAGATGGATGTGTTGCTGTCATCAGGCCCACAACAAGCAGGCCTATCGTGTGGAGTGGACTCAGGGGAGTATACATTCATGAACCCTAAAGTTTATCTGAATAGCTCAAATGGAATGGATGAGATGAGAGATAGTCCGAGGAATTCAGAATCCACCAAAGGCGAGGAAGGTGAATCGGAGGGTCTTCCTCCTAAGAAAACAAGGAATGAAATGGATAATGGAGCTTCTCTTAAACTGCTTGCTGATTCCATCCAGAAATTTAGTGACATATATAAGAAGATCGAGAATAGTAAGAGACAACAAATGCTAGAACTGGAAAAAATGAGGATGGACTTCCATAGAGATTTGGAATTGCAGAAAAGGCAGATTCTAGAGAGAGCTCAAGCTGAGATTGTGAAGATACGACAAGGTAATGAAGATAATGACGTGTCTGCTTAGAATGTCAGCGGTTAATGTATCTTGTCATCGTTGTATTGTATCAAGGGCGTTATCCCAGGATATCGTGATGTACGTGGATTATTGGATGCTGGCAGTTGTACTATGTCCAGGGTGTTAGCATCTGATGGTTCTTGATTTGAAGGTTAATAATACTGATTTGATGAAAACATTTGTTAGCATCATAGTAATTAAAGTTTTTCTGAGTTCATTCTCATTTAAATTGATGTCGTTTGTAATTGTTATTCTTGTAGCAGGATTTCTTGTATGGTGAATTCTTTTGTCGTTTTCATTATAAAGTTTTATGTCAGCTGATAGTTGTTGAGGACTACATTAACCTTTGCATATCCAATGACCAGACACACGTAAGCATTCCAATTGTACGGTGCTGCTTTTTGTTTAATTATTTAAGATGCCAATTTTGCTGCTTATGTAGTTTTTCCTTAAAAATTCCATTTAATGTGATAAAGGAGGATACTTGAGATGCTGAATTCAAATCTGTAGTCTTCTCTGGCTTTAGTAATTCTTAATTATTTTTCTGTGTCACCTTGATTATTCTATTTTCATCTATTTTCATGAGAGCATCATTCTTCAGCCTAAGTCACATATTCGGCTCCAGCACGCTCTTGAATAGGCAATTCAGGACTCTGCTTTCAAATAAATTTATACTTCCACCCATGCTCCTTCTCTATCAAATGGTTGACTTCACACTTTATTTGAGTTGGTGTGCACCTAACTTCAGGCATACAACATGTCATCTTTGATATGGAGTGTACCTTAATTTGCAAGGTTCATTAACGTGTCTGTAGAATTATTATTGTTGTTGTTGTGTCATAACTTAATGTGATTTGTTGCAAGATTTTTGTTGCCTCTTCAGATTTGTTTTTCCTATAAAGCATCGAAATTTGGAAGGGAAAGTAAAATACAGTTGTCCATTTTTCCGTTATCTGAAGTAGCAACTACAGAGCACATGTCCATACCTCCTGCTTTGCGTGACATCTTCCTAGAACTATGTTGGAAGACAGAATTCTTGTGGTGGCAAAGTTATGGTGTGCGTTGTCGCCTTTGGGGGTCATGTCCGCACATCGTAAAGGGAGATCCACAGGAAGGAGAACCAATTCCTAAATGTTCGGTCCAAGTGTGTATAAGCTGTGATCGCATCCGAATTTATCCTGATGGCGAATCAGGGGGAATGCCGCCACTCCTCAGGATTAGTCGGGAGAAGTTTGGACACTTGAGTAATCAAAAAAGAAAAAAAGGGGGCTCTCTTTAGGAGCACCGACCGAGGGAAAAAAGTGGGAAATTTATTCAGGAGATCTCCTATTGAGGTAAGTAGTAAATATGATTCAAATGGTATGTCTTAACAATTTCTGTATCTTTGCAAGAGATGTCAAATTGTTCAATGATTCTGATCTCTTAGATTGGTTTCTTTGTCCATAGGGGTGTCATATATCAGAAATGGGAATACTAAGGAGCATGTTTAGCTAAGCTTGGAAAAATGTAGGCATAGTTTTTGTGGAAAGTATTTAGAGACTTACTTTTGAGAAAGTGAGTTCTTAAACTACAATTCTTAAAAGCATAAGACAAAAAATTGCAAAAATGTTTGGCAAATAAGTTACTTAAAAGTAAGTCTAAAGCTTAGCCAAACATGTTTCTATAAGCACGCTACACTTTGCTATAGTAACTGTTAAATCATACGGGATCTTGGGTCTGAGATTTTGGTCTTGGCAAACCCAGCAATCTGCAATAGATATGCACTGCTACTGCACCCATTTAATGACATAGTAGCCTACTGCTTTTAGTATTCTCCAAGTACACATTGCGTATAGACGTGTACCATTTTGTGTATATATATATTGTGTTTAAAACTAACTCTTCCAAAACTCTTCATACCAATATTTATCCCTTCGAAAGCATTTGCTACACCATAATTTAGGTAGAAATACCTAGGATTGAACAAAGGCAGCTCAACTCTAGTCTATAGCTGTAGAGACAGACAAAAGAAGCAAAGAATTCGATCTTTACTTCTAATTTTTGGATTTCCATACAAAAAAGAATTGTGAATCTGTAACAAAATATAAATTATTAAATACTTGGTTGGACCATGAAGAAACAAGCCCAGTAGGCATCAAAACAAGGTCTAGCAAACCAATTCAAGCTCTAAACAAAGACTGAAACTCGCAAGTGGACTCTCAACTGTCCTTGATACTGCTTGTGTTACCATAGTTTGTGGTTCAAGAATCTGCTGTTAGGATATGCATATCTTTGAACAGATTGCTTTTACTTATTTGAATACTTGTCAACTCATTTTTGTTATTTTGTCCTCTTCAAAGAAGTAAAAGGGAGAGCCTCTCTCAAATTTTTATGTATGTTCATGCGAATTTTTCTACTGCTGCTTCATTTATATGATATACTTTTTGCCCTATTGACGAGTACCTGGAGCAGCATATGTTACCATTGAAGTTGAAAAAGGAATATAAGAGGATTGCAGTAGCCAGTAGAGATAATCTTGCTTACTCATGAATAGAGGGTTATGCATGTGTGTTTTCCCTGAAAATGAAGTTTTCTTTTTGCGGAATTAAGTTCAACAAATAGGTAAAGTTTCGAAAACTTCACATCTAGGTATCTGTCTCTTTGGTATGTATAAGATTTAGCTTAAATGAAAGAAATGAAACAAATAGAATTGCAGAATTGAGAGAACATTTTCATTGCATTCAAAACTTGATAATTCACTATACAAAACGTCTACTATTTAACAAGAAAACAAAGGAATATTCTCATGCAATACAGTTACAACCAACTGGAGAAAAGAAAAGAAAATGCTATACAAAAGAATTAGAAAATGTGCTAAAACAGAATTGTCAGGCAACAAATTGGATCCGGTTTCTCCATTTATATTCTAAAGGCTTCTGCTGTTTTGCTTCCAGTGTGCTTTCATCCAGCTCATCTTTCACGTAGACCGGTGATGTTGCTGGTAGTTGCTGACTTGCATTTTCTGATAGCCTCCCACAAAATGGAGAGCAGATATCTTCTACTCCCATCTTGAGAAGATGAGAATAAAAACCTTGAGTGTTCAATGCCTTAGTTAAAAGATCTGTTATTTGCATACCACTGCTGACATGTCCTGTAACAATGCTCCCATCTTGGATCTTGTCTCGAATAAGATGGCAATCGAGCTCAATGTGCTTGGTTCTCTCATCGAAAATGGGATTCAAAGCAATATGGAGTGCAGCCGTGTTATCACAGAATATAGTTGCTGGTTGTGGATAATTGATTTGCAAGTCACTAAGGAGATATCTTAGCCATGTTAATTCGCAACACAGACTTGTCATTGCTCGGTACTATGTCTCTGCCGATGATCTGGACACAACTCCTTGCTTCTTAGACTTCCAAGACACCAAAGAAGAACCTATGAAGACACAATATCCACTAACAGATCTCCTTGTGTTCTGGAAGGCCCCCCCAATCTAAATCACAATAATTTGTCATTTGTAAAACTGATTGTGAAGAGTATAACATGCCTTGCCCTGGTGTTCTTTTAATATATCTTAAAACCTTATGAGCTGCATTAAGATGAGGTAACCTTGGACTATCCATGAACTGACTTAGCAACTGGACTGAGTATACCAAATCAGGTCTGGTTATAGTCAAATACAGCAATCTTCCAATCGGCTTTCTGTAAATTAATGGTTCAGGAATAAGCTCTCCTTGGTCTTTACAAAGTTTCAAATTTTGGTCAACTGGAATACGAGCTGGTGCAGTCCAATCTTACCTGCATCTGTCAAAATGTCTAGTGCGTACTTCCTTTAGCATATGTGTATGCCTTTATCTGACCTTGCTACCTCAATTCCAAGAAAAAATTTCATCTGCCCCAGATCCTTAATTCTGAATTCATCATGTAGAGAAGCTTTGAGAACATTGATAGAGTCTAAACAGCTACTTGCAATGATGATATCATCTGCAAACACCAAGAGGGCAATGAAAGAATTTTCTATCGTCTTTGTGAATAGACAGTAATCTGCCTTAGACTGTGTGTATCCTTTTTTGATGATGAAATTAGACAACTTGGAATACCGTTGCCTGGATGCTTGCTTCAGACCATATAGGTTTTTCTTTAGTTTACAAACCTTTGATCTACTATCATTTGGATGTCCTTCAGGGAGATGTATATAAACTTCTTCCTCTAGGTCGCTATGTAAGAAAGCATTGTTCACGTCAAATTGATATAGATGCCATCCTTTAATGGATGACATTGCTAATAAAGTTCTAACAGTAACCATTTTTGCCACTGGAGAAAATGTTTCATGGTAATCAATTCATTCATGTTGTGTATAGCCCTTTGAAACTAGCCTGGCTTTATATCTTTCTATGCTTCCATTTGCATTATACTTTATCTTATACACCTACTTGCAACCTGTAACTTCTTTGCCGGGGAAAAAATCAGTGGTAACCCAAGTGTCATTAAGTTCAAGAGCATCTATTTCAGCCTTCATGGCACTACACCTCTCAGGTGATTCTAAAGCTTCCTTAAAGTTCTTTGGTTCTATGTCTGCACTGATGGTGGCTACAAAAGTTTTGTAAGATGTGGACAATTTGTAGTAGGACAGAGTAGCTTCCAAATGGAAAGGCTTACCTGGTAAAATGCTGACCTTTTTCTTATCCAATTCCTGTGAATGGGGAAGTGCACCTACTTGTTGGCAAACAAAGTCTTGTAGGTGTGCAGGAGTTCTTCTAATTCTACTTGATCTTCGAAGAGAAAGTTCATTCAAGGACTGATTTTGGTTAGACTCCATATTGTCTTGTGAGGTGTGTAAATGATGAGACAGATTAAGACTTGATTTAGGTAAAGGTGTTGAATTGTGAGTTGTATCTGTGGAAGGAGGACTACTTGTTCACTCAGTTTGATGGAAAGTTGCTGCAGGATTGATGGGAATCGAATTTAGTCACTGTGATGATCAAAAAATGACTCAAAATTTTCTGAGGTGGTAACAATGGGAGTTTGGGAGATGAAGTTTTAAGTTGGATCATGTTCAATATTATTACCAGAACCTTGTTTGAAAGGAAAAATGATTTCATGAAAGATCACATTTCTAGATATAAAGGTTTTCCTTGTTTCTAAATCCATCGGCTTGTACCCTTTGATTCCAAAGGGATATCCCAATAATATGCACTTTCTTGCTCTAGAATCAAGTTTATGTTTCCCACTTACCAAAGTGGTGGCAAAAGCAAGACATCCAAACACTCTAAGGTGACTATAGTTTGGTTGGGACTGGAAGAGTATTTCAAAAGGAGTTTCGTCATCCAACAGTGGAGTGGGGGTTCTATTTATAAGGTATAATACAGCAGTGAAGACACAGTCACTCCAAAATTTCAAAGGTAGTCCACTCTGAAATCTTAAAGCTCTGGCCACATTTAAGATATGTTGGTGTTTTCTTTCGACAATGGCGTTTTGTTGTGGTGTTTCTACACATGTTCTTTGGTGGATAATTCCCTTTTGAGTGTAGAATTGTTTTAGGTCAAATTCCCTACCATTATCAGATCTGATGACTTTAATTTTAGCTTCAACTCGAGTTTCAATCATGGAATAAAAACTTTGCAAACTAGTACTGGCATCAGATTTCAATTTTAATGCATACACCCAAGTACATCTACTGAAATCATGCACTATGGTTAAGAAATATGGAAAGCCTTCATGACTAATCTCATTACATGGTCCCCATAGATCACAATGCATGAGATCAAAGCACTTCTGTGATTTATGTTGACTAAGAGGAAAATGTAGTTTCTACAACTTGGCTAGATGGCAAATTAGACATGGATTTTTTGTGACTTTGGACATATGATTTTGCACCTTGGAGTTACTAGAATGTCCTAACGTATAGTGTCAAAGACAAAAGTCTTCAGCATTATTAGCTACAATGGAAGCATACATGGGCATCTTAGGCATTGATTGAGCTAACTTTTCTACCAACGCATGTGGGGAAACTTCATGACGCGATAGATGGTTCAAGTCTTGCTTAACTTCACCCATTCCAATCGTTGTCCAAGTTAAAAGGTCATGTATAAAGCATAAATCAGAGAAGAAAATGAGGCAAGAATTCATAGTGTGTGCTATTTTCCTAGCTGATACAAGATTGAAAGAGAATGAAGGCACACAAAGCACATTTTCTAGGATTAATGACTGAAAATGTAAATGTTCCAACATGAGTGACTGGAACAACATCACCATTAGTAAGAGCAACTGAGTAAGAAGCCTCATCTTTGATTTTGGTAAAAAGGTATGCAAAGCAGATCATGTGATCTGTTGCCCTGTATCTAAGATCCAAGGCACAGCTAGAGAGTTAGTTATCTTAGTGGTATGAGCAGAAAAGCACAAGGATATACCAGAGATTTTTGGCATGCCACCTTCATTAGAGTAGGATGGAATGATGGAGTGAGCTTGACTTGCTGATGGTCAGCAGTTTTGAGGAGTTTGTGGTTTAAGTAAGGCCATGAGCTAAACATATTGTTCTTGAGTTAAAGACATTTGAGCCTTATCACTTACTTGCTCTTGGCTAGCATGCGCAAATGCAACAGACTGATTTGCAAAGGATGTTGTGGGCTTATTTCAATTTTCAGATTTGTGGCCGGATGGATAGCCATTCAACTTGTAGCACTTATCTATGGAGTGGCCTAGCATTGGCAGTAAGCGCGGGTTGATTTGTTTGAATTCACCTTGAGATACCTCTCAAGGGAATGACCAGCCATTTTCCAATAGATGCAGTAATACATGTCTCTCCTTTGTCCAAATGAGCTCCTTCCTCTATCTCTATAATTTCCTTTCGATACAAGTGCCATAGAATCAGCCACAACACCATCAGAAGAAATCTGCCTTCTATTTTCTTGTTGTATGATTGCATATACCTCATTTAAGCTTGGGAAAAGTTTGATCAACAGAATTTGGGCCTTGAGTGCTTTGTAGGAGTCATTCAATCCCATTAAGAACTTCATGACCTAATCTCTCTGTTGATTACTAATCGCAGTCTTTAATCCACCACAAGAACAATTAGGTATTGACTCATAATTCATCAATTCATCCAAAAGAGTTTTGAGCTTGGAGATCTAGACTCTTGCGGCATCCTGATTTTGGAGTAGTGCTCCTATATCCTGTTTGATTTCAAAAATTCTTGGAGTATTTTGCTGTGCAAAACGTTGCTCTAGTTCATTCCATAATTGGTGGGTTGTCTCTGCATAGACAGTACTGCACTTAATGTCTATAGCCCTAGTGTTTTGAAGCCAGGTGATCACAATGTCATTGCACCGCAGCTAATGCTCTACCAGAGGATCACTCGGATTAGTTGGCTCACAAATAGTCCCATCAATGAAACATAACGTGTTCTTGATTCTAAGTGCTCTCTTCATAGATCTTGCCCAGGAATAGTAATTAGTTGCATCAAGCTGGTGAGTAACCAATATAGCACCACTGCCATCGTTACTGCCAATGTAGTAAGGACTGCTTGGCGATGTGGGGTCATGAGGTGCTACTCCTGTTTCAGCACAGGAACTTGGATTCAAATTAGAATTTTGGGGAGGATTTGGAGTAACATTTGGATTTGTGGAATCAGTTTCTGCCATTAATGCTCTAATACCATACAAGATTTAGCTTAAATGAAAGAAATAAAACAAATAGAATTGCATAATTGAAGGAACCTTTTCATTGCATTCAAAACTAGATAATTCACTATACAAAACGTCTACTATTTAACAAGAAAACAAAGGAATATTCTCCTGCAATACAGTTACAACCAACTGGAGAAAAGAAAAGAAAATGCTATACAAAAGAATTAAAAGATGTGCTAAAACAGAATTGTCGGGCAACAAATTGGATCCGGTTTCTCCATTTATATTCTAGAGGCTTCTGCTCTTTTGCTTTCAGTGTGCTTCCATCCATCTCATCTTCCACGTAGGCTGGTGATGTTTCTGACTTGCATTTTTTGATAGTATGTTTGTAGCGACCCAAATTTTAAAATGCAAATTTTATAACTTCAGTTATGTCGCTACGACATTCCCATCAAAATTTAGAATTTATTTTTACGTTCCGTCAAGTTGTCTAGCAAAACATTTAATATAAGAATTCAAAACGATTTTTAATCTTAAAAATTCAATATTTCCTTTTGGGTCGAATTTTACACCCAACATCTATTTTAAATTTCTCTTGGTCCAATATTCTTCCTTGGCCCAAGTTTGAGTCCATTACCACCAGCCCAAATTTTGGAGTATAAGTTTGTAGGGCTCAATAGTATCAAAACCTAAAATCCAATCAATTTTATCTCCAAAAAAATATTCACTCTTACGGTTGCAAAAATCTTACAAGAAATCTGGACATTCAACTGGTAAATCTCTCAATTGGAACAATTATTTTCCTTTAATTTCATCATCATCATCTTCTAATTGACATTAACGTTGCACCAGATATTCAAAATTCAAGCTGCAACTCTCAAACTATCACTCGGCAAAAACCTATACAGGTGACCCATTCGAAATTAATTTTTAGTTTCTTTGGAATTCTATAATCTGTTTCTTCTCTACACATACATATTCATAAATGAAGAAAAAAAAAGAGAAGAAGAAAATGAAATCTATGAGTTTAATCTCATACTCCTTTCGGTTCAATTGCAATTCCAATCCTTGCTCTCCATATCTTGCTCTTGCCATTAGACTTCCTCATCCGGCCTCAATTTTAATTGAAAATCATCAGAATGTAGAAACCCATTTTAGACCAATATCTGATTTTCGAAACCAGCAGCACCTCTGGACGTGAAAATGGAATTTGAGAGTGGGGGTTGTATTAGATATGGAAAAATTCATTTTTAAATCCTCAATTTTGGTTGGAAACTCATCCAAATGTAAAACCCATTTGTAAATCTTCACACCCAACTCTCTGTGACTTCTCTGGAACGTGAAAATGGTTTGGGAATGGGGGGTGATATTGAATATGGAAATTCATTTTTTTAAATCCTCAAGTTTGACCACAAGTGTAAGTTAGTCCCCTATTTAATTTTAACTCTTTCACCATCCTTGAAGTTTATGTATTCTTCAAATTAATTATAAAATATTTTCTAATTTTATCGTCTTGGCCCTAAACATTCTAATTTTGATTATTAGACCCTAAAGATTTAAAGAATTCTCAAATTAATCATTTCCTTACTTTCAAAAATTCAAATTAAGTCCCTAAAAGTTTTAAAGCATAAATTAGGCTTTAGTATCCTAAATTATATTAATTTTGTTCTTGTTAGACGAGGTCGTGGGAAAAGTTTAAAGCACGGTAACATCACAACAGTTCAATTTCAAGAAAAATTTTCAAAATTTTGAGGTGGGGTTTACATTTAAGCAATTGTTGTTATTTTTGTCTATGTTAATTCTTAATGTGTGATTTTGATTGTGATAAAATACTTATACATATGAAAAGGATGCTAGGGACCGTAAATAGGTCCGGGATTGAAAGTGGGTCATTGGGGGTGTCCCACAGTGCAAAATTGTTAAGCGATATAACATGTTGTCAGGGACCGTAAATAGGTCCGAGATCGTAATTGGATCCTTGGGGATATCCCACAGTACATATTTCTATAGTCTGTTGTATTTGTATTATATTCATAATTTAATTTCATGTTTAGATTTAATTTGAACGGATTGCTATTTCCCCAATGAATACAATTCGTTATACTCACCCCAATATTTTTCCACCATTTCGGTTAAGGAGATAGGCAAGGCAAGACAATGAGCGGGGCAATCATGATTAAATAATAGACAATTTAATTTATAAATTTTTAAAACTAGTATTTTATTAGCCGGTTTCCATTTTGTCTTAAATCTCAAATTTTAGTATTTTTGCAAATTGAGGCACTTTACTTATTATATTTGGTATTAACTCTTGGATGAGTAAATTATTCAAATGATATTTCCGCATTTAATGTTAAGTTGCTATAGTTTTGAAAAAATAAATATTTACGCATTTTGGCGTTTATTGAGGAAAATTATTTACAGGATATTTCGACTTAAGTAGCGCCTTGTGTTAATGAAAATTGGGGCGTTACAGTGTGGTATCAGAGCGCAGGTCTACCTTTTTGTAGATTTGTAAAAAAAAAAATGAGAAAACGTTTAATATTTAATTTGAATTCTACCCGCTCTTGCCGCGTCGCGCCACTTCGAAAATGAAAAATGTTTAGAAAATTTTATTTGATGAAGTTTGAAAATTTTCAATTGTTGGATACCATGAATTTATTATATAGCTGCATCTGAAATTGAATGTTTATAACGAAAAGTTACATGATAATGAAATTTTACTATAGTTGATGCAGTTTGAAATGTTTGAAAATTTGTATCCAATACATGTTATAAGTTTTCCCATGAGTTATTATGTTTAGGAGTTGAACTTGTGATGTGAAGTATTTAAAATTTTTTAGAAATTATAAATTTAGTCATCTGAATTAGACTAAAACATGTAGTAATCCATTTCAATGGAATTTACTTTCATAATTGATATGCCAAATGGAACGTATGAGAGAGAGATGTATGAAGAATTGTTTGTGGAATTCAGTTGGAGAACATATTTCAGATTATAGATATTAGTTGAGATTTTATTATTTTGTTTTCCTTTTGGAAAATTTGAGATAATAGTAAAATTTGCTTTTAGCTCCATTTTGTTTTTCCATGATTCTTTCCTTTTTTAGATTTTATTATTCATGGATGAGCATTGTGAATTGCACAATTAAGTGGAGGCTGAGACTAATATTGTTATGGTTTAGGAAATGTCTCGCCGAACAAATCGAACTCCTGCGAATCGGGCTGCTGGAAGACAAGCTACCCTAGGCCAGATTGCTACTGATGATGCGGGAAATAATGCATTAAGGGACATCGGGAATGCTCTCCAGAGGTTCACTCAGCAACAAGTCCCAACAGCCCCACGAAGTGCCCCTAATTTACCGAATCCACATGCTAATGCAAACAACACCAGCATGGTTGTTGAACAGTTTCGCCGATATAAGCCACCAACATTCAATGGTCGAGAGAGATCCCTAGCTGCAGAGGAATGGCTAAGGGCATTAGAACGGATCTTTAAACACATAGCTTGCTCGGACACTCAGAAAGTATCATGCGCTGTATTTCAGCTTGCTGAGGATGCAGATCATTGGTGGGAGTCATATCTGCGTACTAGGGCTGAGGCATAGCAACATGAACTGACATGGGCAGGATTCAAGGAATTAATACTACAAAGGTATTTTCCCCAGTCCTTTCGGGATCAGAAAGAAACAAAGTTCCTTGAACTTAGGCAGGGAAGTATGTCAGTAGTGGAATATGAAACGAAATTCAACCAGTTGTCCAGGTATGCTATCCATCTGGTTGACACGGATATCAAGAAGGCTAGAAGATTTGAAAGGGGTTTACGCCCAGAAATTGGAGAAATCATGGCAGGTTTGGGACTCACTACCTATGCCGAAGCTATTGAATGAGCACGAGCTATCTCCTCTCGCTTAAACCTAGAAAAGACTACTCAAAAACCCGCAGAGGCACCAGGGAAAAGGAAATGGGACAGTCAGAATATGGGCAAAGGCAGATATCAGAACAAGAAAGGAAAATCATTGGGAAAATTTGAGGAAAAGGCTAGCACTGAGAAACCCGTATGCCCGAAGTGTGGTAAGCAACACTATGGGGAGTGCCTGCTTGGAAAGGGGATGTGTTTCAGATGTAAGAAACCTGGTCATTTTGCTGATGAATGTCCTGAATTCAAGGGTAAAGAAGATGCCAAAAGGGGAAAGGCTTGAGTTTTTGCTTTAACTCAGAAGGAGGCAGAGGAAGATCCAGATAAGGCAATGAGCGGGGCAATCATGATTAAATAATAAACAATTTAATTTATAAATTTTTGAAACTAGTATTTTAATAGTCGGTTTCCATTTTGTATTAAATCTCAAATTTTAGTATTTTTGCAAATTGAGGCACTTTACTTATTATATTTGGTATTGACTCTTGGATGAGTAAATTATTCAAATGATGTTTCCGCATTTAATATTAAATTGCTATAGTTTTTAAAAAATAAATATTTACGCATTTTGGCGTTTATTGAGGAAAATTATTTACAAGATATTTCGATTTAAGTAGCGCCTTGTGTTAATGGAAATTGGGGCGTTACAATGTTCTTCCGAGAGTGGATCAGAATGTATACACCCGAGTCATTGGTGTATCTATATTTCATATCTTGATTTTTGTTACATACTTTAGACCCGAAATAACATTGTTATAGGGGAGTCTTTATCTTCCTTTGTGTACAGTGAAAGAATGGCATTGTCTTTGTGCCAATCTGATTCTTCCTCTTCTTATTCTTATTCTATACTTGGATTTTGCCTACAACGTATTTTTCTCGTCACTAGAGAGAGGGACCTGTTTGTCAGCATAATTTACAAAAATTTATGGCCTGGTTTGTGTTTCAATTTTCAATTTTTGAGTTCATTTTCATTTTTTTTATTTTGAGTTTTTTCATTTTTTTTATTTTGAGTTTTTGTTTTAACTTTTAAGATCGCTAATAACATGTTTGGTTTGAAATTTTGAAAAATTGTTTTATGATATTTTATTACATTAAATGTTAATTCAGTAAAGGCTTGTTTGAGTCTCATTTTTTTTTTTTCAAAAAATACATTTTATGATAGTGTTATAATGGAGATTTGTGTGATTAAAAAATAAGAATTTTTTTTTGAATTTATGTGTAATATTATTTTATTAAAGAATGTATGGTTGAAATTGGGTCAAATCACTGTTCAAAAATACATTTTAATAGGAAAATAGGGCTCAAACAAGGGCTAAAAATAGAATAATCTTATGTTAATATATTATCAACTAATATTTACATTTTAAAGTTGGTGAATCTAACGATATTTGTTTTCAGTACAAAAGTAAGATAAAAACAAATAATAAATTGAGTTCAAAGTATGGGAAATAAAAATAAAAATTAATGATGTAGACTGAGAATAATTTTATTTGTGTTTATTTAAATGATTTTTAAATTTTTTTCCAAAGTTTTACTTGTTAGAATTTTTAAGATTTTATTTAAATGTTTGTTTTTCATACTTTGTGTATTTTCAGAATTTTCACTAAAAACACTAAAAATATCAAATATGCGATTCAAATTACATTATAAGTTTATCCTTGTTATTGAAAATGCATTCTTAGAAATTTCTAACAAAACAAGTTTTCGTGTTTTGGAAACTGAAAACATAAATTAAACACGCTTTTAGGGCCCGTTTATTTGTATTTCAGTTTTGAGTTTGAATTTAGAGGTCATTTTCAGTTTTCTATTTGAAAGT
Source organism: Fraxinus americana (assembly GCA_035079005.1). Lineage (NCBI taxonomy): Eukaryota > Viridiplantae > Streptophyta > Magnoliopsida > Lamiales > Oleaceae > Fraxinus > Fraxinus americana. Next base: position 33,150,944 of record CM068706.1, on the reverse strand, counting down.
TTATTGTAAGATTGTTAAAACACGTTTTGTTTATCATTTTGAAAAATTATTTCTCGTAATAGAAAACTAGAAAACGTGTTTAGTTTGAAATTTTGAAAATTATTTTATGACACTTTATTCCATAAAATTTGATTATTCAATAAAAATAGAACAAACTTATGTTAAATATTATTAAGTAATATACACATTTTAAAGTTGATGAATTTTAAAATATTTTTTCTCGCTACAAAATTTAGATAAAGCAAATAATAAATTAAACTCAAAATATAGAAAATAAAAATAAAAATTAATGATGTGTACTGAGAATATTTTTATCTTGTTATAAAATAATGATATAATTATTGATTATTATTTAGTGTTATTATGATACATATACAGGTCTTATCTAATGTAAAAAGTCTGTTTCATTTCACTTGTAACTCATTTTGAACTCTATAAATACGAGTCTTGATTATCAATATAATACACACTTGAGTTTTGACTCTATACTTTTCTCTCTGTTTATTCTTTATATTTTTTTAATCATTTAATTTTATAATATGTTATCAGCATAAACGCTTTTATCTAACTACTATATTTTTCTTACAAAAAAATAAAATAAAATTGGTGATTGAAACTCTTTGCACCCAAATTTCCAATTCTGCATTCAATTATAATATTCCATGTCTTGCACTCAATTTTGAAAATCTCCTATTTGCCGTTTACTTGAATATAATGACTCAATTTGGATGTATGTTTTGTAACATAATAATTTCGTTCTCCCACTAAAATTTAGTTGCATGGAGCACTTCCATTATTAAAAGTAATGCTTTATAGTGGTTTTAACTGCATATTAAATTAAAGTAAACATTATCTTATTATTATGTGATGGAACTAATGATTTAAATTATTATCTTTGTATGAAAAAAATGTAATTATATAAATTGATCAAATATTATTTTATGGTATTGATATATATAATTTGTTATTGTCCTAGCACAATGCGATTAAATATTTTTTTATGTTCGTTTATAAATTTTAAATTGATGATGTTGTTGCTCTTGAATAAGCACAATTTCGCAAATAATTAATATTATACTATAAAACACTCTTGGAGAGTTAATGTTTCTAAATAGTTGTTTGTTAGCTCCTGAAATAGTACATTATTAATATTCTAAAAGAATATTAATTGTTCTAGAAGAGCGTGATATTACAATTTCAATATTTTAGAAGAATATTAATTCATTTCTGAGTTAAAGCACGAATTATAATTTTCAATATTTCAGAAGAATATTGATATATTGCTCTTGAAAAAATAAATATATAGCTCCTGAAGAGCTAATGTTTCGAAATAATAGTTCGTTATTGTCCCTAAAGTTCCAAAATGTTATAATTAATGTTTCGAAAGAATATTACTTGCCCTTAGAGAGCATGAATTATAATTTTCAATATTTCAGAAAATTATTAACATATTGCTCTTGAAACAGTTATAATAAAGTATAACGTACTCTTAAAATTACATATTTAATTCTTATTAATATTCTAGTTAGATAATCTAACATAAATAATATTTTTACTCCTGAAGAGTAAATCCTTACATAATTTATTACTTTAAACAATGAAATGTAATTACTCGTAAAGAGCAGGATATTATTCTTATTTTGGAACGAAGTACGATTCAAATATTTGAATATTCCAGAAGATGTTGCAAAATTGTTTGAATCAATTAATACAAATCAATATTCTTGAAAAATATTATGTGGTTATTTTTTAAAAATCACAATTTAAACATTACAATTAAATATTGAATTGATCCTAGAGAATTGCAATTTTAATAAAATTGTTTCTAAAGAATCAATAGTTTATTTATATTAATATTCCTGAAGAATATTGGTTTGAGACTCCAAAAGAGTCAATATTGTGTGATATGAAGAGATAAATTTACTATTGCTAGTATTTTATTCTCCATTAAATAAAAAAGAAACTTACAAAGTTTGTAATAGTATTTTTTTAATTGGTACAGTATACTAAACTTCAGTGACAATTTTGATAAATATTGTTTTGAACAAAAAGTTTAATAACTTTTATATTTTATTATTTAATATGTTCAGTTAGACCATCACTAGATCAAGAATGATGTAAAATTGAGAATTCTAATATTCAATGAAGAATCGGAAGATTTTTCAATCCAATGAATTCCTATATAATATTTGTTCTCTTTTATCGAAAATTGATCCTCACTAACTAAAATATGGATTAAATTCCATATATTTCTGAAATTAATTAGGGGGATAAATGGGGTACATCATCCTCCATGTTGACCATCTAGATATTATTTGTATCTAATAGATTTGATACATATATTAGATGATTGCATGGTATTCGTAACTTGAAGTTTACGAAATTACTGCTCAAATTATGAGCATAATTTTCATATTATAATCAAGTTGTATCTTGTTAATGCTAGTGGACATAATTCTAACGTTTTAATAAGTGTTAGTCGGGATGTTAATAAATGGTTTAACACTATTGCTTATTAAACGCCTACAATTAATTTAAGTGAGAGTAAAGTACTTCTCATTTTCTGTTTAGGGAATGCTCTGATGCAGCATGTCAACATCAAGTTCTCCTTATTATAATTGGCTTATGGTCAGCATGATTTTTTTCATCTAATGATTTGATAGTGCAATATATGTACATTTAACCCACCACATTGCACAAAGATGAAAAGTAAAGGATGATGAGGATAAATGTGTCATTTGAACCCTTATACCAAACAGGTGATATTTTATAATTCAGTAAAAATGATTATCAATTTGATTGAACAGTTCTCTCAGCATTAAAGGGAGAAATTAAGAAGTTGGAAATAATGTAAAATGCATCAAATCCTAGCAAAAGATAATTCAAACCAAAAGTTCGAAAAATAGTTTATTTAAATACATTTATTGACCAAAGAGATCAATAATATCTCACATACCAGCTGTAAATACTCCAAGTCGAATTAACGCCAGAAGTACAACTAGTTAATATTATTTTTGATAAATTTATGGCACGTCTAAAACGTGATGATATTTGATTATAATGTAAAAATCTCCAAACAAAAATGAAGCAATTAGAAAAGATGGTCCCATTATAAAGGCATATACTCTTGATAAATATTTAGACATAACATACTATAAAATCTCAGAAGAGGTTCGGGTACTTGATATGTTGAAGATTGAGATAAATTAAGTCACTATGAGAAAAGAAATAGAATCGAAAAAAGAAATGAAATGATGTACTACATCATATTATAAATAGTGAAGAATCGAAATAAATTTGTTGAAACATATCGATCGAAGTAATGATTGACCAAATAAAATGACATGATCATACTAAGTGTATATTTGATAGAATTTATTTAGGAATAATGAGTTATGGAATAGTATTTTTTTGGAGAATGTGTGGTTAAAAAGTAATGAAACTTTATTGGTTTGTGTGTATAATATTTTATTGTGTGAATGCATGGTGGAAAAATGATATTGTAGCAAACAATTTAATTTTTTAAAGGATGACAAATATGGCCTAAAATTGAATTTATTAGAGAAATCTAAAGTTTCTGGATCTACAGTCTGAACACCTTAAGGTGTATACTTATGCGAAATGAAAAGGATAATAAATGTGATTATAGTCAACTTATCTTATATAAATTTAATATTATCCCTACATGATTTAATATGTCTGAAACATAATTCAAATGATATTATCATAAGTGGAGTAAATACACGTTATACTCTCTTTTTCTTGACCAAGGTTTTGTCCTATTTGATTTTCCTGGCAAAGTTTCTAATGAGGCAACTTTTATGACGTATTCAAAAGAATAATGTAATCTTTTCCTTCATTTAAATTTTTCCCATAAGTTTTTCCTAATAAGGTTTTAACGATGCATATTTTTTGTGTAATGATGTTCTTGACCTACAAGGCATATACCCTCATGATAACTCTTATATGTATAAGACTCATGAAGATATCTACAAGAACTATTTTTCAAATTATCATGTTACTATAGTAATCAAAGATTGATAATTATTTCGTATGAAGACGGCGTTATTTGAAGACATTAACTTACAAGATATCAATATTGAAGATATTGATATACAAGACATAAATTGCTTGATACAAAAATTGAAATCAGGAAGAGTAGCCGTACTCTTTTTTCTTTGATCAAGTTTTGTCCCACTGGATTTTCTTGACAAGATTTTAACGATACAACATTTTATTATTCCAAATTATTTGTACTCTTTTTTCATTTATTGGTATTTTTTCCATCGAATATTTGTCAAACAATGTTTCAATGAGATAGTTATTGTGCAAATAATCATCAAAGAGGGTGTTGTAAAATAATGAGATAGTTATTGATGATTATTTAATGTTATTATGATACATAGTTAAGTCTTATCCAGTGTAGAAAGTCTATTTCATTCCAATTATAATTCTCATTTTGAACCCTATAAATATGAGTTTTGATTATCAATAAATACATACTTGAATTTTGACTCTTTACTTCTCTCTATTTATTTTCTATATTTTTCTTTTATTCCTTTAATTTTATAACATATATGTATTTATTGAATTTTTTAGAACTTTTATGTACATAATCATTTGAAATAAATTTTTAAAATTTTATTTAAATGCTTGTTTTTTTTTTTAGTGTTTTTAAATTTTCACTAAAAATACTTAAAACGTCATAAATATATTTTGAGTTTTATATTATAAATTTAACCTTGTTTTCAAAAATACATTTTCAAAAAATATCAGACCAAATAAATTTTCAGTGTTTTGTAAAATTAAAAATTAAAAGAAGCTTGAAAATAGCAAACTAAACATACCCTCACTTTTTCTTCTTTAATAGCATAATAACTTTCAGATGTGGCATTGACCCACACGAAGAATTGGGGCACTTAGTTCAATGAATAATGCTTCTCTTACAGTTTCCTTCACATTAACTTTTACAGTTTTTTGTCATTTTATGAGTTAATTGTCTATTTTACCCTTATCTCTATATTTTAATTGTTTTCCGCTTTTTACGCATTTTTCACCTTTAATTGGTATCAGAGCCTAGTAAAGAGACTAAATAAAATTTTTAAAATGAATAGAAAAGATAAAATGATTTTAGAAGAATTACAAAATATTAAAATTTTAACTAATACTAATCGAATTAAATTACAAGAATTAGCAACAAATTTAAGTATTAAATATAAATCTCTAAGTGAAGAGATAAAACAAGTAAATAGTTCTCAACATTTAGCAGAAATAAAAAATAAAGGATTACAAATATTAGTAGATGAATTTTCTGAAAAAGAAGATATTATTATAAATCAATTTTTAGAACAATATAATAATTTTGTTCAACCTTTAGGAGAAACGGATATTTTAAGTCAAGATGTGTTAACTCATATAAGAAATATCGAGTCTAATTTGAAAATTGTGAATGACAATATTAAAATAGGACCAAAAATCCTATATAAACAAATTGAATCTAAATTTAAAGAATCAAAATTTAAGGATTCTTATACTTCAATTGAACCACCTTTACCGGCATATGTTATAGAAGAATTAGAGACTAAATTCTATGAAGCCACAGGGGAAGAATTAGAAGCTTATAAACAGAGTCTAGAACAATTAGCTATTCAAACTGAGAATATTTATATGAATGATCCACCCAAAGAAGAAACAACTGAAATTAATACTCCACCTTTAAATCAACAAGTTGAAACACAAACATTAGTTGGAGAAACAAGTAATGATTGGACTCAAGTCGAGCCTGATGACTGGAATTTTGAATGGATGAAAGAACATGGAATAATAGAAGAACAAGAAATTTACAATTTTAGAAAATGAGTTAGAACTACATCAACCAAGCCTATACACCTTAGGGATAATAATCCAGTTAAATTATTTACTGAACAAATTCCTACAACAGGAATATGGCTAGATGTTGATGATAGCAATAATAAAAGTGAAATTATTGATTCATGGGCAAAAGCTACTGATTTAGCGGTTGTTTCTCATAAATGGAATACCACTCAAGCATACAACTTTATAATCCACACATTTAGAGGAATTACTTCAAATATATGGAGAAGAACTTCTGAAGAAACAAAAAACAAAATTAAATATGGAGATAGATCTACAACTACTATAGATAACAATGAAAGTTTAGAATCTGAAAATATTAAGGAAATTTTAAAACGAATGGAAAATTTCTTTAGACACTTACTCTTAGGAGAAGTTATACCAGAAACTAAAATAGATATGATCACTCAAGAAGTCTTACAAGCAGAAAGAGAAATGGAATTATTAAAAATCTGTGATATGTGTGAATTAAACGAATATACTAAGAAATTCGAAAAGATATACATCAAAGCATCTAAATCCATAAAAGAATGGAATTTATCAGAAGAAGATAAAAAACTACTTAACAGATATTTTCTTAAACTGCCTTGGCCATGGGATCAGAAATTATTTGAAGATTACCAAACTTATTGGAATAAAATAGAATGGGAAGATCCTAATCATAGAGCTGATACCTTAGGAATGAGAACTTCATTCGCTAAAGAAAAATATCAGAATGGTGTAGAAAATCTATGTATCAACACCTATTTAGGAAACATGGTAAGAAAGCAAGTTTATGTTGCTATGGAGAGATAGCAGCAGTACCACAATTTGGTTGTAACTAACCACCTAGGAAACCATATTATAAAAAGAAATTTAAGAAATATCTTAAACCCTGGAAGAGAAACAAAGGATTTAAGAGCCATAAGAAGTATTTTAAGAAGAAAAAACCTTGGAAAAAGGAATATAACTAATATAAAAAACCTCAGAAGAAATCTAAAGAAGAATTTTATAAAAAATGCAAATGTTTTACATGTAATGAAATAGGGCACATATCTCCCAACTGTCCTAATAGAAATAAAAGAGAAAATGTTAAAGCCAATTGAATAATGGAAGAAATAGAATCTGACTCAGATTATGAGATAATCGAAGATTTAGATGAATTATCTGAAACAGACTCAATCTATGAGTTAGATATAGAAGAAATTGAAGAACCAGAATTTGAACAAATTTATATGAATCAAGAAATCATTGATACTATGGAAACTACCTTAGATAATGAAGAAGGGACTTCACAAACAGTAGTATTTGATGAAGAAAGATATGGAGTAATAAAAGAAAAACAAATATCTTTAAGAGATAAAGACGTTTTTGTAAGACCAATAATATCTTGGTTTAACAAAACAATTTACATTGCAAAATATGATGAAGTACCTATTAACATCGAAAATGTTAAAGGCAATACTACTATACCTCTAATCACTAGAGAATGGGTTAACCGAGAATTAGCAAAAATAAATAGATCCACTAGAGAAAGATTAAAAAATATTGTGATAGGAGGAATCCAAATTATGGTGAAAGGATATTTTAGAGAAGGAATGGATATTCCTATACAAATGTATTTGATGGGTAACAGAATACTTCATGATCCTATGGATGCTCTATTAGGAGTAGTCTCTGGAAATCTTGTATATAAGAAAATTATATTTACTATAAAACCTGGATTTGTCATGTCCTTACTAGATGAAAATTTAAGTATGGGATTAAATCTATATTATAGAATTGATAGATTAATTATGCCACCAAGAAGTAAAGTTGTAACCTTACATTGTAAAGCTCTTTATGCATTTACTACTACACACCAAAAAGAAATCAATAAAGTCTCAGGAGACTTCATACAAATCCATGAAGATTTTAAAGACTTAGCACAATATACTCCACCAAGAATGTTGAGTAATAATAACGTTTCCTTACCACAAGATATATTGCTTGATTATCATCAACAATCTAGAAGAATAGATAATAATGTAGGAAATCAAGGATTAGTTACCTTAAATACATCTGGACAACTTATAGCCAGAATGCCTAGTAAAAGAATAGAAAGAAGTATCAGTACTAGAGAACTCGCAAGCTCTAGTAGAACATCTATAAGTAGAAATTACCCAATAATGCCTAGAAATAGCATTGATATTGATCTTAGAAAGTGTGAGGAAGATAATTTCCTTATCTTAACAGAATATATCAATAATCAAAATAACTACGAAGAAATTATAGCCTTGTTAATACAGGAGCTAGTACTAGTCATATAAGAGCAGATTTAGTTGATCATTTATTAGAAAAAAACCTACCACAAGGAATAACTCTTACAGACTATCATGGAATTAAATATGAAATTAAAACATTTGTTAATTTAGAACTAAGTTTTACAGATATTGAAGGAGAACAATTTAAATTAAATCTTAAAATTCATAAAGACTATAGAAAAGGAAAGGATTCTAGTCCAATATTACTTGGAATGAACTTTCTTGAGAAAGTCTCACCATTTCATATACAAAAGAATACTCTACAAATAACTATAGAAGGCAAACAAAAACCTATTCCTCGAATTACAAAAACTAAAGCACCAAAGTATATGCTACAAGGAATCAGATCAATCACAACTACTATACTTAGTCCATATCTTGAGAAAACTCTCAATTTACCAGACTATTGTATGATAAAATTTCATGCCATAATTGATACTGGATCAGGTATTTGCCTATGTAAAAGAAATGTGTTCCCAGAACATTATTATAAAAGAGATTATAAGAAAACAACTTATGGTCAAACAACAAGCGATATTGTAGAAATCTATAGAGATTTTGTAGAAAATGTTCCTATAATTATAGGTAATAGAGAATGTTTTATCCCACGAATATATGCAACAGATAAAATTGGATGTGATATCCTTTTAGGAGAAAATTTTATCTATACATATAGCCCCTTTACACAATATAAGGATAGTTTTGAATTTACTACACCTTGTAATCACAAAATTAAAACACCAAAAATCTACAAAGCTATTGGAATTGCACATCAACCAATTCACCATAGACCTAGACATCAGAGTTCTGCAGGAAATCGTGGTGGATGTTATACAGAAATTAATCAAAAACAAAAAATTCCAGTATTAAGAATTGAAAATTTAGAAGAAGAAGAAGAATTAGAAAATGTTAAATTAGAACTAAAAGAATGTTATCATGAGCATCCTTTAGCTAAATGGGATAAAGATAAACCTATGGCAACCATTGAACTAAAAGACTCAGATGCAAAGATATCAGGAAAACAATTTCCTTATAGCGAAAAAGATAAAAAAGAATTTGAAATACAAATTAAAGAACTCTTACAATTAGGAGTGATAAGAGAATCAACTAGTCCATATAATAGTCCAGCATTTATGGTTAAAAATCATAGTGAAATTAAAAGAGGAAAAGCTAGAATGGTAATTGATTATAGAGACCTAAATTCTAAAACAATACCAAATAGCTATAAACTACCAATAAAAGATTTGTTAATAAAACAAATACAATGAAGTAAAATATATTCTAAATTTGATTGTAAATCAGGATATTGGCAAATAAAACTAGATGAAGCCTCAAAACCTTTAACTAGTTTTACTACCCCTAATCCATTAGGACAATTCGAATGGAATGTTATGCCATTTGGATTAATGAATGCACCTGCAATATTTCAACAAAGAATGGATAAGATTATTAGACCAATAAAGAATTTCTGCATTGTTTATGTAGATGATATTCTTATTCATAGTAAAAACTTAAAAGAACATATTGAACATCTTAAGAAGTTCAACTATATTGCTAATAAGTATGGATTAGCACTTATCGGAAAAGAAAAGTAGAAATAGCTAAAGCGAAATTGAATTCTTAGGATATATTTTTAGAAGAAAAAAATACTTCAACAACCTCATATTGGTAAGAAGATTATAGAATTTCCAGAAGAAATTAGAGACAAAAAAGAATTACAAAGCTTTATTGGATTATTAAATTATTTCGAAAAATTTATAAAAAATTGTGCTAAATATAAAGTCCACTTTACCAAAAAGGCGAAGAAAGGAGTTGTATGGGAATGGACACAAGAAGATGTAGAAATGGTAAACAAAATTAAGAAAATATGTGAAAATCTACCGAATTAAATATTCCAAATGAAGAAGATTTCTTTATTTTGGAAACCGATGCCTCTTTATTACCTTTAGGGAGCAATACTTAAAAGAAAAGAAAACCATAAAGAGTTTCTTTGTAATCCATTGTGTAAATGCCCGAGAAGAGCTTGTTGCTTATACTTCGGGCACATTCAAAGATGCAGAAACCAGGTATGATATTAATCGTAAAGAATGTTTAGCGAGTTAAGAAAGGAGTAGCAAAATTTGAACCATACTTGCTACCTAGAAAATTTCTTATTAGGACGGATAATATCGTAAAACCATTATTAACAAATAAACTTGGAACAAGTGCGAATTTGAAAGACCACTTATTAGAATGTAAATGTGGTTTTGCACCATTTAAATTTGATATTGTCCATATTAAAGGGAAAGACAATTTTATTCAGTTTCTTAACCGGGGAATGGAGCCAATCGGGGAAGGAGCTAGAAATATTGAAGTTCGAGATGAACATGAAGATTGCTGCAATAGAATCCAAGATAACTATAATGGAGATGCATTGTCAAAGCGAGTATACGAGAAGGCCAACATGGCTATATTGTCGAAGGCCCTAGTGCCAATAAATCGAAGGCCTCGGTGCGATATTGAACCGAAGCATTGAAGCTTTATAAACTTTCGATTAGAGAGAATACTACTTTGTCTCCTCATGAGGAGAAAATATTTACAAAGGATAGTATCTCCATACCAAAGCTTAATAGCTCAAATATCATCAAAGCCTGCAACACTCATGGTGTTATGGACATCAAAAGTAAAAACGATTTTATTTTGGCATATGTATTGTTTAATCTCGCATGTTGCTGGTTTACCAGTATTAGAGGATGGATGAAAACCTTAACATATGGAACCTATAACAAAGTTAACCTCTATCCAGGAGCCCCAGCTTATTGGGTTCGTGCTCTTTATGAAATGGGAAATATAATTTGTATTTACCCATCAGAATCTTTAAAAGAAATTTCTTTGTTACCAAAAGAAGTAGTCCGAGCTATTGAAATGTATTGCCAAGTTCTTAAACATAAGAACATATATATCAGGTTTTTCTCTGCCTGTCCCGAATAGGATAATGAAGAAGATAGGCTACTGCCAGTTAGCCATGTTATAAGGATTGCTACTACTTCCAAGCATCTTCAGCCTGAGAAGAGTGAAGTCCATGAAACTACACCAGAAGATGTTATCAAGATGACAACCTTCCGTAGAGCCAGGGATATAAGGAGCAATTTGAGCATATCCAGAAAGTTATTGAAGAAAATCAAAATATTTGGGTATATGAATCACAAGACCACTTGATTTACGATAAAGGTTGTGGCAACCCACTAAACAAGAAGATTTGGCACTATCTCGATATTTGGTGTGATCATATTTTTGGAGGAAACGCTAGTGGAACACGAGAAGACAAAAAAATGACGTGTAAACGGTTTGGCGTTATCAAACCATAAGTGCGAGTCTTGTAGCAATGAAGAAGATGGTTCACCAATCTCACTTGATCCGAGAGGAATGTCCGGGATGAGTGGTTTGAATCTCGTATGGAAAAGTAATGAACCCCTTTATCACTACTTTGTCAAAGTTACTTTGATAAAGAAAAAGCTGTAAGGGTTTCACCTACATTATTTTCCATGTTAAGACAAAGAACTTTAGACCACGATAAGATTCCCATTATCTTACACGGTAACACAACAATAATGAAGACCGGTGGAGAGCTTTTTCGAGTCTATAAAAGGAATACTAATTTTGGAAAGCGTCCCATCCTTAAGCAAAAAACTATCTTTCTCTCTAGTTTTTCGAATCTTGTAACCATTTCGTTTCTCTCTTTCATTTGAAGTTTGTAATAAGGTAATTTCTATGGAGTTCTAATCTCTTTAGAGAAAGTACCAAGAGTGTAGCGAAATATGTATGTATACTCTTATATAAGAGATATTAGTGTGATGTGTTTATGAAATCCAAGTTGTTTGAAAATCTGTCTTTCTATTCTTGTTATTTTCTCAAAAACTCTTATCTTACTTATACTCCAACGGTGAGAACCTTGAGGGTTGTGCTAGTATCTTGTTGCCGTTAGCCGTGTGTTGGCATTTGAGGCGTTGTTAGAGAAAGCCATTAGAACCACTGTTATCTTTCAAAGGTGATGTTTTAACAAGGAGTTGAAAGGAAAAGCGTGATTCCGTGTGATCCATTGTGAGATATGCAAAAGAGTCGAGAGAAAAATAATAAGGAAATACGGAAGTCGTGTTGGACCATAACCCGCTTTCTTAAACTCAAATAACATCGATCACTTATATACTGAGTATACAAATATATGGGAGCAAGCTCAAGGAAATCAACGTTGATATTATTACTGCATTTACCTTACGCTTCAATCTTTGTAAGATCTTTCTTATTTATGTTGAATACTTGCATTAATATTTGCACTTATGATATGTATGAAGTTTTAGTTACTATCATTCAATGTTTAGAAATTGATTGCGAAAGGAAAAGAGAAGAAATTAAATCATTTTATACGTTGATTATTTTTACGAAAAATAGTAGAAATCTACCTGTGCCTTTATATTTACTGAAGAAAATATATTTAGAATTAATAAAGAAATTAATAAAGTAGAAAATAAAATTAGAATATTAAACGATTGTTTTGATAAAAAATATATTGATAAATACGAGCATAATTGGCTTTTTCATTTATTAGGAGAAATAAACCAAACTTATCCTATAATAGGAATAGAGAACATTGACTTGAGTAGATAATAGAAGTAGGGCATTTATGTCTTTTTATTAGAGAATGTCAACCAAGCTATCAACCAAGATGGTAGTGTAGCATGATTGTAGTTCAATTGCTAATCTGGTGGTTCGATGTACAAGTCCACCCCTATAAAATATAATAATAATTGTCACTCACTATATTAATCTTAGGTTATTTTACAATCTTTACTCCAAAAGAAAATGAAAGATTTTCAAGATGAAGTAATAATGTTTTGAATAGTACATTTTTGAAAAATGTTTGATTAAAAAGTAGAAAAAAATTGAATTTACATGTAAAATATTTTATCGTGTAAATATATAGTTAAAATTAAACTCCACCAAAAAAAATTTTATATCAAAATTCCAGAATGGTATCAATTATCAACAAAGTAAAATCAAGAGACAAAAACCATATAAAGAAGAATTTGATAAAAACATAAAAATAGAAACCCATATAATTGATCTACACAAATCAAAATTGAAATAAAGGGGGTGTTTGACACCCATTTTTGTGGAAAAATGTGTTTTTGAATAGTGATTGATGGAAGAATGTGTGGTTAAAAAGTAAGGAGAATTTTTAGGTTTATGTGTAATATTATTTTATTGATAGAATGTGTGGTTGAAATGAAGAAAGAGAAAAAGATTGAGAATGAGAATGAGAAAAAAATGGGTGCCAAACGGGGGCAAAATAGTCTCCAAACTTTACAAAGCTAAACCCAAAAAATTATGTTATATCCAAAGAACTGAAAGTGACCAAACAGAAGACTCATGGGTATGTATCAACTTTTCCACAACACACTGAAGAATATTAAGAAAAATATTTAGCTCTGAACATTGAGAGATGCCCTCATCATTCATAAAATGGCTCCTCTCTATCCTTCCAAAATATAAGTACCTGCTCTTTAGCAAATCAGCAGATTTTAAGTACTCATGAAAATAGATTGAATATTTGACAATTTTGGCCGTGAAAATTAGACTTTGAACAAATTAAACCATCAGAAATGTGCAAACATTAGGAAATGTCAAACAGATCCAGTTCTATTGGTGCTGAATATCAGAACTGAGCTATCACACCCATGAAGAGAACAAATATAAAAGCCTCTCGTTAGCACAAATGGTTCAACATTGTAAAAGGGTAAACCATGTCTGAGACAAAATCCAATTTCGTTGGAAAATCCAAAATCAAATACAAAAAGAAGTCTATAGCATAAATTGGAAGACTTAACACCCCCGTCAACCAATAATCATCCGGGACAAGTCATTTTCGTGAACAAGAATTACCAGGCAAAGGAGTATCGTAGTCAAATAAAGTTCTCTCTCACAAACCCTTCCCAAAAACAGGATTATAGAGACCTGTTTATAATTTAAGTTGCAACATGCCGAAATAGATAATACATTATCCAAAGAAACAAGTTCCAGCAACATTTCGTGGCCACCATTGCATGTCAAGTTCCAGTTGCTGATCGCTACTTGTACAAATGAGAGCCCATACAAGCCGGCATGAAATATGGAAATACCAACAGGACAAACACATTATGCAGCAACTAGGTCACTCTTGAGACTTATCTGTTTCCATGGGCTCCGCCGGTGATTCATTTCCAGATTCATTGGTGTTTTGGCCAGGGCTTGAGTTCGGGTTCTCAGCCCCCTGAGAATGGGACTCGCCTCCTCCTTGGGATGATGCTGGTGAGGGTGTTTCAGGAGAAGCGGGCTTCACTGGCTTTGGCTTCATCATTATCGGCCTGCAAAATCTGTCAACGAAAGTTGCATTTTCATTGAAGACGCATAGTTGTAATGTATTAGATGTATATAGAGAACAAAAAAAACTGTTGTACTAGCAAGCTATTTAGCATCTTCCCCACTGTCTCAAAGATAGAAGAATAGCATTTAGACTGCAAACCCACAACTTTGAATAGAAACCGGTTCATAATCACTCAACAATTAAGTGAATTACCTATCAAGAGCTTCAGCTTTTTTCCTGACATCGGCTGAGAAAAGAACTGGTGTTGCATGCTTAGGAAGTGCATCCTGCTGCTGCTTTTTCTCTCTCAGCCATGCCTCAGCTTCGACACATTCATTCAAAACCTGGGAAAGGAAGACAGTAAATCACAATCCATTAATAGTTGAACCATTTGCGCATCACATGAGCCTACTTTCAAGGGGGAAGGGGAGGACGCCAGAGAGGATACCTTTTGCTTATCCGCCAAATCAATGTGATCAAATTTCGGATCATTTGACATAGCTGCCTCTCTGTAACTGTTGATGCAATAAATAAGTTGATCAATTATGGGTCCCCTCTCCATATGCTCCTTGAATCGCTCCTCTATGGGGTCACCTTGCTGCAGGATATTTATTTCAAATTCATAAAAAAGCGTCCTCTTATAAAGGTCAGAAAACAAAAATGCGGAAATCACTAACAAACAAACAAGATTACCTTCTTGAGTTCCTCCAGCTTAGCAATATAGACACCTTTGGTTTCATCCTCGCCATCCTCATACAACCAATCTTCCACCTCTAGGAGTTTAGCCATTAACTGCTCTCTCTCTGAATCCACTACGAACTCTTGATATTTGTCAGTAAGCTACAGAATTAAAAGAACAGTAAATACCTTCTATCTTCTAATAGTGAGCTACCCATGTTTGAAGTTCTGGCATAACAAACACTCCTAAAATATACCTTATTCCGCATATCATAAACATAAGCTTCCACAGCATTCTTTTTCTCCTTTGTTTCTTCCATAATACGGTCCTGCAAAGCCATCTCAAATTCCTTTTCCACCGCCTTTTGCACCTCTTCAGTTCCCATTCCTCCATACACTTGTTCTGAAACAGGCACACTAGTTCTCTTAACCTTTTTTTTCGGCACCTCCACCTGATGAACATAAACAAATTAGATATGTTTACTAGCCCATCGATAGATTTATATAAATTAACACCCTTGAAAGTCTGGGAGATTTCGGACAAAGTAGATATTCAAGACACGAATAGAATAAACCTACCATTGGAAATAGGCATCATTTCATTTATGGTATAGTTTATAATCTTATATTGCCAATAGAACATTAAGCCCTTGTTTGACAACCATTCTTTCTCATTCTTTGTTCTCATACTCATTTTCAACCACACATTCTCATAGTAAAATATTCTTCACAAACCCAAAATTTTTCCTTATTTTTTAACCACACACTCTCTCAAAATTTACTATTTAAAAACCCATTCTTTCCAAAAAAAAATTCTGTCATAACCACCAATTATGGCAACAACTAAGAATCGCAGACACACACAACAGGCAACATGGACACGCTGGCTACACGTCAAGGAAACATCGTTGAAAATTAATATAAAATTTTTAAATGTATTTTCTATTAAGAGTGTAGAGCAAATAGAGAATTGGAGATGATCAACTTTGAGGAAGATGAACAGCTAAAAAATGCATAATGAAGAGTTCTTTTGAAAAGGTAGATGTTTCAGAAAAGAATTAATAGAAAGAGAAGAAAAGTAGAATGGGCCAAAAATATTGAGAAAGAAAATGTACATGTAGATTCTGAACTTAATGGGCCAAACCTTCCTTAAACCCAATAAAAGAATAAAACCCAAATTAGCAAATTTGACACCCAATTTTAAAAAATATTTTTAAAACCAACCCGAGCATCGACCCTTGAAAAGATTAAGGGTCAAAAGGTTCAAACCGGGGTCAAACCAAATGCAATAAATAAATACACACACAAATAATAAAATATTATAACTACAATATTTTATTTAAAATTTTCATACAATTAATTCAAATTAAATAAAAATCAATTTTTTTAATTAAATTTATTATTATACAATTAATCTCGACACTTCAAGAACTAATAATCAATATATTGAAATAATTTGCTTTGTTAAAATTGAAATCGTTTGAGCCTATAGAAAAGAGTGTCTTAACATTATTATGCCAATAATGACGAGCATTTTAGGTTAATTTTAAAAATTGAATAAATAAAAAGATTGAGGTGAAAATTTCTATTTACTTTGTTGGCCCAAAATCAAATTAAAATTGAAAGCGAACAAGCAATCATTTGGAAAATAATTTTTACGGGAAATTGAACATGTAACCTATATTGGAAAGGTTCTCTCTAATTTGAATGGAGGTCAATATATAACATAGTAGGCAACTCGTTATTCATTTATGGGCCTTTCACTTTAGCGTATGGGCCCAATCAGAAAGTTAAAAAATTTTAAATTAGAAAACCTAAAAAAGGGGAAAAACCAGTAGCGGGTCACGGGTTCCTTCTAAACTGGCCGGTCAGACGGTTTCCAGGTGATTTTTTAACTAAAGGATTTATAATTAAAGCCGAACCAAATTTCGGTCCAGTTCCCGATTTTTCTGATTGAAACAACCGATCCGGTTTTCAAAACATTGGTTTTAGGTCTGAAATTTCATTTTACATCCCCTATCCACAGACTCGACGATCAACCGTCTCGAAAAAACCCTACTCTTGCATAACCCAGTATATCAGCTAGCTATCTCCTTCCCTTACTATCGCTAATCCCTTGGATGTCATCTCTCATTCCCCCAAGGTTAGTTTATTTCATTCCCTTTTATTTCGATTATTTTGAAATTGATGTCATGTCAATGCCATCATACAAGGTAGATAAAAGGACACGCCACCTGGCGTGATTCAAGGGTTTTAGATGAGAGAAGAGTGAACGGGCAGGTGACTTTAGGGTTCCACTGGTTCCAAAGGCTAAAAGCCGGAGTAGTTGATCCAGTAGTTCTAAATATAGATAGAAGAATCCCGAATGAACAACCATCCACAAATGTCAATTCTTCATTCAAGGAAGAAAGTGCAACAATCCTTTCCTTTGACACTGGTCCCGTAAACGAGTGAAAAATGCCTTGTACAGTTTCCCTTTTCCCTTTCAGCCAGTCCAAGAGTTCAGTTCACTCGAAAGCGGGTAGCCATTAAGGAAAGCCGCTCTCCCTTTCCTGGTGAAGGAAAGAGAGTTTGACAAGCTGATGCAGCTAAGAAAGAAAGTCTCGTTGCTTATCGCTAAATGATACATGTCTGACACTGAAGCTCTGGTGCTCGTGGTGTCCTCGTACTTTTTAAAAGTCATCCCACCAGTGCATTGGTGGTGCTTCTTAAAACAAAAAACAAAAAATAGAAGGAAACAAAATTATCGAACCCGACCCAAATGTTGACCCACCTAAGCCACCGAGTCTTCATTCGAACCAGTGGGTCATTCGGGTCTTTGTTTATCCAAATTAATAGCAGAAAACCCCCTAAAAACGTTTTCATTTGCGATATATCCCCCTACCTATTGGAAATAGCAGAGAACCCCATATTTGAAACTTTTGTGCGAAAAACCCCCCTACCGTCAAATTTGTCGATAAAACAGTAAAAATGCCAACATTAAAGAGTAATAATTGCAATTTTAGTATCTAAACTTTTTATTCTTTTACAAATTATATCCAATTTTTTTTATGTACCACCCACAATCTCAAACCTTTAAAACTTTATTTTTCACCCCACCCCACTTCATCTTATTCCCAAAAACTTTATTATTTTATTTAATACCTTCCAAAACCTTCCTAAATCCCTCATTTCTTTTTCCCATTCCCAACTTTAAAACCCTCCTACTCCAATCCCCACCCTCTAGTGGTGGCCACTACGTGCAGCCATCACAAGCCAACCACCATCACCAACCAACTTGATAATCAGGGCACTTCTGCAACTGCAAGTTCCTATGTATCTATTGTGGAACTTCAAATTTTCATTAAACCTAACATCAACTTCAGGTAACTAACTCAATTTTTTTTGTGGGATTTCTCTTTTGCATAGAAATCTTTCAATTTAATCTCAAGAACACCAACACTCGATCTGTTCCAGAATGCCGTTTTGCCTCAAACCAATTGTTTCTACTAGACATGACCGGTCAGAGAGTTTTGCAAATGCTTCTAGGGAGGCTCAATTTTTTGGTCGAGAGGAAGCCCATCAGAGAAGGCAATTTTGTGAAGTTTTAAACGAGATACAACCAATTGATCCAAAATAGGTTTGTGAAGAACCGAAAATGGTTTTCAAGGAGCGTGTTGAAGAAAATGAAGGCCAAATGTTTGGTGAAACGAGAGCGATGGAGGTGAGGTTTACAGAGAAAAATTAGTTGGTTTCATTAAGCTAGCAATTGTGAGAAATCTAGGAAACCAAGTCCACCAGAGACACCAAGAGGTGGAGTACTCACATTCCCGCTAGGATTTGACTGTGTAGTCTAGTTCGTTTGCACACCTTACAGTTGCAAAATTTCAATTCAAGAATTCCAATCAGTAACCGGTGGATTTAGGATTGGAAAGAGTGTTTTAAAGTGTAATCTTGGGAATGACAAGAAATGAGGAATTTGGGGTGAGGGATTTAGGAGGGTTTTGGAAGGGATTAAATAAAATAATAAAGTTTTGAGAAAGAAGAAGAACGGGAGTGGAGTGAAAATGAAGTTTTAAAAGTTTGGGATTAAGGATAGTACATAAAAAAATTTGGGTATAATTTGTAAAAGAATAAAATTTAGATACTAAAATGGCAATTATTACTTTTCAATTTTGGCATTTTTACTGTTTTTAATGACAAATTTAACGGTATGGGTGTTTTTCGAACAAAAGATTTCAAATAGGGGTTTTCTACGATTTCCAATAGGTAGGAGGGTATATCGCAAATGGAAACGTTTGTACGAGGATTTTTTGCTATTAATTCTTGTTTATACCTTTGAATTATTAAAATATCTATTTACGTGTTTTTTATAAGATTAAATGGACTGCTATCCATTAAAATATATTGAATTTTCTCTTTTGATTTTTCACAAATGATATATAGATATTAAAAAAAATTCCAAGGTTTGTGGATAGAAGTTGAAAATTATATTTTTTAAACTTTTGTACAATAAATCATTTTGTCATTTGGAATTTTGAAAGGCTTATACCTGTTTAGTTTCGTTTTTGGTCAATATAAAGCCATAGCCTAGTGGTTCAAAGCTTCTGATATGTACAAGAGGTTCTGGGGAATAAATCCCCACTGAAATTCTGGAAAAGTTCAGAAAAACCCCGGGTTAAAATGAACCAAATTGCCAGTTTTATATCAAAACCGAGTTTAATAACTGTTCAATTGCTGATTGGTCTATATTTACCAAGCAGACAGGACCAGGATCCGGTTCACTGGTTTCCTGGTCAAACCAGCCATCTGGGTTTAATAACTATGGAACGATCCACTACATATCCTCTCACCCTCTCACAGAAAGAGCATAACAAATGAGAAGACAAAACCCAAGTACATAAAACACTCTGCATGAAAATCAGGGATGTTAACATCATGATAACAAGAGAATAGTGTCTAGCTACAACAATATTTTTTTAAGCGTTTCGAATTCATTTCGATTGGGAAAGTTTTCAGTGAGCCGATCCAGACCTAATTGATCTGGTTTCTGAGAGCACTGACAAGGCTTAACTCGCCGGTTGAAGAGAGCACTGAATCATTCGAAAGGGGAAAGATTTGAGTTCCATTTGGAATTGACTCAGAGAGGTCTGTGATTTTCAAGCTTCTGATTGTACTTTCACAAGGACCAAAGGTACATGACAAAGAGAGTTCACTTCTAGATGCTAGGGTCTGTTTTACTTCCTGACAAACTTCCGACTATCTTAGTAACCTCTTTTTCAAAACCAGACCCGACATTAGTAAAAGGATCAAGGGTCGAAGGTTCAACCAGGGTGGAACCGAAAGTAAATTTTATATACTTTCTTACATCATAAAAATCTTATAAGTACAAGCAAAATCCAATATTCAATCAACCACACAAACTCCATAGTTCAACTAATGGTTAATCTTATTTCTGTTTAATATTATTAAATAGGCTAATTAACATATATGCTAATTTGTAGTTTAATGTTAGTAATTGAATTTATTCGTTGTTTATTCACAATTTAAATTAGTCAAACTATTGAAATAAAAAAATTAACAAATAATTTGAATAACATAAAGTAAAAGAATTTGGAAGGCCGCGAATAGTAGAGTTCTAGGTCCAAACAAGGGAGTTCAAAGTTCCAAGGCATAAAAAAGCCTTGCTCTCTTGATTCTTTATGGAAATAAATTTATGAAAAAGAATGGGGAAATACGATAGAGAGGGAATATAATCCAGGGGGAAAAGGAAGAAAACCAAAGGGAAAATCTTGATTTAGAACCTTTAAGCTTACAGCAAAGCAAAGGTAGTGAAGAAATAGTTGAAGGGAGATGAATATTGCAAAGAAGCAATAAAATTTTCATCCCAGATTTCAGAGGTTATTTAGAAGATTCTAAGAGCTTTGTAACCGATTTTTTCCCACAAAACAAATTGGCCTTACCGTTAAAACCGCGTACGGGGGTTAACCAGTTCCCAGTTAGATGGCCAGTTATCTGAGTTTAGTACCAGTTCTTAATAAAACAGTTTTTCTTAGGTAACCAGACTGGTTCCCAGTTTTTCCGGTTGGACTAACTGGTCCGCTGTGGTCTCGAAGACATAGTTAAAAACCAGAGAACTTGTCAAGTTGGCCAAAAAAAAGTAGTTAACATACAACAAAACCTCATTTCCATGATGATTTTTAAGCTTTAGAATGATACTATTCATAAAGTCCGGAGGTACATAACATAAACTGAGTTCGATTCTAGAATGCTACAGTCTGCTTTCTTCCTGTCAAAAATAAGGCAAACATCCAGTTCCTTTCTAAGAGATACAAAAATGGATACACGCACGAGAAAGGGAAATTTGCATCATAACTTTCCTCTTGCAGGTTTTTATGGCCCAGTATTTGGTAAAATTGTAAGCATTCATAAATCATAAACAGTTTTCTATTATAGCATCATGGCATTAAAGTTAATTACTCTAGAAAGGCAACATGTCTACATCTCTTCCAGAGAAAGAAAATACACACGACAAGACACACAGAGAGAGAGAGAGAGAGAGTGAGTTTAAAAAATGTTTGGCCCATGAAATAGGAATACATAAAAGCCTATATGCAATTGCAGAAAATGTGAAAAAAAAAACAAAAAAATAAATAACCAGAACCAATTATTGGGACAAGAAATCATAAAGTTAGGACAAAATACAGACAATACTATGATAATCATTGTTAACTCACTTTAGTGTCCGTTTCCATCTGAACAGGCTTATCCCCCGACTCGGGAACACCATTTTCAGCTCCAGGGGCATCAGCTTTAGCATCTTGAATATTTACGTCGGTTTCAGGAGCACTTGGCGGCAAAGAATCACCAGGAGCTTCATTTGTTTCCATATTCGTCGGTTTCTCCACCAACTCTTTTACAACTGGCACTTCTACTTCTTCCTCTTCCAAAAGCTAATTCAAATACCAAGAAACATCATCTACAATCAAAAATATCAAGATTTGCACTATCATAGAAAGTTAAAAGATCTTTCATGAGAGAACTTACAGTAGCTGACTCAACCGAGACAATACCATGAAAGCTTAGACGTATTTTGACCTTCAGTTTTAACCGGTCTCCATTTGAGGATTGGAACGGTCCAATCTTGAACCAAAAAATAAAAAATAAAAAACAGGGCAGTGTTAAAACCCAAAAAATTGTCCAAGCTACCCTGTGAATGGAATGAATGGATATTATATAAATTACCATGTAAGTGCTTATCTTAGCCGGTGCCTGCAATTCGCTAACATCAGCATATTGAACATCGATTGTAAAAGTACCAGATCTGTAGAATGTCAGAGCCTTCATACTTGGTATCGGATTACCCTTGGGGAACACAACAGTGATCTGCTGATTATCCACGGCTCCGTTCTGTGTGTCTGGAGCAGAACCTTTCCATGACAAAGCAATGGGAAATGGGAAGCTCTCATTGACCTGCACAGAAAAACGTTGACCAGGTCTTAATCCAGATGCCATGTAGTAATGTCCGCTAAATTCAGACAGCAAGATTGTTCGACACAGAAAGTTCTAAATCACATTTATCTAGTATCTTGTACAAACAAATTGTAATAGATATGCATCAGTCCCCTAATTAGTGCACACTGTAGATTTCTTCCAAACCACACACACCCTTTGGTTGCTCGTTCTAAGGTATTAGTCATAAAAAGAACACATGCAACATAAGCAATTGTAAGGCACCTTCCTAGAACTTGTACTCCAAACCACTATCTCCATCTCTATCATGAAATAGTACAGTTAATAAAGATTCACATTTTGAATGGATTTATAGCAACCCAGAACTTTTAACCATGACAAAAGAACCTATGACCCTTAGAAGTTTAATCTTTTTTTTTCATAACTAAAAGTCAGCTTCTAAGTGCATTTTTGGTTTTTGTGTATGTGCGAACGCTCGAGAGAGAGAGAAAACTTAAAAGGCATTAGGGGCCGTACATGATTGTCATGGTATCAATTATAAGAATCATTACCTGGAATTCGCGCACTTTAAATGTGGGACTAAGAATAGCACATTGTAAAGCACATCCTTTGGCAACACTTTCACTTGCATTCATTGTACGCCTGGGCTCCTTACCAAAGAACTCTGTCAATATCTTCATAATAGCAGGAACTCGAGAGCCTGAACCAACGACCTCTACTGTGTGAATATTCTCGACGGTAAGTCCAGCTTCTGCGAGAGCCTTCTCCAATGGCTTTTTAACACGCTCCAATATTGGAACACTAATTTGCTCAAATTCCTCTCTCTTAATGTGACCTCTTACATCCTTTTCATCCATCAAACACTCAATGTTCAAAGGTGCCTCAGGATTTGCACTGAGAACCTTTTTCAACTTCTCACAAGCAGCACGAAGCCGGAGGCAAGCCCTGGCATTCTGGAAGACATCAATCTTGTACTCCTCCTTGAACTTTGCAGCAAAGTGCTGGAAAAGAACTTCATCAAAATCCCTTCCGCCGAGGGACCTGTCAAAAGAATGGGCCAATATCTTCAGCTGACCTTTCTTGAGAGCAGCAATGCAAACTTGCATACTACCGTGCCCAACATCAACAAAAGCAACATGTAATGGGTCATTCTCGGGTAAGTCAGTCTTGTAAATACCATAAGCTAAAGCGGTAGCAGTAGTCTCATGAAAAAGCCGGAGAGGGTGCAAACCAGCTATTGTTGCAGCATCTATAACTGCTCTCCTCTGAAGGTCAGTGAAATAAACAGGTATCCCGATGCAGCAATCTACAACTGCTGCATTCAAATTCTTTTCAGCAATGCTCTTCAAATCAGAAAGAACCATTCCCAGGACCTGGATAGGTGTAAACGTCCTCATTTCTCCCAAATATCGTGCATGGATCAAAGGATATCCATCAGGCCCTTCGGTCACAGAAAAAGGTAATGACTTCAGATCCTGCTGCAACTCGGGATCCGAAAACTGGCGTCCAATCAACCTCTTTATTTGGGATATTGTATTTTTGGGATTCATCATGCTCGAAGCAGCTCCTGCCGTTCCAAGGAATCTCTGCTTGTCACCAAAGCATACGACAGCAGGAGTCTCACGCTTGGACTCATCATTAAGAACAACATCAATACCTCTTTGCCTTGCAACAGCAACCACACAGCTCTCATTCCCAAAGTCAAAACCCACCACACTCATGATTGCTAGACCGAGCAAAGTTGCAGAAAGAGCGTCTCAAATTCAACAAAATACCCAACGACCTGAAGAACAAAAATTATCACATTTAATGTTTCATCAAACTAGTCCAGTTTTCTTTCCTCTTTAGAACAAACGCAGCCATAAAACAACTGAGTAATTTCGCTTTAGCTACTCGACATCATCTAATAGGTGTGTACATGACATCAGTGATGACAGCTTCACAATAATAAAAGCAAGACAACTCAGAGAGCTTTGCATGTAGCGATACTACAACTAGTGTACAGTTTCCATCTCATATTCAGATTCAACCTCAATGCACTTAATACGTTGTGATTCACATTGACTTCGTGCATTGCGAGATTGAAAATTGCGGCACTTAAAAACACCACCTATGCAAGTAAATCTGGAAACTGCCACACACTTCTTATTACATGTATGGATTGACATGAAAAGAACAGTGAAGTTAGGTCATATTAAACAAAAATCAATCATTCCCTTGTATACACCAAATTCATTGTGTTCTCCTGACAATAATGCATAACGTGTTAAAATCAAGAAATTTCAAAAGTAGCATCAAATCAACTAAAAAAACCTCGTGGGAGGCAATATCCTTGTTATTTCCTCACAACCAAACCCGCGGAATTAGATCCATAAAAAGAGGGGGGGGAAACAAAACAAAACAAAAAAACAAATCTAGAATTTGCATGTGTGTGTTAATTTGAAATCAATAACGGATTAAAAGTAGCTAACCAGCTTAGAAAAGGATTAATATCTTATTAGATCTGATAATTTTACACAGAAAAATAGAAATTGAGATTCAAAAAACACAGTACCTTAGAATAGATCGAGTAAGCCGCCGCGTAACAGAGGATTTTCTAGAATTATCTTCCGATTCGAAAAAGAACAAAAAGGGTTAAAAACACTCTCCTCTCTGTATTTGTTTGATACGTGTGGTTTTGTGGAGAGGATGCATACATTACACTCAATCGCAGCCGCTTCTAGAAAGATCTTCCTGTTGTGAGAATTCTTTCGTGTGTGGGCTTCTCGGGTCATGGACCTATGGCCCATGGCCTTCTTGGTTTATTTATGTGCACGTTTCGCTAAACTTGAAAAATAAGTTATCTTTCTAGGGTATAATTCATAAATATATAGCCCCCGTTTCGCACTCATTTTTTTCTCATTCTCATTCTCATTTTTTTCTTTTTCTTCATTTTAAACACACATTCTATCAATAAAATAATATTACACATAAACCTCCACACATTCTTCCATCAATCACTATTTAAAAACACATTTTTCTACTAAAATGGGTGTCAAACACTCTCATAATATATTAAACATCACATCAAATTAAATATATTTTTTCAAAAATGCTACTTGTACACACTTAGTACACAATCTCCTACACAACTCTCTCACGTGTGTGTGGGGTCCACGTATTGAGAGAGTTGTGTAGGAGATTGTGTACCAAGGTGTGTAAGTATAGCAAGATTCATATTTTTTTAACGATTTTAAACTTACTACAATTTAATTATTTCAATAATATATATACTTTTTATTTTTTTATTATATAGAGGGTGTTGGGTAGAGATTAAAATCGGATTAAAATTGAAAAATTAACCGTTATTATTGACTTTTATTAGATGAGTGAGACCCAATAACGACTATATTTTCAATTTTAATTGGATTTTGAGCCGTACCAAACAGGCCCATAATAAATACTACAAAGTACTTGTCATGTATGAATTTCAAGTTATTAATTCTCAATTAGTTAACATCAATTTAATCTAAACTCAATGAATCTTGATTTACGTGAATCTATATTTATTATATATGAATTTATTTCTATTCATATATCTAGTAATTTTAATGTGTATTATTCTTATGTACCAAATATTGTATAAAAATGTTGCTCATTTGTAGTATTTCATTAGAGTAATGCTATGTATCCCCACTGAAGATGAAAACACAGTCTACGTGGCATTAATGTGACATTAAATGATATGTGAAATTAAACATATCGTTTAACGCCACATAAACTGTGTTTTCATCCCCACTAGGAATGAATAACATTATTCATTTCATTATCGTACAAAATTTGAATCATAGAAATTGAGTTTTGAGAGTACAATTTTCTTCACATAAATTTTTGTTTTAAATTTTATTCTCTTTGTTTCGTTTGAGACCCATCAAATTCTCCCAACAAAATGATATCAAATATTATTTTTACAGCACTTATAAAATATTTCAGAATAACGTGCAATATACGTTCAATTCTGATTAGGACATTAAAAAAAGTTCATTTATTTCAAATTTACTTTTAATTTTTTTAAATTCTAAAATATTGTTTTATATTTTTTAACTTAATTTTTACATACATTAGTAACACAATTTATTATATTATTAGACATCATGTTTCATCCACCATGCCCGCTAATTTTAACAAATTGTGTGTAATATTCGTAACATTGAATCTTTTTTGTCGTCGTCGTCACCACCACTTGTAACATACTTTGTTATGTTAACCTCTACCACCATAGTCTCAAGTCTCAACCACTTATAACATGTTGTTATGCTATCACCATCGACGTTATCGCTACAATCACTTGCAACATAACTTGTTACACCATCACGATCGTTCTACCGACAACCACCTACCGCAAAGCCACCACAAGAAAATCATCATTTCCACCATCAAGACCACCATTGTCACTGTCGCTACATATTTCCAGCACCATCGCACCTATCTACACCACCATCACCACCATCAATACAAACGAGATTAAGAACACAGACAAAATCACAAATTCATGTCCTTGTCCAAATTTAAGAAGATTTGGTGATGAAACTTGATTAATCTATGATTTTCTTGAATTATCGGTAAATGGGTCGTAACATTTCACCACATTGCGACATCACTCCCATGTTGAACCACTTTGTAGAAATGAGGAGATGTGGAGTTAAGTTGGCTTGGTGGTGGTGGTACTTCGTGGTGGTTCAATGGTGGTCTTGCGATGACAATGATTTAGTTTAGGTGTTTGGTTGTGTGTTGAACGATTGAGTGTTTTTTTTTTTTTTTTTTTTTGTGTGTTTAAAAAAGAACAACAATTACTGAATAAAAAATTAGTACAATATATTTAGTATTTTAAAAGTATGAAGAGTGAGGCATGATTTCCCTCATTTTTTTGTTCTTAAACTTGTTCAGATGTTTTCTTTAACTCAAAGCTTGAACTCTACTATGACAAATCACAAAAGACAACAGAAAATTCACTGGAAAAAAATAGCTAAAGAGAGTAGCTTGTGGGCCACTGGGGATCCACTGGATGAAAAGTAAAGCGACAAGAACTACACCAAACTCCTATTATTAAATCTACAAATATTTAATGAATCTTGCTACAAGTACAGAATAATTATACAAATCTTATACAGAATTTTGAAATGGAGGGAATAGATTCAAAGATGGGAAGAGAGAAAATACACAAGGACGGACATGATGCAGAAAATTCAAAATTCTGTGAGTTATTCCTGTACTTGAGGAATAACTCATATTTAATATCTGCACGTTTGTTGAAACTTATAATTAATTGTGTTGGACAAACTTTGCCCCTTACCACATTAAAATTTTCATTTCATTCTCATTTTTCTACTCATTTTCAACCACACATTCTTCAATAAAATAATATTTTTCATCATATCAATAAATTTTCCTTCTTTTTTGACCACACATTCTCCATCAATCTATTATTCCAAAATACATTCTTCCAAAATAGTGTGTCTCAAACACACACTTTATTTTTATTTTCAACTTTCGCAGGAAACACAACTTTCTTTACTTTTTAATTACGTATTCTTTCGTGCCCACTTCTTAAAAATAATTATAAGCTTTGACAAATATGCAGTAAATTGACGGTATTATCCACCATATTAAAATTTCCTTGGAGACTCTGTGATGAGAACCACGTAATAGTAGCTACGCAACCCAACGACAATATTGAAATCCGACCCAAGAAAGTCCACGCAAGTAAGTTTATGGATTTTGACCCAAAAAACGGTGAATTAAGCAACCAACACAATCGCCGACGATATGAAGATCTCTTAATTACACAATTCTAGAATCTAACCCGAATTTAAAGATCGACACAGTGAATCATTGAACCAAGTTTCCAAGATAAAACGGTGTTACCTCAACCCCATGATTACATGACATATGAATCTCACTTTGATTGGTTGATCGTCACGAGGATTGTTAATCCTTGATAAGTTCGGAATTGTCCATTGAAAAACAAGAGAGAAAATCAAAGCTTTAATTTAATTCATGTCAAAAGTTTTTTTTTTACAATGTAAAAATAAATCATATTTATACCAAGTATGCAAAACCCTAGAAAGTACGAAATATCTCGAAAATATTCTAAAAGATATTGTTAAATTAGAGTTCTAAGAAAAGTAGGAAATTCGCGGAAAATAAAATATTCTGCCCGGATGTTGGGCGCGGGAGCGCTACTACCGCGGGTTAAACTTTGGTTTCGAGTTTCAGTTTTCAGTATTTCGATCATATCTTTCTCTACCGATATCCGATTGAAGTAATTCAAAGTGCGTTGGAAAGATTACTTAAAGGGCTACAACTTTGCTTCAGACATAATCCTCCAATTCAACTGTTTACCATGTCAAAACCAGGTCTCAATATGAGACTAAAAACTAGTGAATAACTTTCGTGTTGATCCAATTGATTTCCGACCTCGCCCCCTTCACCAAACTTGTTCCTTGGTATGTTAACTTCGATATTATGGACTCCTTTGCTCGAACATGTAAATGTATAGCTTTTATCATCTCTTTGAAGTCTCGGACTGGGCTCAAATATCACTCCAACATGCCTCGGATTCTTAATAAACTGTGGCGTACCCTGGATCATATCGCTCTGAGTAATCAATAGCATCACATTCTTAATTGCAAAGTGAATAGGTTTAAAAAATAATTCTAATTTACTATCAATATAAGTAAAAAGTAAAAAAGGTTGTGCTATATGTACATAACGACTTATCTAATAGTTTATCAACATATGATGTGATGAGATGATATTTAATTGGATCAAAATCACATCAATCAAATAACTTTCTCACTTACATTTTGACGTCTTATTATCATGTAAAATATTATATAGAAAGCTATGTACAACAAGCATTTTTCCAGGTAAGAAATACTATTTATATTAAAATGTATTAATTTATAACTAAAATTCGCCAAACATGCATTGATGAATTAAGACAAGTAGAACTTAATAGGATGTTCGAAAAAGTAGAACGTAATAGGATTGGTGTGTCCATGTGCACTGCACGTGATTTTATAATGGTATTGTGACATTTTTATTTCAACATTTAATTATTAGAGTTCTATCCAAAATCAATAAAAACCTAAGAATCTGACACTTGAAAACATGTGCTATATTTCATTCCATATGGAAAGATGTATAACCACATAATGCACATAACTAAGTAATTAAGTTCGTTAGTCAATTGAGTTGTAACCAATGTACAAATCATCTGCCTTAATACGAACTCACAGACGGAATTAGCACAGTATACATTTTAATCGTTAAATTTATTTCGATATAGATGGTTAATGTGGATAATTTTTTTAAACACAAACGATTCAGACGAAATTGATCTGATAAAAAACAGTCGGACGGCTATTTAAATAGCCAGCAAACAGCCAGCCGACTGTTCTCGCTGTTAACATCCGACTATTTCAGCTATTTCGCCTATTTTTTTAGAAATTCATGTTAAAAGCTGAATTTTCGACTACATATTTTATTTAAAAAATATGTTTCGTCTTGCAGATATGGTTGTAATGTCAGTTTGTTTCTTTGGTGACTTCGAATTGGATGTGAAAGATCAATTAGTATGGATATGGACAAGCTATAAACGTTGTGGTATACCAATTTTTATAACGGAGAGTACAACATATGCGAAAATGTACCATGATTTACAAAACAAGCTGAATGTCAACCTCTCTCAGTACGATATGGAACTGAGATTTCGATTCAAGGATGATTCATCTATTACGATTCCACCTATGAAGGTTACTTGTGATTCAACTGAGATTTCGATTCAAGGATAGATTTATTTTACACCAATGCCGATAAAAAATTAAATGAATTACGGACAAAAAATGAAACAAAAAAGTTTCTATAAAGTTTTTTAAATTAAAATTGAAATAAGTCAAATTAAAAATAAATATTACTTAATTAAAGGAAACGGAAAAAAAGGGGAAAAAATAATATTTAATTTTAGTAATTATCAATTTAAAATTATTTAATTAATTATATATATATATAAAAATATATATATATATATATATATATAAATATATATAAATATATATATATATATATATATATATATATATAATTTAAACAAGATGAAATTATTTAAATTAAATAAAGAATATAAATATTATTTAATTAATTTTGAAAAAAATCAGCGATTTGTTTACAATGAATATTTAATTAAAGAATTTTAAATTAAAAGAAAAAAAAAATTTGCTAATTCGTTAAAAAAATATTTCATTTTAATAATTATCAATTTCAAATTCTTTATTTAATTTTATATAAAAAAAAATTCAAACAAAAGGAAATTATTAAAATTAAATAAAGAATATAAATTTATTTACTTAAATTTGAAAAAAAAAAGTTAAAGATTTGTTTACGATGAATATTTAATTAAAGAATTTTAAATTAAAAAATTAAAAGAAAAAAAGAATTTGCTAATTCATTAAAAAATATTTCATTTTAGCAATTATCAATTTCAAATTCTTTATTATATATATATATATATATATATATATATATATATATATATATATATATATATATATATATTCGAGATTTGACTCGAGCATGGAAAGTAATGAATATTCAAACATTTGTCTCTTAAAGTAATAAGAATTGGAATATCAAGACCAAGTCGAAACAAGGGTTTAACAGCAATTTGAACAAGTCCAATATGAAGATATTGAAACTTCTTGCGGTGAGCTTGAATAGATTCTTTTGAAAGTAAATTGATAGAAGTAATCTGTTCCTTAATAAGAATAGTTTGCTCCAAAGTTTTGATAACATAATTTTGAGTAAAATCGAATTTGCCTATTTCATAGATAGAACTTTTGTCTACCTTTGGAATAGTCCAATTTTGAAGAGTTTGTTCAATTTTTACAATTTGAATTTCTTTTGAATTGAAATCATTTGATGCAGAATTTTGTTCAATTTCATCTTTATCAAAAAATTTTGACATACTTGAATTTTTTGAACTAGAACTACCTTCTTTTGATCCACTGCCTTGACTAAACCAATTAGATATGAAAGACATATTTGAATGATGCAATGGAAACAGTAATCTTACCACCGTAGACACAATGCTATAGGAAATATAGATGCTTGACCAAAGCCTACAAACGGGACCACCCTAAACGCCTACCCCGGCTGACACGGGCTGACCAACATCTATTCAATAAAAAATATTTTTAAAACAAATATTTGAATGACAGACATGAGTTTTTGAAAGTTTATATTGAATATCGAGTTTTTTACCACTGGCTCCGTAGAGTCGTTCAATAGTTTTTTCAAAATATTTTGTGGGAATAAGGCCTTCCCGAATACAATTTTGATCAGCACCAGAATCAATTAAGACTCGATGATGAATTTTGAATTCTTTATTGATAATAATGGTCATGTTGCAATACCATTTTTGAAGTTGAATTCTTGAAATAACATTAGCCTTTTCTTCTTCAGTTAAGGGATGAAAAGATTTATGAGATGATTTGCTAGACTTCGAGGATTTACGAGATCTAGAACTTGAAGATTTTTTGGAATCAAAAGTTTGATGAGAAGCACGAGAAGTATCGCTGTTTGAAGATGATTCAATAGAATTATCCTTTTCAAGTTTATCAACTTGAAGGTGGACAACTTCCATTTTGACATCACGAACTTGTTTTTCAAGGTTGGAAATTTGAGATTTCATGATATTAACTTCTGCACAAAGGTCAGAGGTAGATATCACAGATTTTTCTTTTTGAAAACGATTAAGGACATCTTGAAGATTGAATGCTTCTGGAATAGATTTTGAAGGAAGAAGTGAATTGAATTTGTTTTTCAATTTTTGATCAGGAATCTGGTCGATAATTTCCTTGATAAGTTCTTCTTCTTTAGTAAGAACATTTATAGTTTTGCAACTACAAATTGCTTTACTTTGAGAAGAGGATGATGATGATCTTGAACTTTTATCAGAATCAGAAGTTTCTTGATTATGATAAATTTGTTCAATATCAGAATTTGAAAAATCTGACTCAAAATTGACAAGATTGATAAGTGCAAGTTTAGTTTCTTCATCGCATTGAAGATTACTAATCTTACTCTTGAGAGGGCATTTATTTGAATAATGACCAGATTTGTTACATTTTCAACATGTAATATTGGAGGTTCTTCTAAAAGTTTTCTTTTTAGAAGAAGATTTTGGAAATTTTTTTTGAAATTCTTTCTTTCTGAAAGAAGGTTTTGAAAAATGATTTTTTCTTTGAAACGAAGTATTTGGTTTTGGTTTTGATTGAAGGATGAATGATTTTTTCAAATCCATATTATTCACAGAATGATCCAAGTTCTTTACGACCTTGGGATTTTTCATATTTGAGTTTGGCTTTGAGTTTGAGATCATTGCAGAGAGATAATCCTTCTTGATTAACAAAACTTATGATTTCACCATAAGTGAGTTCTTTAAAGGTGATTGATTGTTGTTGATGATTTTGTTTGATAGCGTTCCTGACTCTTTCTGCAAAGAGTTTAGGAAGACCGGAAATGAATCTTTCTTTCCAGTAAGATTGATCACAATCACGTCGAACAAAGACACGGGTAAGAAACATGTCTTTATACCAACGAAAATCTTGAAGAGTTGGACAGTTGAGATTCATCAGACTTTGAGAGTATCTCTCTTGAACGTCTGTAGGAATTCCAACGAAATATTTGATGATACTGAAAACCATATGAGCAAAACTATCATTGCTTCCATCATGAAGTTTTACAGCATTGGTAATTTCTATTCTATCTTCTTCATGAAGATAGTTGAACCACCAGCTTTTCAGTTGACCTGCAAAGCCGTAAATGATATTGTTTGTTGCCAAATGGCTACAATTCCTTTATACAAATAGGCATTAAAACAAATACCCATTTTTTCAAGTAATTGAATGATTTGATATTCTGATAATCCACCGATGCTCCATTCAACGATAGCATTACCATCATAAGAAAATGATTTTTTGATATTTTCTTCAAAAAGAAGATCAGGAGGAGTTGGACGAGGATAATATGTTGGAAGATTTGAATTTTGAAATTTTTGTCCATGAAGCTTATTGATATGCAAATCAGTTTCTTCATGAAATTGAGATTCAATATCATTGATAGCAGATTCAATGGTATTGATATTTTTTGAAGAAGTTGAAAGTTTTGCAAATTGAGAAGCGAGCTCTTTGAGAACATTCTCTTGAGTATTGAGCTTCGGAGGAGGAGGAATATCATGAAAATGATAAATAGAAGAAGCAGAAAAATCAATATTTTTCTTCTTCTTTCCTTTATCAGAAGTTTGAGAATTTCGGATTCAAAATTTATTTCAATTCTATTGAGTTGAGAACAAATAGATTGAAGAACGATATTTGAATAATTATTTTGAGATAAAACACTTTTGATATCTTTGGCGATAACCATAGTATCATTTCAATCTGCCAGATCTAGATTTATTTCATTTCAATCTGCCAGATCTAGATTTATTTCATTTCAATCTGCCAGATCTTCGCTCAAAGGTGTTAATTTCAATCCAAAAATACCAAAACCATTTTATCAAAACGAATCTGAAAAAGATGACGAAGAAGTAGAACTTCTTACTTCTCCAACTCTTTCAGACATGATTCCTCCTCAATCAGAACAACTTGATTGTCAATGTAATGTTATTTCTTCCAAAATTGATAGAAGAAATGAATTCAAAACTGATCAAACTCCTGAAGTCAAAAAATTCAGACACTTGATCAAAAAATCCTTTTCAAAAGAACAGATTGAATCCTATTGGGATGAATTCTTTGAATCCCAAGAAGATAAAAGTTTCTATGAATGGACTTATTTCAAAGTTTTCAAAAAATCTCCAAAAAAGATTTTCTCCTCAAAGAAAACAAAAACCGTTCAAACTCATTCATCTTCAAAAAAGATTTGGAATTCTCCAGATGGAGAAACCTTTCAATCAATTCATCCTCCATTGCAAGAAATTGCAATTCAACATGGCACTACTAAAGTAGTTTCTTCTCCTTTCAAAAGAATCGAAAGACCTGACGATACTATGGTTATCGCCAAAGATGTCAAAAGTGTTTTATCTCAAAATAATTATTCAAATATCGTTCTTCAATCTATTTGTTCTCAACTTAATAGAATTGAAATAAATTCTGAATCCGATATTCTCAAACTTCTGATAAAGGAAAGAAGAAGAAAAATATTGATTTTTCTGCTTCTTCTATTTATCATTTTCATGATATTCCTTCTCCTCCGAAACTCAATACTCAAGAGAATGTTCTCAAAGAGCTCGCTTCTCAATT
Source organism: Fraxinus americana (assembly GCA_035079005.1). Taxonomy (NCBI): domain Eukaryota; kingdom Viridiplantae; phylum Streptophyta; class Magnoliopsida; order Lamiales; family Oleaceae; genus Fraxinus; species Fraxinus americana. The sequence goes on along the minus strand of CM068706.1, from coordinate 33,115,941 downwards.
TGCAAAACTTTCAACTTCTTCAAAAAATATCAATACCATTGAATCTGCTATCAATGATATTGAATCTCAATTTCATGAAGAAACTGATTTGCATATCAATAAGCTTCATGGACAAAGATTTCAAAATTCAAATCTTCCAACATATTATCCTCGTCCAACTCCTACTGATCTTCTTTTTGAAGAAAATATCAAAAAATCATTTTCTTATGATGGTAATGCTATCGTTGAATGGAGCATCGATGGATTATCAGAATATCAAATCATTCAATTACTTGAAAAAATGGGTATTTGTTTTAATGCCTATTTGTGTAAAGGAATTAATAGCCATTTGGCAACAAACAATATCATTTACGGCTTTGCAGGTCAACTGAAAAGCTGGTGGTTCAACTATCTTCATGAAGAAGATAGAACAGAAATTGCCAATGCTGTTAAACCTCATGATGGAAGCAATGATAGCTTTGCTCATATGGTTTTCAGTATCATCAAACATTTCGTTGGAATTCCTACAGACGTTCAAGAGAGATACTCTCAAAGTCTGATGAATCTCAACTGTCCAACTCTTCAAGATTTTCGTTGGTATAAAGACATGTTTCTTACCCGTGTCTTTGTTCGACATTATTGTGATCAATCTTACTGGAAAGAAAGATTCATTTTTGGTCTTCCTAAACTCTTTGCAGAAAGAGTTAGGAACGCTATCAAACAAAATCATCAACAACAATCAATCACCTTCGAAGAACTCACTTATGGTGAAATCATAAGTTTTGTTAATCAAGAAGGATTATCTCTCTGCAATGATCTCAAACTCAAAACCAAACTCAAATATGAAAAATCCCAAGGTCGTAAAGAACTTGGATCATTCTGTGAACAATATGGATTTGAAAAAATCATTCCTCCTTCAAGATCAAAACCAAAACCAAATACTTCGTTACAAAGAAAAAATCATTTTTCAAAACCTTCTTTCAGAAAGAAAGAATTTCAAAAATCTTTTCCAAAATCTTCTTCTAAAAAGAAAACTTTTAGAAGAACCTCCAATATTACATGTTGGAAATGTAACAAATCTGGTCATTATTCAAATAAATGCCCTCTCAAGAGTAAGATTAGTAATCTTCAACGCGATGAAGAAACTAAACTTGCACTTCTCAATCTTGTCAATTCTGAGTCAGATTTTTCAAATTCTGATATTGAACAAATTTATCATAATCAAGAAACTTCTGATTCTGATAAAAGTTCAAGATCATCATCATCCTCTTCTCAAAGTAAAGAAATTTGTGGTTGCAAAACTATAAATGTTCTTACTAAAGAAGAAGAACTTATCAAGGAAATTATCGACCAGATTCCTGATCAAAAATTGAAAAACAAATTCAATTCACTTCTTCCTTCAAAATCTATTCCAGAAGCATTCAATCTTCAAGATGTCCTTAATCGTTTTCAAAAAGAAAAATCTGTGATATCTACCTCTGACCTTTGTGCAGAAGTTAATATCATGAAATCTCAAATTTCCAACCTTGAAAAACAAGTTCGTGATGTCAAAATGGAAGTTGTCCACCTTCAAGTTGATAAACTTGAAAAGGATAATTCTATTAAATCATCTTCAAACAACGATACTTCTCATGCTTCTCTTCAAACTTTTGATTCCAAAAAATCTTCAAATTCTAGATCTCGTAAATCCTCGAAGTCTAGCAAATCATCTTATAAATCTTTTCATCCCTTAACTGAAGAAGAAAAGGTTAATGTTATTTCAAGAATTCAACTTCAAAAATGGTATTGCAACATGACATTATTATCAATAAAGAATTCAAAATTCAACATCTAGTCTTAATTGATTCAGGTGCTGGTCAAAATAGTATTCGGGAAGGCCTTATTCCCACAAAATATTTTGAAAAAACTACTGAACGACTCTACGGAGCCAGTGGTAAAAAACTCGATATTCATTACAAACTTTCAAAAGCCCAGGACTGTCATTCAGATATTTGTCTCAAAAATATTTTTTATCTTGTCAAAGATCTCGATTAAGAAATTATTCTTGGTACACCATTTTTTGTTCAAATTTATCATTTTACAGCAGATGCTAAAGGATTAACTACAAATATTTTTGGAAAGAAAATTATATTTAAATTTTCTAATTCTCCTTCTTTTAAAGACATCAATACTTTAAAAGATGTCTCTATTTCAAAAATTGTTAACAATGTTAATTTCAAGAAAAATCATATTCAATTTCTTCAAGAAGAAATTCGATTTCAAAAAATCAGGGAGAGATTACAAGATTCTTCCATTATTCAAAAAAATTCTGATTTTAAAAAATAAATTGAAAAAGAAATGTGTTCAACTATACCAAATGCATTTTGGGATAGGGAAAAATATATTGTTTCCCTTCCATATACTCCAGACTTTCAAGAATCAAATATTCCAACAAAATCCCGTCCTATTCAAATGAACAAAGAATTACTTGATCATTGTATGATTGAAATACAAGATCTTCTCAATAAGAAGCTTATCAGACCAAGCAAGTCGCCTTGGAGCTGTTCTGCTTTTTATGTCAATAATTCTGCCGAAATTGAACGAGGAGTTCCTCGACTCGTTATCAATTACAAACCACTCAACTCATCTCTTCAATGGATTCGATATCCAATTCCTCAAAAGAAAGATCTTTTGAATCGATTATTCAAAGCTATTATCTTTTCCAAATTTGATTTGAAGTCAGGTTTTTGGCAAATTCAAATCAAAGAAGAAGATAAGTATAAAACTGCTTTCAATGTTCATTTCGGACAATACGAATGGAATGTCATGCCTTTTGGTCTCAAAAATGCTCCTTCAGAATTTCAAAAAATTATGAATGATATTTTCAATCATTTTCAAGATTTTATCATTACTTACATTGATGATATTTTAATCTTCTCTGAAAGTATTGAAAAACATTTCAAACACTTGCATACATTCATTCATATCATTAAACAAAATGGTTTAGTTGTTTCAGTTAAGAAAATTGTTTTATGTCAAACGAAGATAAGGTTCCTTGGTCATAATATTCAATTAGGGACACTTACAACAATTCAAAGAAGTTTAGATTTCACTTGCAAATCTGCAGATGAAATTTTAGACAAAAATAGTCTTCAAAGATTTTTAGGTTACGTCAATTACGTAGGAGATTTTGTCAAAGAGATAAGAATCCTATGTGCACCTTTATTCAAAAGACTGAAAAAACACCCTGACCCATAGAGTCACGAGTGTACCATTGCAGTCCAAAAAGTCAAAAAAGCCATCAAAAGTATTCCTTGCCTTTCCATCCTTGACCCAAATGCCTCCATTATTGTCGAGACAGATGCGTCAGATATAGGGTATGGTGGGGTTCTCAAACAGGTTTCTTCCCAAACAAGCCAAGAACAATTAGTCAGATTTCATTCAGGAGTCTGGTCAGGACCTCAAAAGAATTACTCCACTATCAAAAAGGAAATTTTAGCCATCGTGCTTATCATTTCAAAATTTCAAGATGACTTAATTAACAAAAACTTTATTCTCAAAATAGACTGTAAAGTCTCAAAAGAAGTTTTGCAAAAGAACGTAAAAAACCTTATTTCAAAACAAATTTTCGCAAGATGGCAAGCAATTCTTTCTTGCTTTGATTTTCAAATACTATATATACAAGGATCCTCAAACTTTCTTGCAGATTTCCTCACAAGAGAATTTCTTCAGAGAGAAAGAGAGAGAAGAGAGAAAATGAGTTCTTTTGTTAATGTCAAGCAGAAGAACAAAAAGAAGACATCAAACAATCCTCAAAATCCTCCGCCTTCAATTGATGATTTTCTTTCTCAAGGATCACCATCTCAAAATTCTCAAAAAACAACCCTTGCTTCAAAAATTCCAGTTTATATATATTAAAGAATTTTAAATTAAAAAATGAAAAGGTAAAAAAAGAATTTGTTAATTCGTTAAAAAATAATATTTCATTTTAATAATTATCAATTTTAAATTTTTTATTTAATTATATATATAAAAAATTTAAACAAAAGAAAATTATTAAAATTAAATAAAGAATAGAAATATTGTTTAATTAAATTAACCAAAAAAATTAACTATAAAACAAAATTAAATAAAGAAAAAAATATTATTTATTAATTGAAAAATTAAATTATTAAAAAATATTACAAAAAGGGTCACAGACTGCTAGTCAATACGGCCGATCGTTAACGGATCGTAGGGGCCGTTCTCTTTGTGTTTTAGTTTTGTGTTTTGAATTTTGAATTCGTTTTGTGTTTTGTGTTTTGAGTGTCTGTTTTAAAATTTCTGAAAATGCGTTCTCTTTACCATTCTGAAAAACTGTTTCCGAAAACATAAAAATGAAAAACGCGTTTACTTTAAAATTTTGAGAATTTTTTTAATAATATTTTATTCAAAAAAACTGATTATTCAATAAATTTTAATTGTTTAATGTTAATATAGTATTAAATAACATATACAATTTAAAATTGGTGAAACGTCAAATTTTTTTCAAGATATTAAAAATACAACCTAAATTGCATTTGATGAAACAGTTCAATCGATACGATTAGAAGTTTACGTGTCATGACAAAATAAGCAGATACTGAACTACATACAAAATAAATCCACGGAGTCATGTACGACGTCTTGAGTAGTCATTCCACATTTGTATAGTAATTTGATCCATAACTTGTCTCATTTAAGCTGTTTGACTAGCATCAAAATGTATGGCTTCTTGATTAACTATTAGCGAATGAAAAGTATTGATCCAAAAAGATCTATAGTAAAAGAATAATAAAAAATGTTATTTTGGGGGCTTAAATAAAAAATTACAGTACGTCACTTGTTTTAGTGAGTTCAAGAGATGAGAGCTTTTTCTTGGAGTATTGTGTTTTCATAGTAGCGCCTACGTAGGTGATCTATTGAACCCAAGTCTAAATTGTCCATATATTTGTATGGCATGTCATGGACAAAGCTCATTTGAATCTAAATGAGCCATGCATTAAGTCAAAATCATATTCTTATGTAGCAGATAATACCTCAATGAACTATGCATTAAGTCTACAATTATCTAAAAAAATTTAATTAGAAAATGCAAATCAAAACTAGAGAGTAGAATATATAAAGTTATTTTTTGCAGAAGCCAAAAAAAATACTCAGATTTGAAGCTATAGCCTCATCAAATATTAAGAATCTTAAAATCAGTAAAAAGATTTCTTTTTGTAAAATTCATCTAAGGAACCAATTGTTAAGGATATAAATCCCACATCGAATAAAGATGTTGACACAGACCAATTAATAAAGATCTTGGGTTACTCCTCTTAATAAGGTTGACCTTTTAAGATGGACCCCCAAATCTTAATATGGTATCAGAGCCCATTATGCTCCAACGAGCGATTCGATCCCGTTAAGACTCCAAAAGTGAGCGCGTGGATTTCAAGATTGGTCTGCTCAAACGAGCCACCATCTTGCGGGGGCGTGTTAAGGATATAAATCCCACATCGAATAAAGATGTTGACACGGACCAATTAATAAAGATCATGGGCTACTCCTCTTAACAAGGTTGACCTTTTAAGATGGACCCCCAAATCTTAACACCAATGATGTTGGAGAAACTTACACATCTAACTAGCAGAAGTGTTGATTTCTCAAAGGACCATAAGACTTTTTGACAGAAAAAAACACAGAAATATCATACTTCTCCAACTCAAGTAGAGGAGCCATAATGTGCGAATGCTCGGCCTCTTCTTTGGTATGAAGTAACATGGTCAGAAAAATCATTACTTTACTTCTAAATAAATTTTGTTTCAAGAGCCCAACCAAATTTCCATTTGAGGTGATACATATACATTATCTTTTGGGGTGGGAACAAGTCTCTGAGCAATTAACTGACAGATTAATTCCTCTGTAATTGCTTAGCAGCAAGATATCAAAATACAAGAATTATAACTCGAGGTCATAAAACAATAATCTTTTAAAACTTAATATAGAGCCTGTTTGGTAGGGATTTTTTGGGGAAGAATTGATTTTGAATAGTGATATGATGGGAAATGTGTGGTTGAAAAAGAAGAAAAAAGTATTGATGTGATGGAAAATATTATTTTATTGAAGAATGTGTGGTTGAAAATGAGAATTGATTTGAGAATTGATTTGAGAATCAGAAACAAACAGGGCCCTAATTACAGTATAATATTGTAAGTACAAGGATCATAATTAGCACAAAGTTCAGAGGAATTTATACATCCATGATGGGAGAAACTTCCCAATTGGCAAAGAGAGCCCAATGCAGGATATTAAAAGTACAGATGACTCACTCCTTCTCAAGCAAGGAGGTCCAAAGATGGAGGATCGATTCCGTTTTGATTGATAACAACAAAGCAGTTGTCATTACCACTGCAGACCTGAAGATATTACAAGTGAGACATAACCAGAGACAACATACAATAAGAACTCACAGCAATCAAGAATGTTCAATTGTGATGTTGTATTCAATAACCTTGTTCTTGAGATCAATAATCCCTTTAGATTGGCATCAACAAGAGTATCCAAATTAGCAACAGCAGCATCGATAGCACAACAGTACTAATAAAGTTACGAAAAGCTTCATCTATTGTTTGCTTCAGCAGATTATTTTTTCTTCATCAAAGATAATTAAATAAAATTATAGAAGTCCGCTGGAAATCAAATTACAGGATTTTCTGATTTTCCCAAACAAGAAGAGAACTACCCCATTAAAAATTCCCACTACAGACCGACAGAAATTGTGACAGGAACACCATCCAACCTACAACCTTTTTTTTTTACTTTACTATTTTAGAAAATGCAACAGAAATAGATTTAGCAAAATCAAACAAATATGATAATAAAAAATGGAAGAATTACTTTCAGTTGTGAACTCTGGACAATGAGTGAGAGCGATCCACTAAGCTTCGGATCAATCACCAAACACTTCTTTCCCCGAATCCGTAAAGAAACCCAATTAAAATTTGAAAAATAACGAGTATACTAAAATATTACCAGAAAATCATTAAGAACGTGAAAATAATAAATTAAACTCACGTTTTTCAGAATATTTATCAGCTTCTTTTGAGATTGATCTCTAAATTTCAAGAATAACAAAATAAATTATTTGCTGAAGTAAGACATTCAATTTGCTATAGAAGTTTTACTTAAATTCGAGAAATTTACCGTGTGGTAGTGAGATTGATAGGTGCGTTGTCTAAATTAGGGACCTGTGCCATTTTGCTTCCTCCCGCTCTCTGAAGTCTCTTCTTTCCTGGTGATTATGTGTTCAATGAAGGTGACTTTTCGCCAGGACATGTGATTATTTTGTGTACAAACCGAAGAATGGGTCGCGACCCTGCGTTCACGGAAGAGTCACCTCCCCATGCCGGCTCCGGTATCGGCTCATCTCCTTCGTCCAGACGGAAGGAAGATAGGAGATGGATTGGAAGAAGAGGGAAGAAATTGAAAGGCCATTTCCCGTGTTTTCCTTTTTTTTTTTTCCCTGTTTTTGCTTGAAAACAGTCAAAACGTTGATTTGGTTGTTTTGTGTTTTGTGTACAAATTTTTTATCATTTTCAAAAACGCGTTTTCAAAAATAGGAAAGAGAACGCGTTTTCATTTTTTTGGAATATCAAAAACAGAAAATGACCCAAAACGACCAAAGAGAACACCACCTTAACAGTCGGCAAAGGTATTTTTGACTTTTTGTTTGTAAATGCTATATTTTAACTTTTTCTTCTTTTTTGTTATTGTATTAGTAGGTCAAAAGTCATTGTGAAAATATTTTCTTGTCAACAAGTCATTTCCCACTATTTCATCGTGAGTCAACCTCCAATTCCTTTAACGATTTCCATGATTTGATTTTTAACACAATCCGATATTTGATTTAGTCTCCCCGTAGAAATAATCGAACCCATCAAGTGCAGCTCAATGTTTATTTTAAATTATTTGAGTTACACAATATTTTTATTTGAAATTTTGTGTTCTACACATGACAAGTTACAAAATTTGTAAAACATTAATTCTTAGAGCGAGTTATTTGCTTCAGTCTATTAGGCATTTAGTATTTTTCTGTGTGGTCAAATCGTATCCCAAATATTTTTTATAGTTTCGTGCGACAATAATATTTTTTGATCGTTTTGTACGAAAATTGTGATTGTGAACCCCAATCACAAAACTATAAAAATCTATATATTCAAATATGCATGTAATAATTTGAAAATGGTGACACAATTCTTTGAAAAAATTTCATTTCGTGTGAATATTGTCATTATTTTGTAGGGAAAATTGCAGTAACGATCCCTAATCTTTTTAATTTTTGTAAAATTTACCCTAACCTTTAATCCGTACCAACGAATGTCCATAAACTTTCATAAATATGCAGTAGAGGTCCAAATAGATGGAAACCATCCACTTGACCATTAGTTGACAAAAAAATTGATTTTGACCATAATTTTGACTAATTTTAAAATGAAGAAAATGGTAATTTTACATAAACTTAAATAAAAAAACCAAAAAAATAGAAGAAATTTGACCCAATCACCCCCACCCTTATGAAAATTAGAAAGGCCGGTGGTTGGCACCTTTTTTTCCAACTCCCACCCACACCGGTGGGAACAAAGGTCGGTCGCCACCGCCACCCATAACGCCAACACCGCTCCCAAAGGCAGTCGTCACCACCAAATATCAAAACTAGAAATCAAATCAAACCTAACAAAAATCGAAAAAAACTGGAACATCATTTGTGTGTGGAATTGGGTAGAATTTAGACCCGAAATCGAAGCAATTTGTGAGACAATGGATCAATTGAGGGTATACCCATCATCGTGGGTTGCCAATTTGATAAAAAAAAATAAAAAATAGAGCTCTAGATTTGTTAATTGAAGGACACTGAACTGCCTCATTTTGCTCTCGAAGTAGACCTGTATCAATTGAAACTGCTTTGGATGATGTCTCACCGTGAATTGGAGTACCTAGGTGAGATGAACCGATTGGTAGTGGTGCATGACCGTGGGTGTCGCCGAACTTTTTGGATTTTGTTGTTGGACTGCACGATTTGCAGGGTTTTAAAGGCTGATTTTGATCTCCATGTGATGTTGTTTATCCAATGAATTGCGTGAAATGTGCCTGTCAAATGAGGATGTCGATTAGGGGATGAAATTCTAGTGGATTGGGTAGCAGGTGGTGGCAGATGTTTTTTCAGGTTTCAGATTGGATAGCCGACGGTTGGTGGTATTTTTTCTGGCTTGGGGTGGGGTAAAAGATGAGGATTTTTATTTTTTTTATTTTCTAATTTAATTTTTAACTTATTTTAAGGATTATATGCAAAATTACCATTTTGTCATTATACAATTAGTCAAAATTGTGATCAAAGTCAATTTTTTCGTCAACTAACGGTCAAGTTGATGATTTCCATCCATTTGGATCTCCATTGCATATTTATGAAAGGTTATTGACATTCGTTGTCACAAATTAAATATTAGGGTAAAGTTTGCAAAAATTGAAAAGATTAGGGATCGTTGCTGCAATTTTCCTTATTTTTGTATGACTGTGATCTATGAATTGTGATTATGACTTAAAAAATTTTAGGCTCTGTCTGGTGCGGCTGTTAATTACAATTAGAGACGTTAGGCCGCAATTTTTGACTTCCTTGGTGAGAGAGTGGGCCCCAATTTTCTTAAGCAACGGTCAAAAAATCAATTTTCTCTCAAATTTTAAGCATAAACAGACACAACCTTAATACGTTATTTGACTGTGACACCAAACTTGTAAGGTTTTGTGTCTGTGAAAGCCATTCATAAATATGTGACATTTTGTGGTTTCATGTCTATTTGAATGTGACCAAAAACATGTCTATTTGAGAATTGTGACTTCATATGAGAATTTGACATGATGTCAAAATTGAAGGTCTTGCTTAGAATATGAGAATAAAAATATTTAATTTGATTGTTAATAGTATGATTTTCTCTCTCCAGATTTTGTGATTTTGAAATTCTTTAAAGAAGGTAATTAACCTTCAAATCCAAGATTACTTACTAAGCCCCCATTTGGTCTACATTATTATCTCATTAAAATGAAAAATATGACCGTTAACCATCACAGCAACATTTAAATTCAAATATTCTATCTCTTGTGTGGGCTCCAATAACGGCTATATTTTTCATTCTCACTCTATAATAATTTGGCTCAAACAGGGCCTAAACCTATATTATTTGATAATATAGTTTTAAAAATATTTAACTTCTTAAAATAATTATTAATGATAATTAAATCTTAAAATCACGATTTTATTTACCCCTTCTTTGGACTCCATTTTTTTTTTCAAAAATTCATTTTCAATCACATTTTTCCATAAAATAACTTTACACGTAAATCCGAAGTTTTCCTTATTTTTCAGTCATATAATCTAAAAAAAACACTATTTTAAAACACAATTCCTGTCTCAAGGATCTACCTACCGTCTACAAAATTCAAAAATATTGAAGAAAGAAAGAGAACTGTAGTTCTTTTTAAGCGATGTTTTAAATACCGACCCGAGCATCGATCCAAAAAAGGTGAAGGTGGGGCTGTCAAATGATTGAATTTTGATCTGAATTTGATAAAATTAACGGAATATGGATTTAAGGACTCAATTCGTAACCCAATTAAGATCTGAATCCGATAATACGTAAACTAAATGGAGCAAGTGTGAATATAGGTTATTCATATTCGATTTGTTATAATAATATAATATATTTTATATATTATCGCATAATTTATTACACATAATTTTATTTTTTAATTTTGAAACTTATATTATACTTTATGACTTGTAATCAAGAATGTCAAACCAATCAAATTGTTTGCCATAAATTCTTTCAAAACTCATTTTCAACAACATATTTTTTTATAAAATAATATTTTTCATCACATCAATAAATTTTTCTTACTTTTTAACCGCATATTTCTCATCATATCACTATTTAAAATACATTATTTTCTCAATAATATCCATCAAACACATCCATAACATTAATATATATTATAATAAATTTTGTATTGAGAAAAAAATAAAGAAATATTGAAACAGTTAGTGCAGTTTCACATAAAATGAAGGAATAATTGCAGCAAAAGTCACAAACTTTTGAAATATTAACAAACCTTTCCTAAATATTTGATTTGTTGCAGCCATCACCCCTAACAATTCCAACCATTGCACGTGAGGCCATTTTGGATGGTTTCCATCAATTTTTCCGTCAGTTGATCCAAAAAATTAATTTTGACCATATTTTAGTCAATTAAAATGGGGCAAAATGGTAATTATCTATTAAAATAATTAAATAAAAGGATAATTGAATAAAAAAATTTAAAAATGAAAAGAAAAAAATGCCCCACCCACCCCACCCTTCCCTTACCTCCACGTCATCTCCACCTTCAACTCCGGCCTCAACTCTGGCCAGCTACCACCCAAATCGTAGGACATACATACCACTAGAAAACCCTAATCACCATCTACAACTTCCACCCAACGCCTCGCCTCGAACCCACCTGAACTTGCGAGAAAAATGAGCCAAAACAGCATGCTCAAGTTCCCAAAAAGGGTCAAAATCTCTAATTCCGACAACATCCATGTCATGCCCAACATTCCAGGTAATTATACACATAAAGGTGCCCCTGTCCATGGTCATCAATCATCCTTAAATACACAGAAACAAAACCAGCAAACTACATCTTCGAACACAACCACTGCGCGACTTTCATATGGTTTTTTCAACACCGATGGTGCGACCCATGATCGCTGACAACCACCACAAGCACCTACTCTTCATGGTGAGTCCAATGAACATATGAGTCTTTCCCAATTTGACTTAAATAGATACCCAATGCACTAAATAGATATCCAGTGCACTTCTTCAAATAGATACCCATTCCACTTCTTCAAATGAAATTCGCTTCACATTCATACATACCCATTGCACTAAATAGATATTGGGTTTGATTGTGGTGGTGGTGGTGGTGGTGCTGGCACAGAGGAGGATGCCGACGATGGTTCTTTTTATTTTCCTTTTTTATTCTATTCAGTGATTCTTTTCTTTTTCTTTTTCTATTTCTTTTCCTTTTTAAATTTTTTATTCAATTATCCTTTTATTTAACTATTGTAATAGATATTTACCATTTTACCCCTTTAAATTGATTAAAAATATGGTCTAAATTAATTTTTTGGGTCAACTGACGGAAAAACGGATGGAAACCATCCAAAATGGCCTCACATGTAATGATTGGAAAGATTGGGGGTGACGGTTGCAACAAATCAAAGGTTTGGAAAAAGTCCACTAATATTTCAAAGGTTTAGGACTTTTGTTGCAACTATCCCTGAAATGAATTGCTAACATTTTCTAGCACAACGGAGTTGAACCCACCCAAGTCTAACGCTGGGCTTGATCCCACTGTCTTCTCTTCAAGCCACATTTTTGTTTTCGAAGTTCAAACCATTCGTATTCTCTCGACCTAATTCGGCCGTATGGATCAAAACACGAAAATCCCATGGTATTCTCCTTCTCTAATTCATATTTACATCTCTCTGACTCTCTTCATCTCTACGTAGCAGGCAGGGACGAATCTGCTTTATTTCGAATCGTGTTCTTCTCCAAATTAAGGCTCTTCTTCTTTGGTTTTATTTTGTGTATCATCTCCAATATTAAGATTTCATTTCAAATCACGTTACTATCTGTAAAAAAAGACTTCAAGAATGTTTTTCTCTTATTAAGATCCGCTCTCTTAATTTCAAATTGTTTTGAAGGATCTTGTTACAGATAATTTCTTGTATAATTTGTTTAAATAACTAGATAGACAAAAAGACAATGATTAATTTGTGTGCGCATGAATTGAAGAAATAATCTTATTCTACATTAATAGAAATTGATTTTTAATTGGATTGTGATCCATAAGTGATTATGTATTCAATAACTCCATTAATCTGACTTTTTTTTTTATGTTTATCAATTTATGTAGTAAATTTGTTTAAGCTATAAATTCGACAAATAGTTAAAGTTTGATATAAACAATAGAAGCTGAAATTGAATCAACATCAGAATTCAGTAGCAGCATTTTATATGGATTAAGAGACCAAATTACATTTGCTGTAATGAGTAAATTACAATATACACACACATACAAAAGTTTAGAGTGATGAGTAAGCAAGAATAATACAGCTTGCACGTGAGGTTCAATACGGTTATAGCAGCACATTGTGGTCTAATAGGTGCACATTAGCAGCTCACAATTAGTGTGATCATCCTAGCAGCCACATGTATGTTCTGATGCTGGAAATGAGTGAATATTTCAACATCCTTCCTCAAATTGGAGTTTATTTTTTAACTCCAAGCTTGTCCTTGAGAAATCTAGTTTGTAAAAAAGTTTTGGTTAACAAATCTGCAACTTGATCAGCCGATGGAACATATTGTATTCTCAACTTTCCTTCCACAACTTCGTCCTTTACAAAGTGTATATCTATCTCAACGTGTTTTGTGCGAGCATGGTAAACTGGATTTGATGAAAAGGCACTGGCACTAAGGTTGTCGCACCACAATATAGGAGGTAGATTAGAGTGTAATTTAATCTCTTTGAGTAAGGATTCAATCCAAGTGATTTCAATAGTTGCTTGCGCCAAAGCTCTGTACTCAGACTCTGTGCTAGACCTCGCCACAACCTACTATTTCTTTGAAGACCAGCAACCAATGTATCTTCCAAGTAGACACAATAACCAGCCGTTGACTTTCTATCATCAGGGCAGGATGCCCAATCCGCATTTGCGAAGCCAGTAATGTCAATTTTGTCACTTATTTGGATCCATAAACCTTGTTCGATTGTCCCTTTCAGGTATCTAAATATCCTTTTCACTGCCTTCCAATGTAAATCTGAAGGCATTTGTAGAAATTGGCTTATTTTATTTACTGCAAATATTATGTCAGGTCTTGTATGTCCTAGGTATTGCAAGCCACCTATTGCCCTTCTGTATATAGAAGGATCTTCCATTTACTTGCCTTCACTTTTAGAGTTACACTTGCCCACCATCATAGGTGTAGCACAAGGTTTAAGGTGTTCAAAATTGAACTTTTGTAGCAAGTCTTTTGTATACTTGATTTGAGTAAGATGCATTCCTGGCTCATGCCTTATTACCTCAATTCCCAGAAACTAGTGCAACTCACCCATGTCTTTTAGTGCAAATTGAGAGTTTGAGTTATCAATAAAGCCTTGCAACATTCTCTGATCATTACCTGTAATCACCATGTCATCAACATATACCAAAATAAAAATAACTTGCCTATGATTCATGTAGAAAAACAAGGAACTGTGTGCCTTGGATTTTACAAACTTCAAATCCAGAAGTGTCTTCTTCAATTGTTCGTACCATGCTTTAGGTGTTTGTTTTAGCCTATAAAGAGCATTTTCAAGTTTGCAGACAAATGTAGGATTCTCCTTATCAACAAATCCTTCTGGCTGGCTCATATAAACCTCTTCATCTAGCTTCCCATTCAAGAATGCATTATTTATGTCAATCTGTCTTATATTCCAACCCTTTGAAACTGCAATTGTAAGAATTATCCTCACAGTAGAAGCTTTAATTACTGAACTGAATGTCTCATGATAATCCACACCTGAAGTCTGTAAGAACCCTTTTGCAACAAGTCTGGCTTTGTATTGCAGTATTTTCCCATCAATGTTGCGTTTAACTCTAAACACCCACTTGTTTCCTATCACCTTTTGACTGTCCAATAGTGGTTCCAGTTTTCAGGTTTTGTTTCTTATCAATGCTTTATATTCACCCTCCATTTCTTTCCAGTTTTTGTTTGACAAGGCCTCAGGTACATTTTTAGGTTTAGATTTCATTCTATACTCCTTGCATTGAGATGAGTAGACTTTTGGCTTAAATATACCTGCTTTAATTTGTGTAATCATAGGTTGTTCTGCAATTTGTTCCTCCAATTCTGCTTCACTTTGATTCATCCCATCATTTATTTCAGTTTGATGATCAATTGTAACCCTTTCTTGATTCTCCATTTGAGTTTGTTCATCATTTGCCTTTGAGTTCTCAATCTCATTTTCCTCAGGCAACACATTTTCAGTTTGTACTTGTACCAAATTTTCAGCAATTTCCAGTTGATTAGGACTTTGAGATGTTGCTGTTGGAGTTACACTAGAATGAGTTGAATCAATTGAGCAACCTGGATCATAGTTTAAAGTAGTATGAAGAGGTAGGTATTGGATACTGGTTTCAGAATATCGTGGATTACTTCTTCTAGAGAGGAAGCCAAATTGGAATGGAAATTCAATTTCATTGAAAACTACATGTCTAGAAATGTATATTCTGCCTGTTGGACTGAGACATTTGTACCCCTTTTGTTAAACCCAAGAAACACACATTTGATAGAGTGAAAGTTGAACTTATGCTTTTAATAGGGTCTAAGACAAGGAAAGCAAGTACACACAAAAACTTTAAGAGACTTGTAATCAACTTGTTCATGGTTTAAGACTTGACAAGGTGATTTCATATTAAGAACTGGTGTAGGTAGTTTATTTATAAGATAAGTAGCTGTGTGAAAGGACTCCCACCAATAATGTAAGGGCATACTAGCTTGTGCAAGAAGAGTTAGTCCAGTTTCGGTTATGTGCCTATGTTTTTTTTTCAGCTCTACCATTTTGAGCCGAGGTGTGAGGACATGATATTCGCATATCAATGCTAAATTGGAGAGCTAAGTTAGTAAATACTCTGAATTCACCTCCCCAATCTAATTGAAGTGCCTTTATTTTCCTGTCATACTTGTTTTCAACTAAGGTTTTGAATTGAATTAACATGTTTATGGATTTTGATTTGTTCTTCATGGGGTAGATCCAAGTATATCTACTATAATCATTAATGAACAAAATGTAATATCTAAATCAAGAGGTTGAGTGTAAGGGAGCAGGACCCCAAACGTCTGTATGAATTAAATCAAGAGGAGCTAAGGCGTGTGAAGTGGATGGTTTGAAAGGTAGAGAATGTGATTTACCAAGCTGGCAAGCATCACATAGTTGATTGACTTCATTAATATCAATTTTTTCATTACAAATTTTGAGTACTTGTGCCATAACAGGTTTTGTAGGATGTCCAAGTCTCATATGACATAGCTTAAGTATAGACTCATACTCTCTAGTATTTTGGACACTTTGGACTTAACAACAAAAGTTGAGGGAATTAATTTATTTGGACAAACTAAGATTTGGCATGGATAAACTGACTATTGACTGGGAAATCTTTTAACTTGATCTGGGTGCTCAATTTGACACAATCCATCCTTAAGCTTCACTTCCAGCAGCACCTCATTCGTTTGCTTGTCCTTGACAACACAAAAATCAAAGTGAAATCCATAAACACACCATTATCAGACATCAGTTGTGAGACACTTAGTAATTTTTTCTTAACTAAGGGTACCAATAGCACATTATTGAGAATTAAGGATTTGTCATTCAGTGTGCTCAATTGATTTGTGCCAATATGAGATTTATGAATTTTGTTTTCATTACCAAAAGTGAGTTTTTCCTTACCACCATACTCATGTACCTCGATCAGGTTTCCTCTTTCAGCAGTTACATGATTGCTCGCTCCTGAATCAGCAAACCAGGCTGGAGTAGTGATAGTGCTTGATGAAGCTACAAGAGCAGCTGGTCCTGAAGAGTTGCCTTGGTATTCCTGAACATATTTTGTTCACATGTACCTCTGATCATAGTGGTTGAAGCATTTTTCTGCTGAATAGTTGTTCATTCCACAAATTTGACAAGGACCTTTTACTTTCAGTTTGCCTATTTTCTGTGCATCTGCTTCTTCCTCCTCTATTGTAGTTACTTCTTCCACCATAGTTGAACCTGCCTCCTCTGTTTGCTATTGATATTTACACAAAATTTGTCGAAGTGTGGCTCAAGTTAATTGAGGCCATGTTGTTTTTGACAATGTTAAGATGCTCAATTCTGCTTTCATAGGTCATGAGTACTGATTGTAGCTCATGCCAGGAAATAGAGTCTCTACTGTTTATCTAAACCACAATAGGAGTCTATTCCTCTTCTAGTCCAACAGCACTTGAGTAACAAGATCAGCATGAGGGATGCTTTTTCCAGCTATTACGAGATTATATGCTAACTGCTTAACCGTGTTAAGATATTGATCAATAATCATTGAACCTTTTCTTGTTCTTTGAAGCTCACTGATAAAGAATGTCACCCTTGATTTGTTCATAACTCCAAAACTCTCCTGGACACATTCTAGAGGTTACAAGAAGTTGAAGAGCCCATCACTCTCATAGTGATTTCAGGTGGCATTGATGAATAGAGCCAGCCCATTAGTAGTTGATCAATGGACATCCACTTCCCATGCTCAGCATTTGGAGTCATTTCGACGGTGACACCGACTAGTTTGTGTCGCCAAAAATTCTGCTTGGCAGGTTCTTGTTCCTGTGATAAAGCTTTCAAGTTTATGACCTTTGATGATGGGCATAACCATGTTCTTCCATAGTAGGAAGTTGTTCTTGTCAAGCTTCATTGGAGGTACTTTGGTGAGACTCATCCCAAACTGTGGCATCTGATTTCCTCCCAGCATTGAAGGCATCAGTATGCTTGAGATTGGCTGGGCTGATTGTGCAATATCCATTGGATCCAGTGTTAGCCATTGAAAGCTTTGATACCAAGTTAAAGTTTGATATAAACAATAGAAATTGAAATTAAATCAGCAGTAGAATTTTATATGGATTAAGAGACCAATTTACATCAAATTACATTTGCTAGAATAAGTAAATTACAACACACACACACACACACAAGTTTTAGAGTGATGCGCAAGCAAGAATAATGTAGCTTGTACTTGAGGTTCAATACGGTCACAACAGCACATTGTGGTCCAATAGGTACACATTCGTAGCTCACAATTAGTGTGATCATCCTAGCAGCCATACACATGTTCTGATGCTGGTAATGAGTGAGTATTTCAACACAAATATTTATGATTTATCCACCTTCTTTTTATAAGTATGTAGTAGATTTTGAGAGCAATCAATCTGAAATTTATCTGGCTAGTTTATCAATTTTACTTTTTTTCATTGTTCGGTATGTAATTTCCTACAATTGGAATTTTATTCTTTAAATGTTTCTGACGATTTGTGGTATTAACTTTTGCAATTATTGTCATTGTTGAATTGTTTTTCAGTGAAGATAAATATAGATTCCATTTTTAATCTGATTTTTTGTACATTACTGCACCTTGAGAAGATGAAATTTTACTTCTATGAAGAATTTGATTTTTAATCCTAATTTAAATGTTTTTTCTCGTTTCAATCTTGATTTTAGGACTTTTCAGATACGTATAATGGTTGACAAAGCCGACACTGAAGCGGGAAAAAAGATGATGCTACGAATATCGTACAAGTTGAAGATTTACCTCCACATTCTCCTAAGAGACGAGGATTGACAACAAAGGTATGGAATGATTTTGTAAAATTCAAAAGGAAATGAGATTTCAAAGTGCAAGCATTATCGTAAAGAATTTGTAGGGAGAGTGGTAAAGGATTTAGCCACTTAAAGAATCACTTGGAAATGTATAATGGGAAAGATAATAGAGACATTAATCAACAAATACTATCCATTTTCAAAAGTTCCTCAGAGGCTGCTGCCATAGTTAAAAAATATAAGTTTGACCAATTGCAAAGTAGGATGGAATTTGCTAAGATGGTTATCATACATAATTATCCTTTTAATATGACTGAACATGAATATTTTGAGATCTTTTGTAACTGTTTGTAACTAATGTTTAAGCTTGTGTCAAGAAATACAGCGAGGTCTAATGTGTTTGAAGTTTACAAAAGTGAGAAGGAGAAGTTACACAACCACTTTGAGAAACTTTTAGGTAGAATCACTCTAATTATTGATCTATGGACATTTGATCATTAAGGTATTGGTTATATATGCTTGACATCTCATTTTATTGATGATGATTGGGAATTGAACAAAAAAATAATTGGTTACAGATGTATTGAATATCTTCTTGATGTAGAAACACTTTTCAGATACATCACTGATATGATTTTGGATTGAAATATGGAGAAAAAAATTGTTTGCCATGGTAATTGACAATGCTATCGTCAATGATGTGATGGTAAGAAGCTTGAAAAGTTGGCTTTGTGACAAGTCTACAATACCCTTGGAAGGTGAGTTATTTCATGTACGTTGTAGTGCTCATATTCCTAATTTTGATTATGCAAGATGGGTTAAAAGTACTTGAAGAGTTTATTCGAGAGAAATTGTGAAGCATTTGAAAAGGTATCCACATAAATTTACTCATGCAAAAAATCAACTTAAGTTGAAAGATAAGAAAAAAGTGAAGATGGATTATCCTACTAGGTGGAGTTCTACTTTTCAAATGATGGAAAGTGTAATAGAGATGAAAGAGGTGCATTGGCGCTCAACACAAACATATCATAATTTTAAACTCTATCCAAGTGATGAAAAATGGAAAATTACTAAAGTTTAATGCAATTGTTTGAGAATATTTTAGGGCTGAACAAAACTCTTGAACCAACGCCAACCCGACCAGAACCGAATCGAGCGATTCTTCATGAGTTAAATACCCAAAGGGTACATGTATCGAGAATCGACGGGTTTGGTTCGGTTTGATTCTAAACTAAGAATCGAAGAATTGAAGAAGAACTGATTCTAGTCTATTGTGTGAAGTAAAAAACTTGACAATAGACTAAAGACACTTCTTGATTTCATATAAAGTGGGATTTTAGAATTCATTATCCGCACAAGATAAGGTCCAATATATATAGTGTTGATACGTAAACAACATTAAGAGAAACATATTCAAGTGTTATATCATTTAGCCTAACTACTTTCGAGCTAAGAGATTCAAACCCTGTGATTTAAACACTTGAACCTTTATAATATTGGTCCTCTACCAAAACCACTTTCACATATTTCTGTCTGATACTTCTTCTTGGTCCATTTTTCAGTCTTCTCATTATCCGCATTTGTTTTAGTTTATTTAAAGTTTAAAATTTGAAATCTTTTGCGAACTAGAACATTACTACACAAGCATGTCATCGAGATTTAGCAACATCAAGTCACACGTCTTTTAACTCACACGTTGGGTAGTGTTCATAG
Source organism: Fraxinus americana (assembly GCA_035079005.1). Classification (NCBI taxonomy): domain Eukaryota; kingdom Viridiplantae; phylum Streptophyta; class Magnoliopsida; order Lamiales; family Oleaceae; genus Fraxinus; species Fraxinus americana. Next base: position 33,095,796 of record CM068706.1, on the reverse strand, counting down.
AGGAAATTGACACTTCAATTCGTAAGTCACATTGACCTTCGAAGTTCCCATCCATTGAATGAGACTAGTTTGAATTTATTACTCACAAAAAAAAAAAATTGTAACCAACAAAAAAGTTGTTAACACTATGTTAACCATCTCAGCTCAATCATATTTAAGAAAAAGATCATCTATAACAAAACTTAATGATTCAAATGCTCAAGTATTAGATTTACTTTTTACGTACTTGACAAAATTCTTGATCTTTATTCTCTAAAGTAGTTTGACCCACACCAAGTCTTCAATTACGTGGTTAATGCTATCCAAAACATCATGTTCTTCTAACTGAAAAAAATTATTATGCCAAATATTATTGCATTTAGCTTGTCACCTTTATTAAGGTCAACAACTATAAATTTTGATGCCATGATCTATTAGATTTTAGAGACATTTTATTCTCAATCAATGCCCATTTATGCACATATATCATTTTGCATCAATGCAAATTAACGTATACGATAGTTCAACGTTAGGCATAGAGATGAAAATTCGATATGTTCCCAATCAGGGGCGGACCCAGACCATTTGTCTTGTGGGGTCAAAAATGAGAATTCAAAAATATTTAGAACTACATATCATTAACGAAAATAAGTCAATACGCTATTACAACCGTAGCCTATGCGTTTTCATACTCTGAAAACGTCGTATAATTATATCGTTATCAATATTGTTAAGTATATCGTTTTCAATATATGCAACCAACTTATCACTTAATCATTGATCTCCTTTGTACATATGCTCTTCTAATTTCATCCTGCACATTAACATTATCTCACAATTAGACTTCTTAATCCAGGATCCAAAGGCAATTGTGCTAAATCAATTTTATCTTGAACATCTCTTTTTCTCCCATTATCTGATTCTTCCCGACCATCTTTTTCTTTTTGAATACTCATTTCAACAATATTTCCCTCCATGCTCGAACATACGGATTTTCGTTTAAAATATTTCTCCATGCCTGTTAAAAAACAAATTCAATACAGCTAAAATAAAATGAGGGGCTGTTGATAAAATGGAGAAGGAATTTGATTCAAAGCTGAGTATTCAGAATAATGGTCCATCTTCAGACAATAGCAATAATCCTCAGAGATCTAAGAGCTTTGCATTTAGAGCACCACAGGAGAATTTCAGCATACAAGATTTTGATTTAGGCAAGATTTATGGTGTTGGTTCTTATTCCAAGGTTCAATCTTTTTCTTTCCATATCTTGTATCCTCTATATATTCGTTTATAATGATTTCTATCATGGATTCCTATTTCTTTTCTTGATTTTTGTTCATAGTAGATTGATTAGGTGGATCGATATATCCCAAAATTGAATATCTATATTCACTATGATACCCCCTTCACATCCCATTTCAAAAATCAAGTCCTTAAAGTCATCAATTTTCAAGCTGATAGTTAAATATAAGCAAGCATACTGCATACCAATTTGCTATCCATAAACGATTTGCAAATTTGCTGTTAAATCAATTGGATGAAAATCATGAAATTGGCATAGAGAATTGATAACACACCTAGAGAATGGTGGACTACGGGCCTTCGGGGGATGGTGGACTGATTGAAGAAGAAAAGGGCGGCTTCGACGTCGACGGTAAACGGTTTCGCCGTTTCAGTAAGGGACTTGGGCGAATTCTGCTTGGTCTTGGAAGAAAATCAACCCCGTGCACAGGTCTATCTCATAGGGTTTGGGAATTGGGTTTAATTATCTAAATAACAAATTGGGTTTGGGCTTCAGCAAATGGGCTACTGGGTTGGAGGGTTTTCAAATGGGCTTAGTGTTAGGTTAAAAAAAAACTGTGGGGTCATTTGACCCCACATGACACCATGTGGGTCCGCCCCTGTTCCCAGTCATCGTCTGCAATCCCATTATTTCACTATAAAAACTTAATTTCATAACACAAAATTTCATGAGTTATAAGCGAGAATTACATTAATTCTTCCAACTTGAGAACTCTCACTCAGTTGGTGAATCAAATAATTCTACGTAAGATTTTCTCTAAATCTTCCAATCATCGAACTATCATTCAACTGACAATCAATATGTCTAAGTAAAAATCTCACTATTCTATTGATCTTAGCATTCATAGCAATTCATGAATTAATAGATATTATGTAATTCAATAAGATAATTTCATAAAGTGCAATAAAAGTATAAACATGCACATTTATCCAATCATGACATTCGAGATAGCAAAGGGACGGGTGGCCCCCGCCACGCCACTCTAGCGCCCCACCCCACCTTAGATGGGGCAGGTGCGGGGCGCGGGCTTGCCCCGTTTTCTATCCTTTTTTTTAATTTTCAGTTAAAATATAAATTCAAAATTTTAAAATTCAAAGCAAACAATGCTCAAACCAACTATATCAATATCCAAAGCAAGCACTCGAAACAAAAAATGTTCAAAACAAACAATGTCCAAAATAATATAACATTTGTTTTTCAAGCATTCCCTTCAAGGATGCTATAAGTGTGCATAGATCAAATAATATCTGATCAAGCACAAAAATTGAAAACAAATTATAATGGATTACATAATCTAATCAAAGACCCACACAACTCATAAACGTATATTAAAACATAGTATTTTAAATGCCTTTAGAGTATTTTTCATTTTCCAAAAAAAATTGAGAGTACTTCAAAAAATAGCTCCAACTAGCCAAATGCCAACTAATAAATATTATTGATGTTAAAAAAAAATATTTTAACTATCCATAAATTAATTTACTTATATTGAAAAAAATCAAGAATAATTCAAGGACCAATCTACAATTTTTAGAATGAAAATTGAGTTCCTCACGTGCCCTCACTTGCACGACAAATTTGTAATAATTTTCAAATTAATAAATAAATGGGGCGCATTAGCGCACAATGTCGTTCTCGAAAAAAACTTTTCAATTAGTCATCCCAACTAATTTCAACGTTCTGAATTCATTTATGTGCTAGATTTTACAAAATCAATGTTTAAAGCCATGTTTGGGGCATTAAGAGATTTGCTTGAGAGTCAACATGGTGAAAAAATAAATACAAAATCTTCAGATTTTCAACCAAATTTCGAGAAATCACAACTTCCTCATTTTAAATCCAAAATTAATGATCTTTATATTATTGGAAATGTCTTGAAAAGATCTATCTAACTATATCAAATGAGAAGCATGTAACATAGTGTAGAAGAAGTTATCATGTGATGAAATTTCAAATTTTACCAATCTTCATGTGAAAAATCATATTTACATTCAATTTTTGGGAGGCCATAACTTCTTATGATTTTTATATCGTTAGAAAGGTCTCGAGAAGATCTATCCAACCATACCAAATGAGAAACATGAAACACAATATAGAAGAAGTTATTAGGTGATGAAGTTTTGAATTTTACCGATCTTCATGTAAAAATTCAGATTTATATCTAAATTTCAAAATCTCATAACTTCTTCGATTTAACTCCAAAATTCAAGTTCTTTATATGGTACGAAAGATCATTAAAATACCTTTCTAACAATGCTAATTTTACTACATAATTATTAATGTATCGAAAACAGTAAATTATCAAAAGATGTCATTAAAAACCACATAAGGTCTCAAAACTTTACATATAAAATTCATATCGCAATTGCATTATGTAATTGCATATTTAAGCATGTATTATAGCAAGGAATTCAACTTTATGGCTCTGATACCAATGAAGTAATTTGCTACTTTAACATAAATTTCGGGTCAAAATACTTACTTGAAATGATGAATTCTAAGATCATTTTAATGGTTAAACACCATGCTTTCCAAAACTCCAAATCTACAATTTTCTTGCACTCTGTTAGAATTTGGGTGTGACCCGAATTCCTTGTTTGAAGTATTGAAGAATTTTAATTGTAGTGAACATAAAAAAGAATTCAAGTTTGGAATGCTATTGGAGTCCTATATCAAGTTGAAGTTCTATTTTGGAAGCTCATTGAGAGTTGAAAATTGATATTAGACTTGAAGAAGAGTTCGGAATGGAGAAAAACACTTTGGAAGCATGTTTTGGAATATTAACCCGAAATCTAGCGCTTGAGCGCTGCTACAGTAGCGCCTGAGCACTAGGTATAGAGCCTGAGGGCTGCTACAGTAGTGCTTAGGCGCTACTGCAGTACCTGACCGCGATTTTTCTCTCATACTTCGTTTTGGACTCGATTTTTTGGCATCCTACTTCATCAACAACTCTACCAAAAGGGTTTGGACGTCCCCTACATGTTTCCTATAAATACTAGGCTCTTCTATACAATTTTTGGTAACAATTACATGTGAGAAAATAGATTACTAGAATTATACGATCTATTGTAATTTTCTCTCTTCTCCATTATTCTTGGTGCAATAAAATCTCTTAATTCCTCTACCATATTCTTGTCTTCTTTATTCTTTTACTTGATCAAATATTTCATTATTATTTTCTATATAATTTCAACATCTCAATCTGGTAATTGGTGTTACAACAAGTGGTATCAGAGCCAAAGTTCAGCAGTTCTGCAAGAGCGCAAAGTTTGATTTGTTCGAAGTTTTTTTTCGTGATGGCTTCCATGAAGTATGACATTCCGCTTTTGGATCGAAGTACTAGATGTTCGTTATGGCAGGTTAAGATACGTGTAGTGCTCGTACAGCTGGATTTGGATGATACGTTGCTGGGTATTAACAGGATGCCAGTAACTTTGACCGCGGAAGAGAAATTACGGAATGATAAAAAGGTAGTTTCTCACATTCATCTTCATCTATCAAATTCCATTCTTCAGGACATTTTGAAGGAGAGGTCAGCAGTTGCTTTGTGGTTGAAGTTGGAGCAATTATGCATGACCAAGAGTCTTACAAGCAAATTGCATCTCAAACAGCGGTTATACTCTCATCGCATGGCAGAAGGAGGATCATTGGAAGATCACCTGGCTGTATTTAAGGAGATCGTCGCTGATTTAGAAACATTGGAAGTTAAGTATGATGAAGAAGATTTGGCCTTGATCCTATTGTGTTCGTTGCCCGTTTCTCTTTCTTCATTTAGAGACACGATTTTATATAGTCTTGATATTCTCACCATTGAGGAGGTTTATGATACTTTGTTTTCAAAAGAGAAGATGAAGTATCTGATTTCTGAGACTAGAGATGGAGAAGGTCTGGTTGCTCATGGTGGTTCTGGAAGGGGTAGATCGAAGTCTAAATTCAGTAATCAAATTTGTAACTACTGCAAGAAGAAAGGGCACTTGAAGAAGGATTACTACAAGTTGCAGAATAAAGAAAAGATGGTTGGAAGTAGACATTTAGATACTTCAGGCGAAGCAGACCTTCCGGAGAACATTGATGGAGATTTTTTGGCTATTTCTGACGTCGAATCTAAATCAGATGATGATTGGATTCTGGATTCAACATGTGTATTTCATATGTGCCCTAATAAGGATTTGTTTACTACATATGAAACCGTTTTCAAAGGTGTCGTGGTTACGGGAAACAACGCACATTGTTGGGTTGCTGGAATTGGTACGGTCATATTAAAACTTTTGGATAGAACAATTAGAACACTTGGCTAGGTTCGACATGTTCCAGAGTTGAAGAAGAATCTCATATCTTTGTCTATCTTTGATTCAAAAGGTTATGAGTTCTTTGGTGGAGGTGGAGTTTTGAAGGTTTGTAAGGATGCCCAGGTTATATTGGAAGGACAAAAAAGGTCTCAGTTATACATCTTACAGGGTCGTGCAGAATTTGAAACGGTCAATCGGCACAGGTTCAATACCATGGTGGACATTCGGTTTGGTACAATACCTTTAGGAGCTCATAAAGGGTTGGATTTGAATAATACAGCTCAGTGGAGTTTTGAAGACATGGATAATACGTTTTATCACCATCACCTGCGGTGTCATTGTATTCAGTTGCTAGAGTTAGACCTAATGGAACAAGGTATGTGGATGTTGATTTTGTTGAACATGCTTTAAGTGAAGAAAAAGGTGTTCAATCTAGCAATGAGCCTTCATTAGAAGCACTTGGTAATGATTCTACTTTGGGTGTGTTATAGCCCATTTTGGTTAATTCAAAATCATTATGATTTTTTGGAATCTAAGGTAATTCTGCAGAGTAGTGATTGGATTCATTGGAAGAGGTGGAGTATCTTGTGTTTGGTTGGAGAAATTAATTTTTTTGGTTATTGTTGAAGAAGTCGTTCATTCCTTGATGGAATTCGTATCAAGGTGGAGGTTGTTAGAATTTGGGTGTAACCCGAATTCCTTGTTTGAAGTATTGAAAAATTCTAATTGTAGTGAACATTAAGAAGAATTCAAGTTTGGAATACTATTGGAGTCCTATATCAAGTTGAAATTCTATTTTGGAAGCCCATTGAGAGTTGGAAATTGATATTAGACTTGAAGAAGAGTTCGGAATGGAGAAAAACACTTTGGAAGCATGTTTTGGAATATTAACCTGAAACATAGCGCCTAAGCGCTGCTACTGTAGCAATGCAGTAGCGCCAAGGCACTGCTACAGTACCTGATCGTGATTTTTCTCTCCTACTTCGTTTTGGACTCGATTTTTTGGCATCCTACTTCATCAACAACTCTACCAAAAAGGTTTGGACGTCTCCTACATGTTCCCTATAAATACTAAACTCTTCTATATAATTTTTGGTAACAATTACACGTGAGAAAATAGATTACTAGAATTATAGGTTCTATTGTAATTTCTCTCGTTTCCATTATTTATGATGCAATAAAATCTCTTAATTCATTTACCATATTATTGTCTTCTTTATTCTTTTACTTAATCAAACACTTCATTATTATTTGTCATATAATTTCAACATCTCAATCTGATGATTGGTGTCACAACAAATGGTATCACTCCTAACACACTCCAATGGTCATAATTTCGATCACAATAGAAAGGGATTATTAGCCACAACCTAAGTGCCAATTTTTTTGAGTTTTCATGCCAAAATAATGGTTCTATGTACCTTTCAATTTTGGTGATATTTTCCATACGAATTTTCACCATTTTTCTACCATTTTTTTCTCCATTGCTAGATAAAAGAAATTGGAGGTTTTATGGAAATTATGAGAGGTTATGGGGAGTTGTGGATTTGAATTCCAAATTCAAATCACTCCCTCCAACTCTTTTGGTATCTTGTAGGTCGGGTCACCCTACATGGACGACCCATGTTCTATATTTTCTAACACTTTTCATCTACAACTATAGTTATCTATAACATTGTTCTAATAAATAGAATCGTACAAGTATCTTAAATCATATGCTGATATTTCTAGTAAGAAATGGATAGTTACTTCCAAACCAAACTATGAGCTATCTAAACTTACGTTTATAAATACTCGTTAAAAGTCAAACCACTAATTATTCATAAATTTCACATGACTCACAATTTATTATAAGTATTTAATAGGTTGCTCTCGGACTTGTAAAATGGAAAAAAATGTCATCTCTCTTTTCATTATGATTGTATAATAAATCTTCCATGATCGAAACCGTTCAATTATATGTTAAAACATGACTTGACTTATAAGTTCAACCTCACCACGTCAAGATTTATAGTAAACCTTGTAGTCAAGGCGGGAGTACGTCTAGTATTTCCCTAAATTTAATAAATAATTTTAACACTTAATTTAAGCTAATTTGATGGTCTAAATAGGGTAATTGGCGCAAAACGTCCCTACATTTGCCTGTTTCTGTGGAAAACGTCCTTACCTTTCGTTTTTTAGTGCAGAACGTCCCTGCCTTTCACATTCTTTGTGCTGAATGTCCTTTTCACCAATTTTTAACCTAAAATGACCTATATACCCTCCCATTTAAATAAAACAAAAAGGAAGAGAAAAGAAAAATAAAAAATAAATTGCAATATGCTCCTTAACTTTTTTAAAAATGCAAACCAGTCCAAAAAAAGTGGTCATACAATCGTTATTCTTTCTGAAGGGCTGTTAATTTTTTGGCAAAATCATTGGCCATACATAGAGGGGTGGCCTCCCTTAAAGAATTCCCGAGCTCTCCATAAACCTCATTCTTCCTTCCCAAGCTGCTAAACTTAGTTATTGCTTCTTACTTAAAGTAGCTCAGTGTTCCAAATATGCCGCTTATTTGAGTGCAACTTACAGATCTGGAGAAACACTTGGCATGTTTCTAAAGAGGATATAGCAGTGATTTCTACTTCAACTGTGTTCTGTGGGATTCAAGGGAGGCTATTTTCTGTAAATAATGTCAAAAAAAAAAAAGTTTTATGAAATATTCATTTAAAAATAGGTACAAAAATTTCTTATTATTTAACAAAAAGATGCTTCTAAATCAAAATTTCCAAACTAGGGGAAAATTTTGAAAGTTAGGCTCAGATCTAATATTTTGATCGACAAAGAGAATCAACCACGCCATGGCTGCAAAATCACCAGTTGCACTTGAGAAAGAAAAATCTAAAATCAGGTACAATCCGGGTCGCCACGCCAAGATACGGGTCGGATTGTCTCAATGCCAAATAGATGAGCTCGGAAGAATGAGATGAATCATCACAGCCTTAAGAAATGGTGATGGAATATGTGAATAATAGGTGATGAAAATGCATAGTTTCTCGGCAAACACAGAAGGATGTATAGTAAAATCAATGGAATGTTTCACAATCATATATGCTGCTTCCTCTGCATTGATTTCTTGCTGTTAAAATTTTATAAGTTTTGGATTGATTTGCATTTTTACAAAAGTCTAGGTGTAAGATTGCAATTTTTATTTTATTTTTTTTTTCTCTTCCTTTTTGTTTTATTTAAATGGAAGGGTATATAGGTCATTTTAGGTTAAAAATTGGTGAAAAGGATGTTCAGCGCAAAGAATGTGAAAGGTAGGGACGTTCTGCACTAAAAAACGAAAAGTAAGGACGTTTTCCACAAAGACAGGCAAAGGTAGGGACGTTTTGCGCCAATTACCCGTCTAAATACATTAAAACCTTTGAGAATCACTAAATCACATCCGAACACACATAATATATTTAAAATTTTTATTTTTTTTAACGGAAGTTACATGAAAAATTAACGAATATTTAAAGGGTTCTGACCAATGGAGATCGACTGTATAAATAAAATCAATGAAAGAACTTTATGGGAGGGATTAAAATCGGATTAAAATTGAAAATATAGCCGTTATTGTTGACTTTTATTAGACGGGTGGGACCCAATAACGACCATATTTTCAATTTTAATTGGATTTTAATCACTCCCGAACAGGGCCTAAATAACTTCTAAGGCAATAGTAAGTTGGGGACAAAGGCTGCAATTTTATTACCCATTGGAAATGTCAAAACAGGCAACTCAGTTCCAGCTCATGTTTGGTAATTTCCTTCGTAAAAAAGATAAAAAGTAGATTCCTTCAGGCACTTCTATTATCCCAAGAAAGTTCTGGATTTATAATTAATTTTTGACTTATTGGTGCAATACCCCTCTACTTTTTCAAATTGGTTGAAAATCCCCTAAACGACCTTTGAGGCGTGAAAGATCCCATTTTCTTCAATTTTCTCAATAAATCATTTGAAATGATCACACTTCTATTTAAATAAAACTAATTCTCCAATGTGATCTCAAAATAAAAAATAAAAAATACAAACGAGTCCCAAATAAATAATTTAAAAAATTAAAATTAAAAATAAATACTTATTTTTTATCTTAGCTTAGCTACTCAGTTCATTGATATCTTCCAATGGTAATGGAATTTCAGTTCATTTTAAAAATGTCAACGTCATTGAAACTAATATTTCGTTTCTTCTTATATATTGATTAATATTTTAATCAGGGTCGGTCCGGCTCAAGGCAACCTAGGCCATTGCCTTGGGTCTCAATTCTTGAGGGCCGTAAAAAAATTAAAAGCCCAAAAATTCAATAAAAAAAATCATTTCTTTTTTTGAGTTGGGTCATTTATTCCATTTTAAAGATATGACTAAATAACATGATGGACAAAATAGTAGGCCCAAACAATAATTTTTATGAAAGTTAAAAATAAGTTATTTATTTTAAAATTGCTCATTTAGTTTTTCAAAAATAATATAAAATTGAATAGAACATGAATGATACTAAAAAGATCAATACGCTTATAAAAAATTATATTTAAGAGTTTCGTAATAATTTGTCGATTAGGACCTCGAATATTTTATGGCCGACTTTGACTTTAATATTTAAAATTTATACCATTAACATCAATCATCTATGAGCACACATTCACATATTCATAGTCAAAATCTAGAAAGCAGTTTTCATATATAATAGAATAGAATCCAAAGTACAAAAAATTGATAACAATATTCCTTCGACTTTAACGACTCACTCCAACGTCAGCAGTAGTTACGAGTCAAATTTAGCAGCACAAAAAACAAGATTTTCGAGAAGTTTAACACTAATTAAAGAGTTATTAACGTTAATCACGAGTTAAGTTTCTTGTGCTATCACGCACTATCAACCTATTTGGAAGTCATTAATTCCACATTTTAATAAAAAATGTAAACGTTGCAACAGTTCGATTAATTGACTGCAGATAAAACAAGCAAACATGGCTACCAAAGTGGGGGCTATTGACTATACGACGGTCAAATTTTTAATTATAATTTTAGAAGAATGGCCTCAAAACAGGGGCTCTATAAGAATTATCATAATCAAGTAACTCTTACCGTAAGAATTTTGTTAGTAACCACGGGAGAATGTAAGTCCATGTTTGGCACAAATTGAAATTCACATTTTAATCTAAGTCAAAATTAATAATTAATTTTAATCACATAAAAAACATATCCATGTAAATCGAAAGTGGAATTCATCCGGTGTTTTTTCCTTTCCATTCACCCAGATTTCTTTGTTCGGATATTTCTTGGAATTCACAACTTTTCAATTGCAATTTCATTAAAAAATTTTATTTCAGTCTACTAAAAATTTGATTTTAATGCTAAATAAGGAAATGATTAATCCTTTTACCATATATGAACTGCTTCATCAACACACAAAAGAACCTGTCTGTCTAGAAAACTAAAGAAACTTCAAAAACCATCTCCCTTTCCTTGTAAACGAAGACATGAAGAAGAAGAAGAACAGAGTTCGGAAAAGGAGTTCTATACAATTAAAAGTTAAAAACTACTTAATTACGATAATATATTCTTCTCAAAGATTCTTGACGGAACAGCAAAACGAGCTGAAAACGATCTTGAGATCAGATCATCATGATCAACATCTGAGCTCTGATCAAAATTCTGTGCGTAAGAGTATGGATCATAAGTAAACCTCATCGAAGAATTCGAGCATGCGAAAGCTCTCTTCTTCTTCTCCTTCTTAATCTTCCTCCATAATTGTGTCCAAATGGGTGCTTTTGATTTACTTATTGATGGCAAACCATCGTACCCTACGAACCGATCATAATTTCGAGTACTCGAGTAGCTTCTAAGGCAGCAAACTTCACCATCGGTGCACCATGTACCCGGCTCCATTGTATCAAGATTTTGATGTCACTTGCTTCGACTCAAAATATTGGGATATGGGATAAGAGACGGATCTAAGAACTTGTAGTTGGTTTTGAGTAGAAAGTAGGGTTTAATATATGCATGGATCGGACTATTTATAGTGGATAATATTCAACTTTTACTTGATCTGATCTGATCTGATCTCGTAGACCATTTTCAGGGATAAAATAGTCATTTCAAGTGCCGTAGATACTTTTTCCTCGTAATGGCCCACCTAGGGAATGATGCATGTCCTTGTCATTTCAATTGAGAGGTTGGTGGTATTTTTATTTACTAAACGATTAAAAAAATTCGTGACTAGTCCAGTTTGGCGGGGATTTTTTAAAGTTTATTTAAATTATACTTTCTCTTAATAAAATAATTTTAAACGCATAATATTATTTTTTTCATATTTTTTTAAAAAAAAAATTCCTTTTCACAATATATTTTGAGAAAATTCACATCAAACGTGTTCTCAATTTTTGTACATGAATATACTCATATATTATTTAATTTTGGATAAAATGTCTTCTCGATAAATAAGGCTTACTTTAAATTAAAGTTCGATAAAACCGAAAGGGAGAATAATTTACCCTTATTTCTATTAATTATCTACGTACTTTAAATGTCTTTCCTTATTCTTATGGATATGGTGACGCAGAGCCTACAAAAGAGAAAAGAGCAAAGTGGGAGTTTGAGTCATTGAAGTGTTGTCATTTGCTTTTGCTTTTTCCTTTTCCTTTTATATTATGTTTTTTCATTTTAGTTTACTTTTTTGGTCTTTTGAAGTAAAAGAGATTTTGTATTCTCATTTTTCTCTTCCTTTAAATTTGTTTCCGTTTGTGTAGAATTAGAGTATTAAACACTAAGAGTCTGTTTGGCCTGCATTCTTGGCTGATTATAATGAAAAAAATTGACTGTTATATATAGTCAATGGGCCCTATCGGCCTACGGTAGCAGCCATTTTTGTATGGGATACTTACAAAAATACCTTTAAAATTAGGGGTGTTTTGAAAAATCATATGAAAAGTTTTTAGGAAGTAAAAAATACTATGTAAAATGAAAAAGTGACAAAATGTTACTTTTTTATTTTTTATTTTTAAAAAGTGACACAAACTCAAAAAAAGGGACAAAACTAAAAAAAGTGACAAATACCAAAATAGCATCATCCATTTTTGTAACACCAGTCACTACGTCAAAAATAGGATACGACAACGTTCAAAAAATGTTGCCAAAGACCTTTTGCAACGTTTGGGCAAATGTTGTAAATCCCAGTATTGTCGTAGAGTGACAGGATACAGCAACGTTTTTTTGCAAAAAAGTGTTTTGCAACGTTTAATTTGGCAACGTTTTTTAAACGTTGTTGTATGTCTTTTTTTTTTTTTTTTTGCAAATTGATTGGTAAAATTGAAAATGACTCCTTATGAACAAAATTTGGAATTGCTTAAAAATTAATAATTTCATTATAAATTTTTAAATTCATACAAATTTTTGAATCCATACATTTAAACATTACAAATTTTTGAATCCATATACTTCAACCTTTGTTTGAACCCGAACTCTATTAGCAGAAACTAGTAACATGCCACCAACATACAACTTTCCTTCAAATCCACATACAAGTAAGCCAACCATCTTTCATTCGGTAATTTCATCAAACACTTCATGCAGATACGAGTAAACCAGCAATCTTCTAAATTGATCTTCTGAATGGAGGAAGTACTTGATCTGAAATACTTACGTCTAACTGGAGTATAAGCAGACGAATAAGCTTCAGAAAGGGAAATACATGCTGCAACTTTAGACTCATCTAAGGATTTACATTGCAATCACTAAACTTCCTCCAAGAACTTTTGTATCTAGGAATGCAAAGCTCGAGCCATGGTTTCGTGTTTCCATTGAAATGCAATACCGCTACTGTCCTCAGGGCATAATCTTCATGACCATAATTAAGCCCCAGGCCCGATAACATGCAACTGTCATCAAGAGCATAAACAAGACCTTAAAAGGTGAGCATACTTGCACTTAGTGCAGTAGTTTCAGATAATCCTCCTGTGCTCATCTATTCTTCACGTTGTAAAAGAAAGTAATGGTCAGAAAATGGGTAGGCAGACAATAGCAGGAACCATCTATAATATCAAATAAAAGATAAATCAACCAAAATATGTACAAGTGCAGGGACCATTCAACTAAGACATAAAAAACAAATAGGACTAGTGATAGTAGAATAAGTTAATGATTTTTTTTTTTAATTTTCAATTCAATTCTCGACAAGTTATGTACCATTCAGAAAAATATACAGGTTTGTTAATAACCAAACAGGATTTAATGAATGAAACAGAAAACAAAAATGCACACGCACAAACACATAGATTTAGTTTTCATTTTCATTTTCAGTGGAAACCATGGTAAGGTGGCTGTCGACATCCTTACAGTGGAAACCATGGTAAGTTCGTGGTGAAGTCTTGAAACAAGATGATTCGATATTTACAGTGTCTTTTTCCTACATAAAGTATATCTGTAAATAAAAAAAAGATACCTGCTAAAATCCATTATCTTCAGCGACAATCTATATATATCACAACATCAAAGGAATTGCAAGGAAAGATATTGAAATATGCATAGGATGTCGTCCAAGAACAGCATACCAAAGTGGTCACACAAAATTGTTCACCAGCTCCTTCACAATCTCGCTACCATTATGGTAAAATACACAAAATTCATATCAAAATCATGAAAATCGAATTTTTCGCACAAACCTTCAATGGCAGCCAACAATTGAGCAGAAATGACAGAAATTAGATTCTCTTTTCGCGAGTTCGCACTAGCCCAGACTTCAGATTCAAATTCGTTTCGATTTGGGCCAAATTGGTGAAGACCCAATACTGGGCTAGGTGTGCCCGATGAGGGCACACCTAGATGTGTCAAAATCGGCCCGGCCCGCACCCCATACAACCCGTGCACAGCCCGCCAGACATGAAACCTGCTCGGACCGAAAAAAATTTGTTTGGCCCGGACCGTGAAGCCCACATGGGCCGAGCTAGGTCGTCGGCCCGATTTTTTTTTTTAAAAGTAAATGGTAAAAATTAAAATTTATAATTGTAGTGAAAATCGATAAAAGTTACATAAAAATAAATTTTACATTTATTTATTTTTCGATAAATTTTACATCAATAATTGAATAACATAAAAACTTATAATTTTTCGAACAATATTTTGCCTAACTTGACAAATTAAACAGTTTTTTAACTATTTATAAACTTATAGTTAAAGTACATCCAAACTAGGTTGGCACCTACTTAACTATAATTTCGTCATTACAAATCATATTCTATTCATCCACGGTAAGATTTTTAAAGTCTTGAGCAATATCGTCAGCAACTTTATCTTGCATTCTTCTATCTACAAATAACCAGTCTTTCACGCAAATGAGAGTTTCTAAAATATCTTCTTTAAGTCTTGATCTTCTTTCATCTAGCACTCTGTTACCTGCACTAAAAGCAGACTCCGATGCCACTGTTGAGACTGGAACTGTTAGTAGATCTCGGACCATTTTTGACAATATTGGATGTGACCGTTCATTTACCTTCCACCATTGTAAAATATCTAAGTTGTCAACCTCGTCTTGTGGAATTAAACTGTAGTAATCAAATTGATAATATCTTTCTAATTCAGGTGGTGTAACATTCTCATTTGAAAATGAACTAGTAGATGAAGTAAAAGACACATTGCGTTTCTTGGCTATTAAAGAAAAGAAAGAACTTTTACCTTTAGAAGTGGTAGCAGAACTTGTAGTAGAAGGAACATTTTCATTATTACCATATTTCATAGCATAATTATTGTACATTTGATTAATAAAGCGTTCTATTTCTCGGTTTGTAATATTTATATTGAAAGATAAAGTTTCAGAAAATTGGTCCATAGCACACTGAACTCCAAAAAAATTAATACGAGGATCCATTACAGCTGCAATTGAAAAAATCATTAGCATATTTTTGTAATATTTTCGAAACTTGTCCTCCATTGTACAAACAATATAATAAAAAAATGGATCATCTTTATGACTTGAAAATTGATTAGCAATTTCTACAAATTGTAAAAGCACAAGATTACTTGTTGGAAAATAAACTCCGGAACTAGTTTTTGTTGCCTTATAGAATAGTTTCAAATAATTCATGACTTTAAATGCAATGTTCCAATCAGAATCATCTATATAAAATTGATGTTGTTTTGAATTAACGAAAGCATTAATAGCATCTGTATAACCAACACGCGATTTTAACATAAAAAATGTTGAATTCCACCTATTTGGAATATCATCAATAAATTTTATTCTCCTCAATTCAAGATTTTTACAAATTTTTCCAAATTCTTGTTGTTTAGAATTTGAACAAGAAATGTAGTTAATAGCTTCTCTAATTTTATGTATTTATGCTGTTATTAATTTTAAACCATACTACACAACTAAATTATATATATGACAAACACATCTCATATGAAATAATTTAGAGTCAAACGAGGGATTAAGTGTCCTTTTCAAAAGTTCAATGCATGCAGTATTTGCACTAGCATTATCAAAAATAATGCTAAATAATTTGCTCAATACATTAAATTCATTAAAAACTTGTAATAAATTCTCACACAAATTTATTCAATTATGTGAATATTCAAGTAAGCGAAAAGCAATAATTCTTTTGTGAAGTAACCAATTATTATCAATAAAATGCACAGTGACACATGCATAACCATTGTGATTACGTCCAGACCAACAATCAGATGTAAAACACATAACTCCATCAAAATTGTTAAATTCAGTTTTTAAATGTTCAGTCATTGTATGAAATAATTTCAAGATATCCGAGCGAGCAGTATTTCTACTTACAGACCGATAAGCGGGTTGAACATACTTTTGCATAAACTTCTCAAAGTATCGATCTTCTGCGAAAGTAAAAGGCATCTCGCTTGCTGGCAAAAATTCAGACATTCCTACTCTCATTCGATCCCGCGAATAACAAAAATTAGAAAAAGTAACTGTTCCACTAGTATTAGTAAAAGAAGTAATTTGAGCTTGTTTAGTATCCAAATGCCCTCTTTCATTCATGTGTTTATCTTTGTGTCTTCCCAATGTGCCCGTGCCTTGACCTTCAACCCATGCATAACTCTTTCTACAAATAGTGCATATTGCTCTTTTGTTTAGTTCATCTACTGTAAATATTTCCCAAATATCAGATGTATGCTTTTTATTTTTTCGTTGATGAGAAGATCTAATATTTGGATCATTATCATCTTCCAAATTTATTGGAGAACAATTATCATGTAAATTGACATTTCTTGAAAAAAAATCGTGAGAATACATAACATTTTAACAAAATTTTTTGAAATTATAAGATGAAAAGAAAGCACAAAATACTAAATATGAAAAATGCTTGTTGAAAATATTAAGAGAGATTATGAAAAAATAGAGATTTTAAACTTGTAGTTGTAGACTTGTAAATTGTGAGAGTTTACTATTTTTTCACTACACAATACCACTATTTATAACAAAAAAAAAATTACCGTTACAAACAAAAAAATAATAATAATAAAACAAAAAAAAAAACATCAGAACGGTCATTTGACCGTTCTGACATTGCAGGCAGCAGCCTACAAATAGCAGGCGCTTTTTTTAATTTTTTTTCATAATTAACCGGGCCAACGGTTTAATTAAAAAAATCGGGCCAGGGGTTAACCGCTGGCCCAGTTTATCTTGAACCGGCCCGGACCGGTTTCAGGTCCGGGCAGCCCGTGATTCGGCCCATACGGTTCACGGGCCGAACCACGGACCGGGGGGGCCTAGGCTGCCCGCCCATCTTGACAAGACTAGGCGCACCCAACCCAAGTGGTGCGCCACCATGGTTCGCCGAAACGGCGTTGGAAATTGTAGTAGAGTAGTGCACTGTCGCGATCTTCACGACAGTCTGTTCTTTATGGGTAAATTCGATCTGTTGGGAAGTTGTTTGGAATGAGTTGTTGGCATGTTTGGGGTCGTCTTGAGATGAGCTTTCGACCGACGTTGAGTTCCAGTCAAGAGGGTGGCCGGAGATGGGTTGTCCGGTGTTTTGGCAAGGAGGCGTTTTGGCAAGAGTAGGTTTGGGTTAACAAGGGAGGCGTGAATAAGGGTTTAAACTTTTGGCAACGTTTATTAAATATTACGAAAATGACCTTTTGCAACGTTTAAAAAAGTTGCCAAAAGTCCCTTTCGCAATGTTTATTTAAACGTTGCGAAAAGTGAGACCTTTTGCAACGTTTATTAAATGTTGCGAAAGGTCCCACCTTCCGCAACATTCCATAAACGTTGCAAAAGATCCTTTTCGCAACGTTCTTTTAAAAAACGTTGACAAAACTTATTTATAATGATCAATGGAAACACTCACTTACTAAAATGTTGTCAAAAGACCTTTTTGGCAATATTTATCAACAAATGTTGCCTTTTTAATGTTGCAAATGATTTTTTTAGCGTAGTGAGTAATCATGTTCTTAAAATAATCACCACGTTCAGGTCAATCCATATGCTAATTACGTAAAAAAAAAGTGACAATGAAAATGTGATCTACTGTCACTTTTAAAGTCAAGTGTCATTTTTTTATTAAAAAATGATATACATTGTCACTTTTATTAAAAAAAATGATGTTTGTCACAAAAAAAAGTGATAGAAATCAAGAAGGTGACTGAAAAAAATGATAAACATTAAAAAGAAGTGACAAATTTTTAAAAAGTGACAATTCAAAAAAGTGGCACAAATTAAAAGAAGATATACAGATTAAAAAAGTGCCCGACAATAAAAAAGTGACAAAACACTCAAAAAGTGACAAACTCAAAAAAATGACGAAAATTTAAACAAAGTGACGAATTAAAAAAAGTGACAAACACTCAAAAGTGATAAAATTAAAAAAAAGTGACAAAAATAAAATTTAAAAAAATGACAAAAATAATATGATGGTGATTTTCTCGTTGACAAAAATCTATCTATAATCAAATTCGTGCAAGATAAGAACACATCCTTATATAAAGCAATTTTGTTCTTGGTAGAACTATAAAAACTAGCACAAATATCAAACCATGATACATGATTTTCTCACTTTGTTCTTGTGCAATTACCAACAATACATGCAAGAAAGCCTCCAACAAGCAGAATGTCAATGCCATCAGTAGCTTACACAGATTGACAAGTGTTAAACCAGATGACTTCAACTGATTAAATAAACTCAAAGCTTTATTTAACTTCCAAGCATGACAGTACCCATTAATCAATATGTCACAATATTACATGCCACACATCTCTCACGCATTTCATCGAACAGTTCATAAGCTTTGCTTACATTATTTGGCTCAACATTTTCAGTTTTCTTACTGATACCACTAACATTATCCTCCTTAGAACGCGTTTCATTTTCCTATCTTCTCGTCAAACCCAAGCTTGAATCTTACCAAAAAAAAACCATCCTCTTCATTCCTCATCGAACTCGATTTTCCATTTACCCGAATACGACTGCAATTTGGGAACTTGACATTCGAGAAGGATGAGATCATCTTTTGCTCGAGTCGGCCCTCAAGGGCCTGTTTGGAGTGGGTTCCGAGGGTAATTGAAACCGAAAAGTGAGCTTAATTTTCTCAATAGGCAAGAAGAAGAAAGCTGCCATGGATGCTATCAGATTTTTGTGTATCGGGAAGTTGAATTGGGTTTTGAGGTTTTGATAGTTTAGAAAGTATTAATTACGTGATCAAGTTATTTAATTAGTTTGTAGGGTATTATTCAAATTAGTTGTTTTTTAGAGGTAGTGAGCCTAATTTTCCCTTTTTGTATTGTACCTGACTACCTGTGCAGTCAATTAAATATAATTGTGAAAAGACCTTGATGCCCCTTAAATTTTTGCATTCAATATTCTGAAAAGGGCATTTTTGACATTTCAAGTGATAATGAAAGACGGTTGCCAGTTTTTGTCAATTTTTCACCAATTTCTTTCCAGAGGTGGGTGCCACATTGACTGTACAATATTGGTCAGTTTCTTCATTTTAATCAGCTAAGAATGCAGGCCAAACAGGGGCTAAGACTTGATTTGGTATTGCCCTTTTTTTTTAAGAGAAAAAAATTTAACTACAAGAAGAATCAGTTGATTTTTTGATAAACTTTCAAAATTGAGCATTGAATTGTATTATTAGTATTAGTATTGATAATATTGTAAAATTTCTTTTTCACTTTTATTAAATATAATTTTATATATTGTTAAGATAATAATTAACTAAAGTTATTTTAAAATGAAAAAAATCATATATATTAAATCTCCAAATTTATAACATTACAAAATAAAAAGCATAGTTCAAATAGTAGAAAAGGAATTAATTTATTTAACCATGGTTAAAATTGGTATTTTAATTACAGATATTTAGAAAAGTTAAAAAGTAAAATTTCAAAACCTACCTCTTTCCCGCTGCTCAAAATCTGCCGGAGGGTACTTATACTTCTATAAAGTATTTTTTTTAAAAAAAATTTATTAAACACCTAAAATATTGTTTGAGAATCAAAGATTGAGCTCTAAAATCAATCGCAAACGAAAACTAAACAATTTAGGGGTTACCTTTCAATACAAAAATTGTAAACACAACCCCATTAATATAATAAAATCAATTGAGGATTGAGCGGTGATTCATTTTTTGTGACACGTAACTTTATTACGCCGTCATTGTGCCCGCTCACCACTACCATCATCGATGCTCATCACTGCCGCAACAATCCCGTCAACGCCACGACCACCAGGGGCGGAGCCATTCAAGGTATAGTGCAGACCTGTGACTGCATTGAAGTTTTGGGCACAATCCATTAACTTGCTTTTTTTTTTCTTTTTTTTTTTTTTATTAAGGGTCAGTTTGATTGTAAGGATGAAAAATTGATGGTAAGAAAACGAATTCCAAAGAAAATAATTGCCTAGAATTTTTTTTTCAGAGAATTGTTAATTAAGTGTGTTTGATTGGTATAATTTTCCTCCCGAAAAATTTTAAAATTTTGGATCTTTTCGTATTCGTTTGGCTTTGTTTTACATAGAAATTGTCCATTAAAGTGATAATTTTTTTATTTATAAAATTTGTTTCTATTATCAAAAAGTAAAAAAAAAAAAATCCTAGAAAATCATTTTTTAATCAAAGTTTAGTGTTCGTTTGACTTTATTTTATATGAAAATTGATCATTAAAGTGATTCTTTTTTTTTTTTTTTTTTTTTACAATTGGTTATAAAATTTGGTGTCATTGCAAAAAAATTTTTTTTTACAATTGGTTATAAAATTTGGTGTCATTGCAAAAAAAAAAAAAAAAAAAAAGGGGAAAATGAATTCCTACCAAATTGGTTGGAACCCAAATTCCACGAAATCATTGAATTGATGTGCGTGTTGGAAAAAAAATGAGATATTGGCTGACTTTGGCATGAGTTTTGAGTGTGACCCATTTGACTATGTTGGAAAATCAAGATTGATTTGTTTTCTCTCTTTGAGTACATCGAGATCATATATTTACTTACCAAAAATGATGCTCGGGTGAATGAGAAATTGAAGATCAAAGTGTGCCACTTAAAAGGAGTTTATGTTACTGGGAAACTAAAAAAATGTTTGTCCCATATAGAAAGTGGATGAAAACTAAAATCACTTTATAAATGATTAAACTTTAGAATTGTATAATCATATGTAGCATAGATGCTCTCTCCACATGCGCGCGCAGGAGGGTGCAAATCATGGACCGAAATAGGATTCAGACCTTGAACTTGTGTGCGGGCGCGACCTCCGTACACGAATGTCGGACCGAAAGGAGCAAAATTCGCCCCTTAGGAGTGTCCACGTTTTACTACATTTTTATTTTTCAAGTGACTTTTCATTTTTTGAAACTGTTGAAACTCTTGTGGTAATTACCATGATGTGAATGGCAAGTTACAAGA
The DNA here is from genome assembly GCA_035079005.1 of Fraxinus americana. Lineage (NCBI taxonomy): Eukaryota > Viridiplantae > Streptophyta > Magnoliopsida > Lamiales > Oleaceae > Fraxinus > Fraxinus americana. Next base: position 33,074,339 of record CM068706.1, on the reverse strand, counting down.
TCCAAATCTTTATATATCTCATTTTTTCCAGTTTTCAACACATGAATTTCATCTAAAAATTCATCTGCATACAATTCGAGTTTATCTTTGTTTTCAATTTTTGTGGTGATATTGTTCAGGTACTAACTCAGTTCGCCAAAGTAAAATCTGTGGTGCTCAAATTCTATTGTTCTACCATTGTATCCTGGGAAGCAGACGCTTAAATTATACTTCAAGCACGTACGGTGAGGGGCGAATATGTTTTAAGGAAACTGTGTGTAAGACAGGCCTCGAGTTAAAAGTTTATTACCGTTTCTTCATTATTTTTTTGCTTGTTACTTTTTACTGTAATTAACAAATCATTGGATTTGTTATATATATAATTTAATATGTTATAATACGAAAAACGGTATGTGTAAATCCGGTATTAAGCTGTAAATTCGGTATCCATTCCGCGTATACAGTATCTAAGCTATAAATTCGGTATCCATTCTGCATATACGATATCTAAATTGTAAATCCGGTATCCAATGTGTAAAACTATTATCTAATTACTTAAAACACTTATATAACAATTTTAAAACAAATTCATTTATTACATATAAGTTGTTTCATTTGGTTTATTGAAAATTAATATTGGTTTATTGGAAACTAATATTTGTTTCATTTTCAAAAATGACAACTGAATCAACCAACATGGATGTAACCCAAGCCTTGGCTAATGAAAATCAGGTTGTGGGCTCTGCTACGGCTCAAAGGCCAAGTTCTGTTGTGGCTCAAATTGTGGCTAGATGACAAGTCATGTTGTGAGTCGAATAACTGGCCATACCGTTATGTTTTGGTTAATCATGGTGAAAAATCGGAGATATTCAATAGCTTGAATTTCAAGAGGTGGCAGTAGAAAATGTTGTTTTTATTTGACCACCTCGATTCTTGCGAGATTCTTGACTGAAAGTGTTCCAAAACTCCAAGAGGGTGAGGGAGATGTTCAAGCTGTTAGTGCGCTTGATGCGTGGAAACAGTCGGATTTTTTGCGCCGAAACTACATCATAAACAATTTAGCAGATTCACTTTACAATGTGTATAGTACTATGAAAACTACTAAAGAGATGTGGGAGTCATTTGACCGAAAATATAAGATTGAGGATGTCAGGGCTAAAAAGTTCATTATTGGCCGGTTCTTGGATTATAAGATGGTGGACTCCAAAACAGTAATCAGTCAAGTGCAAGAACTCGAAGTGATTCTTCACGAAATTCATGCCGAATGGATATTTTGAGTGAAACTTTCCAAGTAACTGCAATTATTGAAAAATTGCCTTCCGCGTCGAAAGATTTTAAGAATTATCTGAAGCACAAGCAAAAGAAAATGAACGTCGAAGAACTGATTGTTAGACTTCGAATTGAAGAAGACAACAAAAGTTCCGAGAAGAAATGGTTCAATCCTGGTGTCGCTAAAGTTAAGGTTGTGGAGCATGGTCAAAGCAATAAGACCTACAAAAATTAGTTTGGGTCATTAGGTGGCAAAATGATCAAGCTAGGACCTAAAGGTGGAATTTCTAAAAAGAAGTTTCAAGGAAAATGCTTCAATTGTGATAAAGTGGGTCACAAATCTTCGGAATGCAGATTGTCAAAGAAGAAGAAAGAAGCAAATGTAGTTGGCCACGTTACACATGATGTGTCAGAAATGAATCTCCCAGCCGTCATTTCTGAGGTGAATATGGTAGGTTCAAACCTAAAAGAGTGGTTGGTTGACACCAGAGCTACGAGGCATGTGTGTTATGATAAAGAACTATTTATGGTTTTCGAAGCAATTGAGAATGGAGAGAAGTTGTTTATGGAAAATTCGGCAACTTCTGAAAGCAGGTGTCAAGGAAAAGTGGTTCTAAAGACGACTTCGGGAAAAAAGTTAACTCTTAACAATGTGCTATAAGTGCCGAAATCCGCAAGAGCCTTTTGTCCGTGTTGCTTTTAAATATGCATGATTTTCATATTGTATGAGTCAAACAAAGTCATTTTGTCAAAATGTGAAATGTTTGTCGAAAAAGGCTATGTTTTCGATGGTATGTTTAAACTGAATGTAATGGTTGTTGAACCAAGAATGAATAAAATAAACTCTTCTGCTTACTTGTTTGAGTCTTCTAATGTGTGGCATGGTAGATTAGGACATGTTAACTATAATACTTTACGTAGGCTAGTTAACTTGAATTACGTACCCGCATTTCATATGTATTCCAAACATAAGTGCGAAACTTGTGTGGATGCAAAATTGGCAAGGTCATCATTTAAATCAATTGAACGGATTGCAGAACTACTTGATTTAATTCACAGTGACATATGTGATTTAAAATCTGTACAAATAAGATGTGGTAACAAGCACTTCATTACTTTTGTCGACGATATCACAAAATATTGTTATGTATATTTGCTAAAAAGTAAGGATGAAGCGATAGAGAAATTTATTCTCTATAAGAATGAAGTTGAAAATAAACTTAACAAGAAAATTAAGCTGTTGAGAAGTGATAGAGGTGGTGAGTATGAAGCGTCGTTTGCTGAATTCTGTGCACAACATGGAATCATACATGAAACTACCGCACCTCATTCACCGCAACAAAATGGTGTTACTGAAAGGAAAAATCGTACCTTAAAAGAAATGATGAATGCAATGCTAATAAGTTTTGGATTACCTCAGAACATGTGGGAAGAAGCTGTGTTGTCAGCAAATTACTTTTTAAATAATGTGCCCCGAAAGAAATTGGAAAAGACCCCTTATGAGTTATGGAAATGAAGAAATTCTTCATATAAACACTTACGAGTGCGTGGGTGTCTTGCTAAAGTGGCCGTCTCAACACCAAAGAAGGTGAAGATAGGCTCGAAAACTGTAGATTGCATCTGTATTGGATATGCACATAACAGTAGTGCTTATCGATTTCTTGTGTATGAATCTAAAATCTCAAATATACACAAAAATACGATAATGGAATCGAGAAATGTTTCGTTCTTTGAACATGTATTTCCATACAAGTCCAAAGAAGAGGCAAGCTCTTCTAAACGGACATATGAGATTATGACGAAAAATAGTCAGGACCAAGAACAAGAAGAGGAAGTTGAGGTTCAACCAAGACGTAGCAAAAGGGAAATGACAGAAAAATCTTATGGTCCAAATTTTCTGACCTATATGCTAGAAAGTGAACCTTAAAACTATCAAAAAGCTATGAACTCATCAGAAGGACCTCAATGGAAAGATGGCATTAAAAGTGAAATATATTCCATTTTACAAAATCATACATGGGAGCTAGTGGATCTTCCTCCAGGAAGTAAACCACTAGACTACCGATGGATTTTCAAACGAAAAATAAAAGCAGATGGAACTATCGAAAAGTACAATGCCAGATTAGTAATAAAAGGTTATAGACAATGGGAAGACCTTGATTACTTTAATACATATTCTCCAATAACGATAATAACATCTATTAGGATGATATTTGCGATTGCTGTTCTACGAAATCTTGAAGTACATCAAATGGATGATAAGACTGCATTTTTAAATGGAGATTTAGGAAGAAATCTATATGGAACAATTCGAGGGGTTTTCATCTCCAGTTGAGGAAAACAAAATCTGTAAATTGGTGAAGTCATCATATGGTTTGAAACAAGCACCAAAACAATGGCATAAAAAATTTGATAATGTCATTATGGAATATTGATATAAAATCAATGAGTGTGACAAATGTGTCTACGTCAAAGACACTGAAAATGGTTATGTCATTTTATGTCTTTACGTTGACGATATGCTTATTGTTGGTAGCAACGATAAGATGATCAAATCTACTAAAAATATGTTAAATTCAAGGTTTGACATGAAAGATATGGGTTTATCTGACGTCATACTTGGAATTAAAATTAACAGAACAACAGATGGACTCGTTCTAAGTCAGTCACACTACGTGGACAAAATTCTAGAAAAGTTCATAAGGATGATACTGGCATGGCTAAAACATCGATAGATACAAGTCAACATCTATTCAAGAATAAATGTGAAAGTGTTTCTCAAGTAGAGTACTCGAGAATTATTGGAAGTTTGATGTACTTGATGAGTTGTACAAGACCAGACATAATCTGCACAGTCAGTAAACTGAGTAGATATACGTGTAATCCAAAAGATGATCACTGAAAAGGAATAGTAAGAGTGCTAAGGTACTTGAGATATACTCGTAATTTTGGACTGCACTATACTAAATATCCAGCAGTCATTGAAGGATATAGTGATACTAATTGGATATCTGATATAAAAGACTCAAAGTCCACTAGTGGATTTGTGTTCACATTGGGAGGTGCAGTCATATCCTGGAAATCCTCTAAGCAAACTGTTATAATCAGATTTACAACGTAATCTGAGTTTATAGCTCTAAATAAATGTGGTGAAGAGGTTGAGTGGTTACGCAACTTCTTAGATGATATTCCAAGATAGTCAATACGTGCCAGCAATTTGCATATATTATGACAGTTAGTCAGCAATTGAAAGGGCACTGAGTAACATATATAATGGTAAGTCTAGACATATACGTCGTAAACACAATACCATAAGACAACTACTATAAACTGGAGTTATCACTATTGACTACGAAAGTCAAAAGATAACATTGCGGATTCGCTAACCAAATGGTTAAATAGAGAGTTAGTTGAAAAATTATCGAAAGGAATGAGACTTAAACCCTTGAATGGATAAATTAATACAAAGAAAATCCAACCTAGTTGACTAGAGATCCCAAAATCTAGGTTCAAAGGGACAACCTAATTATAAAGACTTAATAGAATCACTGTGGGGGATGTTAACTCATGTCTATTCCTATGATGCAACAGTGATGCACATAAAGATGAAGGATAAGCAATAGGCTTTTAATGATTCTTATGCATCGAAATTCGAGCCAAGTAATGCGGGTTACTTGCAATAAGAAATCACCTATGTGAGAGAGAAGTGGGGCCGCTTCTAAGGAAGTTGTGTGGGGCAAAATTCTTTGAATTCTCACATAACCAGGCGTATGTTCATGGCTAAAACGATCATAATAATGAGAACTGAAATGTGTTAGGAAGAATCCTATGGGGAATATATCATCGTTTACACAAACGGCAAAATAGTTCAAAGACATCGCGTCTACCGATCAGCTAGTAAAGTAAATATGCTTTCACAAGGGAATGTTCAAAAGGTCCTACCTATCCTATGCATGTTTCAACCGTTGAACTTTATCACCAGGTCTTTTGTGTCACATTCATGTGTCGCTCCCAATTTTCATTCATGTAGGGGATTGTTGGAAAAAATGAGATATTGGCTGACTTTGGCATGAGTTTTGAGTGAGATCCGTTTGGCTATTTTGGAAAATTAAGATTGATTTGTATTCTCCTCCATGAGTACATCGAAATCATATATTTACTTGTCAAATTGATGTCCAAGTGAATGAAAAATTGAAACTCAAAGTGTGCCACTTAAAAAGAGTTTATGTTGATGGGAAACTAAAAAAATGTTTGTCCCATATAAGAAGTGGATGAAAACTGAAATCACTTTATAAATGATTAAACTTTAGAATTGTATAATCATGTGTAGTATAGATGCTCTCTCCACGTGCGCGCGTAGGAGGGTGCAAATCATGGACCGAAATAGGATTCAGACCTTAAACTTGTGTGCGGGCGGGACCTGCGTACACGAATGTCGGACCGAAAGGAGCAAAATTGGCCCCTTAAGAGTGTCTACGTTTTGATACATTTTTATTTTTCAACTGACTTTTCATTTTCTGAAATTGTTGAAACTCATGTGGTAATTACCATGATGTGAATGGCAAGATACACGATCTAAGTCTTTATACATCTCAGTTTTTTCCAGTCTTCAACACACGAATTTCATCTGAAAATTCGTCTGCATACAGTTCGAGTTTGTCATTGTGTTCAGTTTCGTTTCAGTTTTTGTGGTGATATTGTTCAAGCACTAACTCAGTTCGTTGAAGTAAAATTTGTGGTGCTCAGATTCTACTATTCTGTCGTTGTATCTTGAAAAACAGACGCTTAAATTATACCTCAAGCACGTATGGTAAGGGAGCGAATCTGTTTTAAGGAAACCATGTGTAATACAGGCCTCGGGTTAAAAGTTTATTACTGTTTCTTCGTTATTTTTTTTATTATTATTTCTTACTGTAATTAACAAATCATTGGATTTGTTATATATATATATATATATATATATATATATATATATATATATATATATATATATATATATATATAATTTAATCTGTTATAATACGAAAAACTGTATGTGTAAATTCGGTATTAAGCTGTAAATCTGGTATCCATTTTGCATATACGGTATCTAAGCTGTAAATTCAGTATCCATTCTGCACATACGCTATCTAAGCTGTAAATCCGGTATCAAGCTGTAAATTTGGTATCCATTCTGCATATATGGTATCTAAATTGTAAATCCGATATTTAGTTCGTAAATCCGGTATCCAGTGTGTAAAACCATTATCTAAGTACTTGAAACACTTATATAACAGTGTGTGTGGACAAAGGCAAGAAACTCCATTGCCTAGAAAATCCAGCCAATCAAACACTTATATTTGGACAAAGAAGGAATTCTATTTCCAATTCATGGAAAGTTGGACAAATCGAACATGCCTAATAGACATTCAATCACGCTCCGCCCCCCGTAAGATTAAACCCAAATTCCCAAATTCTTCCTCGTTTAGACAAATGAAGATGCCACTCTCACCGTTACAAGCTATTCTTGCAATACTTCACTCGCCTCAATGCTTTTAAGATACCGGAGGTGGAGTCGTGGATATACAAAACTTGTCTCCTATTCACCTCCAACCATACAAATGGACAAACTGTAAGTGACTTACACCCAATGTGCATTTAGCCCGAAAATTATTTTTCCTATCACTTAAGAATACAAGTTTATGAGTTTAAAGAATCTGATTTTAGACTTTTTTGATCTAGGGCTTGTCGTTTGTGGTTTACTTGGAATTTTTCTGGTTCCTTGGTATATGTATGAAAGTTCAAAGATTTTTTTTGCGTGCTCTTGTCAAATTTTTGTTGTGAAAAGACTGATTTGGAAAGGCTTTTGGATTTCAGATTTGGTTTGTAGTACTTTCTACCCTTGCTGCTCCTCCACTACCCGGCTTCACTCAAGAAGGATGAATTTTTTAGATTTTTAAAAAATTATTTACTAATCACTGATGCTATTCATAAGTAATAATGTACAAACTAGAACCAAATAAGTTCACTGCTTCTATTCATTGTACACATTGTTTATTTAGCGGAATTTCTATTATTGCTTTTGTGGGTTCACAAAAACCATAACATGATTTATGATAATATTTGTTGTAAGATTGTTTTATATTTTTATCATCATTAAATTCATTGTCCAAAAACTCAAAGTTCGACGTTGATTGAATTGTGTCCGCACTAAACCATATTTCTGGTTCCGTCCCTGAAAACCACACCTCTACCACTATCACCATAATACCAACTACCACCCATGTCCCCTTCACACATTACCACCATTCTCTAATCTTTTTCTCTACTTCTTTCATATACCAGTAAAAATTGAAAATCAGATTTAGCTTTATGCAACTCGGACCAAACATGAAAAATAAACATGTACACCAAAAATAAATGTGGTGGTGACCTATGTTGCTCGAACTGGGGTGCGGGTGTTGGATATGGGTACATATCCAGAAGTTGGATCATTCTCATTTTAAAAATTAAGATACGAGGAAACGGTTAAAAATGATTCGAATTTTGGATAAGGGTACGATGACACATCTTACAATTTATTATTATTATTATTATTTATTTTATTTTTTGTTTTCTAAAAAAATGATTCAATTAAAGCAAACAACTACAATATTAAAGCAATACAACAAATTACCGCAATACAAATGTTTCATTTAATGATAAAATCCAAATTCAAACAAAACACAATTCAAAATTAAATTAAACATCCAAAATGTCATAGCATAAAAAGTAAGAAGTTTTCCACTTGAAATCAAACTAAACAAGCATTCCTAATCAAGATTTACTTCTCTTCTTCATCAAGCATAATTGCCTCTAATTTTGGCTCATCGAGGGATAGTCCCGCTATCTCAATGCTACCTTGTCCATCCAATTCAATTTGATCTCTGCCTACAAAAAATATAGATATATATATATATATATATAAATATTAATGTAAAAAAATTAGATATCTAAAAAAACAAAGAACATAAGAATATCGTATACGTACACAAATCCCAATATTTTGTTGGCCCATTTTTGTACTCGTCTTCTTTTGTGACAAGAGTTGAAGATTACAATGAACAAATACCAAGTCTTCTGCCCTACTCGTCGCCCGTTTGTTTCTCTTGATACTCTAGATTAGTGAATACGTGCTCCAATTTCATTCACAAAACGAAGAGGATATCGGTTGCGAGAGCAATTTAAATGCCAGATATTGCAACAAAGGTACTGAAGAACCATGATTGGCCCACCAAGAGATTGGCTCTTTGTACATTCTTGCGTCAATAACATGGGGTTGATTGAAATACTCCGATCCACTAGAAAAGGACCCAAATTCAGCATATGCTTTCCTCAAATCAACTAGATTTTCAAACAACCTTTTGAGGCATTTTCTTTTATTCAATGAAACTTATTGATCTTCATGTGGTGCAATTCTTGAAACTCCATTACTTCCATCTTCAAGCCGAGATTCATTATAATACTTAGGAACCAAAGAGTGTGCCACACAATGCAAAGGAGTATTACTCTTATTCCATCTACTCTCCAAAACTTGATGAATAGCATAAAAAATCTGAATGCCCAGAAACTATATATATCCCTTCGTGCTCAGATACAATCTTTTTCACATTTTCAATCATTGTATTCCACATATCATATATTAAATGTAAAACTGGATAATCGGAATCAGCAACTATATTATGAGCCCGTTTGGTACCGATTAAAATCCAATTAAAATTGAAAATATAGCCGTTATTGGACCCCACCCGTCTAATAAAAGTCAAAAATAACAGCTAGTTTTTCAATTTTAATCCGATTTTAATCTCTACCAAACGAGCTCTATGAAAAGGCTCAGTAAAAGATAAAAAATAATCCAAATTATCCCACCATACATCATTGACTACACACGTTTCACTTCTTGTGATTTTCCTTCATTATTTCCGTCCCTATAAATTCTCCAATTTGAATCCATCGCCATTTTTTCAAGTGCTGGCCTAACTTCTCTTAATCGTTTACTCATTACAATAGCATATGCAAATCTTGTATCAGTCACCCTCAACAAACACAACTTAGAATATTTATTGTATATAGAACGCCATTCCATGATTAACAATAAAATTACGAATGTTTTCCACATCACTCACCAAATCAGCAATTCACTTCCAATATGCATATTGTGGTGATTTTTCAGAAGGATCACATATACTTTTCAAAACCAAATTTAGACTGTGTACCACACAAGGAGTCCAAAAGATATGAGGACACCTTGATTCAATGCTTAACCCGACAACTTTATAGTTGCCAGCATTGCCAGTTATGATTTGAACAACATTTGAGCTTCCAATTCGCTTGATCGCATCAATAAACATTGCTGCCATATATTCTCCATCTTTTATATTTTCATCAATTGCTTTAATAAACATGGCTCCACCTACAGATGCTCCCATTACATTTATTAGAGGCCTCCTCTGTTTATCCGACCAGCCATCAGAAACAATAGACACTTCTCTTTTCTTCCACGAATCTCTAATAGGCTGAAGTTTTCTATTGATATGCTCCTTCTCTTGTGCAAGCAATGTTGTATGCAATCTATTATAAGTTGGAGGGGTATAACCAGCTAAGTTACTATTGGCCAAAGTTCCACAAAACTATTTGAAGTAAGGAGATTTTGCAAAATTGAAGGACAATGCACTAGTAAAGAACATTCTGGAAGCCTCTTTATCAGCTGTGTCCCTCTGCACCATGTTGAATGTCTTTTCTAGAGGTCCAAGTTCTCTTTTTTTTCTTTGCTGCAGTAAATCAGAATCACTCAGTAATGAGACATACTCAGCTCTTTTCCTTTCATGGACATCATCTTGTAATTGTTTTTCTCTCGACTTGCTCATGTTCCTTCTTGATTGATTGATGAATGTCATCCGTTATAACTTTACAACACTCAACTCCGTGATTTGGAAGTTTTAGCAAATGAGCCTTCACTTTAGTGTAAGATTCAGTCACTTTTTCAATGCAATAGTTGCAACTCCAAGTCCGATTTTCGCCTCCGCCCGCTCTTGGAATTGATTTGCACGAAGATTTGATGGACTTTGAGGTGTTTCTAGTGTAGAGTTAGATGGATTCATATTTGAAAATTAGGAGTAAGCAAGATTCTGGAAATTTTTGACCAGGTGTTTGATTGAAGAAAATATGTTCTTGTACAGGAAGATGAATTTGTTATTTATGTAAAGAGTTTTCTGGTGCAAATTTTGAAAAAGGAAGCTAATACGTACAATAGCAATTCCAAGAGTTAATCCACTTAAGAAGAATCTAAAAATCTGGTGCAGAATATGGAAAAGAAACTAAAACGTCAAATAGCAATTATTCACGTAAATTGGCGGCTTATTTTTGTACCATTTATTCACCATAATTTTGATTCCCAAATTGCAATTCCAAGAGTTAATCCATTAAAGACGAATTAAAAAAATCTAGTGCAAAATATGGAAAAAGAAACAAAAACGTCAAATAGCCATTACTCACGTAATTGACGGCTTGATTTCTGTACCATTTATTCACCATAATTTTGATTCCCATTTTCAGTTAATCTTGATTAGTAAGTAAATATTCTATAAATAATGTTTTGTTTCCCAATTTAATTGTTCATGCTTTGTTAGTAATTAAATATTCTATAATAAACGTTAAGTTATACGTATTAGATTGGCCAATTCGTTTTATCCGTATTATTTTATTCTATAATAAACAAGTGTTCTCTCATGATTGATTGACTAGAGTCATAGGTGACAAGTTGATCGAGTAGTACGTAGACGAAAATTTGACTACTCGCCAATCTTTATAATTTACTTTTAGAAATTAAACAAGTTGTGTGATCTCACTCTAAAAAAATAAGATTGATCATAGGCGACAAGTTGATTGAGTTGTACATACACAGAGATTTGACTATTCACCAATCTTTTACTTTACTTTAAGAGATTAGAATGAGTTGGAGTCGATACGATCTAGGATATTTATGATCAAGGACATTTAATATGAAGTTGTGTGATCACACTCTAAAAAGAACAAGATTGATTAACGTCGTGCATAAACGACAAGTTGATCGAGTTATGCAGAGGGAGATTTGACTGCTCTCCAATCTTTTTACTTTACTTTTAAAAATTAAATGAGTTGTAATCGATATGATTTAGTATTTTTATGGTTAAGGACGTTTAACGAGAAGTTGTGTGATCACACTCTAAAAAAAAATAAGACGACCATAGGCGACAAGTTGATCTAGTTGTACCTAGACGGAGATTGATCATTCATCGATCTTTTACTTTACTTTTAAAGATTAGAATGAGTTAGGGTTGATATGATCTAGGATATTTATGATCAAGGACATTTAACGTGAATTTGTATGATCACACTCTAAAAAGAATAAGATTGATTAACGTCGTGCATAGGCGACAAGTTGATCGAATTATATGTAGACGGAGATTTGACTTCTCACCAATCTTTTTACTTTACTTTTAGAAATTAAATGAGTTGGGATCGATATGATTTAGTATTTTTATGGTTAAGGACGTTTAACGAGAAGTTGTGTGATTGCACTCTAAAAAAACTAAGATCGACCATAGGTGACAAATTGACCGAGTTGTACTTAGACGGAGATTTGACTATTCACCAATCTTTTACTTTACTTTTAAAGATTAGAATGAATTGTGGTCGATATGATCTAGGATATGTATGATCAAGGACGTTTAACGTGAAGTTGTGTGATTGCACTCTAAAATCGATTAAACCGAACGAACCAAGCTGAGTCGGGTCGGTTTGGATTTGTTTGAACCAAAAATCGGTTTGGTTTGGTTAATTTTAACCATTATAAAATCGGGTTGGGTTGGTTGCGGTTTAAGCAATCAACCCGTCAATTAACCGATCCAACCCGCAAATACATTTTTTTTTTTCATTTTAAATTTCATCTTCTTAAACTTTAAAAAAATAAAAATACAAATATAATTCTTTTTTAAATAATTTATTTACAGTCTACGTTTTTTCTATCAAAACTTCAAATTTCGAAAGAAAAGAAAGTACAAAGAAATGTTTATTATCAATTCCAAATTTTGTATTATTGCTTTTCATTTATGGTATAATTGTTTGTTGGTAACTATCGGATATATACGATAATTTTGGAAAAATCAATCAACTACCATTTATATTATATATAGGGAAAATTACAGCAGTGGTACCAAACTTTTCATTAAATAACAGACTTCATCCAAACCTTTCATTTGTGCCACCCACGATACCAAACCTTTCAAAATATCGCAGCTGAAGTCCAAATTGATGAAAACGGTTAGTTTGATAGTTAGTTGACCAAAAATCAAAAGTCAACCGAATGTTGATCAATTTTTAAAGGGCAAAAATGTAACTATACATTTTCATATGAAAAAAAAATTAAAAACAAGAATTAAATTTCAAAAATGAGAATACCGTTCACCTTCTTGCCCCTCCCCCACCAGGTCATCGTGAGAAAGACCCCGAAAACCAGCGTGAACTTTGTCGGAAAGTCTGTTGTGCCCGAACCTTACATTTTCGCCTCTATTTTAGCCTTCCAGACTGCCACCACGGCCCTCGCCCTTGCCCACTCCCTAACTTCCGGCCCAAACTCTACACTGGCCTTCATCAATTCCTCCAACAATACCACAAACACCCTTCTCAAACCACCTAGGTCTAATGGGGAAACCGATCCTCCATCACACAACCCCTCCAGGGCATCCAATCGTCGTACTCTTCCACACGTCCAGCAGCAAAACTTGGATCCCAGTCCGTTCTCTGTATCGCTCAATTATGTACTTCCTCAAACTCATCACATCCATCTACTCGCCAAATGACTTCAATTCAGCTCGAGCCAGAATCGAGTCCTCGTAGACCAAATCTTTCAATTTCTTGCGTTTAAATTGGTTTGGGTCTGCGACTATTCGAGCGATTGGAGAGTCGAAATTTTTTCCAGCAAAATCTATTGAATTGAAGAAAAATACGGGTTGAGGTGGAAGAGAACGAGGAGGTGGGATGGGGTAGATTTTTAATTTTAATTATTTGATTTTGGTTTTTTTATTATGAAAAATGTAAAATTACCATTTTAACATTTTAAAATCAGTCAAAATCAATTATTTGGTCAACTAAAGGTCAAACTAACATAAACCATCCATTTGGACTTCAACTGCAACATTTTGAAAGGTTTGATACCGTAGGTGGCACAAATGAAATGTTTGGACAAAGTGCCATTAAATGAAAGGTTTGGTACCGCTGCTGCAATTATCTCATATATCTTTCTATATATAAAAAGTGTCTATTTAACGAAATTTGTTGGTTTAACAGAAAAACTAACGGAATTTGTTGTTTTAATGGATTATGTAACAGAATTTCATGTTTTAAACAGGTAGCTGCACCTTCTTTCAGTGTTTTTATCATAACTTTGTATTCCGATATTCGATTGAGGCGATTCAAAATGCGTTGGAAAGCTAACACATCTGGCTACAACTTTGATTCAGACATCATTCTCCAATTCGATCAGTTTCTATGCCAAAAATATGTCTCAATATAACGGACTATGTAACAGAATGTTTTGTTTTAAACAGGCAGCTGCATCTTCTTTCAGTGTTTTTATCATAACTTTGTATTTCGATGTTCGATTGAGGCGATTCAAAATGCGTTGGAAAGCTAAATCATCTGGCTAAAACTTTGATTCAGACATCATTCTCCAATTAGATCACTTTCTATGCCAAAAATAGGTCTCAATATAACGGACTATGTAACGAAATTTTTTATTTTAAACAGGCAACTGCACCTTCTTTCAGTGTTTTTATCATAACTTTGTATTCCGATATCCGATTGAGGCAATTCAAAATGCGTTGGAAATCTAACTCATCTGACTACAATTTTGATTCAGACATCATTCTCCAATTCGATCACTTTCTATGCCAAAAATATGTCTCAATATAACGGACTATGTAATAGAATTTCTTGTTTTAAACAGACAGCTGCACCTTCTTTCAGTGTTTTTATCATAACTTTGTATTCCGATATCCTATTGAGGCGATGCAAAATGCGTTGGAAAGCTAACTCATCTGGCTACAACTTTAATTCAGACATCATTCTCCAATTCGATCACTTCCTATGCCAAAAATAGGTCTCAATATGAGACTAAAACACCGGAGCATAACTTTTCGGTTGGAAATTGATTTGTGATCATCTTTTAACTAAATTTGATCCCCTTGACATCTTCCTCTATCCAATTGACTCCGAGCACTCTCAAATCTTCATCGTGAGATTCGGCACAACTTTTAAGTATTTACATTTTAGCCCCCGAACTTTGGATCCCTTACAATTTAGCCATTTTTCCAAATTTATTTACTTTTACTTATTTTCTTCAATCTCACCAACTTACATCACAATATCAAAATCACACATCTAATTATTTATCAATTACATAAGCATTACATTATTAATTATTTATAGGGTGTCTGTTTCTGCTTTTCAGCAGAAATCAAGCCGTTGGTAACACAATTCATACCGTTGGGAGCCGCAATTTTGGACCAATTCTCTCACTGTAGGGCTGTAGGTTTAAAAAAAAAAAGGTAACAGAATCAATTTTCTTTCCTCCTTGCAGCGTGCCCAGACACGCCCTTAATTAACCAAAAAAAATTACATCTTTAATAATAATAAATTAATTATTAAACAAAAATATTAAATATAAACTAAGTAAACGTGCATTGCACGTAAAGACAAATTTTATACGTAATCTTTTTTAACTCACACTAATGTCCAAACCGATTAACCAAATCAAACCGACCCAAACCGATTTTGTTTGGTTTGGTTTGATTCGGTTTCAATGATTAGATTGGGTCGGTTTGTGTTGAAATTTATCCAAACCGATTAAGTCGGTTTTAGTTATAGGTTAGACTCAAAATCAAACCAACCCGAACCATGCTAGGCCTATGAATTAATATGCTAAAATTTGAATGTAAAAAAATACTCCTCTCTCTTTTTTTTAGAAAGCCTCACACAATTTTATTTGTATTCTTTTCTGTAGATTTATAAAATTAATATTTTTATCTGTTATGGAGATATATATGAACAGTTAAGGATGTCTATTTGATGATGATATGTCATGTATCTTTTTAATAATGTATATATGTCTATGGAGACAAATATATAAACTAATATATTTATTTTATGTAAAGACAAATCCCATCTTATATAAAACGAATTTCAATATATTAAAATATATGTAAACATGCATCAACTTATTAATAAAAAAAACTCTTTTTTTTTTTCATATATATATATATATATATATATATATATATATATATAAAACAAATATAGGCAACATGTGTACATTTTACGTATTAAACATTTAGATTGAGATATCCAATAATTCATATAAAGACAACTTTCAACATTTATACTTCATTATATATATATATATATATATATATATATATATATATATATATATATATATATATATATATAAAACAAATATAGGCAACATGTGTACATTTTACGTATTAAACATTTAGATTGAGATATTCAATAATTCATATAAAGACAACTTTCAACATTTATACTTCGTTCGTAATATATTTATCATGAATGTCTGTTAAGCTTTCTAACATATTTAAATAACTCAAAATGGATGTGTTAACTTGAACTATTGAATCAAATAAATTTAGAATTAAATATTAAATTAATCTTATCTTAAATAAAACAATAACTCACGCCACTTACAATAAATTATAAAACTTAACATAGACAATTCCCAATTTTTGGCAGTATAAATTGTTGACTTTTGAAACCACCTAATTTCCTCTATCGTTAAACTTATTCATTGGGCTTGACAAAAGCCCATTTAACACCCACCCAAAAGGACTAAACCTATCGTCTTCTCAAACGAGGAACCTATCGTCTTCTTCCTCCATTATCTTCCCCTTTCTGCAAAATTTTGCTTCCATGCTCCGGTTCTCCATAAATTTCTACAAAATACTACCACAAGACTTAAAATAAATGGGTTTGCTACCTCCACAAACGCAAGCCAAAAGCAATAATCCACGCCGTCCACTGTCTTCTCCTTTTGTTGTCGTGTCCGAGTGCAAGATCAAGTATCCGACTCATATCCCGTGTCAGTATCTTTGTCGTGTCGTGTCGACAAGAATACTTTTTTTTTTTTAAGAGTCTGAACAACATAGGTGGTGACGATGACAAAGGAGAATATGATGGTGAGATGATGTTCGCCATGGTGCAAGGGGGAGGGGGTGGTAGGTAGCAGGAAGTTTGGGAACGTGGAGTTAGGATTAAAGGAATTTTTGAAAATAAGTACTTAGAAATTAAAAACAATATTTTGAGAACTAAAAAAAAAAGAACATCATTATTGCAATTTTTCTTGATAAAATGTAGTGGGATGTCCGCATAAATAGTACTACCCATCTTCAAGATGGTAGACCCAAAGCCCATAACTCCAATTATCTCGACGAGCAATTGGTTTCTCCCGTCACAAAAACCGAAGAAGAGATCCGGTTGCTGTGAGTTGAGCTCTAATTCTTATCCTAGCAACAGTAATAAAAGAAAGGAAATCTATTCTCGTCCACCCACATAGGTTTCCCAAGATTTATAAAAGTGGTTCATTGGCTAATGGAGGCAGTCGTAAAGTTGATGAAAGGAAGAGGATATGCCTATGTTCACCGACACGCCACCCAGGAAGCATCGAGCCGTAGGCTCCATTACGGATAACATGAATGGGTTAGTAAGCCAGGATCCAAGCGCAGTAAATACATTACAAGGAGGAGACCATTCATTCTATTCTTTAATGTTCTCGTACAAAATCACAAATAAGGACCAATAAGTATCGTTTGTATTGCAATTCTCGCCCCACAACCACAATAGTGAAGTTCCATATGAAGCAGTAATACAGGACTGGACCAGAATCAACATACTAACTAATTTTCACAACTATTAATCTACTTAGTTTCTCTCAACAAAGAATATACACGTGATATTAGTATGTTACCATCGGAACATCATGAGCTGTGTATCATAGGACAGACACCTACCAAAGCCTAACGAAATGTAAATGATGTCTTTCCATTTCCTGCAGGAATCCGTAACAAATGCACACTCCTAGCTCTCTTCAGAAATCTGTGTGCATTATCAAATAATCCATTACTGTCAGAAATAAGAATTGCCTATGTTATTCAAGTTTCCTAACATAACAGAATGCTCACAAGAACGTCACTTTACTGGTCACATGTGTCAACACTACATCACCCACAACCAACTCGAGATGGAGAAGGGGCAGGGAAGAGTAGGGTTGGAAAGGGGAAGTCTTCAAGTATTGATGGTTTTTATGTGGTGCACTGGGGAAAATTAACAACTGCATGCCATTAAGGGCGTGTTCGGTAGATATTAAAATCGGATTAAAATTAAAAACTAGCGATTATTGTTGACTTTTATTAAACGAGTGAGACCCAATAACGACTATATTTTCAATTTTAATTGGATTTTAAGCTTAGCCAAACATGCTCTAACTGTATAAACTGTAATTGAAAGTAACAGAGATAATTGCTCCTCCCATTATATGCATGCAAGAAATGATTGAGCAAAATGCAGGTGAAACCAGTTAAGAATGGGAACTTTACCTCCGGGTAGCAACTTTGTCGGGCAATTTTTTGGTTGCGTGTATTTACAATGACTTCGCATGATATTTGTGTCTGCAGAAGATCACAACAGGATTACGAGGAATTGATAAATTTGATATTTGAACTGCATACAGCTTATTGATCTTTCTATTCTACATGGTCGAATGTCGATAAGAAATCCATATGTACATATAAGAATATAACTTAAGGGGCTTTAGTAAACTATTCGAACCAAAAAATCAGAAAAGAAGAAATATGAAAGAAAGCAAAAATTTAATCATCTCATATCTGAAGACATAAAAAGGAGAATTCGCTAACTTGACACCAGAACAGGCAGAATGTTGTCTTAAATAGTATGGGTTGTTCAGATTTTTCACATAATTTGAACATCTTGAAGGCCTAACTGATTTATCATATTAGCATGCATTTAGACAGTAAAATCGACTAAGTTTGTTCAAGTTCCAAATTAAAATAATGAAAAAAAAAAACTAGCAACTGTGGGCATCGGATCTTGTACTCAGTATTGACAGAAATACAATTATAAATAAAAGAAGCTATGAATTTCAAGGTTGGTCATACAAATTATATTCTTTTGTCAAGTTCATTTTAAACAACTCTTCTTGAAAGTTGATCCTGCCTGTTTTGTCACATACTGGCAAAACGTTTCGGTCTTTTAGATTTCAAAATTACAAACTTGATTTCATTTCCCTTAAAAGAGCACATAATGATTTATTTTTTACGATGGACTTGTATATTTGTCTGTGTTTACAATACAGTCAACTTCTTATCAATAATTTTAGTGCTCATTTGGGTTTCATCATAATGAGATTATAATGAAGAGGAGTAATGGATCACACTAAATGTGTTCGTGGATAATAAGTGGGTAGTAGTTGTGAAAGCGTGGTTAAAATTAATGCTCGATCATAGACAGTGCACAAGAGAAACCAAGTTCACCAATTACGGTTACTCTACATTCAAAAACATATCTAATAGCAATCATCTCGTGCATCCCATATGGTCTTACACTGATTTGACAAAGAACTCCAACAACAATAAACTGCACCCCACCATACCACTTCAACATTCATCAAAGCACAGCCTATAAACAAATTAAAGAAGTGATTTGAAACCTCAATTTCACATTTCAATTGATTCATTTGTACTTCAAGAGTCTATCTAAAACCATCACATACACATAATAAAAGCACTTCAGTATTTATCAGTTTTGAACACCGGACTAGCCATCGACCCGGTAAAGCTAAAGGGACAAGGATCAAATAGTCGAATCGAGGCTGAACCAAGGTCGACTCAGAAACGAAAATTATTAAATAATTAATTTATGTATAGATTTATAAATATAATTAAAATTTCTATTAATTAAAATAATATTCTAAAATCCATGAGATAAACAATACTATTTAATATTTATCAAGACATCTAAAATTAAGTGAGAACTAATGGGCCAAAAACTACTACAACAATACACGATCCACTTATTCAAATCCTACCATTTTCATTTTAACCTAGGCCTGCATTAGTTTCAGATCTAAATGTGCAGTTACCTTCCTATTCCCAAAGGCAACTCATTTTCTGTCTCACGCATACAAATACTTGTAGAATCTATACGTTTTCATTTCTTTGTAAGATTAGTTTGGATTTTGGATATTTTGACTAAAAAGTAGTACAAAGGCTTCGAAAATGGAGACGGTAGGCATTGGTGGCTATTGGACGACCAGATAAATGTTGGCAAAGCTTTGTTCTATATTTCACCCACTCTTTTTTTCTTTTTTTGGACAAAAAATCAACAGTTGAACCCGCGAAAGCCATAACCTGTTCACCGGTTTCAGTTGAACCAGACAGTTTACTGAATTTAGTGCCGGTTTCTTTTCATTCCGTTTTTACCCTATGACCGGTATGGATTTCAGCCCGGTGCCCAGTTTTCCCATTGGACCCGCTCGGTTCGGATTTCAGAATACTTGTATTTTCTGCATTTTATAAATATTGTAAATTATTATCTTTACTCAATGATAACCCCCGGTATAACTTGTGCTAAACATAACATGAAGAGCAATATCTACTACCATTCACATAAAAGGAGCAACTGAGCAAGTAATGCACTTTGAATAGGGTTATTCTTAGCTTTTAGCCCTTATCAATTTAAATCTTCAAACCTATATACGTAAAACGATCTCAGACAATTATATCATTGTTGGAAATCCTTAACCACCTATTTAATGTTTATAATTTGTCCAATTGTCTCCACAGTACATTCCTTTATATCCTATTCTCTTCAAAGCAAACTGTTTGCACAATATGACAACTATTAAGTAATTATTATGGTTATTACTAAATGTCTACTTATCATAATTCAGACTGTCCACAAGCCTCACTAACATTTGAACCCATTGTAGTCAAGTTAAAAATTTGGCACAGGTGCAAACTCTTTATCTTTGCTATCTACGAAGTAGCCATATCTTACAGCAGCCAAAATCAGAACTTGCCAACCTAGAACTACATTTTTTCTCCGAAGACTAAATAATTTTAATGGTCAAGACGACCTCTCTATTAAGCAATCTCAAACGTTCTTCTTCCACCGAGGTCACATATTGTTTCAGGATTCAAAAACATCTATCTTGAGTTCTCAAAGTAGCGCAATATAGCTGCATAAGTCAACATCTGCAAATGAAATTTCGCCCAAACAGCTCTATTAATGCACAATTAAGTGAATGCTTACTTGGCCGAGCCTTAATCAGAGATAACTAAAGTACTATTTTAGAAGGGCTCATAATTTATTGACTTCAATCTATGCTAAATATCAATTCAGTAAACAGCAATATTACCATATATACTTGAAGTTTATAAACAAGATTTACCTTTAGAGGAAGGTCGAAAAAGAACACTTCAAATCTCCCACTAATCTGGGAAGTCATATCGAACGGGATCGCACCCTTTGCCAAGTCCTCCAGCAACAGAATCACGTCGCTCAATATCTCAACTCCGTCAAGAACGAGCGTGGCGTTGATATACGACGTTCCACGGACCTTGATGTCGCCACCATCGGACATAACAGACCCCAGTCGCTTCCCTCTGTAGCCAATGGCGACAAGTAAGGAATCATAGTCAATGGAGTAGAAGTCTTTGTTCCGTACCTTGATGGTGAGGTCTAGGGTAATGTCGAGGGAGATTTTAGGGCTGGTATGAAAGTGGAGACGATCAAGGCGGAGGCGGGTGATAGAGAGGTCGGGATCGGAGGGCCAGAGAAGATAGGCGGCGGCGACGAGGAAGGGCAATAAAGTGGCAAAGCATATTAGGCTGCGGCGGCAGGATTTACTGAGAACACGGTGGGTGTGCGGTGGTTGGTAGGTCAATACGACAACGTATGGTAATTCTTGGTTTTGGGAGTCGGAAAGGAGGGGCTGCGTGTCTGAATGCTTTGTTGAATGCATTTTTTTGGTTGGTAACGATTGGAGGGGACTTCTCTCCCGGAGATTTAGGAAGGAGAGGTGGGTCCAGTTTCTTCTCTGCAATTTTGTCAAGTTTCAGCTAAAACTGCCATTTATAACTTGAAAAATTGAAATCGCATTAAAAGACGAAATTGAGGTGGACGATCTTGCTTGGGAAGCTAGATTTTAATTTTGATTGCAGCCAGCAATGGCAGGTTCTGATTAGCTGAGTATCCTATCCCGCGTTGAATTTTATTTTCTTTACTTTTTTTTATTGAATTATTGATTTAATCAAATCATTCTTTGAGGAAAATAATCAATCATGGTTTTTCTTTTTGTCACTAGTTAGCCCCTATTTGTCTACCATTATTCAAAAAAATTGTTTGTTACAGTAAGATTCTCTACCACACATTCTTCCAATAAAATATTCTACACACAAACCAATAGAGTTATTTTAAATTTCAACTACACATTCTCCAAAAAATACTATTCATTACTCTATTTTTCTCTCAATAATGAGAGACAAAAAGGTTTCTCAGTAGTTGTATGTTTGAAAGTTCAAGAAAAAATTGCATTTTACAATTGAACTAAATAATAGAATACTACACGTTAAACCCTGTTTAGTGCATATTAAAATCAGATTTTTAGTATGTCCTAATAAAACTTAATGAAATGTGTAGTTGAAAAGTTGTGAGTTCCATGAAATAATTGGTTAAAATTAATTGTTGACTTTGATTTAAAGTAAAATTTAGATTTTGATCCTGACCAAACAGAGGTTAAATAATATTTATAAATAAATTTACTTTATTTAACAATAACAAAGATCATGAAGGGGAACTTGGAATCTCTCAAGACGAGCGTAAGTGGACGGCACTTGAGATTGTACTAGGAAAGGCGGGATAGGGGCGGAAGCCTTGCTATCCATGCCCATTACACGCACAGACTTCTGTAACTTTTCGTTTTCTTCTGTTTGTCATCATAAATATGTTAAAAACAATGAACCTATTGTGAAGTCGGTAAATTTTACCAAGCTAATTCATCAAACCACCCCTCCCGTCCGAATAGGTATGTAAAGGTGAGCCGCATCACCAGGCCTTGAGCCGAACCTGTGATCACCGGCCGGCCCAAACCATCGTACAGCTCTACACCCACCAACCTTTCTTGCGGGGAGATTGATTGAACAAATCTTAGCTTATCCAACTATTCTCCTCACCATCTGCAGCACAAGTAAAAATTGGCAGAAACTGGAAATTTACAGCCACTGGAATGAATTGGCAAAGTAAAGCACAAAACAAAACAATATATTTTCTTGTTCAAGATGATATGTATATTAATGAAATACCATCTGAAGCCCCCTCGATAGTCATATAAAACACATCTTACATAAAAATGTATTAATTCACAAGCTACATAAAAACAAATCACTTCAAAATGTAAGTTATTTGCTATCTGTGCGAGGAACATACATATGTGCGTGTGTATATATATAATTTCACACAAAAGTACAACAAAGTGGAATTTATTTCAGAAGCGTGAAACAAAAATTTACCAAACAGCACAGAATTATATAAATTGTCTCTTCATCAACCCTGACTTCTGTTTTGGGAACGTGTGATGGACCTCAAGTTGTCATACATATCCGAACAAGCAAGAGAAAAATCTGACAGTGCTTGGAAAAGTCCTGGTAAATTGCTTTTCAAACTCATCAAAGACTTCTCCCTAACCTGAATGCATTGCCTTTGGTATGCTTCCTCATCGCTTTTCAATTTCAGTTTTGCTGCTTCAACAGGTTGCTGCCTTTCAGCAACAAAATCCTTATCAGGTTCCCTGTCTGCATCCATTTCATCAGGTGGGGTTCTCCTCTGCATATATTTGTTATACCAAGTATCGAATTCTCGGGTCCTTTTCATAAGCTCCTTACTAGACTCTGCACATTTGTTTCTTAAATCCAACTCATCTTTCTGATACTGCCATATAGTCTGAATCACAGCAGCAAAGTTATTGATAGTGGCTTTTGTCGGCTCATCAGGAATCTTCTCGAGGTACTCATTCCAGGAATGCAAAAGTGTCAGTATCGGGGGATTTTGGGTCCCACGGGGAGATGAAACCTTCTCCTTCAAGTTTGTATCTATTGGAATGAGATTTAACTTCAACCAGTTTTTGAGAGCTTTAATATATTCTTTCTGTTGAGACATGAATTCACTGAACTGTGAATGCCACTCCTGAACAACACCACATAACTGTCGAGTGCGCTCATGGTGGCGGTCACTTGTTTCTTTGGGAGATTGAGAAATATCCAAAGGCCTCAAAGCTTGCACAATCTTAGATTGTTTTTCATGGTACATTTTCATTGTCTCCCACATTATAGCCATACTGTAATCGATTACAAACAGCTTAGTATAGTTTTCAAGGTTAATATGGATAGGAAACAGAACAAGACTTTACAGGAATGCGTAGGCAAAAAGCTATACAAAAATTGTAATTTTCTATATAAAAAAAAAAAATTATTTCAACATGGCACAAGAGAAGGAAAAAGAAAAGCTACAATGTTTGGGTAATTCAAATGCTGATTTCAATGCACAACCATGAAAGTCTACAGTCTAAAGCAATTAGAGGAGGTGATCCTCGCAGGCTTTAACCAATACCAATGTTGGACCAGTATACCATCTATCTAAAAGATTAAACAATTAGAGAGAAGACAAAAATAATTATCAAAACTAGTATTACATGCATCGCACGAGATGTTAATACAGTGTCATAAGATTTGTTTTATTCAAATATATAAACAGATATTCCTGTGTGCTATGTATGCTATTTTATATCTATTCCTTCAGTTTTCCTCAAAAATCCTAAAGCAGTCAATTGTACTCCACAATATCCAATGACGAACACCATTCAAATTGGAGTGGAGGAAGAATATATATTTTGAAACGCTGTTTACTTTCCAAAATTTCATAAATCTAAAATATAGTTCTAAAAAATCAAGTCATGACAAAACATACGAGTTTATTATGGAGAAATAATATGGAATAAAATATTAAATACAAAATTTTCTGACTATTAAGGACCAATGGGTAAAAGATGGTAGCACCAGGTAAAGAAAGTGAACAAATACATTAATTTGTAACATAAAATATAGTAAACAAATACATCAAATTGGCATGGTAAGCTCGAATTTGAAATTAGGCTACTTCATAATAGATTGTTAAGCAATTGATATACCAACCTCACCCATAATTTTTTTCTACACAAGTGTTGCACAAATTACAATGTTATAAGAATTTACAGAAGATTAAAGAACAGAAAGAATTCTAACAAAATTTAAAGTGAAAATACTTGAACCAAAATTCAAATGAGAACAATTGGACAACATAATAATTGGGAAAAAAAGGGGAAAAAAATCCCAAAATATTTCCATCTTCTCAATTATTTGGTCGAGTAAATTTTTTTTTTATTTTTAGATGAGGGATTGATGTCAACTATTCATCAACAAAAACACGTAAGTTTTTTATTCGCCTGAATCTCAAGTAAACGAACAAACAAAAAACAGCACACGAAATCTAGTGATACAATAACAAGCATCCAAGCATTAATAATTGTAATCAATATTTTTATATGATATATTTTACTTTACATAGCTTCAATAAAAATTCAGCAGTAGAAACCTATATACCAAAGCGATAAATCAAAACACAAGCATATCGAAATAAAATGAAAGAATAACCAAAGAAAAAAGAACCATGCGAGTCATTTCAATCAGCTCATTTAGAGTCAAAACAATCAATAAAAACTGAATCTGAGAATTTTCAGATAAATAATCAATTAAATACCAACATGAATCCAGATATTTTTAAAAATGAAGAAATTAAAATGACTAAAGCAGTAAGGGAGGGATAGAGACAAACAGATATTCTTAAATATTTAAATTGTATCCATCTTCTAATGTTGAGGTAAGTACTAATTGTATTTACGAATGCATGCTTCATATTATTTTCCAATGATCTTTTACATATCCATTCACACACGCATTACAATTTACCACTAAAATTCAAATGCTCAATGGGAACTAAGAGAAATGAAATTCCAAAATAATAGATTGGCTCCAGTTTTCTAATACCCTCCAAGCCACGTGAATTCAAGAGCAATAATTCGAAAAAACATACCTAAAAAATCCACCCAACATTCATTTACTTTGCATAATCCTGGATTGATTCCAATATAAAAGGAATATACATGCATTCAAGATCAGAAAAATGTGAATACATGTGTGTGAAGTCATATACAGCCTGTAGAAAACATATAGTTAAAGTAATCTACATCACTCTTCTTGTTCAGTGTTGCCACTGCTTGTATTCAAGTATTTTTTTTTTCACTTATTTGAATTTATTATGTTAAACTAATCTATGGATTGGAATGGATTAGAAGATTAGTGGGTTAACTGAGGTTTCTTCTTTTAGTGGATTAATTAAGGCAATTTTATGTTAGTGGATTAAATTACAAGACTTTCGGTATTCCAAAAAAATGTTTTTAGTGGGTTAAAAAAATTCATCTCCTTCCCTTCTTTATGGACTATACTTATTATAAAGTTAATGGATCAAAAATACTCTATTATTAATGTTAAACAAGGGTGAATCTGGAGGTTTACAATTTTTTGTAAGAATATTATTGTCCAAAAACGTTTTCTTATTCTACACTGTTTATATATGTTACAGATAGAGATTATATCTTCAAAGCTCCCTTCTTCATATGCATCCTAGGCTAACAAGAGCATAGTTTTTATGTGCTATGTTACCATGTCAAGCCATCTCATCTAAAAGTTCAAGTTAATTTAGAGAGGATAAACATATTTATTTAAATTATATCCTCAGCCAGAACAATGAAGTAAAATGCAAAACTTGTGTAGAGAACTTTGCAGTAACAGGAGAAAATCAAACTTGAAATTCTTTCAAAATTGGGATTAGAATAAGTGGAAGATACATAGGATAGGTGATCTTTGTAGTAGTAAAAACAATGAAACCTAGAAGTTCATGCACATGAAGATAAGCAAGAGAAATTCGTGGTATCATATTAGAATACTTAAGAAGTTACGTGTTTAATGGAGAGGTCATGATATATGCCACATTAACTATTTTGCTCATAATGAATGCTAATAGAAGCAAGCTACGGATCCTCAACAACGACTAGACATCAGAATTTTTTTTAGCAGCATAAGAACTTACGCATCAACAAGGACGACAAGTTTTGGATACAATTGATCATCACGCAAACTATTAATTTCTGAAACAGTAGAGTCCATGGATTGCATGTCAACAATGTATCTGGTATGCAAATGACTAACGGCTGCTTTCATCCTCTCTAAGGCGTCTGTATTTGAGCCATGTTTCTTCAACTTATTCAATGAAGCAACCTTTTTCTGATATTCAAGTTTCATTTGCTCACCTGCCTGTAGCATCAAAAACAAACCAAAATTGTCGTCTTTGATCATTACTAATAAAATGAAAATTGAACATTGTCACATGCAGCAGGATATTTCTGGTATGTGATCACTGAACATATTGTGTGCTACATCAAGATACATACATCATACATGAAGGCCATGGAGATGAATCAAGCAGTCATAAAAGAGTGAAGGCCACAGAGATAAATCAAGCAGTCATAACGTATAATGAAGAATTTTATTTTGACACGACTCAATTTAGGACCAAAGAAAAAAAAAGGAAATTGATTGGAACTACTTTCTTATTCCTGTATCAGCAGTGAATGTCTAAAGCTGACATTTTTTCTGCAACAATAGAATCAGGAAACATCATATCAAATTCAAGCAAATTACAGGCTAAAATCTAATTATTTTTGTAGCGAAATCCTAAGTAGCACCGACACGGACACGAGTGTCCGACATGATACGTGTCCGACACGCCGACACGCGATTTTTGAAAAAGTTCTGACACGCCAACATGCGATCGACACGTTATTAAAATATTATTTTTAACTTATTTTAATTTAATAGTTTAAAGTAATAATTTTGTATATTTATTGCATCATGCCATCATATATATAAGTAAAATTGATTTTTTAATGGAGGGTGAAATGGTAAAAAAAATAATTTATATAAAATTTTACACGTTTTGATAAAGAATAAAGTTGGGAAAAAAAAATTAAATATACGTTATATAAGAAATTTTACAAAATACTTATTGGGCCCAACAATGAAAAGTAATTGATACGCAACCACAACTTTTCATTTTCAGTCAAACATGTCTTTTCACTTTCTCCTTTCTCCTTCTTCTTCGGTTTTTTCTTCACAGCATCTGTTCTTCTTTCTTCTTCCTCAGCTTTCTTTGTCAGTCTTGTCACTCTCTTTTCTTCTTCTTCTTCGGTTTCTTCTTCACAGGTTTCTGCTCTCTTCTTCCTTTTTTCTTCTTTCTTCTTCCCCAGCCTTCTTTGTCAGTTTGTCACAGTCACCGTCTTCTTTCAACCAAATGCATTTCTTCATCTCCGACACGCCGCAAGGAACTTCGACATGTGTCGGCGACGTGTCGAAGACGTACCGGTGTCCAA
The DNA here is from genome assembly GCA_035079005.1 of Fraxinus americana. NCBI lineage: Eukaryota > Viridiplantae > Streptophyta > Magnoliopsida > Lamiales > Oleaceae > Fraxinus > Fraxinus americana. The sequence continues at coordinate 33,046,426 of CM068706.1, read as the reverse complement.
TACATGTCGGACACCGACACGTCGACACTGGCAACGTCCGTGCTTCTGAGGCAAAATCTATTCCAATTCTTGAAAGTTTGATGGTTGAGTAACTGTAATATGTGCTGTCCCCTCCTTTGAAGATGAAATCTCCACAAATTTTTTATTGGTTTTCAACTATTCATCATAATCCCTTCTGAAATAATAAATTTTGACCTGATATGAACATCTATACCTCCCTCTTTTGATTTTGATAACATTATATTTTAATAGTTTTGATTAACTAGCCCTCCCTCCTTGTACTATTTTTCTTTTGTTATTCATAAAAAGACCACCTAGTGTGATCAATTTATTCAAAATAAGGTCGCTATTTAGTAGTTCATTTTGATTACACTATATTTTAATAGTTTTCATTAATTTAGTAGTTCATTTAGATTTAAGTGTTTTTTTAATTTATTTGAAATACCATCTAAACCTAAGTATGATTTTCACGTCTCCACCTAGACCTAGTAGCAGGATTTGGCCATAACCCTACAATGATATTTTTACAATTATCTTTTAAATTTAAGTTCTTTATCCTATAAAAAGGAACCCAGGATTTCATTGGTATTCATACTATTAGTAACTATTGATAATAAATACAGATTACATCCTCCTAAATTATTCTTCTCTTCTCTCCTCTCCTCTCCTCTCCTCTCCTCTTTAATTCTCATTTTATGTGAGTTTTGTATCAATTTGATATCAGAGCTAACTAAGACAGTCACACAATTATATTCTGACACAGTGTCAAATTCAATACTTCACATGTTGCTGATTTCTGGTTGTGCACACACTCACTGGAGTATTTGGTTGAGTTTTGAAGCAGTGAACCTAGAGTACCAGTACCTAAAGGCCAATTTATAGCAGAAACTCCATTGAAAGCACCAAATTTAGATTTTGATGCTTGGTAGAATACTAGACAAAAGTTAGAGCCGTTAAACAAAGTAGTCCGCGACATCCAAAATTAAAACACAATGTAAGCAAAATTTATGAGTTCAACCACCATACTAAGCACAGTGGCACACAATAAAAAAGAATAAGATAAAAGCTAAAAGATATTCCATTTTTAATGAACAAGTATAACTTTGTTTATCAAAATAACAAGAGAGGAATAATAAAGAAACAAAGTCTAAAGATTTGACATGTTGAACAGAAATATTAATGTGCATACCTTAACTTCATCATAAAGCTTTTTCTCCCACGCCAGCATCTTGTCCAACACCGTTGCATGAGTCTCATGCTCTTCTGAATCAAAGTCATCAACTCCATCATCTGCGTTGGGTAAACCTTTGAAAGACCTATTCCATGTGATGACCCTCATGACCCTTGTAGAATGATCAATGTGTCCTACACAAAGAAAAAGTTAGTATTTATGCATCCACATGAATAATCCACTGCACATCTGGACTTTAAGACTATATCGTACTCCACACCAGCCATACAGACCTTGAATCTAATAAAGCTATTTACCTTATAGTTTTAACGAGTACACGGCTACACCAAATGTAGCAGAGGCCTTTTTTTTTTCCCCTCAGCAAAGCAAGTTGTTATTTTTCATGTGACCTTTTTCATATGCGTCAAATAGTGAAAATATCATTCAACCACTGATAGGAAAGTCACACTAACATTCTTGCCAATCCAAACTAGAATTTAGTTATCAGTGTATTCTACATTTGTTGTACAACTACAATGAGTAAGGTGAAAGAACATCCCAAGATAAAGTATTACTTATTTGATCTGTAAACTATTCAATATTCATACTGACTAAGCATTACTGTTTGAACTTTATTCTGAGACCATTACTAAGCCATTCCAACCACATTAAACACCACTTATATATTATTATTATTATTATACCTCTTTTATCAGCAAAATTAGAGTGATAATGCAAGCGGTTCGCCTCAAGCAACCTGGATACGTCATGAGCACTCTCGCAAGCCTTGAGAAAACAATCATCAAGATCCACAAATATTTGCAACAAATTTGTATTGCTCGGTCCACCTTTCATTTTCCCTTCAGACGAAGCCCCCATTTTCACTCTCTTGACCAGCTTTGTTGCCACTGCTGCTTGTGCCAGAGGAGGCTGTGGTGGAAGTTCCACTGTGCCTTCCACCACTTCAGTGGCTGCCTCCACGTGCTCAACCTTCTTCCCTCCATCAACTTCACCATGCATTTCACTTTTCTTAGCCCTTTCTTCCCGCATTTTCCGCTGAATTTTCTCTATATTGTACTGATCATCCTCCACATCAGCCAGTGTCGATACCGGCACTTCTGGTGAGAAGAAATAATCCCACGACGAATCTTTATTCACCGGAGGAGGAGGAGGAGGGACCGGGTGCTCACGCTCTCGTTCATTTGGAAGCATCGGCGAAGGCGGCTTCTGCAAGACCTCGTCCTCAGTAACCTCCTTATGTGAAAGTCCACCTCTTCCGCCCCCACTACCTCGTCCGCTACTCTTACTGCTGCGATGCTTCAAACTGTGAGTGCTCTCATTGTCAATATCCTCTTCATTCTCCTCCTGAATAATCGTGTTCGAGTGCTTCAATTCAGGGCGGAGTTCAGGAACGGTAGACGCCCGCTGGAGCTGCGAAGAAGTCGGATTGAACGAAGGGGGTAGTGGAGGAGGAGGCAGAGGAAAATTATCATAAGGCGGAAGTGGTGGCTGAAGGGTGGCATCACCAGAACCTCCGCCGGCGGCGGCGGCGGCGGGATATACGACTTCTCCCTGAGCATAGTCACTGAGAGCGGCACCGGTGTTCTTCAAGGACATCGCGTGGGCCGAGTGGGCCGCCGCGAACTTGTTACGGGCCGCAACGGCCCGCTCCATATATTGCTTCCGCTCCTTGCATCGATTTACAGTTTCCTCGTTCTCGATCTTAGATTGAGTGCAGCCCATTAATCCCGCACCTAGAAATCTACCAGAAATTTACACCAAACACTCACAGTGATTGCAATTAGAGAATTGGGAGAATGGGATTTTAGATCCGAATTTCAATTTCAATCGCTTAGCGAAGAGGACAAATTGCTTTATTGCTTTTTTCCTGTTTTGGGAGAATAACAATTACAAGTAGTGAAGGTGAAGCTTTGCTTGCGAGATCAGACCACGCTGTCGTTTCACTACACTAAAACGGCAAACGACATCGTCTATTATTTACTGTTGTAAAAAGGAGCCATCTTTACAAGCAAGATGACAAGCGAAGGAGAAAGCAATGGGGGTACTTTTCAAAATGCCCAAGTCAAAGAACCCTTTTTCCATTTTGCCCAAAAATTTTAACCATTCACCACAATAGCCTTCTAAGGCTGAAAAGACGAAATTACCCTTAAAATGTTATATAAATTACAAAAAATGGTATGGTTTCAAAAAGACAATAATACCCTTTTTAAGTTATAAAGAATTTCAAACACTTCCTACGTAAAATTTCGAAACCAATTCACTTTCTCCATCTGTTTACTCCAACACAGATAAAAACTTATCAAACGCTCAACAAGGAAATATTTCACAGCCATCAGTGAATTCGGTAAGCATATTTTTACGTATTTTTGATTTCGTTTTGGTTAAGTACATTATTTTAATCTTTAAATCTTATGTATATGAAAATTTTATGATCTATAATCGACTTTTTTAAACAAAAACGAGAAAAAAATTCATCTGATTGAGATTTTCAGATCTGTGATGGAAGAAGAAAACCAATTAAACACGACCCCGACGTCCGGGGAGTGCAGACCCCGTACACTGATGTACGGGCCCGGACGCCGGAAGTCCGGCTCAGGACTCGGCCCACACCGGACTTCCGGCGTCGACGGTGCACCCTCGACGGTTTTTTTTTCCACGAACATAACAAATATATTTTTTTTAATGCAGACGAGATATGGTTGCAATCCCGGTTCTTTACTTTGGTGAATTTGAAGATAATGGAAATGGTCGATGGAGTCCGGAAATGGACAGTGATATACATGGCTCAATTTCAATTGTATTGACATCGAATACATCGTATGCGAGAAATGTACGATGAGATACGGGACGTGCTTGACATCAATCCCTCTCAAGACGACATGGGATTGAGATTTCTATTCAACAACGAGCATACATCCATTCCAATTCCACCTACAAAGGTTACTTCTAGAAATGGCATCGAAGCTTTAATTGCATTGAACGAAGATCGCGGGACTACTCCTCTTTGCGTAACTTTAGTAAAAAAGAATGTCCCCGATGGTGAACACGAAGATCTCGATAGAGGGGATCATAATGTGAATGATTTTTGGAACACGGTGGAGATAGCTCGTGAGGATGATGTGGTTATTCCCACTACAGTTGTTCATCATCATGATTTCACCGTTACGCACAGAATTCCCTCGATAGTTGATGACAACGAGAATGCAAATGAATTTACGAATGAGGATTTGATTGCTTTATCCTAGTCGAAGACATGGGTCGGGTTCAGGTACCTCTAATTGTTCTCGTACAGTTCCTGATGATGAAGATTTATATGTCGAGCAACTGTTCGAAACAAAGAAAGATTTGCAAGAAGCTGTGCACCGGATTGCTTTGAAACACAATTTCGAGTTTAAAGTTAAAAAATCGGACAAGTCGACGTACACAATCATCTGCATTGACGACAGTTGCCATTGGCGTTTGCGAGCGACGAAAATGGACACGAATGAGTTCTTTGTAATCCGTAAGTATGCACGAGAACATACTTGCGAAGTGGGTATTCGTCGAAATGATCACAGACAGGCCCGAGCATGGTTCATTGGTCGACAAATAATGGACAAGTTTCGGGACCCACGAACGATCTACAGACCTTCGGACATCATCAACGATGTTCGTCGAGAGTACATGGTGGTCATGAGCTATCAGAAGGCCTAGAAGGCCAAAAAATGCGCATTTGAGGATTTAATGGTTTCGACTGAGGAAAGTCAGGCTAAATTGGCCAGATATTGTCACAACATGGGGAAAACTAATTCTGGATCGGCATTTTATATTGATATGGAGGACAGTAATCGCTTCAAGTATTTCTTCATGGCCCTTAGAGAGTGCATTTAAGGATTTCGAAATGCAATGTGACTCGTAATTCTAGTCGACGGTACAACCCTTAAAGCTAGATACGAAGGCAAGTTGATTATTGCTACATGTCAAGATCTCAAGATCCAAATTTACCCTCTTGCGTTTGGCATAGTCAATGGAGAGAATGATCTAGCGATGCGTTGGTTCTTCACGAAGTTGAGGGAAGTAATTAGAGATGTCGAGAACCTTGCATTCGTAACTAACCGATGGCAATCAATAATAAATGGTATCGCTGAAGTCTTTCCCCGAGGAACATCACGGTTATTGTATGTACTATATGCGGGGCAACCTCAAGACGAAGTTTCGGGGCAGTAGCATCGTTGCATTATTTAGGAGAGTTGTAGAGGCTTACTGTTTTGAAGAGTGTGTAAAGTTTATGATCGAAATAGAAAGTAAATCACATGCTGCACGGGTTTATCTAACAGAGATGGAGATTTAACATTGGGCGCGATCACATTTTCCAGGACGTCGATACAATATGGTGACGTCGAACAATGTTTAATCACTCAATGCGTTATTCAAGAAGGATCGAGAGTTACCAATTCTCGCAATAATTGAGCAAATTCGGAACAAGCTGGAGTAATGGTTTCATGACCGACGTGAGGAATCACATAATTGCACAAGTGTGTCGACTCGAACTCGGGAAGATAAAATCTTCAAAACTCTAGAGGTTGCAAGGAAGGTATGCGTGGAACCCTTTGGATCAGATTTCGCTTCTCCGTGAGATGTGGACGTAATATCGGATACGTCGTGGACTTGAATGATAACACATGCACGTGTAGAAAGTTCCGAGTTGGAAAGGTTTCGTGTACGCATGCAGCTGGCAGTGGCTATGCATAGAGGGATTCCGACACGCCTTATGCGGTGTTTATTACACGACGATTTTGGAAGCGGCGTATGCCGAAACGATATTTCCCCTGCCAAATGAAGCCGAGTGGAAAGTTCCCGACCATATTCTCCCACTTAATAATTTGTTGCCACCCGAAATCGGACCACGTGCTCCGAGACGTAGACGTACGTCTAGAATACCATCCACCGGAGAATTTCCCCGACCTCGTAAGTGCGGCAGATGCGGCGCAACAGGGCATACCCGTCAATTTTGTACAAGTCAGATTCCTCTACATAACAATTCAACCGATGTGTAATATTATGTAATAGTATAATATGTATAACTGAATAATATGTTTTTATTTAGTGTCGTTAAATATGAAATATTCAAATATTTATTTAGTGTCGTTAAATATTAATTTATGTTAATTGATTAATTCAAATATTTATTTAAATTATTTATTTAAATTAATTGATTAATGAAATTATTTATTTACATAATTTATGTTAATTGATTAATGAAATTATTTATTTACATAATTTATGTTAATTGATTAATTCAAATATTTATTTAAATTAATTGATTAATGAAATTATTTATTTACATAATTTATGTTAATTGATTAATTCAAATATTTATTTAAATTATTTATTTAAATTATTTGATTAATGAAATTATTTATTTACATAATTTATGTTAATTGATTAATGAAATTATTTATTTACATAATTTATGTTAATTGATTAATTCAAATATTTATTTACATAATTTATGTTAATTGATTACTTCAAATATTTATTTAAATTATTTATTTATATTCATTATTACTTAATGGAATATGAAATAAACATTTAAATAAAATAATGTATATTAATTACATAATTACACAATGTACTAAGGATCACAATTATATTCATACAAATCACAAGCTAGCTTCAACCTCCACATGTCCATAAACGATTGGGAAATTGTATCAACCTTACGACCAATACTCAAAAATTCTATATACTTTATCGCGAACATCCCACAGTCGCCCCTGCGAGTAAATAAAAATATATTAATTCGATAACATATAGCTAAAAACTAAATTTAAAAATTGAAAACTTTTAAATTCTTACGATATTTCTTGTCTCGCCGTCGTCGTGTCCCGCATAATGGCTAATCTGTCATTTACTTGAATATCCGCATGTCTAGCCATCATGGGAATGATCACTCTCATCGGCTCCAATATCTGCTCCCAGCTTGCCCTTGATTGGTCACAATATGGTCGAGTCGTACACATGTATAGTCGAATCCGCGAAAGAGATCTCTAACCGCAAGCGGTGTGAGTTCGCGACCGTGGAATGTACATATGTGTACAATCCGTCCACGGCCTGCCCGTATTTCGGCTCCAGCCAATGACCCACTCCAACATATACTCGGGCACCACATATCCGCCGCCTTGGAGTAGGAGTGTGCTGTGCTCAATATCAAGGGCACGTGCGAAACTGGAGCTAAGGATGACTCGGCCAGGAATGCCAAAAGATCTCGGGTGTCTCCGAGCTCTATCGCGCAAATGCTTCCATAGCCAAGTCCATGTGCTAACACCAATAAAAAATAAATGGTCGTTAAATTAAATAAAATAAAAAATAATTAAATAAAATACCAAATAACAAAGAGAATATCCTTACATCATCGACGAGCCACGCACCCATCGTCAGAACATCGTCGAACCACTTCTTCGCGTTCGAGATGGTCATCGTCCCTATCTTATAGTTGTCCCTACAAAAATCAAAATAGTGAATTGTTACAAAAAGCATAGATGATCTCATATGTACTTTACGAAAATGATAAAATACTTACTCATGCTGAAGGGATGTGAACCACAATGAGAACGCCTCTCGACGAACCGGGTCGACCTCGCGGACGAGATTGGGAAAGGTCACATCAAGAACGTCGTCTCTTCGCCTCGTTTGTGAAGGGGGAAACGATGTGCGTGGACGGCAATCTCGATCTCTTACCAACCACCATCGGTGTCACGTCAACAGCACGCTTGGTACCCTTCCTCAGCTCCGTAGTCCCCTCCGACACAAATACTACGTCATCCGCCTCCACCTCTACCGGTACCCCCTCCACCCCCTCCCCGTGCCCTCCCCTCCGCACTCCCCCACCTCCGTCGGTACCCCCGCCACCTCCCCCTCCGCCAGGACCCCCTCGACGTGCGTCTCCGCCGTACTCCCCACCGCCACCTCGGTCTCCGCCGGTGCTCCCTCCACCCCCTCCCCGTGCCCTCCCCCTCCGGCAGACTCCCCTCCACCTGCGCCGGTACCCCCCTTCGGACTCCATCGGTACCCCCTCCACCTCCACCGGTACCCCCACCTCCGCCTCTGCTGGTACTCCCTCCTCCGGTACCCCATCAAAAAATGATTCGTAATCTCCCCCCGGCCATGACAGATCATCGTACCCCATACGTCTCGCTCCACCGTCACCACTTTCCATCTCGATGGACGTCGCCTCGTATGGGTCGCTACGTCGCCCCGTAGCATATTGACCTCGATACGAAGGTTTCCTATCTGTGTTGTAGATCTACCACGTCGCGACGTAGAACGAATACATCATTATATACATCGTCGATATGTCCCTTCGCTCTTCGCCGGTTCGCCCATCTCTTCTTCGACGGTGCAGCGAGCTCTCGTCGACCTGCCGTCCCAACTCTCGGCGCATCGCGCCCATCTCGAACGACAATCTGGAATACCGATCGTCGCCCTGCCGTCCCAACTCTCGACGCATCGCGCCCATCTGACCCTGTATAAACTCAGTAAGACGGCCATACAGATCAGTGGACGAGGAGAAGGAGACCTGATCAGCGACGGTGATGCCCTCGACGGCGGTGGTGAGGCCCTCGGCGGTGGAGGTGACCTCGGCGGGGGAGGTGATCTCGGCGGCGGAGGTGACCTCAGCGGCGGTGGAGGTGATCTCGGCGGCGGTGGAGGTGACCTCGGCGGCGGAGGTGATCTCGGCGGCGGAAGTGACCTCGGCGTCGGAGGTGATACTTGACGGCACTCCTGAGAAAATAAAGTCCGAATTATTAATTTAATTCAAAAATCAAAACGTTAATCAACATATTATATTCAATGAACATACCCTATCCCGATCAACGATGGACTCGGGCGTCGGATCATCTGACGCGGCACAGACGGGACAAGGAACGTATGTAACTACGACCCTCCTCCTCTATCGACGGGTCAACTCGGAGAGGACTTCAACCTATCATATTGACATTTTACCGAGCTCATGACCATGTATCGATATTTTGAAAGGACATACAATATAAATCGCAAAATGTATACTACGTACCTCGGGATCGTCGAGAATAGGCGATATTTGTTTTGCAAGTGGCTTGTCCCGTGCTCGCCATTGATAAATCCGAGGCGGCACGTCTCCACTCTCGTCGCATACCGGCTTAGCCAATATGGGGACGATCTCGTACACCCGTATACTCTGCCAATGATTACAATTATTACATATAGAATTGAATACTAAAAATAGATCATTCATTATGTTGAACATTTACCCGCAAAGCCAACGCAGCCATATGCATCGTACTTTGCGCTCGGCTCTATCCCCCTTAGGCATCGAATATCCTCCTCCCAAGTGTCGTAAGGTATCCTCAAAACATCTCTGCCCCCAAGGATAGGTCTGTTGAAGGTATCAATGTCATCCACAACTTCCAAATGAAAAGGTCAATCGATGTCTTCTTGTGATGACACCTGAGCACACTCTCGAGGATAAGCACCATACCCAGCTTCAACTTATCGGACATGTCCTCGCATGCCACTGAATGCGTCCGCCAACGACCCCGGAGTGACCGCCGTCCCCGTGAAAATATTCATTCAACAACCTCTTGTTTCTCGGAATACGGGCCGGCCGCTTCTTCGCCCGCACATCAATCCGGTGACGAGGGCAAACTCGAATATAGAAAATCTAACTACCTTGCCCCCAAAATCAAAATGGAGGGCATCTCCGTCAACCGTTTAAGCGGCCGACATAGCAACGCATCGAGCAAATCGACCGTAAAACCGTACGCCGAGCAATGAATACAATGGCCATAAAGCGGGATCGCCTCAATATGTTTGCGTGCTCCTCGTCCAAAGCAAATTTAATACCATCAGTAAAGATGGCAAAGATTACTCGATGTAACTTTGCATGGGATCCTTCTTACCGCATCATTTAAGTGGTAATCCATCCTGCAACATTTCAAATGTTAGAATCCCTGTGCAAGATATAATAAATAAAACATAATATACGAAAATTAAACTAACCGAATGACATTAATTACTATCCGCAAGAATCAATAGTGGAATAATGGAAGAATGACATTAATTACTATCCGCAAGAATCAATAGTTAAATAAGAAATTTAATTACAAATAATGCAATAATGGAACAAATTATTTCATTTAATTGTTAACTTAATATTTCAAATTAATATAAGAATTTATAATTAAATTTCTTATTTTAATTGTTTATATAATATTTAATTATAATTATTAGAATATTAAAGAAACAATTCAAATAAACAATTTATTTTGTTTATTTAGTTTTTCTATTATTTATAACTAAACAATTAAATGAAATAATTTATTTAGAATTATTGATTATGATTTAAAATAAATTATTTCATTTAATTGTTCACTTAATATTTCAAATTAATAGAAGAATTTATAATTAAATTTCTTATTTTATAACTAAACAATTAAATGAAATAATTTATTTAAAATAATATATTTAATGTTTTTTGAACAATTTCAATAAGTAATTAAAATAAATAATTTTATAATAAATATTTTACTTGTTCACTTAATATTTCGTTGTAAAAGAAGAATTTTTAAATAAATTCATTAATTTAATTGTTTATATAATATTTAATTATTATTAATTAAAATATTATAATTTCAAAATATTATAATTAAATATTTATTTTAAGTGAACAAGTAAAATATTTATTATAAAATATTAAAATAATTTTTTAATAAATATTTAATTATTATTAATTAATAATAATTAAATAAACAATTAAATAAACAATCGAAATATAAAATTGAAATAAACAATTCAAAGAAACAATTTATTTTGTTTATTTAATATTTTATAATTTATTAAATAATATTTTATAATTTATTAATTCGTTTCATATTTTAATTTAAATAAAAGACAACAAAAAAAAAAATATTTCAATAAGTAATTAAAATAAATAATTTTATAATAAATAGTTTACTTGTTCACTTAATATTTCGTTGTAAAAGAAGAATTTTTAAATAAATTCATTATTTTAATTGTTTATATAATATTTAATTATTATTACTTAAAATATTATAATTTTAAAATATTATAATTAAATATTTATTTTAAGTGAACAAGTAAAATATTTATTATAAAATATTAAAATAATTTTTTAATAAATATTTAATTATTTTTTAATTAATAATAATTAAATATAAAATTAAATAAACAATCGAAATATAAAATTGAAATAAACAATTCAAAGAAACAATTTATATTGTTTATTTAGTATTTTATAATTTATAATTCGTTTCATATTTTCATTTAAATAAAAGGCAAAAAAAAAAAATCTGGGCTTCGGGCCCCACGTGCGGGGCCCGAAGCCTGCGGAGGCCCGTATTCGTAGCCCAGAGGCCCAGAAAATCTGGGCTTCTGGGCCCAGCACCCCGTAAGTCTGGGGTCCGGGCCCCACTCTCGGGGTCTGGCTTCGGGCGTGCCCAGACCCCCGTGCTGGGCCCGAAGCCCGGGACTGGCGATCCCGAAAGGCGTTCCGCCCCCTTCTTCTCCGACGGAGATCGCCGGAAAACGCCATTTCCGGCGATCTCCAACCCCCAAAATGGCTCCCAATCATCATTTCTTCGATATTAATTGATTCTACAACAATTTTTTCGAAAATAATTAACAAAAATTCGCAAACATGCATAATATTGAATGATTTCAACCATGCTTTTTGTAAAATAACATAGAATGGTTTTCAAAAGCTCACCTTCTTCAAGAGAAATGGCGATTCCTATGCAGGCTCCACACGGTCGGTTTTTGGGTCGGGCACCACACGGTCGGTTTTTCTCTCCCAACTCTCTTCCAAGTCACGTGAGGGTAAAAATGGCAAAATGCTTCAATGTTAAGCTTTTTTTAGTTTTTCCTTTTTTTTTTTTTTTTTTTATCAGTCAACGGCTATTTTGGAAAAGTGACCGGATCAACCGGGCATTTCCCACTATTTCCTCGAAAGGAATTTGGTGTAGCTTCGGTTTGTAAAGTAACGAAATAAATTTTAAAATAATGAATTTTTGTAAAATGTTTGATTGGAAAGTGAAAAAGAATTTAAAATTTACATATAAAATATTGTATTACAAAAATGCGTTATAAAAAAAAAATTGAAATAACGATAGACGACATGGCTTACTAGTGTGCCATTGTCCACCTTGTGAACAAATCGTTATTCATTTTCGGTTGTACTACGTGTACATCATCACTTATATGTGTGTGTGTGTGTGTGTGTGTGTGTGTGTGTGTGTGTGTGTGTGTGTGTATATATATATATATATATATATATATATATATCGGAAGTTACTTAACTTGCAAATCTATTTCAAGTTTATCACCAAATTTTAATAAGTAAATTTGACGATTCTTATTACTCTCATAGAATATGTGAGAAAAATCTTACTTTTAGCAATGCGATTTATTTAAATGTTGAAAAATACAATTTTTATCTCTAGGTTTTAAAAGAATAAGTGATTATAGTGGTGAATTATATGTATACATATCTTGAATTTATTTTGTTAATCAGGTCACGGTTTTGTTAGTTTTGACAATGGTCGTGGTCGTAATATTCAGAATAAAATATTTATTTGTCTAGAAAACTTAGTGAACAATGGGAAATTCCGCTAAAATTAAGTGACTATCGGCATTTTTTGCCCATTATTAGGGTTGGAGGAAATGAAACTTATGATACTACTTGTTGTCGAAATAATTCATATAAATAATTAGCAATGAAGACGAATGTTGAAATCCCTAGTAGATAGAGAAATATTTTTTGTTATCGAAGTGTATAAATTTCAATATATTATCTGGTTTTATTTTTTACCAATGAAATCTTATTATAATCAAAAGAAAATAGAATAATGCTATGTGTACACAAACTTTCACACAATCTTTTACACCCTCCTCACATGGAGGGGGGTCCACACATAATAAAATAATTGTGGGCCCCCCTCCATGTGAGGGGGGTGTAAAAGATTGTGTGAAAGTTTGTGGGTACATGTAGCATCACCCAAGAAAATATATATAAAAGATGAAATCTAGGAGGACTCACTGAAAAGATAGATCAAAGAAAAAAAAAATATTAGTAGGTAAAAAATGAAAAAGTGGAATAGATGGAGTCCCTTTATGAAATTCCCTACCCACCTCTGATGCTCAGAGATAAAGTAGGATTCTAAGAGCATGTGAGTGGACCATTGAAGGCTCTTTTTCTTTTCACAATAAGCAAGTTGGGCATTCAGGAATATGCCAATTTGGCGTCCAGCAAATATTTTTGCACAAATTTACATTTACTTAACAAAAAAAAAAAAAAAAAAAGATTGTGTCACAACTTCTTGTATTTAATTAATTAATTCTAAGCCGAAATCAATATACATGTAGCCTAAATTTATTTATTTAAGAATTTACCTCCAAGAATAGTGCGTCTTTGTACTGAAAATCAATGGAAAATATAAACCAAGACCGTGACTAAATGGAAATATTCTCCTGTTCACGGTGAGTAGAATAAGACTGCCCACTTGCTGATATGGCAAGAGAACTCAATGTTGGGTTCTCTCCAAATGTGAGAACCCAACGTTGGGTTCTCTACTAATGGACATTATAAGACTTCCCAGCGTGGATATGAGAACAGCTCTAATTGACTAAAACCCTGTTTGAGCCACATTCTCATTTTCATTTTCATTTTCATTTCTCTACTCATTTTCAACCCCACATTCTTCAATAAAATAATATTTTTCATCACATCAGTAACTTTTCCTTTTTTTTCAACCACATATTCACCATTACATCCCAAAAAAAAAATGCATTCTTTCCATTTTAATGTGCATCAAACACACTATGCCCCTGTTTGGCCCCCCATTATTGTAGATTTTTAGGGGGTTGAAAATTTTTAGAATAGTGATTGATGGGAGATGTGTGGTTGAAAAGTTTTAGATTTGTGTGTATTATTATTTTATTTGATGAATGTATGGTTGAGATGAAGAGAGAGAAAAATTTAATGTAATGTAATGAGATATAATAGGGCGTGTTTGACACCCATTTTGGTGAAGAATAAATTCTGAAATAGTAATTGATGGGAAGAATGTGTGGATGAAAAGTAAGAAAAATTTTTGGGTTTATGTGTAATATTATTTTATTGATAAGATGTGTGGTTGAAATGAAGAAAGAGAATGGATGTCAAACGGAGGCATAATTGGGGGCAAACAAGGGCTATAAGATATAGACTTGTGTACAAAAAAACACTCGATGTGCAAATAAATAGTAAAAGATGGTACTTTAATAAAGAGGACAGAACAAAAATCAATTCAATATGAAAACTTGGCCAAAATAATAAAAATCCAGATAAGAGTTAAAACTATAGACAATCAATAGACATAGAAAAGCTGAAGAAAACTTTATTCTTTAACATGTCAAGCTCCCACGTCGAACTCCATTTTCACAAACTATGGGCTATTTTCAAGATTGACGCACTTGCCAACAAAGCTGCATGCGCAGTTGCACATCCTTTTGTAAGTTGCATCAGCAATTATGAGGATGAAAACCTCTACAAATATAACAATCTTATTTGGAGAACATACTAGAACTTACGAGTGTAAAGTGGGTCGTGCCATTTTCGCATCCCCTGTCACGTGAGTATACAGATGACGTGAATTGGGTAGTGACAACCTAACTCATTTTACACATACCAAATAAATTATTTTGTTATTACTGATATTAGCAATATAGGTCATAAAGAACAACCGATACAAATGACTCCACTCCAAACAAGTTCACATATATAAAAACAGAGGCCATTGTTTATGGAACGTTAAACTTTTAGACAGAGTGGTTTAACATAGTATCTAAACAAAACATATTTATTTCAAATCTCAGTGCAACGGTACGAATCAATTAAAGTAATAAAGCATAACTGCAACAAATTTCTGTATCATAACAGCAAAGAAACAAAAAGAATATGATTTTTCAGAATGGGATGGACTATGGTACACAGGCCTACAGACAACAAATGGTTTATAATACAGTCAAAAGTAAAGGAAAATTTCTCTATGACTATAACAAACTTGTGTACTTCCTACTAATGTCACGTCTTAAAAATATAAATCATGCTTTAAATCGAATAATAAAAAAATGTACCAAATAATGAGAAATGGACACACTTTTTTTGCTTCTACTACATCAGTTTCTTCAGTTTCCTCTAAAAGCTGCAAGTCTAGCAACAAAATCATCATAGTCTGGCAGCTTAGGGTGCACGTGCCCGTTTGAACTCAGCATTTCAGGCTGGAGAGACGTGGCCCGGACGTGTCTTTTTGGAATCTTGGTTGGACTTGTTAATTCAACAGGAAGTGAAGACAATCTGTTTGGACCATCTCTATTTCCATGTTTTGATTTGCTTTTTTCCATGGCAGCAAGCTGACGGGGCGGCTTAAGAACTGAGGCTGAATTGTCCATGTCGTGAGGTGCCTTTTTCCGACTGTAGCGAAATAAAAGCTTGTCCATCGTTCTTTCTTCGTCGTCACATTGGTCACCATCACCCTTGTCTAAGAATTTTAGAATTCTTTGTCCGTGGGCCGCTTTGTCTTGATTTACACTGTTGTTACTTTCGGAACCACCAACATTTTCACGAGCTGATGGCACTTTTTTAGTTTGTCTACTCCTGACTGATCTTGGCTTCAGCTTAGCATCACCAACTGAATCATCAGTGTCGAGACTCTTTGTGTTGTCATTTTCTGATTTGGTATAAGGAGGAGGAATCGATTTAAAGTTAAAAGGCTTTCCATTCTCGACTTTTTCCCCAGAAGTACTTCTCAGGGTATCTGGTTGATTTCGCATCTCATTTCTTCCAATAGTATCCACTTGAATGTCCTTAATAGGAGGTGTAACAACTGGGGTCTTGTGGGATGGAGGAACTATGTTGTCTCTTTGAGGCACGGCATTTTCCTTTCTCCTAGGTAATTTGAATTCCTCTTTCGTAGCTTCCTTTTCTCCATGAGATGAACGGACATCTTTCCTCTCAGGAGCAGTACATTCTCTCGGGTTCTCAGTGTCCCTGCAGTTTTTATTTTGAACTGAACCATTCACCCCGTTGTGAAGATTGTAATCACTATCATTGCTTTCATTGGTGAAAACCTGCCAAAAAATCGCGCATTTAGTCAAGAAAATATCGTTAGGTGGCAAAAAATATCACGTAATGAGATGCACCGGGCATGCTAGAACTCAAAGCATCAGAATTTTGACTCAAACAAATCCAATAAAACGGTAATGGACATGACGACCAAGAAAAAACCTAAAATCAAATTATACCTAACTATTTCAACATTGTTTAGAAAGAAGGATCATGTGAAGAAAATACATTGAAATATGATGTGATCCTCACATTTGAATTTGAATAAAGAACCTAGATTTTCCATTTTTGAATCTTTTTCTTCTTTTTCATTGACAATAAGTAAACTAAAAATGGAGGTTTATGCGGTTTTAGAGGGCCTTACTTGGATAGAGGCAGGCGCATTATAAAGCCTATTTTCCAAACCTTTTGAATTCCATTTTAAGCCTGAATGTACTGCTATATCTTGCATTAATTGAAGCTTCATATCCGTTGATGGAAGGGATGACTTCAACTTCTCGACGAACTAAATATAAGAAATCAAATGTTTAGTTTCTGAGGAAAATAAAAGAATAGAAATATCCGACTCAACAACATTCATACACAGAAGAACGAGTACCTCTTTATTGGCATGACCATCCAGAGAATTCTCATATCTCTCAGAAAATACAGTTCTCAGCTCCCGCAATTCTGGCAGGTCAGCAAAACTTGCTGCTGCAAGCATCAAAGACGATACAGCTTCCCTGCACTCTTCGGGACATTCTCTGTTGAATAAGAAATATTATAGGCAAAAAAAAAAAAAAAACACTTCAAACACATAGATATATAATCTATATCGTCAATTTTAACACGTCCCAACTGATAAAATGATGGAAAAAAGCTGGAGAATATATCCATGGCAAGAGGAATTACATGTGTAACCATGGCCTAAAAGTAATTATCTTTAAGAACTTCAAGGCACTTGCAAAATGTCACACCCTCCACCCCCAACCCAATAAAGATGAACTATGCTTCTCTTATATGCCAGAATCTCTTAGTATTTCATATACCACAGTTACAGTTAATTGGCGAATGTGTTTAATACCTCTGTTTAGCCATGGCTGCAAGATGACTCAAGATAAAAGCTGAAAATTGTTCAATCAAATCGTAACAGCTAGATTTGTTCAACTCAACCATAAGTCCTTCCGCCTGTTTTCACAGAAAAAAGGGACCGAGTCACAACAATAACATCAACTGCACATCTTAATGTCAAAGAATGCAGAAAACAAGCATCAGAATTTTAAATTGAATTTTAGAAAATAAATGTTAAAAAAATGCTCCAATATAATTTGAGATTTCAAATCCTATAGAATATACGACCGGAACCCAGAATAACAAGAATTCATATGTCTCGTGTTTCATAAGCCAAGGAGATTTGTAGCAATCAAATGCCTAGAAACATTCCGATTCAGTCTTTTAGACAAAAGGGCTCTAAGGGAACAATTCCTAAAGCCTTTTGCCGATTAGAAAACGGCAGTAAATCAATAATTCAAGAAAAGAGTTAAGGTTCTTGCATCCAGCTAATTGAGTTATTTGTTCTTCAATATCAATTTTCTTTTATGATTCTACCTTTAGAGCTGTCGTCAATCAGAATCCTTATGTTTCAAGTAATCGCCAATAAAGAGAAACAAGAAATGAATTCTGAAGCACAAGTTCTTGAATGTGAACAAAAATATGAATTAATATTCAAGAAAATATACTCACCCTGCCATAGGCATTATTATCCAATCCATTTTTAAGCAGATCAGCAATATCATTCCTCAAATACTTCTGCATTGCATTTCTCTTCTTGCGTATAATCTCAATCCGAGTTTTCGTCATCTTAATTGCCGATTTGCTATTCCAAAAAAAAAAAAAAAAACCCACAAATTAACCCCCCAAAAAACCCAGGAAAAAAAAACCAATATTATATAAAAACAAACTAGAAGGGGGGAAATTTTTAATTGTTCTTACCATTTGGAGTAGAACTTGCTTTTCAAAAATCCGTCAAACATTTTCTCCTTCTTATGAATTTTGAAGTAATTGGTTAAAGAACAGTTTCAAGAATTGTTTTTCTAATGCGACTCAAAGAAGATCCGCATTTAAGAGCTAAACGAGCTGGGAAGAACAAACAAGGACTAAGGCAAGAATTTAGGATGGTCTTTATTTAAAAGAATGTTTATTGAATTTAATTATAATTATATACACACAATGAGCATATACATACAAAATACTTATAGAGAGAGAAAGAAGCGATGTAACGGAGTGCTAAATTTGCTCTGCCACGTTAGACTGTAACGGGATGTATAACTGTAGAAAGCTGTAATTACATTAATGGGCTTGATTGTTGGAGTAATTATTGAGTTAGAAATGAAGATATGGCGGGAAGGGAAGGGTAATATGGTAAAATGATTAGAAGCTTATCGAGTGCGAGTTGGTCGGGCCCACATTTATGCAATTAGAGAGCGGGAGTGGAAAACGCGGGAGACAACTCCGTTGATGTCATTAATACCATTTTACATGTCCTAAAAAGCTTCTCGGAATTAATTTTTTTAAAAAAACATTATAAATTTGTTTTATCGAAAAATCGTATAAGTTAACTTTTCTTATTTTTATGTCTCAATTATATAATCTTGTTTTTTTATTGAGAATGTTTTGCTTTGTTCGTTTATTAATATACCCCTATTTAATTTCTTAGCTATAATCAATGTATTACGAGTTGTTGACAGTTAAGGCCTTATTTGTTTTAGATTAAAATCAGATTTTAATCTAAATCAAACTCAAACAATTAATATTAACCACATATTTTATGACTCCACAGTTTTTCAATCACACGTTTCAAAAATTTTTATTACAATCCACTAAAAATCTAATTTTAATTCACACCAAACACCCACTAAACAAAGATAGACTAGAAAAGTTTTAGCAAAATTTACTTTTCAATAAAGCTAAATAAGATTTTTTAATCCATGTGAAAAACAAAATCAGCATATACGAATGGGACGGAGGGGATAATTTTTTTGTAATCAAGCCCAAGCCTATAAAACATGATAATATGATAAGTGGTTAATTGGTGTAAAATTTTGTAATACTTTGAACAACAAAAAATTTCATCTAATCAACTTCAAAATTGTTATGCACAAACTTAGTTTATTAATTTTTTTTTTTATTACCATAGTTTATTGTTAACGATAGTGACAACCACGTGAAAGATTTAGTTTTGCAATAATTTTTATTTTACATTATTCAAAATCAATTAAGATACGCAACCATATCATATAAACTACCATCATGCCCGAGAATCCCCCTCTTAACACCTTTAGATCCATCTTTGGACGCTAATATCCTGGCATCGTAGGGTGAAAAAGGTTCATTTCAATTTTTAGACAATGACATACAACATGGGGAACCCGAGTACTATATGACCGAATACGAAATAGGGATATCGGTTGGACATGCATGTACAAGATGTTGTCACTTTTAACTTTTTACAAAGACTCCTTTGTGAAATAGGCTCGTCCTTATGTTCAAGTAACTTGCATCATAAGGCCCAAAAATTGTTGTCATTGTGGATTGAAAATATTTTCTTAAAATTCAACTAATTTTACAGTGACATTGTATCATTTTTTTATTAGAAACGAATTCTTCGGCTATTGTGGGGAGACCTGTATACTTAGTTACATTTCCATTTAAATAAATAATTTGTATCATCAAATACTATACTAGAGATGTGCCAGAAAAAAATAGAATTTTTACCCTGTAATGTAAATATTTATAAAATAAAATAAAGTAAAATCCAAAATTGTATCCCTCGTGTAGTGATGGCAATGGGGCGGGTTCGGGGCGGGGCACCCTCACCCCACCCCGCCCCACCACGACACTCCCCCTCCCCGCCCCGTGCCCCACCCCGCCTTAGATGGGGCGGGGCGGGGCGGGGCTCGGGGCGGGGTGGGGCGGGTACGGGGCGAGGACTTGCCCCGTTTCTTGCCCCATTTGTTTTTTTTTTTTATTTAAAATACAAATTCAAAATTTGAAAATACAAATTCAAAATTTTAAAATTCAAAACAAATAATGTTCATACTAACTATATCAATATTCAAAGCAAGCACTTGAAACGAAAAAATGTCCAAAACAAATAATGTCCAAAACAATTTTTTTTTTTTTTAATTCTTCATGGGGCGGGTTCGGGGTGGGGTATCTCCGCCCCGCCCCGCCCCGCCCCGTGACCCGCGACGGGGCGGCGAACCTTGCCCCGCCCCACCCCGCCAACCCGTTCGGGGCGGGTTTTTTTGCCCCATTCGGGGCGGGGTCCCGCGGGGACGGGGCGGGACGGGGAAAATTGCCATCTCTACCCTCGTGTGTGTTATCTTTCTATTGGCATGAAATAATTGAGACTTGTAAGGTTAATTTAGGAATTTAGGGAAGTGTGCGGTTTGTTTAATCTGTTTGTTTTGGACAAAGAACGAATGCATAGAGAATAAGCGCATAATTTGGCGGGTATATCACGCTTCCTCATATATCGCATAGCCACTTGGCGGCGCTCGGTGGCTTGCCGCCGAAGGGAGCGAGTCAAGCGTTGGAGCAATCAAATTGCTTGATTGGACACAGCTGGGATACCGTTAAGTCCAACTAATGTAGATGAGCTGTCAACTTTAAAAATAATATATATTTATAATTATATGCCCAACAGAAGAAAAATAGGCTCTAGGTTTGAGGAAATATTCTTGGCTAGTAAAAGACCGATGAGTCATGTGCATGATTACTTTAAAAAACGCCAAAAAAAAAAAAAAAAAGTGTCTACGGCAATTGAAGCCATCAGAGCCCGTGGGTTCGGTTCACTATTGACATGGATCAAATTTTGACGGTCACGAGTTGAGCTGAACTTGTCACCAAAAGCTCGTAAGTTACATGAATCGACGACTCATGGGCTCGGTCGACTAGTAACAGTTTGTGAGGCTAGCCTATAAACATGTATTAATTATTGTATTTGGCATAAGTGTAATATTATATTTTCCAAATAGATAATTTATATTTATAAAACTTGAAATTAAAGTATTTTTATTTTTTTTTCAAATGATTGTATCTAAAATTTAAAAATCCTTAAAAGACAAAATAAATCATCAATTTTCGTTTTTTCTTTTTGCTTTAGCTTCCTCTCATAAGTAATTCATTAATTGTTGGAGACAACCATTGAGGTTAAACTCATGGTGACCTGATAAGCCGAGCTCATTAACCAATTCAAACATGCCAGTGTTGTACCTCCTCAGTTCGACACTGTAGCTGATAAGATGGGGAAAACAGTATTTATACAGATTTCTCCCTATAAAAGGGAGGATGGGAAGGAAAAGATGGAGAGAGGGGCAGCAGGGGCTTCCACTAAAAATGTTCTTATATATTATATTTCAAATATCTTCTTGAAAAACAAGAGTAACACATTTGTAAATGGATAATGCTAAAGGTACATAATGATCTACATAAGGATTTACATAATGCAGATGTGGCAATCATCCGGTGGTTGATGTGTAAGTGTCATATTTGAATTAAAGGTGGGATCACATGCCACATATGCATTATGTAAACCCTTATGTAGATCTTTATATACTCCTAGCATTGTCCTTTGTAAATATACTTATAATTCACGTGTGGTTATCAATAAAAGTTTTCATTTTCTTTTAAGTTGGCTTGAATGTTGTTCATGCAATTTTCGACGTCAACACTTTTAAATATATTCATCTTGTTCGTACTAATTTTGAGTCGACTGTTCGATGTTCGAGGAAGACCCTCGAAGGAGTCGTTCCCAGTCCGTTAGTAAGAACTTACAATTTATTTTTAACTCAAAAACAGTAGGATCCACATCTTAAAAGTTTTAGGCTTATTTGACACATAATAGCACCAACTAGTATTTAACACGGAGTTCTAAAATGTAGGAAAATGCAGATTTGGCATGTCTAGGCGCAAGAGAGGTGCCCGTATACAAAAAAGGCGTGAGACAAGTGATCGATCTAATTTTGATTGTATATAATGTGAGCCTAAGTGTTAAAAGATGTGATTAAATACTAATCCAAGCCTAAATGCCAAAAGGCATGCTTCTTTTATTTATTTTTTCAAACTTCCAGTTCAATGTCTTAACTCCTCGATACTTAATCAAATCCTCTTTTTTGACAATTGAATGCATTTTCTATTGTCCCATATTTAGTATTATTGGAATCTATGGTTATGAAATATGGAAGAGAAATGAAATGATTTATTTCAACCGACATACGAGCAAAAGTAAGGCAAAACTCAAGTGATTGTGGGACCTTTTCTTAAGTTAAAATGTTTGATGTCATTGACATATCGTTCAAAAATAATAATGAATTTTGTATGCAATGATAGAATGAAACGGTGCTCCTATTTGATTCATTTTGCCGTCCAAAATAATTGCGATCTATCTAGTGTTTGGCGCCACCCCATTAAGATTTTTCAAATTGTTCTCTTTCTTAATTTTAACGACACATTCTCCAAATAAAATAATATTACAAACAATCTAAAAATTTTCATTTTTTTTCAATCACACATTCTTTCATCAATCACTATTCTAAAATTTATAATTTCTCCAAAATGGGAACCAAATACTTGCCTAGTTCTTTGTTTTAAGACAAAGTACCGGTTAAACTTCAAATCAAATTGAGCCGAGTTGGTCAGTTTGATCCGATTTTAATCCTGGTTGAATAGGTCTAGAAGTAATATTCACCTTCAACTTATGCGACTATTTAACAGATATAACAGACGGAATACAAAACCTATCCAAAAGCATCAAAGAAACTATGAATTAATTATGTTTCGTTAAAGGTACACTAAAAATAGAAATATCCTTATCCCACGAAATTTATGACGCTTCCAAAAAACTGTTTTATTTTAAAACGGCATAAATATTATGAATTTTATGCTTTTTGGAATAAAGTGAATAGCTTTTTGTTTTCCTTTCTGGTGTAGAAATCAATTCAGGCACGTTCGAACATGGAAGGACGAATGAATTTGTCTAAAGCAGTTAGAGATTATGAGTGTTGGTCACGTGAGGTGGTTGGTGCAGGCCAGCAGATCATGTGCTCTACCTCAAAGTTCGCTACATAAATGGATGATGATGGTCAAATGGTCGCTGGTTAAGGTTTACTTGATTCCTAACCTACTGCGTGCCTTAATCTTCACGTTATTCTTTTACTATGGACATATAAAAAAAGTTAATTTTTATAAGTTGGGAACTTAAAAATTTCTAACTTATCAGTTGGCCTCTAAAATTTGGTACACACAATTTGTAGTTCACGGCTTAATCCTCAACACGTGCATTATCCAACTTGAATTAGAAACATTAGTATGCTCTAACCTATGTTGAATTGTCCATTTAAAAATTTAAGTTAATAGCAAAATAATAATCTATTTATTTACAAGAACCAAAAATAATTTTGGAGTGTATATAACGGTGTTGATGTCACCCTTTTTAATACGAGGTAAATTTACGAATCAAAATTGATTTTTAATTTTTTCGATCGATCTAATCAATCAATACTGGTAATTATGATATCGACATGAGTAGGAAAACAATTAGACTCTATTGGGTTAGTTGAGCAAGTGACCATTTTTTTTCTTTAGTTGGGACCAACAATTATGGGTTGACCACAAATCTCATCAAAATAATATGTTCCCAAATTTTCTCTTGACCCATGTGGTGGTGGGGACTTGGGTATGGAGAGCATTGAGAGCATTTCGGGGATCCACATGTATATTTTGACCGCACCAAAGTTGAACACAATTATTCTAAAGGGTTATTAGAATAGAACATTCCTACTTATGAAATTTATTGTGCAAAACATTTCAAAGTTATATTTTTTTTCTTGCATTTTCACCCATATTTCAACATTTCATTACAGAAATCACCATTTTCATTTATTTATGGGGTGTTTGATGCACATTATTTTTAGAAAAGAACGCATTTTATGATGTGATGTTATGGGAAATATGTGATTAAAAAATAAAAAAAATTATTGAATTTGCGTGTAATATTATTTTATTGAATAATGTGTGGTTGAAAATGAGTTTTTAAAGAATGAATTTTGAGAAGAATGTGGATCAAACATGGTCTTACATCCAATTTCTTAATAAAAAATTGTGAAATGACAAATATACTTTCGTGTTCAAATTTAGCAGATGCACTACCTTATTCTTGTCACCCCACAAGACCCAAAGCAAACAACTAATTTTTGCAAATTAAGTAGATGTAAGCATCGAAAAATTCCTACAATCACCTACAACTATTTCACCAATATATACCCAAACAAAGAGTGCACAATGTCCTCTTTATCCCCACACCATACACAACTCAAATTACACGGAATATTTCATTTAGCAAAGATTAATCATCAAGGTGACGGCATTATGGTATACACGACACAAAGTTTTTTTTAAAGGTAATTGGCACAAAACGTCCATATCTTTGACATGTATTGTGAAAATCGTCCCTACCTTTTATTTCTTGACATTTATGTTCTTACCTTCAACGTTTCGTGCGCCGAATGTCCTTTTCACCATGTTTTGACGATTTTACTCTCCTAATCAAATATAATAAAAGAAAAAGAAAAGAAAAATACAGAAACACATTGCAATTATGTGTCCAAACTTTCTAAAAGGTGCAACGAGTCCAAATTTGAAAAAATCATCACCCCTAAGCCGCCACCTTTGAAGCCAAAAATCTTAGGCCAACCGCCGCCCAAACCACCAGAGACCTCCATACCATCGGAAATCCCTCACTCCCTTCTACACATACCCATAAACAAATCAATCAAACAACAAATTATATGGGCAAAATCAATAGAAATTCTCCTCGGCCGAGTGGGAAGTTTTTTAGATCAAATCCAAAATTGCTTCGTTTGAGTGGTGAATTGCAGCAATTGATTCCCTACCTAGAGTCGTTACACCTTGAATTGTATGCTTGTTGGAGCAATTTGTTGATTGGAGATGTGGAGGAACATCAATTGAAAGGGGATTGAAATAGTTGGATTGTCTTCTTCATTTATGAATGAAGTGTCACGTCCAGGCGAAATTGGGGAAGACTCATATGCTCATTGGATGCGCCATGAAGAGTAGGAACCTAAGGTGGTGGTCCGTGATCATGGGTCTCACCACCGGTGCCCAAAAAATCTCTTGAAAGTTGCGTAGTGGCTGTGTTCGAAGCTGCAGCCCGTTGGGTTTGATTGTGTGCATTAAAGGACGTTTGAGGACCATGGACAGGGACGTAATGTTGTGTAGAATCGATTAGAATGTTGGGAATGGCTTGGGTATTGCCGGAATAGGTGGTGCCGACAGTTTTTGCATTCGCGAGTAGGGTATTTTGGCTTGCAGTTTCTACCAAATCTATTAGCATGAAGGTTTGTTGTTGGGTGGTATGTGTAGAGGGGAGCGAGGGCTTTCCGATGGTATGGAGGTCCGGTGGTTTGGGAGGTGGTTTGGCTGGGGATTTTTGGCTTCAAAGGTGGCGGCTTAGGGGTGATGATTTTTTCAAATTTGGACTCGTTGCACCTTTTAAAAAGTTTGGACACATAATTGCAATGTGTTCTTTATTTTTCTTTTCTTTTGTTTTTGTTATATTTGGAATGGCAAAATCATTAAAACATGGTGAAAAGGATCTTTGACGCACAAAACGTTGAAAGTAAGGACATAAATGCCAAGAAATGAAAGGTATAGACGATTTTCACGATACATGTCAAAGATATGAACGTTTTGTGTCAATTATCCTTTTTAATTTGGAAAGCTGAAAATGAATTTGTTCTTTGCTCATAATACAAAATAGAAATTAGTTCTTTAATCCGGTGGTGGTGGTGGTGGTGGTAGTGGTGGAGGAGTAGGGGGGAAAGGCGAAGAAGGAGGTTTCGGATTTTTAAATAATTTATTTGATATTCGTTTGCACTTTTTTAAAAAAAGTTGGGAGTATGCTTACAATTAATTCTTTATTTTATTTTATTTTTCTTTTCTTTTCTTTTTTATTTAAATAGAAGGGTATATTCTTCATCTCACAACTTTTTATTAAGAAACTGGATGAATGATATTTTCGGAATGAAATGTTGAAATAAGGGTGAAAATGCAACTTTGGGACGTTTTGCACAATGAACCCTATACGTAAGAACGTTTCGTGCTAATAACCCTACTCTAAAACAAATCAAAAACTTCTCTCCATTAAAATTAGGAAAATTGTAGTGAAGGTCCGAAACCTTTTAATCTACTACAAAATATACCTTAACCTTTTATTTTTACAGTCACAATGCCAAACCTTTTGCTTTAGCGACGGTCGGAGTTCATTGAACATAATCCATCCAATATTCCACTAGTTAACCTGAAATTTGATGTTTGAATCGAATTGGCAAATTAAATGAGAAGTAAGATGGCCAATTTATAATTTCTATAATAAAAGTTTAAATAATTAAATAAAAGAAGAATTGTTCATCTTTCCCCACCCCCACCCTTACCCTTCCCGAAATCCAAAAATAGAAAATTCAATCACTTTGACCATCGGTGCCACCACTGTCGTCACTTCGACCATTGCCCCTTTAGCATCATTTCCTGGTATTCATTATAAATGTTATATTATCTCATTTTCGAAGGATCCTATCGAGTTGCTTTCTGCTCTTATTAAGGGATAGAATCCCATATCGAATAAAGATATAAACAGAAACCAACTTATAAAGAATTGAGTTACTCATCTTAATAAGGTTGACATTTTAAGATGGAACCTTAATTCTTAATATGATATCAAAGCTTATTAAGCTCTAACGAGTAATTCGATCCGGTTAAAACTCCAAAAGTGAGCATACGGATTTCAAGATTGGTCTGCTCAAACGAGCCACCATCTTGCGGAGGCATATTAAGGGATAGAATCCCACATCGAATAAAGATGTAAACAGAAACCAACTTATAAAAGATTATGTTATTTCTCTTAATAAGGTTGACCTTTTAAGATGGAACCCTAATTCTTAACAGCTATTCTTCTTGACATGAACTTCCTCAGCATCACCCAGAACCAAATTCATGTATTCATCAAAGCCGATGATGTGGCCTTCGATCCTCTTATCCTTCTGCTCGAAAAGCTAAATTTGACCGCAAGCTTTGCTTTGGAAACCCCCCCCCCCCCCCTTTTTTCTGGAAGAACCTGAAGATGAGGTTAATGGTTGAGTCATTATCCTTCAGACTTTTGTGCTCGCCATGGCTATTGAATTTGGAAGCTCCGACGCCAAAAAAAAAAAAATTCATTTCTTCTTCTAATGCGACACAAAAAAGTAGTGAAACCCTAAAATTTGCAGAACATCAATTTTTTTTAAAAAAAATTTATTTTTGGATTTTGGGAAGGGTGGGGGTGGAGAAGATGAATAGTTTCTTCTTCTTCTTTTTTGAGTTTTCATTTAATTATTTTAAATTTTTTAATATAGGAATTATAAATTGATCATTTTACCCCTCACTTAATTTGTCAATTTGAGTCAAATATAAAATTTCAGGGTTGACTAATGGAATAATGGACGGATTCTGTCCAATGGACTTCGGCGCTATTAAAGTGAAAGTTTTGGGACTACGATTGCAAAAATAAAAGGTTGAGGTATATTTTGCAATAAATTGAAAGATTTGTGACCTCCGCTGCAATTTTCACTTGAAATTATAAGTCATGAAATATTTTCAAGCTTCGATATCTATCATAATGTACATAGTTTTTGGCGAAAAAATGAATTTAGTCAACAGGAAATGTGAAACACATAATTTAGCCTTTGTTTGGTAAAATTATGCCATGTTTAACACTCCTCATTTTCAAAATATATTTTTCTCTCTTTTTTTCAACCACACATTTTTTAATAAAATAATATTACATGTAAATTCAAATTTTTTCTTAATTTTTAACCACACATTTTACATCATTCTACTATTCTAAAATGTATTATTTCAATAAAATGGAACTCAAACAGGCTTTATAAATGCTTTAGTGAGAGAACAAACAGTATGTCACACAAAATATATGGATAATAATTATAATTTTGAATTAATGTATGAGAGGCTTAAATATATCGAACAAAAAATTGAAGCAAGAATTTCGATAGAAAATTGAACTTGAACGAGCTAAATTGGATCTATTCATGGGTTTCAACCTTTCCATTTCTCGATCAATTTTATTAGGTAAAACCTCCCAACCTAGAGTTGTTAATGCCCTCCCTGTCTTCCTCCAAATGTTGGGCACATTAGATAATGGATTAAAAAAAAAAAAAAATGCAAAGTAAAATAACAAAAGCAAGTAAGAATAGGACATCATTAGCCAGTGGGCTAACTATTTTTGGTACCAGTGGAAGAATTAGGTTAGATAGTTAGTACTTGATTATGAGTTAAACCTGTTTGATTTCGAATTGCTAACAAATCTGAATTAAGATATTGAAATATTTTGTAAGATATGATACTAATAATTTACAAGGAAAAAAGTTACATATTTTTATATCAATATTAATTAATTAAACAAAACGATGACTGCACAAAAACGCATTCAAAGTGCCCTTGTAAAACGTAAGGCAAACCGAATTTCGCGTTAAAAGTGACCAAAAAAAAAGTGTATGCAAAAGAAGTAATTTAAAACACCTTTATTTGAACAATCCTAAAAGTCTCTTTAAAACTATGAGATAAATATGGATGACTATTTAATCTTATCATGATACATAGATAAGTCATATATACTCTAAAAGTGTTTATTGTACTATGGTTGTAACTCTCATTTTAAGTCTTATAAATATGGGGTCTTAGTTCTCAATGAAAGATATACTTGAGTTTTGACTTTCTATTTTCTCTCTTATATTTTCTTTCGTTCCTCAAATTTTGTAATACGTTATCAGCACGAAGAAGATCATCAAAAATAGACACAAAATTCGAGATCAACATTGCAGAAAATCGCAGGGTCTGGACAACCCGCACATCCGTGATCAAAATGTTTACATTTCATCGTTCTGTGGTCCGATCGTCATGAAATTTGGATTGAACGCTGACAATTCATTTATCTTCAAATTCAACAGTTATGATCAAAATCTAACGGTTCATTTATGAAAAATATCTACGTGAACATTAGTAAATTTTTTAAGTACTATAAATTTTTTCAAATTTACATGTTTAAAGAATACGAGATTTGTCAAATATTCAAGGTTTTCTAAAACTTTCAAATTCAAGTAAGTCCATTCTTTAAAAGTTCTTCTATTTTTATTGTAGAATGTATTTGTGAAGCTTTATATCGGTTAAATATTTTGATTTAACTAGTGCTCCTGAAGAATATTAACTAGAAACTCTATTTGTACTAAAGTATTATGATGTTGAAATTTGAGAAGAAATACAATCCACCTAATATAAATGTTCTAGAAAAATATTAGGTTTATGCTACACTACCAGAAGGAAATTGTCAGAAGCTTGTAAACATTTATATTAGGTGGATGCTAAATATTGAAAAAATTGATCCGAAAGATATTGTCAAGATATGACATTTAGGAAAAATACCCAAAAATGAGAACTATGAAGAAGTAATATTCTTTATTGTTATCTTTAACATTCTATTTGATTGGTATTTTGAGATAGGGAAGTGGATGAAAACACTCCACTACAAAAATACAACAAGATAAATTTTTATCCAGAAGCACCAACCAACTGGGTCGGAAATTGCTTTGAATTGGGAAATATACTTTGCATATATCCCAGTAAAGATCTCAGAGAAATAGCCCAACTTCCAACTAATGTCAGGAAGGCAGTGAAAAGATATATAGAAGTTGTCAAAAGTACAAACATATATATCAAGTTCCACTCAACAACTATGGAATGAGATCATTTTCTTGAATATATGCAGTCATCGTTCCATGTTATAAAATTGGGACTTACAAATCAACATTTTTTACCGACTAGTCAAAAAGTTGTTAAAAATGGTTACCAAGATATCATAAATATGATGCCTTACAGAAGAGCAAAATGGTATAAAGAAATATTTGAACATGTAACTCAGTTAATTACCGAGAAAGAAAAGATATGGATCTATCCATTTGAAGATAATATAATCTATTCCAATACAAGGATCCCGACAAAGGATGAAGATATGTATCTTTTTGACAATTTAATATCCACTATAATCTCAAATCAAGTTAGTTGTTCAGAAGATATGGCAAAAGAATTATCCAAGATACTCTAGGATTACAGTAATCACCATTATGAGCACTGTGTTGTAGAAGATATAAGCTAAGCATCTCTTAATAGTAAAAAATTCCCTGCGGAATTCTTTGATTCAAGGATGGAAAAGTAATGGAGTCAATACAGTGACCCTTTATCCCTATTTTAATATAGTCACTTTATTAAAGAAATACTGTTGTCACTAGGAGACAGAAGATAATGGAGATATGTCAAATCCAACCATCCAAGATTACACAACAAAAGATAGTGAAAGACACTCGTAAAGATAAGGTTGCTTTCACATAACACTACCCAACAAAGGATAATGGAAGGATAGCTGTAAAGGTAAGATTTCTTATCACCAAAGGAAGGACTCAAGACCTCTATAAAAAGGGAGGAGGCTCAAGTGGTCAAGATATCCCCGGAAGAAATATCATCTCAAATCATCTACTCAGAAATTAATCTTTTGTAATCTGTATACACAACTTGTATTCAGAAATATTATTAGGAAGTCTGAAGATAGCAAAACTTGTAATAAGGTAATCACTTATGGAGTTTTAAATTTCATAAGGTGAGTACCAAAGGTATGTGAATATAATATTAAGATGAAGTTTGTTATGTTCAACAAAGTTTTCACAAAAGGATTTCATTAAGTTTCTCATGATTTCTCGGCAGTACAGATAGAGATTTTAAAAGATTTTCAAAACATTGTTTTGAATGGATGTTAGCCATGCTAAAGTACCCTTCTTTGATGAATGTTTTAGAGAAAAATGGCAATTTTCTAACAAGAAATTGGAGCACATTGTGTATGAGTTATCTTTTAAAATTTCATACTAAGTAAGAACTTGATTCTAAAAAGAATTTGGATAGAGGTGAAAACAAAAACTCTGAATGCTGTGAGATAGCGTCTGTGGCAACACGGCTAGTTCTCTAGAATGAGAAATGCAACCTTAATTGAAAAGCCTTTTGCGGAAGCAGTTGTGGACCCAAATGATTTCAAAATATTTTAAATATTCATTTGATTCAGAAAATTGATTAAGTACAAGCAAGGCAACTATAAGAACATGCTGGAGGGAAACCCTAGTTATTTCCATTGATTACTGTAAGTTATTTACATGTTTTTATACGCTTATACTTTAATTACTATTGATCTTTATGAATACTTCACAAGCATCAACATCCAATAATTATTGTCTTAAGTTATATTTGAATGAAAAGGATATTTCGTTTTTACTAAGTATAGTTGAAAAATCTGAAGATATACTTCCTGTAGATAGAGAAAAACTTAAAGAAATATATTTTGATATAGATTACGCTTGTAAACATAATATATTTATGATATTTTGGTAACCATTTTTAACAACTTTTTGACTAGTTGGTAAAAAATGTTGATTTGTAAGTCCCAATTTTATGACATGGAACGATGACTGCATATATTCAAGAAAAGGATCTCATTCCATAGTTGCTGAGTGGAATATATATATATATATATATATATTTGTACTTTTGACAACTTCAGTATATCTTTTCACTGCCTTCCTGACATTAGTTGGAAGTTGGGCTATTTCTTTGAGATCTTTACTGAGATATAAGCAAAGTATATTTCTCAATTCAAAGCAATTTCTAACCCAGTTGGCTGGTGCTCCTGGATAAAAATTTATCTAGTTGTATTTTCCGTAGTGGAGTGTTTTCATCTACTTCCCTATCTCAAAATACCAATCAGATAGAATGTTAAAGATAACAATAAAGAATATTACTTCTTCACAGTTCTCCTTTTTGGGTATTTTTGCTGAATGGCATATCTTGACAATATCTTTTGGATCAATTTTTTCAATATTTAGTTTAGGTAAAGTTTGGCTCAATGAAGAGCTACCTTCGCTGTTTTTGATATCTTGAGTATCTTCTTTACCAGTAATAGGCTTAATTATTCTCTGTGAAGGGATTCATATTACTTTCTTTTCTTTCCCTTTATCCTCAGGAAGAGCGATAGTATTCACTGGTCCTTGTGAAGGGATACTAGACTTGGTACCAGTAACTTTTGCCTCAGGGCTATATTCATTCTGTCTCGAAAATTATCTTGTATATTTTGAATTTGCGTTTCCAAGTAGAAAACTTTTATCTCAAGTATCTGGACTTTTATCCTTAATTGTTCTAACTCCATCCCTACTAAGATAATCAAGAAGAAAGTTAGCTTCTCTTTTTATATGCTCAATATCAAATTTGAAATAAGAAAATCAAATTTGAATTCTGATAATATATCTATTGACAATAGATGGATCAACGTTATTTTTTAGAAATGCTTTTACTTGAGTGTTATTAGTTCTAATTAAGAACTTTTTTGGCAGTAAATAATCTTTATATTTTTGTACTCCTCGCTTTACAGTAATGAGTTCTTTCCTGTTCATCTCATATTTTGTTTCAACTTCTTTGAATATTCCTGATGTGTAACCTGCAAGTATCTCAGGACAAGAACAATTCTTTTCACATTTATATTCTTTATGATTCTTTTTAACCTTTAGTAATGCACCCAAATAATTATCTGATGTATCCGTTTCAAGGATAAAGAAATCTTCTTCTTGTGGAATTACAAGTTTAGGCAAAACTCTTCATTTCTTTTTTATCTTTCTTATATTTTTACAATATTGTTCTTCCCAAAATCATATTACATTCTTTCTTAATTTTGGAAGGAAATAATTTTTTAACTTGGCACAATTTTCAATAAATCTTTCAGCATAATTTAATATACCAAGGAAGCTTTGTAACTATATTTCATCTTTGATTTCTTCGGAAAATTCTCGAAATTTTTCACCAATATGATATTATAATTGCAATTCTCCTTCTTTTATGAATATTCCTAAAAGCTCTATCTCTGTTTTAGCTATTTCAGCTTTGTTTTGAGAAAATGTAATACCATATTTTTTTCATAATATAACAAAATTTCTCAAAATATTCAATATGTTCATTTATATCATTTGACTGGATAAGTAAACCATCTACATAAGCAATACAGAAATGAGTGATTAGTTTGATTAACTCATCCATTATTTTTTAAAATATTTGTGGTGCATTTTTAACCCAAATGACATTACATTCCATCCATATTGTCATAAAGGATTGGGGGTACTAAATGCAGTTAGTAGTTTACTTTCTTCTATAAGTACGATTTGTCAAAAACCTGATTT
Source organism: Fraxinus americana (assembly GCA_035079005.1). Lineage (NCBI taxonomy): Eukaryota > Viridiplantae > Streptophyta > Magnoliopsida > Lamiales > Oleaceae > Fraxinus > Fraxinus americana. The sequence goes on along the minus strand of CM068706.1, from coordinate 33,012,720 downwards.
ACAATCGAACTTTGAAAATATCTTCTTATTTTGTACTTATTTAATATGGGTGTCCTTATTAGGCAAGTAATATCCGTCAAATTTAGTAACTTCATTTAACTTCTTATCGTTTATCACCATCCCGACTTTTCCTCTTTTTATCTCACTATGTTTTCTAACCATAAAGGCTGGGCTGCTATGTGGACGTTTACTAGGTCTAATCAATTTAGTTTCTAGTAATTCTTTTATCTGGTCCTTAAATTATTTTTGGTCTTCCACACTATATCTCATTGGTTTGACTCTTACTATAGTGTCTGGATTGATTAGTTTTATCTTTGCCTTTACTTTGTCTGTGTTCCATTTTTTGAATGAGTTTTCTGAATAGGTTTCAGAAATTTCTTTTTTCAATTTTTCTGACTTATTTTCTGTTATCATTTTTAAAACTGTAACTGGTTTAATTTTTTCCGTATTCCAACATCCACCACGCTGGGTTAAGGAACTCCGATGATTAATTTCTTTATATGCCATACTAACAGCTGTAGTTATCTTAGGTGTAAATATCTTATATGCACAAGGAGTTGTGAACATATATATGTCGACATATTGTGTAAATTGTACATATTTTAGTAGAAAATTTTGTCCTGGTAAAATATCACATCCAATTGTGGTTGACATGTATATTGTATCAACAAATACTTCTCTAAAAAATATTAGAAAAGGTATTTGTACAGCATATTTGCTATATATTACCTTGTTTCCATCTGCTGTTGTACCAGTGACAACCTTCTTTGGATCATATTTGCAGTATTCGTTTGGTAGTACATTTGATAAACATAAGCTTATTGTACTTCCTATATCTAGATAAGCAAGAAATTTAATTCTGCAATAATTCCTTATATTGAGTGTAATTTCAATATATGGACTCATGAGATTAGTATTAATTACTCTTTCTATGATAACAATGGTTTCATATTCTTGATATGATAATTTGATTATCATCAATTGTTATTTTCAAACATCCTTGACAAATTTTATAAGGGCTAATTTCAAGGAAGTTCATTCCTAATAGTATAGGTGAACGACTGATTCCATATAATTCATTTTTATATAGTATTATTTCTTTAGTATATTCTTTTTGATCATCTCCTACAAAAATAAGAGAGAATATTACATATTTTCTTATTTCAAGATTATTTCCCAAATAATCTTTGAAGATATATGGTTCTGATAACTTAAAAGCTAATAAATGGTTTGTAAATTTACAATTTACATGACTTTTATATGCTCCAGTATCTATAAGGACAAGAATATTCTTCTTGTATCATTCTTGATTAACATATCTTGTCTTGATATAATATTGTGAACTTGATGGTTTATCAATACTTAGTTCCCTAAATTGGCTTACCCTAGAGTCTTGTCTGGAGGGGAATCTTGCAATAAAATTATCTTCTTCTAGACTCCCACTATTTCTTATTATCAAATTTCCTTCAGAATTGATTTCTCTTGCTTGTTTGTGAAAATCAAGCATTATTTGTTCTGGTATTGTAATTTCACGTTTTTGATATTTTATGGGGGTACATATTGAGCTAATTCTTCAAAATCTTTATGTATGATAATATTATAAGTTATTTTTCTTAGATTATTGTGATGGCTAGAACTAAAATCAAAAATTGATTTTATGCTGATACTAAGGGTCTTACTTTTTCGTAACATTTTCAAGTTTCCAATTCTATAATATAAATTGAAACTTTGGTCAATATTTTCATCAATTAGTGAAACTGCATAGTTTGGTTTTACTGTGAATATTATCTTCTGGTAGACTAGATTTCCTACAACAGTTCCTAATAGAGTATCTATAGGATCTTGTAAGATTCTATTGTCCATACAATATATCTCTATTGGTATATTCATACATTCTCTAAAGAATCATTTTACCATGATTTGGATTCCTCCTATCTCAATACACTTTAACTTGCTTCTTATGTTTTCTGGAATTTTGGATAACTTTTGTCTTACTCATTATTTTGTAATTATAGGGATCTTTGTTTTTCCCATTGTGTCTTCTATATTGATAGATATTTCTTTGTAGTTCATACTTACAATAGTTTTATTTACTCTTGGCAGTATTCTAAGAATCCTTGATGTAATACATCTTTTTCTTGCAAATGTAATATCTTCTTAGTTATTCCTTTGTACTTTCTAGCATCAAATGTGATTTCTTGGTTTATACCTTCTATTGAGTCTTCAACTTCTTCAATTGTTTCTACTTCTATTTCTTGATTTATTTCTTGTATTTTTTGATTCATATAAACTATCTCTTCAGAATCTTCTTTTGAGGATGATGTATCTAATTCATAAATGATACTGCATTCACTGCTTAAATCTTCAAAGTATTCAATTGACTCTATATCACTATCATTTTGGAATTATTCATAGATTCTAAGAGTTTTTATATTCTGTTTATCTTTTTTTAGGACATTGAGGGGCAATGTGTCCTTCTTCATTACAGATAAAATATCTACATTTCTTAATATATTTTGATTTTGGCTTTTTAGTCCAATTTCTTTTCTTGAAATATTTTTTATGTGGTTTAAAAAATATTTTCTTAAACTTCTTGTAGTTTCTGAATTTTCTCCTCTATTTCTTATATGGCTTAAACATTTTTTTGTGACATCCAAATTGTTCAATTTGTCCTAAATCTTTGTAGCAACATAAAGAGTTTCTTTTCATCTTATATGCTTTCTTACTTTCTAATGATTCTCTACACCAGATACTTACAATTCTTTTTGTAAATTCAATCCTACATCCAAGACTATCTTTATTCACACAATCTTTTTCTCCAAGAGGTAATAGTTTCTCATATTCTTTTAATAATTTTATTCCCTATGGGAATGATAACTTCATAAAATAAGACCTAAATACAAGTTTATTGTCTTGATAATCTCATTGATTTAATATATAATATATCTTTTCGAATCTACATGTGTATCTTTCTAGCTCACATATATCACATCACATATCTTCAAATTTTTCATTGCTATCATTCCTTCATTAAAAGTTTCTTCATCAACTGTGAATCTGTGTCCTAAGAACTCCGTTCTTAGGACTCTTTCAAGTCTTCTTAATATTTCTTATATATTTTGCTCATTCAAAGTATTCATATTATCTAATGTTTCAGTTGTATTTTCTTCATATTTTATTCTTCTTTTTATATTTTCTGGTAACTTTCTCCACCATTCAGAAACAATTCCTCTGAATGTATGTTCTATAAATCCAAAAGTTGTATATATTTCCCATTTGTTAAATTGTATAGCTAAGTTTGTACTTTTTATCCATATTTCAATGACTTTATCTTTATCTACACAATCAAAATCTAACCAAATCCCTATTGTATGAATTTGTTCATTATAAGATTTCATTAGATTTATTTCTTTTATGGATTGTTTTCTCATATTTCCAGTGTATCTTTTTTGTATTTTTCTATATTGATTAATACAATCTTTATTAGGTATTAGTGTACCATAAGTATATTCATATTCTTCATCACTACTAAATTCTGTTTTTATATTATGACTAGTTGATGGATTTGTAGCGACCGCGAACTTTTAAATTATATAAATTAATTTTCTCGAAAAACGTGTCGCTAAAACGTAACCCTAATTTTCTAGAGAAACGCGTTCGTCTAGCCGTTATAAAAACGAATTCAAATCTATTCGATTGAATCCAATCTCGAATAATTATTTTATGAGTGGTGCTATGTGTACACACACTTTTTTACACAATGTTTTACACCTCCCTCACATGGAGGGGGGCCCACGATTATTTTATTATGTGTGGGCCCCCCTCCATGTGAGGGAGGTGTAAAACATTGTGTAAAAAATTGTGTACACATAGCTTTATTCTTATTTTATTATCAATTTCGAATTATTTTATTTATATCCAATTTTTATTAGATTCAAGCCAATTATTTAAAATCCAACATTTATGGTCCAACAAGGAAATCATTTTAAATCCAAATCACCTAAGCCCAATTAAAAAACCCTACAACCCAAATGCTAGGCCCAACTATTCCTAGCCCAATTACCCACCTAGGGATTTGTGCCCTAATTCCCACTATTCATATATCAACCTCATCCATCCTCTCCATTTCCACAATTCACGCAGCAGAAATCTTTGGGTAAGGAAACTTCAATTTTCTTCAATTCATTCACTGGAAAATCATGTTGATGCTAGAACCTAAATTTCTAGCACCAACAAGATAATGATTCCAATCAGCTACATCCTCAACAACCAAGCTCACCACCAAACCTGCAAACTCACCTTCCCAAACCGAGAACATCAGACCACCAAGTCACTGCCCAACCAACACCAAGCTGCAACCTCAACACCACCATCTCCAAAACCGTAACCAAACTTCACAACCTCGCTGCACCATCCTCAACCATGCCACAACACCACACTGTAGCCAACCAAACCCAGAACCACCATTTTTGAACCTCCAGCAGAAACCCAAGCTGCAACCAACTGAACCACCCACGTTTTCAGCCTCAAACCACCACCAACTCGAAACCACCAAACAGCAGAAAACGACCAACACCTAGCAGCTCACCTAAAACACCTACTGTCCACCTCAAACAAGACCACCCAACTCGTAGCTCCAAACCGAGAACCACTACATTCCACTACCAACCAAGCCATCTCCTTAGCTCGAAAACGAGAGCAAAACTGCTCAACACCACCATCCAAACTCCAGCAGAAATCGCACCACCACAGCCACTGCCAACAACCTCAACCCAAAACCCAATTTTCGAACCGCCAAGTGCAACGCACAAACCGTAGCTGCAACCCCAAGATCGACAGCCACTTCACCCAAAACCCACCTCAAATCAACCCCAAAACCAAGAAATAGCATAACCAATAACTTACCTCACTTCCCATCCATTTTCGAGATCGATTACACCAACTGAAAATCGAACCCGAACCCATTGGCCTTCAACCCATACACCAAAATCCCCTTGCCACCTCCACCCACGCATCGGCGCCACCACGCGACGGTGGCGCTGAGCTGATCGCCTCGCCGGTGGTGAAATCAGGGAGGGGCGAAGCCCTCCCATCGCCACTCTCTCTCTCTGTCGTAAATGAGAGAGAGAGAAATGATATTTTTTTTTAGTTTGTTTTGATTTTTGGCTTTATTTTGATTTTTAATTTCTAAAGAATATGTTTTAGCCCCCAAGTTATAAATTGTTTTAAGTTAGTCCCTAAATTGTTTTTAGTTTAGCCCTTAAGTTTAAGTGTTTTAATTTCAGTCCCTTAATTTTATTTTCAGTTTTAGATAATGTTTAATTTAACCCCCAAGTTTATAAATTATTATTTCAGTCCTTAATATTTTATTTTCAGTTTCAGCAGATTTTCAATTAAGTCCTTAAGTTCTGAAAATGTTTAATTTCAGCCCTTTAGTTTTATTTTCAGCTTTATTATATTTACAGATTAGTCCTTAAACTATTAAAAGTTATTATTTTAGTTTTCAGCTTTTATTTTCAGCTTTAATATATTTACAGCTTAGTCCCTAAACTTATGGAAGTTATTATTTTAGCCCTTAAAGTTTTATTTTCAGATTTAATAAATTTCCAATTTAGCCCCTAAACTTTACTTTATCATTTTAAGTCATTTATTTCAATTCCAATAATTTTCAATTAAGTCTCAAACTTTATTTTAACGCTTTAAAAACTTTAAAGTTCGAAATACTAATTCAAACTTATTTTCTATTTTTGGCTAGACGATACGTACGAACGATTAGGAGCTTGAAGTTATTTTCCCGCTCCACTATTCACGCAACTCGAAATATTTGAGGTAGATTCGCCACCATTAATTAGTTTAAATTATAATTGCATGCTTTATGTGAATTACGTGATTTATATACTTTATGCATAGGATGAGAATGTGTTATATGCGATATATGATATTGTTATGCTTGCCATAACTTATATGCTTAATTGCATGAGAAAGAAAGAAAGAAAGAATCTCTTATGAGATAAGAAAAGAATGTTATGCATAACTTATGTGCTTCATCCGCACAAGAAAGAAAGACTACCCACAGCCCATGTTTTTAAAGAGTCTATGATTTTCAAGAAAATGAACCAAAGATGATATCACGTTGTATACTGCATGAGTGTGTTTTCAATTATTCTGTAAATTAATTATCGGCGATGAGTCTACTGAGTATTTCTTCGAAATACTCATTCTGCTATTTTAACAATATTTGCAGACTTCGAAGGCGATCGTGATTGATTCGGCAGTGGTGGTATAAAAGAATTTGACTATCGAAATTATTATCTCTTTGAAGTTTTTGTATTCGAATATTGATAACATTTTGTCGTTTTCCGCTATTTCTAAAATATGATATTTAAATTTTAAATATCCTATGAGTTTTAATTGCCGACGTAGTTTTTAATTGCAAAATGTGATTTTAAAAATTAGGTTATTTCCGCAAAATTGATTGACAAAATTAGGGCAAAAGACGATGACGTGGCAATCCAGGTTAACAGAACTCGGGGCGCTACAGGATTATTGTTCATCTTTGTATTTTTCATTTTTTCAGTTAACTCTTCTAACTGTTTTTCATATTCATTATATTCTTCACCAATGGATTCTAAAAATTTTTGTTCTAAGTCTTCAACCTCTGTTATCATATATTGTTTTATCTCATGATTTTTTCATTTATCTTTCTGTATTATCCTGAAATCTTGAGGTGGATTAATTATAATCCTATCTTTTCCCTTAAATTTTTTTATCTAAAAGAGTGTTTCCTATTTGTATATTATATTCTAGATTTTCCAATCTTTTGTATATATATTCAAAATTTTCATTTGTACTATTTTTAGGTAAATAATGATAACGAGATTTCTTATATTTTTCAACTTTTTTCAAAAATTCTTCAATTATATTTTCTTCGTCAATTATGTCCATCATTATTTTAGGTACGTAACATGGCTCTGATACCATTTTCGGAGTGCGTGCGGAATTATGACCTGTGGAATTATGATCTATTTTCTTAGCATTTTCTAAATATTTTATTATATGTTCCTTTGTTATTCTTCGGTTTATGAGAATGATATAAAATCTAATAGTTAATCTATGTCTTAACCTTTTATATGAATTACACATCTTATGAAATTCAGGTTTTCTCATTTATAATTAAATGATACTTTATATTAAATAATATCTAGAATTAAATTTATCAAAGATTTTAGGTTTATAAATTTTTGGGGATCTAATTGAAGTTTCTATATTCTTATAGTGGCTTTGTTTGCAAATTCTATATAGAAGGGTACTTTTGGAATTCTACTTTTCTGTAATCTTTCTGTAAGTGAATAGTTATGGTAAAGCAGAATTATCCAAAATATTATCTTAAAGAGTATGATATTACAGTTTCAATATTTTTCAATATTTCAGAAAAATATTGATATATTGCTCCAAAAGAAGCAAAAATGATAAATATTAGTTTTCTTGAAAAATATTGATTATGTTTCTGAAGAAGCATAATTTATATATATTAATATTTTAAAAGAATACTATAATTATATCATAAGAATATTGTTTTGCTACTATAGAAGAGTCAATACAACGTTATGTGTAAGCATAAAATTTTGTTATTGATAGTGATTTATTCTCTATCAAATTAAAAAGAAATATACTGAGTTTTTAAAATGTAGCCCTTGTTTGAGTCACATTATTTTTTTCATTTTCATTCTCCTACTCATTTTCGACCATATATTCTTCAATAAAATAATATTTTCCATCACATCAATAATTTTCTTTTTTTTTTAACCATATATTCACCATTAATCTACTATTCCAAAAAATATGGCTCAAACACACTTGTACAATATAAATGAAACAAACATTATATTGAATCAAAAGTTCAATAATTTAATGCATTATTGTTTAGCATGTCCAGTTAGATCACCACTGAATCAATAATGATGTGAAATGAGAACTAAAACGAACATACATAAAAAAATCAATAGATTCTTTCATCCAATAAATTTCTATATGTTATTTCTTCTCTTTATCGAAAGTATGTGATTAATTATCACTAATTAAAATAGGGACTGAATCATTTACATTTCTGAAAATTAATTAGGGTGATATATGGGACACGTCACCTTCAATGTTGACCACTAGATTTTATTTGTATTTAATAAATTTGATACATCTACTGAATGATTGCATGTTATTCGCAATTTGAAGTTTGCGAAGTTACGGTTCAAAATTTAAATTATGAGCATAATTTTCAGATTATGCAATTATAATGATATGTCTTGTTAATATTAGTGAGCTTAAATCTCAACATTTTAATAAGTGTTAGTTAAGATGACAATAAATTGTTTAACATTATTATTTGTAAAGTGCCTCTAAATTAATTTATAAACTATTACAATGGAGAACAAAGTGCTTTCCATTTCTGTATAGCGAATGCTATTAATATCATGCCACCATAAAAAATTTCTCCTTATATTTGACTCATGATCAGAACCTAATTTTTCATCTAATTATTTTGACAGTGCTATATATATATACAATTGATCCACCATAATTCATCGAGATGAAAAGTGAAAAATGCTGGTAAAATAAATCCTTATAAAATATCTAAAATCCTAACCAATTATATTTTATAGTGCAGTTTGCTGCCTATCAATTTGATTGAACTATTTTCTCAGTATTGGATGGAGAAATTAAGAAGTTGGAAATAATGCACAAAATAAATCATTATATTATCTAGATAATCGCAAAAGATAAGTCGAACCAAAGTTTGAAAGAAAATTCATTTATATGCATTTATTGATCAAAGAGTTCAATATTATCTCACACACCAACTTTAAATGCTCTAGTTTGAATTGACGTCCTAGAAAGATAATTTATTAACATTGTATTTGGTATATCGATGACACATGAATACAATTGATTCTAAAGAGGAAAACTCTCGAAAAAATGAGCAAAATGGTCCCAATTAAAAGGCGTATAATCTTAGAGAGTATATAGATTTAACTAATTATAAAGTTCCAGATGATGTTCAAGTACTTGAAATATTGAAAGTATAGATATCTCAATAAGTTATGTAAGTATGAGAAAGAAATAATCAAAAAGAAAAAGGTTATCGACAACAAATTTGTACATGATGTTCTATGTCATAGTTTTAATAGCGAGGAATTGAAATAAATTTGTCAAAGCCTATCGATCAAATAAATGATTTGCCAAATAAAAAGATGCAATTCTAGCACAATTTGAACTTATTAGAGAAATTTGAAGTTTTTGGACTTGTAGTCCGAAAATCTAAAGATATATACTTATACGAAAAGTAAATGAGAAAAAAAAAATGAATTCATAGCATGTAATACATGACTTTTAACATAATAAATTTTGTGAAGATAACGGTGGATGCAATCACAAGTCTATATTTTGTCATCATGACGATGCACGAAATTTGAAATACAATTATAGTCAATTTATCCAGCATGACTATTAATATTATCTTTGAAATATTTAATATGCTTGAAGTAAATAATTCAAATGATATTATTACGAGATGAGTAATACTCGTTGCACTCTTTTTCCTTGACCAAAGTTGTCCCATCGGGACTTTCTAACAAGGTTTTTAACAAGATAAGTTTTAATAGTGTATTCAAAGAAATAGTGTACTATTTTTCTTTTATTAGTATTTTTCCAACTTCACTTTCCCGAATAATGTTTTAACTAGTCATATTATTTGTGTAGTAATAAGTATCCAACCTACAAGACTTCAGATTACATCTTAAGAACATATTTTATTCGTCATTAACCAAACATTAAACAGAAAGAAGAAGAAAATGCCGAGAAACAAAAACCTAACAAGAAACATTCTCAACAAATCGAAAAGGGATAATTGCAGCAGCGGTACCAAGCATTTTATTTATCAGCAGGCTTTGCCCAAACCTTTCGTTTGTGCCACCCACAGTACCAAATCTTTCAAAATGTAGCAGTTGAAGTCCAAATGGATGCTTTTCGTTAGTTTGACCGTTAATTGACCAAATAATTAATTTTGACAATTATTTTTGACTAATTTTAAAAGTTTAAAATGGTCACTTTACATTTTTTAAAAATAAAATAACTAAAATAAAATAATTAAAATTAAAATTAAAAACCTAAAACCAATTTTATCTTCTCCATTCACCCCCACCCCAAATCTTGGGAGATCTTCAAACCCCAAATTTGTACTCAGCCTCAGTTTGAGCCCCATTAAATTAAATTTCATTACATTAATTTTTTCTCTCTTCATTTCAATCGTACATTCATCAAATAAAATAATATTACACACAAATCTAAAACTTTTCAACCATACATTCTTCCATCAATCACTATTTTAAAAATTTTCAACCCTAAAAAATGGGGGCCAAATAAGTGCTCAATATGAGGAACATGAAGAGTATTGTGGAGACCATGAGAATCAAAGAATTGTAGTAACAGAACATTTATGGTTTTCATCTTTCAACTAAAGATCTCCTAATTGATTTACAAGATCTTGCAAATCCTCACCTCAATCTGATGTTTATGTTACAAAATCTTCCACTTCTGCAACTAATGGTTCATTGGCTACCAAGATTTTGTTAGCTTGATAGTAAAAAATGAGATCTTCCCCGAGCATTTCCTTCAACATACCCTCTACTATAGAATTCAACTCGGTGCCAGGGCCAATCTCTGATGTAGTGTCCTTTGGAGTGGATCTCTAATTGAATGTTCAGAAGCTCCTCTTCATCTTGACTTGTATAGTTCGAAGACTGATTAATGCCCATTGCAACGGATACAACATCTCCTGCAAATTCTCGACACTTAAGACTCATAGTGAGTCTCCTCTTTTGCCCAATTTTTAAGCGCTCTTGCTTCTGTGCATATTTATCCATATAATACTGGACAAACATCGAATTTCCGAAGGCTTTAGCAATGAAACTCATCATTTGTTGTTGCTTCCTTTCAATGCTTCCTCCACACCAAAATGCCCCAACTCAATACATGAACTTCCTCCTTGCGAAGTCAAGTTTTGCATGACGTTTCTGTTGGATTTAATTTCTTAAGTGGGCTACATGGTTAAATACAAGGGAAAATTCATAAATAAGGTGATTAATTTACACCAATTCAAAAATCATGTTTATAGTTTGAAAATTCAAAAATCAATTTTTTTTTAATTCTAATATAATATAATATAATAAATCCACCCCACATGCACCACCCCTACCGCTCCGAGGACTATTCCGGCGACCACTCTTCTCCGGCGACTATTTCGACAACCATTCCGACAATCATTCCGGTCACAGATTTATAATTTAATTAGTCACATATTATTTTTCAGTCACAAATAATAATTTTTATACGTCACTGATTATTTAATGGTCATAGTTCAAAAAATTTATAGGTGACATTTAATTTGTTGGTCATAGATTTAAAAATTAGTTAGTCACAGATCAAAATTTATAGGTCACACGATCACAGATTTCCAAATTAGTTGGTCACAATTTTTTACGTTCACAGATTATATAATTTTTAGGTCACAGATAAAAAAATAGTTAAATTGGTCACATATTTTCAAATTAGTTGGTCACGGATTATTTTTCGGTCACATATTGTCAAATTTTTATGTCACAGTTAAATACTTGGTCACAGATAACCAAATACTTGGTCACATACCACTGAAATAAAATGTGACCTATAAAACCAAATAGTTGGTCACGTACATCAAAAACCCAACCCTCGGTCTTGATCTACCAATAGTTGGTTACATACACCAACCGAAACAACCGCCAAAAATCATCACAACCACCAGGACCACCAGGACCTCACCAAAATCGCCGCCACTTCCGCCACAGCCACCACAGCCACCAGTACATGTAACTGCACAACCAACAAAAATACCTAAAACCCCCCATCAACACCAAAACACCACCAACACCAGAATCGCACCCAACCACCACAACACCACCACCAACACTGCACACCACCGCAATCGCAATCGCAACCGCACCACCACCACACTGCACCGCCGCGACAATGACAACCGCCGATCCAAAACTACAGATCCGAAAACATAGATTCAAACCACAAATCCAACTCTGCCAACACTAAAATCAAAGCTTACTCCACCTCCAACTCCGTCAAATGCTGCGCGACGCGTTGTAGCGACGATGTCACCGTAACGCTCACATCATGGCGCGACTGCACAGCAACCACCAGAGGTGGCATCAGGGGCGGACACACCCAATGACTCTTGCTAAGTAGAACAAATCGGAAGAGAACGGTTCTCTGGGCGGGGATCTCCGACAGTGGACGCTCCTTGACGGCGACGAGCACTCCTCGACGACGGTAGAGAGAGAAGAGGGGGGAGATACGAGAGAGGAGAGGGAGAAAATGAAACGGGTGGGAATGAAATTGATTTAGAGTTGTATATATAAATATTTAATTATTAATTTCATACTTGAGTTTTGATTAAAACAATTTTGCACCTGATTTTTGCACTTGGATCTTCAAATGTCTGGAAATATGTAATTTCGATTACATGCAATTTCGGCATATTTATGTTGAATTCGATAATTAGCGTCTTCCCAATCCTTCACGCACATTAATGCTTCCAAAATATTTTCTTTTAGTCGACTTCGGATCTCAGAGAGAATCATCTTCCCTGCACTAAAAGCAGACTCCGAAACTACAGTGCCAACCGGAGGTGTTAATAGATATTTTGCAATTGCAGAAACTATTGACCATCGACATTCGTTATTTCGTCAGAATTCAATGTCATCTTCTGAACTTTTCCTTACTGATTTGTTACCGGCAAAATATAACTAAAGTAATCGATTAATTCAAATGTCAACGCATTTGGACTAGTACTCAAAGTTTGAGTTCATGCAGTGGACAACAAACTTCTACTACTAGAGGAACCACATGCATATGCAGTTGAATCATATCTATATCAGTTTATGTTTTCGAATAAATTTAAAACTTCATCGTCGTTGTTGACGTCGAAAATTGTATAGACAAGATTCAAACCAACTTAATGGATGGTTTGTAAGAGATAAATTGCTAAAATAGTAGAAAAAGAGATAAATCTGTATCAGAAAGAAAAGCTTGTAGAGTGTGTATTGTATGTCCTTCCCTCCTCCCATTAGGGAACCATTTAGTCATGCTTATCGGTTCCCAAAACAGCCTACTGGCCTCAAAAAATGGATTATCTACGATACTTTCATTGATCCTTTGTTGATTCTTTGATGTTGGTAAGAACAACTCATGATGAGGTTGAACGGGGAGCAATTTTGGCTGCTTGGATAGAGGGAGAATGATAATACTTGTATTCATTCCAGCATCAAGAATCAGGATCCCTTCCTCCTTCCATTAGCCTCTATTTATAAGCCTCTAATCAGGCCACTTGGCCTTTCCACGTCACATCAACTACAGTACCGAGCTCGGAAGGTACGCCAATGTTACCTCTTAATTGGTTGTCGAGCTCAACTTGTCAGGTCATCATGACTTTATCCTTACAGGTGGTCCCCAATAATTAATGCATTACTTAGGGGAGGATGCTAAGGCATTTGATTGGTGGATTTAGGAGGTGATGTCATAGACCTTTTCATGTGCACTCTCCTGATTGGTGGGTCATATATTCTGTCGGTGATCCTTTAATCATTATGTCTCCTGGCGACCTCCGAGGTCGGAGCTTGTTCTGGTGAGGTCGGAGTACCCCTAGGTCGGAGCTCGTTCTGCTGAGGTCGGATTACCCCCAGGTCGGAGCTTGCCTTGGTGAGGTCGGACCTTTGAACACGGTTGGCTCTTTTTTCCATTTTTTACAATTATTTACAACAATAAATGTCTTGAACACGTGTATCGTTTTGACCGGCAAATGAGTTATTACGCACTTTATAATATATTGAATTATCTAAGCGTTGCAGCATGTACAACCTTAGCTCGAGAGTAATTCTTTGTAGGAATTCGCATTAAGCGTTGTAGCACATGCAACCTTAACTCGGCTTGCTTCGTGAGCATGGCTTGAATAATTCCTTGTAGGAATTCGCATTAAGTGTTGCAGCACATGCAACCTTAACTCGGCCTGCTTCGTGAACATGGCTTGAATAATTCATCGTAGGAATTCGTACTAAGGGTTGTAGCACTTACAACCTTAGCTCGGCCTGCTTCGTGAGCAGGGCTTGAATAATTCCTCGTAGGAATTCGCACTAAGGGTTGCAGCACTTACAACCTTAGCTCGGCCTACACTTGGGTAGGGATTTATCATTCCTTTTGTAGGAATTTCCACTGAGTGTTGCAGCACTTACAACCTCAGTTCGGCTTACGCTTTGGGTAGGGCTTTATCATTCCTTTTGTAGGAATTTCCACTGAGTGTTGCAGCACTTACAACCTTAGTTCGACCTTCGTTGATTTCCCAAATTTAGTTAATTACCTCACTCGAGCGAAATTAACCCTAATTGATTGATTAAACCTATTATATCTCTATGTCGATTAAAACCAAATAATCGCATTAAATATTTGTGAAAATAGCTCAATGGGTTACCTAGTGTTAGTGGTATATCTCTATCAACTATACAAATCTAGGGTTTCTACTATTTGGTAAAAAATGTACAATTTTCTCTCGAACGACGTACAAATCACTAAATATAATCATTCATTGGCCATATAAATGAAAATGCAATAATAATAATAATAATAATAATAATAATAATAGTAGTAGTAGTAGTAGTAGTAGTAGTAGTAGTAGTAGTAGTAGTAGTAGTAGTAGTAGTAGTAGTAGTAGAAACACATGAAATAAGTGAATTAATATCAAAAAGCAAATATTAAAATTAATTAAGGTTATGTTAAATTCTACCATAAATCCCAACGCAATAAATTAGCCCATATTATAAATATGATAGATAAGAGAATATTTATATCAATGCATTACAAATGATAGAAAATAAGAAAGAAAATACAAGATTAAAGATAAAACCCATTTTGGATGAATTTGCTTGAATCTTGATTCTCCCACTTCTTCTCCACATTTTTTTTGATTTATTCTTCTTATTGTGCTCTTGATTTTGCCCTCAAAGTACAAAGAAAAAGAAAAGAAAAAGAAGAGAGAAAGAAACTTAGGAAAGAAAGAAAGAAGAAGAGAAAAGAAAATGAAGGAAATGTCAAAATTGAAGAAAAAACTGCTGCTGCCATGTTACGTGTAGGGTTTTTAAATTTTAAAACTAAGTTTTCAAAATTTGCAGCCTTGGTTCCTGAGTTTAAAAAAAAACAATTAAAACGGTCCTCAAATTAAAGTCAATCCTTTCCTTTTTTTCATTTTGCTGTCAAGTCCTCCGATTAATTACACAATTAGTCCCTAAACTTTGATCTTGTACATTTTGGTCCTCAAATTTTGATTTTCATTTCGATTATGCCCTCCATAAATTGCATCCAAGATCCTTCAACTTTATGCTTAGTTCACTTTGGTCCCCAAATTCACAATTTTGCACACTTTTAATCCTTTTCCCTCTCATTTTGTCTTTTTCTTTTTCATTAGGGTGATTTTTATCTACAAAAGCAATAATTACATGATTGTGAGTAGAAATTCGCTCATTTTTATTAATAATAAACATGTTTAACTATTAAATAAGTGTGCAAAAACACACTTATCAGGCTACATGGTTAAACACAATTACATTGGGCTATCTAAATTGATAGGGCCGAACAAGTGATCTAATTATTGGGCTTTATAAATGTCTAAACGGTATGAGCTTTGCAATGTGTAGAGACTGGGCTCTAGTCCAATTAGGGTTGACAGAAACCTAATCGACTAGTATTTAAAGACTTATTACGTGGTTATGGTCCCAAAGCAAAATCAAAAAATTATTCCAGTATTCTCTACTGTATCCATCCCAGAGAGAAATCGATTGAACACTAAGGACATTTGACTGTGGAAGATCAAACCCTGTTGCAAACAATGCCAATGGATTCAGGTAATTTTTTCAATTTACTTGTTTTGATGATTTAGCATGATTGATATTGGAAAACTAAAGATTTAAAGATTTTGGATAACAGTTTCGTCTCCACTTGATTGTCTTCAAAAGATTCTTCTGTCCTCCCAAAAATCCCTCATTAGCAAATTCCCATCTATCGGAATCCACCTTTATGGGTTTTGAAGATTTTCCAGAGAAGAAGAAAGTGAAAATAGATTTTTAATTTTAATTATTTTATTCTAAGAAGAATGTAAAGTTGTCATTTTAACCTTTTAAAACTAGTCAAAATAATTGTCAAAATCAATTATTTGGTCAACTAACGGGCAAACTAATGAAAATCATCTATTTGGACTTCAGCTGCTATATTTTGAAAGGTTTGATATTGTAGGTAGCACAGATGAAATGTTGGGCAAAGTCTGCTAATAAATGAAATGTTTGGTACCACTGCTACAATTATCCCAATCGAAAATCAAAAATCAAACACAATTTCTTGTCATGGATCAAAACTACAATCAACGGCTCCTTTAGCTACATTTTTTCAAGGGATCTTGTGCATTTTATTCTCATAATCTTAAAAAAAAAAAATCAACATAAATCCTACAGGTTAGTAATTTCTTTGATTTATATCGTTCAAATTTTGTTTGATTTTTCAGTAATAGATCATTATTCAGTAAAAGGAAAGAAACTATTAAATAATTTTGCAGAGTTTCGAACTTTTTTATATGGGGGTGTTTGGTGCGGATTAAAATTAGATTTTTAGTAGATTTTGATATAAATTTTTGAAATGTATGGTTGAAAAGTCGTGGGACCCATAAAAGATGTGGTTAATATTGATTGAAAACCACTGCACCCAATCCCCACCATTGTATCCAAACCGCTACACACCTCATCAAAGAAAAAAAATACGAACCACCACCGCACAAATCGCAAACCTCAACCGCACAGATCTCGACGCTACCCAAACCACCACACACGACCGGCCTTGCAACAACGGCCTTGCGAAGTCTTCGACGACGTCGGCAGGAAGAAGAGAGAGGCGATAGAGAGAGGGGAATAAGATAGGTGAGAAATGAAAGAGATAATGAGAGGTTAGAGAGAGAATGAAGATGTGAAATGATTTTTGATTTTCAGGGTTTAGGTAATTATAATTTAGATAGAGATGAATTAACATCTGATTTTTGTATAAATAAAGTTTATATCTGAAATTTGAAATTGAAAGTTTAAAAATCCGGTTTTGTGTAATTTCCTCTTAATTTATTTTCTGTTTCATACTGGGCCTAATTTCCTTGAGATGTCGGTCCAATTCTATCTTTGATCTTAGATTGGTAAAATTGGGTTGGGCCTGTTTTTAATTTTAGGGATAACCACACTAGGGAAGATTTCATAACTAAGATGTTTAATTTTACCAATTTCAAATTTAATAGATTATGTTTAAAATTTCAAATTTCAAAGTTTTTTAAATTTTATTTATAAATTAATTAATTGAGCATATATTTTATTAATTAAATATATTAAGTAATATATTAATTAAATATATTAAGGTCACAATTTCATGTAATTTGGTCACAAATTCCATATAATTGGTCACATATTATTAATTAGTCACAAATCACAATTTTCATATATCACAAATTATTTTACGGTCACAATTCAAAAATTTTATTGGTCACAATTTGGTTATCAGTCACAAATAAAAAATTTATATGTCACAATTTATTCATCGGTCACAAATCTATCAAATTAATAAATCACATATTATTCATTGGTGACAAATCACAAATTTTATATGTCACAAATTTTTTTACGGTCACAATTCAAATATTGACGTGACAATTCAAATATTTATTTATAAGTCACAAATCACAAATATTATAAGTCACAATTTAATGGACAATTATAAATTGTCAAATTATCGATCACAAATTAATAGTTTTTTAGGTCACGCATTTTTTTTGTCACAATTTATCTTTGCATTGGTCACATATTGTTTATTGGTCACAGATTAACTAATTTAATAGTCACAATAAACCAAATAATTTGTGACCACAACCAACACTTGTGACAATCATCGTACAACTCCCTCTGCAGTAGCACTGCTACCATTGCCGCCAAAACCACCACCTTGCGACAGCAACACCACCACCTTAAACAAATTAACACATCGCGAAAAACACCACCACCGCCCAAAAATCAACGAAACCACAGGCCAACCACCTCACCACCACAACCACCAACACCGCCGCCACCACAACCTCACCACAACTAGAACGCCACTGGTTGTGTGCAGTTGCTCTCAAATCAGATCTAAAAATCAGAACGCTTGGCGGCTTCCGTCGGCTCTACTTCGCCACCTTTGGCTGCGGCACGATCGAAGGCTCGATGGTAGAAAACTAAAGCAGATCTACGAACGGCAGTAACGACTCTCATGCTGGTCGCACAACAGAGAGATGTTGATTGGCTATTCGATGAGAGAAAGAGCCTAACATCGACGGTGCTCCGGTGGTGGCACAACATAGAGAGAGGGGGGGGAAGAAAGGGATAAAATTAGGGTTTTGGGTTTGGGTCATTATGATTTAGAGATAGAAGATAGACGAAATAGATGAATTAATATCTGATTTTTGTATAAATAAAGTTTATATCTGAAATTTGAATTTTGAACTTTAAAATTCTGATTTTTTGCAACATTTAGGAGATCAAGTTGAAAAGTTAGGTGAATTGATACAAATTGTAATGTTACAAAAACCAAATGATATTATTTTGAAAATTCAGGTGTATTTTCAAATCTATTATTTTTTCTTATAGTATGTAACTTTTTTACATTAAAATTTGAGAAATCCTCGAATTTTATAAGTTACAATGATTGTAAGTTAATTTACGTCATCTAAACAATATTACATCGAATCTAGTCACAAATTTTACTCCATGATGACAATTAATTTGAGAAAAGTTGTAACTGATCAATTGTACCTTCGTCAGTTAGTTGTCCATGGCTTCAAGAATCACCTTATTCCGACATCTATAGCAAAAGTTATGCCCAAAATACTAAAGCCTATTCATCACACATTTGGGCGAATTTCCTCTATCGAACATATTGTACTTTGTAACTTTGGGCATTTTAGCTTGCTCCCTTTGGACCTTGGCTTTTATAGCCTGAAACAAAATTTAAACATTAAAAAAAATACCACGAGTCGTAAATGGTAAGTTTATAGTGAACGACAAGTGTACCCCTACAACCCTAAAAATTATTACAATTGTATCCTTAATCCTACCCTATAAATATGGGGCTTTGTTCTCATTATAATACACACAAATGTATTGACTTTCATTTTCTCTCTTTTCACAACATTATCAGCACAAAAGCTTAATTTTTCAAAATTTAGTGAATGTAGTAATTTTTTATTAAGCATAATCATCTACAATATGTACCAAAATTAATTTTGTGACATGCAAATTTTTTTAATATACACATACGTCATAGCAGTACATACTTACAATGAGATTCTAACTTTCTTTTTCAATTCACATCTATATACATGTCTGTTTGCATTTCTATATGTCCATTCATGTTTATTCCATTCATGAATATACATATGCATGATCTATGATTTATGTCTTTGAATTCATGTTTGTACAATTTTTATGATTTATGCCTGTACATAAAATCACGTTTTTGAATTAATCGTATGAAGCTGAATTCACCAGTTTCTTAATCACTTGTCTTCGAATTAGTTCATGTTTATATAAATTGCCATCGTGATTTTTGCATTAATAAATGTCTTTATGCGTAAATATTCTGCAGTGTTCTAAAAGGCGCGAAAATGCGCCGCCTAGGCGCGACTCGTGGGAAAAACGCGTCGAATTCGGGGAATGCGCGGAAAATGCGTTTTTGGGTTTTTTGTTCGAAAATGCGCGCGCATAGGCGCGCATTGTCCCGCATTATGCGCGCCTAGGCGCGCATTGTCCGCGCATTTTAGAACAAAAATATTATTTTTTTTTTTGGTAATTTTTTTTTATATAAAAATATATTTAATGCCTTAAAAATATGAAACGCATTATGACGCTTATTCTTCGCATTGACACGCCTAAACTTGTGATTCTTGATTCTCGGCCTCGACGCATCGCAACGCATTACGCATTTTAGAACATTGATATTCTGTACTATGCTCTTGAACATATTTCATTGAATATATTTCATACTAAAATATTCTACCATTAAATTCAGTATATGAAGATTATTTTCCTAATGCATGTTTGGAAGATTTTTTTTGCTAATACATTTTTGGTAATTAATTTTTCAATATAAATTCATATTATATCTATATGGTAACTAAATATTTTCAGATGTTCTTCTATAAACTTTTTAAATTAATAATTTATTATGTTGTTGCTCCAAAAGCAGCACAACATTATAATTATTATTCCAGAAGAATGATAATCGTAGATCTGTCTATTACAAATGTTGTTGCTTCTGAAATAACACATTGTTATCAATATTCTAGTTATATTTTACTTGCTCTCAAAGAATATAATTAAATAAAATAAATTGTGTTTTAACTCCTGAAAAATAAATTTTTATACAATTTATTATTTCAAATAATAATATGTTATTGCTCCTGAAGAACATGACACTCTGATTCCAATATTTTAGAAAAATATTGATATATTGTTCTTGAAGAAACAAATATATGGCTCCTGAAGAGCTAATATTTCGAAATAATAGTTCATCGTTGTCCCTGGAGTTGTACAACATCATAATTAATATTCTAAAAGAATTTTACTTGTTCATGAAGAATATGAATTATAATTATCAATATTTCAGAATAATATTAAGATATTGCTTTTGAATGAGCAATGATAATAAAAAAACGTGCTCTCGAAATAGCACATGTTTCGAAAAATGTATCATTTTGAATTCATATTTATCTCTAAAGGAAAACATGTAATTAATGTCATGAGAACATTGATTAGTTTGATATCTTAAATGATATATGATTATATAATGTTTAATCATATTTTTCGAAATTAAATAATTGAATTATATCTAATATTGATCCAAAAGTTTAATTTGACTTTATCGTTTGGCATGACCAGTTAGACTGTCACTGGAGAAATAATGATGCGAAATTAAATAATCAGATGGATATTCAATGAAAAATCGGAAGATTCTTCAATCCAATGAAATCATATTTGATGTTTGTTCTCTTTATTGAAAATTGGTCATTGATCATTACTATTTAAATAAGGATTGAATTTCCTATATTTCTGAAAAATAATTAGGGTGATATATGGGGCCCCATCACCCTCTACGTTGACCATTTAGATATTATTTGTATATAATAGATTTGATACAAATATTAGATGATTGCATGGTGTTCGCAACATGAAGTTTGCTAAAGTGCTACTCAAATTATGATCATAATTTTCAGATTATACAATTAAGACATTGTGTCTTTTTAATACTAATGATCCTAAATCTCAACTTTTTAGTAGGTGTTAGCTGAGATGTCGATAAATGGTTTAACATTATTATTTGTTAAACGTCTCCAATTAATTTAATTGAGAACTAAATATTTCTCATTGATAAGTGCAAGTTTTTGCATTTATTCGGACCATTAAATCTAATTATTTGTGAGTTATTGTTAGTATTTTACTATTTAATTTAGTTATTTCTATTTTTGTAGGTGATGCAAGGTCAAAATCCCAAATTGGAGGAGAAAATGGATAAAGGAAGGAAAAAGGATTAAAAGTGCACAAAAAGATAAACTCGAGGACCAAATTGTAGCCTAAAGTTGGAGGACTTGACGTGCAATTGCTAAAAATTTGGCTACAAAATCAGTATTTGGGCAAAAAGTCAACGCCTAGGCACAACTGTAGTAGCGCCTAGGCGCCACTGTAGCGTCTAAAGTGCTGTTTGGCCATTTTCATTTTTTAACCCATTTTTTTACTCAAAAACACGATTTTGGGTCTTTTAAAATGGGATTTTGTGCCATTTATCTTAATGGAAGAATATGTAGGGTTCAAAACAAGAGAAAACCCCTAACCTCCCTTTCTTTTCTTCTTCTCTTCTCTTTTTTTATTTTGATTTTTTGGAGATTTTTGGACAAAGTTTAGAGCTTGGCAATGGTGAAATAGCTTGGAGAAGAAGACCAATTGATATTTTCTTTATTGATAAGTTTTTCTTTTCCCTAATTTATTTTCCATTAATGAGTGTAAGAATTTGTTTGTTATTTTTGAGTATTTAATGGGTAACTAAATATATTTGTGATTAAGGGTGATTTCAAACCCGAGTTATGATTTTCAATTAATTTGTGCTTTATAGTTCTCTTGATTGATGTGTTTAATCCATTGATTTAAATGTTTATTTTATTTTTCTTAATTGTTTGGGTGGACAACTAAATGATTGAGTTGTTTCAATGAATGCTATTTTGGGATTTATAGTACGTAATCGCTATTTATTCTAAAATCTTGTGGCAATTACATTTCAATAGATTATGAGGAATTTTCAATTGATTGTATGTGGATTAAAAATTAAGTAAGTAAACCGAGCTTGTGAGTTTGCCCTTAATTCAATTCTTCTATTTTGTCGTAAAGCTTTTGTTAAATTAAATTTAGAGAGCTTGTTTTAAGTTGTTTAATGAATAGGGTTGAGTAAAGAGCTTGTTTTATTCAACTAACATGTAAGAAGAGATCGAGATAATTGAATTTGTAATTATTCTCGAATTGTTGTTAATCTAGAGAACGAAAATCTATTGCAGTAATTGATATGAAAATCAGTCTCGTGGTAACGAAATACCCCCCAATCACATCTTCACATCTTTGATTTGAAAACTACTTTGTTTATTTCCAATTTCAAGTATTTTCTATTTTGAACATTGCTTTCTTTAGTTTAACAAACCAAAATTCAACCCCCCATTTAATCAATTTCGTATTTACTTTTGATTTTATTTTCTAGTGTGCAATTGATTAAATTGAACCAATCCTCTGCAGGAATGATCCTTACTCGCCATATTACTCTTTAAAACGATACATTTAAAGCTAAGTAAGGAAATTAGTTGGTACGTCATTTAGACGTTATCAATTTTGGCGTCGTGTCGCCGGGAATTGTTATATCAATTTGTTAATTGTAATATTTTCTTTTTATTGTTGTTCTGTTCATTTTTGTCATTTTCTTTGTCGTATAGGTTGTGAATGAGCAAAAAGACCACAACACACTACAACCTAAGATTAAGAAAAGAAGCTGACACATCGGGAAGTAGAGAAGACATTTCTCCAACCGAATTTCTAAGGCGATTGAGCATTGAATGCTCAAGTGAGTTCGAACACATAGAGTCCGAAATGGCGGATGCAAATCGGACATTAAAGGAACTTGTAGCTCCAACTTTTGTTCAGCAACCTCTATGCATTCAATATCCTCAATTAGAGGTGGGATTTGAACTAAAGTCCGGAATGATTCATCTACTTCCCACATTTCATGGATTTGCTAGAGAGGATCCCAATAAATATTTGAAAGAGTTACATATGGCTTGCTCAAGCATGAAACCAACGGGTATATCGAAGAGCAAGTGAAATTGCGGGCATTCCCTTTCTCTCTTGCAGATATTGCTAAGGAGTTGTTTTATTATTTGTCTTCCGGTCTTATTACCACATGGAATGAAATGCAAAAACACTTTTTGGAGAGGCATTTCCCAGCTTCAAAGGCTACAAATATCATGAAAGAAATATGTAGCATTCGATAATTTCAAAGGGAAAATCTCTATGAATGTTGGGAGAGATTCAAGAAACTTTGTGCTAGTTGCCCAAACCACCAAATTAGTAAGCAATTACTTCTACAATACTTCTATGAAGGATTACTCTCGATGGAGAGAAGTATGATTGATGTAGCTAGTGGAGGAGCTTTAATAGATAAAACACCAGCAACCTAAGGACTTGATAGCCAACATGGCCACTAACTCACGACAATTTGGTAGTAGAAAAGAAGCAACAGTTAAATAAGTAAGTGAGATAGGAGTAAACTCTCAAATTGAACGACAATTGGCCGGTCTCACTTCTCTTGTACAGCAAATAGCACTTGAGACAATTCAACAAGCAAAAGTGTGCGAGATTTGTTCTATTGCGGGACATCATACTGATGCATGCCCGACACTACAAGAAGGAGCCGCAGAGCAAGCAAATGCAATTGGGGGATTTCCAATGCAATAGAGAAATAGATATGATCCATATTCTAACACATATAATCCCGGATTAAGAGATCATCCTAATTTCAGTTATGGAGGAAATCATTTCATAGCCCCACAACCACAGTTTAATCATCCATCGGGTTTTAATCAACGATGGCAGCCACAATACTCTCAACCTCGTCAACAAACTTCGTATCCAAGTTCAAATATGTCTCTTGAAGATATGGTTAAATCCTTAGCTTCTAGCACAATGCAATTTCAACAAGAGACAAAGACCTCAATCAACAGTTTGGAGACATAAATGAGTCAATTGGCCAACACGGTGGGTAAATTGGAGGCTCAAGGATCAGGAAAACTTCCTTCTCAAGCAATCAACTCGAGAGAAAATGCTAGTTCCGTGACACTAAGAAATGGAAAGCTTTTACAAGAGGCACAAAAGAAGATGAAAGATCATGTTCAAGAGTCAACGCAAGAGAAGAACTTAGTATGTGAGAAAGATGAAACTACGACTCCAACCTCGGGATCTAACGTAAATTCTAAAATTTCTATTCCTACTAATGTTCCCTCCCCTCCATTTCCTGGTAGGTTTGCGAAGTCCAAAAGGGATGAACATGAGAAGGAAATATTGGAGACTTTTCGCAAAGTTCAAGTGAACATACCACTTTTGGATGTCATTTATCAAGTGCCCCGTTATGCAAAGTTCCTCAAGGAATTGTGCACTAACAAACGTAAATTAAAAGGTAATGAAGTGGTAAGTGTAGGGAAAAATGTCTCAGCAATTTTTGCAAAGGAAACTTCCACCAAATGTAAGGATTCGAAAAGTTTTACTATTCCTTGCATTATTGGTAACACTAGGTTTGAAAGAGCAATTCTAGATTTAGATGCATCTATTAATGTCATGCCATATTCTATTTATGCTTCCTTAAATTTAGGACCACTTAAAGAAACTGGTGTTATTATTCAACTTCCTGATAGATCCAATGCATTTCCCAATGGTGTGTTGGAGGATGTTTTGGTGCATGTAAATCAATTGATTTTTCCAACATATTTCTATGTTCTTGATATGCAAGATGAGTCAACATTGTTGTCGCCACCATTGCTCTTGGGAAGACCATTTATGAGGACGGTGCATACAAAGATAGATGTACATGATGGTACTTTGACAATGGAAATTGATGGTGATATTATTCGCTTCAATATCTTTGAAGCAATGAGGTATCCTAGTGATGTGCATTATTGTTTTTCAATTGATATAATGGATTTATTAGTACAAAAAACTTTTGAACTATCAAATGAAGATGTATTGGATACCACTTTGATAAAAAATATTGATGTTAAAAATCTTACCGGTTTGAGCAAGAATCTACAATTGTGTGAGAATATAGTGGAAATCGTGGCATCACTCGAGTCACTACCGAGCATTCCACCAGGTATAATCTTTCATATATTACTCTTCCGATATCTAAAGAGAAACTTTTACCTTCGGTGATGCAGGCCCCCACTTTAGAACTCAAGCCTCTCCTTGAGCATTTGAAGTATGTATATTTGGGAGAGGGCGAAACATTACCGGTGATCATTGTAAAGAATCTCACAACACTTCAAGAAGATAGGCTTATCCGTGTGCTCAAGGGACACAAAATAGCTATTGGTGGACCATAGCCGATATCAAGGGGATAAGCCCTTCCATGTGCATGCATAAAATATTGCTTGAAGATGGAGCAAAGACATGAAGAGAACCACAACATCTCTTGAATCCTCCAATGATGGAGGTTATGAAGAAAGAAATTTTAAAATTGCTAGACGTTGGTGTTATCTTCCCCATCTCAGATAGCAAGTGGGTAAGCCCGATCCAAGTTGTTCCAAAAAAATTCGGAATCATAATGGTGACAAATGAAGAGAATGAGCTTGTACCGACTCGGGTCCAAAAGGGTTGGAGAGTTTGTATTGATTAGAAAACTTAATTGTGCAACCCGAAAAGATCACTTTCCTTTACCCTTCATTGATCAAATGTTGGAAAGATTAGCAGGTCATTCTCACTATTGTTTTCTTGATGGTTATTCAGGTTTATACCAAATTGTGATTGCTCTTGAGGATCAAGAAAAGACAACATTCACTTGCCCATTTGGCACATTTGCTTACCGTCGCATGCTATTCGGTCTTTCCAATGCTCCTGCAACCTTTCAAAGATGCATGATAAGTATATTCTCCGATTATATTGAAAGCTTCATAGTGGTATTCATGGATGATTTTAGTGTTTATAGTAATACTTTTGATAGTTGCTTGAAAAATCTCACACTTGTGCTTAAGAGATGTATGGATGCTAACCTAGTACTTAATTGGGTAAAATGTCATTTCATCCAAGGGGATAAAAGTTGATAAATCTAAAACTGATTTAATTCGTTCTTTACTTTCCCCAACAAGTGTGAGGGAGATTCGTTCTTTTATTGGACATGCAGGATTTTATCGAAGGTTTTGTTGACCTATGGTTGATTTCATCCTCAATGTTTTGATTATAACAAACAAGATTAATATTGTTTCTAACAATTGATTTTGAATGATGATAGTTCAATGTTAAAATATATCGAGTATTGCCAAAATCAACACATCATAAATCGGACTCGAAATGAATAGCAAAGTGAAAGTTAAGCTTTCAAGTCAAATCATTCGAGACGAGAGCTTAAAAGATCAAAATCAAGACTATTAAATCGGGCTAATGAATAAGGTCAAGATCGAAGTCAAGTATTAAAGCCAAACAATGAAAAAAACTTCGAAGTAAGATCAAAGACTAGGCTTTCGAGATCATATGTAAAGGAATAACACTTTGATCTTTAGTAATGAATAACAATAGCTCAAAAAATTATTGTGCACGAAAAATTATTTTCACTACCACTTGCATAAAATGTTTTGATCAAAAGTAAACTTGATTTTCAAAATGATGTTTGAACTTATATCATATTTTCATTCAAAACCTTTTGCAAAAAAAAAAAAGTTATCGGTCAATCAGACCGTTCTGACTTCTGACACCCAACTGCTATAATGGTAGTCCGATGGGTACTGGACGTCCGGTTGGGCAGAACTTTACCATTTTGATTCCTATAAATACCAATTCTTTTTCATTCATCAACAACAACTTCAAGAGAGTTCTAGTGAAATATGTGAGTGAAAAATCTTCTTTGAACCTACATCTTTATATTCATTTAATCTATTTCTTTATAACAAAAACTTTGATTGTTAAATCGAATTTCTTGAATTATTTCTTTTATCAAAGTTTTTCATTTCTCTTTGTGCTTAACTTATTTATATCAATCTTAAAAGAGAAATATATTTTTGAAGAAGATCTTAGCACTTACATTGTATAAATCTTTCTACTTATCATGTTGAAAACTTTGATTGATTGAATCATATTTGCAAAGTCATCATATTCATCAAATTTTCTCTTTTCTCTCTTAATACTTGATTTATTACAATCATTCATTGAAAGAGAGATATGTCTTGAGAAGATTCTTTGAACTTACATTGCATTCATTTATTCCTCATCTTCTCATTAAAACCATTTGATTGATTGAATCAAACTTGGAAAATAATCATATCAATCAAAGTTTATCATTTCTCTCTTAGCACTAAATTCATTACTATTATTTATTAAAAGAGAAATATTTTGAGAAGATTTTTGCACTTACATTTCATAAACTTTTATACATCTTCTCATTGAAATACTTTGATCTGGTGAATCTAATTTTTAATTATCATATTCATCAAAGTTTTCATCAAATACTTGAGCTATCATTTGTTACTATCCATTGAAGTGTTATCCTCTCTTTGTATTTAATTTGTTTATATTATTTATCGAGAGGGGAATTTCAATCACTTTGGTTAAGTGTGGGTCGTGTTGAAATCCCTTAAAAATATCAACATTGTATGAGGATCGGTGCTCCTTATTATAAGTCACCGTCTGGGTCATATTGAGGTCCCGTAAAGCTCAATAGTGTAGGTCAGTTGAGGTCCTGTGAAGCTCAACATTGTATAAGGATTGGTGTTCCTTATTTGTAAGTCACCGGAAGCGTTGTAAAGGGTTGGATTGCACCATAAGTCAAACAACATAGTGAAAAGGCCTTGCTCGTGCCGGAGAGCTTGGTAACGGAGGACGTAGATCATTGCATTGGATAGAACCTTCATAACATATCATTTGCACTCTCTATCCCTTTTACTTATCGCTTTCATATTTGCACGTATTATTTGATTGATCTACTTGCTTGAACTTGCTTAAGATCATTAATTTATCAACTTATTTTTTAACTTACGTGATTATTCGAAAAAGATTTAAAAACCAATTCACCCCCCTCTTGATTAGTTATTTGGGCTAACAGGTTTATCAAGGATTTTTCAAAGAGTGTAAGACCATTATGCAGTCTGTTGCAAAAGGAGGTGCCATTTTATTTTGATGAAGATTGTAGAAAGGCATTTGAAAGTTTGAAGGAACTCTTGACATCGACACCTATCATTCAACCACCAGATTGGAATAGGCCATTCGAGTTGATGTGTGATGCAAGTGACTTTGCATTGGGTGCCGTTTTAGGGCAACGAGTTGGAAAGACAACACATGTTATTTATTATGCATCAAGACCTTTGAATGATGCCCAACTGGATTACTCTACTACTAAAAAGAGCTTTTAGTAGTTATTTTTGCCTTAGAGAAATTTCGTTCATATCATTGGCACTAAAGTAATTGTCTTTTCTGATCATGCAGCTCTAAGGTACTTGCTTGCCAAGAAAGAGGTAAACCCAAGGCTCATTAGATAGATACTCCTCTTACAAGAGTTTGATTTGAGATTAAAGACAAAAAGGGGATTGAAAATTCTGTAGTCGACCACCTCAGCTGTCTTATCTACGAGAGAGAGAATCTCTCATTGCAAGAGAGTTTTCCCGATGAACAATTGCTTCATGTCACGGACACATCTCCTTAGTTTGCAGATATAGTGAACTATTTAGTCACTAAGAGAATTCCAAGTAACTTGTCCACTTCTCAAAGGCAAAAACTCAAGACAATGGCCAAGTATTTTGTGTGGGATGAGCCATACTTGTGGAAACATTATCCGGATCAATTGATAAGAAGGTGCGTACGTGAAAATGAATTTCATTCAATACTATCATTTTGTCATTCCTATGCATGTGGTGGACATTTTGGAGCAAAGATGACGTCTCTCAAGGTGCTTGAGAGTAAATTTTATTGGCCCACCCTATTCAAAGATACATTTCTCATTTGCAAATCTTGTGATAGATGTCAAAGAGTTGGTACGTTGGGAGCCCGAAATCAAATGCCACAAACACCCATTCTTTTTGTTGAAATTTTTTATGTTTGGGGCATTGATTTCATAGGACCTTTCCCTTCGTCTTATGGTAATCTTTACATCATACTTGCCGTTGATTATGTATTAAAATGGGTGGAAGTAAGGGTCACTCGAACTAATGATTCTAAAGTGGTTGTGGATTTTGTCAAGTCCAACATTTTTGCAAGGTTTGGGACACCAAGAGTTATTATTATTGATGGAGGGCTTCATTTTTGTAACCGCTCTTTTTGGGCCCTATTGAAGAAATACAACGTCACCCATAAAGTGTCTACACCTTACCATCCTCAAACTTGTGGGCAAGTCGAAGTGTCAAATCGAGAGATCAAATCCATCATCGAAAAAACTGTGAATCCCAATAGAAAGGATTTGAGTCTCCGCCTCAACGATGCACTTTGGGCCTATCGGACGACATACAAAACACCGATTGGCATGTCCCATTTTCGGTTAGTTTATGGAAAGCCTTGTCACCTCCCGGTTGAACTTGAACACAAGGCATTTTGGGCAGTCAAACAATACAACATGGACCTAGGTGTGGCGGGTGATCAAAAAAAATTTCAACTCAATGAACTTGAGGAAATTCGAAATGACGCCTATAAAAGTTCAAGAATTTACAAAGCAGAGACAAAGACGTACCATGATAAAATGATTTCAAGAACAACTTTTGTTGTTGGACAAAAAGTTCTTATTTTCTACTCGCGTCTTAAGTTATTTTCAGGTAAATTACGTTCTCAATGGATTGAGCCTTTTGTTGTTACTAATGTTTTTTATCATGGTGCAGTAGAAATCAAAAGTCTACAAACTGAGAAAGAGTTTAAGGTGAATGGGCTCGATTAAAACCATATTTTGATCCCTTTGTGCCTCAAAACACTGTTGAAATGCGATTGGAGGATCCGATTGAAGAAGCATGAGAGGGGGACAAAGTCTAGCTAAAGACTATAAAGAAGCGCTGGATGGGAGGCAACCCATTGTTCTTTATGTACTTTTTTCTTTAACACTTATCTTTATTTTTGATTATTTTTGTTTTCCCAATATGGCAGATTCTCATTGCAACGAAGTTTTGAGCTTTAATTGTCGCCAATGGGTCCCTACAATCCTCATAGCCATCACTGTCAAAACCTACTTAGGGGAGTACTTGAACCTCTTTCTCTTTCTATTTCTTGCTTTTATATTGAGGACAATGTGAAATTTAAGTTTGGGGGTGAGGGTTTGTGCTTGTTTGGTTGGTTTGATAGCTTTGCCAGTTGTGTTTTGAGTTATTTCATTTCATAGATTTATGAAGTGTGGACATAAATGCTAAATGTTGGTTATTTTCCTCCACTTATTCCATGATTGACTCTTTATTGTGCACTTGGGTCATGAGGCACTTGAGGTTGTTAAGTGAACTTAAAAGACCATGTTGTTAACATTTCTTTGATCACTCTACCAATGAAAAGATAAGTTTGGGGGTTGAACCGGTGAAGGAAATTATTTAGAATTGTATTAGTTCCCTACTCAGTGATTGATTTTATGGAGTGTTCTTAGACTTCAAATGAAAGTTAGATGTTATTCTCTGTCTAATTTGTGAAAAAAAAATCTGTAGGAAAAAGTTGCCTACTT
Organism: Fraxinus americana; assembly: GCA_035079005.1. Classification (NCBI taxonomy): domain Eukaryota; kingdom Viridiplantae; phylum Streptophyta; class Magnoliopsida; order Lamiales; family Oleaceae; genus Fraxinus; species Fraxinus americana. Next base: position 32,981,610 of record CM068706.1, on the reverse strand, counting down.
TAAGGAGTGTGAGTCAGCATTGAGTAATCTGGCCCTATGCACACCAATGTCTAGGAGACAATCTACTAATGAAGAAGGCTACCCTTAGGGACCAGAGCGAGAACTACCTACATCGGAAAAAATAAAAAAAATGGGATGCTATGAGCATATGGGGTTGATAATGTTGAAAGATTGATAGACTGTGAGTAATTTGCCTAATGAAAGTTTATAGTCTAAGCACTCAAAATAGGGAAAGATTGAGTGATTTGAGAACAACCTTATGTTTTTGACACCTTGGGCTAAAGTGAAAATATCAAGTTTGGGGGAATGTGCATCCCACGAGTGAGAAAGGAAAATTTGACCATTGAGGGTCGGGAAGATCACCAACTTGTGTATCAAAATGAATTGAAATGACTACACACACACACAAGTCAAGCATGGTGTAAGTCATAAAGTGTTTGTTGTAGCATTTTTGTGTACATTTCGTAAGTCATATGCATAATGTGAGAACTAAGAAAAAATGGCTAACTATCTAACTTTTGTATGATAGTATTATCATTTGGTTTCAATTTGTGTGTTTGTACGCTTGTTTGTTTAGCTTTGTTCGAGAACTAACAAAGATTTGAGTTTTGGGGTGTGATAAGTTCGGGTTTTTGCATTTATTCGGATCATTAAATCTAATTATTTGTGAGTTTTCGTTAGTATTTTACTATTTAATTTAGTTATTTCTATTTTTGTACGTGATCCAAGGTCAAAATCCCAAATTGGAGGAGAAAATGGATAAAAGAAGGGAAAAGAATTAAAAGTGCACAAAAAGATAAACTCGGGGACCAAATTGTACAAGTGCCAAAAGTTGGAGGACTTGAAGAGCAATTCCTGAAAATTTGGCTACAAAATAAGTATTTGGGCAGAAAGTCAGGGCCTAGGCACAACCATAGCAGCGCCTAGGCGGCACTGTAGCATCCAAAGTGCTGTTTGGCCGTTTTCATTTTTTTAACTCATTCTTTTATTCAAAAACACGATTTTGGGTCTTTTAAATGGGATTTTGAGCCATTTCTCTAAATGGAAGAATATCTAGGGTTCAAAACAAGAGAAAAACCCTAACCTCCCTCTCTTTTCTTCTTCTCTTTTCTTCTTTTATTTTGATTTTTTGGAGATTTTTGGACAAAGCTTAGAACTTGACAATGGTGAAATAGCTTGGAGAAGAAGACCTATTGATATTCTCTTTATCAATAATCTTTTCTTTTCCCTAATTTATTTTTCATTAATGAGTTGTAAGAATTTGTTTCTTATTTTTGAGTATTTAATGGGTAACTAAATATATATGTGATTGAGGGTGATTTCAAACCCGAGTTATGATTTTCAATTAATTTGTGTTTTATAGTTCTCTTGATTGATGTGTTTAATCCATTGATTTAAATGTTTATTTTGTTCTTCTTGATTGTTTGGGTGTACAACTAAATGATTGAGTTGTTTCAATGAATGCTATTTTGGGATTTATAGTACGTAATCGCTATTTGTTCTAAAATCTTGTGGCAATTAAATTTCAATGGATTATGAGTAATTTTCAATTGATTTTATGTGGATTAACACTTAAGTAAACCGAGCTTGTAAGTTTGCCCTTAATTCAATTCTTCTATTTTGTCGTAATGCTTTTGTTAAATTAAATTTAGAGAGCTTGTTATAGGTTGTCTAATGAATACGGTTGAGTAAAGAACTTGTTTTATTTAACTAACATTTTAGAAGAGATCGAGATAATTGAACTTGTAATTATTCTCGAATTGTTGTTAATTTAGAGAATGAAAATCTATTCTAGTAATTGATATGAAAATCATTCTCGTGGTAACGAAATACCTCCCAATCACATCTTCACATCTTTGATTTGAAAACTACTTTGTTTATTTTCAATTTCAAGTGTTTTCTATTTTGAACATTGCTTTCTTTAGTTTAACAAACCAAAATTCAACCTCCCCCCCATTTAATCAATTTCGTATTCTACTTTTGATTTTATTTTCTAGTGTGCAATTGATTAAATTGAACCAATCCTCTGCGAGAATGACCCTTACTTGCCATATTACTCTTTAAAACGACACATCTAAAGTTAAGTAAGGAAATTAGTTGGTACGTCATTTAGACGTCATCACCCATTTCCGTTTAGGGCAAGTCATTATGCATCATGTCAATATCAAAGTTCTCCTAGTTATAACTTAGCTTATGGTCAAAGTCTAATCTTTCCATCAAATTATTTCGATAGTGCAGTGTATGTAAAATTAATCCGCCACAATGCACTGAGATGGAAAGTAAAAAAATGATGAGAATAAATGCATAGTATGAATCATTATCCCAAATGTGTGATATTTTATAACTCAGTAAAAATGATTGTCAATTTGATTTGACAATTTTCTCTGCATTCGGGGGAATAATTAAGAAGTTGAAAATAATATACAAATGCATCATTATCTAAATCTTCGCAAGAGACAATTCGAACTAGAAGTTCGAAAGATAATTCATTTAGATACATTTACTGACCAATGAGATTAACAATCTCACACATCAGCTTTAAATGCTCCAACTCGAATTGACTCCTAGAAGGACAATTCGTTAATATTATATTTGATAAATTTATGGCACGCTTGAAGCGTGATGATATTTGATTCTATTACAAAATTCTCCAAACGAAAATGGAGCAATTGGTAAAAATGATCTTATTAATAAGGCATATGCTCTTAATGAGTATTTAGATATAACTTATTATAAAACCCCAGAAGAGGTTCAGGTACTTGAAATAATGAAAATCGAGATATATCAATAAGTTATGTCATTATAAAAAAAAAATAGAATTGAAAATTATAAGAAAAAGTTGTTGACAACACTTTTGCACATGATATACTACATCATATTATGAATAGCAATGAATCGAAATAAATTCGTTGGAATATATCGATCGAATAAATAACTGATCAAATAAAATGACGCGATCATACTAAAATTGAATTTATTATAGTAACCTGAAGTTTCTAGACGCGATCCTAGTTAAATTGAACTTACTAGAAAAACTCGAAATTTCTGAATCTACAGTCTGAACACCTAAAAGTGTATACTTATGCGAAATGAATATAGAAAAAGTAAAGTTGTAATACGAAATGTACAACTATTTATAATGAATTCCACGAAAATTTGTGTAAATAGATAAATTATCACGTGGTGGATATAATTACAAGTCTTTAATTTATTAGTCTGACAATGTATGAAATTTGACATGCATAAAATAAATTTAATTATAACCGCTTATCTGACATGGCTATTAATGTTACGTTGAAAGATTTAATATGCTTGAAGCATATAATTCAAATAATATTAACATGAGAGGGAGTAAATATGCGTTGTACTCTTATTCCTCGACCGAAATTTTGTTCCATTGGGTTTTCCTGATAAGGTTTTTAATTAGACAACTCTTATAGCGTATTTAAAAGAATGATATACTATTTTTCCTTCATTAAGATTTTTCCCATAGCGTTTTTCCTAATAAGGTTTTAATGAGACATATTTTTCGTGTGATTAATGTCCATATCCTAAAAGACATTTACCTTCAAAAATAATATTATAATATATAAGAGACTCCTGAAGAGCTCAACAAAATTGCAAATTATGTGAAAAATGAATTTGAGATGAAAGATTTGAGAACAATCAAATTCTGTCTCGAGTTGCAGATTGAACATTTTCTAGCATGATCATTTGTTCATCAATCTATATATACAGAAAAGTCTTAAAGCGCTTTTATATGGATAATGCACATCCCTTGACATCACATATGGTTGTTCGATCACTTGATGTGAAAAATGATCATTTTTGTCCACTTGAAGATGGAGAAAAAGTTCTTAGTCCTGAAGTGCCATATCTTAGTGCAATTGGAGTATTAATTTATCTTGCAAACTGTACTCGACCCGACATAGTTTTTCTATAAATCTCCTTACAAAATATAGCTTCACACCAATACAAAGATATTGGAATGGTGTTAAACATATTTTTCCTTACCTAAAGGGTAATATTGATTTGAGATTATTTTATTCCCAAAAGTCGGGATCTGCTTTAGTGAGATATGCAGATGCAGGCTATCTCTCTGACCCATATAAAGCTAAATCACGAACATGATACGTGTTTACATGTGAAGGAACATCTATATCATGGAGATCTGTGAAGCAATCTTTGAAAGCAACATCCTCAAATCATTATGAAATAATTGCAATCCATGAAGCATGCCGGGAATGTGTATGGTTGAGAAACATGACCCATCATATTCAAACATCGTGTGGATTAACTTTAACAAAAGATAGTCCAACAATTTTGTATGAAATCAATGCTGCTTGTATTGCACAACTCAAAAGAGGTTATATTAAAGGTGATACGACGAAGCATAATTCTCCAAAATTCTTTCATACACATGAGTTCAGAAGAATGACGACATCTATATTCAACAAATTCGTTCAAGTATTCAACAAATTCGTTCAAGTGACAATGTGGCTGATTTATTTACAAAAGCATTGCCAACATCTACATTCAAGAAATTGGTTCACAAGATTGGAATGCGTCGACTCAAAGATTTTCAGTGATTAACATCAGGGAGAGTAGCTGTACTCTTTTTCCTTCGCTTATGTTTTATCCCATTGTGTTTTCCTAACAAGGTTTTAATGAAGTATCATTTATCTTTAATACTTCAAAATAGCTGTACTCTTTTTTCTTCGTTTGATTTTTTTTGTCCTATTGGATTTTTATTAAACAAGGTTTTAACGAGACATATATTTTGTAATGTGTCATGCAAGGGAGAGTGTTGTAAATTGTAAGTTTATAGTAGGGATGGCAACGGCCTCCCGCCCCGCTAAGAAATTTCCCGCCCCGTTACCCGTTTAAGGCGGGGCAGGGTCTTTTCCCCGTTATTCCCCGTTTTTTTTTAATTTTTGATAATTTATTTTTATTACCCATATTCATTAGATTTAGATAAATTTTTTTTTTAACGGGGCGGGGACCCCGTTACCCGTCTCCGCCCCGTCCTTGCCCCGTTACCCTTTTAAGTGGGTTTTCCCCGCCCCGACGGGGCTCCGCGGGTATCAGGTTTGTCAGGTTTTTTTGCCATCCATAATTTATAGTGAATGACAATTGTACCCCTGCAGCCTAGAAATTATTACTATTGTATCCCTAATTTTGCCATATAAATATAGAGATTTGATTCTCATTGTAATACACATACCACAAAATCTATAATTTAAGGGTGATAGTGGTGGGGTTATGTGGCGGGGGGGGGGGGGGGGAGGGAGGGCGGGGGAGAGAGAGAGAGAGAGAGAGAGAGAGAGAGAGAGAGAGAGTGTGTGTGTGTGTGTGTGTGTGTGTGTGTGGTGGGGGGTTTTTGATTCAGGGTCTTTAATGTAGTTGCAAAATTGTGCCTAATTTCCTCTTAATATTACATTCTGAAAAATCCTTCACTTATAATATTTTTTTTATTTTTTAGGTTTTTGATTAACTAAGTAATATAAATATAAGAAAATTTGAGATTAAATACACCACTTCCAACTTCTATATTCACGATACGATACGATATCAACAAAATCCTCAATTTGAAAAAGCTTTCATCAAATCTTCCAACTCCTTTATCTAGATTTCAAAATTTCAACCACAACCGATTGATTAGATTAGCGAGTCGCTATTCACTAGTCACAATGTGAATGAACTATACTCATATCAAATGTCACAATTATTCTTATGTGACATTCCATAATTATTATGTCCCAATTATTCTTATTTAACAATTCGGCAACATATTATTATATAACCTTTATCTACAACGACAATTAATCATGATGGATTCCTTACACTATCAAGGCCACAATGATGCACCTACATTTATGAGCCAGAAAGTGAATGATTCTTAGTTAATTTATGGTTACATTTAAACCAATGAGTTGAACCCACATACGATTACAATACATTGCAGACATAAATTGTCAAAACAACAATTTAGTAAGTTTACAATTAAGTTATAAAAGTTATTTGACCGATCACAAATAATTTATAAGCATGAACCAAACACGGGCTAAGTTACTCTGCTTTTATATCAGAAAATTTAGTGTCAATGCTCTTGCAAGTTGTCTGTTTATTACTATAAGCATACACGTTTCATCGTGGGCTGTGTTAATTAATAAATTTATTTTTTTGTCAAAAATGGAAAACCGGAATCCGCTGTCTTAATTTAATCGGTTAAAGATCTTTGTCCCCTGATAGTGCCCGTGAGATCTGCACTTTGAATGAGGAGTCAAAGACAGGCAAATTAGTCAAATTATCGTGATTAAGAAATAAATAAAGAAATAATTGCAGCAACAATCCCAAACATTTCAATTTTTTACCGGCTATACCTTAACCATTTATTTTGAAGACTGTAGTCTCGAACCTTTCACTCTAATGACAGTTGGAGTCCATCGAACAGATTTCATCCAATATTCCTTTAGTCATCCTGAAATAAAATGTTTGACTTGACTAGATAAATTAAATGAAACGTAAAATGATATATTTACCATTTCTATAATAAAATAATAAACAAAAAAATATATATTGTTCATCTTCTCCAAAGACCATATCCGCATCCCATCAAGAAACCATGTCAACGCCGCCGTCGCCCATCCACATGACACCAGATGAAAGAATCCAAAAGTTAATTTCAAACTTTAAAGCCAAGATAAATTTAATATTGAGACCCTCTCGCATGCTATGAAAATTTTGTTTAGAATCCCCACAAGTTACTTATAGAAAAGTACATGTATATCAAGGCACTGCTTATCTACAAATCTCTTCGGCTACTTGATACAATCATCATCATTTTCCAAATAACTTTGTTCCAGTTATGCCACCACAACTTGGTCCGTTTGGTGACTATAAATTTCTATAATTTGTTATCTAATATTTGCCTTACAAGGAGAACAAACTGTGGATCAATAATCGATACATGAATTGGATGAACCTCGTTTGTCTAATTGGTGGTCTCGTATTGTTAACATCCTCAATTTCAACCATACATAACATTAGTTGATCTTCTTCGTGATTTATGGGGCAGAGTTGGTTTTTGCAGAGATACAATTTGGTCATATCCAAATTTTTGTATTGTTGTTTGAGATTGGGGTATGCAGTGGCGACAATGGGTAGTACAGCAGCTAGCAGATGGGTGGCCGTGGCGACAATGATTGAGTTTCCTGATTTTTAATTTTGGGAAAGGGGGTGGGAATGGGGTCTTTAGAGAAGATAAACAATACTTTTGTTTTGGTTAATTATTTTATTATAGAAATTGTAAATATATCATTTTACCCCTTATTTAATTTGTTAAGTTGAGTCAAACATTTATTTCAGGTTGACTAACGGAATTTTGGATGGAATATGTTCAATGGACTTACTGTCATGAAAATGAAAGGTTTGTGACTGTGGCAACAAAAATTAAAGGTTACTGTATAGCTTACAGAAAATTGAAAGGTTTGGGAGTACTGCTGCAACTATTCCATAAATAAATGCGCGTAAGAGAGAGATCACAGTGGTCCTATTTTTACACTTAATTTGGCCGTTGCTTTATAAACAATTGATAAGAAGTGACAACAGTAAATAAGATTTGCAATTACAGTTGATGTTCTTTTACAAATTATTAATAAGATTTTATTTGATTTGATTTTTTTAGTTTGTTTGATCACATTTACTCAACTTTCTTAGATACTTCCGAGATTAATCTTTTTTAACTCACGACTTTACACATTTAAGTTGATTCGACTCATTTAGTCCTTGATTGACAACCATTAAAATGAGTTTTTTTTTTAGAAAATAAGTCTTGAAATAATTATTATTTGGAGAATGTGTGGTTAAAGGTAAAAAATAAAATTATGCTTAAATGAATAATATTTTATTGTGAGAATGTGTGGTTGAAAATGAGGAAAAAATATTTTATTTAATGGTTGTCAAACATGGACTTAGTAAATTATAGAATTATCCTTGAAGTTTAATACAATTACACAGATACTCCTCATATTTTTTTGAATTTACGGAAACCTCATCTTAAATGGTATTAAATTATTTTGCCTTTCTCTGTTATGCCATATATGTAACTAAATTTTTTGTCGATTGTCTTTTTCTTAATTTTAATTGAAACAAAAATGTAATACTACATTTTAAATATATATTATACTTTACATTTTATCTTTTTTTGCATAGTTATTTCATCTCATTCGGATTTTTGTGAATATTGATTTCCCTTTTAAACCAAAAAACTAAATCAAGCAATATAAAATACTTGTTTGATAATCATGAGATAAAAATTATATTTTAAATAGTGATTTTTAAGAAAAATTTTGGTTAAAAAGTAGAATTTTTTTTATTTTGCGTGTATAATATTTTATTTTGTGGATGTGGTTGAAAATGAGTATATAGAAAAATGTTTTTGAAAATAATGATAGTTTGAACAAGGGTTTATTGTGTCAATGTGTTGTTGAAAATAAGTATGAGAATTAAAGAGTTTTGTTTTAAAAGAAGGCAAATAGGGCATAATGAGTTTTTTTCTTTTTTTTCAAATAGTTCTATTATATTATTTTAAAACTCGTATTTACGTTGGTTTTTTAATTATTTTCAAGAAAAAACGTGTATAGTTGCAATAAAACAAAATAACAATTTCAAATATAATGGGATAAAATGGGAAATATGTATTTTATTTTTGCTAATATAGGGGTTTTTTTTCAGGAAAATAAACATCGTGGAAGTTTCTCATTTCTAAATTTTTTAAAAATGGAAGGTGTACTGTCTTATTCAAACATCTTATTCAAATAACAACTCAAACATCTTATTCAAGTCGCTAACTTGTGTATTGTCTGCTTTGAGAGAGTAAGCACATCTTACTTCTCTCAAATTTCTATCATGTTGATGGGATTCAAAATTAAAACCTCTATCTCATGAGAGATTTAAATTGAACTTGCCCCAATTAGTATCAGGATTTAACTTAAATCTCTCATAAGGTAAAGGTTTTGAGTTCGAATTTTGGGGGATGCTGTTGGATAAAATAATGGTAAAGTGCAGAAAAAACTTATCAATAGATCAATAGATCGAGTCTCGTGACAGCACGATGTCCTAAAGCGAAATTGCCCGTCGATAACTGCTGCGACCTCCGTGGACAATCACCTCCAGGATACAACGATCAAATAAACCAATTATGCAGCAATCATAAAAGGTTTTCAGAACTCTCAAGTGTACTCCAGAAAATAAAAGACAATTTGAGTATAATATTTTACTATATATATGAAGAGACAATTTCATTTTTGTTGTATTTTTCTAATACCCAAAAGTGTGTTTATATAGGCATGAAGAGATGTAACTTCTTCCACCATGATCTAGCATTAAGTTGCAGATGTAATGGCCTATGGTAATGGATATTAAAATCAAGTGCTTAAAACTGTCATATTTTACTGGCTAGTTGACCCATTAAATAATTCCGAAAATAATTAAAAAATAATAAGTATTTTATTAGAATCAATAAAGCCCAAGAGCCCAAGGCCCCAAGGCCCAATCAAAGACTTTTTAATATAATGCGTGAGGCGTGGCTCGAACCCCTGACCTCCCACACAAATTCCACACTTTTCACCGTTGGGCACTTTATCTTAATTAATTATTTCTTTATCATATTATATTTATATTTTAAATATATAACAATCCCCCACATGAAAGAAATAAGATAAATAAAAATATTATTCTCGAGTACGGTAGAAATCACGCAGCTTAGGTGTCTATCGACTTGAACCTCGGCTTTGTATATTCTATCAAGCTTGCTAACTGTAGAGTGAACTATGTCTTGAACTCCACAATTATGATTTGCAAACTGAGACAATAAAACACACACATGATTTCTAAAACAATCATCGAGTTCTCGCGGTTGTGTTCATTTCGGCCGTGAACTTCCCGGTTTCTTTGAGTGCTCTAGAGAATTAGCCTCAATTCTCATAGGAAGCGGCCCCACTTCCACACTCAAATAGGTGCTTCTATCAAGGATGCACTGTATTTAAACACCCCACTGAATATCAGCTATAGAAAGCATTAAGAGCATTTGCTCATCCTCTAATCAATACGGTTGGTACTACTCATCATAGGGAGGGGTTTGAAATAAATTCAATGTAGTACCCCCACATATCACTCCAATAACTTTGTTATCCCATTGAACCTTATCCATGGGATCTCCAATCGCAAGGTTGGGTTTCCATTATAGGTGATCTAATTTATAATAGGCTTTAGCCCCATCCCCCTCGATGTTTTCTGAACTAGCTCTCTAGCTAATCCTTTTGTTAATGGGTCAGCAATATTATCACTTGACTTCACATAGTCAATAGCTATAACCCCATCCTTAAGCAGCTGACGCACAGTATTGTGCCTCCTACGAATATGTCTAGACTTTCCATTGTAGGATGAATTTTGAGCTCTTGCAATAGCTGCTTGACTGTCACAATGGACATAGATAGCTGGAAGTGGTTTGGACCACAAAGGAACATCCATAAGAAAATTCCTTAACCATTCAACCTCTTCACCTGCCTTATCTAATGCTATGAACTCTGATTCCATAGTAGATCTCGCAATGCAGGTTTGCTTAGTGGATTTCCAAGATACGGCACCACCCGCTAATGTAAAAACATAGCCACTTGTAGATTTAGTTTCATTGGTATCTGAAATCCAATTAGCATCACAATATCCCTCAAGTACAGCAGGATATTTAGTATAATGTATTCCCCAGTCTATAGTGTATCTCAAATACCTCAAGACTCGAATGAGAGCATCCCAATGTTCACTATTAGGATTACTAGTATACTTGCTAAGTCTACCGACGGCATATGCTATATCAGGTCTGGTACAGTTCATGAGATACATGAGATCGCCGATCACTCTATCATTTTCTAAAGCAGAAACACTAGGACCTGAATGTTTTCTCAAATGAAGACTTGCATCATAAGGTGTTTTAGCGGGAATACAATTATATTGTTTAAACTTCTTAAGCACTTTTTCTACATAATGTGATTGTGTTAAAATAATCCCTTCGGAATGTGTTACTATTTTAATCCCTAGAATAACATCAGCAACACCCAAATCTTTCATTTCGAAGTGCTTTTTCGTAAACCTGTTTAGTCTTATTAATCACATCTAAACTAGTTCCCATTATTAGCATATCATCCACATATAAGCAAATTATGACACCACTATCCCCCACAAATTTGCTATATATGCATTTATCTCGCTTCATTTATCACATAACCATTAGATGTCAAAGTCGTATCAAATTTCTCATGCCATTGCTTAGGGGCTTGTTTAAGGCCATAAAGAGATTTTTTAAGTCTACACACTTTATCATCAAGGCCTTTTACCACAAATCCCTCAAATTGATCCATATAAATCTCTTCTTCTAAATCTCCATATAGAAAAGCAGTCTTGACATCCATTTGATGTATAATAAGATTATACAATGAAGCAATTGCAACTAACATCCTAATAGAGGTAATTCTAGTAACAGTGAATATGTATCAAAGAAGTCAACTCCTTCCTTTTGTTTATAGCCTTTAGCTACAAGTCTTGCTTTAAATTTATCAATTGAACCATCGTGTTTCAATTTTTTCTTAAAAATCCATCTACACCCAATGGTTTTACATCCTCTAGGCAAGTCTACTAATTCCCAAGTTGTTATTAGACATAATGGAATCATATTCACTATTTATAGCTTCCTTCCAAAATATAGAATCGGTGAAGATATAGCTTCATCAAATGTAATAGGATCATCCTCTACTAAATATGTTAGAAAGTCGACCAAAAGAAGTAGCAGTCCTAGGTCTTTTGCTTCTCCTAACTTCAAATTTTCTTCTAATTCAATAGGCTCTTCTCTAACACTAGGAGGAACACTAAGAGAACTACTTGGTCTTACAGATTTTTCTTTAAAAGGGAATTTATTTTCAAAAATTCTGCATCTCTAGTTTCAAAAATTGTGTTCTTTTCAATCAAAATATTTTTAGAGTCAATTACTAAAAATCAGAGGGCATTACTATGAAAAGCATAACCTATGAATACACAATCAACGCTTTTGGACCAAGTTTAGTTCTCTTAGGTCTTTGGAATAGATGCCTTAGCTAAACACCCCCACACTTTAAGATATTTATATGAAGGTATTCTACCTTTCCACAATTCATAAGGGGATTTATCATTTTTCTTACTGGGAATTCTGTTAAGAATATAACATGCGAAGAAGTGCTTCTCCCCACAAGTTAAAAGGTAATCCGAGAAGAGTTTAGCATTGAACCGACCATATCCTTTAGAGTTCTATTTTTCCTTTCGGCTACACCATTAGATTGGGGAGAATATGGTGGAGTAGTCTCATGAATAATACCATTATCGGCCACAAAATTTATCAAGCTCACCCGAATATTCTCCTCCCCTATCGCATCTTAAAATTTTAATGGTTTTATCTAAGCGATTTTCTACTTCGATTTTATATGAAACAAATTTTGAATAACTTTCATCCTTACTCTTGAGAAGATAAATGTAACAATAACGGAGTAATCGTCAATGAAAGTTAAAAAATATTTATTTCCACCACGGGTAACATATCCTTTTAAATCACATAAATCGTAATGTATTAAACTTAAAAGCTAAGTAGTTCTATCAACATGTGAGAATGGTTTTCTAGCATACTTAGATTCAATACACGTTTCACATTTTGAGTTTGGGAACTTATCAGTTTTAGGAAAGTTTCCCAATCTCAATAATTTTTTAATAGAATTCATGTACAAGTGTCCAAGTCTAGCATGCCATAATTCATAAGAATCCACAAGTAAACAAGAAGTAGAAGCTTTATTATTGATCACGAAACATTTAATTTAAATAGACCCTCATCTCGCATACCCTTTCCCAACAAAAGTACCACCCTTAGACATTACAACTTGACCACTCTCAAATACAATTTTAAATCCCTTTTTGACCAAAATAGATCCAGACACTAGATTTTTCCTTATATCGTGTACATAAAGGACATCCTTCAAACTAAGGATATTTCCGAGTAAATCTAAGTGTCACAGTTCCTTTCCCTCGATTTTGGAGGAAGAAGCATTTCCCATGAACAGACATTCTCCATCACTATTAGGAGTGAATGAAGAAAATGCACCCCTCGTGCAGCAAATGTGTTTGGTAGCTCCAGAATCTACCCACCAGTCTGTCATGTTGCTCACTAGATTAACTGTCACCATAGCGAGAAAAATTCCCATCTTCTACTATATGTGCACGATGCTTCACAGCTTTTTCCTTTCCTATTTCGACAATCCTTTGCAAAGTGACCTGGTTTACCACAAACAAAACAATCACCAACAGCTTTATTTTTAAATTGAGGCTTAGACCGATTGTTCTTTCCTATGAATGGTTTCCCCTTGAATCGCTTCTTTAAAATTCGACTTTTAGTATAATTTCCAACACTCTTTTACTATCAGAACCTCCTTCAATAAGATTGGCCTTTGTACCCAAATCTGGTCTCTCCCTACGTTCTGCCATTCTATTGTCCTCCTCAATCCTAATTCTGATAATCAAATCCTCTAATGACATTTCTTTTCTTTTATGCTTCAAACTGTTTTTATACTCTTTCCAAGTAGGTGGTAGTTTTTCAATTATAGCAGACACTTGAAAACCTTCACATATTTTATATCCCTCAGCAATAATTTCGTGAATTATAATCTGTAATTCTTCAACTTGACTTACCACCGTTCTAATATCATCCATTTTAAAATCTAAAAATTTTCCCACAACAAATTTCTTAGTTCCAGCATCTTCAGTAGCATATTTCTTTTCTAATGACTTCCATAATTCTTTAGCAGATTTACACGACCAGTAAACATCATATAAATCCAACGTCAAGCAATTCAGAATATAATTTCTGCACATATAATCATTACGTTCCCAATTAGCTAAATCTGATGTTTCCTTATCGGTAGGCTCATCGGCAATTGCGTAAACAGTTTATCGATTCAATAGCATCTACAACTTTAAGAGTTGTCAAATAAAATCGCAATTTCATTTGCCATCTCTTAAAATTCTTTCCATCAAATAACTCGTGCTTTTCTAATACTTAGGAACGAGATATATCTACTGCAGCCATTAAAAACGAATTTCGCTTTAGATTGTTTGATAAAATAATGGTAAAGTGCGTAAAACTTATCAATAGATCAATAGATCGAGTCTCGTGACAAAGACGATGTCCTAAAGCGAAATTGCCCGTCGATAATCAGCTGCGACCTCCGTGGACAATCACCTCCAGGATACAACGATCAAATAAACCAATTATGCGGCAATCATAAAAGGTTTTCGTAACTCTCAAGTGTACTCCAGGAAAATAAAAGACAATTTGAGTATAATATTTTACTATATATATGAAGAGACAATTTCATTTTTGTTGTATTTTTCTAATACCCAAAAGTGTGTTTATATAGGCATGAAGAGATGTAACTTCTTCCACCATGATCTAGCATTAAGTTGCGGATGTAATGGCCTATGGTAATGGATATTAAAAGCTGGCGATTAAAAGCGTCATATTTTACTGGCTAGTTGACCCATTAAATAATTCCGAAAATAATTAAAAAATAATAAGTATTTTATTAGAATCAATAAAGCCCAAGAGCCCAAGGCCCCAAGGCCCAATCAAAGACTTTTTAATATAATGCGTGAGGCGTGGCTCGAACCCCTGACCTCCCACACAAATTCCACACTTTTCACCAGTTGGGCACTTTATCTTAATTAATTATTTCTTTCACATATTATATTTATAGTATAAATATATAACAATCCCCCACATGAAAGAAATAAGATAAATAAAAATATTATTCTGGAGTACGGTAGAAATCACGCAGGCTTAGGTGTCTATCGACTTGAACCTCAGCTTTGTATATTCTATCAAGCTTGCTAACTGTAGAGTGAACTATGTCTTGAACTCCACAATTATGATTTGCAAACTGAGACAATAAAACACACACATGATTTCTAAAACAATCATCGAGTTCTCGCGGTTGTGTTCATTTCGGCCGTGAACTTTCCTAGCTTTCTTTGAGTGCTCTAGAGAATTAGCCTCAATTCTCATAGGAAGCGGCCCCACTTCCACACTCAAATAGGTGCTTCTATCAAGGATGCACCGTATTTAAACACCCCACCGAATATCGCCTATAGAAAGCATTAAGAGCATTTGCTCATCCTCTAATCAATACGATTGGTACTACTCATCATAGGGAGGGGTTTGAAATAAATTCAATGTAGTACCCCTACGTATCACTCCAATAACTTTGTTATCCCATTGAACACTTATCCATGGGATCTCCAATCGCAAGGTTGGGTTTCCATTATAGGTGATCTAATTTATAATAGGCTTTAGCCCCATCCCCCTCGATGTTTTCTCGAACTAGCTCTCTAGCTAATCCTTTTGTTAACGGGTCGGCAATATTATCACTTGACTTCACATAGTCAATAGCTATAACCCCATCCTTAAGCGGTGACGCACGTATTGTGCCTCCTACGAATATGTCTAGACTTTCCATTGTAGGATGAATTTTGAGCTCTTGCAATAGGCCTTGACTGTCACAATGGACATAGATAGTCGGAAGTGGTTTGGACCACAAAGGAACATCCATAAGAAAATTCCTTAACCATTCGGCCTCTTCACCGCCTTATCTAATGCTATGAACTACGATTCCATAGTAGATCTCGCAATGCGAGTTTGCTTAGTGGATTTCCAAGATACGGCACCACCCGCTAATGTAAAAACATAGCCACTTGTAGATTTAGTTTCATTGGTATCGAAATCCAATTAGTATCACAATATCCCTCAAGTACAAAGAGATATTTAGTATAATGTATTCCCAGTCTATATTGTATCTCAAATACCTCAAGACTCGAATGAGAGCATCCCAATGTTCACTATTAGGATTACTAGTATACCTGCTAAGTCTACCGACGGCATATGCTATATCAGGTCTGGTACAGTTCATGAGATACATGAGACTGCCGATCACTCTAGCATATTCTAAAGCGAAACACTAGGACTGAATGTTTTCTCAAATGAAGACTTGCATCATAAGGTGTTTTAGCGGGAATACAATTATATTGTTTAAACTTCTTAAGCACTTTTTCTACATAATGTGATTGTGTTAAAATAATCCCTTCGGAATGTGTTACTATTTTAATCCCTAGAATAACATCAGAAACCCCCAAATCTTTAATTTCAAGTGCTTTTTCTAAACTGTTTAGTCTTATTAATCACATCTAAACTAGTTCCCATTATTAGCATATCATCCACATATAAGCAAATTATGACACCACTATCCTCCACAAATTTGCTATATATGCATTTATCTGCTTCATTTATCACATAACCATTAGATGTCAAAGTCAGATCAAATTTCTCATGCCATTGCTTAGGGGCTTGTTTAAGGCCATAAAGAGATTTTTTAAGTCTACACACTTTATCATCAAGGCCTTTTACCACAAATCCCTCAAATTGATCCATATAAATCTCTTCTTCTAAATCTCCATATAGAAAAGCAGTCTTGACATCCATTTGATGTATAATAAGATTATACAATGAAGCAATTGCAACTAACATCCTAATAGAGGTAATTCTAGTAACAGGTGAATATGTATCAAAGAAGTCAACTCCTTCCTTTTGTTTATAGCCTTTAGCTACAAGTCTTGCTTTAAATTTATCAATTGAACCATCAGGTTTCAATTTTTTCTTAAAAATCCATCTACACCCAATGGTTTTACATCCTCTAGGCAAGTCTACTAATTCCCAAGTGTTATTAGACATAATGGAATCATATTCACTATTTATAGCTTCCTTCCAAAATATAGAATCTGGTGAAGATATAGCTTCATCAAATGTAATAGGATCATCCTCTACTAAATATGTTAGAAAGTCAGGACCAAAAGAAGTAGCAGTCCTAGGTCTTTTGCTTCTCCTAACTTCAGCTTCTTCTAATTCAATAGGCTCTTCTCTAACACTAGGAGGAACACTAAGAGAACTACTTGGTCTTACAGATTTTTCTTTAAAAGGGAATTTATTTTCAAAAAATTCTGCATCTCTAGTTTCAAAAATTGTGTTCTTTTCAATCAAAATATTTTTAGAGTCAATTACTAAAAATCTGTAGGCATTACTATGAAAAGCATAACCTATGAATACACAATCAACAGTTTTTGGACCAAGTTTAGTTCTCTTAGGTGTTGGAATAGATGCCTTAGCCAAACACCCCCACACTTTAAGATATTTATATGAAGGTATTCTACCTTTCCACAATTCATAAGGGGATTTATCATTTTTCTTATTGGGAATTCTGTTAAGAATATAACATGCGCAAGAAGTGCTTCTCCCCACAAGTTAAAAGGTAATCCGTAAGAGTTTAGCATTGAACCGACCATATCCTTTAGAGTTCTATTTTTCCTTTCAAATACACCATTAGATTGGGGAGAATATGGTGGAGTAGTCTCATGAATAATACCATTATCAGCACAAAATTTATCAAGCTCACCGAATATTCTCCTCCCCTATCAGATCTTAAAATTTTAATGGTTTTATCTAACTGATTTTCTACTTCAGTTTTATATGAAACAAATTTTGAATAACTTTCATCCTTACTCTTGAGAAGATAAATGTAACAATAACGGGAGTAATCGTCAATGAAAGTTAAAAAATATTTATTTCCACCACGGGTAACATATCCTTTTAAATCACCTAAATCGTAATGTATTAAACTTAAAATCAAGTAGTTCTATCAACATGTGAGAATGGTTTTCTAGCATACTTAGATTCAATACACGTTTCACATTTTGAGTTTGGGAACTTATCGCTTTAGGAATGTTTCCCAATCTCATTAATTTTTTAATAGAATTCATGTTCAAGTGTCCAAGTCTAGCATGCCATAAATCATAAGAATCCAAAGCAAGTAAACAAGAAGTAGAAGCTTTATTATTGATCACGAAACATTTAATTTAAATAGACCCTCATCTCGCATACCCTTTCCCAACAAAAGTACCACCCTTAGACATTACAACTTGACCACTCTCAAATACAATTTTAAATCCCTTTTTGACCAAAATAGATCCAGACACTAGATTTTTCCTTATATCGGTGTACATAAAGGACATCCTTCAAACTAAGGATATTTCCGAAGTAAATCTAAGTGTCAGCTTCCTTTCCCTCGATTTTGGAGGAAGAAGCATTTCCCATGAACAGACATTCTCCATCACTATTAGGAGTGAATGAAGAAAATGCACCTCTCGTGCGGCAAATGTGTTTGGTAGCTCCGTAATCTACCCACCATCTGTCATGTTGCTCACTAGATTAACTTGTCACCATAGCAGAAAAATTCCCATCTTCTACTATATGTGCTGATGCTTCACGCTTTTTCCTTTCCTATTTCGACAATCCTTTGCAAAGTGACCTGGTTTACCACAAACAAAACAATCACCAACAGCTTTATTTTTAAATTGAGGCTTAGACCGATTGTTCTTTCCTATGAATGGTTTCCCCTTGAATCGCCTTTAAAATTCGACTTTTAGTATAATTTCCAACAGCTCTTTTACTATCGTAACCTCCTTCAATAAGATTGGCCTTTGTACCCAAATCTGGTCTCTCCCTACGTTCGCCATTCTATTGTCCTCCTCAATCCTAATTACGATAATCAAATCCTCTAATGACATTTCTTTTCTTTTATGCTTCAAACTGTTTTTATACTCTTTCCAAGTAGGTGGTAGTTTTTCAATTATAGCAGAGACACTTGAAAACCTTCACATATTTTATATCCCTCAAAGAATAATTTCGTGAATTATAATCGTAATTCTTCAACTTGACTTACCACCGTTCTAATATCATCCATTTTAAAATCTAAAAATTTTCCCACAACAAATTTCTTAGTTCCAAAGATCTTCAATAGCATATTTCTTTTCTAATGACTTCCATAATTCTTTAGCAGATTTACACGACCAAGAAACATCATATAAATCCAACGTCAAGCAATTCGTAATATAATTTCTGCACATATAATCATTACGTTCCCAATTAGCTAAATCGATGTTTCCTTATCGGTAGGCTCATCGCAATTGCGAGAAACAGTTTATCGATTCAATAGCATCTACAACTTTAAGAGTTGTCAAATAAAATCGCAATTTCATTTGCCATCTCTTAAAATTCTTTCCATCAAATAACTCGTGCTTTTCGAATACTTAGGAACGAGATATATCTCTGCAGCCCATTAAAAACGAATTTCGCTTTAGATTGTTTGATAAAATAATGGTAAAGTGCGTAAAAACTTATCAATAGATCAATAGATCGAGTCTCGTGACAAAGACGATGTCCTAAAGCGAAATTGCCCGTCGATAAGCTGCTGCGACCTCCGTGGACAATCACCTCCAGGATACAACGATCAAATAAACCAATTATGCAAAGAATCATAAAAAGGTTTTCGAACTCTCAAGTGTACTCCGAAAATAAAAGACAATTTGAGTATAATATTTTACTATATATATGAAGAGACAATTTCATTTTTGTTGTATTTTTCTAATACCCAAAAGTGTGTTTATATAGGCATGAAGAGATGTAACTTCTTCCACCATGATCTAGCATTAAGTTGCAGATGTAATGGCCTATGGTAATGGATATTAAAACTGGCGATTAAAGCTGTCATATTTCTTGGCTAGTTGACCCATTAAATAATTCCGAAAATAATTAAAAAATAATAAGTATTTTATTAGAATCAATAAAGCCCAAGAGCCCAAGGCCCCAAGGCCCAATCAAAGACTTTTTAATATAATGCGTGAGGCGTGGCTCGAACCCCTGACCTCCCACACAAATTCCACACTTTTCACCAGTTGGGCACTTTATCTTAATTAATTATTTCTTTCACATATTATATTTATAGTATAAATATATAACAGATGCTATGGAAAGTTGTGAGGAAAAGATGGTAGATATCCTCTTAAAGCTGACAATACATAAGAGAATGGTCGGACACGAGACTCAAATCGTTACAAAAGAGCGTCTCCGTAAATTACCATTTTTCGAAGACTGTTGAGTCTTCCTTTTCTGTTCCATTATCAAGTCTCTGAGCTCATGAAGTTTAGTTTCTATAGTCGATCAATTTATTAACATACCATTGAACCCTTATATATCAACATAATGACATGGGGCCTTAATTGGAAATTGAGATCAATTCCTTGATTTGCCCACATGATCTTGTTTAGAGGATTTATTCAGAAGCCATAATATATAAATAAATATAAAAAATAACACAGTAATTTACGTGAAAATTTTGTGCAATCAATATGAACTCTCTCAACGCCCAAGCTTCAGGCACACCCATGACTACAAATGATCTACAATTCTCAGCCAAGACAATCCATGACTATCTCAAACTTTGGATCAATTAAAAACAATGTGTAGACTCCTATTTATAGGACATGATTAACTATTTCAGTCATATGGTATACACAACAACACATCCTATTATATCTAGGAAGTAAACAATGAATTCAATCCTTATCTCATTCTCTTCTCGTTGACACACTAAAATTACATCCCAAATTAAATAACTCAAAGAGTGAGGCCCAATTGGAGAGTCCAGGAAATGTTATAGGTGAATGCACAGGAAGCCCCGAACATAGTAATATTATCGCCCAAACCTGCAAGACGTCCAGAATTTGAGCGAATAGAATGTCTTACGGTCGCCCAGAGTGATAACTTCATTCTCGTCCGAACCTTCGAGTCGCCCAAAATCTTAACACATGAGATATTATGGTCATCCAGAATAGCAGTTACTGAAACAGTTATCGAGCAAATTATCACATTCCACCATTTAAGGAGCCCATTTGAAGGCTGTTGAACGACAAAGAGTAATGTCAGCAGTTAGAGATGACAGTTCCACGACAAGTTAGCCACCATGAAGAAAGTGGGTAGTTAGAAAGCAATCAAGCAGTTTTCAAGCGGTTTGTCACGAAAAAATCATAATGAGAATATAAAAGGAAGAAAAGATATAGAGGAAAGGACCCTGAATCAAGTACTTTCAAATAAAGAATATGTAATTTTAATTTCTTAGATTAGCTTTAATTATCATTTTTCAATACTCGTGTGCTTGCGCCCCTTGGAGGCATTCTGTTTATTTCCAATTGTATCTCTCATCAATAAAACACTCATTTTTGGAACTTTGTCTCAAGAGGTTTGTCCCTTATACAATCGTTTGAATTTTTTTTTTAATTGTTAGCGACAACCCGCTCGAAACACTTCTATTATTTAATCAGTTGCCTTTTTTTTTTTTTTTGGTACTAACTATTCAGAATTATTTTCCATTGCTGTATCAAAAACCAAATCACAAATTTCGAATAAAAAACTAGTAGATCTAATAAGATCTCCCAACTCATTTTTGGTTTGATTAAATCTAAACTTCACCCACTTCAGTTAAACAATAATCTAAAACAATTACTGAAAAAATTTGTTGCTCAACTTATTTGTTAGATTTTTAGTTGCATTGGTAATTCTTTAAACGAAAGGATTATTATAAAAGAATACGACTGTTATAAAAGAGCTGTAAAATTCAAGGGGTCTTTTGGGGGAGTTGTATAGATGAATTATGAGTTTTTGGGTTCGAGTATGGAACAAGGAGAAAGAATTGCTGGATTTACGCTAGCTTGTCGCCTAACTTATGCTCGAGCTGAAAAAATAGAATCATTGTGGCTCACTCATCGCTTGAGCGACACACCTGTCGCTCGCCTTCCCTAGCATGGTGCTCGAGCGACGATGTTATACGTGAAATCCTAGTTCACAATTTTCAAGAGTTCTATCTATCCTATAGTACCAAAATACCTCCTATTATAAAAACCCAATGCGCATTACGTTTTTTGTGGACGGTTGATCGTTATAATATATTCCCATAACATCATTCTAAGATTCAAGAAAACATCCAAATATTAAGATTAAACTTTTAATTCTTTAGATCAATCAACCACAAGTTGGGAAAAATATCAAATTCATATAATACAGAGCACCAACTTCATAGATATAATCAGGAATATACATTCTCAATAGTTTTCAAAGATTGCTGAAGTTTGAGGGAGATTGAACCAGAAGCACATGAATAGTACAATAATAAAGTGTTCTTGGTGATTCACTTGAGATAGACAATTCTAGAAAAATGGGAACATGTGTGAGTGAAGCAAGTTCCAGTTGGTCTTGAAATTGCAGGAATTAGATCAACGAGTCTAGTGTGTTTCTACGTTGGATAATAATATAAGTTCTTATTGTCTATAGTGGAAATTACTGACTTGGTTCCAAAGTTTTTACTCAGTTAATGGTATTCTCCGTTAACAAATCTTGTGTTTTCTTTACTGCTTTAATTACTATTGTGCTAATTCAACATATGATAAAATTGACTCGATTGACTAAACATTTAGAATAATTAAAAAGTGACTTGTTGCTTAAATATATGTGTTGTGACCAAGTATGAGTTTAATTGATGTGCTGTTGATGAGTGTAATTCACTCAATGAACTAGTACCTCTAAAACATAATTTTCGATTTGTTCTTGAGTACTTTTGAGCGTTTTGAGGTGTTTGTTCATGTTATTTTGTAGTTGAAGTAATTTGGAGAAAATGACATATTATGGAGCTTGGAATGGAGTCAAGTGTTGATCATAGAAGTGGGCATGGAAAGGAGATGAAAGAAGAAGAAAATAAAGTGGAAAATAGGCTAGAACATGAGGCAAACAAAATGAAGGAAGTGTGAAGAGAAAAAGGAAGCAAAGAGCTTGGTGTTGTGGCCCCAGCAGCAAAAGTACTGCGGCGCCACACCTGAGAAACAAAAAAAGACATTTTTTGTGGAAATTTTTCGGCCTGGTCCAACTTCAACTCGCCTTGAAACTTTAAAGGGAATAATATAAATACAAGTTTGAATACCTAGTTTGAAGGGAGGAGACGGCTTAGGAGGCGAGCAAGAAAAGGAATTGATGGAGAGCAAAAACGACAACAACTAAGAGGAGAATTCATGCGGCAAAATCACTTTTTCTTACTATTTTCTTCTCCATGTTCCTTTTTTTTAGATTAGATTATGTCATTTCTTTTACTTATGAACTAAATTCATTATTTATGGTTTGATGTAACTTAACTTGAGACATGTTTGGATTCTAATACAGTTATTTCTTTTGGTTTTTCGTTAATTGAATGATTTGATGCTTTAAATTTCGGTACTCGAGAGAGGGAGATTTAGGCGTGATCTAAGAATAATATAACCTAAAATTTGTAGATTTCGAGAGAAAATATAATATCTTTGAGGTTTATGCCATTTAAGAACCCCATGCATGATAATTTCTATAATTTTAATTCAGAATAAATATATTGGAATTAAAATATAGAAATATATTCTATTCGGCACTCGAAAGAGGGAATAAAATTAATCTAAAGTTCTTGCCTATAAATTCAGGAAAAATTGATAGAAGAAACTATAAAAATTGAAAAATATTATTAATAGTGCAGTGAAATCATTCCCTAAGCCTTCTCACATTGATAACTCTTTTATAATTTGCATTATTTTACTTGAATTGCCACACATCTACATTAAATTGGTATAAAAATATTGACTTTAAATTTGATTTTCTAGGTAAAGTAAAAACTAAAATAATTATAGTATTTAGTAGGAATTAAATTACAATCCATATGGGTTCGACACTTTAAATACATTACTATATTAAAAAAATTGACACTGTACACTTGCGGCGTAAATCACGTTATAGAAAACTCGTGATAGCTGTAGCATATTTTTCATTACTTTGTTTAAGCTTATGTAGTACTTAGTATACGTTTTTTCATGTACCATCTGCCCTGCACGCATTATGATCTTATGAGTGACTTTTAACCGCGTGTGTGAAATTTGGAATGATTGTCACTTGTTGGTAAGGTGGCAGTGAACATGGATTGACCTTAATTTAGTAGACATAAACTCTAATATATTCCCTTAAAAAAAAAGTTTCATTTTATACTTTTTTTCGAAGCCTACTTGACTCAAGCAAATAAGTTTGGGGGGTTTCTCATAATCTGATACCCTATGGTCAAATGACTTGGAATCATCGACTCAAAACTCATTATAGGGGTTATCTTAGTCGATTAATGGAGAAAAATCTGCACGTAAGATATATATATATATATATATATATATATATATATATATATATATATATATATATATATATATATTTCAGTTGGTATTTTGATTAACATTATTATTATTTCTCAATCTAGCTAGCATATTTATGATAGTCTGTTTCAATTATTATATTTCATATATCACGTGCTTTTACACTTGGTATTTGAATTGTTGATTTCAGTGAACGAGTTTAACAAGGAATGCATGAGACATACATTCAGTTTGAGTTTGAGTTTGGGTAGATTAGTTTGTTTTTACTTCCTTGACTTATATTGTATAATTTTGTCACAGAATGTAAAAGAGAGAGATTGTTAGGTTTTTAGTTCTATTGATAATTTTTTAGACAAAAAAATTATTATAAAAGAATAGAATTATTATAAAAGAGTTGTAAAAATCAATGAATCTTTTGGGGGATTGTATACATGAATTATGAGTTTTTGAGTTCGAGAATGGAATAAGGAGAAAGAGTCGTCGGATTTATGCTAGAATGTCGTCTAACTGATGTTTGAGCATAAAAACAGAATCATTATCGTCCGCCCATCGCTCGAGCGAGCCGTCTCTAGCATGGCGCTCGAGTGGCTGTTTATACGCGAAACCCTAGTTCGCAATTTTCAAGAGTTTTATCCATCATATACTATTTAAATACCCTCTATTATAAATATCGAATGTCCATTACGTTTTTTGTGGGTGGTTGATCATTATAATATATTCTCATAACAACATTCCAAGATTTAAGAGCATATCCAAACATTGAGATTAAATTTTTGATTCTTGAAATCAATCAACCACAAGTTTAAAAAAACATCAAATTCATACAATTCAAAGCAACCACTTCTTAGATACAATCTGGAATGTACTTTCTCAATAACTTTCAGAAATTGCTGAAGTTTGAGGGAGGTTGGACCAATAGCACATGAATAGTACAAGAACAATGTGTTCTTGGTGATCTACAGGAGATAGACAATTCTTGAAGTCGGGGAGCAGGTGTGAGTGAAGCACGTTCCAACGGATTTTGGAGATTACATGAATTAGATCAATGAGTTGAAGAGGTTTTCTAGGATAGATCATACTGTAAGTTCAGTGAAAATTACTGGCTTAATCCCAAAATGTTTACCCAGTTAAGGGTTTTTTTCTGTTAACAAATTTTGTGTTTTTTATGGCTTTGATTATTATTCTGGCAATTCAAAATATGATAAAATTGATTTGATTGACTAAACATCTAAAATAATTAAAAGGCGACTTGTTGCTTTTAATAGTAGGTTTAATTCTGCTTTATTCACCTATTAGGTGATTTTAGGGTCGAATTAGTAACTTTCATTATTGATACCATCTTGGAGAGAAGCTCGGCAAAATTCATCTATAAAGATGTAAACTACCTAAACATGAACAAGAAGAGTCTACCAAGTCTCATTGATTCCTAAGGTTGAATTTGGACCTTTCTTGACATTTTAGGTGAAAAACTGAGAAGGCTCCCTCTCGAAGGCCTTGAGCCACCAAGGAGATGAGTCTTTGGAAGAGCTACTATTGAACTTGTGGCATGATCTACATGTAAAAAGGTAGCATCATGTAGACAATTTCTGTACAGCATAAGCCTCCCAAGAAGTAACAGATGTACGTTGACATTTCCTTAAGCTGAACGAAGAGTATGCATCCAAAGGTTTACAGTTTACTCAAAATATTATCCAAAACTTTGTTCAATAAGATAGTATTCAAGGATATATAAGATCATTGTTTGACAATTCACGTGATATCCTTAGGTTCTTAATGATGTAAGATAGTATCTCTTTTGTCTGTTAATCATAATAGTCTCAAAGACTACACAATTTGGATTGTGATTCTTCTTTCATCTTTCTAATGGAAAAATACGCATTTCAACGTATCACCTTCGCATATATGTGAGATGTACATTATTGATCAACGACATATATTTTTCGAAATTTTTATTATAATGATTTTCTTTCTAATGGAAAAATATGTATTTCAATGTATCACCTTCGCATATATGTGAGATGTACATTATTGATCAACGTCATATATTTTTCAAAGTTTTTATTTTAATGATTTTAAGTGAAAATGTCCACGTTTTAATTATTTGGTTTGAGAGGCATAGTTTACAAGTTATATCCAACTCCCCGTTCGGGAGGGATTAAAAGCCAATTAAAATTGAAAATATGGCCGTTATTGGGCCCCACCCGTCTAATAAAAGTCAACAATAACGGCTATATTTTCAATTTTAATCTGATTTTAATCCCTCCCACACAAGCCCTTAATATTTCTTAAAACGATTTCACCACTTTATCTTTTCCATCTCCCATCACTTGTATCTCTTATTTGTGTGTTTTTCCGCTTTATCTCCCGTCTCATCTTTCCATGCATTTTCTTATCCCTCTATCCTAAGCTCAAGAGACTCTCGAGTAGAAAATAGATAAGAGCTCGAAATTGAAACTTAAGCATCCCTTGAGCAAAAAGAAGTGGGCGGAGACATAGGGCAAAAGAAGGGAGACGCATGCGGGTAAAGATCAGGTTACCCTCTTCTCAGTGTCTTGTCCTTATCGTACTCATTCTTAATATTTGCTTCAAAATCATATGTGCTTATCTTGTCTTTAAGGAATTTTTTTCTTAAATTGTTCTACTTAAGAAGGGAATATGCGAGGAAGAAGATGTCAAAAGATAAAGAAAGTACATTGTTTTGAAATTCTTACTAAAAAGTCAAGAATATTAATTTTCATTTTGTCTCACCATATTGATTTGATACTCCTTAAACAAATTGCTCTCAAGGATTAGGCTCAAATTTGAAGTAGAATCAAGACACGTGTCAAATTAGTCCTTAACCTCAAGTAAAGGAGGATAGTGGTACAAAAACGACACAGCCCCACCACGTGAAACGGCAAAGGATTCGACAGGTAGCATCCTCAATTCAAAAACAAGCGGGTCCCACCTCCTTTCAACCAATAAAATTTCTCACACGTATAACTCATGCCGCTCTCATCTCCTTTCAAATTAAGATTCAAATTTTTAACAGGCTTAATTAATCATCCCTGGCAATTCTTGTAATTTTTTACCTTTCTCGGTTTCTCCTTTAAATTCTTCAATTTTTTTAAAAACTTTTACTGTACAGAAGTGAATCGCAGCCGTTGAACTTTGAAGCTTCTCTCAGACCAAGTCTTTACATTTTCATCTGCAAACCCTCTCTTTCTCTCTCTATACCTCTCATTCATCCATTTCATTCAATCTGTTCATTTTAGAGAGAAAACGTGAGGATCGGACTGTGATCGTGAATTTTAGAGAGAGAAGATGAATGCTGTTGGAAGGCAGAGATCTGGTGCATCATCGACTGTGCACCACCAGCGTCAGTACTCCGATAATTTTCTAGAATCATCATCAAATGGCCGATGGCTGCAATCAGCTGGTCTTCAGCACCTGCAGTCATCAAACAATGCAGTTCCTCCACTTCAGGTGCAGTTCTATTGTTCTGCGTGTCTTGTTCACCGCATGTATGCTAGATCTGAATATCTGATGCTGAGATGGAAAATTTTTCGAATTTTGATTTATATATATATTTTTTGATTTTTTAAACTTAGGATTTTGGATACTATAATGGAGGGGGTCAGGACTCGAGAATGTATAGGAGCGTGCAGGCGCAGAGGACTTACAGTGGAGGCAGCGATTTGTTTGCTGAACCATTGACGCCACCAGTAAATTCACGGCCGGGAAGTCAGAGAAGGAACGGGGAGGAGCAAGTTTCGCCAATTGAGTATAGTCCAGGGCTTTTGGATTTACATTCTCTCGACACTGAACTACTTACTGAGGTAGATATCTGATTTGATTTTGACAATAAATTGTGGGAATGAATTAGAAAAAGTTTGATTTTTGTGTTGTCCTCTGAATCAAATGGTGTAGAACGGTTTGACTATAAGGTTTCTTAGTGGATTATGTATCTGGTGTGTGCTGAATTGGTTTTCCATTGGGTCGTGATTGCCCTTACAGTTGATATTTGTCGTCGAATGAGTGAAATTCAATTGTGTGTGAATTTCATTTTACTTTTTGTTGACTTCAGGTTTTAATTACTCCAGCCTAATTAATATTTGTTATATGGATGATGCCTGATGATCTTTTTCCCAACGTGTCTTCACTCATAGCATTCTTCATTGTTATGAGTTTAGAAAATTGGATTCATGGTAACTAATAATAAGCCCTAAGCTAGTTGTCTCTAAATTTGAGATTATGATCAGAAAATTCATAGCACATTGTATATTAGACGTTAGTATAAGTCTCATGGCTTTAATTTGGATTTGAAACATTTTGCCATTCTCGCTCATTTTATTATTTTAAATTTTGGCTCATTTTTTTTCCTCTTTGTTGTATGTGGAAACTAGATGCCAGCTCCTAGTCTGTATAATGGCACCTCAATGCATTTTGCACGGGGGAGAAGCTTTGATGACTCCGATCCATACCTTGGAAACAATAAACAAAACAGCAAAGCTGGTGGTTTGCAGGAGAACAATGTTATGAAAAGCATTGCAGCAGACAATGTAAAGGCCAGCAATGTTGCAAAGATCAAAGTGGTGGTATGTATGTCTTTCAGTGTTCTAGCGAGTCTGTTATCAACCTTTTATCTACCTATAGCTACATTTCTTACTTTTCGGATTCTAAATCTAAGCCCCTGTTTGTCTACCATTTTTCAAAACATTGTTTTCTACAGTAATCAATGTCCACCACACATTCAAATAATAAAATATTCTATACATAAACTGATAAAGTTTCTTTCAATTTTAACCACACATTCTCCAAAAAATACTATTCATTACACCATTTTCATCACAATAATGGTAGACAAACAGGCACTAAATCTGTATTAAATATCAGTCTTTTAATTGGATTAACCTATATAAGTTTCGTGAAATGCAATCTTTGCACCAAGAGGCAAATTCTTTCACTACAATGTCTTTCATACTCTGGATTAATGAATTAGAGACTGTAATGATGCATTTCACCTTGCTGTCAATAATAATTGATTGGTTGCAGGTACGCAAAAGACCATTAAACAAAAAAGAATTGTCGAAGAATGAGGAAGATATCATTGAAACACAATCTAATTCTATTGTCGTCCATGAGACAAAACTTAAGGTCCGTGACAGTACCTGTTTGTGCTTATTTAATTTTTAATATATAAAGATTGGTATGATAGGTCTCTTTTGATGTCCTCTGGTTGTAATTTCTGAAGTTTTTTGATGCCTTAGATATTGTGAATGAGATGTCATGTACTGGTCCTTATAATATAGAACACTGGATATATGATTTTAAATTTCAATAAATCCAAAGATTGATTCTATTGTTACCTTTCTTAATGCTGCATGTTGCACACACATAAATTTTGATTGATTTCTTTTACAAGAAAAGAATAAAGTTGCTTCAAGTTATTAGTTAGAGACATGCATTATATTGAGACCATTTGCCTTTAGCTGTTCTCCAGCGAAAGCTGTAGATAACGGATTATATTAACAAATTTATTCTCTCATGATAATTGTCTCATGCCAAAAATTAAATGAGCAGCAGAACAGGTAATAGTTGTTTGGAACTGATTTTAGTTGGAATTTCTTTTGTGAAACATTTAGGATTTGTTTGAGCCCCATTTTTTGGGAGAATAGATTTTGTAATAGTGATTTTTCAGAGAATTTATGGTTAAAAAATAGTTAAAAGTTTTTGGTTTACGTGTAAAATTATTTTATTGGGAGAATGTGGGGTTTAAAATGAGTTTGGGGGAAAAAATAAGTTTTTAAAGAATTGGGCTCAATGTCTTTTAGTTTTATTCTTAATTTCCTGCAGGTTGACTTGACAGAATATGTGGAGAAGCATGAATTTGTCTTTGATGCTGTGCTGAACGAGGAAGTATCAAATGATGAGGTAATGAGCATAAACTTGAGTGGGAACCATGTAATACTCATGGTGTATTGGAGGCCTTCTTAATTGTGTCCCACATGTTCTATCTATAGGTCTATCGTGAAACTGTGGAGCCCATTGTTCCAATAATTTTCCAACGCACCAAAGCTACTTGCTTCGCCTATGGGCAAACAGGTGATTGCTTACATGTAACCGTCGGATGGATTTGGTGTTGAAAGCTTGCCATTGTTTGTTTGACTTTTATTTCTATACTTCAAGCCCTTGTTTGGTCCCAATTATTTTCAAAATACATTTCTCTCTCTTTTTTTCAACTACACATTCTTCAATAAAATAATATTACACGTAAATCCGAAACTTTTCTTATCTTTTAACCACACATTCTCTATCAAATCACCAAATACATTTTTTTTTTGGCAAAAAATGGGGCTTAAACGTGCTCCAAGTTTTGGTTTTGGTCTCCACATGCTATGGTGGACCTGTTGCATGCTTGCAGGGCATACTCGAGTTCCCGAATTTAACTTTTCTTCAATTTTCACGGAATTACTTTCAAGGTTCCTCAAGGCGAGTCTCTTAAGAATGTCGAGAAGAACATGCTTGATTACCTCATTCATGCAAAAGTGAAATTTGTATTGAGTTCTTTTTGGTTTTGCATCTACCCATGGACTTGCAAGAGAAGCAAGACAAATCCCAAACAAAGGCAAAGATGTCATAGATGAGAAGAACGGACCTAGACCTGAAAGACGGACTTGTATTTGATATTGACATTAAGTGCAGAAAATCTAGAAGTGATGGTAGTATTTTTTATTGGTGGTGTGGAGAATGCACCAGCCTGTTAAAGCATTAGTCAATAACCCTTTCTTTGAAGGCATGCTCTAGGGGATATTATTAACCAAATTTGATTATTTTCCAAATCCTTGGATATTGATGTAGCTGCTATCGTGGACCTCTCTTATCATGTGAGGCATTGGTAATTCAGCCTTTGTTTGATTCTCATTATTTCAAAACTCATTTTCAACCATACATTCTTCAAATAAAATATTTTGCACGTGAATCCAAAATTTTTCCTACTTTTTAACCACGTTCTCCTAAAATGTACTATTACAAAACTCATTTTATCAAATAATGTCCATCAAACAGGGCCTCAATAAAATGAACAAAATTCATGAATGGCCTTTATCTGCCGTTTTATATCATTTGAAAGAGAACATAAGAAGGGGCTAAATTTTGGTCCTTGTAGTAATAAAAGCCGACATTGTTGCTTATGATAGGCTGAGAAGTGATTACAGGCATATTTGAAAGATATCCACTATTTAAATGTTATTTTTTCTCTTCGTCATCCTATTTCCCAGTAAGATGTAGCCCCATTTTATCTTGATAGGATTGGGATGCCTAGGATTTAAAATTTTAATTTGACAAATATACAAATTGCTCTTCTCATCGTGTTATCTTTTCTTCTTCCCATGAATATCATACTTGTATGTTCTTGTAATGTCATTCCTCTCATTGTTTACTAATTTATTTTTACTAATCTATAAGCTTTTCTAACTTTCTACTTTTCCCTTTTTTTTTCCTCTCTGAAATTTGTTCAGGAAGTGGCAAAACCTTTACAATGAAACCACTACCCCTAAAGGCTTCTAGGGATATCTTGAGGCTCATGCATCACACTTACAGGAATCAAGGGTTTCAATTGTTTGTAAGCTTCTTTGAGATATATGGAGGAAAATTATATGATTTACTCAGCGATCGGAAGTAAGATGTCCCAATTGATTCTTACTTAAATCATTGGTCTATTAATAGTCACCATATGGATTATCACAACACTTCATATTTTCTTTATGTAGAAAGCTTTGCATGAGAGAGGACGGCAAACAACAAGTTTGTATTGTAGGCTTGCAAGAGTACAAAGTATCAGATGTGGAGACAATTAAGGACCTTATTGAGAAAGGAAATGCAACAAGAAGTACAGGCACCACTGGTGCAAATGAGGAATCATCCCGTTCACATGCCATTCTTCAGCTAACCATTAAGAGGTCAACTGATGGCAGTGAAACCAAACCTGCTCGAGTTGTTGGCAAGCTCTCCTTCATAGACCTTGCTGGAAGTGAACGCGGTGCTGATACTACTGATAATGATAAACAAACTAGGTATATACTACTTAATCATCTTCTACTTCCTTTGTTTTCTGTGGAAAAGAAAAAAATTCAATCTGACAACGGCAGACATGTAATTACTATGTTGTGTTTGAGGATGCATAACATTGGTAATTTATATAGCAAGACATTTTTATTACCCAACATTTATATGTTATTTGGGAAAAGAAGCTATAATTGTAGTGTCCATTGGTCTCTCTGATGTTATTGATATGATATCAACAATTTGCCTTCATTTAATGAGTTCTCAGTCAGTGTTTTCTGAATATGCAGAATGGAAGGGGCTGAGATTAACAAAAGTTTGCTTGCCTTGAAGGAGTGCATTAGAGCCCTTGATAATGATCAGGGGCATATTCCATTTAGAGGCAGTAAATTAACTGAAGTCTTAAGGGATTCATTTGTTGGAAATTCTCGTACTGTGATGATATCATGTGTTTCACCCAATGCGGGGTCCTGTGAACATACATTAAACACATTAAGATATGCGGACAGGTAAGTCTGATCTTTTGATGATATAAATTTTCTGCCGGGCAAATGGTTCCTTCTCTTAAAGGTCTCATATTTTTTTTCAAAATTATAGGGTGAAGAGCCTTTCAAAAGGGAACAACAACAAAAAAGATGTTTTCTCATCAACCTCAAATCTGAAGGAATCATCAACACAACCCCTGTCATCAGTTTTACCGCCTGCATCAACATTTGAAGATGACACTGGTGATTCATGGCCTGAAAAAACTGACAGGGAAGAATATGACGAAGAGTTTTACGAGCAAGAGAAGCCAGCGTGGAAGCAAAACTCAAAAGTTGAATCATACCCTTTTTCTAACGTGGATGATAAAATGAGGAGAGCCAACAATCAGTCAAAGTGGAAGGAACCTCTTAAATCCGATATGAAATACTTGAACTCCGACGATGATTTGAACTCTCTATTAAAGGTAAGACCATTAAAAATTGCTTTTTAATTTTTAACAACAAAATGAGTCTAGTGCAGGTTCTGACTTCTGTGTCTCTTTGATTTTGTAGGAAGAGGAAGATCTTGTCAATGCTCATAGGAGACAAGTGGAGGAGACAATGGATATTGTTCGAGAGGTCAGTGATAATCTTATAGCGGCTCTAGCATGGTTCTTCTTGAATCCAGACACCATCTTAGGTTCTTAGCATTGGGGGCTTTATAATACTCTTTGAGCATTCTCTTCAGTGTGTTGAAGCTTTTTATATGAATTCTCAGTATATCGGCAATGATTTAGATGGATCACATCTTTCATATTATTCTGATGCAAACTACCAGCGTCCACAACAAAGAGTTTATCTGAATTGTAGCCATCTCATTTTCTGTTTATTGATTTAAAAGTTAATTTCTGTTATAGATTTTGTTACGTTGATTGGTGACCTCAGATACGTGTCTAAATTCTCTATGTAGACACAAGTTGTATTTTTAAGTCTACGCACCTCAATCAAAATATTCCTTTTGCAGGAGATGAATCTATTGGTTGAGGCAGATCAACCAGGGAATCAGCTAGATGATTATGTCACCAGATTGAATACAATCCTATCCCAAAAGGCTGCCGGTATCTTACAGTTACAGAATCGCTTGGCTCATTTCCAAAGACGACTGAAGGAGCACAACGTTCTAGTATCTTCTGGTAATTAAGTGTCATATGAAAATGCACATAGAGTTAAGTGTGATTCATATTGCTTGGGAATATTGATGTCATAATCAGGAAATCGTTTGTTGGATTGATGCAAATTTGTGAGTTACTAGTGATTATATTCAGCCCCCAAGTTGAAATATAGGGTGCCAGCTGTCACACGAGTCCTTGTGCAAGTCTTGTGATGTATTTGGCCCCCATCCCAATTTCATTATCATTATTTTTCTTTTTAACAAATTACAGAAAATCGCTGATGCCATTTTAAATCTTTGCAGCTGTTTAATTCTTAATATCATCGAATGTTGTGAGAAATACATTTGTTTTCAATTTGAATGTTTCCGTACTGCTTGTTTTTTATTGATTGTACATTGTTTCCATCCGCCGAGTTTCTCGTGGCCTTTTGGCCCTTGCATGGTTCATATTCGGAGAATTTTCATCTCTGCAGGAATTTTCGTGTCCCACGAATGGCATGCTTAACATGACATGAGATGCACCAAATCGAACCAAAACATAAAGACGCGATTATTCTCAACTTTCAAGTATAAGTTTGCATAAACTTGGCCTCTTTTTGGCTGAAATTATTACTAATAATTTTGATCAAATAGAGGCAAAATCGAAATGTTTCCGAGAAGGTAAAATGGGACATGTATGCTGGCTCGATCTTAAGAAGACGAAACCAGCAATAAACTCGAACCAGCAGATTGAAATCATTGGAAGCACCACAATAACATATCAATATGAACCAGGAAGATAATAAAAGAAATTGACAAAGAAAATGCAAAAATTAAATGATAGATTCAGAGAAACTGAAAGATAGATTCAACATGTAAAATCATGTTGAAGGAACTGATGATAGAAAGGAGATTTTATTAATTCATCAAGCTCAATTGTAAAGGTGATTACATTGCCTTATTTATAGACTAAATCTAACAAACTAACTACAATAAGAAGGATCTAGAATAAGCATGTGTTAGCCATGTGATAGAAGGATCTGGAAGGAGAGGAGCTGCATGTGCTGGACGTTGGATTGCTGGAGAACATGATCTGCTGACTGCTATTGCTAAAGGTGCAATTCCAACACGACATGTTCAGAATGTGAAAGATGAGCATTTGAACGACCATTACTCTGAATGTGAGCCATGATTTAACCTTTTTTTTTTTCAAACAAAAAATAACATGGAAATAATTCGTTTAAACCTACTTCTAAAATTTTTAGCCTCCGTTTGTTTATCATTTTTCATCTATAAAAATGAAAAATATAATCTTTATCCATCACATCAAACTATCAATTTTGAATTTCTATATCTTGTAATGGCTATATTTTTCATTCTCATTCTACAATAATGAGAATCAAACGGGCCACGACCATTATAAAAATTCTTATTATATTTTCCTAAGCACAATTCAAAATTATTGAATTAAAAAATTCTCCACAAGAAAGACGCAATAGTTTCCACTTCCTCCAGTCATTCAGATCAAACAACTCTTGGATATGGTTCTGTAACAAACTTCTGGTTACAAGGGCACTTTCGTCATTTCATCTTTCTTTTTCCCGCGCCTCCTTCCTTGATTCTGTACTTCACAGAAGCTCCCGTTAAGCTCTGCAACTCAATCTTGAGGAGAGAGAGGGGAGAGAAATAGAAATATATATAGAGAGAGAGAGGAGTTCTTTATGCAAATCTTGTAATAATTTGCTATGGATTTCACAGGAAAACTAAGCTTTCTTGTATTTCTACTATGTGTTCTCTTCTCTTTGAAGAACCAACATGCAGAAACCAACAAGGGTTCATCACGAATTACTGACACTTCACATTCGTTTCTAAGGGCTCAATCAAGAAATAAGGTGGAAAGGAAGCTCCCAGAAACTCATTCTTATAATTCTCGCCAGGGATCGCTCAGATATGATTACTACAATGAATCTTGCCCATTAGCCGAGAAAATCATTCGAACAACTATTCATGAACTCTTCAATCTTCGGCGAAATGTTGCCCCTGCATTGTTGAGGCTTCTTTTCCATGATTGCTTTGTGGAGGTGAATTTTTTTATGCTATTCACTTATCAGTGATTCCTGTTGCTTTCTATTTTTCACCATGAATTTAGTGTTGAAATGATTTAATTATTCTAAATTTGATTCAATTTTCTTAGACAGTGTTCATAGAGCGTTGCTTTGAATTATTTGATGAAATTGTTTTAATAGTCTGTTATGTTGATTCTATCCATTTTGTTACCCTAATATTATATTACATAAGGGAATTCTAAATTCTGTATTGTTCATTTTGACTCGAGGGTCGTAAAATCTTGAGAAATTTGATTATGTTTCTATGAATTTGTTTTGTGTTTGTACTGGTTGTTGTGATTACAACTTGCTATATGATCAATACTGGAATAGGGGTGTGATGCTTCTGTTCTACTGGATGCTGCTGATGGAATAACGAGTGAGAAAGATTCTCCACCAAATGAATCTTTAAAAGGGTTTGATCTGATCGACATCATTAAGTCTAATGTTGAAAAAGCATGCCCCAGAATCGTTTCTTGCGCTGATATTGTCGTTTTGGCGGCAAGAGAAAGTGTCCTTCTGGTAAATCTTCTTGTGCTAATGTACATTCTTTTATTACATGTTTGGCATGGCCTAGTTTATGCACTAAAAATCTTTTAAAGTTCAGGCTGGTGGCCCGTTCTACCCTCTGTATACCGGTAGGAGAGACAGTATAGTTTCTTTTAAAGAAGTAGCAACATATGAGCTTCCTACTCCCCAAGACAATCTCTCTAAAACAATTGAGGCATTTGCATCAAGAGGGTTTGATCAAAGAGAGACCGTCAGTCTATTAGGTATACCATTTTTCCTATCCTTTAATTTTTTTTCTTGTTTTCACTGTGCAAATGAAACAATTTATGAACTCTAATCAGCTAATCTGATGTGCTTGCGTGTATCAAATTTCTGTGACCTATGTAACGTCATTTTATTTGATTGAAAATCAACGAAAAGTGATTACTGAGATACCTGAACTTAGTTGTTCAGTAACAACTAAGTGACAAAACTTTTCCCATTTTGATTAAAGATCTCAGTAGAGCAGAAATCTCTAAGTGAAAAGAAATCGGATTACCATTTTTCTGTAACTTAAATAATGCTTTTCCTGTTAGACGAAAATGAATCAGATTATGAACTTCCTTTTCAGTACTTGAGATTTCTATATGCTCTCACTTTATTTGCATTCTTTTTCGTCAAACAACATCGACTCTGATGAGAGTTGAGTTCGTTTTTGCGTTCCTTTTCAATACTTACAATTTCTATATACTCTCACTTTATTTGCATTCTTCTTTGTCAAACAACATCAAATCTGATGAGAGTTGAGTTCGTTTTTGCCTTCCTTTTTATGTTCGAGGTCACAGGTGCCCACAGCACTGGTACGATTCACTGCAAATTCTTTTTCAACCGTCTTTATAACTTCAGTGGAACTCAAGGGCCTGACCCCTCTATAGATACTGAATTTCTCAACTTTCTGAGGTCAAAATGCAATAGAAGCCATACCTCATCATCAACACTGTCTATGTCACCCTCATTATCACCTTCACCCTCCGTCGAGCGCTTATCAACTGCCTCCTTTAACGATCCCACGATGAAGATGGACTATGAGGGACCGGGAACAGGTTTTGGCACGGTATACTACTCCAGTCTTCTTCAAGGCAAGGGATTACTCTTTGTTGATCAGCAGCTGACAGCAGGGGAAGAAACAGAGAATTGGGTCCGAGCATATGCATCAGATATTTCCCTGTTCCAAAGGGACTTTGGACTTACAATGAACAAACTGTCCAATCTCCAGGTCCTGACGGCACCAATGGGCCAGGTTCGACTTAATTGCCGAAAAGTGAACTGAAAAATCAGGCTGCAATGCACATCTTATTCTGTCTATCTGAATTTGGATTATGTTCTTGTTGACCTATAAAATTCACCTTTTTGACATTTAGTTGGCTTTGCTATCACTTTTGTAACTTTACTAGCTTGGACAGGATTTGTTGATGATTTTTGATTAATGGCATATAAATTGTGATGATTTTTTTTCTATCGTTATGAGTATCTCTATTACTAATGCTCGTAAAAAACTTTTTCAAGATACCTCAATTCTTGCAAGAGTTACGAGGGAAAATTTTGGATTGAATTCGGTCAGTGTAGGCACACGATATCAAAATAAGTGATCATAACAGAGAAATCTACAGATGACAAGAAGAATGGATATTGATGGACTTTGCACGAGAGAATTTCAAGGTACATACTAATGGCCAAAGAAATTGCAGTACATGAAGAGAGAATTTTTATTTATGAACAACACACGCACACACACAGTGGAATGAAGGGAGATATATGGTTCATATGCGCGAAGAATGAAATTTACTTCACTTCTACATCTTTAAAGGGCCAAGACTCCTCATTGAACAGTGAACACTGACAGAACCCAGTTTCCTCATTGAACCATGAACGCTGATAGAGCCCTGTTTCCTCATTGAACTGTGAACACTGACTGAACTCTGTTTCCTCATTGAACTGTGTTTCCTCATTGAACTGTGAACACTGGCCGAGGGCGGTGGAAGATAATATTCCGTATACATGTCCATGAAAAACTTGTCAACTATGTCTTGATAAGCTGGGCAGGTGAGCTTAGAATAGTAATTGAGCACCTCTTCTATATCCAGCACATGATCCATGTCATTCACATCCATCATCTCCAATTCTTTCATTTTTTTAGCTAAAGCATCTGTATTCTTAGAAATGAACTCCACTTGTTTGCCTTCGGAATATTTATCAGTCTTCTTTTCTTTCGATTCCTTTAATCCGCTTTGATCCACAATATTCATGGAGCTTCCATTAAATTTTCTGTCTCCCTTCATTTCTTCTTCTGGTGAGAGTCGACCCTCCATTTTCTTCGGTATCTCATTTTTATCAGAGAAATCTTTACAGAAATTATTCAGCTCATGGAGTTTCGGATTCTTAGTCGAAAAGATGAGTTTGACAAGAGGAATTTTAGGCGGCTTTTGGTACCCTCCTAAGAGACATGATTTGAGATTTTGGAATGTAACGTTAAAGAAGTTTTTGGTGTTGTAAAAGGTTTCTTTGAGCAGCATCTGCATTTGTGGCTTTACTTTTGCTCTGTGATGCTTGTTCATCTGTCTTTCCTCTACAGAGACACCACACAACAAAGATAAAAAGAACTGAATAATGGTTTCTTTGTAACTTTGAGACAAAGGACAATAGGGTACCCATTAGGGACATTTGGCTTCAATTTTCACACACTACTGTGTGTCTTACCCCCACAAAAATTGAATTTTTAACGTAGAGAATAGGGAATTAATGTCAGTCCACCAACAAGAAAATGCCCCAACTCAAGTTAATGCCCCATTTTCATAAAGGAATACTAGTTTTATATGAACGAAATATAATCAAATACTACACACCTAACATGCCCTCGTCTAGCCAGAATTGGGCGCATTCATAGAATTTATCCAATACTTGGCAGGTTATTGAAAGCTAAGTAGCCCTAAAGTTTTTATCTTTTTTTTTGAAAACAATGGGGGACTATAATTTATCTTTACCGAAATAAAAAACCATACCTAATGATTGCAGTGGTTAAACGATAATCCAAGATACATAATTATTAGTATTTTCTTAATAAATTTTGATAGCATTTATATGAAGGAGGTGTTTGGGCCCCTTATCTTGGCAACCCATATTGGTTGGAAAAAGGGACCAAACCAGTCACTTTCCAAACAGAAGACAAGTTGGAACCTTGCGAGTGATTGCTCATGCCATTGTTATTTGGAATATAATGTAAACCTGGTCCAACTGTTGTATTGAAAATAACTATGAAAACATGGGTTAGCGTAGATGTCGTTTGCGAGTGATAGTTATCTCGTTAAATTTGATTATTTTATGAGAGCAAATGTTGAGTTCATATATGGTTTTAAAACGAGAGAAAGTTCCATTCTTTAATTGCATTTGTTCTTGCAATCAAATCCTTGTTAACATTTAGTATTTCTTGAATTCTAATTGAGTCCCGTTTCATACAAGATATTTTTGACATTTTCCTTTTACAAGAAAAGCCGATCATATCTCAAAAGATGATTATGGGAAGTCCATAAGTACCAATGCAAGGAAAACATGAATTACCGATTATGGAAAAGTAGGTTAAACATGAATTACCGATCTTTTTCATTGTTGAGAAACTAGGGTAGTTAAGAATGAACTAATTGCCTCAGACATTTAGTTCATCATTGGCATTGAAGGCATCAGGTCAAGAGATAGCATCAGTTCATCAGTAACCTCAGAAGGATCTTTTCGTCATAGGCCTATTATGAGAAAAAAGGAGCAGCTATATTCAAAGAAAAGCCCACTCTACCTTTACCATCTTTGTACTTTGTACAGTAGGATCAAACATAGGCAACCGTTAGTTTCTTGGTGTATATATATCATTGCTATTTCACCTTGTAAATCAGAACTCATTTAATAACATTCATTGTTCATCATTTTATCCCACTAAATTCTACATTCATGTTCGACTTTATTTTACCAATTAATTCTACTCGCTTATTAATGTTACTGTCGATAATCTTTTATTACCATTATTTCCTAACAAGACACAATGAAACTCATCACATGACTGCATTTTCGTACCGTACGTGGTCCAAGCAAGAGAATTGTGGAGCAGAGTGTTTTCGGCTTCAACCTTGGCCAAGCTTCAGAAAAAAACATTAAAATTTGAAAAACTTTCGTTTCTAACATATTCGTACAAGTTAAAAAGAATATTTTTTTTTAAAGCAACTCTTATTTTAAAAACAAAATAACTTGCTTATTTTCAACTTGGATTAATTTATTGTAAACTCCATAAAGTTTCATGATTATCCAAACAGACTACGTCATTTGGCATCTAATAGTGCTTATGAAAATTGATAAGAATTTAACGTCCTAAGCTGTTCTGTTTAATGGAAATGCCAAACATGATAGTGAACATCTTGTTATCTAGAGTTTGTAGTTTTGTACTCTTACCACTTTACTTGAATAAAATTTGTATGCTTATAAGAAGAATGTAAAGCAACAATAATCTGTGGATGTTTCTTTTAGCTAACAACTTAATCAATACAATTGTTATTGAATCCAGCTCTCTATCTCCACTCAAAACTGCTATCTCAACTCAAATTTGACATCTGACCAATGTTTATCATAAGTTTATTACCGATTGCTTCCTTTTGATATGTGGAATTTGAAGAACTGATGCAGCAACCTGTGGACTTGGCCATAATTCTCGGTTTTAGTAACAAGACGACTTTTGATCCACTGTGGAAGCTTTCCAGTCGAGTGGGAGAAGCTTCTTTGTGCAGGATCAGAAGCATAACGCACATCAACCAACAAAATTGCAGCATAATCATTTATATGCCGAATTGCTCTACCTAGAACAGAAGAATTTGACATAAAAAAGAAGAAGATACACTTAGCAGGAAAGCATGTATAATGTACCAATGTAAAAAGAAAACTAGGATGAAGCTGCACCTATTGATTGATTTACGGCTTTCATGCAAAGATTTTCATAGTACTCTTTTCCTCTGCCCTTGCAACTTCTAAGGATGTGAAATCCAGTTTGAACATCCCCATTGTGATGTTCACCATTGACACAAGACTTGGGATTTTGACTCTCCTCAAGACCCTCAATATGCTTCACCCTCTCTATCAATTCAATGTCTGATGGGCTAGGATAGGGCAATCCAACCATTACTATGCATCGACCTGTCCCATCGCTGAAGTTGATACCTTCTGATATCTTCCCTCCCACAACAGCGAAAAGAATTGCACCATTGCAGGAAGTAGGATTACTGGTGGATACTGCATCAATTGTTTCCTTGTATTCTCTCAAGACAGCTTCTACATCTGTGTTTTTCCTAGGTTCTCTAAAAACTCTCTTTTTCTTCATAATCCTTGTAAGCATGCCCGATGTTTTCCAAGAATCGTAAACCTTGCCTTCATAGTCAAATGACGAAAAAAACACAACTACTCCTTCTGGAACTACTGTCACTAGATTGCATAGCAGAAGACCTAGCTCCTCAATCTGTCATTTCAGTCCAACATGCAGCAGCAATTAGCAAAAACCAAGAAACTTTTGGAACTTTTCTAAAAACAGAAGTTCAATTGAAACCTTGTGTTAAAGGTGGATCAGAATGATAATAAAGGACAGCATTGAATACAATATAAGGGGAAGAATGTCGAATTCCTGAATACTTATCAATTAGGGAACTTTTGAAACATATGAGACTGGCAATAAATTTAATGGCGAGAAGAGGAAAGAAAGTACACAGCTTTCTCACCATGTTTGGCAGGCTTCTGAGTTTGTAGCTAAAATCGAAGGACTGACCAGAAGGCCCATGTTTAACAACAATAGGCAAAATATTCTCTGGAGGAATTATATGACTGCATGAAAAGAAGTGAAACCGATCTGGCAGTAATGATGGGAAGAGTCGTTCCTTTGTTTCCTCTATAGGTTGTAAAGTTCCTCCAGCCAAGACAACAGCATGTGCTTGATCAGCAATCTACAGAAAATGATGAATGACTGTAACTTTGCAAATTAAAACTAAATTGCATTGGAATATTAAGGTGCAAAAAAAAAAAACGCAAACCTCAGAGAACATCTTCTCTCCAGTAAGCATGACATACTTTATATGCCCTTCTTGCCCTTGACATGTTAGCCTTGGCCTTGAAATTAATATTCTTCCATCACCATCATTATTGGTTAAGGAGAATAATATATCAGCCAATGCCCGAAAGCAAGATACTGCACTTTCTTCCTTGCAAGTTGCTTCACCATCTTCGACACTTGAACCCTTTTGGGCAACTGCTACCTTATCTCTGTAACCACAGACCTGAGAGGCAGAAAACAATGGAATATTAAATTTGTGAACACAAAAGAATTGAAAATATACATTAATGAATGATGAGGAAGAGCATGCACCTTGTGAGTTAAGTTGCTTTCTTTCATGTATTGCAAGAGTTTCACCAGGTTTATGTTATCAATATTTAGGGAAAATAAAAATTCATTGATGGCCATTGAAGAATCAAAGGAAATTTCTATCTCCTCAGAATCAAATAAAGGATCAACATGATTTGCAAGCTTCCCATTGGGAAGTAGAACTCTTAAGAAAGCCTGGGTGAGGACCATCAAAGTCTGAATGTATCTTCGGTTGCCTGGTCCTAAGAGATTGCGAAATCGTTGAAAATAACTCTCTAAGTGAGACTGCAAGAGATTCAGCTGAAAAGAAGACCAAGTAACTGTTAGAAACTATACCAGGACTGGACCTTATGAAAGAAATTTAGAACGTCAAACAGGAAAGGGGAATTGAAGATGCTCACACCCTCTGGTCTATAGACCAACTTTTTAAATATGGCGTTCTTACATAATCATCTAAAAGCACATAGCACAACTAAATTTGAAGAAGGTGCTATAATAGACAATGTGAAACTACTATTTACCTGTGACACAGTAATTTTTGCATCATACATGCTGATCAGAGTATCTGCTAGATTATGAGCTTCATCTATGATAATGACGCTATTTTTCAAACTTAAACCAAGAGATTCACGTGATGATTTTGAAAGAAGAGATTGATAGGGAAGAATGACAAGATCGGCTGCAGGCACCATCCTTCTAGAACCATAATATGGGCAAGTTCCCAAGTTGCGTCCAATGCGAACAAGATCTTCAATATCCAGCGGTTCCAGTTGAATAATTTCATTCTTAAACTCTTTTTCTATCTTACGATTTCTGAGCATTGGACATCCACAGGAAGCCTTTGTACGGTGAACTCTTTTTCCAGCTCCCAAGTTCTGCTAAATAGAACCATGACTTCAGACAAACAGAACAATATTTTGCAGCATTTGAATGGTTGGCACTTTAAAAAGTTCCAAAAAATAAGTGTTGGTTTTAGTTAAGGAGTTAAAAGTCAAGTTTTTCTACTTCAAAAAGGAAAAAATATTTTTCAATTGGATTGAAAAACTATCTCAGCAGATATTGACAATATAGACAAATGGGAAGAAAGCAACACAAATGAGATTCAGTTACCAAATTGCAGGCAAACTACCAATAGCAAGGGAAGCTAACCATTTGGCATATGATTATGGTAGGATGAAGTATCAAGGTCAAACATGAGAAGATTTTCACATATATGCTGACCAAATTGTTCAATCCTCTTGGAATGCAAACAATATCCAATAGAAATCAAATAACTCAATTTCACTTCAATTGATATACGTAGTGCATTTTAATGCCTTTGCTTTAGTTCAAGCATGATAGCATGTTAATTATGCAATATAAGAGGTTCTAAAAAATATGAAGAAAGTGAGAAAGTTAGTAGGTTTTTACTGTAGAAAGAGGGAGGTAAACAAAATTCATGAATAAAAAGAAAGGCTTTGACAATATGAAACCAAATCCAATCATCAATGCACGGGAGAATGGTTCAAGAGCAAAATTATTCATACCTTCGT
The DNA here is from genome assembly GCA_035079005.1 of Fraxinus americana. Taxonomy (NCBI): domain Eukaryota; kingdom Viridiplantae; phylum Streptophyta; class Magnoliopsida; order Lamiales; family Oleaceae; genus Fraxinus; species Fraxinus americana. The sequence goes on along the minus strand of CM068706.1, from coordinate 32,937,172 downwards.
TTTAGAAGCTTCATTTTTCTTACTCTTTTGAAGCTCCAAGCACCTTTCGTTTATGCGAGTGGAGGTCCCTAGCTTCAGCACCTCTGATAAAGATACATGCAATCACATTGAAGTTAGACGTGTACTATTTGAATGTACGTTCTACCACTAAAACATGTGGATTTCATTCTAATACCATCATTGATGCAGAAATTCTTCCTAGACCCCAAGCAGACAAACATCAACTCACTAGCAAATGTAGTCTTCCTCAACTCTTTTATGAACTGTGAAAGTTGTGAATGCGTCCGACTACAAAAGTAAATCTTCAATCTTGCTCCATCTTCCTCGTCCCCCAGCCCATCTTCTTCTTCATCACTAGACGAACAAACATCAGGTCCAGCATTTTTCCTCTTCAGTGTTCCACCACTTTCCTCTTCACTCTCATACTCTTCAAGCAAAAACTCCTCATCTTCCTTATCAATCCCAACTTCCCCTTTCATATTTTTTCCTTCCCTTTTATCCACATTCCCCTCTAACTCTTTTTCTTCCCCACGATTACTTAAATCTCTAGTAGTTTCTTCTTTTTCCTTTCTACTACAAGTATCCTTCGACCGAACCCCGATTTTTTTCTTTTCTTTAGTTTTCTTCTTTTCGCGCTTGTCGGATTCTTTATTTGGCACAAAATTTCTCATCCAATCCGGTTCATTATCAGTATCATTATCCAAACATGACTCATTTCCCAAATTTTCCTTCAGATTCAAACCAAGCGAACCTTTTATACTTTCCTGACGCTTCTTATCGACTAGCCACTGCAGTGCACTGCAGATTATACTAAGGGTTTTCCCTGTTCCTGTAACAACTTAACCTATTCAATTACACGACATTCAGGAATATAAAATTAAAACATATGGTATTTCTTATGCACTCATTGTACTTACCGGTGGGGCTTTCGAGCATTGAAATACCTCCTTTATCAAGTGATTGGTACAGGAACTTCATGAAATCCATCTGAATTGGATAGGGTTTATATGGAAATGCTGGAAATTCAATTTCACGATTCTCTTCCATTTTTCTCTTACTATCAGATTGATTGCCTGTTAATTGTGAGGTGAATATTGATAATTTAAGCAATCAATTTCTGTTTCGCACGAAATCGTTGCCACAGAAATTTTCCCGCGCTTAAAGTGGGCTGGGTCGGGTCGTCGTAATATACTGGATCTGGGTTCTGTCAAACTGGGCTAGGCCATCGGGGTTTACATAAGGGGTACTTACACAAGTGGAAATTATACTAGACCAGTTATTTAGTTTTGACTTTTTAAAAATCAAGTTTTCCCTTTATTAATTCAATTTTCAGGTTTTATCATTTTAATTAATAATAATATTATAAAATTAAAATAACCTACCTACCCCACCCTACTACCTACCCCACCCAAATTTATTTTAAATATAAAACCCTAATTCTATCAAAACCTAAACTAGCCCTCTCCCCATTTCTCTCAACCCGTGGCCACCTCCTCCACCCCCTCACCACCGCCGAAAGGGGCACAAGATGCACCCATTCCGCCCACCTGCTTCTTTGCGTTACGATCGTAGTAGCGACGCGACCGCCCGATTCAGCCTGTTGCCGTGGCCATGATCCGTCCCCCTCCCATTTCTGTTTATGGAGTCCAATTCAACCATTGTCCCTATCCAATATATCTTTGTAGACCAGGAAATTCAAGCTGCCGTCGGCAGCGCGACGACGACGCGGCCAGTGCGGTCGACGTCGCAGCGGCCGACGCGACGTCGCGATCTTTGGCAGCAGCGTCCCGATCGTTGCTGGCAGCAGCTTCTCGGAAAATGAGTGGGCCTCCGTTTGTAAAGAAGCTGAAAATCGAAAAAGCAGTTGGGTATTTTGGTTTTTTTTTTTTAGTGGTGCGGTGGCGTAGTAGTTAGTGTGTGGTGGAGGTGATGTGGGTCTTCGATGTGGCGGTTTGTGGGTGTGGTGGATCTGGTGGCGGCGACGGGGTTGAGGTGGTGTCGATGTATGTGACCCACTATTTGTCGATTTTGTTATTGTTGTGGCGGGTCAACGGCGATGGTGGTTCTTTTTTGTGTTTATAACCTAGCTATTGTGGTTCTTTTTGGTGTCTGTGACCTAGCTATTGTGGTTCTTTTTGGTGTCTGTGACCTTACTATAAGACTGTGACTTTAAAATTGATAATTTGTAACTTAAAAAAAGAATCCGTGACCTTAATTTTTTTGATCTGTGACCTCGAAATAATCTGCGATCTACAAAAATTTTTATCTGTGACCTCGAAATAATCTGTGACTTATAAAATTTGAAATCTGTGACCTCGAAATAATCTGCGATCTACAAAATTTTTTATCCGGAGTAGTCGACGGTCGCCGGAGTGGTCGCCGGTCACCGGAGTAGTAGCCGGAGCAATGGGGGTGGTGGAGGCTGGGTGGGGTGGGTTAATTTTATTATATTACAGTTAAATGTTTAATTTAATATAATAATTCTGAAATATAATTAATTAATTCAAGAAAAACCTGATTTTTACAATTTTAAATTTTGGGACCTGATTTTTAATTTTGGAATAGATAATACATGAGCTGTAAATTTTTCCTCTTACACAAAGTAAGGGAAATTACAAAAAATCAGGTGTTTAAATATAGTTTTTTACAAATCAGGTCCAAAGTTTGTATATTCAAAAATGAGGTATCAATTGAATATTTAAATAATATTATAATACTATTAATTCACAATAACCCTAATTCATTTTCAGTATTCGTTTTCTCTCACTACCCTCTCCCTCCCCTCCCCTCCCCTCCCCTCCCCTCCCCTCTCTCTGTCCAAAATCGGTACTGCCCACAGGAAGAATGCTGTCGTCGGCACTGCTCACAAGAAGAAAGTCTTGCACGACGTTGGATGCAGTACCACCTTACCAGCAGCGTTCACGACGTCGCCATTGTAGCGGCGACACTTTGAAATTTGGAACCGGTTCCGATGTGATACCGGCATCACTGCAAGAAAACGACACCGTCAACAAGATGCACGATGATTGGAGTTGCTTTTACAATCGAAGGTTGTGCAACAAGTTGGTGGTACTGGGACTGGGATCGATGCTGTGAGAGGGTGGGTGGCTGTATGCAGTGGTGGTAGGTGTGTATGTTGTGGGTGTGGTGGTGGCTCTGACGGTGGGTGGGTTTTACAGTGTTTTGTGTACGGTTGTGGTGTTTGTGATGGTGTTGTTGGTGGATCAGGGTCGAGGTTGGGTGTTTGGTGTATGTGACCAATATTTGGTAGGTTCAGATCTAGTTGGTGGTGTGACAGTAGTGATGTACTCGTGGTGTTATGTTGTTATTGTGGTAGTGGATGTGACGGTGGCGGAGGCAACGGGGACTACGAGATGAGATGAAGACTATTTGTGACTAACTATTTGATCGATTTGTGACCAAGTATTGTTGGTGGATCGAGATCGGTGGTTGGATGTTTAGTGGATGTGACCAACCAGACTAACCTGTGACCTTAATATCCGATCATTTGTGATTAAAAAATAATTTGTGACTTTGATCTGTGACCAACGTAATAACTGTGACCTATAAATTTTTTTATCTGTAACCAACGAAATAAACTGTGACCTATAAAATTTTTGATATGTGACCAACGAAATAAAATGTGACCTATGAAATTTTTGATCTGTAACCAATGAAATAAACTGTGACCTATAATTATGTATCTGTGACCATTAATTGTATAATTGTGACCTTATTACATTTAATTAATAAAATATTTTTAATTAATAAATAAATACCCGATTTTTGTATTTTTAAACTTATGATCTAAAAATTGAATTGGATGAAACTTAACACCTGATATATGAATTTTTCCCAAGTGAAAATTATACAATTCCCTACTTTTCAAGATGTATATTCTAAAATCAGATTTGAAATTTTATTTTTCCAAAGTCAGATATTTTTTAATACATACAACATAAATAAATAAATAAATAAATAAATAAATAAATAAAAAATATATATATATATATATATATATATATATATATTTAACTTCCATATATTTCGAAACCTCGACACACTCCTCTTCTTCACAAACCCACGAGGCCACGATCGTAGAGGTTCTTCATCCTCGCCATTTCTTCTCCAGTGAAATCGCCACTACCGACCATCACTTAAAGTGTCTTTACACCATAAAATCACGGTCACTGTAAGTGTCTTCACTTATTCGAAGCTATACATTCTACACCCAAAACTCGAGATCTATACCTCGTAAACCCAAACCCAAATGGCTAGTTCAGGGAGTGAAGATAGATGGGTGAATATAGTTGAGGCATCGGATAGAAAAGGTAAGAGAAAGTTGGAGAAGGTTTGATTACGCCCAAAGAATAACGCGGTAGTTGTAGCACAGCTTTGGGGTGTCGTATCCACAGGGAGATGGAAGAATATTTAAAGGATCAAAAAGGCTGAATTGTTCTCTCAAATGTGTAATAAAATTTAATGTTGAAACGTGAAATTAAAATCAATAATTTGAAGCGGTGAAGCGTCGGAATTCCCTCAATTGGATTGGATCAATCATATCAATTATTCATTTTTATAACACAATTAGAGGCTTTCATCCCGTCACTCTAATCGGAAGATATATCGTGAAAATCAATTTAATTTACAAATGTAATCCTAGAATTTAGATTTAAGACATATTCGCACAATTTTATTGGAACAAGATCAAAGATCGACCATATACATCAAGCATAAGGCAGTAATCAATCCGCCAATAAAGTGAAATTGAGATTAAAATTCAACAACTAGTTTAATCTAACGATAGAAGAAGCATGACTGGATCTATGAAGGATATAATAATTGTTAAACCAATCTCAACAATAAATAATTGAAATTGAAACTCAATAAATAGTTTGATTGAACAATGGAAAAAGCATGACTGAATCCATGAAAAATCTTGTAAATATTAAACCGATTTCAATATAAATTCAAGAGAATGAAAATCTAAATTCTAGCATTGTTTGACAATGAAAAGATCAAATTAAATGAATAAAAGACATGAAATCACCAATTCCAATCGAGTTCCTTCGTAACTTCACCAAGGGTTTTAGTTCTCCATGAGTTTCTTGAGCCAAGAGGAGAAGAATGGTGTATGAGGGCATCCTTCATATGTATTCTGCTGTTAACTATTTGTAAGAGTCGGAAATTGGATGAAAATCACGTCCAAATTGGTTTTCAAAAGAGTTCTAATCGAATAAGGAAAGTTGCTTTCACGTGCGGATTTTTTGTCTCTGCATAGCAGTCAATAATTTCGTTATAACTTTCTTTTTTGATATCCGATTTAGATGATTCAAGATGCGTTGGAAAGATAACTCGAAAAGATACAACTTTGTTAGAAATAGCTCTTTTGCAATTCGGACTTTTACTATGCCAAAAATGGGTCACAATCTTCGGCTAAAAATTTGGAATATATCTTGTGCGAATTGTAAATTAATTTTGATAATATTCCATTCCTTTTTGACTTCTAATTGCTTCCAATTGACCCTTAGCACTCTCAAACCTTCATCGTGAGTCCCGACATAATTTTTAAGTATTTGCACTTTAATCCCCGAACTTTCACTTTCTTCCATTCTGGTCATTTTTCACTTGTTTATCCTTATTTCCGCTACATTCATCACTTGTCCTGCAAAACATGAATTGCATAGAATTAAGCTATATTCCAATATATTAATCAACAATTGCTCATGTTTTGACAGTAAAATAAGTATGTAAGACGTACTTATCAAGGTTCATGAAGATTCGTCATCTAAAAGACACAAATCGTCGTTGTCTGTCAAAAACACGTCGGAGAAGAACGTATTTGAGATATTTTTAGATGTATTTTTCAATTGAATCATACGTTCGAACCCTAAAAGTGATGGGTAACGTGTATTGATGGTGTATTATACATTTGTGGTTTATGCTATATTCAATTTGTGATGTATGAGTTCATTGACTATTAGTATTTCGTAGTGTGACCCATAAATAGTGTTATTTGCTTTGTTTTGATTTACCAATTGTGGAATAGAAAAAATAATCATGTTTATGATCTATCCAAACTTTTTTTGTGTGCGACATGTATGCATGTGTAGAGATTGTGACCGTACATGGGGTTTTTGCGATGTATGAGTTCAGTGCATATTGGTATTCCGTATTCTGACCTTTGCTTTGTTTGATTTACGAATTGTAGAATGGAAAAATTAATCATGCTTGTGACTTACCAAATGGACTGTGACCAAAACTTTTTTTTCTTGTGACCAGTCTGCATGTGTGGAGGTTGTGACCATACACGTTTTTCTGTTTGACCTTTGCTTTGTTTGATTTACGAATTGTAGAATGAAAAAATTAATCATGCTTGTGACCTACCAAACGGACTGTGACCAAACTTTGTTTTCCTGTGACCAATCTGCATGTGTGGATGTTGTGACCATACAATTTTTTTTTGTTCGAATTTTGAATTAATAGGTTATTTGATGATCTTTATGCAGGTTTAGACTTTTGTTATACCAGAGAAAAGTTGGTTTCCTGGTAAAATTACTGTTATTAACACGAATGGCGTGTTGTCGAAGTTTAAAACCAATCTAAAGGAGGCACAAATGAATATTATTCGTAATACATGTTTTGGCAATTTTCTTGAGTGTGATGAAATTGTCGTTCAACTGCAGTTGATCCATTATTTACTCCTGAGGCAGGTTCGACAACCAAATGCAGACGAAATGTGGTTCAATATAGAAGAGTGATTTGTTAGATTCTCCCTTCCGGAGTTTTGTTTAGTATCCGGACTTAGATATTTTGGGAATGCTGATACGAACAGGCTGGAGAAGATGTTGTCCCATTTGAAAGAGAAATATTTCAGTAAGTTCAAGGTTATGACACATGAAGATGTCAGGGATGCATTTATTGATGCTGGCGACATTCTTGATGAAGATGTTTCAATGCTCGGTGCATTGTATTTCATCACTTCATATTTACTTTCCAGATATTACAAGAAAGTTGTTGAACACTACTTGTTTGTTCTAGTTGAAGACTTAAATGATATGAACATGTTCCCCTGAGGTAAATCATTGTTCGACACACTTATCAGTTCACTTAGGGAGGGGTTGAGTAAGAGAACAACCCATTATAGATTAAAAGGTCTTTTGATAGTGTTTCAAGTATGGATATATGAGACGTTTCCTGGTCTCGATGGATGTATAGCCAAAATGACTTCAAGAAAGTACCATCGGGTAAGGAATTGGACGGCAGATGATCACCCATCGGCTGCCAAGCTCGAAAGACCCGATTACTTCTCGAACCCGGATGTAAGTGTCTAAATACAATACAAATTTTGCATGCTACATTGTGTACGTATTTTCAAGTCACATATCATAGCAAAAAAGTCACATCTCATTTTCATTATGTCACAGATGATGCACCATAGGTCACATGTCATTTTCATTAAGCCACAGATCACACAATATAGGTCACATACATATTTTTACATCCTGTATAGGATTGTAGTATTCCTAAAATTTACATATTTCAATGCATTTGGAATGGTGGTTGAAGATATGTGATTTGGACCCGCTTGACAGTGAAATGGAAATGCCATACATGTCGAAGTGCTATATATCAAACCTATCCAACCAAAACTTTCACGTGTGGAGAAGAGAAATGACGGAAATACGAATAGATCAGTTCACCAATCTGATACAAGCAGGAAGCCATGTTCCTCTGGTATAAAACCATCTACACCTCTTCTCATGATAACTGTGGTAGAATTGGAAATATTGAAGTTGATGACGATAATTTTGTGAAATCCCCACCCAGATGGCAGGGGACATCATCCCATGGTAATTCCCCAATTGGGGAGGGTCGTTCTGGTGGCAGAAGTAATCCGCGTACACCTCATTCAGCTGGGCCTCCATCGAATGATGTAAGTGGTTCGTTTAATGTTAGTGCATCACATAGATAGTAGGTTCGGCTGCGTGCATATGTCACTTGTATGTGAATCAGGTCACAGTTAACATGTCACAGTTTTTAGGCTACTTTGAATTAGTCACAGTTATGGTATTATTCTTGTTTTTGACAATCAAGTTGGTACTGATTATAGGTATTCATGTGGTGCAGGTGGTTGCCGAACTGAGAAAACAGTTCAGTGGATAAATCTCTGAAGTCCAGTACAAGAATCAGTTGCCGAATCAACGATTGATGAGATGAAGTCACAGATGACGATGTTGAAGTCTGATCTGGAGAAGAAAATGGACATTATTGTGCGAATGCAAGGTGAAACCCATACGACCTGCTGGACATCATAACGAACATGCAATTTTTATCCGAAACTGTTACTGCCTTGATTTCCAGTTCGATAGATGAAATTTTGAACAAATTTAGAGAGAAATCTGTGGTAAATGGTGTGGGAACCTCTAAACCTGTAGACTAAGTAAGTTATTGTTATAACAGTTGACTTTCGAAATTCGATCGTATTTAATTATTGATATCCAATTATTCATTTTACTTTTTAGGGGAAAAAAGTTGATGTGAAAGGGAAGGGTAAGATGGATCCTGTTGTCGAATTTTTCCCGTCCAGTCTGCAAAGTCCATCATTTGATCTGGGTATTGAATATACATAAGCAACCCAGTCAAAAGCAATGAAGTCTAAAGAATTGCAAGCGAATGTTGACTCTGTCATTTCCAATGTCTTGAAGGAGACGGACTCTGCTGCGAATGAGGTATTAACAATTATTACTGTCACATTTCTTCAACTCAGGTTTATGTTGCAGATTTTGTACAAGTCACAGGTCAACATGTCTTCATACAATTGTTTTACATGTTTACTTTCAATTTCTATTTTTAGGAATCGCATGTTCCCCCACCAAGCTCCGGATTGCCGATTAAGAGGGCTCACAGGCCGGCTAAAGCACTACAGTCTCCGTATGTTGGCATAGAAGGAAAACAAACAAAGCATCAAAGAAATGTAGTTGTCTTCCAAAATTATAGTCAGCATACAGATGATTCTGATATTGCTGATTTTCAGAATTGGTTCCAAAGAGGATACAAACCCCAGAATAAGTATGAATGTCATCTATTTCTGATGAATGGTTTAGAAACAATTCTAACTGCATTTCCAATGAATTTATTTTCATTTACAGGAAGAAGTTTAATGAAAAAGATGATCTCATTAAACCATATTTTGTAGTTGGTCAGTTCCTTATGGGAAATAAATCCTGGTGGTATGAACTTGTATCGAGGGAGGTGTCCTTGAGTAGTTCGGTATGTTGCTAAGAGCCTGTTTGGTAAAACTTTTCATTTTCTACAGTAAATCAATTCTCATTTTCAACCACACATTCTTCAATAAAATAATATTTTCCATCACATCAATACTTTTTTCTTCTTTTTCAACCACACATTTCCCATCATATCACTATTCAAAAATCAATTCTTCCCCCAAAAATCCCTACCAAACACACTATAAATATATGTTACATAATTGATGTCACATGTATTGGTAGGTCACAAGTCCCATTCGTATGGTCACATAATAGAATTTATACGTCATAGAGTTTGTATTGTTCGTCACATATCATTAGTTATATGGTCACATATCAGTATTTATAGGTCACATGTCATATTTATATGGTCACATATCAGTATTTATAGGTCACAGGTCATATTTATATGGTCACATGTCAAAATATATAGGTCACGGGTTATATTTGTATGTTCACATATTAGCATTTAGTTGTATAACGTTCTGACTTTTTTAATTATCCTTGAATTGTAATAGCATATGGACGTGTGCTTCTACTACATTCTTCAGTTAGCAAGATATGGGCCAAATGTGAAATTCAGAGCTATAACAATTGATATGTTGTTTCAGGCCAAGCTCAAAAACATATATCAAACGTTCATGAAAGATCCAAGTGCAATTGCCATCGATTCACGACTAATTGAAGACATTACAGGTGTACGCATCCCGTTGAGCACTCCCTGGGCTGACGTGAACCATTTTGCCAATACTACCTACCAATAAAGCACATTGGATGCTTGCCGTGCTCGACATAAATGAGGAAATGTTACTTGTATTCAATTTATCTATGAAGACATACAACGATGTCAAGATGTTTATTGGAATTGAACCATTTGTGAAAGTTATCCCACACCTCATGAAAGCTATTGGAATCTGGAAAGATTTAGTTGAATTGAAGGTAAAGCTTGATTTCTCTCTTCCGCAACAGAAAAATGGGTAAGTCTGTAACATCCACATTAAAGGTACCACCATTTTTTCTTGGAATTATATAGTAATATTATGTTGTTTCCTTTTCGGATATGATTGTGGCATATGTGGTGAAATAAGCTGAATACATGCTACATAACGATATAGAATCAATGTCGATGAAATTTGATGCCACAAAGAAGGCGCAGCAAACTGGAGGAGCAAGTATTAACATAAAATGACGGTTGAAATGCAGTCCGAATATTAAATATGAAAATGTAATAGATGGAAAATTATAGTATATTTTGTAGTTATTAATTTGGATTTTACTCCGTTGATTTGGGATGTAAATCAGTTACATTTAATCAGATCTTTTTTTTGTTCAAAGTTGTTGTCTGGACTTCAAATCATGGTCACATCTTACTATTTCAGGTCACACGTTACTTTTGCAATGGTCACAGCACATGTCACATATTATTGTAGAATGAATGACAACATGATAGAGTCCCGGTCTCCAAATTTTATTAATGTTCAAATGTTATTTTTAAACGGTCACAGCGCAGGTCACATTTTTTAGTGTAATTTTAGTAATGATCACAATACAGATCACAGGTCACAGATTACGACTTCAAAGGTCACGACACAGATTACGAGGTTTTGTGCATGTCTGAGATTTTTTTCATGGTCACACAGGTTAATTTTAAATGGTCATAGCACAAGTCACAAGTTTTTGTATAATGAGCAAACCAAATGTAACCCTTAGGTTTTCAATGTTGTTCAATAGTCACAGCATTTGTAACAAAACGAATAAAAAAATAAACAAATATGTTGTACGAATGAATATATTTGTTCTTTAAGATGTTACACACGAAAATTGAATCAGAAAATAATCAATTCATCGAATTATGGTCACTGTCTATCATCGTTTGACTTCTTTTTCGATCCTCTATTTTTCAATTGACTGTGACTTTACGGAACCAAGTTGGTGCAAGTTCTACTGTTGTGACTACTTTCACCACATTGTCCACATTTGATAGTCATGTTCGCTTCACATGCTGATCTGAATCTCTTCTCGGTAGGCCTCCCACAACTTCTCTTTTGATTAGGTGCTAATACAACATTGTCCCGTAATTCTTTGGGCACTATCCATTCATTTGGATTTCCAACGGGGAAAATGCTTCATTTGTAAGTATTCCAGTATGCTTCTCTTGTGTAATAGTATGAACATAACTCATATGGTTCCATCTTCACACTTGCAATGACAGCCAACGTATGTGGACACGGTAGTTGATCAACTTGAAGCATTCTAGTTCTATATCAACAACGAAAGATGTACTTTCACAAGTAACTGAAAATGTTGCATAATTTACAGGAGAAATCTGCAATGAACATTTTCAATAGCGTTTTTGATACTATTGTGACGATCTGATATAAAACACAACCCTTCTCTACCCCTATATGTCTTCCTCAAGTTTTCAAAAAACCACGACCAAGATTTGTCATTCTCATTATCACCAATCCCGAAAGCAAGTATGAATATGTTGTTGTTTGCATTCTGTGTACATGCCGTGAACATAGTCCCACCATAATGTCCGTTTAGATACGTGCCATTGACCACAACAACAGGCCTACAATGTTTCCATCCCTGAATTGATGCGCGGAAGGTCATGAAGCAATATTTGAACCTATTGTAACTATCAAGCTGTATTCTTGTGATCGTTCTAGGATTTGTTTGCTTCAACATGGAAAAGAATCTCGGTATCTGATTAAAGGAATCTGTCGGGTCACTTCTAATCATTTTCAAAGTTTCTTCACGAGATCTCCAAACCTTCACATAGTTCAAAGATATTCCATATGTATGCAACACATCATTACGTATATCATTTGGAGTGTATATAGTACGCGATGATGTGAATTTGTATTTGATGCAAGATGACACAACTGACTTTGTAACTTACCTATGAGTACCTAATACAATGTTTGAAGCACACGTGTGACCTTCTGCAATGTGTCTAATTTTAAACATCTCTGTTCTGACCAACTTTGATGCTTTGTATATCCAATCAAACTCGTCATGACTACACTTAACAAGGTAGTCTTTCTTGTCTGACTGAACAACTACAAATTCAAACATATTTTGGATTGCATATAAGGACAAGCTCAGTTTCAGAATCTCCTTGTTACGGAAAACCACTCATTTCTCTACTTCTCTAGAGTTAGCTGTTGATACAACCGTGACCACATGTTTGAAATCGTGACATGATGGTTCTATTATTGATCCACATATATCTGTTGACAAATCTAGTAATGAGAATTCCTTTTCATTTGATTGTACACAAATTGGTAATGTGATACGCTGTTTGACGCATTCTGCAACTGTGACCTCAATTTTAATTGGATACTTGGAAGAGTCCTGATGCATACTCTTCAACACCATATATGACAACACATTATTGTCATTCTTGATTGTGATCGGAGGCAGATCGCTAACCAACTCATAACTCATTGTGACTGCGACCTTAGTAGGATCCAACCCAAACTCTGTTATAACTGTATCAAAAAGCTTCGCATACCCACAGTTACGATCAATCAACACTAATGATACATGTGATCCGGGTCACATACCTTTAAAATGCAGGTCACATATTATGATTTCACATTTTAAAATATTTTTAAAATGCAGGTCATATATTATGATTTCAGTTTTTAAAATATTTTTAAAATGTAGGTCACATACTTTTAAAATGCAGGTCACATATTATGATTTCACCTTTTAAAATATTTTTAAAATACAGGTCAAATTTTTTTAAAATGCAGGTCACATATTATGATTTCAATTTTTTCCATGAAGCGAGTACGATCACAGATTAATGCTAATAGTCACAACATAATCACTGCCAGTTGTTTTATTAATGTCTATTCTCGGAATTCAAATGTCATAAGTTCACATACTATTGATAAGAACATTGTGACATTACACGAACATGCAATTAATTGATTTAGAATGACATACCCGTTCTATACGAATCTACTGATTTAGAAGATGATTGACGTAGTGGAGTTTGTTTCACGAATTGTCCGATTTCTTAATGGCTATAATCTCATTGCATTCTTCGAATAGTGACTTGGTATTTCCAATTAGTCGATTTCCTGAGACTCTGATGGCTGTAGAAAGGCAACTTCTAGTGGCGTTTAATCATCGGTTGCATAATGTATTGTATTTTGGGGAGGTAAATTTGTTAAAACAGAAAATTCGGTATTGATGGTAAGTCAAGACATTTTTTAGGAACCTGATATATATATATATATATATATATATATATATATATATATATATATATATATATATATATATATATATATAGAAAGTTCAAAGTTGTTTTCTTATTTTTGAAATGGTATATAGTAAAAATCTAATATATGAATTTTTCCCTACACAAATCCCTTCTATTTTGGATAGTTTTGAAAAAATATGATAAAGTTGGTTTAAATGATAATTAGGTATATCTGAACGTACAAAATACGCCCAAACCTAAAAATCACAGCTACCACAAAAAATCAGCCTCAAATTGGAAAAATTAAGGGAAAATTGGAATAAGAAAGAAGGAATCTTCTATAAATTCGTTCATTATTCAAAGCTTTGAAAAGATTAAGGCTATTTCAACATTGAAAGCTCTGGAAAAAGATGGAGAAAATCTTCCTGTAATACACAAACGAAATTACAGTTTTTTAATGTTTTTTGCTCCTTGTTTAATTAGTTCGCCAATTTTGTTATTTTAAAATTGTTTAGTATTCTCTGTACATAGATTACAAAAGTAACAACCGTAATTATCAATTTTCAACTAAATAATTAACGTTTATGAAGTTTCATTTTGATGATTTTGTTATTGTGATTGAAAACATATTTGAAAATAATATTGTTGCTTCAGAGGAAATAGATTGTGTCAATACATATGAAAAATTAGTTTTAAATCAATTAAATCATTGATATATACAAAGTATTTGATAAAAGGAGAATGTAAATTCTGTCACTTTTCTATGAAAAAGTCACGCTATATCCTTGGAGCAATTAACTAGATGCATACGTGTGCATTTTGAAAATTTGAACATACTAATTCAAGTTTTGTTTATGGTAATACATATGAAAAAAGAAAACTTTGAATTAATTAAATTATCAATGCATGCAATGTGTTTGACACAAGGAGAATGTGAATTGTATTACTTTTCTAAAAAAAAAAAGTTACAGTATCTCATTAGAACAATTAAATAGATGTATATGTGTGCGTTTTGGAAATTTGAATGTACTAATTCAAGCCCTATTTTATGTTAATACGTATGAAAAAGAAAATTTTGAATCAATTGCATTGATGCATGCAAAGTGTTTGCTCAATGAGAATGTGACTTTTCTATGAAAAGTGAAATTTTGTCACTTTTCTAAAATAAGTCACAGTGTCTCGTTTGAGCAATTAACTAGATGCATATTACTTTATCATTTAAAAAAAAACTCTCATAAAAAAAAAACTCTTACACAATTTCTTTATAATCTTTTTGTAGGTATGGATAAAATTATTGTCTTCATTTGTTATGGAGGTAAATTGACACAAGATAATGAATATACAAGTGAATGACCGTAATTGTTGTCCCGATAGATTGCACATACAACAACATTGAGTACATGATATTTTCTGTGATGAAACTAAGTGCATCAATACAGAGAATAAAAATACAATAAAGTGAAGAAAAACTTACCTTTGATGGAGATTTCAAACGATATTTCTCTAACATTTTATTTGGAGTTCAAGCGGAAGGATAAAGATCTTGCAAGCTTTCCATTGTGCGTGGATGTGACAATGGTATCAAAGAGTCACGAAACTGAATTTGTTAATAATATACAATGTTTGGAGGTTGCTAATTTCAAAAAAATGATATGATGCAATTGCAGTTTTGTGAAGCTGTAACTGATAATTTTGTGATATCAGTTCAGAAATTACCTAGTATGGAAGAAATTATTGTTGATGTATGTAATAGTATATCAGGAGTTGAAAAATGGTGAATGAATGAGGAAGTGATATCATTTCAGTAGTTACTGTGGATGGAATTTCAAAAGATAAAGTGTTCAGGAACAAGACATTGGTTAAGAGAAGTATTTCGATATGCGCTATACACATAAATTTCAATTCAAAGTAAGTCGAACAAGAAAGAATGTGTTGAAGTGTATTGATAAGTGTAAATTGACTTTCAGAGTTTCAAGACTTGGTGGAACATATATGTTGAAGGTAAGGTATATTAAAAATGATCATATATGCTCAAATAACATCATTTTGGGAGATCATCGTCAAGCAACTAGCTCAATAGTAGGAAAATTCATCATGTACAAGTATATCTCAACAAAAACAACATACACTCCTGCAAACATTAAAAGTGACTTGATGAATATGTATGGAGTATCGATAATTTATGAGAAATCTTGGAGATCTAAGCAGAAAGCATTGGAATTGGTGATATGAGATCCCACAAAGTCATATGAAAAACTTCCAGAATACTTGTACATGATAGAACAAACAAATCCCGGATCAATTACAAAATTTGAGACATATCAAGATAACAAATTCAAGTACATCTTCATGACATTAGGAACATCTATTCAAGAGTGGAATTATGGTATATAAGTTATAGTAATAGATGCTACATTCTTAAAATGTAACTATGGCGGAACACTTATCACTGCATGTACGCAAGATGCTAACAACAATATCTCCATATTAGCATTTGAAGTTGGTGATTTAGAAACTAATGGTTCAAGGGAGTGGTTCTCATTTATATTAAAAGAAGCTTATGGTGAGCGAGAATGATCGTGTATAATCTCAGATAGACATGCAAGCATAAAAAATACAATTCACAAAGTGTATGAGAATGCAAGGCATGATCTATGTTCCCATATCTTGTTAAAGAACATAAAGTTGTATTTTAGAGGGAAGAAAAAGGGAAATAATATTGCCGAACATTTCAACAGGGCTATAAGAGCATACTCTAAGAATGATTTTGAGTTCCATAGGAAACAACTTGATAAAATCAATACAGGGATTTGATTACATTTGGTATGTTATCATTGTTAACTTTATAATAATCGATATCACTTTTTAAACAAAAAGTAACAGAATGTGACTTTTTTATTAAAAGTAACATGATATGTCACTTTTTTGTTTAAAAACTTTGTAAATGTTAATAAAATAAAAAGTGACATTCTATCACTTTTTCTTAAAACTGAGTTTAAAAAGTGACAAAAAGTCACCTTTTTTGTTTTCGATTAAATAAATATTAATATTTTAAATCTTCTTTGTACAATGACTTACATGATAAACAACGAATTTTCTACAATGACTTCAAATATAGTTGAATCAGTAAATTCGGTAACAAAAACAATAAAATGTTGTCCAATAGAGCCTTTATTGGAATCGTTAAGATACTTGTTACAACAATAGTTTTTAAAGCATATAAATGATGTGCGTGCAACTTTCACAACACTTGCCACCAAACAAGAGAAAAAATTGAGAGAAGTTTGTGGAGTCAAAGAAAATGAAGGTAAAAAACTATAAACCTACTTTTTTTTAATTATTGTATCTCGAGATTTTTGTAATAGCATAATTTGAAACATTTATTCTTATTGAATTTTCACTTTAAATATTCCTTTAATATAAAATAGTGACAAATTTATTGATAGAGTATTTTGTTGTATTACGCACACATGTATCAACTTCAAGTTCGATATTGTACCAAGTTAATGATGGTCGTGCCTCATATTTGTTGAATATGGAAGAAAAAACATGCACATGTAACCAATTCTAAGTGGACAAGATTTCGTGTGCACACGTACTTATAGTTATTACAAAAATGAAGGGAGATTCATATTGTTCGGTATATTATACAATAGATATGTATATTCAAACATATAGTTGAACAATTTTTCACTTGGAGATCACAATGACTGTAATATAGCGGATGAGGTAAAAGTAAGAGTAATCTTAACTCCTAATCCAAAAAGAAAATCTAAACAACCTAAAGAAAAAATAATACCATCAAAAGGAGAGAAAATTCAAAATGCAAAATGTGGGAATAATGGCCACAATTGTGGATCATGTCAAAATTCAATAAATATGAAAAAGAAACCACAAAAAAAGAAAGTTGGAAGACATATGAAACCAAATTATTTGATATTTTTTGCTTTATAATGTTTTTTAATTCAAATATTTTAAGCAAAATGTCAATTCTAAAGTTTATTATGTATGAGTTTGTTATGTATATGTTTATGTGACAATGAATATCATATTTCATTAACATTGGATCCACAATTAGAAGTATTGTTACTTAATACATTGATCAGGTTTTAGCATCCTCTGATGAGCCTTTCAGCGTGAATACAAAATATCAAACTACCACAACTAGTTGCATAAAGTGATACGAAGTCACTTTTTTGTTAAAAAAAATGTGACATTATGTCACTTTTTTTGACATACAAGAAGCTAACGTGTTAAAAGTTACAGACATATTATAGTTAGGTAACATATTTCAATTTTTGAACACTAGTACTAATATTGATCAAATACATCAACAATATCCTTGCTCCATTGATATTGTAAAGAAGACATGTTCAAAACTTCAAAAAAACACATCTTTAGAAAAGCATACATAATAACTTATGTGCATTGCTCTATTGTCACTTCTTTTGATAACTGGTTATGCCATGCATTGTGAAACCGGATGGTTAGTAGACACTTCCTCTTTCTAAACTTTGCTAGAACGATATATGCATTGCAATATCGAACAGATAATGATATAATGTACTTTGACCTTGGAGTAGTAAGATATATTCGACCTCGATTATGCCAAGTGACATACAAGCGGCTAGCATATTAAAAAAAGTCACATAATGTCATCATTTTAATTATGTCACTTTTTGTTATACAAACTGTTAGCATGTTAGAAGCTACAAACATGTTATAGTTAGGTACTAGTACTAAATTGATTAGCTACATCACCAACATCCCCGATCCATTGATATTGTAAAGAAAACATGTTCAAAACTTCAAAAATTAACTATTTAAGATGTCTTGCCACTATTAACATTGTCACTTTTTTGTCAAATCAGTCATCACATACAACAACTATCAACCAATTTATGTACATCCACAAAATATTCTAACTAAATCAGTTGTTACATAACAAGACATATCCGCTTCTTCAAAATCATCTTTTTCTCCTTTTGACACCCATTTATTATTTGTATTATAATCCTCATCTTGTTTCTTCTTTCCATAGGCATATAATTGAGCTGTCAAGTTTCTTCTAATATGTGGAATGTTAAATGTTTTTAGCATTCCATTTAACTTTTCGTTAATAAAATATTGGACATACTTAATTACATATATTCCACAGTCTCCACTGCATACTAAAAAGAAAAGGAATTTATACAATTAAATACTTGAATGTTAAATGAAAACAAAAAAAAAATCTTTAGAAATCAATCTAACCTGGTATTCTGACGTGGAAGTTTTGGAACCATTTTTACAACCAATGGTTTCAAAACATCTTCTTCCGAAATACCTTTTCCCTCAAAGAAGCCCGTATGAAAAAGAAGATGATGAATTATATCAAAAAATGGTTTAACAGCCTCAATCACTAAATCATTCCTCACAATCATGTGGTACAAATTATATACATTAAAGCATATATGTTGGATGTCAAAATGACGAAAAATTCAATGGGCTGAATTTGACATTCTCATTGGCATAAGCACATGGTCAACAAGGCTCCAACTTGTATTACATGACATATACAATTCGATAACATAAGAAAGAAGAGAAGTTTACTTTTTTAGAGCAGACTTATCTTGGCAAAATTTAGTATACAGACCTTCTCCAATTTGGCTATCAAATGGAAAATCTGTGGTTGTAGCCTTTGTCCTTATACCATCTTCATGTCTTAATATCTTCCCCAAGTAATAGAAACACACATCGATATGCTACAAAAAAGGGAAAAATGACAAAATTAGCAATTATACTAAAAATTATATAAAAGAATCTTAAAACACCAACAAACGAAATAACTTACTGTGTCTTCAAGACATTCGTTCGGAGTAAACAATTTGTATCACCACTGTTTAGTAGATATAAAAATTATCACTAAAGTAGAAGCAATGATTGATAATATTATTGAAATGTTTATGTCTACATCACATAATGCAAAAGTTACACGAAATGTCACTTTACTGAAAAAAACTCTCAAACAACAGATATGGGTAAAACTTATTTATTTTTTTTATCAATCCCTTCCTATACCAAAGCTCAAAAGCATCAACATCATGTGCCATCCGAGGGCCCATGCCAACTGGGAATGCAAAAGTACCTTTTACAATACGTTTCTTAGTCCTCGATGTAGAATAATATTCATTGATCCAGGGGGATTGAAGAAGCGCTACATGTTTCTTCTGTCTCTTCAAGGGCATGTCTAAGGTCACATCATCATCAATATCAATAGTTTCAAAATTTTCTCCTTCAATTCCAATTTCAGATTCAATCGCAGCCGTAACTTCCACAACTTTTTCCCAAACTTCATCATTCAATTCAAATTCCTTATCAAACAATTCAGTTATGCCTTTTTAGATGGTAATGCAACATGCTGGAACATGAACAATAACACAAATACAAATATCAAATTATATTAATGTAAAAACGACATAAGTTATGATGAAAAGCTATAATAAAATGAAAACACAAGTACTCATTTTTTTGCTAAACTACGAGCAACAATATCACCAACTCTTAACCAATCAACTTCACGAAATTCTATTTCGTTATTCAAATTCAGTTCAAGTGCCTTATCACTTTCTTCAATTCTCTTATCACTATTTTAGATTTCTTTGTCATTTTTTTCCACTAACTAGTCACTTTTTCTGACAGGCACATCAACATCATTTTCCCCACCATTCATTTCAAACTCAATGCTTAGAGAAAACTAGGAAAGCCATTAAACATTTTGGCTATTTCATCGAATAAACTCTTCACACCATCCTACAAAAAAATTCACAAAGATATACGAAAAAGTCACAACGATAAGTTAAAAAAGTGACAAAAAGTCACCAGTATTAATTTTAAACTGAAAACTCTTAAATACCATCATTGGTTCTTCATTAACAGCTAGCATCTTGTCTACTTTGCGTTCCAAATTTTGTAGACGCTCCATTAATTTTTCATTCGTTTTAATCATTTCTTCAACATCTTTTAGATGGTCCTCAACTGGGTTTGACTGAAATTTAATTTCGAGATCTGAAATACGTTTTGAAATTAGATCATTTGATTGAACAACTTTCAATTCAACCTCAAACAGCCGTCTCAAAAGTTCTTCATTCGATTACTGGACTTCCTGAAAAGAACACAGAATAATAAGAAACAATAAATTGAAATGACAGAAATAGTAAAAAGAAAAAATTCCAACAAACCTCGTCAATCTTCCATTTGTTTTCTTTTCTACAGACCTTTCAACTCGATCAATAGATTTTGCTTTTCCTTAATCCAATAATTTTTTCTGTTGAACAACATGATGCTCAAAATAATCATCATCCTGGTCAACCCCCAAACCTTAAACAAATAAACCAATTGCATACTCTTCTTCCTTCTATACCTCAAAAGGCACAATTCGATTTACTTCCAACTGAAAAATACATAATCATATAAATAACAGAAAAAAACTAGAGACATAAAATAAATAATAAAATGGTACAAAATTTACTTTAATCAAATTAAAAATGGTTTTCCTCAATCCCACAGATATCACATGCTAATTACTATTCTAACTTAGCATTCGAGGACGCTGGGGTTTATGCTTAATGTAGTAATTCTCCCGAGAAATAGCAGAGATAGTTTCATAAATCCATACTTGAAAATCAACTAGGAATTCATTCAACCTATACTCTAAAATCTTCTTTTCCATAAAAAAATATTCTTCATTCTTTGATTAAATGCACATTTTAGGGATGATAGAGTCATATTAAACATTTCTATACCCCACAGACAAGAATTCAACTCATGAGACTCCACAAGATAAAAAATGAGTCATCAACTACCTTATGATACAATGTACCAAAAAGAAAGGATGTAATCAAATAAACTGTGCTTATATCAAAGACATCTTTATCTATAGTGTTAGCAGGTAAATTTACAAACACTTCTTGGACCTTTTTTGTTAAGATGTTTAGGTAATCTTTCAAGTACTGTTCTTTCAAACGATTCTTCATTCTATATATGGTAAAGTCACTATTTCCAATACATTTAAACCCCGACATCAAACAAAACTTTTCAACTGAAAATCTCACAAATTTGTCATATATGTTGAACCACAATTCATTTGAATTAGGCTGCTTAACTTGTCTAAGCAACAATTGTGGTTGCAATACTATTTTCTTCAAATCAATAAAGGCACTAAAGCATGTATTCTTAAATAAAGTCCTTTGATATGAACTAAAATTTTCATTTAATTCTGTTATCGCCTCACTTTTCCTTTGAACCAATATGATTGAGTGATTAACAAATTCCCATCCTACAAAAAGAAAAAAAAAAAGATATAGTTAAAAAAAATTCAACAATAAATACATGCATTAGAAAAGTCTGAATTACTCAAAAAAGTGACAATAAATAAAAAAGAATGACATAAAGTTAAAAAAGTGACATAAAGTACAAAAACAAATGACATAAAGTCCAAAAAATGACAAAAACTGAAAAAAAAAAAAGTCACGTAAAACCAGAAAAAAGTGACACAAGAGGTTATAGTATACTAGTTTAACGATATCTACCGAAACAAATACAACAATTGAGACGTTGCTTACATTTCACCCTATCACCACCAAAAAGTTAAAGAATACAATAATAAAAAAGTGGCATACACTTAAACAATGAAAATAAACTAAGCAAATAGCAAGTGAGAATTGAACCCATGTTCTTTTTATAACTAGACTGAGGCCTAAGCATGAGTGTCAACTCACATTTCAAGTTTATTACAACAATAACAATCCCGCATAACATGACATGTGAAGTCTATTAAATTACAAAAAAAAAAAAAAAACTAGACATAATGGGCGCTCAAGCATTATGCAACCCAACTCATTTTGACGTCCCTGCTACATTAGGTGCATGATAAATCTTTAAAGGCAGAAACTCATATATATACCACAAATAACTAGTACACAGCCTTAGTTAACACGCAAACATTTTTACATTTTAGCCCCTAAAATGTAGATACCATTATCATTCAGCAATCTACCATTATCAATATGTTGCTTATCAACCTCTTTCACTAGAAACAAGACATATCGGTAATGAAAGTCCAAGAGCTTCAATCTCTTGCACCATCAAGTTTAAATAATAACAGCTAAATTTGATCCTTATTTCAGCAATCTGAAGTTAAATGACACTGTATATGATCCATAAACAATTTATAGTTCAAAATTCATTATAGCTATAGTTGTCTTCTTTCCAATTTTCAGCAAGGTCCTACCACTACCAGAATGACACCAGCCAATCTTAAGATATATTTAACAAACATAAATGACATTGTAATAGCGCAGTCAACATGATATGATATAACACAAATTGGAGATGAGAAATGAGTAGCTTTGCATCCTAATTCTACAACATGATGTCCAATGCACACACTACTTCAATAACTTGTCAAAATTTAAACCATAATATTTACACTTCGTTGAGGGAGATATTTTTCCTTGATTTACAAGGTTGTTTTCCTTGATAAACATGTACAATACCACAAACCTAGAAATTATTAGCTACTTTGGGTTTATAAGTTGTGGGAGAAATTCTCTCTTTTTTTTTTTTTTTTAAGATGGTTCATCATCAACATTTGCTTTCCTCTTCAAATTACTTCATCTAACTATTATAGAAAATAGGAGTCAGGTTTCAGAGTGAAGAAGTTAAGATCAGAATCTAAGTTTTTGATTTTGGATCGGAATAGCTAGGGTCTGCTATTAGTGATTTGAGATTTTTACAGTGATATTCTCTAATAGAAGAAGGATAAGACGGAAAAAGGACAGGCACAAGATGAAATCGCCGATTCGGATCCAAACAGTTTGGGGCTTCTGTTATTGTGATTCAGAGTTTTTTATGGTATCCACGAATAGGAGAATGAGAAGACAATAGACAGACAAAAGTGACAAAAATAGACGAAGACGAAAGTGGCAGCGATGGAAAGAGACGAAAGCGGGGGAAAAATGGATGGAGAAAATAGTGAGGAAAGGAAAGCATTTTTGTTTTGAGGAGAGGGTTTGTATTGAATGAAGATTGGGTTTTAGGTTTAGGATATATTAATTACGGGTTGAATGATTTAATTAGTGTTAAAAGAGTATTATTTAATGAGAAGATTACCTATTCAAGAGAGTAAGTTTAGCCTATTTCAAAAATAAGAAAACAAGTTTGAAATTTCCAAAATCAGATTTTTATTAAAAAATTTTAAATTTTTATTTATGAAATAATAAATTATTAAATTAATTTATTATTAAATATTTAATTCTAATATAATATAATTAACCCATCCCATCTTCACCACCCCTACCGCTCCGGCGACCGTTCCGGTCACCGCTTTACTCTATTAACTTTTCCTGCGACTTTCTCGTGAACTTTCCTAAGATCGTTCCAAATAAATTTTGTAGGTCACAGATTATAAGAATTAACAAAAATTATAGGTCACGATTTTTTCAAGGTCACGATTATAGGTCACAATTTTTTTATTAGTCACAGATCAAAAATTTTGTAGGTCACAGATTATTTCGAGGTCACATATTATTTTATTGATCACGGATCAAAAAATTACAGGTCACAGTTATCTATCAGTCACATATTTTCAAATTTATTAGTCACAAATTAATTTTTAGTCACAATGTTAAGGTCACAGTTAGATTTTTTTTGTGACCACCCCCAATTTCTGTGACCACCCCCGTCACAGATTAATTTTAGTCACAATTTTAAGGTCACCACCACCGAATTCTGTAACTACCCTCGTGACCACCACCGACTTCTGTGACTACTCCCGTGACCACCACACGGCTTCTGTGACCACCCCCGTGACCATCCTTGTGACTACCACCTCATGAGTCATCACTGCCACCAGCCACGTCGCCGCGCTGCCACCACCAACTCAGATTCGGCCACACCCACCACACACAAAACAATACACCACTTACCATGACCTCCAGCAACCGTCACCACCACAAAACCCCCACCACCACACCACGACGCCCGCAACACATCACCACACCACCACCACCACCACGACAGCCAGATATACCAAAAAACCACTACGCCTCAACACCACCGTACGCACGGCACACACCACGAAACACAACCACCGCACGCACATCACCCAACCACAGCACCCACCACCGCACGCAATCACCACGGCCACCAACATCACCACCTCACCATCATCACCACCACCACCACCACCACCACCACCACCACCACCAAACCAGATTTGAACCTACACCAGCACCACCGCCACAATAGATCGAATAAAAAAAATCCCAAAAAATGAGGCGGCGTTGTATATTCGGCAGCAGAGCTCCACCGCGTGGGGCTTCGATTGAATAAATCGGCAGCGGAAAACGCCGCTGAACGATGGAGTGTAGTTGAAACTTGGATCTGCGAGCACGAAAACGTTGTACAGATTCTTAGGGGTGTCGTTGAAGAAGAGTTCGCAGAGGGGTGCAAAGGGAAGATGAGTGTTAGTTCGGCAGCAGAGCTCGCAGCGACGATGACCAATTTTTTGCAGCTGCGGCGGGCTCGCAGCAGCCTTGCGCCGTCGTTCGACGCTGGAAGGGTGGGGTGGAGGATCGACGGCAGTGGGTAGAGAGAGAGTGTGTTAAAGTAAGAGAAGATAGATAGAGAGAGTGGTTATAAAAATGAAAGAGGGTTTGTTATTTTATTAAAATATTTTTTAATTAAAATAGAACATCTGATTTTGGAAATGTGAAACATTGTACCTGATTTTAGAAGTTTAAAAACTTAAAGTACTATTTTATGTAATTACCACTTATTTAATTGGGAAAAATTCACTTTCCCTACTTTATCTTTACCCTATTTCAAAAATAACAAAACAACTTTTACATTTCAAAAATCAGATTTTTTAACTTATATATACACATATTTATAAATATTTATTTAAATATATAAAAAGATATAAATAAATAAATAAATATAATATATATATATATATATATATATATATATATATATATATATATATATATATATAAAATTAACCCACCCCCACCACCACCACCCCACCACGCCGGCGACTGCTCCGGCGACCACTCCGGCGACGTCTCCGATTCCGACGACTTCTCCGACGACCACTCCGATTCCGGCGACTACTCCGATTCCGACGACTATTCCGATGACATGAATTTTTTGTACGGTCACGATCCGTGTCACAAGTCACGATCCAGTCGCGATCCAGTCACAAGTCACAGTCCAGGTCACAGCCAAGGTCACAGGTCACAGTCGACCACAAACGGTCACAACCCCCATCCCATGCGCATCCCACTTACAACCAACGCACCACCGCCATGACCACCACTATCATCACCAACCCTCACTGCCAATGCCACTACCAGCAACTCCACCTACACCATCAACAAAAATCAACCTAAATCCCCAACACCACCAAAATATGGAAACCAGCACTACCACTCCAACAACACCGTTCGGAAGAAACCCCCACAGATCTGCAACAATAGCAAAAATCAGACAAGCAACCACCATAATCGTCGTCGTCACCGTCAACACAGCCTAACCAATACTCCACCATCAACACCAATGGCGCCTCCACCACCACCACCACCACCCACCACAAAATACCGTCAACACACCACAAATCACCAAAAACCACATCAACAAAAACAAACTGTTGCAGCCCGCGGTGCCACCCCCACCCACCACAGATTCACACCAGAGCAGCCACCACCACACCTTCTGCAACATCACGCCACCCGAATCATTTCACCAAGGCATCTGCAACATCAACACTTTAAATACCCACACACCACCACAATTCACACCAATCGTTGGAGCAGACACAACAACCACCATGCCGGAGCAGACAACAAATCGACGGACGACTGTCGAGTGAAAATTGCAAATCGCAGCGGGCGGAGCAAATAGCGAGCTTCAAATCGCAGCGTCGCGTCTGACAGAGTGGGTAGATCTGCAGAAATGAGTTCAGTTTGGAGGGAAAGAAGACGAAGGGCTGCAGCGTCAGTTGGAGATGAATCGATCGCCAGTTTCCAGAGATGAATGGGTCGCCGGTTGTCGGATATGAAGGAGGTGATTTTTCCTTGTAACTGGAAGGTCGGTGAAGTAGCTGAAAAGGAGAAGAGACGTCGTGGGGTAGGAGATCAGCAGCTTCGTGATCTATAAATATTAGCACATCGGTCATCGGTTGTGCGCCGTCGCCGGATGAGTGGTGGAATGAAAGTGGAAGATGAGCGGGAGATAAGTGAGAGATGGAGAGGGAGGGAAATGAATTTAGGGTTTGATTGGGGATGAAATTAAAATATAATTTGTAATTATATATAATATATATAATTATAATTTGTATCTAATTAAAAATATCTGATTTTTGAAAAGTAAAACTTGAAATCTGATTTTGGAAAATAAGTTTTGAAAAGTAGGGTTTGGTGTAATTTCCACTATTTAATTTAGTGAGTTTAAAAGGGCATTGGGCCTAATTTTTTCTTTGCGGTTAATATACCCAGCACTTAGTAACCACCCTTCTGGGTTCTTGACTGGACTGAGCCTATGCGCAAGCCTAACCCTAAAGCCCATGTACACACTGCCATTTTATTCTTCATATATATTCATTCTTACAACACCGCACCCATTTTTCTCATTTCGAAGCTCAGCCGCTGAAACTAGGGTTTTTGCAACTTCGCAGCCATGGTAAACAAGTTTTTCTCTCTATATCTATATGTATGTCTATATATAATCCTGATCTTATCTATGTTCATTTTGCCTGAATGCTTGCATTTGTGTGTGTGTGTGTGTGTGTAGGGGAAGGGAACAGGGAGCTTTGGTAAGAGGAGAAACAAGACACACACGCTGTGTGTGAGGTGCGGCCGCCGGAGCTTCCACATCCAGAAGAGCCGCTGCTCTGCCTGTGCCTATCCTGCTGCCCGAAAGAGGACATGTACGTGTGCCATTTTACAATTCTCAAAATTTTATTTGAATTTTTAACTTTTTTGTTGATTTAATTTTTGTATGATATGATATTTCAGACAACTGGAGTGTGAAGGCCATAAGGAGAAAGACTACTGGAACTGGACGCATGAGGTACCTCCGCCACGTGCCACGCAGATTCAAGACCAACTTCAGAGAAGGTATAAGCTTGATAGTTTATGCTTTGATTGTTGTAGTTTGTAATTTTGTGTTTTGTAATTAATAATTTGAAATTTTGATGGTTGGTTTAGGCACTCAAGCTGCACCCAGGAAGAAGGGAGCAGCTGCTTCTGCTTGAGGTCTTTGAGGATTCAGATTTGGAGGGTACTGTTTATTGTACTTTTTTATTGGTATTTTAAAGCATTGAGAGAACAATTGAATTTTGTAGAACATCATTTGAAGCGTTTTTGTCTTTTGGATCGTTAATTGACGTTAATTTTGTTTTTATACTTGATCTTGCATTTTAATATTGACAGACGGGCTGAAATTAGTTGGAATGCTCTTTTTTATTGTGTGTTAAATCTCATTTTACTCTAATTCTTGCTCAAGTCCATGTCTTGACAGACTAGTATAGCTACCATGTTAGAGGCAGACATGTGCCTGTTTCTCGAAATTATTATTGAGTAATCTGGATTTTTCCTTTTCTGTTTTTTCTATGGTTCATTATTTGAAGAAATACCGTGCATGTCTGACTCTGTCAACTTTTATTTACGCATTCTATAGGGTCATTATTTTTCGATAATGATAATAGTTGTTTTGTTTGTGCTGATTGTACTTCTATAGCCTTGAGATGATGAAAGCTCCTCTCTCCGTGAGAGTTGATAGAAGTTTGGAGGGAGGGGGTGTGGGGTAAGGTGAAGGAAAGTGTTATTAGGCTTGTGTTTGACACCCATTATTTTTTTTAAATTATAATCACACATTCTCCAAATAAAATAATATTACACACAAATCGAAGACTTCTCATTACTTTTCAACCACATATAAGACCATCAATCACTATTTCAAAATTTATAATAAACCCAAAATGGGTGCCAAACACATGCTAGATCTTCAAAATTGTCTCCTGTTTTCCAAAATTGACACAAAATGTTGGAGCATAATACCCCAGATACCATAACTTATTGAGCATACCACAAACGTGTTGATTAGAGGGTTATGTGGGGGCTTTATTCATCCTTCGAGATCCGTCAAAAGGTTCTTCGCTGCCAAGTTCTGAGGTCCACCTGCATGTTTTAGGTTTTTTAGCATGATAGCAATTCAGGGCATCACATATTGTCGATTTGTTCTGGCTGCATCTTGTGATTCTAGGTCCTGGCGACCTTTTAATGACCAGAGATGAGCGAATGACCATTTACATTAGGTATGCTGACTAGCTAAAGGTACTTTATTACTTGCAGAAGGGTTTTGCGAGACTGTAAATTCTTGTAAATTGTGCTGTTGAATGATGGATTTGTAGTTATGCACATCCTGGGCTCACCTTTTTGATGCGTATACACTTTGTATGAAAGATTTCAAGGGGTTTTTCTGTGGTTGGGGTTTAGCAATATCATGGTCTCAATTCTCTATTCCGTTTTACCCGCTCATGCTCTCGTGAAATAATGGAGATCTCTAACCCCCAACCATAGAAAACCCCATGAAATCATTCATATCAAGAGTATATGCATCAATTACATGTGACCTGCTTTCTGCTGAGTAGTTCCTTCAAAAAATAAAACTAAAAAAAATCACGTCTTCTTGCAAGCTGAGGGAAGTAACTTGTGTTGACCAATAGTTGTTATGCCTACATATTGCGGGACATAAACTCTTGATTCTTTTCATGGTATCTCCTAGTTTTATTTGAGCTATTCAAGTGCTCCTTGTGTTGCTCCCTATTTAACTGAAGTGGACAATAGTTGTGTGCTCCTTGTGTTGCTACCACGGAAATGAAGTGGACTAGTGACAGGTTGGGGGCTGGAGTGCAAAGAGGTGATCTGGGAGTGGTACAGGGAGGTGCTGGACGGAAAGAGGCAAGGGGATGGAGAGATGAGGGTGGTAATATAGGGCTAGAAAGATGCAGTTTTCACTCGCCGACTCTTCAGATGTCATTTTTCTTTTGAACAAATTTTTAGATGGGATAGAAAACGTTCATTTTTTTACTTAATTATAGGTTTAGGTCACATGCTACTCCTATAGGTTTGAGGTAATAATCAGCACTCGACAATTTGCTGGCCGCCAAAAGTTGAAGGAGATCGATCCGATGGAGCTAAAACACACGTTATACTAATTCACCTGAAAGCTAGCTTATTTCAATATTCTCATTCATTAATTTATCTCAAGCACTAGAGAATATTGGATTAATTGCTCGTTTAAATAAGAACAACTAGAGAACGTTGGATTATTAGTTATTACGAATTCAATTCTTTGCTAAATGATTCTATAAAATAAATTAATCATTCCCGTCGATTGTAATTCTTATAAGTCATCAAAAATAAGATGATGATTCGTATTTATTGTTTTAATCATGCTACATGTAGATTGTTGTTTATACTGTGTTGCGTGTCAACATACCATATGACAGTTTAAAAAAAAATACTTTTCTCGTCTATAATTTTTTGAAAACAAAGGTGATATTATAGTTGACGTAAGAGAATGAATGTACATTTAGCATTATTGTTATTGCTTTCACACACATCTATGTGCCCTGAGATAGATAGTTATTATGTATGTTAAGAATGATGATAAAAATTCAAATTCGAAGTTAGGGGTGGACATGGTTCCATTTAATTTTAGTTTCAAGAGAACACAATCGAACCATGAACCAATGACTTTTTGGATAATGGAACTAAATGAATTTTTTTTTAAGATATAGAACGGAACTGTTCGGTTCTAGTTTGATTT
The DNA here is from genome assembly GCA_035079005.1 of Fraxinus americana. NCBI lineage: Eukaryota > Viridiplantae > Streptophyta > Magnoliopsida > Lamiales > Oleaceae > Fraxinus > Fraxinus americana. The sequence goes on along the minus strand of CM068706.1, from coordinate 32,906,806 downwards.
GGTTTGATTCTAGTTTCATTTTTAAAAAATTTAAGTTAGTAATATATACCTAAATAAAAAAATAAATATCAAATATTCAGCAAGTTCAACTTATCAATCATCAAAATTACAAAAGTTCAAACTAAACAAAAAAAAAAAAAAAAAAAGTCATAATTTGAATACACAAATTAGTTTTTATTCCCATCCAAAAGATTGTTTCATAAGTAATAGCAATGATTCATTAAATTAATTGCATCCATTTTCACGACACTCCCCCACAATAAAGGACGAATTATGCAAAAAATTTACATCCACTTTTACATACAACCATTAACTGTTTAATACTCCATGAATATTTATTGGATTTTCCTATGTGAATAATACAAATAATTCATCAAATAATTAAGGTAAAAAAATAATTTAAAAGTTTTTGAAGTGATTGGCCAATTTTATTTCTCAATCTTGAAAGAGTCTCCTTCATTGACGTGATGAAATGACGTGTCAACGTGCTACGACGTGTAAATTGAAAATGAGTGAAGGAGAAATAATTCAAATGAATTCAAAATTAGGGTGTACACAATTAATGAATTATCTCCCATAACACAGAACCAATTAATGGATTGTATTCAATTAATGGACCGTCTCCAATTAATACAAAATTTGGATTTCCACTAATTAATATATATATATATATATATATATATATATATATATATATATATATATATATATATATATATTAAGCTTAGTATTGGCGGGTTTTAGTAGAACGGAACCAGAGCCAAATTGTTCTAAGTTCAAAGGATCAAAATTATTAATTTTTTTTGTAGAATTGAATCAAACCGCTTAGTTTGGTTTAGGTCTAGTTCTAGGTTGGTTTGGACATTTTGTCCACCTCGATGGGAGAAAGCTTCAATGTATAACAAGATTAAATAAGAGGTTGTCCCTTAGCCTCCCACACCCATATTTCCAACATCTCCTCCTACCTGTCTACTTACCATATTTCTATTTGATTATATAGTACATTTCTCTATCTGGCCTTTTGTAGGCTCATGGATCACCCTTGAATATGAGATTGAATGCCCCACTTCATTCCTAGAAGGCCCGCGAGGTAAACAAATATTCGAACTAGAGATTGGAGGAAAAACAGCTTGAAAGGCCCCATTGCTGGAAAGGCTAAGTTTTAAAACCATATGTGGAACTTCCGCCTCATTCGGCTCCTCTAGGGGCCATCAACCGAGCAAGCTATTATGAATCTAAGAAGTTTAGGGGAAACTGAAGAGAATGATTTATGCTTTTCAATTATTTATCTAAAAAAGAATCCACAAATCTTTCTTTCTACAAAACAAAACTAAACATATACACACCCTTATTCAATAATGCCTCTTGATTTTTATATTTTTCAAAATGGACAAACAAAACAAATAATGGTTTGTTATAACATAGGAATTACATCACATCCTAATTCATGAGCACAAGACACCGCAATCAATGAATTGAAGCTAGTAATACAAATTATCTCCAGCAAACAAATTATTGGTATCAACTCAACAAAGAATTGCCAGTTTATCAACTTCACATTTACATGAAATTTCTTTGTGATACCAATACAAAACTGAAAATAACTCAAAAACTATTTTCAATTGGCTTCACCATTTTACACCCATATACATTTCACAAAGAATAACTATTTACTTCAAAATAACAACTAAAACTCTCATTCAACAAGAAAATCTGTGAAAAATCTTCACCTCGTCTTGAATTTTCCGAACTTCTCTTTCTCATTTTCTAACTCTCGGAATACATAATCAAGCTCTGGAAATAGTGACAACAGCAGCAGCTCAAGAAGATTAAAGGCTAGTTGCTTCATACAAACGGATGACTGTAGAAGCAGCAAAAGTTCACCCATTAGTTATGGTACCAAACAGAAGCTGCTACAAATCGAGTAAAACACACTCCACTTATTGTGGATTACATGTTGAATATAAATGAAAGATGAAAAACACATCTCTCTCTCTCTCTCTCTTTTTAAACTGAACTGAATATGATCCAAGCATATGAAAATTGACAATTAACCCAAATAATGATCATATATCTCCCCGTCCCGTGAACAACAACAAGAAACATTACCAGAATCAATTTGCATAACTGCATCCATACATCCACTGACAGATTCGATGAAATCAAATTTTTGCCTACTATGCCATGTTCTTTTTTGGAATCTCTCCCTCTTCTCTAACTTGTTCTGTCGGGATAATAATTCTCAACTTCTGGTTATATTCTATTTTTTATTTTACTGCATTATAGTGTAAGTGTGTAACAACTATCTATCTTAAAATACTCGCCTTTGTTATATTCATCTTAAGGTCATTTGGTCCTTGGTGACCCTTCACTTTAAGTAAAGCATAATTAATCTCACAGGTATCTTCTGATGCTCTTTAGTGATCTGATATTTTGTAACTGCAACAATCTCCATTATGTCCAACACATACATGCATAATCCTCTCAACATCACCACCTCCTTTTTTGTTTCCCATGAAACCTCTAAAACACAATCAATCATTCAGCTATTAATCCTTTCGACCTTGTTTAATTGTACGAGGGAAGGCAGAAAATTTTGAAGGTAAGGTCGAGTGTAAAAGCTGATTCAGAGGTGATTTGAATGAAGACCAAGTACAAGTCTCTGCTTCAAAAACAAAAGAGAAAACGATATGCTAGAAAAACATAAACAAAAGACCCGCTGTAATGAAAGCAGGAAAAAGACACCAGCGATCAAAATCATTCGAGTACAAGACAAAGAGAAGGTCTACTCAGTTTTATCTGATTGTTTTTTTTTTTTTTAAATTTCAAAATTCCAATACTGTGCTTAATTGTAAGGGGTCATCATTGGCTATTGTATCATATGAAATTTGGTACAACAATTCTTGAATTAGCATGTCAGCAAATTCCGCCCTTGCAGTTCATCCAACAATAAATCTAATATGATTTATAGAGCCATGACACAATCAATATGTACAGGTGGGTGAATTTTAGCTCTTGGGAAAATTGAAAATAAATAGAATCACCTGAATGAAATAGTAGAGGTCCTTGGCACATTCATCATATTCCTTGTGTCCAACAAGACCTACAATAGGAGATGGTGCCTTATCTGCAAAAGATTCTCTAACAGTGATTAACATCTTAGAGATATTTTTCCTCCCCACTTCTAAAGTACAGAAATAAGATAATACACTGGATAGGCAAACAATTAAAAATTACCAAGCATTAGTTCATATACAAATTTTGCTCGCAGTTCTGCTTCCTTCTGCTGCATCTTCTGCAGTTCATCTATTTCTGGTGAAGAAAAAGGAGTACGTTGGTCCTGGGGAGATCCATGGGCTGGGCTTGCAGATGGTGCAGGTCGCTGACGCTTTGGGTGCTTTGTTATGAATATTCCATCTGGCCAAAGTATCTAGGTGTACCATCCAGCAATTGGATTATCAACATCAGAAATCACTAAAATATTTTCTTGAAAACATATGAATTGTGTTAAAAAGTCAAGTATTGACAATTCACTCCTCGTTCCAAAGCTCTAGAATTTAGTAAATTTAATTGAAATTAAAAACTCTTAAAATAAAACTTGTGATTAATCGAAAGTCAAGTGAAAAAGGCAGTCAACAAGATACGTGAAGAAGAAGTGTTCATCTCAACTACCAGGCCATCAATGACATACCTGCTCCAACTTCTTGATCCCAGAAGCAACAACCGATCCCCGGCGCAGAAGCTGGATTTTCCCAATCAACCAATCATCAAAGGCATCTCCCATTCCCAATTGTAGAACTTGTTTAGCCACCCAGAAAGCCTTTCTCCTGAAGTCACTTAAAAGTTTATATGAGCCGAGAAAGACCGAGGTGATTAGAGTAAAAAATTAATCTACAAACAAACCTCCTTCGAATTAATACAATTTGTCTACAAATAATACCTTATCCATCCCCCATCTTTAAGCTGAAAAATGACATCAACTAAATCCAATATGGGAGCACTTAGATTTGGTGGCACCCACTGCATGAAGAAACAAAATTAGACAACCACTATAGATCATAAACGGGCAAATTTACAGACAGGCTACAAGAACATGGAAGTTGGAAATGATCATGTCCATATTTGGAAAAAAAACATCAACCACTATCTATAACTAGATTCTGTTCCCTAGTTGAACACAACAAAGAAAATATGCCAAGTAAATAGAGACTCTGAATTACCTCACTAGGAATGGCTAGATCAGTGGCAGCATCCAGAGACCCAGATGCACATAAAGCTTCCTCGTTACTTTTTACAGTTTTTTCCAATTTTTTAGCCAAGACTAGGTTCTTTTGCTCCGGATCAGCAGAGTCACTACTGGAATCATCAAAAGCCTTTTCAAACCCTTTCGCGGGCTTTTTTGGTGGAGAAAGTGCTGGTTCTTTTGTTTTCAATCTTGCTCCATCAGCAACAGGATCACCCTTGATTAGTAATGAGGATTCCTTATTTTTATTACCCAAATTTTCTCTTTTGGAGGATAACGGACCAATTACTGGCCCTATGTTATCCATATATTCTTTATAAGTTTCACGAGCTGTGTCATCCAGGTCAACTGAAATCCAAAACCAGTTTGAATCTATAAAAAATAAAAAAACAACTTATGGAGGAAAATCCACTGCTCAGATACACTGTTCACCTGAAAGAGTTTTGAGAATGGATAATGAATTTGAGAAAATATACATCTGCATTGTTATGAAAATCATAACTATAAGTTCAAGAAAGTACAGGTAAAATATCAAAACTCAATCAGGAGGGCAGAAATGAGAATAAATAAGTTGAACCTGAGAATCAACACTAAGAAAATCCCAGACTTCAATAGAGCAGGAAACAGTAGGCAGCTGCAGAAGCTTCTGCAGAACAACTGCAGATGTCAATATAGCCCTATGCATGTATGTACATGAAGTATAAAAATAAAGAAAGTGGATGATTTTTCTATCAGGTAAGGGGCATCAGAATCCTTATGTAACATCATCATGTTTAAACAACTGGTCCCACAATAACTGGAAACATAAAAAATCAGAAAAGCTTATATAAAGAAGCAAAGGCAACATGTTAAGGGACCACTGCTCATAACAGAGCATGTACGATAATAGGGACATCATGACGAGGGGAAATTGTAGTCATGCTTCCCAAGTGAACTTCAATGCAAAACGGATATTAGATTTTCTATGACACAGAAAACAAAATGACATACTAAATCAAAATATAAAAGTCAAAATGTCCAGTTGTATTAGATGTATGACCTTCAGATACTGGTCAAGCAATTTACAACGTTGTTGAATTATGGAAACATCCAGACCACTTGATAGAAAATGCTTCGGTGGCAAGTGGAGATTGTATTCAGGGTACTCTTTAAGGCGGCGATGTAATTCCTCAAAATGACGAAATCTGTCAGTGTAAACAATCCAATTGGTCCATAAATATGTATTAATAAAAAACCTAAATATAAAGGGGCATTATAGTACAATTGGAGGATAAAATCAGAAAGTTTGCAGCACACGTTGGCACCTTCTTTTGATAGACCAACTGTTACTATTTACATCTGTAACAGATATGGAATAAACAGCAAAAGTTTCGGACCCACTCTTCACAATATTGGCACCCACTACCTGAAAAAGAAACGAGCTCACTTTCTTCACATCTCAAAGCATTAACTTAGTTAAAGCAGAAGATTAAAGGGGTGAATTGAGTACCTCACATCTTAACTTGAAAAAAGAATCAGCAATAATTGAATTTTTTGCAGAGTTAGCAGCCAAAATATGACTTTCAGGTAAAGAAGCCAAGGACACAGATGAAGAAGTTGTTTCTCCACTATGTATTCTACCTATCAATTCTGCCTCAGATTCATCACTCGAGTCTTCAGATTTAACATTTCCTTTGGAAGAATTCAGCAAATCCTGCCCCTCTCCCAATAAGAAACTTGTTCTTTCGACCTCTTGCCAGACATGCCCATTATCACTGCCAGACCTGGATCTTTTCTTTGCAGATTTTGGTTTTTTCATTCTTTGAGAGTGGAGGCGGCCTGTGCTCATTTTTTTACTCTTATGACCGTCCAAAGTTTCAAGTGGATGATGAATGTTACTGGAGTTTCTTTTACTTCTACCATCCCAAACTCTAACCCCTGGTGAATCAAGACCTGTTACACAGCTGTTGTCTTCATCCTCAGTGTAACCACTGGTCCCTGATTCATCAGAATTCACAATATTATGTTCATCTCTCTCTTTATATAAAGAACCAGCTGTGCAACCTTGGTCTTTCAAATTGTCACTCATGATCATATTGTCCTCCCCAGAGAATTTATCTCGTCCAGAAATAGAAATTGAAACATCTTTCTCAAAAAACATATCCTTAGTTTCTAATTCCTTTTTCTTCTGTCCACTAAGCACTTTTGACTGCTCCACTGATTTAGATACCCCCACCGAAGAGCTGTGTTTCTTAGGATCAGCCAGCTGATTTGACCCTTCCTCCCTTTTGTAATTTCTTCCTTTTGTCCACATATTATCAAAATTTTCTGGAGCCAAGGCCTCAGTTTTTCTGCGGGAAACCACATCTAGCATGTCTCCCCATTCTCCACCAGAGTGTTGTTGTTGCAACCCTCTTCCCTCACCATTATGCGTTTCTGGTAAAGAACTCCAAGACCGAGTGGATCGTGTATCAAGAGAAAGTAATGGATCTTTGGAAAGAAGTGTTCTCTTCGTATTATCTGATGCAGGAATCTCAACATCATGTTTAGACTGGTCCTTCAAATCTACAAGTTCAACACCCTTGATGGAAGGATCTATAAAACGAGAAAAATCGGATGATATCTTTGACGATCCATTTGGTTTTGAAAGTGATGCCGCATCTATCACCTTACTTCCTTTATCAGTCTTGCTTCTTGAAATAACTAGAGATTCAATCCTCTCATTAATAAACCTGACACCGAATTTGGTAATGTATAAAGAACATAAACATAGCAGTTTTCAAGAAAGGATGAAATGTATCCTTACCTTGGGCTAGCTAGATTTATCACCGGTCTCATTACGGTACAGGCAAGTAGCTCCCGAACAATATAATGAAATAAGGAGCACTGCAGATCCTCTGGCTTGAATGTAAACATAATGAGGCCATCCATAACACGCTGGAGAACCTACCATAGCATTCAGAACAAAAAATTGTCAACCACAGAGACCTTCTGTCATTAAGAAGATAAATGGAGTGCAAGGAAGAGAAAACATAAAGAAATAACCTCGTGCTCAGCTTCAGCAGAAAATAAAGCAGGGTGTAATTTGTTTTCTGCAGCCAGCACAAATTTTAATTCGACGTCTCTCTCTTCAATGGTTAAGACTCTAGATTTTTGTTTCTCAACCTTTGTCTTAGCTGTGCGAAAAAGCTCCAGCTGACTGCATACAACATTAATAATATCCCTACACCAGACCAAGCAATGATACTTCCTGTTATATACTTCCAGAAGATATCTCAGTGAAGAAAATTTTGATCAGTAATATTTCGGTAAATAAAACCTTGTTAAAAGATCTATGAGATTAACACTTCTCATACGACGTGAAATTTCCCCAAGTACACCATTTATGATCTGCACAAGCTCTTCTGGGCCATTTTTATCAGGAGTTATGCGAGAGTACCAGAGATTTGTTACCCACTCTGAGACAATATGTCTAGTGAACTGGTCGATTGCATCCTCAACAACAGGGGAATTCACTTTCAGCTTCCAATCATACTTCTCAGCAATAACTCTAGTATCCTCAAAAGGTTTCCTCTCGGAAGAATAGTTTGCAGATATTGGTTTTCCTTTGTAAGTTGCTGTTTTCCTCCTCATATCCAAATCCAGAGATAAGTAGCGAAGTACTATTATTAGAAATGCAGCAGCAGGCAAGTTGACTAAAACTGATGAGCTTGTCACTGGGAAGAGAAAGGAATAAGATGAACACTCAAGGATTGAAACAGACGATAAAGACAAAAATTATATAAAAATATACATGGGATGAAGCGGATTAGCTGTGATTAAACAGTACGTGACGAGCATTACAAAAAGCCCCACTTTGAGCCTAAAATGCAAACTGCAAAGGGTGAATATTTTTGTTTCTAAGACAAGGCATATATGTGTATCCAAACCTTATCACATCCTGAAGAATGGCTTATAACACCATTTGAAACTGTGCCCATTAGTAACAGTTGGCCTTTAGCAGTGACATCATTGAGTTATGACATGAATACACATGTAAAACACTGAAACACATTTAAGTAAACATCGAAACATTTACCTGGATGAGAAGATGCTAAAAATAAAACAAAAACAGAAACAAGAAATGATAAATGTGAAATAGAAGAATATCATTCTAAAATCCCAATCATGCAAATTAACAAAAAACCAATTGGTAATACATCAATGCATACTACTTGTATCATAAATTAGTAAATTATGCACCTATGTAGATTGCAATGCTTGAATAATATAGGAATGCATACTCAAAATCAACTGAATATTAGCACCAAGCAAAGGAAGTAACTACAGAGTAAATCTTTCCATCGATACAATTTGCATGATAGATCCAGTGTCTCTATATTGAGGGATTTAGTGTAAATAATTCGTATCAAGATGTTACAATTGATTATCCGTTTTGAATTCAATCACTTGACACTTTTGTTTAACATTTGCCTTGATGCTTATTTTGTCAGAAGTAATTAATTCTTTTGAATAAGAGGGAACAAAAATAACATATAATTTATATATGCAATGACCACCTGCGTGGATTGTTCAAGTTGATACAATTCTTCTCACATGTACAAAAATAAATCACGAAAGAATGTAGATTCCAAAAACTATTTTAAATGAAAACATCTCTGGACAAGGACTTCAGATAGTAGTAACATGATGTCCAGCATCAAGGCTATTCTTTAAGTTTCTGGAGCGTAAATATCGCAAAACCCAAACTCATAAAAGCTTCTTTCAACATCAACCAAGTCTTAAAGTGTATGCTTGAACAAAGAATAATCATACTAACAAATATTGAATAATGTGAAATTAACTTCCAGTTCAATTGAAACTTTTCATCTAAGTAGCAAAAATTTCTGAGCAATTAATGACAGAGAGATAATTAAAATAATATATATTGAACAGAGTTAGGGAAAATCCTTTCCTCTCCTCATTTTACCACCCAACCAAATAAAAACAAGGAAAAAGGGGTTTCCCGCAGAAAATTGATATATAAACTCTAAAAAAATCAATTGCTATCATTCTTGTCGTCTACAAGATCTATAGACAATGCACTGCGATAAAGTGTCATTCCACATCTCACTAAATTGTTATATGTCTGATGAAGAATACATCCCAAACAGTATTCACACATTTAAAATCTATTTTTTTCACCACGGTCTCAATTGTTTTCAAACAAATGCAAGATCAACTTTTAGAACAGCAGCAAAAATTAAATCTTGTAAAAACAAGAAAAAGCTAAAAAGCTCGAGAACATTATATAGCATAACTTGAATATAATGAATATGGTCACTATAATAAGTCTAACCTTCTTCTTATACGAGCATTGGAAGAAGACGTAGTATCCTAATTCTAATAGACTAAGTAAAAAAATAAATCTCCTAAAAAGGAAAATAAAACAAATAGCACATTCTAATAGAAGAAGTCATATTTACTAAATAATAAACTAATTGAATCCTATAAATTAGGAAAGTTAATTACCTATAATAATGATATACTAACACTAGCAATAATAATTGATCTCTAGTAGAATTGTCATATATTGGTGTCCCCCACTTGAAAACATCTCGTCCTTGATTTTGGAAAAAGGGAGAAAATCAATCAACTAGGAGAAAAATACTCAAAATTTATGCCATGTCACATACTGAACAAATACATACTTGATAAACATCGTATCCTTTATAGTTTCTTAGTATGACATCAACTTTTCTCCTATCTTCTTTTCTATTTCTTATGGACACTTCTTTAAAAACTACGCATGGTTCAATTTCTCATCCTTGAGTTTACTCTCAATCGAGGCCACTAGTGCCAAATTCATACTGTCCCTACATCCCTCATGCTAATGCAATTCATTGGCATTGGAATTGCAAAGAGGGTTAAGGAAACTTTTTATTCTCAATTTGACAAGCCTCACTTTTGACTCTTTCATGATTGGGAAGTTCAATTCCCTTTTCTTCGGTTGGACACTTTTAAACTTCAACTTGTTCATTATCAGAGTGGGCTCGAGCTTTGAGTCTTGTAGTTAAAACTCAACCTTCAACTTGTTGCTCATCATACATTGTAGATCAACTCGAAATCTGTAGTGCTCTAATTGGGGTTGTTATTCATCGAAGCAGGTTGATTTCCTTTAAGCTCGCGCTGGACTTCAATGACGAGCACAACTAAGGTTGGATGAACATCTTGAAGAGTTTTTTTGAGTCCGGTAAGTCGATGCTCCATGTTTTTGGACCTCTTTGTGTTGAGCTCGGACTCCACTAGTACCATCCTCACTCATCAGCCCATGTATGCTCTGATACCAATTTAGTGCATCAGCGGAAATTAAATCTTGTAAAAACAAGAAAAAGTTTTAAAATATTATCTAGAATAGCTTGAATATAATGAATATGAGTTCTGATTATATTGGAAGAACACGTAATATCTTAACTCTAGTACTAAAAAAGAAAGAAAAGAAATAACCTATATGTGTTAGAAGTAGAAATCCTATCAGCAAAATAATAAAACTAATTGAAACCCATAAATACTAGGAATCCTAATTACCAATTGTGATTAAATCGTAAACTAGTTGTAATATTTGAATTCTAGTAGAATTGTCCTACATCAACTTTTCTTGGTCAAAATAAAGGTATAAAACCTTCAGACAGATAAACATTAAAACTTCAAGATTCCACGTAAGCTCTTCTAGATAAATAAAAAAACCACTGCAGTACTCCTGTCAAAGCAAGTCTTTGACATTTCTCATGACTCAGGAGCATTGCTGTCAAATTACAATCTTCATACGTAAACACCCCTAAAGAATTGTGTCAAACCTATCAAAAGATCTATTTAACAAAGCATGCCTTCTGCCTTCCTGTCATCACTGCACACTAGTTAGATACATTGCCGTCACATGTTTTTCATCACACAGAGTAAAAAGAAAGATTACACGATAAAAATAATAAGAAACCTTTCTGGAGACTGGAGCTAGAGATGTGCCAAAAAAATGTTGATTGTCCAGGAAAACTAGGACAAAGAGAAGTAGGAAGTATAAAGGAGATTTTGAATATCTACACATCACCAGAATTATTCACTAATTTAAGGATCCATGTCCACATTAAAGCTAAAAGAGAAACCTTTTTCAGAAATGAGGAGAGGCTCCTGAAAGCATAATGCTTCCTTCAAGATAAAAAAACAAGAAAAAGTTCCCTAAGGGGTGAGTTCTGTAATGCTTAGTTTTGTCTTCCTTCTTTTGAGTGGGAGAGGTTCATGGAGAGAGAGGTTCACGAATGACAGAAAGTGCAATCCATGCAAATTGGACGTTACTAATAATGCTAATCTGTAAAATCACGAGATATATAGTAGTTAGAGGAACAACTTGCTAGTTATAGAAACTTCTCCAAGATAAATTTTATACATTTTGATCCTAGTGCATGAAATTTCAACCTTTTGTTGGCTTACAATTTCAGGTCAGGATCCCAATTAGAATTTTTTCTGCTAATTTTGTATACAGAATGGAGTTGGGTGAAACATCGAAAATGTGCAATACTCAAGTAGAGATTATATATGGAAAATGTTCATAAATAAGCTGGGCCCAACATGGTTCTGAATAAAAAGACAGAAAAGGGGGGATTTGACAAAGGGGATGACCACGAATTGGCCCACGTGTAGCAGCTGCCATAACGGTGGGTTTTTATACATTAAACACCCACAACTGAATCGAGGAAGAATAGGGAAATTACAATTTGAATAGCTTCTGAAAAGGTCTTCTAGGAAGAATAGGCAAATTAAACAAGGGTAAATCTTCAAGTGTCTAGAATCGGGTACTACAACTGTCAAATATGAAGTCCACAAAATAATGCTCTTACCAACAGACTAATTCCTTAACTTGCCTTCTTCAAAGAATGAAGCAGAAGTGTGTTGAATAAAATGAGCATTACAGCACCTCATACAGCATAACAAGCACTGAAATAAAATATGAGTTACACAAATGTAATTCTAGTTAACCAGCTTTAAGCACATTTTAGGTAACATTCATCAGTGCAATTAAAGATGAAGATGATCACCTGGGTTGGCACTTCGATAAAATAAAAAAACAATGAGTTAAATAACACTAAAATGCTAAAGTTCAAGAACGGAAAAGAGTTCTGGAATGGTTCACAATTGTTGATTGGTGTGTTATGCCTATTCACATTAATTCAACTGAAATGAATTTAACTCTGCATTTTATGACGAAACATAGAAGAGAAAATGCAAGTTTCTTCCAAGAATAAGAATATAAATCAGGATGATGTGAAATTCTTGGTTCTCAATTTTTTTCCTGTCACCATAAACTACCCATTCTCCATTTTCAAATAGGAAAAAAACAATTATATACTTGTAATACAAAATCCTCATAACATCCTTAATATACTGAATAGAAAACTGTTAAGCTAGTTTTACCACTTGCACATACGGTTGCATAAAATACAACAAATCTAGATCCAAACCTAATGCTTACTTCATAGAGGAAAGGAATGGTAAATGAAGGAAAACACACAAGTTCACAAAATATTTTCATATGGACTTGCTACATTCCTAATTGCAAGCGAAGTTTTAAGATGGTGCAATAAAGAGCTCATAAACTCAACAATTTTTAACCTCCTAATGCTTCAATCGCTATGAATAGGGAAAACAGATGCGAAATCTCCTCAATGCATAGTATTATTCAAATGCAAATCAGCTTCTGCTTTATTAAAGAGAAAAAAAAGGCTATAGCAGAATTATAGTCTCCATTGAAAGTAGCAATAAAACAACAACTATTGGACAAGCAATGAATCACTTACAGGACATGAGGTAGGACAGTCCAATAACGCATATGATAAAAAAAACACTCCGCTTCTTAGCTTCCTCCACGAGGTCACGGACGCTAACCGATTGTCTTACAGTGCTCATTTTCCGACCTCCACTCTTCAACACCACCAAAAAAAACTCATCAAAATTTAATTGCAAACAAATCAATATCGCCCAAAAGTTTCCAGCAGTTCTGAACCAATTAGTTCCTCGAAACCACGATTCAGGCAATAATTCTCGAAATTTCCAAAAAGAAAGAACAACTCAATCATCAATGGCGGAAGCAAAAATAGGCCGCGAAGTGATTGAACAGAAATTATAATTGGCCAAGTATGAGTTGCCAATTCAACGCCCGGACAGAGATCAATGGGATTCCTGTGTGTATAAAAAAATGCTAAAAAAATGTGAATTTGGGTAGGTGTATTTCCGAGTTTTGTCAATTTCTCTAAATCTCTCGCTCTAAAGAGAAATCATACTGTTCAATTGTAGAATTATGCTGAGAACTGGGAGATTTGGTTTGAAATTATTTTTATTTCTGCCAAAAATCAACAATTATGTGCCATGTAGGATTTGCTTTGAGCCGACTCCTGACTAGGGAGACTGAAGGGCACGCACGCTTTTAATTTTAGGGAAAAATGTGCACAGTCCCTAACGTATTGAGCTACGTACGATTTCACCTACAATATGTTTTTTTATTCTTAACACGGTCTCCAGGTAAGATTTTTAGCATCATCAATCTATAAGAATTAGGGAAATGCTACATGTAGAATACATGTGTTACAATATTGAGTTACAACATCTCACAAAGGAGGTGGGCCATTCGATTAAAATAATAGTGGGCCTACCTCCCTTGTGAGAGGTTGTAATCCAACATACTACAATGAGCATTATTCTAAAAATTATATCCATTCAACGGTCAAATATGATTTTTTTAATTAATTTAATATACATCGTTAAACTCTTTCCAATCTCCATATACGCTTTTAATCCTATTTGTGTTGGGACGCTCTCTCTAGTGTTAAAAAATGATTGAAACTAGTAGTATTATACGATATGATGGAGATTTATTTATTTATTTATTTTAATTTGATAGTTCGCAAAAATCGAAATCTCATTTGTTCGTCACTTGAATTTAATAGGAGGGAACTATTTGAGAAATGATTGCAATTACAAGTATGACGAGCTCTCAAAATGTAGAGACTAGAAAATTGAGAATGACTTAGAGGTTTCATGGAGAGGAACGATTCCTCATCTCTCCCTTTTCAGAGAATGACCAACAGATTGAGGTCTACTCTCCCTTTGCTTAATGCCTCGTAAACCAATTTATATTTTTGTCTATATTCCGAATCCTATAATGAAAAAGATGGATACTGATACGCACAATAATCTTAGTACTTGAACTCGACCTATTGGGCCCGACCTTGATCCAGCTTAATTGGGCTTATGTTGAAGTCGGGCATTGTCTTGAGGTTGAGCTATTGGGCTCGACCTTGACCCAACTTAATTGGCCTTAACTTGAGTTCGGGTCTTGTCTTGCCCCACCCATCTTCTAGACATTATCACATATTTTCTAGGGGTACTAATCCTACCTAAATGTAAACCCCCAACTTGTTACATATCCAATTGTAACACAAACACCTTTTATGACAAGGACAGATACCACAGTTGGTTGAGTCCTAAAATGACTCAACCTCCAACACTATAAGTACATAGCCTAGCCTCATTACTTAGGTACTTTTTTAAATAATATTCCAGCATATATTTTGTGATTCCTTTCTCTGACTTAAGTATCGAAGGGGCGACAAGGATACACCTCGATGCCTTTGTTTCAGGTATTGAAGATCAGAGCGCGCGGAGTTCAACCATCCGGTTCGAATTTTTAGTAGCATCATTGGCGGCGTCTGTGGGAAGCACTACCAGAAGCCATGGTTAACACCCATTCAGGATATCTTCCAGCAAGCTCATCCGCTCATAACCAACCCCCCCGGCAACAGTCACTCCCGGAGCATTGGAAGAACTCCGCCAGTAGGTAGCTACGCTTACTCAACTACTACATCAGAGAGGCACACCCCCAGTGCCGTCCCCGTAGAGTGATCTTATAACTGATGATCTGGCACCCGACCCAAGCCATGGTGAAGTCAGAGCCTCGAACGCACAACATATCCCCGTGGGTTCTAGATTAATTACTATGAACTCGGCTGATCTTGCGCAGATCATCTAAGAGGGAATCACAGCTGTAATGCTCTAGAAGTCTTAAGCAGCAACATGATTTACCCCTAACACACCGTTTACCCCTGAAGTATTGTCATACTCCCTACCGGATCGATTTAAGTACCCTCGGGTGAAGAAGTATGATGGGACGACTAACCCCATCAACCATCTCAACATATACACTGATATCATGAACTTGTAGGTCGCACCCGATGCTGTAATGTGCAAGTTCTTTCCTCAAACTCTTACCAACGCAGCCCTTGATTGGTTCTCCACACTGGATCCTAACTATATATCTGCCTTTTTGGACTGGCTGACAAGTTCTCTACGTTCTTCGCAAGTAGTAAGCGCATCAGAAAGACAGCTGCGTCACTCATGCAGATGTGGCAAGGACCCAGCGAGACACTTTGAAATTTCATGGTAAAGTTTAATAAGGAAAGACTTATGATCCCCGATCTACATATTACGGCTGCAGTCTCTGCCCTAACATATGCCATAAGATGTGAAGCGTTTAAGATGTCTCTGTCAAAGACCCCTCCAAAGTCGATAACCGGCCTACTGACCCGAGCTGAAAAATATATTAACATGGAGGAGACCATGTTTCCAAGAGAGGATGCCCTGCCATTAAAGAACCCGACCTAAAGAAGCCACATGAGTCCAACCAGCGCCTGGACCCCTTCCGAAACAATCCAAGGTAAGACCCTCTTCCAACACCTTTCACTCGCTTGAACACAACGAAGTCTAACATTTTGATGGAAATTAAAGACCTGAAGGAGTTGAAGTGGCCTCTGAGACTACGGGCTCCACTTGAGGCCTGTGACAAAAGCAAGTACCGTGACTTTCATAGAGATCATGGACACACGACCGAAGGATGCTTGGCTTTGAAGCGTGAAATCGAGGCTCTCATCAAGAGGGATTTCCTGGGCCCATACGTCAGTCAAGACAAGCGTCAGCGGAACAACCAGAATAGGGGTGATGCTCCTGAAGATGGGGGAGATGGGCAACTAATCGCAGGGACTATCAATGTCATTGTCGGAGGAACGACCTCGGGAGAGGACTCCAACAGCGGGCGTAAGTAGTATGCCAGACAATACCACCCGATCTCAATCTTGGATCTCGGTGATGTAGGAGACATCACCTTCGGGTCAAAGGACTTAGAGAGAGTGTCTTTCCCTCATGATAATGCCTTGGTCATATCGGCGATCATTACTAATTTTGAGGTAAGGAGAATTCTGGTGGATAATGGAAGTGCAACTAACGTACTGTCACATGAGGCTTTCGTTCAGATGGGTATATCAGTTGAGCAGCTCAAGCCGGTAAAGACCCCCCTTCAGGGTTTCGGAGGTGGTGTCGTCATTCCGGAGGGCATTGTTGGGTTACCTCTCACCTTGGGATCAGAAGGGAACGAGGTCACGCATATCACGACATTTCAAGTAGTTCATGCTCGAATGGCCTACAATTCCATACTTGGAAGGTCTCTACTGAACAAAATCAAGGCGATTGTCTCAACTTTTCATCGACAGTGAAGTTTCCTACTAGTAGTGGGGTCGGGGTAGTTTGTGGAAGTCAACAGTAGCTAGACATTGCTATGTTACCAGCGTTTGTGAGATCAAGGTTGACGTCATGCAACTCTCTGAGGTCGAGCCTGTCCTCGAGCATCGTGGGAGGCTTGCCCCGGTGGAAGAGATGGACGAGGTTGAGCTCGAGCTTGGAAGAAAATTCACCGTTGGTCGAGATCTTGACGCTACAACCACGACCCCAACTTGTTAGCTGCCTAACCCGTAACATGGATGTATTTGCTTGGAACGTCGAAGATATGCCTGGAATAGACCCCGAGGTTGCAGTGCACAGACTTAACATAACCCCGGTGCAAAACCAGTAAAGCAGAGAAGGAGACAGTTTGCGCCCGAACGTCGGAAGTCATACAAGAAGAAATTTCCAAACTCATCAATGCGAAGTTCATTTGAGAAGTCTAGTATCCCGATTGGCTTGCCAACGTTGTTTTTGTAAAGAAAGTCAATGGGAAGTGGAGAGTCTGCATTGACTTTACGGATCTAAACAAAGCATGCCTTAAGGATAGCTATCCCCTACCTCGAATTGATAGTCTTATGGACAGCACTTCAGGTCATAAATTATACAGTTTTCTGGACGCATTGTCGGGGTACCATCAAATTCTTATGTCAGAAGAAGATAAGGAGAAAACCTCATTTATGGCAAATTCAACCATTTACTGCTACACGATTATGTCATTCGGGTTGAAGAACACATGAGCTACATATCAAAGACGTATCAATAAGGTCTTTGCTCACTTGATAGGTAAGAACATCGAGGCATATGTGGACGACATGGTCGTCAAGAATAAGCAGGTGGATGGTCATATCTCAGACCTTGAAGAGGTCTTCGCTACGCTACGGAAGTATAAGATGAAGCTGAACCCTACAAAGTGTGCATTTGGAGTGGCCTCCAGCAAGTTTTTGGGGTTCATGATCACACACAGCGGAATAGAGGCCAACCCAGATAAGATCCAAGCCATAATATTTATGGAAGTACTGATATGCAAGAAGGACATTCAGAAATTGGTAGGTCGGTTTGCAGCCTTGAATAGATTTGTATCCCAAGTAGCAGAATGGTGCCTCCCATTTTTCAAAATCCTAAGGGATAACCGGAACTTTGATTGGAATGAGGAATGTAATGTTGCCTTTCAAGAGCTAAAGCAGACACTATCAACGCCACCAGTCCTCAACAAGCCAGAACCGGGTGATACGTTGTTATTATACCTGGTCGTTTCGGAGAACACGGTAAGTGGAGTGTTGGTGAAGAAAGTGAGAAAGATCCAACGACCAATTTACTATGTAAATAAAGTACTTCTCGACGTAGAGACTCTGTACACATTGGCTGAACAGCTTGCACTTGCGTTGGTTATAGCTGCCAGGAAGCTACGTCAATATTTTCAATCTTACCCAATCGTTTTGCTCACCGATCAACCACTCAGACACATACTTCAGAAACCAAACGTCTCGGGAAGACTACTGAAATGGACGATTGAACTGGGCGAGTTCGATATAGAGTTCAAACCACGACCCGCCATTAAAGTGCAGGCCTTAGTTGACTTCATTGCTGAACTTACCCCCAGGTCTCGATGGCCATGGGATACTAACCCGACCAAGACCTTGGAAATTTGGGAAATCTTCGTAGATGGAGCGTCGAATAGTTCGGGATCGGGCGTCGGAGTCATCGTCACTAACCCTAACAAGACTTTCGAGATCCAATGCACGTTCAGGTTTGAATTTGAAGCCACCAACAATGAAGCAGAGTATAAAGCTGTCATCCTAGCTCTAGAACTGGTGTACAACCTAGAATTGGAGCATATCAAAGTTTTCAGCGACTCACAGCTTGTGGTTGGCCAAATCGAGGGCACTTTCGAAAGAAAAGATGAGCCTGTATTGTCTAAAGGTACATGACATTCGGAGATGATTCAAGAGCTGTGAGATCGTCAAGATCGCTAGAACTGATAATATGAAAGCCGACGCACTATCTAGACTTATGTTCATGGGGATAGATGAACTAGACCGAATAGTGCACGTCAAGATGGTGACATAGCCTAGCATAAATCAGAAGCCAAGCGTCATGGACATCGATCATGAGCCATCTTGGATGGATCCGATATTGGAATACTTAACTGTTGGGAACCTACCATCTGACCCTCGGATATCAAGAAGCATCAAAACCAGGGCTTCAAGGTATTGCATTATTGGAAGTATCTTATTCCGCAGGAGCTTTACTCTACCCTACCTCAGATGTCTCAAGCCCTCTGAGTCCCTCCAAGCCTTAGTAGAAGTTCATGAAGGTATTTGTGGAAATCACCAAAGAGCTCCTGTGCTCGTTTACAAGCTCATCATATATGAATATTATTGGCCAAGAATGAAGAAGGATGCATTGGACTATTTGAAGAAGTGTGACAAGTACCAGAGGTTTGGCAATACAATACACACTCTCCCTGAAGAACTAACTTCCATCCCTTATGCTACCCCTTTTGAGCAATGGGGAGTGGACATCCTTGGACCCTCTCATTTGGCAAAGGGTCAAGTAAAGTTCGTTGCCGTAGAGGTAAAGTACTTTACTAAGTGGGTAGAAGCTGAGCCCTTGGCAACAATCTCAGAACCAAAGCTCAGATTATTCGTTTGGAAGTCCATTGAGTGTAGGTTCGGGATACCGAAGGTACTGATAACGGGCAACGGGAGGTAATTTGATAATTTAAAATTCAAAAACTTTTGGTCAGACCTCGGGATTGACCATCGCCTGACGTCAGTTTTACACCCTCAAAGAAATGATCTCGCAGAAATAACTAATCGGATTATATTACAAGACCTTCGAACAAGGATTGGTGATGCTAAGGGGAGTAGGCCCGAAGAGCTGCCCGCCATACTTTGGACATACATGACCTCTCATAAGACAGCAACTGACGAGACTCATTTCATGTTAGCTTTTGGCATGGAAGCCATGATACCAGTCGATGTCGGTCTCCCAACACACATGATGATCGAGTCCAACGTTGAAGGACAAACTACCGAGCACCTTAATCTGCTGGAGGAAGTACGAGAACAAGCCTCGCTGAGGGCAGGCGAGTTATCAAAGCAAAATAGCAAGATATTTCAATACCAAGGTCAAGACAAGAAGGTTCAGAGTTGGTGATTTGGTCCTAAGGAGAGCAGCGGCTACTGGACATCCTCTAGGGAAGTTAGGACCGGTATGGGAAGGACCTTTTGAGGTTATTCGAAAATTGAGAGGTGGTGTATACAGCTTGAAGGATATTTCGGGAAAACCTCTCCTAAGGCCATGAAATGCTTACAACCTAAAAATTTATTACAAATAAACTGGCTATACAACAAAGTACCTAAGGTCTGTGGTATTTTCAGTTCGTGCATAGTTTTTGCCATGGAACAGTGACAGCTTTATAATTTATTACGAGTAATTGGCTATACAGCCAAGTACCTAAGGTCTGGGGTATTTTTCAGTTCGTGCTTAGTTTTTGTTTTTATCTTTCGGTTCTTGTTTGGGTTTGCATGCCCTTAAATAGTTTACTCCTTCAATTATGGCCTATATGTCATGCAACGTTTGTTATTTTAATACACTTAAGTATTACGGCAACAAGTTGTACCAAGGACATCGACACTGGCATAAGATCAGGCTCGACTTCAACCTCTGACAACTCAAAAATATTCATTTAACCATCGTATCTAGGTCGAGATCGAAGCTACTAATGAATATCTCTCGAGCTACCTCGAGCTACTTGTCCAAAAATCAACCAAGTAACACGCCTCGAGCTCATTATAGTCGCATGACTCGAGCTACTTGACCAAAAATCAGCCAAGTAACACGCTTCGAGCTCATAACAGCTGCATGACTCGAGCTACTTGGCCAAAAATCAGCCAAGTAACACTCCTCGAGCTCATGACAGCCGCATGACTCGAGCTACTTGGCCGAAAATCAGCCAAGTAACACGCCTCGAGCTCATTACAGCCACATGACTCTAGCTACTTGGCCAAAAATTGGCCAGGTATAACACCTCGAGCTCATGAAAGCCACATGACTCGAGCTACTTGGCAAAAAATCAGCCAAGTAACATGCTTCGAGCTCATTACAGCCGCATGACTCAAGCTACTTGGCCAAAAATAGCCAAGTAACACGTCCCGAGCTCATGACAGCCACATGACTCAAGCTACTTGGCCAAAAATCAGCCAAGTAACATGCTTCGAGCTCATTGCAGCCGCATGACTCGAGCTACTTGGCTAAAAATTAGCCAAGTTACACACCTCGAGCTCATTACAGCCACGTGACTCGAGCTACTTGGCCAAAATTCAGCCAATTAACACGCCTCGAGCTCATGACAGCCACATGACTCGAGCTACTTGGCCGAAAAGCAGCCAAGTAATACGCTTCGAGCTCATTATAGCCACATGACTCGAGCTACTTGGCCAAAAATCGGTCAAGTATCATACCTCGAGCTCATGACAACCACATCACTCGAGCTACTTGACCGAAAATCAGTCAAGTAACACGCCTCGAGCTCATCACAGCCACATGAATCGAGATACTTGCCCTACAATCAGCCAAGTGATACGCTTGAGCTCATTACCGCAGCACACTTGAGCTCAGTAATAACACTCAAGCTTCTTGGCCAACATGCCAAGTTCCCTGTCTCAAAGAGATTGAAAAACGCGACTCGAGCTCGTCTGAACTGAAATTTATCAGGATACTCGAGCTAGTTCTAATCAAATTCACAACATCGATGATAATCAACAAAAAACACAAGTCAAAAACATTGAGCATAAATTAATAATAAAGGCCTAGATCGGGCAATGTACTTGTTACATTTTTCCAAAATAAAATAAAGCAAAATTAATGTTCGGGGATGGGCCCTAATCTAGGTTAGCTGAAGGGTCTTGATTGGGAGTCCTGACCTCCTCTTCCACATCATCATCCGTCTCCTACGCTGAGAGCTCGAGCTCATTGGCGAGCTCGTTGTCTGACTTCAAATCATCGATGATGGGCTTCAAGTCCTCAGGAAACTTGGTCCGTAAGAAGGATCGAACCAGCTTTAATCCGTAATAGTATGACCCCGAGCCTTATTGCCCCATCAATGTCCCGAACTCGTCGGACTCCTTTAACTCTCCAACTGCCTGGCTTGAGCTTTCACCAGCCGATCCTTGAATTTATTTTTCGCGTGAATAAGCTCGAGTTTGGCCTCATTGACCTCATCTTTCGCCATCCCTACCTAGTCTCGAGCCTTTCTCACATCGATCCGCGCCAGATCTCGCTCGACCTCGAGCTCCTGGATTCGTTTCTCTTTCTCCTCGTTCAATTTCTCGAGTTTGGCCACCCTGCTCGATGTTCCCAAGCTTTTTGTGGACAATCCTTGAGCCATACTCAGGGCCTACGATATCAAAATAGTTAAAACCCGCGCTATATGTAAAATATTCGAATAATTTCGATGTCGATACCATGCCTTTAGAGTGATAAGCTCGAGCGCCCTAACCCCCTTACTAGGGTTGACGTTGTTCGAGTACTTGTTCACTATTCTTGGAATAAGGGGACATCGAGCATGCTCCTCCAACTTATAGTTGGGGAGAGAGGCATCATCCTCAAGGTCCACAACCTCTGGTACGGCACGAAGAGTAGCAGCATGAATAGGAGGTTGATGAGATGGCTGCGATGGAGCTGGGCTCCTAGATGTTTGCCCAATCCCACTTGGGATCTTGCTCGAGGATCCTTCTTGAGCTCCTTTTTTCCTTTGGAAGGGGTAGGCATTTTGGGTTTTGGACCCTTGGCCTTGTGATGAACGTTGGCAAGGAGTTTGGAGAGATCGAAAGATATTTCCAAATCTGCAAAAAATAACAAGGCATTAACACTACCTCAGTTCGGTTTATTACGAATAAAGGTCAGAGTTCAGGCTCATACCCTCGATGCCCCTCACGTTGGCGAGATCGAGGGTGTCATCCTCAAGCAAGTAATCAACTTTGTCTGCAAGGGGGTCATGGTTTACTAACCTCAACCTATCCCTCTCCAAAGACTCGACGTACTCCTGGTCCTCATTAAACCTATCCTTATCTGGTATCTCCCATATTGGGCTAAATGGGTGGTCGGTATCTTGAGGTTTGGCAAAAAAGAAACGCTCCTTCCAACCCCGAAGTCAGCTCAATGTATCTGGTGTCCTAAAATCTCCCTTGGTGGATAAATATACAAAACAGTTGAACCCCGGGGAGAAATTCAAATCAAATACCATCCTCAAAAGATTGACCCTAGGCTATACCTCGAGGCATCTACACAAAATAAAAAAGTAAACTAGTAGCCTCCACCCATTCGGGGCCAATTGGCCAGGACATATAAAAAAGGAGGTCAAGAAGTGATGGAGAATGGGTGAAGAGGCCACCTAAGCCCGGCCTTAAGAGCATCCCTAAAAAAGGTCATCTCTCTCTCACTTGATTGTCTAAAACAGTTTCCCGATGGTCGAGGGTCCTAACGTTACACGAGGGCATTACCCCGAACTCCCTAGCGACTTTTATGGCTACACGTTCTTTGTACTTTGTCAAACCTCTAGGGTAAGTCAGGGTTGAAATAACCTCGGGATGGGAGTCGATAGGTACGACCATAGGGACAATGGACGTACCTTCCACCTCAGGACTCTTAGTATTCGAGCTCCTAGAAGACTGACTACTGCCATCACTCGACCCCTTACTACTGTTACTCGACATTATTGTACTTAAAATAAATAACTTAGAAGCTCGAACACTTACCTCTTAAGGTTGTCGGCACAAAGACCTTCTAAAGCCCCTACCTTGATCTGCTTTTACTGAGAGTTGAGAGTGAAAGAGTGAAAAATGAGGGGTGAAAAAAAGATATTTATAGGGGTCAAAGGTCTTTCAAATCCTGGCCGTCAGTTGATCCCACGTGTCAAGCATCCAACATCAATCTCATCTTGCCCTATAGGCATCCAACACGTGTCAATACAGTTGTCACGCACTCATGGATCATAAGTTCGGTCACGTGCTATTCACGTCAGTGCATCCTAGCTCGCATCTCAGATTCAGGACTTTCAGTTGTGATCTAGATGCACGGTGGCCTCTGATGTACACAATAATCTTAGTACTCAAACTCGACCTATTGACCTTGATCCAGCTTAATTGGGCTTATGTTGAGGTCGGGCCTTGTCTTGAGGTTGAGCTATTGGGCTCAACCTTGACCTAACTTAATTGGCCTTAACTTGAGTTCGGGTCTTGTCTTGACCCGCCCATCTTCTAAACATTATCGCACGTTTCCTAGGGGTACTAATCCTACCTCAATATAAACCCCCAACTTGTTACAAATCCAATTGTAACCCAAACACATTCTATGACAAGGACATATACCACAGTTGGTTGAGTCTTTTTAGGACTCATCCTCCAACACTATAAGTACATAGCCTAGCCTCATTACTCAGGTACGTTTTTTTTAATAATATTCCAGTATATATTTTGTGATTCCTCTCTCTAACTTAAGTATCGGAGGGGCGACGAGGACACAGCTCGATGCCTTTGTTTAAGGTATTAAAGATCAGAGCACGCGGAGTTCAACCATCTGGTTCGAATTTTTGGTAGCATCAGATACTATAGGGGTCATATCGGCTACTGCTACTACCACCACGTATCAACATATCGTGAGATTGTCTACTATTTGGCCTTTTTTCTTGGGAAAAATCCATTTGTACAGAAATACTTTTACAGAAATTTACCAGAATACTAATAATGGGTGGGCCCCACCATGTATTAAAAAAATAGAAAATAATGTGCGGGACCCACGTGTGTGTGTTTTTTGTGAATTTTCTACCAAAATGGCTTCTATACATGAAGCACTGCTGTTTTTCTTCTCTTGCATTGAAAACAACGTTAGTCACCATTTGATTGTTTTTATGCCATTATTTGATCCTCATTTTCCATCAAAATTTATTATTGAATAGTAATTTGATTTCATTATAATTGCACATTTTTCAATAAAATAATACTGCACGAAAATCTAAAATTTTTCCTTATTTTTAACTACACATTCTTCATCATAACACTATTATAAAATTTATTATTATTTTTTTTGTAAAAAATGGGGCTCAAACAAGATATTTGGTTTGAGCTTATGATGTATTATCGTCTTCAAGATTTCATTTTTAAAAAAATAAAAAATTACGTAGATTGAGAGATTGTTTGGCATCGTCTTTGAAAAGTCAAAAAAATGCTTTTGAAATTCAACAACCGCTTTTAAATTCATTTGACTAATTTTATAGAAGTGTTTCTTCTAGTTAGAAGAGTTTTTAGAGAAAGTTGGTGTAATGCTGTTTCCTCTAAAAGTACTCTCGCAATAGAATACTCTTTTAAAAATTAGTTTTTCAAACAAATATTAAAATGTTTTTTTTCTAAAAACTCTTCTACTAGAAGTAAAAATTAAAGTCATGTCAAATGAATCTTGAAATGTATTGTTCTATATATGTCAAAATTAAAGAAAAGCTCCCCAGAGTTAGTTAGGAATCAAGATTTAAATTCGTGATTGAATTTGTTAATTCTCAATGAGCTTATAAATAAATTTTTTAGGACACTATTCATTATAATTGAATTTGGTTGTGTTTTGATTTTTATTATAAGGTTGAGCTTAATCTAGACATTCAAGATTTCGAGTCACTCAAATCGCGATACATCAACATCACATACCAATTTTGTTTCTTTCTATTACCACCTCAGCAAATTCATCCTCCACAGACACAAGATCGTCCTACCTGTACCATCATACCATAACTTGCCACATGCATATCCTTACACACTACCTCATACATAGATTACTATCGCACTACCGCAGATTACCATAGATTCACACCCTTTTTTGTGTCTGATCATCGCACACACATTGCCCACTAGCACCACCGCACCACAACAGCCACCACTTTCTCTCTAGCGCCTTCCCTTCCCCCTTCCATTGACAGGTTTTACAAGCCGATAATGTTGAATCTAAGGCTGATTCACCACCAATTATGAGAAGGGAAGGCGATGGCTAATTTTTCGTGATGGTGATCAGAATTGGTGGCTAGCGATTGGACAAATTTAGAGAGAGAGAGAGTGTGTGTGTGAGTGAGAGAGAGAGAGAGATCAAAAAGGAGAAGTGAGATAGAAAGATTGTAGAGAGAGGGTCTATTGAGAGAGAGAGAAGGCGCGCGTGGGTGACATGGTATGGTGTAGGGGAGGGCAAAACCCAATCAAACCCTCCAAAATAGCCCAAATTGAACCAACCCAACCGGTTTGGGTTGGTTTTTTTGTTGTTTTTACACGGGTTGGGTAGGTTGGTTGTGTAGGCCGGTCGGGTCGGGTCGGGTCGGGTCGGGTTATGGGTTAACTCATGAAAATCGAATAAACCCGCTCAACCCAACCCGACTAT
The DNA here is from genome assembly GCA_035079005.1 of Fraxinus americana. Classification (NCBI taxonomy): domain Eukaryota; kingdom Viridiplantae; phylum Streptophyta; class Magnoliopsida; order Lamiales; family Oleaceae; genus Fraxinus; species Fraxinus americana. Next base: position 32,880,588 of record CM068706.1, on the reverse strand, counting down.
ATTTATGAACTTTACAAATGTTATGATGTTGTTTGGACGAAATTGAGTCACTCTGTTTCTTCACACAACCTCCAAGAGCTATAATATTCAGAAAAATCTAGACTAAAATGTCAGTTCTTGTTGAGAAAATTTTGTGCAATAGTTGAAAAGTTTGAGGAATCAATAAACAAATTATATACTACTAATTAACTAGGTTCTATATACGCAAACGTGATACACGAGATCTCTTGAATATGGTACAAGACATGAAAACTCTTAGAATAATATTATAAGACTTGTATATAATGCATTTTACGAAAAATAGTATAAACAAATAAACATTCAACACAAAAATATTTTAATTGCCAAAAACATTTTTTGATTTCATATAATTTAACATCAATCTATCCATGTAACATTTCTGGGCATGAAGTGCCAAAATAATTCATATTTTTTGGTCATTGCAACTATAGGGACCTAATATTATATAAGCCATGAGTCAATTATAAATCTGTCCAACCTGACCCGCATATTTTAATTTTTGTTGATAAGTTGTCACAAACCGACCAGCCTAACCCAACCCGACCGATATTTGATTAGGTTGGGTTGAGTTTCTACCTTTACACGGTTGGATTATGTTAAATTATGATCAAATTGATCATGTTGGGTTGAGTTTGAGTTGAGGTAAAAATCGACCCGACCCGACCCGACCCGACCCATGCACACCCCTAATATGGTGTTGTGGGATAGGGTAGGGTGTGTGCAATTTTGAAATATTTCAAAATGCATTTTAGTAAAAAAAAAAAAAAATGGGGCTAAAATAGGCGATTACTAATAAAATTGATTTGGAAGTCAGTTTATACCTAAATGGAATAGGTGTTCAGTAAGAATAATGCTATTTCATGAGGTAATTTTAGATGATCTCAACATTGTTAGGTTTTCAATGTTTTGTAATTGGCAATTCTGTAAATAAAATGACTGAATTGTACTGTGTTTAAAAAGTCAAGGAGTAATGTGTAAATAGTTTAAAATTGGGTGATTAGGTCTAGGATTTTCGCTAGACTGTCGCCAAGGTTTGGCCCGAGCTACAAAAGCAGAAACATTGTTGCTGAACTGTCACCCTTACTTCGCTCGAGCGACAGTTTATCTAGAAAATTTTTATTTTGAGTTTTAAAGGCTTTTTCCATGACCCATTCATTTTCTAACCTACCTATATATATCAAAACATTTTTGTACGAAAATTCACGAGGTTGAACATTGAGAGAACTTCATCTATGAGAGAGTCATTTGATTTTGTCTTTCAACATTCATCTACTTTGATTATTTTGGTGAGAAAAGCATCGTTTCTATAATCCAAATACCAAACTGCCTTTTCTCTACATCTGGTCAGAGTTCTGAAGATCGAGGAAGTTTGACTGGTGTGAAGTATATGAAGAACGCAGTGTTCTTCGTTGATCCATGGGAAATAGACAATTCCACAAGACTAGGAGTGTTGTAGGGTAGCAGATTCCACGGATAGCTTTGGCAACAGAATCTAATGATTGGTGCAGAGGAGCACGGGATCCAGGGAGAGCTGTAGGAAGAGCAGTCAAGAGATCAGATAGTACGGGTCGTCTAGTCGAATAGACTGTAAGTTGTTCAAATCGTTAATAGTGGATTGTTGACTGGCAAGTACCCGGAGTTTTTCCCATTTGGGTTTCTCCGTGATCATACCGTGTGTTGATTTACTTATTTATTTATCGTTTAGATAATTTGCGGTATTCAAACATAGGATTAAACTGACATAATTATTTAACCATCTAGAGATAACAATTGGTGACTTGTTGCTAATTTGTTATAATATTTTTAATTCCGCATAATATACCTATTGACCCTTCTTAGGTATTGTTAGGGTCTAATTGCGTAACTTTCAATTGGTATCAGAGCTTTAATTCGATTCCTGACCATTTATAACATCTAGATGAGTCAGTCATTGTCTGTTCCTCCATTTTTTTACGGAAACAACTATGCCTACTAGAAAGTTCAAATGAGAGCCTTCCTTAAATCTTTGGATGAACGTATTTGGATTAGCGTTCAAAATGGGTGGGCTCCACCTTCAACAACTGTTGCTGGTGTAGTCACACCCACTGACATATCTCTGTGGACTAAAACTAACCTTGATGAATGCAACTGGAACAGTAAAGCATTACATGCTCTATTCATGGTTGTATCTGCTGAAGAGTTTAGACAAATGTCGATTTGTGAAACTTTTAAAAAAGTATGGAATATTGTAGAAACCACACACGAGAGAACTAAAATGGTTAAGAACTCTAAACTGCAGATGTTAACCACTAGGTTTGAAGAGATTAGGATGAAGGACGATGAATCGTTCGATGAATTCTATGTGAAACTAAATGATATAGTTAACTCTAACTTTAACTTAGGTGAAATGATCCCCAAGATCAAAATCATTAGAAAAGTCGTTAGATCCATACCCGAGAGGTTTAGACCTAAGTTTACTACAATAGAAGAGAGCAAGGACTTATATGCAGTTAAAATTGAAGAACTCGTAGGATCATTTCAAACATATGAACTCATTGTTTTTCAACCTAAAAAGGTTAATCCATTGCCATGAACTCCATTAGAAAAGAGGAGATGAAGTCCACTGATACGATACCCTTAGAGACGACGAAATTGCTTATTTCGTTAAAAAATTCTAGAATGTGATGAGGAATAGAAGAATTCTTTAGCAGCGAAATAGTGAAGTTCCTAGTAAATCCTTGAGAGGTAGACGTGAGAAAAACATCTCTAGGACTCCCGTTAAGAAATCTCAATTTGTCCAATGTCATGAGTGCAAGAGGTATGGTCACATTAGGAGTAAATGTCCTAATTTGAAGAGGAGTTTGGGTATAGAATGTCGTAAGGCTTTAGCTGTGACCATGAGTGATGAGGAGTCAGAGACCAGCTTTCAGAATGAGACATTGACGGTGAGGATGATAAAAAACTCATGGCCTTTACCTCGATTGCTACAATTGAACTTGACCGTGAAATTGAGAAGGTTGAAAGGTAGAATGAGAGTGAAGAGTTTGAAGAAGAGACCGACATTCACGAGTCTTATCGTGAATTGTTTGAGGAGAGTCTCTAAATTAAGAAGGTCAACAAAGCCGTCTTGAAAAAGGTGAACGAGTTTAAACTTGAACGTGAAAAATTACTAAGTGACCTTCAAGACTCGACTAGAAAATTGAGTGAGCTGAAGTGGCAAATGAAAACTTGGAAATTAAAGTTAAATCATTAAACACTGATCGTGACAAATCTAATGCTCAACTCCAACTGTTTATGAGTGGCTCACAGAAGCTGGACTGGAAATATGCATGGTCTGGGTTATTATGATAATGTTAATACTAGTGTCTGTACATGTAAGACCACATTTGTTCTAGCCACTAACAAAGTTCGAAAAATTGTTTACCCCGAACCAAAGAGTAAGAATGACGTAGGATCGAGATCTACTAGACAACGTAAGGTAAATCGTTCTACTTATCGGCAACAACCACCGAACAGGGTTAATTCTAGGTTTATTCCCAGCTGTCAGCATTGTGGTGCACTGGGACATACACGACCTAGGTGTCGTAAACTCGTTACTAGGAGTAAAAGTCAGGATGTCTCGAGCACAGTTAACTTCCTCGCTTATCAGGTTAGCCATTTAACTGAGATGATGACTCGGTTAACTAAAATCACTTCTATGTCTAAACAAGTTTGGGTTAAGAGAAGTGATCTCGAAGGTCATGAGCTTGGTCATGATCTTAACGGTGAGAGCATTCATGGTTCTTCGTGATTTGAAAAACAATTGAGCTCTAGACAGTTTATGATGTTCTATAATAACATGTGTGATCAGATATGTCAATGGGACTTTAGATTATGGGATCTTGTACTCTTGAGACTCTAAGCTTGATCTTGCTGGTTATTCTGATACCGATTGGGCTGGCAATGCGGATGATAGAAAAAGCACGTCTGGAGGTTGCTTTTACATTGGAGCCAATCTTGTTGCTTGGATGAGTAAGAAACAAAATTCTATCTCATTGTCCACGACATAGGCTGAATATATTGTAGCAGGAAGCTGCTGCACTTAACTGCTTTGGATGAAGCAAATGTTGAGTGACTATGGTATTATTGAACATGGAACTATGATTGTGTTTTATGACAATACCAGTACTATTAATATTTCCAAAAATCCCGTTCAACACTCTCGAACTAAACATATTGATATTAGGCATCAATTTATTCGAGAGTTTGTGGAAACTCAAATAGTTAGTCTTGAACATATTTCTACTGAGAACCAATTAGCTGATTTGTTTACTAAACCGTTAGATGAGCTTCGGTTTAAATATCTTAGAACAGATATTGGTATTTGTGTGCCTTATTGACTGAGTATAATTGATGCATGCTCGTATTCTACTATTGAGTGACATTGAGTTATGCATGCATCATGTTTATTTCGTTATTTATTCTCATGCATTATTACTTTCTGGCTTTTTTTTTTTTTTTTTGTGTTTTGTTTTTGTGCATATTCTTTTGTTTAGCGTGCTGGTGCATTCATGTTTTTAATTAGGAAAAAGAAAAACAACAAAAACAATTTTTCAATGTTATGATTAAATTTTTTTTTAAAAAAAATGGGAGGAACAAAAAGTTGTTATGCAGGAAATTGTTTTACAGCATGATATACAATACACTTGCTTTTATTGGTTGTAATCAAGCATGAGTTTATTTAGTGAGCTGTAATATAATTCTCATTGCTGGCTTAGGATACATTTGGAGTATTTAATATAGGTCTCTTCATATATCATCTGCACTGCACACACTATAACTTGATAGTAGGATTCTACCACGTGTGTGAGATTTGGGATGGACGTATTTGGATTAGCGTTCAAAATGGGTGGGCTCCACCTTCAACAAATTTTGCTGGTGTAGTCATACCCACTGACATATCTCTGTGGACTAAAACTAACCTTGATGAATGTGTTGACCTATGTCTGACTTCTCATTTTGATTATCACAAACAAATTATGTTTATTACTAACAAATTGATCATAAGTGTTCATAGTAATTATTGCACGAAATATTTGATGGCTCAAAGTTCGAGGCCAAGTAATTTGCATACGTGGAAACAAAATCAATCAAGGCAATGAAGTATGTTATTGCAAAAACTCACAAAAAGATGCCTCAACGAAATTCGAGACAAAAGTCGAAGTACTGACAAGAAGCGCAAGCCAAGATATTCAAAACAAAGTACTTAGACTTTTCATATGTAAAGGTAAAACATTTTAATACTTGGTAATAAATCGTGAAGAGCTCAAAGTTTTGAATTTACAATCGAAAAATCACGAAAAATGTTTTACTCAAGAATTATGTTTTCAAAGATCAAAACATGTATAGCATATACCTTGAAAATCATTTTAAAACGTCTTTAGAATACCTACATTTGATAAAAACAAGAAACGAGGACGTTCTAAGCCAAAACTATTTTGCCGGACATCCGGTATCCTAGATTTTGGCTCAAACGGTCATTTTTGTAACATTCAAATTTTCTGACAAGATTAATGGATATTTGACCATCCGGTATTTACCAGATGTCCGGTATAGTGCGTCCGGTAAGACAGATTTTTTGACCGTTTGTTTACTATAAATACCTCACTATTCCTTCACATACATCTACCTTTTTCTCAAGCATTAAGTGAGGCCTTTTATTGTACACAACCACCTTATTATCCATCCTTAAGAAGATCAAAAAGTATCAAACTCTTGAAAAACTTTTGAGTGATTTAACTTTGTCAAAATCTTTAGGTTCTTCAAGAAGTTTTTCATCTCAACACTTTGAGCTAAACTCATTACCATCTATTGAAGTGTTTACCTCTTCTCTTCTTATTATCAATCTTGATTCTATCATTCAAAAAGAAGAGAAGATTTCACTTTGTAAATTCATTTTGAATTGTGAGTCGTGTTGCAAAAGGATCGGTCCCGGAAAAGCTCAATATTGTAAAAGGATCGGTGTTCCTTTGTTGTAAGTCACCGAAAGCGTTGTAAAGGGTTGGATTGCACCACGAGTCAATCAACATAGTGAAAAAGGCCTTGCTCATGACGGAGAGCTCGGTAACGGGGAACGTAGATCGTTGGGTTGGATCAAACCTGCATAACATATCGTTTGCACTCTCTAACTCCCTTTTACTTATCACTTTTATATTCGTGCTTATTATTTGAATTAATCTACTTAGTCTTTATTTGCTTGAATTTAGATTAATTCTTCGAAAAAGGTTTTAAAACCAATTCACCCCCTCTTGGTTAGCCTATCTTGAGCTTACAATTGGTATGAGAGCCAGATACTCACCTCTTCAAAGATTTCACAATCTTGTGTTATGGCTAACATCGGTTTTCAAAATCTTGAGGGGCATTCTACCAACCGCCCTCCCTTCTTTGATGGCATACATTATAATTATTAGAAAACTAGAATGATGATTTATGTTCAATCTATTGATTATAATATTTGGGAAATTATTGAATATGGTCCCTATGTGCCTACTAAGACTATTAAAATTGATGGCAAACCCGATCAATGTATTCCCAAGCCTAGAGAGGAATACGATGAAGACGATAGGAGAAAATTGTCATTAAATGTTAAAGCCAAGAATTTCATTTATTGTGCACTAGATAAAAATGAATTCAATAGAATTAGCACATGTGATTCGTCTCACGAAATTTGGCATGCTCTAGAAGTCACTCATGTTGGAACAAATAAAGTTAAGGAAACTAAGATAAATATGCTAGTCAAAGAATTTGAAAATTTCTTTATGAAGCAAGATGAGTCCATTGTTAATATGATTACTCGTTTCACCGATATTGTTAATGGCTTAAAAGGTTTTGATCGAAAATATACTAAAGGTGAACTTGTGAGCAAAATGCTTAGGTCACTCTCGGAGGAATGGAGTCCCATATGAATGCTTATAAAAAATACAAGGGATGTGAATACATATCCGTTGGAAGAACTATATGGAACGTTGATGACCTATGAACTCAACAATACGGAGATCAAGGAAAAGACAAAGAAAAGCAAAGAGGAATCAAAAGAAACTCCTAAACGACAAATTACTCTAAAATCGGCAATTGATGAGGAGACATCAATAGGTAACATGAGTGATGAAGAGCTTGATGATATTGTACTTCTCGTCAACAAATGGAGAGGCTTTTGAAACAACAAAAAGTTTTAAAGAAAAGAAGACAAAGGAGAAGAAAAGAGCAAAAAGATTATTTGCTATGAATGTGACAAACCCGGCCACAAGAGAACCGAGTGCCCGAACAAGAAGAGAAGTTTCAAGAAAAAGACATTTCAAGCTACTTGGGATGATAGTGACGATGAAAATCAAAATGAAAGCGATGATCAACATGAAATCGCAAGCATGTGCTTTATGGCCTTCGAAGATGAGGTAAGTACAAAAGAAAAATTCTCTTATGATGAATTACTCGATTCTTATGATGAATTTACTTGAAATCTTTGAAAAACTTGCCTTAAGTCATTCTATTCTTAAAAAGAAAAATTCTCTATTAAAAGATGAATTAAAAAAAAACTTTGGAAAAATCAAACATTGACCATGATTTATTGATTAAGGAAAATAGTTCCCTAAAAGAAAAAAGTTGATGATTTGACAAAAATAGTTTATAAATTTACCGAAGGAAAATAATTTTGATTTAATGCTCGGAAATCAAAAATTTATTTTTGACAAAGGGGGAATCAGATTCAAGCCATTTTTAAGACAAAAATCTCTTAAAAACATTTTTGTTAAAGCCTCAAACACCACTTGCACTTTTTGTAATAAAATTGGACATGTTTCTTTTAATTGCTTAGTTAAAATAAACCATTTTGAAAACAAAAATAAGTGGATTAAAGAGTCCTCACAAACTAACTATCAAGGACCCAAGTTTGTATGGGTACCAAAAATCAAAAATCAAATTATTTTTGTAGATACCAAAGAAAACCAATAGCAAGTGGTTCTTGGATAGTGGATGTTCAAAGCATATGACCGGAGATCGATCACTACTTTCAAACTTCAAAACAAAGGATGGAGGTCATGTGACTTTTGGAAACAATGCAAAAGGGAAGATAATCGGAATCGGCAACATCGGTAATTACCTATCCCCCTCTATTGAAAATGTTTTGTTAGTCGATAACCGCAAACATAATTTGCTAAGTATTAGTCAATTATGTGATAAAGGTTACAATATAAAATTCGATTCTTCCAAATGCCTAACTAAGGATGCTATATCAAAAGATATGATTTTTATAGGGAGCCGAAACAAGGATATTTATATCATTAACATTGCTTCCTTGGATTTAAAGAAGAAACTTGGCTTTGGCATAGAAGACTTGGTCATGTAAACATGGAACTTATTGCAAAACTTTCTAAAAATTGTCTTGTGAAAGGATTGCCAAACTTGAAATTTGAAAAAGACAAAATTTGTGATGCATGTCAACTTGGGAAGCAAGTCAAAAGTTCCTTTAAATCAAAAATATTTTCATCAACAACAAAATCATTGCAACTTCTCCATATGGATCTCTTTGGACCGTCAAGAACGACTAGTTTAGGTGGTAAACACTATGCTTTTGTTATCGTTAATGATTTTTCTAGACTTACATGGGTAATATTTTTAAGTGCAAAAGATGAAGCCTTAAAAGCCTTCAAACATTTTTGTAAGAAAGTTGAAAATGAAAATGGTCACATTATTACTACGATTAGAAGTGACCACGGTGGATAATTTGACAATCTTACATTTGATGATTTTTGCAACAATAATGGATATGAACACAACTTTTCGGCTCCTAGAACTCCTCAACAAAATGGTGTAGTAGAAAGGAAGAATCGCACATTACAAGAAATGGCTCGAACCATGCTAAATGAAAATAATTTACCAAAATATTTTTGGGCTGAAGCCATTAATACCGCATGCTATATCATAAATAGAGTTTTGGTTAGTCGTAAGAAAACCAAAACTCCTTACGAGCTTTGGAAAAATAGAATAACGAACATTAGTTATTTCAAAGTGTTTGGTTGCAAATGTTTTGTCTTAAACACAAAAGACAATTTGGGAAAATTTGACTCAAAATCCGATATGGGAATTTTTCTTGGTTATTCATTGATTAGCAAAGAATATAGAGTCTTCAACAAAAGAACTCTAGTCGTTGAAGAATCAATACACGTTACTTTTGATTAAACTAATCTACTTGATCAAGAGAAGAGTATTGATGATGATGTAAGTTTAGAGACTCCTTTTGAACAAATGAATGTCCAAAACAAAGGAGTGCTTAATAAAGAACAATCAAAGGAGCCCAATGATCAAGAAAGAGAAGAAGCGCCAACCGAAGCTCAAGATGACTCCACCTTACCAAATGAATGGAAGTTTGTCTCGTCTCACCCAAAGGAGTTAATAATCAGTGATCCATCAAAAGGTATTACTACTAGAACTTCTCTTAGAAATCATCTTGGTAGTTGTGCATTCATTTCACAAATTGAACCCAAAAACTTTAAAGAAGCGGAATTTGATGAGTTTTGAATTCTAGCAGTGCAAGATGAACTTAATCAATTTGAAAGAAACCATGTTTGGGATTTGGTTGCTAAACCAACAAATCAAACTGTTATTGGGACTAAATGGGTTTTTCGAAACAAAAGAGATGAAAATGGAATCATTATACGTAACAAGATTAGGTTAGTGGCTCAAGGTTACAATCAAGAATAAGGAATTGACTATGAAGAAACTTTTGCACCCAAAGTTCGACTAGAATCCATTCGCATGCTTCTTGCATTTGCATGTCACAAAAACTTCACGCTTTATCAAATGGATGTTAAAAGTACATTTTTGAATGGATTTATTCAAGAAGAAGTCTATGTTGAGCAACCACCCGATTTTACAAATCATAAGTTTCCAAATCATGTGTTCAAACTTAGAAAATCTCTTTACGGCCTCAAACAAGCTCTTAGCGCGTGGTATGAGCGTTTGGACAAATTTCTACTTTCAAATGGTTTTTCTTTTGGAAAATTTGACACTACTCTTTTTATCAAAATCTAAAAACAAGACATACTCATTGTTCAAATTTATGTTGATGCCATCATTTTTGGTGCAACAAATATTCAACTTTGTGAAGAATTTTCTAAAAACATGAGCATGGAATTTGAAATGAGTATGATGGGTGAACTCAAATTCTTTCTCGGACTTCAATTAAACAAGCATGTGATGGAATTTTCATAAATCAAAGTAAGTACGTCTTAGACATGCTAACCAATGAATACTCCAATGAGCACTTCCGCAAAGCTTGACAAAGACGATCAAGGCACTTTCGTCGACATCACCAAATATCGAGGTATGATTGGATCACTTCTTTATTTAACCGCAAGTAGACCCAATATCATGTTTAGTATATGCTTATGTGCTCGATTTCAATCAAATCCTAAGGAATCCCACCTTAAAGCCGTAAAAAGAATTTTTAGATATCTTTGTGGGACTCAAAACTTAGGACTTTGGTATCCGAAATGTACCCACTTTGACTTACTTAGTTACTCGAATGCCGATTAGGCCGATTGTCAAGTTGATCGAAAAAGCACTAGTGGTACTTGTCACTTTCTCGATTTTGCTTTGGTTTCATGGTTTAGTAAGAAACAAAACTCCGTAGCCCTATCTACGGCCTAGGCCGAATACATTTCCACCACGAGTTGTTGTGCTCAAGTGCTATGGATGAAACAAACCCTTAGCGACTCTCACCTTTTCTATGATCATATTCCTATCATGTGCGACAATACAAGTGCTATTAATTTATCCAAAAATCCCATTTTACACTCTCGAACGAAACACATTGAGATACGACATCACTTTCTAAGAGATCATGTTCAACACAGTGATATTTCACTTGAATTTGTAGACACCGAACATCAATTAGCCGATATTTTCACAAATCCCCTTGCGCTCGATCGTTTCTCAACTATTCGACGAAGTTTAGGACTTATCGAATTAAAATAATTTTCAAAATTATATTTTCCATGTGATTATTTATCCATATCTCATTTCTTATTTTTAAAAAAATACCAGACGTCCAGTATGGACTGTCCGGTAAGGCAGAACATTTTCTGCCTTTTGATTACCTTTTACCGGACATCCGGTATATATAGCGGACGTCCGGTACTGGAAAATTCCAGTTTTTAAACTCGATTTCACCCCCTTTCTTCTCCATTTCTCTTCTCTCTTCTCTTTATCCATTGTTCCCCTCTCCACTACCTCTCAAATTCTCTCAGAACCGATTTAAATCACATTGGTCCATATTCAAATCTACAAATTCAAACTTTAAATCAACTACTCCTCAAAACCGAGCCCTAATTTTTTTTCAAATCTCACTTCTTACTTTGAGTTTGTTCAAAATCCAACTATTAATCACAAATTCTCCTACTCTACTAGGTTTTCTAACACTCTAGATCATCTATTCAAAGTCTATCATCCATAAATTTCGAAAACCCCTTCTTCAAGTCAATTTTTCTTCGAAAATTCCAAATATTTGTGGCAATGTCGACTTCACGTGGGAAAGGGAAAAGGCTCAAGCAAACCGTTCGTCGTTCTCCACCTTCATCATCCGACGAAGAAATGGAATCTGAAACGGAGACAATGCTGACGAATTCCTTCACATTTAAAGTAGAAGAATATCTCATGAATATGGGTTGGGGATCGGTTTGCACATTAGAGGCAAATGCGTATCCATGACTTATGAAGGAATTTTATAAAAATATGACTTTTCCTTCTCGTTCAAATGACATCACTTGTTTTATTAAAAATGTTCGCATCATCGTTTCAAAACCTCTCATCCGTTCTCTTCTTGAACTTGAACCATGGAACGTTCAAACTTATGTACACAAAACTCACCCTCACGTGGAAGGTTATAGCCCGCTCGACGCTTGTCGTCGCGTGATGGGTAAAAACTTTGAAAATATCACAAAAATTTCTTCACACCAACTTACTCTTCCATGTAAGGTTTTTATAAAATATTATCGCAAATGTCATCCTACCTAGGAAAGGGCATCGGGATGAGGTGAACAATTTTGATCTTTTTCTTCTTGATTCCTTTCTTGTCGGTCGACGAATTGATTTCCCGACCATTGCTATGGGCTTTATGAAGCTCATACACTCTTCAGGTATTGTCAAGGCCCTTCCTTACGGCATGCTTTTGACTAAGATTTTTCAACATTTCGACATTCCTCTTCACGATGAAGCCTTCATTAAACCACACCCCATCGACACAATTAGTTCCACTACTCTTAAACGAATGAAAATCATTAAGAAAAACGGCCAATGGGTGTCTGAAACGAAGGGGTTCGACCCGGCTTCTGGACCTTCTACGTTACTAGTTGAAGAAGATGAGTATGACGACGAGGGCGCCCCTCCTACCGGTACCTTGGGATCGAGAGCTACCCAACCTACTAAACAGGGTGTCGATGAGGATCAACTTACACTTTTGTGCGATCGGATCGACTCTCTTACTACGACCGTTGACGGGATGAGCATTGAGCTTCGTCACATACGAGCTTAGCAGGAGAAGATTCTTGCACGACAAGCCACTATGCAGGAGCAGATGACTGCCTTCTTTACCGACTTCCGTGCTCGATTTCCATACCCCCCTTCTCCGGCTTCGTAGTTTTATTATTATTATTATTGTCTTAAAACTATGGTTGAACGTTTTGATCATGTACTCAACTTTTCCATGCTTATAAAATTTTTATCCGTTATTCATGTTTATTAACCACACACGAGGGAAATAAAATGGTTAAGAACGCTAAACTGCAGATGTTAACCATTAGGTTTGAAGAGATTTGGATGAAGGACGATGAATCGTTCGATGAATTCTATGCGAAGCTGAATGATATAGTTAACTCTAGCTTTAACTTAGGTGAAAGGATCCCCAAGATCAAAATCATTAGAAAAGTCCTTAGATCCCTACTCGAGAGGTTTAGACCTAAGGTTACTACGATAGAAGAGAGCAAGGACTTAGATACAGTAAAGATTGAAGAAGTCGTAGGATCATTTCAAACATATGAACTCACTGTTTCTCAACCTAAAAAGGTTAAATCCATTGCCATGAACACCATTAGAAAAGAGGAGAGGGAGTCCACTGATATTGATACCCTTAGAGACAACGAAACTGCTCATTTCGTTAAAAAATTTCAGAAGGTGATGATGAATAGAAGAATTCTCCAAGAGCGAAATAGTGAAGTCCCTAGTAAATCTTCGAGAGGTAGACGTGAGAAAAACATCTCTAGGACTACCGTTAAGAAATCTCAATTTGTCCAATGCCATGAGTGCAAGGGGTATGGTCACATCAGGAGTGAATGTCCTAATTTGAAGAGGAGTTTGGGTATAGAATGTTGTAAGGCTTTAGCTGTGACCATGAGTGATGAGGAGTCAGAGACCAGCTCTCAGAATGAGACATCGGTGGAGAGGATGATCAAAAATTCATGGCCTTTACCTCGATTGCTACAATCGAACTTGACCGTGAAATTGAGAAAATTGAAAGGTAGAATGAGAGTGAAGAGTTTGAAGAAGAGTCTGAAGATGAGACCGACATTCACGAGTCTTATCGTGAATTGTTTGAGGAGAGTCTCTAAATTAAGAAGGTCAACAAAGCCGTCTTGAAAAAGGTGAACGAGTTTGAACTTGAACGTGAAAAATTACTAAGTGACCTTCAAGACTCGACTAGAAAATTGAGTGAGCTGAAGCTGGTAAATGAAAACTTGGAAATTAAAGTTAAATCATTAACCACTGATCGTGATAAATCTAATGCTCAACTCTAACTGTTTATGAGTGGCTCATAGAAGTTGGACAGTCTGCTTGGGATGAACAAGCCTGCTGGAAAAGGCATGGTCTGAGTTATGTTCATAATGGTAATACTATTGTTAGCACATCTAGGACCACGTTCATTCTAGCCACTAACAAAGCTCGAAAAATTGTTTACCTCGAACCAAAGGGCAAGAATGACGTAGGATTGAGACCTACTAGACAACATAGGGTAAATCGTCCTACTTATTGATAACAACCACCGAATGATTCTAGATTTATTCCCACATGTCACCATTGTGGTGCACTGAGACATACACGACCTAGGTGTCGTAAACTCGTTACTAGGAATAAAAGTCAGGATGTCTCGAGCACAGTTAACTTTCTCGTTTATCAAGTTAGCTATTTAACTAAGATGATGACTCGGTTAATTAAAATCACTTCTATGTCTAAACAAGTTTAGGTTAAGAGAAGTGATCTCGAAGGTCGTGAGCTTGGTCGTGCTCTTAACGGTGAGAGCATTCATGGTTCTTCGTGATTGGAAAAAAAATTGAGTTCTAGAAAAAGTACGTCTAGAGGTTACTTTTACATTGGATCCAATCTTGTTGCTTTGATGAGTAAGAAACAAAATTCTATCTCATTGTCCACGGCATAAGCTGAATATATTGCAATAGGAAGCTGCTGCACTTAACTACTTTGGATCAAGCAGATGTTGAGTGACTATGGTATTATTGAACATGGAACTATGATTGTGTTTTGTGACAATACCAGTGCTATTAATATTTCGAAAAATCATGTTCAACACTCTCAAACTAAACATATTGATATTAGACATTATTTTATTCAAGAGCTTGTGGAAACTCAAATAGTTAGTTTTGAACATATTTCCACTGAGAACCAATTAGCTGACTTGTTTACTAAACCTTTGGATGGGCTTCGGTTTGAATATCTTAGAATAGTTATTGGTATTTGTGTGCCTTATTGACTGAGTATATTTGATGCATGCTCGTATTCTATTATTGAGTGACATTGAGTTATGCATGCATCATGTTTATTTCGTTATTTGTTCTCATGCATTTCTACTTTTTTTTTTGTGTGTGTTTTGTTTATGTGCATTTTCATTTGTTTAGTGTGCTTGGTGCATTCATATTTTTAATTAGGAAAAGAAAAACAACAAAATAATTTTTCATTGTTATCATTTAATTTTTTTTTTTTTTAAAAAGAGGGGGGAACAAAAAGTTGTTATGCATGAAATTGTTTTATAGCATGATATACAATACACTTGCTTTTGTTGGTCGTAATTGAGCTGGAATATAATTCACATTGCTGGCTTAGGATACCTTTGGAGTATTTAATATAAGTTTCTTAATATACCATCTGCACTTAAGATGAAAATAATTTATATGAGTATTCCTGGTTACTGCTGTGATATAAGATAAATGTTTTATGCTAGAAGTCAAGGGGAGAAAATACATTTTCCATAAAAATGAGCTTTCATATTAGGTTCTAATGTGCTTTACTGGTTTGACTTTCATAAGCAGATGAATATACGTATTAGCAGTGATGTTTTGCAAGTCTTTTCTCACAGAATTAAGGTTTAGAGTCCTACTACCGGAGGATTAGTGACACTTAACACATATGGGTCACTTCTATCATTTACTGCATGGGTACTTTGAGTTAGTTTTGTGAGAAAGTTTATTGTTCATTGAATATACTTATGACTGCTTACACCTATATTCTTAAGATGTTGTATGTTATTCTTTCTCCCTTGTCATTTTGTGACAAAAAGGGGGAGTAAAAATTCAACTTGTTTGATTTGAATGAATTTGAGCATGATTTGAATGAATTTGAGTAGAACATCTCCATTGGAATGAATTTGAGCGAAACACTTACCCTTTTAAACACATGAGAGTTGAGTGCTTATATCCGTGAGGGTCTACATGTTTAGTTTACTCCATCTTTATATGAAAATGCTTACTAATTGATTATGAGTTGTGTGGAATGTTTATTCATGATATTTTATGTGTTTTGAAAAAACTTGATGGTTCTATATTCTTGGCATTATGACCTGGTGTTTTTGGAGAATCAAATTTGAGTTTTGCCCGAGGACGAACAAAAGCTAAGTGTGGAGGAATTTGATAGGAATGTAAAATACACATTTTACATCTTTATTTAATGCGCTCATATGACTATTTTATGCCTAAATGTACTTAGTATTATCATATTTTAGTTTAGGTGGCAATTCGATGGACATGGTGTAATTTGGAAGAAATATGTGAAAATGGACCAAAGTTCAAAGAAAGCGAAAGTTCGGGGACTAAAGTGCAAATAATCAAAAGCCATGTTGAACCTCACAATGAATATTTGAGAGTGTTAGAAGTCAATTGAATGAAGAAAGAAGTCAAAGGGATGAAATATCATCAAAGTAGGATCACACATAAATTTCCAATCGAAAAGTTATGCATCGGATTTTCAGACTCCACTTGAGACCCAGTTTTGACATGGTAAACGATTGAATTGGAAGATGATATCTGAAGCAAAGTTGTATCCCTTTGAGTTATCTTTCCAACGCATCTTGAATCACCTCAATCGGATATCGGGAGAAAAAGATATGACCAAAACACTAAAGGCTGCTCAGTTACGTTGGTCGGGCGGCCGCCCGACCCTGTACTTCATTAACAGAAGCCAAAAGTTATGCCTGGGCGGCCGCCCCATTTTCTACTGGGCGCCCGCCCAGGCCAAATCGGGGAAAAATTTCTAGTTTCCTAATTTAAGTCAACCACCTATGGAAACAACTATAAATACATCTTTTAAAACCCTAGAACGAATCAGAACGCCTCCAACCTATTTTCTCTCTATTTTTCTTAGATCTATCATGTGTAACTAAACTTCTACGCTTGGTTGAAGGAAATTGAAGCCTCGGAACCATATATTGTGAGATCTAAATAGTTTTCTTATTGTTTGATTTATATTTTGCGTATTGAATGTTCTTCTGCATTTATTTCTATGATTTGTTGCGTTTAATTGCTAGAGGGCCCGCTAGTTTATTGATTGTAACAACCTACCGCTAAGTTAAACATCAAATCCGTAATTGTTTGATCCCTTTAACTTGTGAAGCACTAGGATTTGATAATTTTCTGAGATAGAGGTTATTGAATCTTAAGAAGAATGTTTAAATAGATTGAATGCAACCGCTGGTGTTTGTGTTATCTAGTTCATCGATTTCTCTATTGTGTAAAGCTGTTATTAAATTGAATCTTGAGCGCTGGTCTGGGGTTATTTAATAATTAGGGTTAATTAGAACGCTGGTTTCTAATTAACTAAAATTAAGGAGAAATAGGAATCAATTCCAACGATGAATATTCGAAATATGAATTGAATTATCCTTGTATCTATGATCAATTGTGGATTTCCGATGGTGGATGTGGACTTAGACCAAGGTTAGTCTTTTGATTGTTTTCGTTAATTTAATTGGCATTGTTATTAATTGAGTTATTTACAATTGTTTGAATACAAAATCCCCCAATCATTGTACGAAGCATAAATATTGAATTACACACTCTTCGTGGGATCGACCCTTACTTCCATTACTACATTAGTTTTAGAAGTTTAAGAGCTATTTTTGGGTGCCTACGACAGCACGCCAAATTTTGGCGCCGTTGCCGGGGAGTGGTATTAATTTATTTTTGTGATTCTTTAGTAATTTTATTTTATTTTTGAAAAAAAAAATCATAATTTTCTAGGTTTTTAGGTATTTTATTGTTTTTAGAAATTTTAGCACGGAATTTTATTTGTTTTCTTATTCTAGTTTTTTTTTTCTTTAACTTGTTCGTCATATTTTTTTGAATTTCCTTGATAGTTTAAGGAACTTGATTGCAACTATGGCCGCCAATTCTCAACAATCCGGCACTAGACTCGACATGCCATCGAAATATGTTAATGAGGTAAATGTCTCATCCATTGAACAACAACTTGCGAGTCTAACTACTCTTATTTGTCGAATGGTTGCAGGTAATGTGCAAACAGCGAATGGATGTGGAATTTGTTCATTAGTAGGCCATCCAACTGATATGTGCCAAGCACTTCAAGAAGAATCCATTGAACACGTAAATGTAACCGGTAGCTTTCCTGGACAACCACAGAGGAATTATGATCCCTATTCAAACACATACAACCAAGGATGGAGGGATTATCCAAATCTTAGTTATGAGAATCGACAAGTGAATCAACCTATGAATCAAAATTGGCAGAATTCCCAACAATATAATCAGCCATACCCTCCTAGACAACAACAGGGCCAAACTTCTAACTCTGATATGTCTTTAGAAGATATTGTTAAATCTCTAGCCACTAACACTTTACAATTTCAACAGGAGAGAAGGGCTAGCATTCAATGTTTGGAGAAGCAGATTGGTCAAATGGCTAACGCGGTCAATCGGTTGGAGTCACAGAATGCGGGGAAACTACCCTCTCAAACGGTAGTAAATCCAAGGGAAAATGTAAGTGCAATCACGTCAAGGAGTGGCACGGAGGTTGAAGTTCCAGTGAAGATAGTCCCTACATCATTGAAGGAAGAAAATGAGGAATATATCACAGCAGAAAAGAGTGCTCCCAACGATAATGAGGTAACTGAGCGTAAGTTTCCACCTCTTTCGAATTATAAACCTGTACCTCCTTTTCCTCAAGCTCTAGTAGGATGTAGAAAATATGAACGAGATCATGATGAGTTGCATGAAATCTTTAGTAAATGCGAGGTAAACATTCCACTTTTAGATATTATTAAATAAGTGCCTCGTTATGCTAAATTTTTAAAACAATTGTGCACAAGTAAGAGGAAACAGAAATTGAAGGGAATTGAAAATGTAAAAGTTGGAGAACACGTATCTGCAATTATTCAAGAGAAACTTCCAGCAAAGTGCACGGATCCAGGTATGTTCACTATCACTTGTATGATAGGCGACACTAAGTTTGAAAAGGCCATGCTAGATTCCGGAGCATCTATTAATGTCATGCCATATTCTGTATACAATTCCTTGAAACTTGGACCCTTAAATACACTGGTGTGATAATTCAACTAGCTGATAAATCTAATGCATATCCTAAGGGGGTGGTTGAAGATGTTCTTGTGAAAATTGATGATTTGTTTTTTCCTGCTGATTTTTATGTACTTGACATGGGCAATAGTAATCATACTACCCCTATCTTGTTAGGAAGACCATTCTTAAGGACATCCAAAACTAAAATGGATTTTAATAATGGTACATTAACCATGGAATTTGATGATAAGATCATTAAACTTAATATCTATGATTCCATGAAACATTCGTGTATTAATAATCATGTTCATTTTATTGATGTAATTGATCAATTAGCACAGGATGTTTTCAAATTTGCTGGTAAAAATGAATGGGAATCTGTCATTAATGAGCATCTTGGGAAGGAAAAAGAGGAGTTGACCTTAAACACCGAGTTACAAAGAACTGTGGCAGCATTAAATGATCTTCCAAAGTCAGGTAATAGTTCTTGTTTTGTATTGCCAGTTTCTAATGAGAAACCTTTATCCTTTGTTTTGCAGATTTTCATTCCGGATTTGAAGCTTCACCCCAGTCACTACAAGTATACATTCCATGGAGGTGGAGGAACACTACCAGTTGTCATTCCCAATGGACTTGGTGCACCGCAAAGAAGATCGAAACCAACCATGATAGACCCGGGCTAAACAAGAAAACATTGAGTCGAGCCAGAGATAATAAACAAAGGCGCTGCTTGGGAGGCAACCCAAGGGGAGTTCGTTCCTTTATCTTTTTATTTTTGTTTTTCGCATTCATATTTTAATTATCTTTATCCTTTTCCTTGCATTGCTCCTTACATTGGGGACAATGTAAGTTTTAAGTGTGGGGGAAGGGATTTAGATTGAGTTTAGATTTAGATTGAGTTTAAATTTCAAAAATTTTAAAAATTTTTGCATGATTTTTCAAGAAAATGAATTGAGAGTTAAATGATTGTTTTGGGTTGTGTATGCTATTTGTTAGAATTAATTAGGCTTTTGAAGAACTCATAACATGATTGAATGAATAATCCTCCAACTTAGAGTTAATTGGTTGAGTTATTTTCTTTGAGGATGGTAGCAACTAAATTCTGTGGACAAAAGTCGGTGAGATTTTTGAGCTTTTAGACTGATACATCCATAACAGTCTCATTATTTTTTCATGTGTGATATTCTTCCATGGTTTTGTTTCTCTAGAACTTGCCTTGATTCTCTTCAAGATCACATTGACACATGCATGCATGAACATGATTAAGGCCATCTTTGTCACATAAATGAGCTTCATTAGCCTAATAGCCGACCCTATAATTAAATTTTCCATTGTTGAGCCCCTTTGAGCCTCATTGACTTCTCTTTGTATAAACTCACATTACAAGCTTTAAACTGGAAAAACAATGTCTTTATCCAAGCCTTAGAGCTAGTGGAGTAATGTTGAATGTCATGAGAAGTGTGGGTATGAAAGAAAATAAGTGTGGGGATATCAAGATTTATGGTAGTGCTATTACTGGTGAATTGGAACACATTTTCTATGTCAATTCATGTAGTTCCATTATTGGTGTATCATTTGGAGTTTACATTGTGCAAGAAAAATAAAAGAATAAAAAAAAATGAATGATTGAAAGAAAAGAAAAGAAAGAAAAAGAAAATACGTGGTGGAGGAGAGTGATTTTAATGTTGAAAAAGATCTATATTCATTACTCTTCCTACATCTCAAGAAAGAGTAAGAAGCTATCATGTGGAGTGGTTGGTTTACATTTCTTATGTATATGTTTGAGCTAAGTCTATTTATCTTTACTCCACTAGTTTCGATGGCTCTTGAGTCACATACCCAAATATTTCCCACCTTGACCATAAGCCACATTATAACATTTGAAAAGTCCTTATGATTCCTGTAAAGCATGTGATCTAAGTGGTGGCGAATGAGAAGATATGCAAGCATATGGTATAACATCTCCATTGGAATGAATTTGAGCGAAACACTTACCCTTTTAAACACATGAGTTGAGTGCTTATATCCGTGAGGGTCTACATGTTTAGTTTACTCCATCTTTATATGAAAATGCTTACTAATTGATTATGAGTTGTGTGGAATGTTTATTCATGATATTTTATGTGTTTTGAAAAAACTTGATGGTTCTATATTCTTGGCATTATGACCTGGTGTTTTTGGAGAATCAAATTTGAGTTTTGCCCGAGGACGAACAAAAGCTAAGTGTGGAGGAATTTGATAGGAATGTAAAATACACATTTTACATCTTTATTTAATGCGCTCATATGACTATTTTATGCCTAAATGTACTTAGTATTATCATATTTTAGTTTAGGTGGCAATTCGATGGACATGGTGTAATTTGGAAGAAATAGGTGAAAATGGACCAAAGTTCAAAGAAAGCGAAAGTTCGGGGACTAAAGTGCAAATAATCAAAAGCCATGTTGAACCTCACAATGAATATTTGAGAGTGTTAGAAGTCAATTGAATGAAGAAAGAATTCAAAGGGATGAAATATCATCAAAGTAGGATCACACATCAATTTCCAATCGAAAAGTTATGCATCGGATTTTCAGTCTCCACTTGAGACCCAGTTTTGACATGGTAAACGATTGAATTGGAAGATGATATCTGAAGCAAAGTTGTATCCCTTTGAGTTAGCTTTCCAACGCATCTTGAATCACCTCAATCGGATATCGGGAGAAAAAGATATGACCAAAACACTAAAGGCTACTCAGTTACGTTGGTCGGGCGGCCGCCCGACCCTGTACTTCATTAACAGAAGCCAAAAGTTTTGCTTGGGCGGCCGCCCCATTTTCTACTGGGCGCCCGCCCAGGCCAAATCGGGGAAAAATTTCTAGTTTCCTAATTTAAGTCAACCACCTATGGAAACAACTATAAATACATCTTTTAAAACCCTAGAACGAATCAGAACGCCTCCAACCTATTTTCTCTCTATTTTTCTTAGATCTATCATGTGTAACTAAACTTCTACGCTTGGTTGAAGGAAATTGAAGCCTCGGAACCACATATTGTGAGATCTAAATAGTTTTCTTATTGTTTGATTTATATTTTGCGTATTGAATGTTCTTCTGCATTTATTTCTATGATTTGTTGCGTTTAATTGCTAGAGGGCTCGCTAGTTTATTGATTGTAACAACCTACCGCTAAGTTAAACATCAAATCCGTAATTGTTTGATCCCTTTAACTTGTGAAGCACTAGGATTTGATAATTTTCTGCGATAGAGGTTATTGAATCTTAAGAAGAATGTTTAAATAGATTGAATGCAACCTCTGGTGTTTGTGTTATCTAGTTCATCGATTTCTCTATTGTGTAAAGTTGTTATTAAATTGAATCTTGAGCGCTGGTCTGGGGTTATTTAATAATTAGGGTTAATTAGAACGCTGGTTTCTGATTAACTAAAATTAAGGAGAAATAGGAATCAATTTCAACGATGAATATTCGAAATATGAATTGAATTATCCTTGTATCTATGATCAATTGTGGATTTCCGATGGTGGATGTGGACTTAGACCAAGGTTAGTCTTTTGATTGTTTTCGTTAATTTAATTGGCATTGTTATTAATTGAGTTATTTACAATTGTTTGAATACAAAATCCCCCCAATCATTGTACGAAGCATAAATATTGAATTACACACTCTTCGTGGGATCGACCCTTACTCCCATTACTACATTAGTTTTAGAAGTTTAAGGGCTATTTTTGGGTGCCTACGACAGCACGCCAAATTTTGGCGCCGTTGCCGGGGAGTGGTGTTAATTTATTTTTGTGATTCTTTAGTAATTTTATTTTATTTTTGAAAAAAAAAATCATAATTTTCTAGGTTTTTAGGTATTTTATTGTTTTTAGAAATTTTAGCACGGAATTTTATTTGTTTTCTTATTCTAGTTTTTTTTTTCTTTAACTTGTTCGTCATATTTTTTTGAATTTCCTTGATAGTTTAAGGAACTTGATTGCAACTATGGCCGCCAATTCTCAACAATCCGGCACTAGACTCGACATGCCATCGAAATATGTTAATGAGGTAAATGTCTCATCCATTGAACAACAACTTGCGAGTCTAACTACTCTTATTTGTCGAATGGTTGCAGGTAATGTGCAAACAGCGAATGGATGTGGAATTTGTTCATTAGTAGGCCATCCAACTGATATGTGCCAAGCACTTCAAGAAGAATCCATTGAACACGTAAATGTAACCGGTAGCTTTCCTGGACAACCACAGAGGAATTATGATCCCTATTCAAACACATACAACCAAGGATGGAGGGATCATCCAAATCTTAGTTATGAGAATCGACAAGTGAATCAACCTATGAATCAAAATTGGCAGAATTCCCAACAATATAA
Organism: Fraxinus americana; assembly: GCA_035079005.1. NCBI lineage: Eukaryota > Viridiplantae > Streptophyta > Magnoliopsida > Lamiales > Oleaceae > Fraxinus > Fraxinus americana. Next base: position 32,857,378 of record CM068706.1, on the reverse strand, counting down.
TCAGCCATACCCTCCTAGACAACAACAGGGCCAAACTTCTAACTCTGATATGTCTTTAGAAGATATTGTTAAATCTCTAGCCACTAACACTTTACAATTTCAACAGGAGAGAAGGGCTAGCATTCAATGTTTGGAGAAGCAAATTGGTCAAATGGCTAACGCGGTCAATCGGTTGGAGTCACAGAATGCGGGGATCGACCCTTACTCCCATTACTACATTAGTTTTAGAAGTTTAAGGACTATTTTTGGGTGCCTACGACAGCACGCCAGTCGTGCTCTTAACGATGAGAGCATTCATGGTTCTTCGTGACTTGAAAAAAAAATTGAGCTCTAGAAAAAGCACTTCTGGAGGTTGCTTTTACATTGGAGCCAATCTTGTTGCTTGGATGAGTAAGAAACAACATTCTATCTCATTGTCCACGGCATAGGCTGAATGTATTGCAGCAGGAAGCTGCTGCACTTAACTGCTTTGGATGAAGCAGATGTTGAGTGACTATGGTATTATTGAACATGGAACTATGACTGTGTTTTGTGACAATACCAGCGCTATTAATATTTCGAAAAATTATGTTCAACACTCTCAAATTAAACATATTGATATTAGGCATTATTTTATTCGAGAGCTTGTGGAAACTCAAAGAGTTAGTTTTGAACATATTTCCACTGAGAATAAATTAACTGACTTGTTTACTAAACCATTGGATGGGCTTCGGTTTGAATATCTTAGAATAGCTATTGGTATTTGTGCACCTTATTGACTGAGTATATTTTATGCATGCTCGTATTCTACTATTGAGTGACATTGAGTTATGCATGCATCATGCTTATTTCGTTATTTATTCTCATGCATTTCTTCCTTTTTTTTTGTGTTTTGTTTGTGTACATTTTCGTTTGTTTAGTGTGCTTGGTGCATTCATATTTTTAATTAGGAAAAAGAAAAAACAACAAAAATAATTTTTCATTGTTATGATTTAATTTTTTTTTTTTTTAAAAAGAGGGGGGAACAAAAAGTTGTTATGCAGGAAATTATTTTACGGTATGATATACAATACACTTGCATTTGTTGGTCATAATTGAGCTGGAATATAAATCACATTGCTGGCTTAGGATACCTTTGGAGTATTTAATATAAGTCTCTTAATATACCATCTACACTTAAGATGAAAATAATTTATATGAGCATTCCTGGTTACTACTGTGATATAAGATAAATGTTTTATACTAGAAGTCAATGGGAGAAAATACATTTTCCATAAAAATGAGCTTTCATATGTAGGTTCTAATGTGCTTTACTGGTTTGACTTTCATAAGTAGATAATATACGTATTAGCAGTGATATTTTGCAAGTCTTTTCTCACAGAATTAAGGTTTAGAGTCCTACTACCAGAGGATTAGTGGCACTTAACACATATGAGTCATTTATATCATTTACTCCATGGGTACCTTGAGTTAGTTTTGTGGGAAAGTTTATCGTTCATCGAATATACTTATGACTGCTTACACCTACATTATTAAAATGTTGTATGTTATTCTTTCTCTGTCGTCATTTTGTGACAAAATGGAGGAGTAAAAATTCAACTTGTTTGATTTGATTTATGACTCAAGGGCATTTTATTATTTAATTTCAGTTCTACTAAATTAAGTTTGATATTTTAGTAGTATCAACGTATCTTCTTGGTATGTTGGGTTGCATTGGTATTATGTCTTGATTTAGCATGTATAGTTAATACTGAACAAGTCTAATTGATCCATAAATTGCCTAAATTATGTAAACTGCTTGAACTGTTTATTACACTGTTTTTCACACATTTCGCACTAGGTGTTGAGTTATTTGTTTCAGGAAACAAGTGTTGATTAAACTGCAGAATTGTTCAAGTCAGTTAGTTTGTCATAGGTTTTGAGTCTGTAATTTATTTTTGATTACTGTCTTGACTTAGTTAGTAGTTTTGTCACAGAATGTCAAATGGAGAGTTTGTTAGGTTTTCAATGTTTTGTAATAGGCGATTCTGTAAACAAAAGGATTGAATTGTACTGTGTTTAAAAAGTCAAGGAGTAATGTGCAAATAGTTGAAAATAGGGTTATTAGATCTAGGTTTCGAGAATGGCAAAAACAGGAAAACGACACTGATTTTTGCTAGACTGTCACCATGGTTTGGCTCGAGCTACAAAAACAAAAACATTGTTGTTGGACTGTCTCCCCTACTTTGCTCGAGAGACAATATATCGCTCGACTGTCGCTGAGCCCTCGCTCGAGCGACAGTTTATCCAAAAAAAATTATTTCGCATTTTAATGGCTTTTTCTGTGGCCCGTTCATTTTCTAACCTACCTATATATACCAAAACACTTTTGTACGAAAATTCATGAGGTTGAACATTGAGAAAACTTCATCTGTGAGAGAGTCATTCGATTTTGTCTTTCAACCTTCATCTACTTTGATTGTTTAGGTGATAAAAACATCGTTTCTATAATCCAAATACAAAACTGTATTTCCTCTACATGTGGTCAGAGTTCTGAAGATCGAGGAAGTTTGACTGGAGTTCCGGTCTGTGAAGAATGCAGTGTTCTTCGTTGAACACGGGAAATAGACGATTCCACAAGGTTAGGAATGCTGCAGGGTAGCAGATTCCATGGAGAACTTTGGTAACAGAAGCTAAGGTTTGGTCCAGAGGAGCACGAGATCCAGGGAGAGCTGTAGGAAGAGTAGTCAAGAGATCAGATAGTACGGGTCGTCTAGTCTGATAGACTGTAAGTTGTTCAAATCGTTTATAGTGGATTGTTGACTGGCAAAGTGCCAGATTTTTTCCCAATTGGGTTTCTCCGTGATCATACCGTGTGTTGATTTACTGCTTTATGTATCGTTTAGATAATTTGCATATTTAAATTGACGTGATTGTTTAACCATCTAGAGATAACAATTGGTGACTTGTTACTAATTTGTTATAACAGTTTTAATTCCGCATAATATACCTATTGAGACCCTTCTAGGTATTGTTAGGGTCGAACTACGTAACTTTCAAACATGTTGGTCAACCTTTTTTGACATCTTCGAATATATTTAGAAGGACTAGAATAAATACAAGATAATACAAAGATGGATTTTATCGGACAAGAGAAGAAAAGCAATGAAAATGTGTGTTTGATCTGTGTTAGAGAGGGAAACATATGTCTTAAAAGTGCCGTAGAAAGAATTAGTCTCTAATTTTTAAATGTTCACCTCTAATTCAAATCGTGTACGGGGTATGTCTCTTATCTTTTATGTTGTTCACGAATCCATTTAAGTATACCTTATCTTTTCTTTTTCAATTGCTGCTCCACCAGTAAGTACGTCGCTCTAGACGTTATCGATTAAGTGCTTATTTGATAGTTTTTTAGTGTTTAGTAGTAGTGAATCCTAAAAAATGTGTGGATAATAAATTGTTAGTAAGTTATAAGTCCTACTATATTTATGTCTAAAACGTAAGTTTTATCAACTTAAAATTATAATTTAAGTTTTTGCCAAAAATGCTCTAGGTGAGCGGATTCCCTCTTTCACTCTCCCATCATCGTAACAAAACTCATCTCCGTATGCTGTTCACTCCTTCTTTAAAAAAGGAAAAATTGCAGTCATGGTATCAAACCTTTCATTTTGTTGCAAATTTGATCCAAACCTGTTATTCGTGTCAACCATAGAATCAAACATTTCAAAAACTCGAATCTAGAATCTAATTTGATGAAATTCGTCAGTTTAACCGTTAGACCTCAAAAATTGAAAAAATGGTAATTTTGACCACTCAGACAAGACATTTTAGTCGGATCACATTTTCCTATTTAAAAATAAAAAATTGAACCAAAAAAAAAAAACCCAAAATCAAAATTTTCTTCTTCTTCCCCCCAAAACCAAATCCAGACAGTCAACCTCCATCATAGTGGTGGCAATGGGCCGAGCCGAGACGAAACCGAGCTGGCTCAACCTGTAGATACACGAGCTAGGCTCGTTACTCGTGGGCCAAGCTTGGCTCGCGAGCTCGTGTGTATTTTTTTCTTTTTTTTAGATAAACATTTTGTTTAAATTTTTTTTAAAAGATAAACCTTTAAAAAAAATAAATCCTCATTCTTTATCCGGGTTTGGAACCGACTACTTCAATTTCAAGTAGGCGGAGTTAAAAATTGTACACGAACAACTTGTTACGTGTACAATTTTTTAAAAAAATAAAAATGTATTATAAAATAAATTTTTTTAATTAATATGGTTAAATTAAATATCACTTACTGACGACATGGAATTTCGACATATTTATCTTGCAGTCGAAAATGACTATCTTGCAAGTCTTCACGCACATTAATACTTTCAAAATATCTTTTTTCAGTCGACTCCTGACCTCGGATAACCCTCTTACCTGCACTAAAAGCATACTCCAAAGCTACAGTGCTAACTGGAGGTGTTAATATGTTTTTTGCCATCGCAGAAACCACTGGCTATCGTCGTTCATACTTTCTCCAGAATTCAATTACTTCTTCTGAACTTTTCTTAATTATTTTGTTATTGACATATTATGATTATAGTAATCAATTAATTCAGCAAACAATGCATTTGGATTTGCGTCTGATGTTTGATTATATGCGGTAGACAAACTACTACTAGAAGAACCACATGTATTTGAATCATATCTATATGAGTTAATGTGTTCGAATAAAGTTAATATTTTAGCGTCGTCTTATGGTATATCAATGAGAAGAATATGTGCAAAGGGTACCCGATTAATATTTGTACTCATTCATTTTGCATATAATTCATACATTTCACATAAAGTTTATTCTAAGTTTCTACAAGTGATATGTGTATTAAAAGTTAAACTTTTTGAAATCGATCAATTACAAATTTAGTACCCGATAAATTATATCAGAGGTTCATGATGCATGCTAACGAAAATAACATAGACAAATCTTCCAAATATTTTCTAAACTTTAATTCCATGGAATATATAATTGCACTAAAATTGGGGTCATTTTTATATGTATGAAAAAGTCATAGCAATTATATAAAGATGTTCAAGTACCATACAACTAGAGTGGGTAGTAAATTATAGACAAAATATTTGTAGAATTATAAAAATTTGTCAAAATTTTTTTAATTTGAAAAGTTAAAATCCAATCGGATTCAATCAAAACAGTATCATCATCGTTTCTAATATGTCTATTGTTATAAAATTCAGTTATTAAATGTTTGAAATCTTCGCATGATTTTAACAATAAATAAGTGGAGTTCCATTTATGCTATACGTCACTAATAAGTGTTTTCGTATTTGTCACCCCAGATTCAGCACAAAATTCCTCAAATGCTTTTTTCTATTAGGTGAAATCGTGATATATATCAGTGCATCTCTAATTCTTTGAATTTCATTCTTAATATGTTTCAAACCATCTTTTACTATTAAATTAAAAATATGGCGCACATACATCGAATATGAAACAAATAACCACCGAAATCGGATTGCAGTATTCTGCATAATTTATCGATAACTACCATATTAACACTAGCGTTGTTGAATGTAAATGAGCGAATTTTACTCTCGCAATGATATTCTCCAATAATGTTCATAATAGCGTTAAATATGTTGTTAGAGTTATGAGGGAACTCAATAATTTTAAAAACAATAATTTTTTTATGTATACACCAAAGTGAGTTTATATAGTGTGCAATTGCAGCTATATAACCTCTTTTATTAATCAATTCTTATATATCTGAAGTTAAATATATAACACCCATATATTTTTCTAAATCGACAATCAATAGTTTTTTTGTATGAAGAAAATATTCCATTGTATTTGAATGAAGAGTGTTTCGACTTACCCCAACGTATCTCGGTTGAAAATATTCTTTCACATACGAGACGAAATGTTGGTTGTCCGCTATTGTTAGAGGCAACTCATCAACAGTAACAAACTTCAATATTCCTGTTTGAGCTTTCTTTTCCAAATATATTCATGCAGAAAGTGGCGTAGTAGTAAAATCGGTGTCTGGACTACCAAATTGCAGTTGCGTTAAACCGACAGGAAGAAGCCCGTGTTTGGTTTACATGTTTTATAGTGACGGTTGAGGTAGGTGGTTCTAATGCCTTTTTGCCATGCCAATCGTTGTTGACAGTATTTACATACTGCTTTAGATTCTGCAACTCCATCGACAACACGCCCTGTTTGAATAATTTAAAATGATCTCCAACATTTTGCATGTTTTTCTCATTTATCTTCCCTGTTGCATCGGGAATATCTAATTCAAGTTCATCCTCCCGTTCCGCCTCGAAAACATCAACGTCATCCAAATCAATTGGATTACTACTTCCATAAGTATCGAAATTTGGAATATTTTCGGGAATAAGAATTTCGTTTATAGCGGAAAATTCTTTCTGGAATTGACTTTGCGGCTTGATAGGTGATTCGTCTCCGATACCGAACAAACCTTCAACAAATGAGCGGGATCCATTTGTGAATTTATATAAAATGTATAGTAAGTAACAAATAAAGAATTGAAAGAAAGTTGACGTTTAAGATTGTAATTGAAAATTTGTAGCGTGATAATTGATATTGAATAATTGAAATTGAATGTAGACTATGTATTAGTCTAGAAGATAGATTGTAAAATCAAGATTATAATTTATGATGTAAAATGTAAAATGTAGAAGAGATAGAGACTAGAGAGTGAGAATTAGGTGCAAAAAAAATGCAATGTAGTATATAGGCAAAAAAAAGAAGGAAAAAAAATTCAGTGACCGTTTGGTCACTATTTAAAGTTCAGTGACCGTTTGCCAAACAGTCACTGAACTTCAACAGTGACCGAAACGGTTACTGAACTTTTATCGGTGACTATTTCGATCACTGATTTCAAATTGGCGAGCCACGAGCTGGATCGCCAATTTACGAGCCCACGAGCTGCTCTTTTTTTGACGAGCCAGCCCGCTCAAGCTTGGATCGGTTCATGAGCCGTATTTTGACGATCTGCTCGACCCGTTTGCCACCTCTACACCACCGCTACCCACCCCTTCATCTTCTTCCTAAACGAAGAGATCAACACCAGACATTTATGCAAATAGGCTCTTCCCGACCCAGAAATTCTGCAAATTAACACCAGAAATTTCTCCCACACACCAGAAATCCATACCCATTTTCAGCACTAACTTTTTTCTTCAGTTTCATAGCAATTTGAGGGAGATTTTGGGAGTTATTCATGGTTGTAAAGGAAAAGGCTAATAAGGCTATTAATGGAGTTAAAGAGAAGGCTAACAAGGCTATTAATGGCATTAAGGAGGTGCACTACGTGGGCAAGAGGAAGAACACGAACTTTGTACTTTAATTCGTCGCCAGCATAACGACTAAATATGGCGGTAGTTCCCAATAGCGGCAGTGGCGGTGTGCAGAGTGATACATATTCTTCTTCCGTTGTTGATGAGAATCAAATCGATACAAAGAGGAGTTAATTGTCCCATCACTAAATTTATGGTATCTTGGATTGCTCGTTAAGTTTAAGATGTCGATTTTTGAAAATAAAACTTATCCAAACGTTGGATGTTACTCACTTGTATAACGTTCGTTTCAAATTGTTAACGGAATTAGAGATGTAACTAACGGAATGTACATGCGGCGCCTCGTTACGCCATTAACAAATTGTCACGTTTTTCGATTGCTCACTAAACTTTGAAAAATGTATTCGATTACTAGCTGAATTTTGAAAAACGTCTTCAATTGTTCGTTAAACTTTGAAAAACGTCTTCAATTACTCATTGAAGTTTGAGGCGGTCGAATTTTAGCCACTAAAATTATAAAAATGACGTTGACATATTATTCGTTAAAAAATGTGTTTCGTTAGCTCACAAGTCGCATAAAAGTAATAAAGTAGACAAATGAGTTCGAGTTGTCGATCACTCGGAAAATAATTACACAGTTATACAATAGTTAAATTTAATTTAACATATTTTTATAGAATTTTAAGCTATTTTTATCATTTGAAGTTAGTCAAATTTATTGTATGTTTCCTTGTTAAAATAAAATTAAATTGAAGTTTGAATTTTGCGATGAAATACACGGTAAATTAAATTAAAATTTGGATTTTTGTAACGAATCACACAATCCATTTCATTAAGCCCCCGTTTGGCACCCATTTTTTTCTCATTCTCATTATTTTTTTCTTTTTTCATTTCAACCACACATTCTATCAATAAAATAATATTACACATAAACCTAAAAATTCTCCTTGCTTTTTAACCACACATTCTTTCATCAATCACTATTCAAAAACACATTTTTCTACTAAAATTGGTGTCAAACACCCCCTAAATTTAGTGTGTGTTTCGTTGCAAAATCCAAATTTTAATATAATTTAATTTTAACAATGAAAAACACAATAAGCTTGTATTTGATACCCATTTGGGGGAAAAATGAATTCTGGAAAAGTGATTGATGGAAGAATGTGCGGTTGAAAAGTAATGAAAATTTTTATATTTGTGTGTAATATTATTTTATTTGGAGAATGTGTGGTTGAAATGAAGAAAGAAAAAAAAATGAGAATGAGTGTCAAACATGGCCTAAATTTGAAGTTTCAAAATGATAAAAATAATTTAAAATTCTAAAAGAATATTTTAAAATTAAATTTAACTATTTTGTAATTGAGTAATTATTTCTCGTGGGATCGAAAATTCAGACTTGTTTGTCCACTTTATTACTTTTGCCCGACTCATGAAATTGCGATACACATTTTTTAATAAACAAGCCAACGTTATTTTAGTATCGAAAGTTCAACTACCTCAAAATTTAGTAAGCAATTGAAGACATTTTTCAAAGTTTAGTGAGTAATTGAAGACTTTTTCAAAATTTAGCAGACAATCAAATTCGTTTTTCAAAATTTAGCGAGTAATCGAAGACGTGATATTTGTTAACGACGTGATGGGACACCACATAAGCATTCTGTTAGCCACATCACTAATTTCATTAATGATTTGAAACGAATGTTATGTCGTGAGTAACGTCCAATGTTTGAATAAATTTAATGGTCAAAAATCAACACCTTAAATTTTAGTGAACAATCGAAGATATGAATGTAAGTTTAATGACCATTGGGACAATTAACTCAATGTTGGGAAGAAGAAGATAATTTTTATTTTGTTTTTGATTTTTAGTAGGTAAATATGTGATTAGGCTAAATGTCCTTGCCTTATTAAAAATTATCAATTTTCCAAATTTTGAGGTTAACTTAGGGTCCGTTTAATTGTAAAAGTGGAAAATAGGTGAAAAGAAAATAAATTACAGGGAATTGAATTGTCTAAAAATTGTTTTACTGAAAATTAATTGTGTTTGATTGGTATAATTTTTTACCTGAAAAATGTTGAAAATTTGATTTCCGTTTGACTTTATTTTTTATGGAAATTGTCCATTAAATTGTTAATTCTTTTTATCATTGAATCTAGAATTTGTTCCAATTGTCAAAAAAAAAAAATTTTAAAAAATTGTCATACCGAATACCATTCGTTTAACTTTATTTTGTATTGAAATTATCTATTAAAGAGAATTTTTTTTTTTTTTTTATCATTGTTGATAGAATTTTTTCCAATTTAAAAAATAAAAAAATTGAAAAACACCAAAACAACAAGAAAACAAATCTTGAAAAGTGGGATAATAGGCGCGTGAGGGGTGGGGGTGGAAAACATTTTCCGAGTAAAATTTTTGCTATCAAATGGTGCAAAATTTCAACTTCCAAAAAAAAATCTCGGTTATCAAACAGGTTCTTATAGATTTCGTTATATTGGACTTTAGGTACGAGTTTTTGAAATATTTTATATGTGGTTGACACAAATGAAAAGTTTGAATCAAGCCTGCAATAAAATAAAATGTTTGGTATCGCAGCAACAATTCTCTCTTTAATAATATGAAAGTTTTGACAAAAAATAAATTAATTAAAAAGTGATCACCATTTTTTAAAATCTAATTTATAGATCACTTATAAATGGACAAATTTCATTTACAATCATATATTTCAATATATTCACAAGTACTATTCATTTATTGATTATTTAATTCAAAAATTTAATTGATTATAAATTGTTTCTAAACGGAAGCTAAAACCAAGTGAAAATTTTTCATTCTCACATAATCCATTATTTAAAATTTTATCTTTTCCTTTTTTTTTTTTCATTACAAAAAATTTCGTCACGATTCTATTGCCGACTCTGTTCTCGTCATTCCCATATTCACCCTTTCAAAATCATTCCAGGGTGTTCCTTACACAGTAACATCTCATAACGTGCAGGGTCAAAATTGGAAATAATAAAGTTTAGTGGCTAATGGGACGGTTGATGAAATTCGATGAGTCAGTCGTAAGACGATGGAAAGTTCAGTGGCCGTGGAGACATTTTAACTCACCATCGAATTATAAACTACAACATCGTACAACTAGAAAACCACAGCGTACATCTCAGAGAATTTCAGACTAGGGTTTCTGAGAATAGGTCGTCAATAATGGATGCGGCAAGAGAAGTTGAAGGATTTCTCGATAAAATCAAACCGCCTCGCCTCGAAGACGCGGGCCTTGAAGATTGTGCTTTGCCACCGGAATCCATCAAGGAGGCATTTCTCAAGGCCGCCAACGCCGTCCGATCAATCATCTCAGCACCTGATGACGAAGACGAAGGCGAAGGCCGTTGTGTGGACGATCCAATAGAAGGCTCCTCTGATATACTCGTAGGGATCAAGGAGGGTGTAAAATCCCCGCCTGGAAGCTGCGCCGCCGAGAAGGGCGGCGGTTTGACGGAGGCGGCTGGTGATGATGTGTTGGTTGCCGGCGGTGGTGCAGAGGATAAACCGGGTGATTTGCTGGGATCAAGTGTGCCGGAGGATAGAGAGGCGGCTTGTGTTGATGGATTGCAAGGGCTGGAAATTGGAGGAAAGGGTAGGGGTATTCTGGACAAGAAAATGAAGAACGAGAAAGGAGAGGATGACGATGAAGAAAAGAAACCTATTTTAGCCGAAGGTTATGTGTGAATTATTGTGTAATTAATTAGATGGTAATTTTGGTTATGCACTTAAGGAAGTATGTATAATGATATATTTTTTGATCTTTTAATAAAAAATATGTCATTTATGTTGTTTATCTTATTCAGTCGAAACCCTCTCCACCATTCGCATTATTGTGTACAATAATCCAAATAAAATTTTCCACAAAAGATAAAAGAATATCCACGATAATACCATCAAATTACTACCATTTATTCTATCAGTATGTTAAAAAGTTTTTATATGGTTCAAAACCCAAATACACTGAAAATTTTTCTCGACCCAATTATTTTTGGTGCTTTCATTGTTGATTCTTGTTTGGATTTGACTTTTGAGAAATTTTGATCTGTTTGGAGTGAATTAAGAAGGGATTGACAAATCTGATGGCTGAGATTGGATCAAAATTAGGGGTGTAAGCGGTCCGATTTTTGCGGTTTTTGACAAATTTTCAAACCAAACCGTTTTGACCGGTTTGAGAAAAACTCAAACCTAAACCAAACCGTTTTGACCGGTTTGAAAAAAACTCAAACCTAAACCTAACGATTTGGTCCGATTTTAAACCGCCGGTTTCGCGTATATTTTTTTCCTGTCTTGTATCTACTTTTATGTCATTAATTCAATATATATTTATATCTTACTAGAAATAAATCTAAAACAAACTATATATTTACTATAAATTTAAATAATAACAAAATAAAAGTAAAATCACAATAAACTAAAACATAGTTTTTTATTCGCCCTTTTGACGTTTTAGGATAGTACTTTACGATAAAGATACAATACAAGTCCACTAAAATAAATATAAGGTCCAAAAAAACATAATAATGTCCATTTTCAACTAGCAAAAGAAATAAATAAATTGATTTTGTCACAGACTCAAGAAACATCAGATTTTGTCACAGAACTAGCAAAAGGAAGAAACATTCACATACTCAAGAAGCCACAGAACTCATGATCAATTTTATCCTTCATACACAAAAAAAAATTTTAATTAGTAAATTGGAAAAAAAAAAAAAAGAATTAAGACACGAATCCATCTAATAATGGCTTCCAAAAGACAAACTGCAAATATTTTTTCTCCTCCATTCCACTATATATACCCACCTTCATCTTCTGCAATTTAACACGGAATTATGAGTGTGTTTGGTAGGGATTTTTGGGGGAAGAATTGATTTTTGAATAGTGATATGATGAGAAATGTGTGGTTGAAAAAAAAGAAAAAAGTACTGATGTGATGGAAAATATTATTTTATTGAAGAATGTGTGGTTGAAAATGAGAATTGATTTACTGTAGAAAATGAAAATTTTTACCAAACATGCTCTATACATATTCTCTCATATGTAAACAAATGTCTTTTGCGCACTTGATAGCCCGAATTTCAATTTTAAGTCTTACTCACGATCAATAAATATGTAAACAAATTTCAACTAGAAAGTGACAAAATTTCAATTTTAAGCCTTACTCACGATCAAATAAATATGCAAGAACTTGAAATAGTCTAATAATACCGACGAACGTACACTACCGGCGATTGGGAGGTTCGAGATTTTGAGGACGTTGACGATTTGGGGGAAACCAGGAGGCGCCGCGGGGAGCGAGGTTGCGACCAGCGAGTGAGAGAAATGGAAATTGGAAGATTAGGGTTGTGACTTGTGAGTATATGGACTTGGGTTGAGCTATTTAGTACTACTTCTTTCAAATTTGGGCATTTTTTTATATATAATTAGGCTTGGGCGGGTCGTAAATCTTAATAATTAATAGGAAATTAAAAATTGACAAAAATACCTACAAAATGACAAAATTATTCAATTTTACAAAATTGAAATTTTGGATAAATTTTCAAAAAAAATCAATTTTTTATTTTTTTCTTTTATATATTTTTCGCCGGTCCGGTTTGGTTTCAAACCATAATTAAAATTCTCAAACCTAAACCAAACCATTTTTGACCGGTTTGGTTTGGTTCAAAACCATTTCGTTGACGGGTCCACGTGGCACCAAACCGCCGGTTTCGAAATTGCGGTTTCGGTTCGATTTTCCGGTTTGGCGGTTTTTGCTTAGAGCCCTAATTAAAATGTAAAAAGGGTTCAGTGATTTTGATTGGATTGCTACTTTTAGCTTGTGTAATTGTTTCAGCAAATCAGAGTTTGAAATTGGGAAATGGAATTTCAACAAGCAACTGAATTACTGAAGAATTTGGATCAGCTTATCCCACCAAACTGATCAGTTTCTTGCAGCAAAGCGGGGACACACTTTACCATTATATTTGTTTGGCCTGTGAGTTTATTCTTCATTATAAATGTGCCTTTTAGATACTTGAATTACAATGAATTTAGTATGCTCGACAATATTAATGAACATTTTGAGTACTGCATTCTTAAGATCCCTTGACATAAGATTCCTTAACAGTTTTTTTTTTTTGCAATTTGCTATCAATTTACAGGAACTAGAATTTAGATGGAGAATTGTTGTGGGTACAGTGTTGGAGGTGGAATTTTTGTCCCTATGCTCACTTTAATCGTAGGATTTGATTCCAAAACAGCAACTGCTATATTGAAAATTTAAGAGTTAACAAAATGTATTAGTATCAGATATGACTCAGAATCTCTCTTTAAATACACAAATTCCAAATGATCATAGCATCCAAATATACCTTACTGAAACTTTGAAGAAGAATCCAATCCAAGTTCTTAAAGAAAATAGCTATGGAAACTGTGCCTGATCATAGAATCCTCCACAATCATATAACTCAACTTTCACATGTTCAACTTTTCTAGACCAATTTGGTATGTTAGGGTAATTGTTTTATGCAGAGTTCTGAATTGAAACTACCTAGAGGTAGAAGGCATATTTTTTCAGACAGTCATTGATAATTAGTTTTTGCTGGCCACTTGGCTCAGATTTAAACTAAAATGTTCAAGTAGGTCTCGTGTAACATGTAAACACAAATAATATAAATGCTTTCGTGGAATTCAAAGTCAAAATTATATGTATGTATTTTCTAATTTAGGGGCAAAGTGTTTGGAAAAGAAACCAAGTTTCATTTGAGGACAATCACTTTCCCCAAATAACACAACTGAATTCTGACCGTTTGATAATTGGACTGTATTTAAGCCTTTTGTATTTCTGACCAGGTATGATTACGGGTGCAGCAGGTGCTGCTGTATATTACAACCTCAAGCTCCGGCATCGTACGCTTCATCTTCTATAATCGATTATGATCTAGCTCTTCTTTTTCAACCAATGGTAGTGCTTGGGATCAGTCTTGGAGTTGTACGTGATTTTTGCAGACTGGACGGTTACAGTTTTGTTGATTGTTCTTCTCATAGGTGACGTCAATTTACATTTTTCAGTTGCTCTTTCAGGTTACTTATCGGTGTCTTAACTACAGGCACATCAACTGAGGCATTATTGGGTGTTGAATCATGGAAGAAAGAATCCATTATGTAAAGGATAGCCTAAACTCTAAACATTTTGTCTAGTTTTGATGTGACAGTTCAATTTGAAAATATATTCTTTCTGTGTCTTATTTTGGGTATGCAGGAGGCTTCTAGATGCTTGGCATCAGATTGTGAGTATGCATTGCTTTTCAATCTTGAGATATATTTTGAAAAATTGTTGGTTAGCCAGATTCGAGTAAGAATGTGAATTTAAATCAGATGATGGAAGTGAAAAAGTGCAGTACAAACTTGTACGCGGAGGCCAAACTAATGGAACTGGAGTACTTCTCAATGATGATAAAGCATCAGAGGTAATAAAATTCTAATACCTTAATGACACGCTTGTAGGGAAGATTTGATTGCACTTGGAAGAATATTAAAAAAGGAAGCTAAAATCTTGTTGGTTATACCATTGAGTCTTGTTCTCTACTGTGTACCAAACATACACAAACAGTTACAGATTCACGAATTAGTTTCCAGGCCAAAGCTGATTTCCACAGGTCTTGCAGGTTTGGTTATTGACAATGCCTACTGGAAGGAACTCACCAGTATACTCGTTGCTGTCTGGGCCATAATCCTTTACTTCATATGAACAAGGTATTCATATAAATCCTCTCTTACGGCATTTTTTTTTTTTCATGATTTTACTCTTTTTTATAATTGAGAAGACTTGCACATTTTTAATATAGGATTATACAACAACTCGTTCAGTGGCATATTGGACGCTGACCTTGATGCAGGTACTACTTTTTCCGAACTGAGAAAGTATCTAAGCCCTAGATCACCACTCCTCAGTTTTGAGTATTAGTATAGTCTTAAGAGTAAGAGAAGGATGCACTACAATTCTCGTCCTAAAATTTGTAATCAATCTCTGCTGCCCTGTAAAATAGTTTCCAATAATTAGTTTAAAGACTTCTGATGCAAGTCTTAAGTGCCACAGCCACATTTTGCAATGGTATTTTCTGATAGGCCCTAATTAAATAAACATGTTCTAGAAAGATCAAGAAGATTGGGGCTGCAACAAACTCTGTTAGAGGTGTAGAATGTGGGAGCAGCTTATAAATAGGGAAAGTTGGAGGAGAATAGGCATGCAAAATAGTTAGTGAAGTCATATTGTGGAGAGTTACAGCCCTCTCGAACGGCTGATTGTGTTTCTTTTCTTGATATAATTCAAAATTCAATCAGTACGGAAGTCTAATTTCTGTCCTATTCATTCGTTTCATTAAATCCACAGGTGGTACTTATCAAAGTGGTATCAAAGCGGTCTGGGAGGAATGGAAACAAATTTCAGTAGCCAAATGGAAGAGAGATGGGGCTCGATATTGCAGCGATTTAAGAAGATGATAAGGCAACGGGGTGAAGGAAGCCAAGATGATGAACTGGGGATAGATTCATACGCCTGACTAAAAATATCTATATTTTATGGTGAAAATCCAGATATGTGGGTGTCTAAGGCGGAGGAGTGTTTTTCCATGAATCGCCGGTTGTCGGAGAGGGAAATGGTGGCAGCCGCCATTGTTTGCTTTGGCGAAGAGACATCGGCATGGGTCCAGTGGATTGAAAGTCGTCACCTGATTCGAACTTAGGAAGAATTGAAGAAATTGATGTTCGATCAATTTCCTGTGAAGACGATCTCCATTGGTGAAGAATATTTACTGTGTAAGCATGGGGATTTGGAAAAATTGATATTATGATGAAGAAACGGGATGGGCAAGAAAGAGAAATCTGAGGCGGTGGAGCAAAGGGAGGGAAGAAACCTGTAGAGAAAAAGCCTCCTGAGGAGATGTCGGAGCATAATGAGGAAATTAATGTCTGGTAATGGGCTGAATCTGGAGAACGGAATCAAAGAGGAAATGCTGAAACAGATAAGAGTTGGGCTATGGAATGGAGATGGTCCAACAAGTGAATTACAAAGTGTCAGTTAAGCAAGCTCTAGGTGAAATGGGCTTGAATAAAAAAAGGAAGTTGGCCTAATACCATCAATTACTAAATTCCCAATTGCTATCCAACGGTTTGTAGTGGCAGAGCTTGAATCAAAGATAGAAAAGGGGGTAAGTTCCCATGGCCATGAAAATTCCTCCACTGACCAAGCACTGCAAGAATGAACTTCAAGTCCTGGTACTTGTAAAAGATGTGAAAGAAATCGAAGGAGATGAAATTGGGGGCAAATCAAATGCAAGGAGGCTATCGGAATGGGTGGTGTGGTGAAACTTTTCTTAACTTCTGTGATGGATGCAACTGCCCTGAAGACAATGAAATTGATGGGCGAAATGGGCCAACTAGAAGTTGTGATGTTCGATTGGGGGGGGCTATTCTCAACTTTACTCCTATCGAACTTGATATGATCCAAGGTGTCGTTGGAACGATGACAAGTTCAGGGAAAGATCCATTGATAGTTGATGAAGGATCGATGACTCGATCGAGGGCAAAACGAGTGCAAGAAGCGATGACATTGCTTATTCAAGCTACAGTTGGCGATATAGCGATCGTGACGAAGAATTGAGCAAGTTCCATGTTGGGATCGAGGCTGGAATCGGGATGGATGAACTTGATTCAAGCAAGCAAAATGGAGGCCAAAACTGTCAACTATGCGACCGCATAGAACAACACTATGCGGTCGCATAGTTCAAATTCTGGGAGAGAATTTCATTTTCGCGCAAGTTACCTTATTTCATTAGAATTTGATTTTTATTTGATTCTTGCAATATTTTTCACATTATTTTCGGTTTAAACTAGATCCTAGGGTTTACCTATAAATACTTTGCATATTTTTCATTGTAAGGACTTTTAACAAATTGTTAATGGCTTTGCTTTTCCTTATTCTTCAATTGAAAAACAAATCGAACTTATCAAGATTTGAAATCTTGTGGCGTTCAAACATCGGATCGTGGGTTCTTCATTGTGTAATCAAGGGGTTCAACGCATCGTCGTTATCGTTGGGTTTTTTGGTTCACCTTGTTGGGTTCAAATCCAAAATTGGGTTTAATTGGCGTTCTTGGGTTCCGCATCAATCTAGTTGTGGGTTTCGTAGTCACCGTTGCTAAGGGGTTCGCATCAATTGGTATCAGAGCTTTGGCTCCAATTTTATCATGTTATATCCTTTAATTTCTTGTTGAGTCATTAAATTTCATATTTTTCGTAGTTTCTTCGTGTTCTTGAGTCGTTCTTCGTTTCCAATTTCTAGATCCATAAATTTCTTGTTGGTAGTATAATCTTGTGTTAAAAAAAAGTTATTGTCTATTGCGGTTACTGTTCATCTGTGAAAAAAAATACTGTTCACGTACGGTACTGTTCATCCGTACAAAAAAAATTGAGATTTGTTTGATTGATTTACTACCAACACTCCACAAACTTCGGATCATCATCTTGTTCTTATCATCCAATTTGAGTCAAATTTATAGTTGAAATTCTTTTATGTTCCAATTGTCATCCAATTTGTTGTCATCCAATTTGCTCTTGTGTTCTTCTCATTGTCATTTCAAAATTTCTACTCCTCTTGAGTCACAATCATCCACACATTCGGTTTTTAAAGTCACAAGTTTGATTCGATAAGTTCATTGTTGTCTTTGGAAGCACTTGGTGAAAGCATTGAGTGGTAAAAGACAGATGGTGAGATTATTAGAGGGTAAAAGCCAATTGAGTGATTCCGAGAGAAAATTGGTGAGGCAAAAAATTGAGAGAATGTCAGATATGGAAAACTCAAATTCCAGCAGGAACGGTAACCAGACCAGATTGCAAGATGATAGGATGGATATGTTTGAACGGTTGTTGATGGATATGGGAGCAAGGATGGAGCAATTGAATGCTTCGATGGTGAATCTTAGTAGGGAACAACCAACGGATGTACCTCACGATAGGATGCCGGGTAGGCGAGTTCCTAGGATGGATGAACATGATGTCGGTAGTGAATGAGGGTGAAGATGAGTATGAAAGGGATGAGATGGAACGAAGGAGGCCTAGAGGCGATAGGTTTGAACGACGTGGTAGAAATAATCATGGAGGTGAAACTGATGGTAATTTGGGTAATGTAAAAATGTCGATTCCACAATTTAAGGGTAGGAGTGATCCCGAATCATATTTAGATGGGAGAAAAATGTGAAGTTGATTTTTGATTGCCATAACTGTTCGGAGGATAAGAAGGTGAAGATTGTGGTGTTGGAATTCACTGATTACGCCATCACTTGGTGGGATCAAGTGGTAACTTCACGGCGTCGAAATCGGGAGAGGTTTATAAATACTTGGGATGAATTGAAGGCGGTGATGAGAAAACGATTTGTACCTGGTCATTACTATAGGGAGCTCCAGAAAAAACTGCAGAGTTTGTATTATGAGTCGAAGAGTGTAGAAGATTATCATAAGGAGATTGAGATTTTGATGATTAGGGCAAATGTAGAGGAAGATCGGGAAGCTACCATGGCTAGGTTCTTGAATGAGTTGAATAAGGAGATCGCTAACGTGGTGGAGTTACAATATTATGTAGAGTTGGAAGATATGTTGCATGTAGCCATGAAGGTAGAATCCAGTTGAAGAGGAAGGGGACTGCGAGGCAGTCGGTGAACACTTCGTCTTCTAACCCAAACTGGAAGTCGCGGTGGGAAGGTAATAAGGTGAATGAAGCAGTAGCTAAAGGAAGGACAAAAATGCAGAGGGGAAAGGAAGAAAGTGCTAGCAAAACCGTACCCAAAATGGAGTCAGAACAAGCAAAGAGTAGGGACATAAAATGTTTTCGGTGTTTGGGAACGGGGCACATTGCTTCTCAGTGCCCTAACAAAAGGGTAATGATTCTACGGGATGACGGAGAGGTGGTGAGTGAGAGTGAAGGAGAGTATGACGATATGCCAGCGTTGGAGGAGGTTGATGGAGAGGGAAAAGTGGAATTTGCTGTTGGTGAGCTGCTGGTCACAATGAGAGCTCTTAACACTCAAGTCAAGGCGGATGATACTGAGCAACAACGAGAAAACATATTCCACACCCGGTGTCACGTCCACGATAAGGTATGTAGTCTAATCATTGATGGTGGGAGTTGCACAAATGTAGCTAGCACGACCTTAGTTGAAAATTTTGGTTTAGTTGTTTAAACACCCTATGCCTTATAAATTACAATGGTTGAATGAGAGTGGAGAGCTTATGGTGAATAAACAGGTGATGATTGATTTCTCAATTGGGAGTTATAGTGACAAGGTTGTATGTGATGTGGTGCCTATGCTAGCGGGTCATATTTTGTTGGGAAGGCCATGACAGTATGATAGGAGAGTTACGCATGATGGGTATAGGAACCGATATATAGCCTTGTAAAAGGAGGGGAGGTCTATTACTCTTGCGCCATCAGCACCGGCACAAGTTTATGAAGACTAAGTTAAATTGAGGAATGAGGAAGAGAGAAGAGCAAGAGAGTTAGCAAAAAAGAGAGAAAATGGCGAGGTGGCCGAGAGTGGGGAAAATAGAGAGGCCACGTGAGAAGAGAAAACAGTGAACTAGTCAGTAAAAGAGAGAGTGGCGAGGTGTCTGAGAGGGGAAAAAAGAGATAGGTGCCACAAGAGAGGAGAGAAAAAGAGCCAGTTGAGAGGAGAGAAAAGCCGAAATCAAACTTCTTTATAAGGGGGAGTGAATTAAAAAAGGCTATGATTGATAAAAGTCAAATGTTGTTGGTATACAAGGAGTCCCTCCTCAACTTCGAGGAATCTAACATACCCCTCCCCAGTTTGGTTAAGTCCTTGTTGCAGGAGTTCGAATATGTGTTTCCATAAGGCATGCCGAGTGGACTACCACCAATTCGGTATTGAGCACCAAATTGACTTCATACGTGGAGCTGTCATTCCAAATCGACCCGTCTACCGAAGCAATCCCAAGGAGATAAAGGAGCTTCAAAGGCAAGTGGAGGAGTTGATGAGCAAAAGTTACATGAGGGAGAGCATAAGCTCATGTGTTGTACCTGTCCTACTGGTGCCAAAGAAGGATGGAACTTGAAGGATGTGGGTGGACTGCAAGGCTATCAACAATATAACAGTAAAGTATCGTCACCTATACCTATACTAGATGATATGTTAGACGAGTTGCATGGTGCTTGTATTTTTAGTAAGATTGATCTTAAAAGTGGGTACCATCAAATTTGTATGCGGGAAGGTGATGAATGGAAAACGGCATTTAAAATTAAATATGGATTGTATGAGTGGTTGGTTATGCCGTTTGATTTGTCTAATACATCAAGCACCTTTATGCGATTGATGAACCATGTTTTGCGTGCTTTCATAGGAAAATTTGTTGTTGTTTATTTTGATGAATCTTAATCTATAGCAAGACCCTATATGAATATTTGGAACATTTAAGTTGTGTGCTTGTAGTGCTAAGGAAAGAACAACTGTATGCTAATTTTAAAAAGTGTACTTTTTGCATAGAAAATGTTGTTTTTCTAGGATTTGTGGTTGGGGCTAATGGGGTAGAAGTGGAAGAAGAAAAAATTAAAGCTATAAAAGATTGGCCAACACCTAAGAGCATAACTGAAGTTAGAAGTTTCCATGAACTGGCTAGTTTTTATAGACGGTTTATAAAGAAGTTTAGTACAATCACTACACTACTCACTGAAATTGTTAAGAGCATAGGTTTTCATTGGGGTGATGCATAAAAACATGCATTTAATACTATAAAGGATATGTTATGTAAGGCACCCGTTTTGGCACTATCTAACTTTGACAAAACGTTCGAGATTGAGTGTGATGCATCAGGAATAGGTATTGGAGCAGTGTTGATGCAGGATCACAGGCCTATAGCATATTTCGGTGAAAAGCTGAATGTGGTTGCTCTAAACTATCCTACATATCACAACAAAGCTAATCAGTATTCAGAAGTGAAGAATCGAAATGTCCATATAAATATAATAGCTCGTTTTTTTTACAGAATACAGACAAGACACTGAGAAATTAGACAATGAAACAAAAGGCACACAACTGATACTCAGCTACGCGGCCCATTGCCCACTTAGTTACCACTTACCAGTTACCAGCAGAACTCCAGTCTCTAGAAGACGCCATGCCAGTCGTAGACCTAGACTACCACTGGTCCACTACCAACAGGAAGCAGTCAACCATTGACGGCTGATGGCCTTGAAGAGTGAATCGTAGTTGAGGGCGGCGATAGACGGAACTCGAAACTCGAAAGCCAGAACTTGAAAGGGAAATGGTTAAAGGAAGGAAGAAGAAGAGTGGGAGACTACACTGGAGTCTGGAAAACACCACTCCGGTGTCGACTTGAAGAACAATTGGATTGGTGGATAGGATTCTTGGAGAGTTGAATGAATTTTTGAGAGTGAGAGCGGGAAGGAGACGGAAGTCGTGTGATTCAGTGATTGTTTAGTAGTTTAGGTTACAATTGGGCCAAAAAAAAAGTGAGGCCTTGGAGAGATACATTACATTAATTGGGCCTTGGACTGATTTACATTAATTGGGCCTAGAGTCTGATATATAAAAAAAAAAAAAAAAATTTGGGCCAAAAAATGAGGCCCCCTCCACGTTTGGGCCTGAGGCGGCTGCCTCATTTGCCTCGCCTCAGGGCCGGGCTTGGATAGAGCAACATTTTTATTGGCCTAAAATGAGAAGTGATGTAGAATGCGTTTGTAGAAAATGCATAACTTGTAAATATGCTAAGTCTAAAGTTTTGCATCATGGGTTGTGTACTCCTTTGGCTATACCTAGTGAACCTTGGGTGGATATTTCAATGGATTTTGTGTTGGGTTTACCTGGACAAAAAGGGGTCGAGATTCAATATTTGTTGTGGTGGATATGTTTAGTAAAATGACGCACTTTATGCCATGTCACAAAACCAATGATGCCACCAACATTGCATATTTGTTCTTTAGAGAGATAGTACGTTTACATGGGGTCCTTAGGAGTATAGTGTCGATCGAGATGTTAAGTTTTTGAGTTATTTTTGGCGTGTTTTGTGGAATACGTTAGGTACTGAATTGTTGTTTTCTACCACTTGTCATCCACAAACCGATGGGCAAACTGAAGTAGTTAATAGAATTATGACGAAATTGCTTCGTACGGTAATCAATAAGAACTTGCAAAGTTAGGAGGAGTGTTTACCTTTTATTGAATTTGCTTATAATAGAACTGTCCACTCTACTACTTCGTTTTCACCGTTTGAAGTTGTTTATGGGTTTAATCCACTAACACATTTGGATTTGTTGCCTTTGCCTCTAAATGAACAAGGTAGCGTGGATGGTAAGAGAAAAGCTGAGTTGGTAAAGTCACTACATGAGAAGGTCAGGATGCAAATTGAGGAGAAGAGTAAGCTCGTAGCAGCGACATCAAACAAAGGTAGAAGGCGCGTGACATTTGAACCAGGGGATTGGGTTTAGGTGCATTTCAGAAAAGAGCGCTTTCCTGATCAGAAGAAGTCTAAGTTGCAACCGCGTGGGGATGGTCCATTCCAGGTCATCGAGAGGGTCAACGATAATGCTTACAAAGCAGATCTCCCAGGTGAGTATAATGTTTTAGCTACATTTAATATTGCTGATCTATCTCTGTTTGATGCAGGTGCAGATTTGAGGACGAATCCTTTCGAAAACAGAGGGGATGATATGATTCAAGGTGCTGTTGGAACGATGACAACTCCGAGGAAAGATCCATTGATAGTTGACGAAGGACCGATAACTCGAACGAGGGCAAAATGAGTGCAAGAAGCGATGGCATTTCTTGTTCAAGCTACGGTTGGCGATATGGCGATCGTGACGAAGAATGGAGCAAGTTCCATGTTGGGGTCGAGGCCGGAATCGGGATGGATGAACTTGATTCAAGCAAGCAAAATGGAGGCCAAAACTGTCAACTATGCGACCGCATAGTTGATCCTTGCTTGCGGTCGCATTGGCCCTTACCGAAAACTGAAGACCCAATTTCAGTTGTTCTATGCGACCGCATAGAACAACACTATGCGGTCACATAGTTCAAACTCTGGAAGAGAATTTCCTTTTCGCGCAAGTTACCTTATTTCATTAGAATTCCATTTTTATTTGATTCTCGCAATATTTTTCACATTATTTCCGGTTTAAACTAGATCCTAGGGTTTACCTATAAATACTTTGCATATTTTTCATTGTAAGGACTTTTGACAAATTATTAGAGGAAATAGGAGGAAATGACCTTTTTATTCATGTGTAATTCCTAAATGACCTTTGACCGGTAAATATGTTAAAAAAAAAAGAAAAATTTAAAAGTAGAACTTTAGAGAAGTAAAAAATCAAAAATACCCCCACTTTATCTTCACAAGAAAATTGACGGTTTCATTTTTTTGTTTATTAATCAAGTCATTCTTGTTAAGGTCTGTTAACAGACCATTTGCACCAAATGGTCTGTTAACAGACCATATTAAATGGTCTGTTAACAGACCAAATATGGCCTGTTAACAAGCCATATTAAATATGGCCTGTTAACAGACCATATTAAATGGTCTGTTAAGGCCTGTTAACAGGCCACGTTAAATAGGCTTATTTAATATGGTGCATTGCCTTAACAGTCTATTTAATATGGTCTGTTAACAAACCATTTGCATTTGGTCTGTTAATAGCTATTGGTCTGTTAACATATCAAAATATTATTTTTTAACGTGTTAAAAAATTCTTATTTTTTTTCCTTTTAATACATTAATTAGTTTAAAATTTTTTAATTAAATATAATTTGTAAACTAATCTTTCATTTTTCAAATGTAATTAAATAAATATATATTGTTTGTTAAATTAAAAAAAAAATCATTTTGTTTTAATTTTTAAATATAAAATGAAATAAATAATTTTAAATTGATAATTACGAAAATTAAATATTGTTTTTTTAACAAATTAGCAAATTCTAATTTTTTTCCTTTTAATATTTTAATTAATTTAAAATTCTTTAATTAAATATTATTTGTAAACTAATCTTTAATTTTTCAGGTGTAATTAAATAATATTTTATTCTTTTTTATTTTAATATTTTTCTTTTATTTTAATTTTTAAATATCAAATGAAATAAACAATTTTAAATTGATAATTATGAAAATGAAATGTTATTTTTTAACAAATTAGCAAAATTCTTATTTTTCTCCTTTTAATATTTTAATTAATTTAAAATTCTTTAATTAAATATTATTAATAAATTAATCTTATATTTTTTTCAAATGTAATTAAATAATATTTGTATTCTTTTTTATTTTAATATTTTCTTTTGTTTTATTTTTTAAAAATAAAATGAAATAAAATATTTAAATTGATAATTATGAAAATGAAATATTATTTTTTAACAAATTAGCAAATTCTTATTTTTTTTTCCTATTTTTTAATTAATTTAAAAAAATTAATTAAATATTCTTTGTAAATTAATTTTTAATTTTTTTATATCGTTTATTTAACTTTCATATTTTCCTGTTGTTTTAATTTTTTATATGTATAATTAAATAATTAATTTCAATTTATAATTACGAAAATTAAATATTTATTTCTTTTAATTTTAAATTCTTTAATTAAATGTTCATTGTAAACAAATATTAATTTTTCAAATTTAATTTAATAATATCTATATTCTTTATTTAACTTTAATATAATTTCAAACACGTTAAATATAATTTGTAAGCTAATCTTTAATTTTTCAAATACAATTAAATAAATATATATTGTTTACTTAATTTAAAATTTTCCTCTCGTTTTAATTTTTTTATAAAAAATGAAATAAATAATTTTAAATTGATAATTACGAAAATGAAATATTATTTGTTAACGTGTTAACAAATTCTTATTTTTTGCCTTTTAATATTTTCATTAATATAAAATTCTTTAATTAAATATAATTTGTAAACTAATCTTTCATTTTTCAAATATAATTAAATAAATATATATTGTTTACTTCATTTAAAAATTTCCTTTTGTTCTAATTTTTATATAAAAAATGAAATAAACAATTTAAAATTGATAATTTAAAATTATTTTACGTAATCGAATTTTTTTTATATAATTAAATAATTAATTTCAAATATTAAATATTATCTTTTAACATATTAGCAACTTCTTATTCGTTCCTTTAAATGTTATTAATAATTGAATAAATCGAATATGAAATAAATATTTTACGTAATCGAAAAAAATTATATAATTATCAATTAATATTATTAGATTTAAATATTTTACATTAAAAAATAATATTTCATTTTCATAATTATCAATTTAAAATGATATATTTCACTTTTTATATCAAAATTAAAAGAAAAGAATTTTTTTTAAATTAATTAAAAAATATATATTTATTTAATTACATTTGAAAATGAAAGATTAGTTTACAAATTATATTTAATTAAAGAATTTTATATTAATGAAAATATTAAAAGGAAAAAAAATAAGAATATGCTAACCCGTTAAAAAATAATATTTCATTTTCGTAATTATCAATTTAAAATTATTTATTTCAATTTTGTAAAAAAATTAAAACAAAAAGAAAATTTTAAATTATGTAAACAATATATATTTATTTATTTACATTTGAAAAATGAAAGATTAGTTTACAAATTATATTAAAAGGAAAAAAAAAATAAAAATTTGCTAACACGTTAAAAAATAATATTTTATTTTCATAATTATCAATTTAAAATTATTTATTTCATTTTTTATACAAAAATTAAAACGAAATGAAAATTTTAAATTAAGTAAACAATATATATTATTTTTTAACGTGTTAGCAAATTCTTATTCTTATTCTTTTTAATATTTTTATTAGCAAATTTCTATCTTACGCGTTGTCCATCCTCACTAAAGTGACGCAAATCAGTGTCATTTACGTTTTGTTCAACTTAAACAAATAATTCACTTTAATATCGGATTTAACGTTCATATGTTGAATTGAAAATGGCAAATGATCTTTGAATTGAATTTTTAGTACCATATCTTATCAAGATGAATCAACGTTTAGCTTGTTCTATATATCAAGGTACTCAAAAGTTGTGTCGAAACTCACAATGAAGATTCGAGCATGTTAAGGGTCAAATAGATATAACTAAAGATCAAAAGGAGTGAAAACAAATCAATTTTCCACCGTAAAAGGATGTCCAAATTTTTAGTTGGAGATTGAAATCCATTTTTGGCATAGTAAACGTTCGAATTGAAAAAGAGCTATTTCTAGCAAAGTTGTAGCCTTTTGAATTATCTTTCCAACGCCTTTTAAATCGGCTTAATTGGATATCGGAAACAAAAGTTATGATAAAAATACTCAAACAGCCTCAGCTTAACAGCTGACTTTTTCAGCTGTTAACAGCCGAGATTCGACTATTAACAGCCGAGATTTCAGCTGTTAACAGCCGAAATTTCGACTGTTAACATCCGAATTTTCAGCTGTTTTTGCTGATTATTTTTTCGTAATAGTAGTTTTATTTGTTAACTAAAAGGGTAGTATTGTCTTTTTAACACAAACATGTTTTGTAATTGTTTTAGTCACTTAAGGGTGTTTTTGTCTTTTTATAGCAAATGTGTCATTTTGGGATTATTGTCAATTGGAAAAGTCAAAATGGAATTAGGGACCTTTGACTAGGTCATTTTGACAAGTACCCCAAATTATTAATTGAGAGACTTTGCTTTTCCTTGTTCTTCAATTGAACAACAAATCGAGCTTATCAAGATTTGAAATCTTATGGCGTTCAAACATCGGATCGTATGTTCTTCATTGTGTAATCAAAGGGTTCAACGCATCATCGTTATCGTTGGATTTTTTTGTTCACCTTGTTGGGTTTAAATCCAAAATCGGGTTTAATTGGCGTTCTTGGGTTTCGCATCAATCTAGTTGTGGGTTTCGTAGTCACCATTGCTACGAGGTTCGCATCAGAATTAGTTCAGCATGTGGAAGAGTCGAGGATGGGTGTGATAGGTTATGGAGTTTTAATGGACACTATATTAGTTGTATTAAATAAGTCATCCAACTTTCCCGGACCTGGAGATACGATTGTAACATCACCTCTTACTAGGATATTTACAAAGGAAATTGTGTGGTTATAGGATGAATTCAACAACTTCCACCTCGAGGACAATGTGGATTTTGGGGCAGCGGGGTAATTGATAGACCCTAATTAAATAAACATATCCTAAGGATCAAGAAGATTGGAAAAGAGTGGGGCTGCAACAAACTCTGTTAGAGGGGTAGAATGGGGAGGGAAAATCACGTACTAGTAGCTTATAAATAGGGAAGAGTTGGAGGAGAATAGACAGTGAAGTCATATTGTATTTCTTTTGTTGCTGTAATTCAAAATTCAATCATTACATAAATCTAATTTCTATCGTGTTCATTTGTTTCATTAAATCCACAGGTGGTACTTATCATTTTCCTCATCCATGTCCGTAGTACAATACTATTCTTTGAAACGATTTTCAGTATCATATGGTAAGTTATCTAGCCAACTTCAATTGTATATATGGTTAGTCATTGTGCATGTCATACATGACATCTCGACTACTGTTACTTTCGCTCGCAGCTCTTTATTTTGTTGTTGTAGCTACCATTGCTGCGTGGTAGGGGAGCACGTAGTAAGAAAGATGATTAGTATATTGGACTAGCATCTTTAATCATCTTTATTTTGGCATTCAGCAAGTATTGTTGAACTCTACTTTCAGAATTTCCTGTGTTTTTCAAGATTATTAAACGAGACATTCTATCTCATCGCGTTAGATTTTTCCCCCTTGCTTAGTTAAAAAAATTGTAGTTGCCTCACTCTTGCGAGGTTGGGTTGGCATATCAAACATTATCTGGAAGGTGGAAGGAAAAGAGTACATTTGGTTTCCTAACATCTGTGAATATGGTCCATAGGGTTCTCCATTTTTCTTTTATATTCTTCTTTTCAATTGTGTAGATGTGCAATATTCCCAAGAATTGAGATCTTCCTTTATAATTTGATATTGAAGATCACCCTTTATCTATTCTAGGGTTTATCATTGCCTCTAATACTCACGGGACCCATCTGAATAAAAAAGTAAAAAAAAAATTTACCCAGTCCCCCTCCCACCCTTGTGAGTGTTCTGTGAGGATTTTGATATGCGTATTGCAGATAACCATTAGGCAAAAGAAGGACCAACCAATAAAGCACGTACTATGTTGCATTAAATAATTACTTTATTCTATTTGTCACTCACAACGTAGAAAGATATCGTTAGAAAATCCTTAACCTGGCCAAATAAATAGGATTTGAAGTGCCTCATAAAGACAATTCTACTACTTGTGTGTCAAAGCTGACCAGAATTACATTTCATACAGTATTATTTCTTTTTGTTTCGTTTACTATTTGCAAGTTTTATTGAACGGAATCTGTCCGCTTCGAAGGCAGCCTTCAACTTCAGTGATATTAGAGTGGTTAAGTCTTGTTTGGCTCATGTATATAAACTATTAATAAAGCTCAAGCCAATTTTATACTCATATTTTGAAGGATCTACAAGCTCTATACAACACTCAATTCTACCTACTCATAAGTTATAAACACTTTCCTAATATGCCTGAGGAAAGGAGCGGTCATATCCTATTTCTTCAACATTATCTGCAAAAAAGACCCGATTAGTGAACTTGTCCACCCATGAGGGGATGACCAATGCCACTCCACCGCAAGTTAAATTTGTCCAGAAAGTGATAAAAGCAATATGGAAAAAAGATTTTAGTGCATTTGCTGTGAAGTGAGATGATTTACATGTGTATATATAGAGAAATAGAGTCGATAGTATGTGAAATGGGTGAGTTGTCATGTCAAATGAATTCTCACATCAAGTATGATGTTATATCAAGTATCATGTTCACGTCCCTATGAGACTGTATTAGTTTGTACCCGAATAAGTTGGCTTGCGTGGGGGTATGACATAGATATGGAGGACTTGGCTACTCACCGGCTCATAGCCAAGGTCGAGATCTGTCAAGATAGTAAGTACGTCGTTTCTCGCCGCTAGCAACTGTGATTGACTCAAATATTTGTCATAGTCCTGCTAGTCATTTGGAAAGGGCACACCATTTTCTTACCAAGTCTAATAGAACTGTCTTGTCACATATATACCTTTAGAAATATTGGTGCAACGAGTCAAGAACTTGTGAGAAAAAAAATTAATACAAATTCATGTAACATTTACAAATATTACTAGTGTTCTAAAACGTATAAAGCGTAGTTAGACGAGGTGGCTAAACTTCCAAGTTTTACGAGCCTGCTACGCTTCAAATAATGTTTTTTTATTTTTAACATTATTTTAAAATTTTAATCATTATAAAAATTATTTAGAGTATGTTTGAGAAAATGTAGAATGCATTTTGGAATAGTAGATTAACAGAGAATGTGTGGTTAAAAAAAAAAGTTTTGGATTTGCTGTAATATTATTTTATCGAAAAATGTGATTTAAAAGAAGATGGAGAAAAATATATTTTGAAAAAAAATGGGGATTAAACAATGGCTTAATAAGTTAATAATTAAAATAATATATACCAAACATCTAAAATTATAAAATATCATATTTACTTAATAATTTCAAACTATTTTTTATAGTTTCAACTTTTAATTAGACAAGTTTTACTTGAATTTCTAACGTGTATTCATTTTTGACTTTTGTACTGATAATGCCCTCTCAAAACTTGAAATTAAAATCAAATAAAAGATTTTTTTAAAAAATAATAAAATAATAAAAAAGTTAATAAAGCGCCACTGGATGCTCATTAACAAGGCGTGATGTTTCGCCTTAGCATCGAGCCTAATTATCATTTAGACGAACTTTTATGAATACCGACAAGAAAAATGCTAGATGTACATCAAAATATGTACATCAAGGTGTACATCACCTCACATGGAGGGGTCCACTAGAATAAAATATTCAAGTGGACCCCTTGCCCATGTGAAGAGGGTGTACACCGTGATGTACACCCCGATGTACCTTTAGCATTGCTCGACCGACAAATACATATTAATTTCCTAACATGGGAAGCAAATTTAAAGTGCAATTCACTTAGCTTAGCTTAGCTTTATCGCCAACAACGTCGTTATCCGCGTGTATATGACGAGGCGTGATGGATTCCCAATTTATAATAACGTCAAAAAATAGTCCTTGGAACCAGGAGTAAAATGTTTCAACACTCACTGAACTTTACCATGGTCACGACTTACTCACTGAACTTCAAACTGCCTCTAAATGGTCACCGAACTTCCCTCCGTTGCACCACGTTCACCACTCAATAAATTCTGTTACTACCGAAGCTGATGTGGCGGACGGAAATCACGCGTGGCACGACTGCCGTTTAAAATCTTGGACACTCAGCACCAAAATCATCCACCTCACCTAAAATACCCCACCACACGTGAACTTCTCACCACTCCCCGTTCAAAATCAACCCACCCGTGAGAAAAACCCCCAAATCCCTCCCGTCTCCTTCCCCCAACCCTAAATCCCCACCGTCCGATTCGACTCCAATTGGGCTACCCCACTGCCCTCTGAACGGAAGAAAGGTTCCCATCGTAAATTCACAACGCTCACATGGAGGGACCACATGGAGGTATGTGTTCCCATTGTAATTTCACTCCGCATTTTGTGTTGTGCGCTGTCTGCCACTATAAAGGAAAGCATCCACGTGTGTAAAAAAACGGTGGTTTTGTTTCCATTGTAATTTCACACCGCATTACCAACTGTACGCCAATTTTTGTGGGTGATACTTCAACTGTTCGTTAACCACGGTAGAGTCTGCTCTGGAACAAAAGCTAAAAAAAACGAACAATCTGCTCTGGAAGTTCTAGGCATATTCTCCAGTCTTATCTCCTTGACAATTGTGTTATTTTGTCTTTTCTTTTTATCGATTAAGTTTAGTGATTTATCTGTCATCTTCGGCTGGGAGATCGCAGATTATTCATTATTGATTTTCACTTGAAATGTACAGGCTGCTCTCGAGACCCGGAAGATTCAGACTATATTACCTCTGCGAATGATTTGGAGTCTGAAGATGAGAACGTCACTGCAGGGCTTGAAGTAGGAGATGATGGGGATGGTGAGCAAGACCCGGACTTCATTGATTCTGATCGAGATGTAGATGGGGATGCTGTGATATTCGATCATGATGTAACTGACAACGATGATCCAGACTTTGTTGCTTCTGAGAATGAATCGGACTTGCAAGATGACATTTTTTACGGTCGTAATGTGACAGCTGGGATTGAAGTTGGTCTGAATATTAATGAATTAGAGCAAGAGAACCAGTTACTGAACACACATGAAGATGAAGGAGAATTTGAAGCTGATGATAAATTGGAGTATCCGTCTTCCGAAGAATTGGTTTCTGGTGATTCATCGAATGAGGACGTGGGCTGCAAGTTTCCAGAGTTTTCGGCAGAGACTCAGATGAGCAATCCACGGTTCGAGGTGGGACAGCTATTCAGGGATGTTGTCGAGTTCCGTAAAGCAGTAAGAAATTACGGTGCGGTGAATGGCTATAATGTTAAATTCAAGGCAAATGATTAGAAAAGAGTTCAAGGTGTTTGCAAAGATGGGTGCAAATGGAGGATTTGGGCATCATATATGGGTGATAAGGATAGGGTCCAAGTGAAGTCATACATTCCGGACCACACCTGCAGTCGAGAGCGATACAACAGGAATTGTAATTACAATTTCTTGGCGCGACGTTATATTAACCAATTAAAGGCTGGCCCGGAATGGAAAACGAGGAGCATCATTGCCACGGTTAAAGAAGACTTACGGACTGAGATTAGCAGGAATGTTGCTTGGAAGATGAGGAGATATGCAAGAGAATTGCTGCATGGAACTATTGAAGATCAGTTCGCAGCGTTGAGGTGCTATGGTGCTAGTATTTTACTTACAAACCCAGGGTCCACTGTCGTCATAGCTACGAATACTCAACATATATTCCAGGGGATTTACATCTGCTTCGAGGCTTGCAAGAGAGGTTTTGTTGAAGGTTGTAGACGGGTTATTGGGGTTGATGGGTGCCATTTACGTGGAATCTTTGGTGGTATACTGCTTACTGCTGTTGGACACGATGCCAACGATGGTATCTACCCTGTTGCTTATGCCGTTGTTCAAAAGGAAAACATTTTAGCATGGCGATGGTTCATGACACATCTGGCTAATGACATTCAAATTGGTAATGGCAAGCAATGGACGTTTATGACTGATCGACAAAAAGGTCTCCAAAACGTCATAAATGAGAAGTTCCCTGAGGCAGAGCATAGGTTTTGTGTGCGCCACATGTACACCAACTTCTTCACAGCAGGGTTTAAAGGGAAAACGTTGAAGGACTTTCTATGGAGAGCTGCGAAGTCAACAACTATTGCCGACTTTATTCATTGGATGCATCAGATTCGTAGTGTAAGTGAAGGAGCGTATGAGTGGTTGATGGAAAGGCCTGCACAAGAGTGGAGTAAGTCACATTTTCCGGTGTTCTCAAAATGTGATGTGTTATTAAACAATGGCTGCGAGGTGTTCAATAAGACGTTGTTGGAAGATCGAGAGAAGCTTATTCTATCAATGCTTACTTCAATGCAATCGACGTTCATGACTAGGATACAGAAACGAAGGGATATGATGAGGAGGTACAATGGCAGGCTGTGTCCAAACATTAAAAAACGTGTTGATAAGCTTGTTGAGGCTTCAAGAGAATGCATACTACATCTGTCGGGAGGTCCTAAATGGCAGGTTGATTGTAGCTATGGGACGTACGTTGTTGACCTTGAGGAAAGAACATGTGCTTGTAGAAGATTGGAGTTGACTGGAATTCCTTGCATACATGCAATGGCGGTGATACGAGAATGTAGAAATGACCCAGAAGATTTTGTAGACACTTGCTACTCTGTTGACGCATACCTACGTTGCTACAACAACATCATGAACCCAATGAACGGCAGAATGCTATGGCCCCAGGTAGATGGTGAGATTATTATTCCACCACAGTGGAAACAAACTGGAAAGGGCAAGAGGCAAATGAAGAGGAGAAAACAGGCAGAAGAGATGATTGTGCATTCACAGGGTAAATCATATGTGAGGAAGGAGGGTCAAGTTACAATGACATGTTCCATTTGCCGCCTACGTGGACACAACAAACGTTACCACGATAGGAATGATGCACCAAATAATGTGAGTCACATTGTTTCCTTATAGTTGTAATATTTTCCAGCATTATGTACAACTGAAGCTCACTTGATGTGTACTGCAGGACTGGTTTGAAGGAGATATAGAGCCAATTGAAGTCCGAAGCTCACTTGCTGTCACCCCAAGGGTAATCTAATACATCTGTCTCCAAAACAATAATATATAAACAGATATTTTTACCGAAACTAATGCTCTTTGTCGTTCACCTTAGGGAAAATTGGCTCCTGCTAAAAAAAGAAGAGCATCTTCCAGCAATGCATCAACCACAGTTGAAATTACTGGCCAGAACATGGAGGCTACGGTAGAGGTTCGGGAGAATGTGACAACATTGGAAGATACGGTTGTTGATTTCCAACAACTTAACGAGAGTGAGTCCTCACAATTAAGGGCTGCTAGAGCTGAAGCTCGACGAAACTCCAAGATCACCACTGCTACTTCTACACGGCGTGTCTGAAGATCTGGGATTGTCATCAACTGCTTTTACTTTTGGATGACTTCATTGTTAGTTTTGTGATAGGCTGAATGGGTAGTAAATACAAGCCTTCAGTTTTTTTTTTGGTTGAACGGCATATGTTTGTTAAGAGATCAAACTGAAAATGATACTCATGTAATTTAGATATGCAATGCCGTTCAATTTTTTGTGAAACCTGTGACCAGCAAACTTGATTCCTAAGTGAATTGCAATGGTGTTCAATGTTAATTCTTAAGAGTTCTGTTTATTCAATTTTCAGTTACACAGGATTGTTTCCTTATGACTACTGGTGCAGAGTTCATAAACATTTGTAAATGGTATTGCTGGAGTTGTAGCTACAGTTTTCAATTGCATTGGTTATACAGAATCAACTGTGGTTCTACACTTCATATTGTAACACAGGATGAAACACAGAAAATGGACAGGAAGCACTTCATATTCCATCAACACAGATGATTTCTGAACAACGAAAATCCCAAGATTTAAACAAAATTTCATTCAAAGAAACACCAACGCAGAATTGTTTACATGAATATAAACGAATCACAGTCTTGCCAAATGAGCAGTACAGGAAGAGAAATTACTTCAATTTTACAGTTCCTGGTCTAGCCAAAGGAACATACTACAATACAGAAAATCCCTCAAATTTCTTATCACTGACATTTTCCCTATCCTTTCCCATTGTCAGGAAGCAAAGAAATTTCGTCGCCTTCATTGCCCTCGATGGTGTACAGTGGAAGTGAAATAACTTCGGGCAGAAACCCTTCGTCGCCTTCTACTGCTCGCCTTCAACTGCTCGCCGTCGACTGGTATTACGATGGGAACCTTTCTTCCATTCAGAGGGCAGTGGGGTAGCCCAATTGGAGTCGAATCGGACGGTGGGGATTTAGGGTTGGGGGAAGGAGACGGGAGGGATTTGGGGGTTTTTCTCACGGGTGGGTTGATTTTGAACGGGGAGTGGTGAGAAGTTCACGTGTGGTGGGGTATTTTAGGTGAGGTGGATGATTTTGGTGCTGAGTGTCCAAGATTTTAAACGGCAGTCGTGCCACGCGTGATTTCCGTCCGCCACATCAGCTTCGGTAGTAACAGAATTTATTGAGTGGTGAACGTGGTGCAACGGAGGGAAGTTCGGTGACCATTTAGAGGCAGTTTGAAGTTCAGTGAGTAAGTCGTGACCATGGTAAAGTTCAGTGAGTGTTGAAACATTTTACTCTGGAACCAGCGAATAGGGGACACAGAACTTGGGCCATGTGCCACCACCAGAATACACATCAAATGCCTCCTCTACATTTGGAGGACACCTATATATATATATATATATATATATATTTGTATATTGTAAAACTGAAAAAGAAACCCTTCTACGCTTCCAAGATTTGAGCAAGAGAGTAGAATATAATTTCGAGAGAGAGAGATGTTAGAAGGGAAGGGTTTGATTGAGGATACAGATATGCCAGTGAAGATGCAGATCCAAGCAATGGCTTCTGCTTCTCAAGCTCTAGATCTCTATGATGTTTTTGACTACAAATCCATTGCTGCCCACATCAAGAAGGTGATACTAACACTTAAATATTTTTTTTTTTTTTAAATTACAGAATAAGCCACTTACAGGTACTTTTAAGCATAATTAAACAGTGTATTTTACTTTCTGAATCTTGTGTACAAGTTGATGAGATTATTTATGATTGGCAGGAGTTTGACAAGAGATATGGGAATGGATGGCAGTGTGTGGTGGGATCCAACTTCGGGTGTTTTTTCACTCACAGCAAAGGGACTTTCATATATTTCACATTGGAGACTCTAAATTTTCTCATCTTCAAAGGTGCTTCATCTCCATAGAAGTATTTCATAGTTTGTTATGGATCGAACAAACTCGACAGTTCAACAGAATGATTTTAGTTCCTTAGTAGTGTCCATCTTACCAAGCATGTTGTTTAGAAATTTCTGGTTGTAAATGAGTACTGTAATTCTTGACTTCAGAAGCAGCTTTTCCAATGCTCTCTCTCGTGTTCTGTTGCAAAAATAGAATGTGTTTGGTTCCACTGATTGAAAATTTAATTATGTGAAATTACACCTAAAGAATGAATATAAGTTTAGCACATTTGATTGAAGATCCTACCAAACTTCAAAAGCAATTGAGCAAATGCTGTTTCTAGAATAAACAGGTGTGCAAAGTTGAAGCACCAAAGAATCTTCATAAACAATAATTAGAGGCTAAAACTTATAAGAGGTTTGTTAATGGTGTGCAAAATGCTACTTCAGAATGAATAAAATCTACTCAAATCACTGCAGTGAATAGAGGTTTGTTTAGAAAGTGAGCCTCCAAGTTTGCAATGACTAGATCAGCCATGACTTTGCTGGTTTCAAAAGTGTCACTTCCTACATGCGGTAGAAGAACAACATATTTGAGTCCAAGAAAAGGTTCGGGTTCCTCAGGCTCGTTTTCCAACACGTAGAGTCCAGCTCCAGCTAAACGGCCTTCAAGTAATGCAAACACAAATTCGGATTCATCTTGGTGTGCACCTCGTCCAATATTGATGAGAACTCTGTTTGGTCCTAACGCATCACCTTTTGATTCACAAATGTACCGGGTTTCTTCTGTCAAAGAGCAAGCCACAATGAGGATTTGACAGTTAGCAGATAAACCGATGTAGTATCTGTAATTTGTAGCTGGTGATGGAAACCGATGGTGCAGCCAAAGGCTTCGGCTCTCTTGGCTGTGACTGAACAAATCCTGCCTGCTCCAACTGTGCCAACTGCTTAACCATTGAACTGAAAAATGGAGCAGTAAATAAGAAAACAGGATCAGGTAGATACGTCATGGAATGTTCAAGAAAACAGAAAGTAAGAAGCTCTAACATTATAATGAACCTGAAAGCATCAGTTAAATTCTATCAAAGGTGGAGTTTTAAGTGCACGTTTGGCACATGGGACTGGAAAGACTACGGACTTTTTCTTTCTTAAAAGCAGAATTTGACTACAATATTCTGTGAAATAACAACCTGCTTGATGATTTGTAATGGTGACACATTGTTCTATTGCCTATTATCTACAATTCTCTAAGCTTTTGTAGTCAAACCCAAATTTCACTTCCTCAGAAACCATGAATCTTTTTCATCGCATGGAATTGGACTTTGGCATTTCATCAAACATATTGAGCGAAGTTTTCGTTAAATCTCGGAACAGTAAAAACACAATTACGAATAAGCAATAATATGCATAAAATTATACTAAGAGCCTGTTTGGTAGGGATTCTCATTTTCTACAGTAAATCAATTCTCATTTTCAACTACACATTTTTCAATAAAATAATATTTGCCATCACATCAATAATTTTTTCTTCTTTTTCAACCACACATTTCCCATCATATCACTATTCAAAATCAATTCTTCCCCCAGAAAATCCCTACCAAACAAGCTCTAAGTATGAGAATTCCCAATTCATAAACCGAGGTAATACATGAAAATGACCTTTACACTGTAGTGTATTTCCAAAGTGACCTTTGACTAGGAAATAGAATTAAAAAAAAAAAAAGTCAAAATATAGGTTAACCTGGAAAAAGCCAAAAATACCCTCACTTTGTCAAAAGAAAAATTCCTCACAGCCGAAAATATTCCACCGACTCCCACCGACTCTCCTTTCAAGAAAGGATCTCATCGTCGATTCTCCTTCCACTGATGTCTCACCGATGACTTGAAAGGTTGGTTCTTGTCAACCTCATTTTCATAGATGAGTTTTTCATAGATGTAGTTCGAATTTCATTATCGTTATTTAGTTTTGTGTGATTGTGGACTTGGTTTAAAAGTATTTGAGGCCATTTGTAGAGTTTTAGGAGCTTCAACTCGCTGGAAATGACCAAAAATGACCATTTTCGGCGATTCAACACAGCCGGCATCGCTGCCGGCTGTCATGCCGGTTGTGTTGAAATTTCGACTGTTAACAGCGGGTTTATGAAACCGGCTGTTAACAGCGACTTGTTGATCCGGCTGTTAACAGCAGGTTTAATAAACCGACTGTTAATGGGCCGGGCTTCTGGGCCGGCTGTTAAAGTCGGCCCATATATATATATATATATATATATATATATATATATATATATATATATATATATATAATTTTTTTATAATTCAAGATAATAAATGGTATAATAATTAAATATTATAATTAAATACTTAATTTAAGAAATAGAATATGAAATAAATAATTATAGAATTAAATATTTTACGTAATCGAAAAAAATTTATATAATTAATTTTAATTTGATAATTACTAATATCGTTAAATAAATCAATTTAATTATTAAATATTATATTTTAACATATTAGCTACTTATTTGGGTTGAAAATATTTTACGTAATATGAAAAAATTTATATAATTAATTTTAATTTGATAATTACTAATATCGTTAAATAAATTATTTTAATTATTAAATATTATATTTTAAAATATTAGCAATTTCTTATTTGGGTTGAAAATATTTTACGTAATCGAAAAAGAAATTTATATAATTAATTTTAATTTGATAATTACTAATATCGTTAAATAAATCATTTTAATTATTAAATATTATATTTCAACATATTAGCAACTTCTTATTTTTTCCGCTAAATATTATTAATAATTGAATAAATCGAATATGAAATAAATATTTATAGAATTAAATATTTTACATAATCGAAGAAAATTTATAAAATTAATTTTAATTTGATAATTACTAATAGAATTAGCAAATTCTTGTTTCCTTTTATTTTTTAATTTAATTATTTGTTTTGTGTAGTTGTTACAATTCGGTTCACTTAATTTTCTGAGATTATGCTGTATTTCATTATCTTATATTCAAAGTGCAGATATTTAATAGTTTTTTTTACAGCATGGACTATCACTTAGACCCGACATTGATACAGATGCCTGGCAAGGCTACCTGGAACAGTAACCTTGGCAGTTACACAGTTGTGTTGGAGTTGTTGGATGAGCAGTATGCAGATATGCTTCGACGTTCGTTTCTTTGGCCCCTGTACGAGTTGAGAGATGTACAGTTCTCGGGGCAGATCGTCGATGCCCTACTGTATCGGTTGTGTAGTCCAGTCGACGACGATGAACTCCACTTCGACCTCGGGGGTAAGGTCGCCAGTTTCTCCATGTTCGATTTTGCTCTTATCACTGGATTGAAGATTACGGGTGATGATGCAGCTCGTGCCGATACTCAGAGAGGCAGACTGCACGATACTTACTTTGGGGGACAGGGGACAGTGCTTCTATCGGATATGATGGACGCGATCACGAGGTGTGACCATATGTTGGACAGACTGAAGCTCGGCCTGGTCTACATCCTTGAGAGCGTGTTGCGATGTCACCATCGGAGGACGGGAATCGACCTATTCCATATGCAGATCCTCGACGATCTTGAGGTCTTCAACACATATCCGTGGGGCCGAAGATGTTTTGAGGACACGGTGCACGTCTTCACCAGATCACACTCGAGGCCGAAAGGGACCATGCGTAAATACGATGCGTACGGATTGCCCCTTGCCATGCATGTAAATGTTTAACATAATTTATTATAAACATATTGTTTACAATAAATATGAATATAATAATTGTATGTATTGCAGATTTGGGCGTACGAGGCGGTCCCCCTCCTAGGTACCCAGTTTGCGAGGCGAGGGGAGACACGCTACCCTCGGATGCATCATTGACGAGTATCTCGAGCAGAGGGATGTCCGATTAGCAAGAAGCTATCAGTTCTCCTCGACGACCTTCAGGTTAGATAATATGATAACGTGATCATGAACTGGTTAGATACATGGTTTCAAAATATGATGACGTGATCATTAATTAGTCGAAATGTTGGTATGCCAGCTTTAAGTCATAAAGGAGTTGATGCCATCGATGGAGGAGGAGGGTCGTGGATATGTGCGAAAATTGGCCGCTCCGCACGATGAAGCAGACCGGGATGATGTACGTGAATTGAATATAATGTTTTGATTACAATTTTGTATCCGTTAGCCGATTTTTATTAAATATAACTATTTTTAATATTCCAATTTGTGTAGGAGCGTGGTCCAATAGATCGACGATCACCTCCTCCGAGGGTATCTCCGCTGAGGAATGCATCACCGTCGCCTCCGAGGGCATCACCGCCTCGGTCGAGGGCATCACCGTCGCCTCTTAGGGCATCACCGTCGCCTTCGAGGGCCTCACCTCCACCAAGGGCATCACCGCCACCACGAGAATCACCGCCTCCGATCAAGTCACCTTCTCCACCGTCCACTGATATGTATGATCCCCTGACAGTATTTATAGCCCGCCAGATGGACGAGATGCGCCGAGAGTTGGTGGAGCAGATGGGAGAGATGGCACGTGATTTTAAGGGACGGGTCGATAATTTATCTAATGACGTTGGAGTTCTCCGTCGCCAGGTGGGAGATCTTCAGGATGAGATTGCAGCCCTCCGAGGCGATATAATAGGTATGGGAGGGTGTGACGGAAGGGGGGATGGGTGGGGTAATTTCTGGGCGGATGATGCTACGTGGGCTTCATTTCTTTTGTCCCCAGAGGAGGTGGCCGCCATGGGGGGTAGGACGGAGGGTGTGGCCCTGGAGGAGGAGGTGGTCGTGGTGGGGAGCCCGGAGGGGATGGCCCCGGAGGAGGGTAAGACGGAGGGTGTGGCCCCGGAGGAGGATGTGGTGGTGGTGGGGAGCCCGGAGGGGATGGCCCCGGAGGAGGATAGGACGGAGGGTGTGGCCCCAGAGGAGGATGTGGTGGTGATGGGGAGCCCGGAGGGGATGGCCCCGGAAGAAGGTAGGATGGAGGGGGTGGAGGACGAGCATACGCTTGACGTGGCAAAGGGAGAAAGGCATGCCGTTGACGCCCCGGAGCAGGTGGTTGGCAAGAGGGTCAGGTTGCCTTTGCAGTACGTCATTTCTCCCTTCACAGTTGAGGCAAAGAGGAGGACGTTCGTCGACGGGACGTACCCCAATCTATTTCGGGAGGTAGACGCAGTCAAATGGAAAGCGTTTGAGACGGAGTGGAGGACAATGAGGCCGGGGTAAGTATTTTAAAATTTCAATAAATAATGCTATGCTAACTCATCTATATCTTTTTTAACATTTGTCTTATTTTTTTTAGACATAGCCGCATCGTTTGGGAGAGGACGATCTCAGATGCCTATACATGGTTTCACGACATCACCATGGCGGGAACGTGGCTCGCCAACGATGTAAGTGAAATAGTCATATTGTTGTTTATTATGTATACATTATTTTTTTGTTTCATAAAGTATATTTTTTATTGGTGTTTCCTGATATAACACCTCGATCTGGTCATGGAGTTATTGCGAAATCGAGCTCGACGATATCCGCGATCATTCGACATGCCTGACCGACTCATACTGAGCATTGAGTTTTTTGGTGCTGTTACCATTGAGCATCAGTCGCTGCAACGTATGGGTAGTGAGTACGTAGGGATGGCAGTGGGGCGGGTGCGGGGTGGGGCACCCTCACCCCGCCCCGCCCCACTGTGCCCCGCCTCGCCCCGCCCCATGCCCCGCCCCGCCTTAGACGGGGCAGGGCGCGGGGCGGGGTGCGGGGCGGGGGCTTGCCCCGTTTATTTTTTTTTATTTTTTATTTTAAATACAAATTCAAAATTTTAAAATTCAAAGTAAATAATGTTCAAATTAACTAGAAACAAACAATGTCCAAAATTAAACATTTGCAAGTATAATTACATTGTAACTAAATTTCATTTCTTTATCAAAAATGTAATATTTTTCCATCTTCATAACTTCATTCATCGGCAGAGTTAGAGATGACACAAGATGGTTCCTGAAAAATGAAAGAAATATTATACTCAATATCATCATAATAACTATGATTAAAATTTATATTATCTGATAAATAAAATTACCTCATCATCAATATCCTCATCATTCATCTTGGAGCAACATCCAAAATATGTAGATGGTGCAGAATTCGCTATTAATAAAGTAAAATAATTAGTAGTAAGAGAATTCATAAAATGAACAATATGAAAGCAAATTTTTATAAACATCGTACCATGAATATCGGCCCATAACCAATCTTGAGTACACATTAAAGCCTCCAAAGTTTTGGGGTGAAGCCTATTTCTGTGTGGACTAATAAATCTACCACTAGTACTGAAGGCAGATTCGGAAGCCACTGTAGATACCGGGATAGCCAAAATATCTTTTGCAATTTGAGATAAAGTCGGATATTTGATTGCATTTACTTTCCACCATGTCAATATATCAAAATCATCCAACCGAGGCAATATAGGCTCATCCAAGAAAGATTCAAGCTCGGTTTTCATATTGCTAGGAGCTTCAACATTGGAAACAAATCTATAAAAACCCGCCATGCGATCTGATTTATTATTATCACTTGACGTCTCTGTTTGACAAGAAGAAGTAGAAGGCTGAGCTGCAGACCCACTTGAATCATTCTTTTTCTGATAATCATGCACCAACTTGCTACAAACTTGATAAATTTTTTCAATCTCACTTGCAGCGTTGTAATTAAAAATACGAGGATAATAATACTTAACTAACATCATCTTATACCTTGGATCCAACACTGCTGCTAGAGCCAAAACTCCATGAATATCGCTCCAATACTTGTTAAACTTTTCCATCATACTGGTCGCCATCATTTGAATTTCCACATAAGGAGATTCAAGCCACTCATACAACGATAGTTTGATATCACAAATATTTGCAAAGAAGAGATTAGCAGTTGGATACTTTGTCCCAGAAAACAATTCAGTAACCTCAAAAAAAACCTTTAACTTCTCACATATTTCTTTTGCCAAATCCCAATCACCATCACTAGGCAAACATTTATACTGCGACTCCCTCTGTTTCAAACGAGGAAAAACATCCTTATAAATCAAAGCAGTACGAAGCATCAAGTATGTTGTTTGGCAAGTATCTTTTTTCAAATTTAATGTTGTTTGGCAAGTATTATCATGACGACGGAATACACACCTCTTCAAATGATCATGCAAATGCTTTGTACCATTTTTTGTTTCACCCCCTAACTGTTTTTTGCAATGATTGCATATAGCCTTCCATTTCTCACCAATTTTTTGTCTTTTGTAGTGCTCCCAAACAGCTGAAGTAAATTTCCTCCTTCCGAAAGATGGTTCTCCGGTATCACGCTCCTCATCACTTAGGTTTATTGGCCTTTCATTTGCATTTGGTAACGGTTCAGCTGGATCTTCTTGCGGGACATCGCTCACCGATATATTGGTCGTGCTATCTTCCTCACGTATTGGTCCTAATCCAATACTACCAGCACTAGTTGCACTACTTGGGCAAGACATCTGTGCAAATAGTTCGAGGGAATGTGTGATTGAAAATTAAGATCCCAAGATATAAAAGAATTATATAACTTCATGATTGCAAAAAAGCAGTTCAACTCTTGTTAGACAGAGAGAAACATAGAATTATGGAAGATTGTCATCTTTACGTACATCAAAAATATTTAAAAGCATCGATAGAGATGGAAAATCACTTGGTACTCCATACTA
Source organism: Fraxinus americana (assembly GCA_035079005.1). Classification (NCBI taxonomy): domain Eukaryota; kingdom Viridiplantae; phylum Streptophyta; class Magnoliopsida; order Lamiales; family Oleaceae; genus Fraxinus; species Fraxinus americana. Next base: position 32,813,795 of record CM068706.1, on the reverse strand, counting down.
GTTAAAAAAAGCTTATTGAACTAGTATCCAGCCAAAACGCAAATTTGAACTTAGCTCATTGTTCAAACTCACTACACATTTTATAAGAATAAATATGTAATTGTGTACATAAATGACATTTACGCAATGAAATTGTATGGTAATATTAACTTATAAGATTGCACTATTGCAGATTCATTTAAATACTAAAAAACCATAACAGTTCAAAATACAAAGATAATTTCCGGAAAAATGCCAAAACCTTTGATTTTTGTTTGGTCAAACTGAAAAGTATGACTTTGCCAATTGAAGAAAGCAAATATTAGTTAACCGACCAGCATGCATGATTAATGATATGGATTAAGTCCTGAACTGATATTACACTTTTAAGGACAGAAATAACGATTTTGGCTTCACCTGATTTTGTGTAGATTGATTAATGATATGGATTAAATCCTAATTCCGTGTTCAAGAGCAATAACAATAAAAACATCAATCAGAGATTCAAAAATGAGCAAAGCACTCACAGATTTGTGCTGATTCACCCTCAATGAGTGAATTGTCTTCTCTACAGGTTCGGCCTAATGGAGAAGAAGATATCAATGTCACCGGCCAGCAAGCCTTTTTCCAGTTTTCCTTCACAAAACCTACTGGTATGAAGAATAGAAGATTTAGGGTTGCCTCAGTTGCGTGCGGGTTGTCTCGTGTAATTGTGGTGTTGTAATTTAAATTTTTTTTTTATATTTCTTCACGGGTCGGGTGCGGGGCAGGGCATCCCCGCCCCGCCCCGAGACCCGAGACGGGGCGGCAATACTCGTCCCACCCCGCCCCGCCAACCCGTCGGGGCGGGTTTTTTTCACCCCATTCGGGGCGGGGCGGATTTTTTTGCCATCACTATGAGTACGTGCTGCCTAAATATATGGCCGAATGGGTCGTATAGATGTTGCCAAAGCTCGGAGGAAAGGCACGAGAGGCTTGTACACATATATTTTTTCCAGTGATCGTAAATCATCATACTATTGCCGTGGAGATTGTTTTGTCCGACTCCACGATGTATGTGTACCACTCCAACCATTCATGTCTGACACAGGGTCAGCTCGAGCAGCAGTTGGAGCCATTGCAGTGATCGTTCCGTTGATGGCTGCCCGAGCGGGTATTATTGTTAATAACAGGCTAGCCATCGTACAGGATCAGACGAGGATGAGACAGTCTCGATCGTAAGTATTTATATTTTGTTTTTAACTTGGAAACTTAGTTTTTATCTAAAACGTTTTTGAACTAACACGTTTACTATTCAATTGTAGGGGCGATTACGACATTCTTGCAATAAAGTATATCGAATTTTTGAGCATAGGACATAAGGTTGATGGAATCAACCAAGCATGTATACAAATTTGGAGGAATAAATTAGCGGCTGATTTGTACGAATTCGAGTGTGATCCGTAAACAATGTACATTTAATTATTGATTCATTTATTTAATACTTGTAAATATTGTAAAAATTGTATAATTTATTTTATAATATTGTACATTTAATTTTGTTTATTTATTTGTGTATGATTTATATAATTTATATAAAAATTGTATAATTTATCAAATTAGAAAATAAAGTTGCGCTAAAATGATTATCCAAATATTGTTCATTTAACAGCAATACTAATCGTCATGCAGGGGAATCTGATTTGTACAATTTTGGAGAGTATGACCAACTGCTTTACATCTGCCGCAACGACACGGTCGAGGAAACTCTCCAGTAGAGGGTATTCTAGAAGTTCGTGGACGCCCGGGCCACGCGGTTCAACTGCTAGTGGTGACAAACTATTAAGCAGGAGAATATGGTCAGGAACTTCCCACTCAGATTCGTTCGGTAGGGCAAATACAGTCTCAGCATACGCAGCTCTCCAATATTCAGCCGTGTAATAAGGAGAGCATAATGTTCTCGATGCAAAGCCTCTGTTTAAAGCTACCGCAATTGCATGCTCGCATGGAAAACTATCCAGCTGAAATCGAGCACAGGAGCATGTGTTGTCAGTCAGGTCCACAATGTATGCCACATGACGTGCACATTGTACAGAGAAGCGAGACTCGTCTAGCGGTTCCACAATCAACCTCCTCGCAACCTCTGCTGCCTTGAACAGTTTATCCTCTTGAGCCGGGGCTAGCCAGCTCGAACAGTTCTGCGATTCTTGACGTCGTTCATGAAATCACTGCTGCAGCTTGGTACGGATGTTCTCAATCATTGCGAGAATTGGCAACTCTCGATCCTTCTTGAACAATGCATTCAGAGATTCTACATTGTTCGAGTCATCAAGTTGTACCGACGTCCTGGAAAATGTGATCGCGCCGAATATTCTATCCCCATTTTTGTAAGATAATCCCATGCCGGGAACGACCTATTTCCTATCTCGACCATAAACTTATTACATTTCTCGACACTGTAAGTTTCGGCCGCCCTCCTGAACAATGAAACGATGCCTTAGCCCCGGTATCTAGTATTCAGATTACCCTGTATATGGTACATGCAGTACCCATGATGTGCCTCTGGGAAAACTTCGGCGATAGCATTTATTAGAGACCGACTCCGATCAGTTACGAAGGCAAGATCCTCGACTTCCATGATCACTTTTTTGAGCTTCGTAAAGAACCAACGCATTGACAGATCATTCTCGCTGTCGACTGCGCCGAATGCAAATGGGTAAATCTGGATGTTGGGATCTTGACATGTAGCAATAATCAGCTTTCCCCCATATCTCGATTTCAGAGTTGTACCGTTGACAAATTATGGCAGTACCTGGCCAATTTAGCATAACTCTCTTCGGGCGAGCCCATTAAATCTTCAAACGCGCATTCTTTGGCCTTCCAGGCCTTCGATAGCTCATGACCACTCCGTACTCTCGTCGGACGTCTTTAATTGTGTCCGAAAGTCTGTAGATCATTCGTGGGTCCTGATACTTGTACATTATCTATCGACCAATAAACCATGCCCGAGCTTGTCTGTGATTGTTTTGATGAATCCCCAATTCGCAAGTATGTTCCCGTGTATACTTGCGAACTACAAATGACTCGTTCATATCCATCTTAGTCGCTCGCAACCACCAACAGCAACTCTCGTCGATGCAAGCAAGTGTCAACAAGGATTTGCTTGATATCTTTACCTTGAACTCAAAATTGAATTTCAATGATAGCTTGTGCAACGCTGCCTGCAAATCTTTCTTCATTGCAAACAGTTGCTCAACGTGCAAATCTTCATCATCGGGAATCACGCGTGAAGAATTAGATGAAGGTCCACTCGTTCCGGCCCCTAAGCTCCCACCCAGCTCATGTCTCTGACTAGATAAAGTAATTAAATCCTCATTTGTAAATTCATTTACATTATCGCTGTCCTGAATTACCGATTGAATTATGTGCGTCGCGGTGATGTCACGATGATGAACAATTGTCTCGGGAATATTAGCGTCATCCTCGTGAGCTATCTTCACTGTATCCCAAAAATCATTTGCATTATCATCAGCTCCATCCGAATGTTCATTTCCACCTTCCGCATCGTCCTTCATCACTAAAGTCACGTAAATCGGTGTCACTTGCATTTTGTTCAACTCAAACAGATAATTCACTTCAATATCAGATGTAACCTTTAAAGGTGGAATTGAATATGGCAAATTCTTTCTGAATTGATATCTCAATACTATATTGTATCGAGATGAATCGACGTTCAACTTGTTCTGTATATCATGGTATAGTTCCTCGTACGATGTAGTCTCTGTTATATGTGTTGCCATAATGCCTTTTATATTATTCGTCCATTTCCATTCCCATCGATTATTTTCACCCAATTCAAAGTCACCAAAATGACAAATCAGGAGTATAATCATATCTATCAAGCATAGAAACAAAGAATTTATAAACGGAAATATTCAAAAATTCGTCTGTTAACAGACGAATTTTCTTCTGTTAACCGACGAAAATTCGACGTCTGTTTAACAGACGAACTTTCATCTGTTAACAGGTTGTGGTCCATATCCACAGCCGAAATTTGTAAATGTAATCGAAAAATTAATGCAGATGAATTTTTTTCTTTCATGCTTAAAAAAATTAAACATCTGTTAAAATAGTTAGATCTGACATAACCTATGTCGATCTTAATTTATCGAGTAAAAACATACCATTTAACGAAAACGAAGTTAAAATATACGTAAATATACTTACCAAATCGAAGTATTTGATCGAAAACAATTTTTTTCTTCAACTATCGATCTTTTTTCAGATTTTCAGAGTAAAGAAGATGAGAGAGCTTTTATATGTGTTTGCGCAGATTTTGTAATTTTAAGTAGGAACCGTTTGATTTTTATTTGTTAACTAAAATGGTAGTATTGTCTTTTTAACACAAACATGTATTGTAATTGTTTTAGTAACTTAAGGGCATTTTTGTCTTTTTACAGAAAATGGGTCGTTTTGGAACTATGGTTAAGTGTAAAAGTTAAAATGGAAATAGGTCCCTTTGATCAGGTCATTTTTAAAAGAACCCCTTCATAAACCTTAGTAGTCAACTCTAATCGCCATTTTTCCTGGAGCCATTTCTCACAAACCGTCACATACCCAAAGCCTCCTCAAAGTCACCAATATCAACCCAGTAGCTGTATCAGCAACATCTTCAGTTAGGACAATCAGGCATGTTTGTAACTCTGATTCCTCCCTTTCTTTTTTTCCACTTTTTTTTCACATTTATTCAAACCAAGTTTGTCCACTCCCACGCTGTAACTCGCCACAATTCCGAAAATGTAGCAGCGCGTCAATGAGGCCCATCTCTTGATTTAGAACCCGATAAGCCATTAGATATTGAAGACTGACAGTACAGGTTTTCAACTATGATACATGAAGTCATGAAGAAAACAGTGAATTTCAAGTTGTAATAATGAGGTGTTTAGAGGCCTTGGGTTTAAGAATAAACTCCTCATTAAGGGCTCTTCCGGGATTCTTGCTTTTCTGTTATTTTTGCTGAACTTACTTCTATAGTTTCTCAAGCATTGAATGCAATCTTCAGCTTCAAGAATAAAAATTTCACATTTCAAATGAAAGGATTCCGTGATAAATGAAGAGAATAACAGCAACTTCCTTTGATAAACTAATTCACCAATTTCAGGAGGGGAGTAAAATGATGATTAATAGCAATAAAAAGATTACACTGTGATGACAAAATCAAACCACAGGTGTTAACAGTGTTTTGTTTGCAAAATGAGCTTCCAGGTTCCCAAGGACAAGGTCAGCCATGGCCTTACGTGTTTCTATCGTGCCACTTCCCACATGAGGCAACAAGACTACATTATCGAGGTCAAAGAGCTGCTGAGGTACCTCGGGTTCCTTCTCAAACACATCGAGTCCAGCACCACCCAAACGGCCCTCCACAAGAGCTGATACCAGTTCTGGTTCATCGACATGAGGGCCCCTTCCAATGTTGATGAGAATTCCCTTTGGACCCAAAGAATCAATTACTTCACGGTTCACAGTATGACGTGTTTCAGGAGTTAGTGCACAAGCCACGACCAGGATGTCACAGTTCAAAGCCAAGTCGATGACACTCGCATGGTATTTGTAATTCGTGTTTGGTTTCTCTGATCTTGAGTGGTAACTGATGAGGCAACCAAAGGCTTCTGCTCTCTTAGCAATTGCTAAACCAATTCTTCCCAGTCCAATAATTCCGATTGTTTTACCACTGAACTGCAAAAGAAGCTAGAAATGTTGAGGGCAGGTATCAAACTTAAATTATGTAAAACAAAAAAATAATAATAAAAAAAAGTAACAAATGTGAAAGGAATTTTCAAATTGTGAGTCACATAGCTATATGAACTAACCAACATGCACACACGAACGCACATTGGCTCATAGAAGACTAAAAAAATTAACCTCTCAAATATGAAAAGGTGTGGTGCTTGATTCTCCCCTGAATGCAAACATAGAGAAGAATCACTGGCGAACAACCAAAAGATGATGACCAATTCAAAGACATAAGGAATTCACAGGTTCCAATTGAAAGATAAATGTACAATAACTCCTGTAACCTCCTGCTTCAACCAAAAAAGAAAGAAAGAGAGGAAACTGAACAGGAAAAGTCATGGTACATTCTAGATTTATGGACATACAACAACAGAACAACAAATAAAGCCTTATGTAGGCTCCATGAATTAATTTTCTATAAACATCCTCTCTTACCCTGGGGCTTGGGACCGACTTTGAAAAACAAGACAACAGAATTCTTCTTTGTGACTATTTAAGCAAATCTACAGGCTGTTTAACTAGATCATTGAACGTGGGCGAGTATTATTTAGTAAATTGTACTACTAAGCCTCCCTCAACTGCAGAAATCCAAGTCGTCTTGAGCTAAATTTAATGATCCTCTCCTCAGTCTTTATCACAGGTTGTTGATGCCCGATTTATCATAGGATACATAAACATTTACCCTGCAGCCATTAATTTAGCTTAAATGTCAAGTTTTATCATTCAACAGCAAAATCATTACCATCCAATTATCCAAAACTCCAGAAGATAACAAGTATGCACCTTTTTACTCTCACTTAAACCAATCCAAAAGCAAATTCGAAACAGACTTATTCAGTGTCCATTGTCCATAACCATTAAACAAACGAAAAAACGAATACCAATCACAACATTTTCTACAATCAAATGAAAATTCACATATTCAAAAATTCAGTCTTTAACCAAGAAATCAAAATTTACCTTAGTAGTCAATTTGAAGTCACCAAGTTTCCACAGCCCCTTTCTCACATGTTTATCACACTCGCAAATTCGCCGGCAGACTGCCAGCATCAATCCGATCGCCAAATCAGCCACATCCTCCGTCAAAACATCGGGAGTATTTGTAACTCTAATCCCCTTCTCCTTACATTTGATCAAATCAATCTTATCCAATCCCACACTAAAACTTGAAATTATTTCTAATTTCGGCAAGGCCTCGATCATCTCGGCGTCGGCTCCGGCAGTGGCGGTACCCACCACGGCTCGGATTGACTCTGCGTGCTGCTTCAACAAGTCCTGTCTCTTCGGGTGGGCCCACAGTTTCAAGAGCTTGAACCGATTGTCAAGCTCTTGTTCAAGGTAAGAATTCATTGGGCACGTCAGTAGAACACCGATGTCCTCCATTTTTGATACGGCGGTGGAGAAAGGCGAAGGGAAGATTTTTCTGGTTGGGAAATTGAAGTGACGAGAAAATGGGATTTGATTGTTCTTTATAGAGAAGGAGTGTGCTGTGCGAGTGGGGGTAGGAGGTGAACGGCTGAGATACGGCGATTCTCGCGAATCGGGCTAGCATTTTCTGAGAAAACAACGCTGTCAATATTTACGACGATTGATTTGTAGCAAGTGTGTGTAAGGTTTAGAGCATCTCCAACAGAATTTCTATTTTTAAAGAGCATATTCTATCATTTGGAGAGTATTTATAAATTTAAAGAGTTAAAATCTTGATGTACTCCAGCAAGCTCTTTATATTTAACACTTAAATTTACTATTCCCAAAAAATATTTATTATTTTTCTTTATCTTTTATTTTAATTAGTTTTTCTATAGATTATTTTATTGCTTTTCTACATTGAAAATTGAAACTTTTTGAATGCATTTAATTATAGAGAGTGGGTTTGGCTCTCCAAATTTGGAGAGCCAAACCCACTCTTTAAATTAAAATCTTAATTTAAAGAGTCTATTGGAGCATGATTTTACATGTTGACTTTTTAAAATAGAGAGCATCTCATATTTAAAGAGTCTGTTGGAGATGCTCTTAAAGAAAAAAGAACAAATTAGACTTTTTGGTATCTTTGAAATGGCCAAGCCGCCAAGAAGACAAATCCAAATTGATTTTCTACATTCAACATATCATAAATATACGTACGTTAAAAATGAAATAAAAGAACAAGGCCATATTTGTTTTTTATTGAAAATGGATGAAATAAAAGAACAAGGCCATATAAGAGCATTTCTAAGAATATATTTTATAATTTAGAGGATATCTATAAATTTAAAGAGTGAAATATTTTAAATATTTCAACAGCCTCTTTATCTTAACAAATTAATTATACTACACCCAATACATATTTAATATTTTTTCCATCTTTTATCTACACTAGTTTCCTCCAAATTATTATTTTAATTTCTTATATTTTCTTTGTATATACTATTAAATGGATCAACATACAAAGGGTTGAAAATTGGGATATTTTAAATATACTTAATTATGAATATTACCGTTTTATAACACCAATTTTAGTACTAATGCGATATTGAATGAGATGTATAATTAAATGAATTACTTAATTTAAAAATTCATTAAACATATCACTTAACACCACATAAACAGATATAGTAGCCACGGGCTGAATGGGGTGGGGCATGATGGATCGCGTGACCCACCAATGTTTTGATTTTTTTGATTTTGATTTTTTTTTTTATGAAGAGGGTTTTATTTTTTCGTTACTGAAAATCTTTTCTTCTTTTTCATATGTTGTTTCATGATGTTTTCTTTCTCTTTACTTGGACAGAAGTCACAAATTACATAATAATGGATTCAAAATGTATATCAATCTCCAATGAGTGAAGCATATATATCATTTTAATATCTTAGTTCATCCATCATTTAGTTTTTATATTTATTTTTCCTTTCGTTTGTTATGAAAAATATATTGATCAATTCTAATTTTTAACGAATGCCATATGTCAATATTTCTCACTTGCTCTTACAGAATCAAGGTTGAAAAGATTGAAAAAAAAAAAACTAGCCATTCACAACCACTAATAAAGGATTCCTCAAAAAGTTAAGAACTAGTAAAAAAAAATTAATAATTTCTCTAATGTTTAAGAAATTGTCACCTTGAATTTAAAGATTATATGTGGAGAAATTGTATCATAATGAAAGCTTCTTCAGTTAATTATCTCTTCATTGTTAATTTTTTTAGGGTGAAATATGATGTTGGTACTGAATTATCTCATTTCAAAGTTAAAATTATTAGATTTTACACTTATTTATTTAAATTATGTTTTCAACATTCCCTTAAGTTCAAGTCTAATTTAATTTTCTTCATGATTTGATTCGTATGTGATTTTAATTAATGGTTGGCATAAAAAATTGATCTCAAGATTTTTGTGTACTTTAATATTTCATTGAATTATCTCATCTAAATACTTAAATATTGAAAAGAAGCAAATTAATATTTTTATGTTCTATGTTTAACGAGAATTATTTCAGTAGCGAACTAAGAAATTTTGATGAAACAATACATAAATTAAATGACTAAATCATGTCAATATAAAGTCCAAACACCCCGTACAATAGTTACCGACTTTTAGATTCTCCAACCTGCTTTAATTTCTTATGAGCCACCAAATTTTATTCGCTACAATTTCATTTTTTCAAACAAATACTTTTCAACGTAGGTTATGCAGCAGTTGAGTGTTTTGATCTTAGTCCTTGTTTGGTTGCCATTTTTTCTAGAAATACATTGTTTTGAATAATGAATTTTTGGATAATGTGTGGTTAAAAAGCAGGAAAAATTTTGGGTTTACATTTAGAATATTTTACCGTGTGAATGTGTAGTTAAAAATAAGTATGTAGAAAAAAAAAGATTTTGAAATAATGGAAGACAATCAGGGGCTAAATATGTATACTACATTTTAAATAAATTATGATAAACTTCAATTCCTTCTATGCTTGAGGTTTATAGCTCTTTGCTTAATTTTCTTAAGAAGAAAAGGTGTCATATTTGCCCTCGAAGTTTTGGAGATTTTGCTTTATGATACATTAGTGTGGTATTCTTTTATTATTTATTTTTCTAGTTTCAAGCCTAAGAAAAGAATATTTGAAGTTGTAGTTTATATTAAACTTGATTTTCACAATTGTTTTATAAGTTTGATTGTATAGAGAATTTAGTCCCTATTTTAGCTAGTAATAGTTAATAATCAATTTTCGATAAAAAGAACAAATAAAATACATGAATTCATTGGATTGAAAAATCTTCTGATTTTTCATTGAATATCCATTTAGATATTTAATTTCGCGTCATTATTAATCCAACGTTGGTCCAACTGGTCATGCCAAATAATAAAAGAACTTCTAATTCAATATAAGATACGATTCAATTATTTAATTTCGAAAAATATGATTAAATATCATATAATCATATGATAATCAATTAACTAGACAAACAAATCAATGTCAACATGATATTCAGGGATAAAGACAAATTCATAAATTACATATATAATATATTTTTCAAGATAAGTGCTACTTCGAGAGCACTTTGTATTTTGCTATTGCTTATTCAAGAGCAATTGGTCAATATATTTATGAAATATTGAAATCGAATTGTCACGTTCTTTAGGAACAATAACATATTATTATTTGAAATAATAAATTGTATAAAAATTTAATCTTCAAGAGTAAAAACACAATTTTTAATTATGTTCTTATGGAGCAAGTAAAATCTAACCAGAATACTAATATCTAATTATGTATGCAAAAGAATGTACACGTAAATAAATGTAGTAATTTAATTAGTGATTTTACATAGAATCGATCAATATTCTTTTGAAATATTGAAATAATAATATCATGCTCTTCTAGAGTATTAATATTCTTTTTTAAAATATTAATAATGTTGGACTATTTTAGGAATATTAACAAACTATTATTTAAAAACATTTAGTCTTCAGGAGCATATTTTCTAGAAAAATGTTAATATTTGCAGCTTTGTGGTTCTTCGAAAATACAACAAGACATATAGTTTTCGAAATATATGCCACTTCGAGAGCACATTATATTTTGCTATTGTTTCTTCAAGAACAATAAATCAATATTCTTTTAGAATATTAATTATAACATTGTGATACTTTAGAAACCATAATAATTTTATAATAGACAAATATAAGAGCGATAAATTCATAAATTATACTTCGTATTAAAATAATAGAACGTAATAATTAATTGAACGATAAATATTGCTTCAGGAGACATACTTACACGTGCAAGAATATAAAACCATTACACATAATTACACACATTTCCTTTTTGTTAAATGGCGTGCTGATGGGATAGGAAGAATGAAATAAATGGAACCTATAAAGAGTAGAATTATGATTCACTTACAGAAGCAAAATTCACAAAAATCCAACTGATACTCACAGTAGGGGTGGGTGGGTTTTTTTTCCCAATATTTTACTCACATGAGTCCCACCCACATGTGAGTGATCTGTTGGATTTCTGGCAAATCCATTTCTGTTCAAATGGATTTGCTCTAAAGAGATGGTTCAAGTCTTCAAGAAATATGAAACCACTGCATACAATTTTTTTATTTTTTATTTTTTACAAGCAACTAAAATAATTCCTTCTAGAACAATGAAAGAATAATATAATATTTTTCTATAATATTGATTTGTATAAAATTTTGATTTCTTCGTTATACCAAAATAATATTCTTTTTGAATATTTTTGTAGTTGAGTTGTGTTTCTTTTGGTAGAAGGTAGATATACACTTTCATTAATTTTGCAGTCGTAATTAAATGCTTTAACTGTTATTGAATGCTCTTAATTAAGGGTTACCATATTCACATGGAGATACAACGAGTTGGATTGATTTGAACTTGAGAGAGATAAATCAATTGATTTAGAAAAATTCGATCAAGTGCACATAATTGATTGTTATCAGAATTTATTGATTGTGAATATGAAAATAACTATGATAAACCCGTCTAATCTAACACTTTTCATGCACAAGTAAAAATTTATGAGTATCCTCCATTCAAGTAGTGACATTTATGAGTATCCTGCTCACTCAAGAGGCAAGATCTCTCCTCATTCAGTTGCTTGAACAAAACATCAGTTGCATTTTGCCCCTGAAAAGCTATTTATCTGCAGGCGAGAACAAGATACATTATCACGTTATCTTGCAGGGTTAACATTTCATTAGAATAATTCAATGAAGAGGCAATATATAATATTACTACACCATAGATAAGGATGTAAGGACTATGAACACCACATATCTCCATATTGGTATGATATTGTCTACTTTGAATCTAAACCCTCATGAATTTGCTTTTGGGCTTTACCTCAAAAGGCCTCAAACCAATAGAGATAGTTGTCCATCTTTATAAACCGATAATCCTCCCAACTTCTAACAATGTGGGACTTTGGTCGTATACCCAACAATCCTCCCCTCGAACAAAGGACCACTGAGCCTCCCCTCAAATGATCGTCCATCTATCCACCCTCTACCACCTAGAATTCACCACTCCAATGCGTTGGAGACACACGCCTTACATGGAATACCACCTCTCTTAAGAGCTTGCTCTATCCAGATCAACTCATCTTCACCGTGTTGGGGTCAGGACACGTCCATGAAGCATTCGAAGCACACTGCTTGTCCAATAGAGCTCATCCACGTATCCCATTGCGAGCAGACCGAGGCTCACCACCTTCGTTCGGCATTTCAAGGAATTCATCCACATGGCTAAGTCTGGGGTTTGACTTTGATACCAAATGTTGACAAAAAGAGAGAGAGATCTGAAACAAAAGACAAGATTTTAACCATACATTTTCTATCAATATACTATTCAAAATGCATTCTTGACAAAATTGAGGTTCAAACAAGCCCATAATATTAAAATTTGTGCTCTAAATAAGTAATAACGCAATATTCTACTAGAATATTTATATAACGTGGGTTGTATTTTTTCGAGAATATCAAAACCATATTTTTTTAGAATAAATATAATTGAAGTTATGCTTCTTCAGGAGCATCAAATCAATATTCTCTTGGAATACTGAAATTATTGTATCATGTTATTAAGTAATATTCTAAATATAATTGAATTTATGCATCTTGAGGAGCATCAAATCAATATTCTCCTGGAATATTGAAATTGTAGTATCATGTTCTTTAGTATTAAGCAATATTCTTTTAGAATATTAATAATATTATACTATTTCGGGAACAAAAACATGATACATTATCAATTTAAAATTTATGAAATAACATTAAAAGAATTATTTAATTAGGTTAAAGAAAAGGGAATGGTACATATGACTTTGCTATTATAAAACTAATTTTGTAATGGCAAGTTGAATCTGCATGCAATACTATTATGGTAGAGTTGTATTTTAAATAGTACTATATTAAGGCATAAGTTTCTCTACGGCTGCCATGCAAAAAAAAAACTTGAAACGAAAAGGAAGGTTTAGCAATTTCTTAAAAGTGGACGTCAATAACTATACAACTTGGGAATAGAGTACATAATTGATTTCTTAAAAAAATTATAATGACTTTTCCATGATTATGCATATACATAAAAAGAATAATTACCTTTCGTCGAATTAGTTTGTGATACAAAGATGAATTGAAATTGAAATCATTTTTGGAGCACAGATGAATTAATCTCTTTTGCTAAAGAGTAATATTATTTAGAGTCTCTCATTGCAACAGTCGCCCTACATGACATATACATGGCAAATAGTTAAATCAGGTCCTTTAAATTTTGCCCTTGTACTCGAGCTATGTTGAATCATAGACTCGAACCTTACATTTTGTGTACTTCATACGGTCTACTTTACTCTATATGAAAGCAGGATCTGGAAAAGTATATGCAGTTTAATTTTTCCATTTTCCCTGCTGAATTTTCGTGCACCTAATTTTTTAATCTAATTATTGACTGGTGAAAACTTAATCATGTCAATTAGCTTAATTGTGTTGAACATAATCTCTATGTTGGCAGAAGATTATGAGTCTAACTTTGGACATATCAGAAAAGTAGGTTGAATCTTTATCCTTTGTGTAGTTTTATTTATTAAAGGTACTATTCATCTGATTAAGTCCTGAGATTAAATTAATCATAGCTAATGGCCATCTGGTTTGAAATTAAACAGAAAATAAGAATGTTTATGATCTTCTTTATCTTTAGACTTTAGTGTAAGTTTTATTTAATCAAGGTACTAATCATCTGATTAATTATTGAGATTTAAATAATCGTTTCTAATGGTTAAGTAGGACAGATAGGGACCCAAATACAAAACAATGAAAGTTACGGGGGTGACCTCATTTTGCATGGACCAGCTGTTTTCCCTGGTCAGATGTGGGTTTGCTTATGGCGGTTCGATTGCACTAAAAAAAAAAAGGAAAATATTTTGTTGTTATAATACTAAGACACGTAGCCCATACTTGATCCACATTAAAACTTTTATTATCATTCTTCTACTTATTTTCAACCACACATTCTTTAATAAAATAATATTTTTCATCACATCAATAACTTTTCCTTCTTTTTGAACCACATATTCTCCATCAATTTACTATTCCAAAATAATATGGCTCAAACACGCCCGTAGGTAGGTTTTTTTTTTTTCCTTTCAATTTTTGTCTTTTAAGTTCGGTGTATTTTGGTCCTTTCAGAGGTTACAGCTTTCAAGACGAATCGAGCACTATATAAAAATTTATTTTAGGTCAAATAAAGTGTTACACACGAAAGGGAGACGATATAGAAAATGCTAGCATTTGAATAACTTAGAGTGAAGATAGTTGATTCTTGGTGCAAGAAAATCATTTTTTTCTCATTTTTCTTTAAACTCGTTGATGTAGCAAAAAATCCTTTCATGCTTTTCTTCCTTGTTGATGTCTAACTAAAACAATAGCTGGGACGAACGTGTAACCTAGTTTCGAACCTTAATTTCAATTATTATGTTTTGATATTCAATTAATGTTTGTAAATTGTTTTTACTTCTATTCTTCATGGAAATAATTGGCCACTTTTTTATTGATTTGTGAGTAGTAACAAATCAAGAGGTAAGTTAATTGTTTAGACCATGTAGAAAAAGTCAAAATTTTGGTAGAAGGTAGATATACACTTTCATTAATTTTACTAAATGCTTTAATTGTTATTGAATGCTCTTAATTAAGAGTTACCATATTCACATAGAGATACAGTGAGTTGGATTGATTTGAACTTGAGAGAGATAAGATAAATCAATTAATTTAGAAAAATTCAATCAAGTGTACGTAGTTGATTGTTGGTGATTTAGATTAAGAAAATGATAATTTGAACCCTCTAAATTCACTTTACTACGTATTTAAACGTCATTATACACTTATAATTACCACACAACAATAGACGAGTATCGTCGTTCTTAACCGAATTTCCTTGCAAAGACGTTTATCTCATATATTTATAACCGTTATAAATATTACTCTCATGTTGGTCAATCTATTAATTTTTGTACACTCACGTTTCTTAACTAACGTGTGATTTTAGGTAAGGATGAGGATGCATTTATACACTTTCCACCTTGTAATGAAGTCATGTCATTCGCCATAACTCCTACAAATAAGGAGCAAAGATACGAGGAATTACACATTACATACATTCTTTTTCTTATAATTTTACATACAAATCACTCTCAATCTTCTTCTCTTACTAATTCTCTCACCCGAATTGTCGCGGGAGAAGAGCCTCCTCACTTCTTTACAAGCTTTAGACAGTCAACATTACCATTAGTGGAGGAGAAGAGATAACGCGAGTATTAATTTTGTAAGTACTTAACTTAATACAAATACATTAGTATATCTTGTGTACACAATCTATTGGAGTCAACTAAATGAACTATACGAAGATAGCACATTTCATGTTAACTCGACCTGAATTAAGTTGGAAATCGAGTTGAAAGAATAGGTTTTTTTTTTTTTTTTTTGGGGAAAAATGTACTTTATATTTTCATGTAATCGAAAAAGAGACTTGATAGAATTTCAAAACAATACCTTTCTTCATTTATTTTGTGTCATAATAAAATAGATACGCCCACAATGGACCTTCAAAACAAAAGCACGACCATCCAATTTGAGGAAAAACTGACAAGCCAGCAAAAATCGAAATTAATCAATTACACAAAAACCAAAAGGAAAAATAATTACTTATTTCTTCATTGTCTATTCATTCAATCTCAAACATGCACCCCACGTTCTTCCCATGTCTCACTTCTTCAGAGACCTTGGGAAAAAATTCCAAGCCATTTCTCAAAATTCCCACATCACATTGAACCTCTGGTTTTGTGAATTTTTTTCTCCATTTTTGAGAATTATTCCTTCATTTAATTCCATATTCACTACGCTTGAATCAGAAAATGGTTCGAGCGATGAAGGAAGATGATCAACTAATGGAACAGCAAAAAACCCGATCAGGCAGCGATGGAATGAAAGAGAGGCAACATTCAGGCAAGTCAATTATAATTATCATTTTTCCAATTTTTGAAAACGTTCTGACGTTTTGTTCATGATCCGGAGATTTTCATGTTGTACGCATATTGAAGATTGATACATTTAAGTCGGGGAATTAAGATGCCGCTATGCATTCTGATTACAGAAGCTTGTTCATATGAATATATTAAGTCGGCTAAATGAATCTTTATCCAGATTTGTTCAAGGTCCAGCTTCAACTTTTAGACGAGATAGTATCATAGCGAATGTTTTGTCGCATTGTCAGCCACTATGAAATTGTACATATAGTGATGATAAAATGAATCTGGGCTTGCATGTATACATATTTTATGTTGTTTACAAATGCCTCATTAAATTTTGGCTATGATTTAGATATGGAGCAAATGAAGGAAAAGTTTGCAAAGTTGCTTCTCGGGGAGGATATGTCCGGTGGGGGAAAGGGTGTTTCATCGGCTTTGGCACTTTCGAATGCTATCACGAATTTAGCAGGTATTTGGATTTTTTTTTTTTAATCTTACTGATGTTTGAACAAATACTAAATTAAGATTTGTTCGTCAATTTCTTTTGTCTTGAAGGAATTTGTGCATAAGAAATTAGTCGAATGACGATGTATTGTTACAGAATTTGAATGTAGCACAAAGTTTTTTTTTGTATTCTTCGTAATTCTATATTTTCCCGAGCAAATACAGCCTCTGCATTTGGAGAACAAAAGAGATTAGAACCCATGGCACCAGAGACCAAAGCAAGATGGAAAAAGGAAATTGACTGGCTCCTATCTGTCACAGATCACATTGTCGAATTCATGCCTTCAAAACAAAGGTCGAAAGATGGAACACAAATGGAGGTAATTCTCTCTCTCTCTCTCTCTCCCTCTCCCCATCGTAATGTTTCCCCAAGGCATATTCATTGGAGCAAGCCTAGTTATGGACCAAACGTTCTTGTGTTTATAATCCATTTTTAAGTACGCAATGTTTCTCATTCTTTATCAGATTATGGTGACAAAGCAACGAACAGATCTCCAAATGAACATCCCTGCCCTACGAAAGCTCAATGCCGTGCTCCTAGTAAGAGAACAAATCACCTTATGTTTGGTTTTTTTCCGCGTTAGAGTTCATTTCTTTGGCAATGGTTACTCAATTTCATAGTGTCAATGATAAGCAGGATTGCCTTGATAACTTTAAAGACCAAAACGAGTTCTACTACATAAAGAATACCGATGGAAGGACAGACGATAAATGGTGGATTCCTACTCCTAAAGTTCCTCCAAATGGCTTAAGTGAGACGACGAGAAAGTGGCTACAGTCTCAGAAGGATTCTGTAAACCAAGTACTCAAAGCAGCAATGGCCATAAACGCTCAGGTGTTGTCGGAAATGGAGATTCCCGAAAGCTACATAGATACTCTCCCTAAGGTAATAAAAAAACCTTAAAATTTTATCGCATTTCTATGTTATTAGAGTAAGCGTTTATAGCGTGTTTGGAATACAATAATAGACAACACAATAATAGCTTATTTTTCATGACAGAATGGGAGATCAAGCCTTGGAGACTCGATCTACAAGAGCATCACGGATGAATACTTTGATCCAGATAATTTACTTTCGACTCTGGACTTGTCATCGGAGCATAAAATCCTCGACTTCAAAAATAAGATCGAGGCTTCTGTGATAATCTGGAAAAGGAAAATGAATGCTAAAGATAGCAAGTCTTCTTGGAGTTCAGCCGTGAGTTTGGAGAAGAGAGAACTTTTTGAAGACAGAGCAGAAACAATTATGCTCATTCTAAAGCACCGGTTTCCTGGAATTCCACAATCTTCTCTCGACATCAGTAAAATCCAATGCAACCGAGTAAGAAGTTCTTTCAATCTCACTTAACTCCTTCAAAGTCACTTTTTTCTGCAGAAATTAGCACGTAACTTATGGCATATTTGGCGGGGAAAATTGAGTAGTGTTGGACAGTATGAAAAGAAGAAAGAAAAAGAAGCTCAAATCTTGTTCATAATACTGTTGTCACCTATCTAGTAGTGTATACCAAAGAGGAACTTAGTGTCCATTTTGGCTAAACTTTTCATCTTTGCTCGGTCTTGCAGGATGTGGGACAGGCTATTCTAGAAAGCTATTCAAGAATAATTGAAAGCCTAGCATTCACAGTGTTGTCGAGAATAGAAGATGTCATGCAAGCCGACTCTCTTGCACATAATCCATCGAACGGAGAACAAAAGAGGTACCCCTTAAAAGACCCTTCACCTATTACCGTGAAATTTCCAAATCCTAACGAAGAATTAGAGAAAACAAATTCAGATGAAACGCCAACTTCAATGACACTCTTGGATTTCATGGGATGGAATTTAGATCAAGGAGAGTCTGATGCAAACAAAGATGTTGATGCAAAGGTCCCCTCTAAACCGGCTAACATTGTGACGAACAAGAAATTTTCCTACATAGAGAGGCTAGAGAACTTAGGGTGTACAAGAAGTCCAACAGCGCGCCATTAATTGATTCTGTTGCAGAACGAAATCATCAGAATCGACAACTAACTGACAGAACTCAACTCTAGTATAAGAGCTCAGCCCTAATGTACATACACAATTTGGTTATGCCATAGAGGATCTTGTAAAGTTCTAGTGCTCGTTCTGTGAATAGGAAGTATATGCTGAATTGTACTCCATGGATTATATTGTGACTTATTTTGAAACTGAACTTAAGTTATTAGAGACTTTATGATTGAATCAGATACAACTAGAATGGCACTGAAATACGTGTAATAATAAACAGAGCCACGAGTAGATTCTGATATACTTACAGGCTGATGAAATGACAAATTGAACACAATTGATTTAAAAGATTGAAAATGTGATACCGAGGAATTAGATTTTGCCACGTGGCCCGGGCTTGGGTGGAAGTTGTGGGCCCTTTACAATCGGTAGAACGTCTCCTGTTGCTTTGGAGCTCACATAAGCAATGGTGAAGCCACCTCCCAATATCAAAAACTTGAGCAATAGACCTCTCTTGGTGAAAGGAGCAGCAAATGTCTCGAAGAACTTGCTCTGTGATCGTAAATTAATGTCAACAACAAAACTAAACTATAATACTAGCCTGGCACTGAACTTCCAACCACTTCGACACTCAAGATAGATATATATACCTGAAGGGGATTGTATGGTGAAGGTGCATCTGATCCATACAAGTCCCATTGGCCAGTGGTGTTGCCCAAATCCTCCAAATCAAAGTATACACTCTTGTCACCATACTTTGCCACCACAGCACCAGCCCTGCATAACAAAACCATAATATAAGATTCAACACTCCAACTTCACATATTCTAGGCAGTTGTCACCAAGAAATACTCGAGTAACATAATTGTTGCCTTCGAGTCAAAATCATGAAAAATTAGTTCACATACGAATGACTGAGGTGGTTTCAATGTTGTATCAAAGTAGACACAAGGCCGGAGTTCGAATTCATATTAATATACGCATCTCCTTTTAGACGACGTAGTTCAACAAGTGGAGTCGGAAATTGTTACCTGTAGTTTGTGGGCTTAACTTTTAGGGAAGATGGTTTGACATGGAGCTTAGTTCCAGCAAGGGAGCTTCCAGCAAGGTCCTTAACACTTGAGGGCTGCACTGCAGCAAAGGTTGCCAAGGATGCCATTGGGTATGCTAATCAATCTAAATCTAAAATGTGAAGGGCCAAGTTAATAAAATGCATTGGTATTTTGATCATTTTCCAAAGGATCTTGGATTGCCACGTGGCACTCTGGGATTCTTTGTAGAGATTTTGGAATCCCATTAAGGAGGTGCCACGTGGGTTATAGTTGGATAAGCCTATCCCTTTGAGATTATTGGTTCAATTTTTGGCCTTTGGTTGGCTTCATGTGCGGTCCCCAATATTAGAGGTGTCAATCCGGGTGGTCCGGGCCTGGTCGGCCCGCCAACATGTGAGCCCGGTAACGGCCCGCGTGAAAAAAAGCCCGCCCGCTACGGGTTCCGGGCTGGTTACGGGTCGGCCCACAATTTTGGACTACAACCCAGGCCCGCCCGCTGACCCATCCGGGTCGAGCCCATGCGGGTCACGGGTCGCACGGGTCGCGGGTCGCTCCGGTTCGACCCGTATGATTGCATAAATAAAATTATAAAAATATAGAATTTTTCCGGTTTGGCCCATATGGAGAGCAACTATCATTGAAAATAGGATTTTGAGAAGAAGAATCGCGAGAATCCATAATATAGTAGGATTAAAAAATTTAGTAGTGACTAGTGAAAACCGAAAAGAAAGAAATATAATCAAGATGATGATGATATTTGCAATTGAATAATTGTAATTGTAGTAAGGTAGTAACAAGTATGAACTATGAAATATAAATGTATAATAACTAATGAGAGAGTATTGTAAAAATAAATGTAAGAATTTTTTTGTTTGGCTCTCTCCCCCCCTTTTTTTTAATTTTTGTTTTATTTTTTTTTTCAATTTTTTTTACGGGTCGCGAGTTAACGCGGCCCGTGGGGGTGCAACCCGCGAAGCCCGCGGGTTACACCTCCTTGGCCCGTGAACCGCCCGCACGGGTCACGGGTCGGCCCGCGGTCCCGATTTTCACGGGCCGGTTTTTACGGGTCATGGCCGGCCCGTCCGTCTTGACACCTCTACCCAATATTGAGGTCTTTAGTATTTAAATCTAACCTTTCGTTTTAGGTGCACTACTGCACTTTCTTCCTTTTGCATAGAAACTACCCAAGCCTCCATTTGAGAAGAATTTATAAGCGATTTGTTTTATAAATAGATAGAAATGTAAATAAATAAGTGAATGTTACTTGTAAGTCAATTAAAATGTCTAGTTCAAATGAAATGTGTAGTCCCCAAAAATGTGTTGTTCGTTACTACTTTTTCCTTAATTTATGGTATTTGGAACATTTACCTTTATTGCAGAATACCTTCATTCTTTCATTTTGACAGAATACTCCCTCGATGGCCTTTTTTCTTACGGAAGATCCCCTACTATCCAATTTGGTTAGTTTAGGAGTAAAAATAGTAATGATACCAATAATATAAGGGTATTTGGAGCAATACCCCAACGTACCTATTTTGTGTAATACCCACTTAACCTTTTATTATGGCGCAATACCCCTCTAACCCTTCATTTTGGCCAAAACCCCCTAAATTATCCAAACTTCGTGGAATACAACATTTTTATCATTTCTCTATAAAGCATTGTAAAATGAAAAATTTACGCGCCTCTTTAAATTAAAAAAAAAAAAAAAAAAAGAAGAAGAAGAAGAAACAATTGCAGTCAGAAGCCCTTTTTTTTTTTTAAATATGCAAGTGAGTCTAACTAAAAAATATATATTTCTTAAAAAAGAAAAAGAAAAAGTGCATCTTTCCTTTTTTTTTTTCTCCCACATATTGGGAAATATGAACTTTTTCCTTTTTAAAAAAATATATGTTTTTTTATTTTTTATTTTTATTTTTTTAGTTAGACTCATTTGCATATTTTGAAAAGATTTGGGGCTATGACTATAATTGTTTCTTAAATTTTTATTATTATTTAAAGAAGAGGATAAATTCATTATTTTACAAGGCTTTCCGGAGAAAAATGACGAAAATATTGTATTCCACAAAATTTGAATAATTTATGGGGATTTGAACTAAAATGAAAGGTTAGGACGTATTGCGCCATAATAAAATGTTAAAATTTTGATTTAAAATTTTAATCCCACCAAATATGAGATTAAATTTGAACAGATATACATCCACATGCCCACACGTAGCCCTTTGGCCTCCAAGTGCTTCTTACATTGCAAAAAGAGTAGAAAAAAAAAGGTTCGAATGCACAATTGTCTATGGGCTCTAAAATGAAATTTAAATGTTTTACTCGAGTTTGTCAAGTTAAATTTAACTATTACTAATCACTCACTCACTTTTTACACATTATTTATAATCAATCTCAATTTCGTTTGTCTATATGTTTTGTCATTACTCTATTTTACATATTTTGTGTCAATATAAATTAGTATCGAAATTGTAGAGTAAAAAGCAAGGGTGCATTTTGTTTGCGATTTTCAAGTTGTTTTCAGTTATGCAAAACATTGAAAATGTGTTTTGTATGGTATTTCTGCAAATATATTTTCAAAAACAAGATTAAGCCACTGTTTGGTCCGAGTTAAAATTTGATTTTAATCCAAATGAAAGTCAATCAATCAATATTAACCACATTTTTTATGGATCCTACAACTTTTCAACCACACATTTCAAAATCTTCTATCAAAATCTACTAAAAATCTAATTTTAATCCATATCAAACACCTGTTGGATAATTTCAACATATTTAGGGCCACACATTATATATTAAACTGCGTGGTGCTATTATTTATAGGATATTAGTCAATTGAAGTGATCTGTTAAAGATGTATTGTGATTATTGGGTATTAGCTTTCATAGAATTATAGTGTAGAGACCGAAGTATTGTTTTAAATTGATGAGGGGTCAATTTGAAGCAACTGAAGATAGTGACTATTTAGTTACTATTATTTTATATGGTTATTGTCCACATTTGATGGTGTTCTTGAGATTCTCTGCATCCCCATCAACAGAGAGCGAAATTGAAATGAAGATCACCAATCAATTGGAAGATCGTAACTTATTCAGGTTAAGAATCAGAAATATATAGATCAAGTTTTCAGGCAGTCTGTATCTGCCCATGGTTTTGAAAGCTGCAATCGAACTTGATTTGTTTGAAATTATGGCTCTTCAACTGTGGGATACCTTCAAGGATCAATCACAGCAAGGGTTGGTTGGATTAATTTTGGGTTATTTGAAAATTAATTCAGTTATTTTGTACTTGATTCTTCATGTGAAACTATTTGAATTTTTTTTTATGGGATTTTGGAGTTTCGATTTTTGTTTCCATTGACCGACACATCAAGGGGAATCAAGAAAGAGAATGGATTGAGGGATTTAGAATTCTGGGTGGATAATAATAATAAAAAATTAGTTGTATATGATTTGAAGGATTTCCCTCTAATTCGGTGAGAATTTGATTGATCAAGGGTTTTGAAAACCTGAGATTTTTCCTATTTATCTGCCCATTTATCCATTACTATGGTGGTTTAGTTTGAGCTTTTAAAATTAAGGTTTCTTTGCTGTCGGGCAATGGCTTGAAAATAGTCGATAATGTGAAGCCTGCTATGGATGTTCTTCTTCTTCCTTCGTCTTTTCTTCTTCTCCGTCGCGGATGGCGGCGACGGCAGAAGTGCACCTAGCGCCGCTAGGTTATTCAGTTGAATAATGCTATGTGTACACAAACTTTCATACAATCTTTTACACCCCCTTCACATGGAGGGGGGTCCACACATAATAAAATAATCGTGGGTCCCCTCCATGTGAGGGGGGTGTAAAAGATTGTGTGAAAGTTTGTGGGTACATGTAGCATCACCCTATTCAGTTACGGTTTGGATGAAATTTTGGGGGCGGGGGCTTGGGCTGCAAATTTGAAGTTTTGGGGGCCCTACTTGCAATTTAAAATTAGGGTTAGGTTGAGTTATTTATAATTCAGCCCCTAAAGTTTAAAGTTTATTTAAGTTGGGTCTTAAGGTTATGGGTTTAATAAATTCAGTCCCTGAAGTTTTAAAATTAATTAATTTGGGTCATTTTAGTTTTGCATGTTTCTATTAAAGCCCTCAAAGTTTCTGATTTTGTTTTAATTGGCCGTGAAAGGTTTTAAATTTTACATCCTAAAGTTTAAAATTAAATAATTTTGACCCCTAAAGTTTTGAATAATTAATTTTTGGGTCCTTAGAGTTTTGGATAATTAATTTTTTTGACTCCTTAAGTTTCCAACAATTAATTATTGACCTATAAAGTTTCGGATAATTAATTTTTTGTTCCCTAAAGTTCTGAATTATTAACTCTTAGGCCCCTAAAGTTTCAAGATACATAATATATGCAAATGTTGGTGTTTTGCTTTTCAAATTTTGGTACAAAACTCATTTGGGAATATAATATTCGAAAGTGACTTAATATATGCAAATGTTGGTGTTTTGCTTTTCAAATTTTGGTACAAAACTCATTTGGGAATATAATATTCGAAAGTGACTTAATTGAAGTAACATGTTGCCAAAGTAACCTCTCTTGTGGAAATTAATTAATTTAGAATATTAGAAGGACTTTGTGTGTATGCTAGTTCATACAGATATTAGTCAACCCAAAGGAATGTTAATATTTGGCCGAATTGCATGCACACTTGTGGTGGTAAACATGTAACAATTATTAGGTTTCCATGTGAATAATAAATCAATCCAAAAATATGAGTTTATTATTTGACAAGAGTTATTGTCAATGTTTGATCACTATATCGAGAGTACCATTTGCAATTAATATTGATGTCCAAAGACTCGATATTAATGTTGCGCTAGGTATCTTGAGATGTGGTTTATCATTTTTTGAATTTATTAATTGTTTAATACGGATTCCTATGTGGACATATTAATTAAGTATAAGTTCTCTATTCAGTTCATCCATCAACTTCTTCAATATCTGCCTATATCAATTCAATTCTTGTGTTAGAAAAACTTCAAGGATTGGAAAGAGAACGTATTGATTGTTTTTGGCTGCATGGATCTAGATCTTGCGTTTCAGATTGAGCAACCCACTCCTCTTACGGATGAAAGTTCATCTGATGAAAAGAGGAACTTTGAGAAGTAGGATCGCTCAAATTCCATGAGTCTAATGATCATTAAGCGCAACATTCAGGAAGCCTTTAGAGGTGCAGTGTTTGAAGAAGCGACTAATGCCAACGATTTCCTTGCTGAAATTGAAAAACGTTTTGCAAAAAACGATAAGGCTGAAACAATCACGCTTTTACAATGCTTAATTTCAATAAGGTATAAAGGTAAATGAAATATAATGGAGTACATCATGTAGATGTATCACACTGCTTCTAAACTTAAGGCACTAAAGCTCGAGCTGTTTGATGACTTGCTCGTACATTTGGTATTGATATCGCTTCCTACACAATTCGATAAATTAAGGTCAGTTACAATTGTCAAAAGGGGAAAGTGGACTCTTAATGAGTTCATTTCCATATTGTGTGCAAGAAGAAGAAAGGCTAAAGCAAGATAAAACTGGCATTAATCACTTGGCGAATACTTCTAAGGACAAGAAATAAAGAATAACAAAGTTGCATCCGGTTCGATTTTAAATTAATAGCAAAAGCCTGAAAATGATAAATTTAGATGTAAATTTTGTGAAAATCTGGGATATATAAAGAAAGACTGTACTAAATACCAAGCTTGGCGTGTAAAGAATGGTACACTTCTCACTTTGGTTTATTTTGAGGTAAATTTAATGTCAATACCTAGACACACTTGGTAGATAAATTTCGGTACCAATACTTACATATGTGTGTCTATGCAGGGTTGCCTGAGCTGCCAAACTGATTGATGCTTAAAGATTCATCTATCTGGGACAATGGCAAATCAGTTAAGGTTGAGGCTATAGGGAATTTAGGTTATCATTAAAGATTAATTATTATTTGAATTTGAAAGAGACATTTACGGTACCGTCCTTTTGGACGAAATTTGGTTTCTATTTCTAAATTTGACAAATTTGGTTATTCTTGTTCAATTTGAAATAGTCAGTTTGATCTTTTTCTTACCTCAAATATTGTGAGCACCAGTTCTTTATCCGATAACGATAACATATATCTGTTTAATATGGTTGCTTCTTATAAAGAAATCTTGTATGTGAATCCGCGTGGTATTAAACATAAATTAACCAATGAGAATTCTACTTTGCTATGCCACAAACAATTAGGTCACTTCTCTCAAAAGAGAATGAAAAATCTTGTATCAGTAGGAATTCTTGATTCCCTTAATTTTTTCAGACTTAAGAGCTTGTTTGGAAGAGCTTAAAATTCAATTAAAATTGAAAATATAGCCGTTTACTCGTCTAAGAAAAGTCAACAATAATGGCTAATTTTTTTAATTTTAATCTCTACCAAACATCCTCTAAGTGTTTATGTTAATTGCATTGAGGGAAAACAAACAAATATAAGAAAATTAAGTGTCATAGGACTTCAGACGTCTTGGAACTAATTCATACGGATATCTGTAGACCATTCCCTTCGGATTCTTGGAATGGTCAACAGTCATTTATTACATTCATAGACGAATGTTTCTCAATATGACTACCATCTATGAGGAATCCCAAATACTGGATATGTCCAAAGCATACAATACTGAGATTGAAAATCAACTCAGTAAAAGAATTCAACAAATCAAATCTCCTCTTTTTTTTTTTTTTTTGTATTTGATAGAAATACCTAGCAAACATCTAAAAAGTAGGTTTTTCACAAGTTTCAAAAAGGGAATGAAAAACCTCTACTCTCATTTGAGGATCGATTATCACATTTCTCAGGTTGTGTACCATAGTAGTGAATACTATGATAGATATGACGGATCAGGAGAACAATGTCCAGTGCCTTTTGCTAAATTCCTAGAGGAATGTGGAATCATTCTACAGTACATCATGATCTTTCTAGGTAGAAGCACTAAAGATTGCAGTGTAAATTCTCAAAACAGTTCCAAGTAAAACAATTTTTTAAGGGGTTACAAATTTTTTAAAGATCCCACTATTAAGTCAATTTTCAAATGGGAAATGTTTGATTTCTTAAGAATGTAGAGTTTGCGGGGAGAGAGAAGGTTATAAAGGTAATGATTTTGTCTTGAATGAAGAATATGTATATATTTCTTCTATTGCAATGGACAATGATCAGGTTCATGGACAAATTCTTACTCCAGATCTTATTCAAGAAGCAATTTCGGATCAAGACTACATTACAAAATCCCATATACACAATCATGAGATTGTTCCACCAAAAAAAAATCAACAACCTCAAGAAAAAATGTCATTAAAGAAATCCACTATTAAAGGGAGAAAGACAATTCTGGATGTTTTTATAGTTTCTCTCCAAGAAAATAAGGATGGCATGGATTGGTGAAAGAAGACCTGATCAATCAACTTTCATCAATTCATGCAAAGGAATAACTCTCAAAAGTGGATTGATGCCATGAATAAGGAGTATAAGTGTATGGAAGACAATATAGTTTGGGATCTTATCCCATTATCAGAAGGTGCGAAATCCATTGGTTGCAAATTGATATTTAAAACTAAAATGATTCAAATGGTAAAGTGGAAAGATATAAGGCTCGTCTTATAACTAAAAGTCTTTACCCAAAAGGAAGACATTGACTACAAAGAGACTCTCTCTCCAGTTTCAACTAAAGACTCTTTTTAGACAATTATGATATTTGTGACAAATTTTGATCTTAAGTTATATTAGATGGTTTACAAATTAAAGGAATGCATCTATGGGCTTAAGTTGGTTTCTCGTCGAAAGTATCACAAATTTCATCAAATAATTATCTCATTTGGTTTTGAGATAAATTCAGTTGATGATTGTGTATATCACAAGTTCAGTGGGAGAAATCATTTTTTTTGGTATTGTATATCGATGACATACTGCTTATCTGCAATGATATAAACTTATTAAGCGAAATCAAGATATTTCTGTCATGGATTTTTGAAATAAATAATCTTGGTGATACCTCTTTTGTATTAAAGTTATAGATACACAAGAATAGTTTTTGTTGTATTTTTGGATTACCATAAAAGAGTTGTATCGATAAGATTCTTAAAAGATTTGAAATGCAGAAATGGAATTCAGGTGATACCCCAATTGCTAAGTGAGACAAGTTTAGTCTCAATTAATGTTTCAGGGATAAATTTAAAAAGAAAGGAATACGTGAAATTCTCTATACTTCAGCAATTGAGAATTTAATGTACACTCAGGTTTATACACATCCGGATATAGCGTTCACTGTTGGAATGCTAGGCAGATATTTTATTAACTCTGGGATGAAAATTTGGAAAGCATCCATGAGGTTATTCAGTATCTATAGAGAACTAAGGATTACATAATCACATTCAAGAAAATCAAACCAATTGGAGGTCATTGAATATTATGATTCTGATCATGGAATATGACTGCAAAATATTGTCATAAGGCTGTATATTTTGGATGGATTTGAAAGATCATTTTAACAATAGTAGACTTGTATTCCAACAGGAACCTGATGATTTCAAAGTTTGTAGACATTAAGTTCCTAGTTGTCAAAGAAAGAAATCAGAGTAGTTAGATTTCCATTTACTAAATGGCTGCCACCCAAGGTCTTTAATGAGCATAATACTCATATGGATGTTGCATCTTTTGATGATATGCCAGTTTAGTGGGAGTTTGTATTTGAATGTTGTCTATTTTAGACACATTCTTTATCCATGGATATTCGGTTTATTTCAGAATTAAAGTATTCAGTTCAGTTTTCACTCTGATTAAAGTTTCAGTATTGATCTCACTTAAGAAATAAGGTTGGACCAGTTGAAAATAGACATGTTTGGATCACATAACATGTAATTCTCATGCTACACTCCCATGATTGATGTATGTCATTTAGTTGTGTGGGTGTATGTGACCATTGATGGATTTAGTCACGTTAAATGTGACGAAAATCGCTTTGATCCTATATCAATATGACTAATGGACGAGATTGTTTGGTAATACCCATAATAATGATAGCAAACTTTTAAGCTCATAAGGTTGTGCACATTTGTAAGATTACACGTATGGCCAAGTGAGAGATTGTTCGAAAATTTCAACATATTTAGGGCTACACGTTGTATATCTAAATGTGTGGTGCTATTATTTATAGGATATTATTCAATAGTGATCCGTTAAAAATGTATTGTGACTAATGGGTATTAGGTTTCATGAAATTATAGTGTAGAGATCGGAGTATTGTTTTAGATTGATGAGGGGCCAATTTGAAGCAACTGAAAGATGGTGACCATTCATTACTATTATTTTATATGGTTATGATCTCCATTTGATGGTATTTTTGAGATTCTCTGCATCCCCATCAATAGAGAGCGAAATTGAAATGAAGATCACCATTCAATTCGAAGATAGTAACTTATTTAGGCTAAGAATCAGAAATCTATGGATCAATGTATATTTATGTTTCCGCTATTTTCTTTCTCATAGATTTTAAAATGGATGGTTATATTTGAGAAATGGTTTGATAAATTAGGATTCCTGATCGATAATCATTTTCTGTTTTTCTACAACACCCTCTAAACTTATAACATAAAATTCAAAACACAGTTTTGAAATTATAAGTATTTTCAGTGAAAATTCTAAAAACACTCAAAACATGGAAATCAAACGTTTAAAAAAAATTTAAATAATTTTTTTTTATATAAATTCAAATATAAAATTTTACAACTTTTAAAAAATAAAATCGATAAATTCTTAAAAATTTTTAAAAAAATTATTGAAAAAAAAAATTCTAAAATTCTAAAACAAAAATTCTGAAAAAATATAAAAATTATAGAAAAAAAGTATTTAAATGAACACAAATAAAAATATTTTCAGTCCATGCCATTAATTTTTATTTTATTTTTTATATTTTTTCCTTAATTTATTATTTATTTTTATTTTACTTTTGTAGTGAAAAAAATATTGCAAGAGTCACCAATTTTAAAATGTATATATTACTTGATAATATATTAACAAAAAATATTCTATTTTTGCTGATTAATCAAACTTAATGGTATAAAATGTCATAAAATAATTTTTCAAAATTTTGACCAAACATGTTTTTTGGTATTCTGTTTTGAAAAATAATTTTTCAAAATAATAAACCAAACGTGTTTTTAACAATATTAACATAGACCATCAAAATAGAAAAATGAAAAATAAACTTAAAAAAGAAAACTATACACTGAAATGTTTGTATTATCATATGAATGTTATTATGCAAATAAACAAAACTGAGTAAGATGCTCAATACTAACATTCTAATCTGTTGAGATTTCAACAAACTTCAAATAATAGTCCTTTCACAAAGAATTCATATCCATGCACAAGCTACCTTTAGCAAATAAATTAAAAAAATGAGTACATGAAATACAAATTATAAATCCAACGTACATAAACTCATTAAGAATGAAAACATTGATCATCTCTAATTTATGGGGAATTTTCAAAAATGTCACTAAATTTGAAAATCCAACAAAAATTGTCACTTTCACTTTTTGTTTGCAAAAATGTCACTTTTTTGGTGCAAAATGTCCAAAATATCCTTGTTACCACCTTTTTAAGAGCAATAAATGTTTGATTTGAGTGTAATTAATGTTGTGATGTGATGATTTAGTTTAAATATTAAAAAAATTGTTTATAGTATATTATATTGAGTAATATGAGTTTTATTAAAAAGAAAAAAAGAGAAAAGAATTAGAAATATTAACATAATCATACATTCTTCTTCTCCACTATCAAACCCTAACATTTTCTTCATCTTCTTCATTCTTCCTTGCTCAAGAACACACTATTCATCATCAATATTTGGAGGTAAGTCATTACAAATTATTTATAACTTTATAAATTTATGTTATAGATTACTATTTCTTAAATGTTTAAATAAAATATCTTCAAATGCAATGGGAGGTATATTTGAAACTATATTCATTTGTTTGATTTTGGAAATATTTGTGAAAAAGATTCAATCATCAATATCCTTTACATAAATGAAGGATTCCATAATTAATGAAGCATTGAACTGTTTATTAATGAGAAGATGCTTTCATGTGGTAGTTGAAAATTGATTATCAGCATTAATGTTTTCAAAAATTTCTTCAAACATACAGGATTTCCAGTTCCCCGGTAGTTTCTACACGTCATCTGTCGAAACTGTCGGACCCGACATTTATTAACTGTCGAACCCGACATTTATGAACTGTCGAACCCGACATTTATGAAATGTCGAATTCGACAGTTGAAATTTGTTAACACGAGTGTTGATTTCACCTTCGCTATTCCATGTATTTCAATATTCGAAAGTTCGACATTCATATTATTAAATGTAGACATATTTATTGTGAATAATTCTTACCGTTGCAATCTCATCGTTTCAGGTATAAGTACTCATTTGAGATTTATAGTGTCGTATGGGGGACAATTTGTTCATGTGGATGACGAATGGAAGTGGAGAGGAGACAAAACCACTTCCATTTTAGTGCCGACAAGTATTACCCTAACCTGCACTTTTCGTGCTACAATTGAAGGACAAACTTGGTATTCTTGATCCTCACTGCTTGAAATTGGAGAAGTTCAAAGTCCCGAACTTGAATATACCTCGGCCCACGAAATACGTGAAGAAGAAGACTTAAAATGGTACATATCAGTTCACAACGAAACTGCCATATGCGTTACTATTTCGGAAGCCGAGATCCCAAGTGTTGGCATGGGGAGGGATAGAAATTGTGCAGATCGTTCGTTTCCCGTGGCGGATGTTCACCAAAATTCTGACAAAGATGAGGAGTTCAATCATCAGCATAGGGTAGCCAACAATAATGCATTCGAAACTCCAGTTGGGACTGCACCTTCAGATGAGATCTTGGACAACGCATTGCATGGTACAGAGGCTACTAATATTGATGACGTTGACGAGCAAATGTCCTCACCTTCGACAACTTTTAACAGATACGATTGGATTACAAGAGTGAATACATCCGATCTTGCGGAAAGGCAAATATTCTTAAGCAAGAAAGAGGTGTACTAGAGAATTCGTGTACTCGCTTTGTAAGACAAGTTCCAATTTAAGGTCATCAGGTCAAGTATGAAAATGTTAACTGTTGTATGTGCTGACGATAATTGCATGTGGATGGTACGTGCTTCGTCTGTGAAAAGTCTGCCCAGTCTTCATGATCCGTAAATTCAACAATGTTCACACATGTTCCGTAAATTTTCGTCGCAACGCACATCGACATGCCACTTCAAAGAATTCTTGAGCATATTTTGAGAAAATTGGACAATCCATACCGATCCTATGACCCTACTGATATTGCACGTGACATGGAATGTGAGTTTGGTGTCGAAATAAGTTACCACAAAGCACGTAGGGGAAAGTTGGCTGCTTTAGATTTGCTACATGGAACACCTCAGGATAGTTTCAAAAGCTGTCTTCATCTCATGCGTTCTAGGAGAGTGTAACCCGGGGACGGTTACCCACATCGAAGTTGACTCTCATGATAGGTTCCATTACTTCTTCCTAGCTTTCGGTGCAAGCATTCGTGGTTACATACAGTACATGAGGCCCGTTATTTGTGTTGGTAGTCACGAAAGGTCCATACAAAGGAACTACGCTGCGGCAGCGCCCAAGATGCGAACAAAAACGTTATCCGTTAGCATGGGGGATCGTGGATGCAGAAACAAATAAATCGTGGATGTGGTTTTTGTCAAACTTGAAAGATCTTATTGGCGATTCAGATCAACTCGTATTCGTTTCGGACAGGAAAACGAGCATTGAAAAAGCTATTTCTCACTTATTTCCATTGTCGCACCATGGTTGTTGTATGTGGCACATGGAAAAGAACTTAATACGACGTTACGAATGCGAGTTCAATATTTCTATTCAAACGAGCGACTACAACTATCGGATCGAAGAGTTCGACGGAGGTCGATGGGTCGCTTCGTAGGGTAAGTGCAAGATCGTACGGGTACTTGGAGCGAAGCGGGTTTTCATTTTGGTCACGAGCACTATTCGTTGGCCATCGGTACAATATCATGACAAACAATAACGCCGAATCTCTAAACTCATTGTTACGACATGCCCGGTCGTCACCGATCACGTGCTTGGTCGAACAAATTCGGAGTACTATGCGAGAGGTGGTTTTATGAACGTCGAAGCGGACGCAAGCATGTACTGCGTGTACGTCGTCGAGGATGGAGAGCGAGTTACGGACAACGTTCGAAGCCGGTTCCGAGCTTCGAGCTCATGCCTTGATGTACAACTTAACACGGTTGGACTATCCAATGACACGGACATTGTAGACTTTTTAAAAACGATTGCACATGTCGTGAGTTCCCGGCAAATCGTATGCCTTGTGTTCATGCAACCTCGTGCTTGCTTGAGAGGTACTTCATTATATGATTTGTGCTCCCCTTACTACACATCGGTATATTGGATGGGTGCGTACAGCGAAACAATATATCCCGTCTCGCTGGGTTGTTCCGAACGAAATTACAAGTACCCCTATTTTGCCTCCCGTCGTGCGTCGTCCTCCCGGAGACCACCCACACGGCATAAGCGATCAGGAATATGAGTCCACCACACGTCCAAGGAAATGCACTCGTTGTGGTAGACTTGGTCATAACCGGACAACATGTTCAAGCCCCGCTGTAACACAACCGATGTAATTTTACTTCATTCACTGAACACAAAAATGAAGTCGCATTTCTCTTTTCGGTTATGTTCCCCAATTGCGTCGTAACCTTTTATGTGATATTATTTTCAACTTGCATTACTATTTCGACCTTACATGCTCATTCTATTTCATTACGGTTTGCCGTAAGTAGTAGCCATCCGAGGGGGTGGATACCCTCATGAGAGGGGGTGGATACGCTAACGTACGGGTCAAATTATGTCATCGTACCAAGGTGATTTTGCAACACATCCCGACACTTCATCTGTCGTTCCCGACAGATGTTCTCTGTAGTTCTCGGCAGTTGGAACAGAACAGCAACTTCATTGCTACGGGCAGTGCGAAAGGGACAACATTGCTAAGACATGTGATTAATGATCATTACTAAATATGCGCAAAATAAAACGACGAACACATTGGTGGAAATATATCCCGTCTCGCGGGACGTGGACTGGGTTGATACGAACGAAATTACAAGTACCCCTTTTTTGCCCCCCGTTGTGCGTCGTCCTCATTTCAGGTAGTATATGCCTCCCCAAGACGCTTCCAGATATGAGTCCACCACACGTCCAATGAAATGCACTCGTTGTGGTAGACTTGGTCATAACCGGACAACATGTTCACGACCCGCTGTAACACAATCGATGTAATTTTACTTCATTCACTGAACACATAAATCATGTCGCATTAGTGTTTTCGGTTATGTTCCCCAATTGCGTTGTAACCGTTTAGGTGATGTTATTATTCTCAACTTGCATTGCTATTTGGACCTTATATTCCCATTATACGAACTTATCGTTTGCCGTAAGTAGTGGCCATGCGAGGGGGTGGATACCCTAATGAGAGGGGGTGGATACGCTACTGTACGGGTCAGATTATGTAATCGTACCTAGGCGATTTTGCAACACATCCCGACACTTCATCTGTCGGTCCCGACAGATGTTCTCTGTAGTTCTCGGCAGTTGGAACAGAACAGCAACTGCATTGCTACGGGCAGTGCGAAAGGGACAACATTGCTAAGACATGTGATTAATGATCATTACTAAATATGAGCGAAAAAAAAACGATGAACACATTGTTAACATATATTACGGCTTCCCGATCAAAACGTACAAAATGAGAGCCCGTTCCATAAGACGGTATTTGTAACACATCCTACGACAACTAAAACCACTTCGTTCCTTCCCCATGAAAGTGCATGTCCATCAGCGGCAAAGTTATACACATGACCATCACTTATTACCGCCCACGGGATACCATCACCGATGTCCTATTCATTACACGGATCCCCCATACTGCACCACTTTGTCGTCGTCGAGGTCGTCCGACGATATGATAATTATTTCAGGAGCTGGCGCGATGTGGCCCACCTCGTCATCATCGGAATCATCGGATATCTCAACCGGGACATCGAAAAAATTGTGCAGCACGGTCTTAGGTGATTGTGATTCCATGCTTGCGAATGCGTTGAGGTCCGGAAACGGAATTGGGGACATGACTCTCCAACCATTTGAACGAGCATCGTCCTCATCGTCCGATGAAATGACGATGGGGTAATCCAGGAGATGAACCGGGCGTCGCGTCGGCGAGTTCAACACTCGGTGTCATTACTTTCTTTGTGGAGGATGCCATAGGGGAGCATACTTGATGCGTATTTCTCACTTCTTAGCAAACTAGTTGCCCAGTGCATGAACTAGATTGAAGTGCTGACATTGTCTCCATGAAAAATGGACTTGTTATTTATACTGGAGGGTGATATCATTTATGATGCTCAACATCCCAACCACCAAATCCAATATGTCAAACTTAAATGTACATGACCCTTGGTGTGACATTCCCATTAATTCATGGGTACTGCATTTCAGAATTAAAATTTTAGCCATGAACTAATTACCTCCCCTTTTGGCACCTGTGATAAGTTGTATATGCCTCCCCAATTTAGTTTTGATTTACAACTTATTATTCTCCCTATCATTATTTTCGTAATTTCCTCATAAAGTAATAAGTTATTGTTGTCTATCAATTTGCCATATCCGTCCCGAATATGCTTATTGCCCAAAATAATCGGGGTTGGTCACGAACTTTGCATTTAAAGAAACGAAACAATGAATATTAACATTACGGTTGGCGAGGAAAAATAGCATTTACAAAATTCCAACTTATATTACGTTCACAAACACCTGTGAACGTATAATATAAAAAGTTGTCTTCCTACTAAATTATACGAATCCGCCATAAGTAGACAAATATGTGTACTGATTACAAAATTAATTTTGTACCCCTGCAGCTTTGCCAGTTGTAGTGCAAGCCCTCGACATGAAAACAAAATAACAATGTTCTGAACTTATAAATTGCCGCCCACAACATTCTTCCTGGATGTTGTCATCAATCGCTGATGACAAGTTCAGCCGGAATCGAACAACCTGCGACATATTCATACAGAGTCAGGGATACACACATGTTGCTATGTATATCACGACTTCCTAACCATTTGTACAATTGCCTGTGAGAATGCAAAATAAAATACAGTATTATGCTCTTCGAGGGGTTAATGGGATTGGTAAGGAAATACGTTACTATTTCTAGTTGTCGATTCTGAACTACAACTATTCATACTACTACGGATGCAGCCATGGATTGGACAATGACATAAACATACCTGAGAAACTGCAGTTTTTGGGTCCCGCCTACTCCTCCTATTTCTGCTTCGTCCTTCTTGCACCCCTAGTATAAGGTGTCCTAGTGGAAGTGGCACTTCGAAGTCGCGACGAACGACGCCTTGTAGTAGGGACTGGTCTGACGTCACCTGCATCGGGAAGTTCGACATCATCGTCATGTACCAGTACATCACCTACAAAAAAGCAAGGCGCATTAGTTTCACAGTACCACGCACATGTACTTTTAACGCCAGTAGAAGTACGTCTACCATACCTCCCGCAGTTGGCGCTCCGTGTGTGGTATCTACGTCATCCGTCTGCATTCCATGAAGCCCGGGCCCCATGTCGCCTCGAGTGCCAAAACAAAGATACAACCTTTTAGTAGATTTACACGGAAACAACATGACATTTTTTATGTGAAGTTCGGAAACATCGTCACCAGCATCGGGAAGTTCGAGATCATCGTCAGCCAGGATCGGACCGCCTACAGAGAAGGAGCGTCAGCCAGTTTATATCACCGCGCACATGTACATTATGACAATCGAAGTACTTGGTACCATACCTGGAGCGTCGACCGGGCCATGGATTGAAGGAGCGTCCTCACTCCGTATGCCATGCATTTCGGTGCCCATGTCTCCTCCGGGTACTAAGAAACAAAGATAAGCATAACGCATAATAAGTATTACAAAAACCAGTAATGGAGAATTTACAGCCATCGTATTTTACAATGTACTCAAGTTGTACGTATACCTTCAGGTGAAAATGTTGACGGTGCAGTATCGGGATGCACGTAGTGCGGAGCGGTCGGGGGGGTGGAAACGGGTGGTCGTACCATTGTCTCTATGAACTCGCGCAGTCTTCTACATTCGCGTGTGACATGCTCAAACATTTCGAGTTTCACAGTTCGGAGGCGCATTTCAATTAGGACTCGTAGCTCGAACAACATGTCCTCGACCTCAGATCTACTCAACCCACCTCCAGATTGGACACCTCGATTTCTGGATGTGGAGGGTGCGCTAACCCCAACGTGCTCTTGTTGGGGACCGTCTATTCCAACAGATTTTCCACCCATCATTCTTCCTTGGTCAGGCACATATGGACGCTCGGCGTTGCCCGGTAAACCGGGCGCCAGCATTGCCGTCTCCGGTGTCGTCAGAACTGGAGGCGTACTGCTCTGTGCCAGAGGTCCCCTCAACACTCCCTGCAACGACACTCACATCATCCGACCCTAGACCAGCCTCCTCGGCTGATTCTCTTTCGGCATGGCCATCTCCTCCACTAAGTTCGGCCTCAGATTCGAACTGTGCATCGACGACGGTTGTTACTATGTTGTCCAGAACGGGAACGGGATCATCATCGAAAGGCACAAGAGTGGAGATGTAGTGTTGGTTGCGCTCTAGATCGGTCGGACGAAGTGTGGCATACACATGAAGCTGCCGAAGAAGAGAGACATGTGATTATGTCGGGATATTACTAAGTTCTGAATGTAATTAAAATTATTTCACAAAGTAGGAGTTGATAATCAGTTACCCGCACTCTCTTGAAGAAAGCATCGTACGTGCGCATCTGCGATTGTTTAGTGGCCGTCCAGCTGAGCAGCCGTGGGAAGCGGTCACCAATACGCTGACCGAAGTGGGTACCAATTTCTGGAATCGCCTCGTATGCCCATATATGTCCCATTGTTTCACAGTAATTGTTATTAAAAATAGAAAACGTTTGTGAATTAAATGATGCTATAGAAAACAATTAAACAAACGCTTCGTACCTGCAGGGCTATGGGAAACCCGTGCCTTTGTGTAAGCGATTTCCTTCTCTTGCCTCCTCTTTGCATCCTGAAATTTCCTCGCCCAACTGCCTCCAAATCCCTTAATCAGACGATTGTACCCCACTCTCCCCCAAGGGTATGCGAAAAATATGTCCAGGTCGTCGACGAGGGAAAGTGTCTCCACATCTATCCCAACATTATTATCCGGGGCTTTGAAAATACCTTCCACTATGAGAGCAAGGCCAAGCTTGTATCTGTCAGCTCGTGGGGTCGTTGCACGAGCACATGTGTTTTCAAGCTGTGCGCAAGAAATCTTGTCCGAAGACTTGAAATACTTGTCCTTCAATCTTGTTTTTTCCACGACTCGATGGAACCGATCATCATCCGGAAGGACACCGCAACGTAACCCCGTCACCAACGCATACTCTTGCAAACCAAACCGACACAGGTGACCCTGAACGTTGAACCACAGCTCCTGCTTCTTGTCTGTGTCAATGCATCTGAATACAAATTGTTGTAGGAGTTGAGCGGAGAATTGGATGTCCGCTACATCAGTCAGATAGCCGAGGGAAGACGCACGAAAATCGTTGCGTTGGCGCTCATCGAAAATTCCCATTACCTTCCCCATGTACTTGAGGAGTTCTTTGCGTTGGGAAATCCTAACGGACAACGCAACGTCTTCAGGAACGAAATAGTTGAAATCCATACAGCCTGTAGTGCATGAAATATAAGGAAAATGATCAGTGTTTTCGCAGATAATGAGCGCAAGCGACACGACACAACAAAAATAGTACGTCGTCCGGAATTCATAACACATAAACAATATATTATAAATGCACACTAACATATCACCGAATTGTGGTGCACTTTAAATAGATTCTAATTGATATCAACAACCAGGTCTCCACAGTTCATGAGGCGAACTGTCGGGAAGAGGCGTGAAATGTCGGGTACGACAGTTGGCCTCAGTAGTTGTGCGTGAACTATCGGGAACGACAGTTCGCCTCAGAACTACTGAGGCCAACTGTCGTTCCCGACAGTTCACGCACAACTACTGAGGCCAACTGTCGTACCCGACAGTTCGCCTCAGTAGTTCACGTCATGTCTGCTGAAGTGAACTGTCGGGAAATGTAATTTTGACATTCTATGTACATAATTTCGTAAGCCAACAAGGCAATGGGAAAATAACTCCTGAAGCCGGCAAGTCAATAACAACACAAATAATTCATGACACCTTTACGGAATGTTGACGCAGAAAAAGGCAAGAACAAGAAAACTAATTCATGATGCCGGCAAGGCTATAATAACAATTACAATTCATGATGCCGGCAAGGCAATCGATTCAATCATCAACAATTACAGTGAAACGATGACGGCAAGGCCATAATAACAATTAAGAAGATTGAAGTGCCGACAACGCAACATAAATAATTCATCATGCCGGCAAGGCAATAACAACAAAATATTTCATGATGTCCGCAAGGCAATAACATTCATCATCAATATATGATGCCGACAAGACATTCGAGTCAATCATTGTGCCGACAAGGCAACAAAACTAATTCATAATGCCGACAAGGCGACGAAAAAAAAATTACCTGAACAAAGCATGGCAATCGATGGACAACATTAAAATATAACGTAAAACAAGTAAAACATGAACGACCATTTATTGCAGGGCATGAAATTATTTCTCTCGTACACGCCTGCCATCTTTTCGAACTTGTGCAGTTTCTATTGGAGATTTCTAGTGCTCAAAACATGGACAATGAAATGGAGCCAGTCACCTCCTGGTACGTGTGTGAGAGTTGGACACCGAAGCTACTCTACATGTTTTGAGATTTGCATTTACAGAAGAAGATGAAATAAACGGAATTTCGGAAGGATCAATCAAGTCGGAGTTAGACGAAGTGAAATTTTGCAAGCAAAAAACCGTGGATATAAATTGTGCTGATGTACATGAAAGTTGGATCAAATGTATCACAAATTAAATGTTAAGTGAAAATGACAATGACAAAGTAGTAGATGTCATAGCGATGAAGTAGTCAAATTTTGGTTCGTCCAATAGTAGAAAAAGTTACGTGAGAAGTTAGTACCAAAAAGTGCATGATACCGGCTAGGGATTGTTGACGGAAAAAAAAGGCAAGAACAACAAAACTAATTCATGATGCCGGCAAGGCTATAATAACA
Organism: Fraxinus americana; assembly: GCA_035079005.1. Taxonomy (NCBI): domain Eukaryota; kingdom Viridiplantae; phylum Streptophyta; class Magnoliopsida; order Lamiales; family Oleaceae; genus Fraxinus; species Fraxinus americana. The sequence goes on along the minus strand of CM068706.1, from coordinate 32,773,639 downwards.
ATTACAATTCATGATGCCGGCAAGGCAATCGATTCAATCATTAACAATTACAATTCATTATGCCGGCAAGGCCGTAATAACAAGTAAAATTCATGATGCCGACAAGGCAACATAAATAATTCATCATGCGGGCAAGGCAATAACAACAAAATATGTCATGATGCCGGCAAAGCAATAACAGTCATGATCAATATATGATGCGGCCAAGACAATCGAGTCAATCATTGTGCCGACAAGGCAACAAAACTAATTCATAATGCCGACAAGGCGATAAAAATAAACAATATTATATGAACGTTTCATGGCAATCGATGGACAACATTAAAACATAACGTAAAACAAGTAAAACATGACTGAGATGTATTGCAGGGCATGGAAGTATTTGTCTCACGACACATTTGCCATCTTTTAGAACTCTTGCGCTTTCAATTGGAGATTTCTAGTGCTCAAAACAGGGACAATCAAATGGAGCCAGTTTCGGACTGTACGTGTGTTAGGCGATGGATACCGAAGCTTATCTTTACGTTTGAGATTTGCATTTACAGAAGAAGATGAAATAAACGGAACTTCGGAAGGATCAATCAACTCGGAGTTAGCTGAAGTGAAATTTTGCAAGCACAAAACCGTGGACACAAATTGTGCCCGGTACATGAATGTTGGATCAAATGTATCACAAATGAAATGGTAAGTAAAAATTACAATGACATAGTAGTAGATGTAATTGCTGAAGTAGTGAAATTTTGGTTCGTCCAATGCAAGACATTCTTCCAACAAGTTAGTAATGTAGCAAGGCAACAAAACTAAATCATGATGCCGGCAAGGCAATAACAACAATGAATGTGCCGACAAGGCAACAAAAATAATTGAGGCTGCCGGCAAGGCAATAACAACAATCATTGTGCGGCTAACGAAACAAAAATATATCAGGACGCAGGCAATGCAATAACAACGATCCGATATGCCACGGCAACGTTTCAACAAAACAACTCGGACAACTAGGCGAAAACATTGAATTCAATATGTTCCCCACAACTGAATTAGCATAGAGATGAGCAAATGACTTACAACTAGTATTCAAGCTTCCGGTTATCGTATGGGTGAAATGGTTTCTGTGCACAGTTCAACAAAATCCCCTGTTGACAAGGAAGAAGAATTCCGCATTACAATGGCGAAAGAACTTATTCTACAAGTACGTCCACCATCAATGAAGCCAATAATGTTTGAACAGGCTAAAGTAAATATGAACTTGCTATGAAGAAAACGGGAACCAAAGTAAACGTTAAGAAGACATAACGAACATTTCAACCACCGTTACGCTTAAAAATCCTCGCTATAGTCTAGGATTCATACAATTTCAATATATGACAACAATCCCAAGCACAAATTTGATCATAAAGGACATTCTCACCTACACATGATGGAACACTTATAAAATGAAATATGTCATTGTTGAACTAAACTTCAATCCTGTAGGTTTATATCGTACTAAAATGATTACAAATCTTATCCAGGACAAATGAAAAAGTAGCAAATATGTTGTTGCTATAAGGACAATAAACTCAAACTATACATTCAAAATTATCCTCAAAAGCACATCAAATTTCATGAGTCACTAAAAAGAATTGCTAAATAGTTATTTATAGGTAATTGAAATAGAAAAGTACAGATCTTCGAAATTGAGATAAAGTAAGAAGTTTCTTAGTTTCAAAATCAACTTTAGGCTTTCAAGAAGTGATCCTAAACGGACTCTATTTTGGCCAACCATAAGCTCAAATTTACATATTTCGAAATTCCCTATAACAGCCATTAATGAGATGTATTTTAAAAATAATGTCCTAATGTGTAGGTATGAACCGGTCTAGTTGGGCGGCATCAACGTGGTGCATAAAGGTTTTCTCGAATGGGAATCTACGATTGTACGCATTTGGCAAGTAAAAATCGACAAGACAATTACATTTTTCTTTATTTTATCTTTTCTCTCCACCGTAAGCATCTACAATTGACTATTTTTAAGACAACATCAACTGCGACTATTAACGTTATTTTATGAGAAGGTTTTGTACTTTCGTTTATGATATACAATTCTCTTTATACCACATTGCCTCGACTTGGGATTGAAAATTTTAATTAAATACTTTAGTGATTGTTAGTTAAATTGTACTAAAATGGGAAATAAAGAAATTATATGCCGAGTGAAGTGATTTCGAGAAGAATTCAAGAATTTAAATTGCTCGTGGAAGGTTGACTAGTTCGGGTGTTCTTCATTTCCTTGACCCTCCAATACCCCTCGTACGCTTTAACAACCAAAACTAAAGTACAACAAACGACACCAAAACTAAAAAAGGATAGAAGGTCCATTCACTTACCACACCTAGCTTTCTAACCTCAATGAGCATATTCATGTCAAATAAGACACTCCTCTGTCTTCTTCTATTCATTCCTTTTCGCAAATAAAACAACCAAAATGCCTATGGCAATAGTTTTTTGCAATGCGAAAGCGATCACGACGCAAGAATCTTATTAATAACATGAAATTGTATGCATTTTGAGTAAGCTGGTTTGAAAAGGAAATTCAATTGCTTGTTGAGAATTGTCCGATTCTCCACGAAAGATGCAAGGAATTAGGCTATAATGGATTCTAGTTCACGACAAAAAGATCTTCTAAATAGTTCTTTTCTTCAACAAACGTCAAAGTTGTGTCAAGATGGGGATCGAGTTTAAAAAAGAAATTTTGAAAAATTAAATTTAATATTGAATAGAAGCATTTTGCCCACCCAACAATCCTTCGTACGACATCTCATTAATGGCAGTTTCAATTTTTTAATTTACATTAATAGGACGACTTACCAGTAATTTTGGTAACGACACCATTTTCAAACCCTTCCCAATGCGCCCGACTAACAAGGATTTGGGTTCTTCTTCGCACATAACACTATCAATGGAAAGCACCAAAACAACCAAATGAAAAGTTTAAAAATCCGGCCGTAATCTTACCTCGTCACCGGTCCGGAGTAGCGACTACCAATGTCCACTGCCGGAAGGCGAGAGAGCTCCCTTTCCTCGTAGAGGTGGGACGGGTGTTGAGCGGGCGGATGCGGAGCATGGCCTGCGTGCGAGAATGATGCGAACAAACAAAATGCCGCTTCCGCCCTTGGTTGGCCGTGTCGGTGTGCGGTGTATCGGCGTACGGTGGGAGAGTGCCGTCGGGTAAAGCGTGGGAGAGAGGATGGAGGCGAATCGGTGCGGTGCGGCGGTGCTGAGGCAGGACGGGAGAGAGGAGAGGAAAGAAACGAGGGTTTTCAATTTGTTTGAAAATAGAAAATCTTCAAGAGTTATTTGTCCTTTACTCTTCCTCCTGACAAAAATTCTGACATTTAGTACATATTTTAAATTTTGTCAAATCTGAATTAATGTTGGACATGCAAGGTATTTCAATTTTTGCAGAGGGGCAAAAATGTCATAAAATGACAATCTTGGAAAGAGTTTCAAAAAGTGACATTTTTGTACATGTAAAGCCAAATATTGACATTTTGTGCAATTTCCTCTTTTTTTTTTTTTCTTTTTTTTTTTTTTATAAAACTAGGATCCATGGGATAATTTTCTTGCAGTCATTGGGCTTTTTGTCTACCAGATTGCCCTTCCCTTGATGAAACGACATCTCCAATGAATGATTTCATAACATATGCAAGCTCGTCGAGTTTATTCTGCTTAAGTAAACGTGTACATACTTCAAGCAAAGACTTTGTAGCTTCATATTCTGTTGACTCGGATTTTTTCACTTGCCCTTGCTTCATTCCGCCAATTTTGCTCAAGTAGATGAACTGAATTAAGATGGTGATAGATGGGTAACGTTGTTAAAAGTGAGTGAGCAACCAATAACCTTTCTTAATTTTTGAGTGAGCAAGCAGTAACTAAAGGTAAATGTTGGTGATTACTAATTTAATTAATATTCAAGTATTAACTCTATTTATTACCTCGTAGGATTTTCATCCGCCATGAAATTTTTTTGTCGAAGTGGACAACCGAAGTTGATATAGATGATAGATGGATAAACACTGTGTAAAAGTGAGTGAGCAATCAATAATCTTTTATTTTTGAGTGAGCAAACAGTAACCAAAGATAAATGTTGGTGATGAGTCCTTTAATTAACTCTATTTTGTATCACCTTGATTCAAAAAAACCACATTCAATTTGACGTTCATTTTTATTGAGAATTCAATATGTATGTGTGCCAAGTCATCAAACTGTCAAAATTTTCTTTTAAATCTTATGAATTGGCACATAGACACGTTGAATTTTAGTAAAGAAAATAGATGTTAAACTGAATTTGATGGTCTAAGTGAGTTGAAAATGAAAATAAAGTAAAGTTCTGCGCAAAACGACACTAAGTAAAAACTTAAAAAGTTCAGTAGTCATTAGTAAAATTATGGAAAAAATGTGGCAATATTTTCTAACCTTTTCAATTTTTACAGATTTTATCCTAATCTTCAATTTGTGTTAGCAAAGCTCCCTAACCTTTCAGAAATATATATCTAGAGTCCAACTTGACGGAAACTGTCAATTCTTCTGTCTAGTTGACCTGAAAAAATATAAAAATTGCATATTTTGACCATTTTAAACAGAAGCATTTTCGTCCATACCAAAATTTACCTTTGATTTAAAAATTAAAAAAAAATTGTCATTACATCTTTTTTAGTTTCATCTTGTAGACATACAAAAATAAGGCTCAATGATTAAACGAGACCCAATTGCCCAATTATGTCGTCCAAGAAATGGAACCCAATTAGGGAAATTGAAGAATGAGCCCAAATGAGATCATTGTAAACTATAGTGATAGCTCACGAATAGAGGACTATCGTCGTTCAAGCCTGCAAAACGCCCAGGATCTGAGCGAATGGAGTGCCTCATTATCGCTCATAACGACGGTCTCACTCTTGCCCAAGCCTTCGAGATGCACAATGTCTGGATAAATATAGCGTTTTGTTCAGTTATTGAAGCAATTATTCAACAACTTTATCACATCTCACAATCCAAAAATTTCGGTTACAAGCGGTTAAACAACAAGAGCAATAACAACAGTTGCTAACGGCAGTTCCTTGACAAGTCAGCTATCACGAAAAAAGTGGGTAGTTATAGTGTGCCAAGCAGTTCTACAAGAGAAAATCAACAAAGAATTATAAAAAGGAAAAGAAGACATAGAAGGAAGAGAGCTCGGAATCAAACACTCTCAACAGAAATATGTAATTCAATTCATTTACTTTCTATTTGCAAATTTTCAATTTACTTTGTGTGCTTGTGTCTCTTGGAGGCGTTTTGCTTCTTTTTCAATTGTAATCTTCATAAATAAAGCACCCCTTTTTGAGACTTTGTCTCAAGAGATTTGTTCCTTACACAATCTTATAAACTTTTCTTTTAATTGTTAGCGCTAATTCGCGCGAAACAATTTGGCACGCCCAGTGGACCATTGGTTTTTGAGGATACGAAAAGTGAAGTATTATGCCTCATAAGAATTTTGATAAAGAACCAGCAAGCCAGGAGTAGTCCAGTCTGTGATCGAGCGATATGAGAAGTAGTAAAGCTCTCTACGAATAGAGGGACATAGTCAAAGTAGTCAAAGACGGTACGAGCTAATGGCAGAGTTGTGTCCTCGGACCATGCACACATTACTTGGGGAACTCACACATGATGTCGTTGAACAGGTAAATCTACAAAATGTTCACAATGTGGAAATATTTACCCAAAATGGGAACGCACATTATGACATGGCAAAACAACTAAACATGTTGAATGAGATCATGAATAAGTTAATAGGCCAAATATGTCAACTAGTTGTACTAATAGGGAATCACTTTCAAACCAGGACGATTGTGGAACATAATTCCAATTCCCCAAGTTTGAACCCAAGTCAAGGGTTAGAACCACCATTCGGTCTGCCTACTTCAAACCAGGGGGGTAGTGGAATGCCAAATTTGAATGGTGGTAATGAGATGACAAACCTGGGGGTAACCCAAATATAAGAGATAATGTCCTAAATAATGGACAGAATACCCCGTGTGTTAATGATGGAGTAAACATTCAGGATAACGGTAATAATGGCCTAAACAATTGTAATTTTGTCACTAACCAAAGACCAAATATTATCAAACAATGAACCAACCTGTAAGAGTTCCATATAATCCCAATATCATGTTGAAGAATCAAATTATGGAAATAGTACATGATCAAATGGCTTTCGGGGTACGTCCTGTTTTTAGGTCGAATTATATAAAGCCATATCCTGATTGGGTAGATCAGGCATATCAGTGGCCTAGAGGGTACAAAGTGCCAGAATTTTCATTATTTACTGGCTTAGGAGAAGTGTCTACTCTTGGAACATATAGAGCGATTTACACTGCAAAGGGTGAAGTAACTGGCTATCATAAAATGAGGCTATTCCCTAGTTCGTTAATAGGAGTAGCTTTCTCCTAGTTCATCAATTTGCCAGTAAACTATGTTCAAACATGGCAACAATTGGAACAATTGTTTCACGCTCAATTTTTTATAAGACTGAATCTGAAGTTACTTTGGCTGATTTGACGAATTTACGTAAAATGTCAAACGAATGGACAGAAGGTTTCCTTCAAAAGTTCAAAACAGTCAGGAGCAAATGTTTTGTGCATTTGCCCGAGAAAAAATTTGTCAAAATCGCTCAAAGTTGTTCGAGCTTTGATTTAAAAAGAAATTCCAGGGTAGGGAATTTTCTAATCTTTTTCAACTTAGCGCGAATGTGATTAAGTATGAATGATTGAAAAGAGAAGAAGAACAAATTAAAAACTCTAATAAATGGACTTATTATAGAGACCTAAATTTTGACGTTCATACTATTAACGACGAATATTACGATCAAACTGAAGTATTTTTGGCCGAATTAATTAAGGGAGATGCGTATGTCTATCCTATAATGGCCAAACCTAGAGTGTTGGGCAAAAATGAGCCTATAAAGATGAAAACAAAAAATCTAGAACGTTTTCATTTGATGTGGCCAAAGCTGACCTTATATTTGACAAACTATATTAAGATAATCAGATAAAATTGAGCGATAAGCATAAATTGCTAGAACCTGAGCAAATTAAAGGTATAAAATATTTTAAATGGCACAATGCATGGTCATATATGACTAATAATTGCTTGGTCTTTCGTCATGTGTTACAGGATGCTATCGAGTCAGAGCAAATCACGTTCGAAAATAAGAAAAAAATGACAGTAGATGAAAATTATTTCCCACAGCCACTTGGGGTGAACATGATGACGACTGGTTTCAAAAACAAGTTGTCAAGATTCAAATTGGTTCTAAACGACGAAGAAGAAGATTTTGGGTCACATCCCAGTGTTTTTGAACGTATCAAAGGGTAAAAAAATATTGTAAATGACACAATGCATAGTCATATATGACTAATAATTGCTTGGTCTTTTGTCATGTGTTACAGGATGCTATCGAGTCAGAGCGAATCATGTTCGAAATTAAGAAAAAAATGACAGTAGATGAAAATTATTTCCCACAGCCACTTGGGGAGAACATGATGATGACTGGTTTCAAAAACAAGTTGTCAAGATTCAAATTGGTTATAAACGACGAAGAAGAAGATTTTGGGTCACATCCCAGTGTTTTTGAACGTATCAAAGGGAAAGAGCCTAGAGAAGACGGAAGAGTCCTGTGTGCAAGATGTAAAGGTGAAGTAAGTGCAAACACAGAGAAACCAGGAATATGGAAACACCACCATCGCCATGATTTTGTCCTAAACACCCAACATGTTGGAGGGCGAGGTACATCATTCTATAGATGATCGCCTTTTGAGAGGTAGTTCAGGCCAATAAATAATGGAAGGACATTCAGGCTGCAACCTCGCCAACCAAATATATGGTATTCATTCCAGTATGATGCAGGAAATGTGATACCTTTCAATGAGATGAATATAACTCAACAAAGGCATTTTCAATGAAATTATAGACGAATGATGAGGCAACAATAAGGATTGTCACGTCCTAAGGTGCCTAAACTGCTCGAAGTGGCTAATCAAAATGTTATCGAGGATAGTAAAGAGACTGATACAGGCGAATCAATGGAAGAATTGTCAGAAAATTCTTTTGGGAGATCAAAGTTTGAGCGAGGAAAAAAGGATGAAGAAGATCTAGAGCAACCCCTCACTATTATATTCGGTACGTTACCTCCTGTCATGGCTGATAACTATTTATTAGCCCATGGATTCAAAAATAAAGAGAATGAAGAGGAGAAAAGAGTTCATAATGAGGAGGAAGCATGTGTGCTGAAATGTGAAGACGGCCAAATATCTAGAGGGGCATATGATGAAGAAGATGATGATGGTATGACGGATATCGAAGAAGAAATGGACTTGGAAGCAGAGAGAAGAAAGGGGGAGTGTCGTGCAATACGTTGTTGAAACAACTACATCGAGAAGGTGTTCGCGAGGTGGACTTGTTGGGAGAACGATCTGGGCGTTTCTTTGATTACTATGTGTTGTACGGGACACCCAAAAGGAAGAGAAGAGTATCTTGCTCTGAGAAATATGGGTCGCCTCCAAGAATATTGCCATCCCCTACAGGACGGGTAACCGAAGAAGAAGCACTAGAAGAAAGTAGAAAAGAGATTCAGGAAGTAGAAGCTCAGTGTGAAATATTATATTTTGAGTTGTTACAAGGAAACAATTCAACGGAAGACAAACAGGAAGTGGAAATAAATGCTGCTGAAAAGGTCATCTTCAAGAGACCAGTCATGAAATTAACTAAACACATGAGGCCATTGTACGCGAAGGCCTTAGTCAATGGTATACCTGTGGCAAAAGTGCTCATTGATAATGGAGCAGCCATAAATACCATCCCATCCAAGATGATGAGAAAATTTGCAAAGACAGAAAGCGATATATCCCAATGGAAGTTATTCTTATAAGCTTTAATGGAGGAGCAACTTCAATTAAAGGGGTAATGCCACTGGACATAACTTTATGGACAACTACTAGAACCACAGTCTTCTTTGTAATAGATGGATCTACTAGTTACAACGTGCTACTAGGAAGAGACTGGATTCACAGGAGTCGTTACATACCTTCATCACTCCACCAATGTGTGGTTTTCTGGAATGACAATGGCGAAGCAAAAGCGGTGCAGGCAGATCATAGACCCTTTGTCGCAGAAGCAAACTCAGTGAAAAGATTCATGTACGAGGGAAATTATGGACCTGTCAGGGTGGTTCAAGATGGAGAAGAGACTCAAATTGTTGTAAAGAGTGAAGAGCCATTTTCAGTTGATTCATTTACTGAAATGTTCAGTCAAATGAGGCCAAACATAGTGGCCCTGGAAGAGCCAGTAATTGGCAAAAAGGTAATCAAGGAATTTTAAATGAGTTATCAGCAAGGGCAAATTGCCGACATTCTGACCTTCAAAGCCATGTTAATAGCTATCAATAAAGAATGTAAAGACAAAAGAAAAGAAGAAGCAGCATTAAAAGCATTGGGAAAAAAATTAACAGTGTTCAAGTTGGAACAGAATATTGGCCGAGAAGTTAACAAGGTGGATTGCTTGGAAGATGAAGTACTTACGAGGAACTTGGATGATGAAGTAATGAGGATCACAAAGCTTGGGCACCCTCAAGCACAAGACTCTTTGAGTAGGGTAAATATTGGAGACGAAGGAGAAGATCGCCCAACATTTGTCAGCCAAATGCTTAGTTAGGAGGTTAGTAGTAAATTAATCACTTTGTTAAAAGAGTATAAAGATTGTTTTGTTTGGGAATATAAACATATGCCTGGTTTGGATAAGAATTTGGTATAGCATAGATTACCAATTAAGCCAAATTTTAAGCCTCATAAAGAACCTTCTAGGCGTTTTACCCATAATGTACTTCTTGAAATTAAGAAAGAGATAGAGCGATTGTTAAAAGTAGGTTTTATTAGGACGGCTGATATATCGAATGGTTGTCTAATATCATGCCAGTGTTAAAAAAGAATGATAAGTTAAGGGTGTGCATAGATTTTAGAAATTTAAACTTAGCAACGAATATCCAATGCCTACGGTAGACTCTTTAGTAGATTCGACTGTCGTACATGTGATGTATTATTTTATGGATGGGTATTCAGGATAAAACCAAATTTACATAGCTGAAGAAGATATATACAAAACTGCCTTTAGACGCCCTGGAGCTTTAAGATGCTTTGAATGGGAAGTTTTGCCTTTCGGCCTGAAAAATGCTGAGGTAACTTATCAAAGGGCGATGAACTTGATTTTTCATGATATGATAGGCAAGTTTGTTAAAGTATGTAGACGATATAGTGGTCAAGTCTATTAAAGAGGAAGATCATTTTGAACAACTAAAACGCTCATTTGAGCGAATGAGGCAATATAAATTAAAATTAAATCATTTGAAATGTGCATTTGGTGTTAATGCGGAAAACTTCCTTGGTTTTCTAGTGCATAAAAAGGGGATTGAGCTCGATAAGAATAAAGTAAAGGCCATTTTTGAGGCCAAACCACCTAACAACAAAAAAGAATTGTAAAGATTTCTAGACCAAGTAAACTTTTTAAGACGCTTTATCTATAATTGTGCAGGGCGAACGAAAACTTGTTTGCATCTTTTAAAGTTGAAAAATCAGGACGAATTCGTCTAGAAAGAAGAGTATCAAAAGATTTTTGAAAGCCTAAAGACATATCTATCGAGTCCACCAGTATTTGTGTCACCAACCCAATGATGGCCAATAAAAGTGTATGTATCGGCTGAATAAGAATCGATAGTTGGAATTGTCGCGCAAGAAGACCAATTTGGTGAAAAAATGGAGATTTACTATTTGAGTATATGGTTAACAAAATGTGAATATAATTACTCTGCTATTGAAAAATTATGTCTCGCTTTATATTTCACATGTACAAAACTAAGGGCTTATTTACGGTCTGTAACAATTTATTTAGTTTCTAAAGTAAATTTGGTTAACTATATGTTTTCTCGCCCTATTTTATACCAAATGATAGACCTTTGGACTTTAGTACTGTCAGAATTTGAAATACAATACATACCTCAAAAGGCAGTCAAAAATCAAGTATTGAGCCAACTTTTTGGCTGATCATGCATGTCTTGACATGTCTAAAGAGATTGAATTGAAATTCGATTCATTCGAATTAAAACCTTGGATTTTATACTTTGATGGATCGAAAACTTCTAGAGGTGCAGGGGGTAGGAATAGCGTTGATAAATTCTTTAGGGATTTGTTACAAATTTGCTTTCACTTTGGATATGATGTGTACTGATATTCAAGCCGAATACGAAGCATTAATCGTTAGTTTAGAGTTGTTAGTAGATATGAGAATAAAGAATGTGATTATTAGGGACGATTCTCAATTAGTAATTCACCAATTAATCAGTGATTTTAATTGTCAAAGTGATTCCATCATAAGTCAGTACGAATCGCGCAAGAACTGTTGGAAGAATTTGACCAAGTAGAGTTTCAATATGTTAATAGGATATATAATGACATAGCAAATGAGTTGGCCCAAATGGCTTCGGGTTATTCAAAAGCTACAAATTGGGAATCTACTTGTGAATATGGAGTAATATTGCCCGTAGTGCAAAAAAGGGCGAGAAGGATTAGAGTTCATTGCATATAAGATGGATATGCAATAGATTGGAGAGTAGAGATTAAAAGTTTCTTCAAAGAACCTAATAAGGAAATTAGCAGGAAAGTGAAGTTGCGTTCGTTGAATTATGTATTGATAGATGAAGAGCTATTTAAGAAACGATCAGATGATATACTACTAAAATGTATGAGTTTGCAAGAGGCCAAAACAATCATGGCTGAAGTGCATGAAGGGATATGTGGAGCCCATCAAACTGGCCAAATGATGAGATGGTTGATTATTAGGAGTTGATACTTCTGGCCTAAAATGAGAGAATCATGTGTTCAGTATGCAAAGATTTGTTTAGTATGTCAAAAGCATAGTCCGATTTAAAGAGCGCCAGCAAGAGAAATGACATTCATTATTAAACTCTGGTCGTTCAAAGGTTGGTCGATACACTTGATAGGGAAGATTTATCCCCTATCGTCCAAGAAACATACATTTGTAATAGTTGCAACAAATTTTTTCACTAAATGGGTAGAAGCGATACCTTTAAAGGAGATCTCTCAGAAAAGTATCATAGATTTTATTCGTAACAACACTATTTATAGATTTGGGATTCCACAAACTTTGATGGTGGATCACGAAACTTCCTTGAATGGAGATCAAGTGAAAGAGTTTTTGAGCGAGTTTGAAGTTAAGTTAATAAACTCTACACCGTATTACGTTCAATCAAACGAACATGCAGAATCTTCTAATAAGATTCTAAAAAATATCATAACGAAAATGATAAATGAAAATGCCAAAAATTGACGCGAATATTTAAATAAAACCTTATGGGCTTATAGGATGTCGCCTCGTTCAAGTACCAAAGTTACTCATTTTCAACTTACTTATGGACATGAGGCTGTTTTGCCTATGTAAATTAATGTGCAATTGATCAGAGTGTGTTTGTAACATAAGGTAAATGATGGTGAATATGCCGAATCATTAGCCCAAAACCTATTGGAGCTAGACGAATTAAAGTTGGATGTCTTAGATAGATTGCAAGTTCAAAAACAAAGAATGAATAAATTTTAAAACAAAAAAGTTATAGCCAAATCTTTTGGTTTGGGCAAATTGGTTTGGAAAACAATACTCCATTTGGATAGCAAAGATCCAAAGTATGGCAAGTGGTCGCCCAATTGGAAAGGATCATATAAAGTGAAAAGAGTATTGCCTAATGGAGCCTATCATTTGGAAGATTTAGATGGCACTAAGTATGTGAAATTCATTAATGGCAAATACTTAAAAAAGTATGTTCTTTCCTTATGAAAAAGTGAACAAATAAAGGCATAAATAAATAAGCATTGTTGAGTGATCGTGACTAAATAATACAAGAACGAAGTACGTTCAAATAAATTCTTTTATTATCAAATACTCGTTACAAATCATGAGATACAAAATACAAGGTACTCTATAAGCTGTATTAGGAGCATGTTGTCATCATTCTTCTGTCAATTACAAAGAAAAGGGCGAACTGGAGTTGACCACCTTTCTAATTGCATTGCTACAATGGCATGCAAAAGGCTGAGAAGTATTCTCAAATCGCCTTCCTAATTGCATTGCTGCAATAGCAAGTAAGGAGGCTGAGAAGCACTCTCAACATTCAAGTAGCCTGAGAAGCACTAAATCGCCTTCCATTAAGAACTCCCTCTGGAGAACATAAATGGAGGCGCTGAGAATACCTTTATTAGCCAAAGAACATTTCATATATCTCCCTTACCAAAGGTGACATCAAGTCAGACAACGAAATGGACAACAAATCAAATAATCCATTTCTGTTGCAGAAGGCAATAGTTGGTTAATTATTTGAAAAAAAACCAAATGATGGCAAGTAAGTTGATTTTGCGGAGGATGAAGATGAAGATAACAAATGCGTAACATATACGCATTTATAGAAGTGTGAAGGTGAAAATACGGAATACAAATGGTCATTTACATCATAGTTCAGAAATTAAATGGCCCAAAATCTTGGAAAAGAAGATTAGGAATATCAAAAGTTTTGCTCCGTGTAAAAATTCCATGAGGGGAAATGTGCACGAGTTTAGCACAAGGTAATTAAATGCTTGGGAGGTTGACGATTGAAGAAGACGTCAATTAATACGCAAATAAATAAAATAGCCGTTCCATTAATGACATTGGCTGCCGTTACATTCGAATTAACAGTAGCTGCCAGCACAAAATTACAAAGAAAATAAAGGCATCAATGTCTTAGCTACAATTCACCACAAGCTGAACGCATTTGTTCCCTAAGCTTCCCTCACTCTCGCTTTGCTTAGAAAAAACAGCAGACAACTCAGTTGCAACATCCTCGTCAACCTCTAACTCTGTATGATGCTCAACCAAATACTTGGATCGCTCAATTCCTTGGGAAGCATTACGCTTTTTGGCAGCCATCTTAAACCTGTAGTCGTTCATATTTGCTTGAAGTTCCTTCATCTCTGTAGCTAAACTTATCATCAAAAAATCTTCTATCATGACTTCAGAGGAGATTTCGTTTAATTCGGCATTGGCTTTCTCAATATCTTGAAGCAAAGACTCCTTTTTATATACGCATGAAGATTCTGAGTATTCCTGGCCTTCAATTCGACATTTTTGGTTAACAAAGAGATGATTTCAGATGGATAATCTTCAACATCGCCTTAAAGTCAGAAGAAACGTTGAGCGATGGAAGTTTAAATGCGTGCGCCAGTTTCACACTTAAAATCTCAAATTTATCTTTTTGTTTAGCAGCACTGGCCTTGCCGATATTTATATCTATAAAAGAAACGTATTCAAACACTGATTGCTTGAGAGTCTTTATATTTTCCTCCGAGAAAGCAGAAGATGAAGTAGAAGGATGACTGGTTGAAAAAGCGAGATGTCTTTACTTGTTCCCAAGAAGTGAACAAGTCCCAGATGGAACGCACGATGACATCTGCATCCTGTAAAGAAAAATATAAGCATTTAGCATTCTTATGGCAGTACATGAAGTGAAGATAAAAAATGAAACGAAAGCTACCTCATCAGCTACTTTGGGAAGTTCGGGCATGTCACCGGTTGACTTAGCCACCTGTGGAGACTTTCCTTTATTTGGACGAGTAGACTCTGCCACGATGGGCAGATCTATGGGAACCTATGCAGAATTCTAGAACCAATGACTTAAAGGCCAACAGTGTAAGCAAGGGTAAAGACATTAAAATATGTATTACCTTCTGGTTCAACACTTGGGGGGTCAACGCCCTGGGAAGGTGGCAGCTCTCCAACTAGCTATGGTGAAGACTCTGGGGCTATAGATTTCTCTTTAAGCAGAGTTCCTACATCAGATGAGTTGGATGAGATAGCTTTAGGAAGAGGTGATGGAGCAGGGGGGCTGCTAAGACTAGAGCCTTCGAGGGGAAAGTTGAACTCTTCTGAAAATTCAGGTAAAGCGTTAGCCTATGAAGAATAATTTGGTGCATAAATAAACAGGCTCAAATACCTTTCTCCTAACGATGAGAGGAGCATCATCATCATCTGGTAAAACTGGTGAAGATGGGGCTGGTCGTTTACTGCTGGAAGCACCTTTGGTTGCACTAGCTCGAGCAGAAGGAGAAGTAGATGGAATGACTAAATGTTTAGTGCGAGCAGGTGAAGAAAGATTCCTGATAGACACAGGAGCGGCAAAGATAGGAGAGGTGGAAGAAGTTCCTGGTCGTTCCAATATGTGGAAGGCATAATTAGCATCAGAAGCGAAGAACTTGCGCTTCACAGACGACCACAGTTGTTCAAAAAGAGGATGAACGGTAGAGCCAGAGTTGAAATGGGCTAATGAGAAGCTGCTTGTCAAAAAAATGTTATGGGCATCATAATTTGTGCTTCTGCTTTATTAATAGTATGGAAATGGTCTATCAAACTTTTATAGTAACAAGGAGGAATTGGCTAGGTTTGGCAAAAACCAAGTTGACGAGCAAAAAACTGAGGAACATATATCTCAACTCCGGCTTGGCAATTGATCCAGTTAAGATATCGTGGAACAATTGTCTCCCAATCAAAAATTGAACCCAAACAGGCAAAAAGGTGCTCACATTGTCTATAGTGGACGGAGGTTGCACATAATCTGGAGTTGAATGAGCAGGAAATAGAAAAAATGAAGGGTTGAATCTAAGTTATAAAAGAATGAAAAAACGTCCATATTGGACATATTTACATGGCTTAATGGGTCAGTGGCTAGCTCGTAATAGTTAGCAGAACGAATGGGAGTAGATGAAGCACCAAGTTGTGGAAAGTATGCTCTCAACCACAATTGAGCAAGCCAAAGAGGCCCACTGCCAGTGGGAGATGCACCATTCCTCAATTGAAATTGGAGGGAAGCCATGCCTCTATAAAAGGTGGCTAAAAATAATGAACAGAGATTCAAAGGCCTACCACGTGCCAATTCATAGAAGGTAGATAACTCATAGAAGGTTTCATATTGGGCATACAAAGAATATATTTACAAAGCCAAATTTGAAGAAATGCCACACGCTCAGCATGAAAAGGTTTAGCGCTAGAATGATTATAAAGTCTTTGCATGCCAAAATAGGTTTCGATCAGTTTTTTGTCAAATTTTGGAGTAGTGCCAGTAACCAAAATACTAGGAAAAATGGTATCGCCCAAGGGAAGAAGATTTACTAGGGCTCTAACGTCCTTTAAGGTAATAGACATTGGACCATGCGGGAAAAACAAAGGTATTATATTTAGAAGACCAAAAACTCAAAGCAATAGGAAAAAGCACTGGGTCGAAAATTGGGGATTGAAGAGCGATTTCTAATAAATCTGAAATCCTAGCGCGATCAAAAATCACCTTGGTAGGGCCATGATTTACCAGACGTGCATGCTATCTACAGAAGATAATATCAGTTTTGGGCCAAGTGCGAATAGCGAATCGGTTTCAGTGGCAAAAAGTTCAGAAACGGAGGGCCTTGAGTACAAGGGAACAGCTGACCCACCGTCGCTTGTCCGATAGATTCAGCATCATTAAATGATGGACCCAGATAAAACTCATGGAGGTCAGGGTTGGCCGATGAAAGAAAGTTTGAGTTTATATATGGCCTGGTGAGGAGGTTTTGGAAATCCTCGAAACTAAGAGAGTTATCAGAAGGAGTTTGTGAAGTCGCCATTTTAGCAAAGTACAGTCTCTGTGAGATTTGCTTAAGAAACGTAGCAGGGAAGCAAGAAGATGAACAGAAAATAGTGATAGAGAAGCACAAAATGTAGAAACGTGGGTTAATGGCGTGATGAAGTGGCATGTCTTTTGGGTTATAGGGGTGTAGCGTTACACTTTTCAGGTTATTAAGGATTACCGCCAAATGTAAATAATCATTACAATTATTCGCTCTTTTTCGAAAAAGCAAGCATTGCCAAAAGAATATAGCATAAGATTAATGCTTGGCATTAATTTTGCCATATTTGGGGATAATTGTTGATATACAAAAATAAGGCCCAATGATTAAACGAGACCCAATTATTAAGTAAAGCCCAATTATGTGGTTCAAGAAATGGAGCCCAGTTAGGGAAATTGAGGAATTGGCCTAAACGAGACCATTGTAAAATATAGTGACAGCCCACAAGCAGAGAATTATCATCGCCCAAGCTTGTAGAACGCCAAGGATTTGAGCGAATGGAGTGCCTCATTGTCACTCAAAACGACGGTCTCACTCTCGACCATGCCTTCGAGATGTCCAAGGTCTGGATAAATATAGTATTTTGTTCAGTTATTGAAGCAGTTATTGAGCAACCTTTTCACACCCTACGATTTAAGAATCTTGGTTACAAGCAGTTAAACAACAAGAGATATAACAACAGATGCTAACGACAGTTCCTTGACAAGTCAGTTATCACGAAGAAAGTAGGTAGTTATAGAGCGCGAAACTGTTTCCAAACAGTTCTATAAGAGAAAACCAGCAAAGGAGTATAAAAAGGAAAAGAAGACATAAAAGGAAGAGACCTAGGAATCACACACTCTCAACAGAGAATATGTAATTTCGATTCATTTACTTTCTATTTGCAAACTTTCAATTTACTTCGTGTGCTTTGATAAGTGCGTTTTGCGTACTTAATTATGGCACAAAACACGACTGATTGTTGATATAAAGGCTCGAAAAGGGGCTTAATTCATTATATATTGTTTTTGTAGGATTACTTTGATGGATTGAGCGGAATGTATGTTAAGAAAGGCGAAAATGACTAAAATGCAAGTCAACGAAAATTCAGGGACTAAATTGCAATTATCTAAAAGTTGACCCAAATGATGAATCGAGCATGGAATTTTACTAAGGAGCTAATTGTCGATAACATGGATGACTAAAAGTGAAAGGAAGAGGAAATAATGCTCAAAATTGCGTGAAAAGAAGATGGAGGACTAAATTGAACAACAAGGAAGTGGCCTATCTCCTTGCGATCGCGATCGCCTAGACAACAACAGGGAAGCCCCTTTGTATTTTAGTTTGCCCTTGCGATCGCATGGAATCCTTCCTTGCGATTGCATGGGGTATTTTCTGGGCGAGAATTTTTGTTTCCTTTTTCAATTCAACCACTTATGGAATGTGATCTTAGCACTCTATAAAAACCAAAACTCGTGTAGAATTAGGTTTTATGCATTATTAGAGAGAAAAAGGCGATTTTGAAGACCAAGAAGAAAAGCTTGAAGTTAGGGTTTCACCTCAAGATCCAAAATTCGAGTTCTAACTTCTATTCTTTTGGTGATGTTTTCTTTCTATCAATTTTGTTATTATTTTCTTTTATCCATGCTAGGCTAGATTTTTTATGTACTAGGTGAACGATGAACCTCGCATTGTGATCTCTTTATCTCTATTTTGCAATTTGACAGTTAAACACGTTTGATGGTTATTGAATGATTTATATACACTTCTGGTCACCGTGATTATAGTGCACGATAATTGTGTGAGTTTAGGTGGTTTATTTCATGCATTCGAAAGAAAGGAAATAAATTCAACAAGGTATAAATCGTCATTTTGTTCATAGAGGATAGAAATATACCGATATGCATTACGTGAATCTCTAAGTGTTTACAAAACTATATGCATTCTTATATATTGCATTTGTCATAGAAATATAGTCAAATGGTATACTAGGATAGGTTCAATTCTACTCGAAAGAGATTGTTGGATAAGTTAGAAACATTGATTCTTCAAGCAATTCATAGTGTTGTCAAATTGTGAGATAGGGGTTAAGAGTAAACTTTGCTTGGTGATTCGTGATCCTAGTAAGCTTTTCCATATATTAATTTCTTCAACTTTTGCATTCAACCTAGGGGTGGCGCGGGTCGGTTTGGTTCGATTTTTTTCGGTTCCAGAAATTTTCGGGTATTTAGTAAATGAACCGTCGGTTCCAAATATAATTTTTGAACCGTTCGGTTTCAGTTTGGTTCGGTTCTTTTCGGTTCCGTTCGGTTCCGTACTATAATTAAATTTTTTAACATTTAAAATAATGCTACATAAATACACCTGAAAGTAGATACTAATATTAATAACAAAAAGTAAATACAAATATCAAGTTCAATCTTAACTTTTACAAATTAACGTAATCTAATTTAATAACATATCAATAATAAGTTGTCAAATATAAATACCAAAAAGTAAATATTACTAATAAAATTTCGATGATTCATATCAATAATTCATTTGTTTCAACCCTTCAACTCTACATAAAAATGAAATTTAAATTCGAAGTCATAAAGAGAAAATATTTTAAAGTATTGATAATACTTACCAACTATTTAATGTAATCACCAGTTGCTTGACTTTTCATACTAACTACTAAGAAACTATACAAGAAAAAATTGAAAAAACACAACTAACAAATATAAATAAACTCTAAATTGTTCAACTAATAAGATTTAATAAGAAAAAAATTATTAATTTGTTTAGAAAAAATAAAAGAAATTGATTTATCCAATATTAAAAAAAAATTCGGTTCTTCGGTTCTGGGTCTAGAACCGAGAACCGAACCAAACCATTCGGTTCTCGATTCGGATACCCATTAGGGTATTTCATTTTTAAAAACCCACTCGATTCGATTCGGTTCGGATATTTTGCCCAACCCTAATTCAACCATTGTTTTGCATTTATATCGAAATTTTAGTTTAATTTACATGTTGTTCATAATTTCATCATAAAATTACAAAAATAATCATCTCGAATTTAATAGATTCGGTTAAGGTCACAATAATAGAAGTCAAGTTAAATCAATTCTCGTGGGAACGATACTCAAAATTTTACAATTTTCACTTTATTACTTGTCAACGAACCGTACACTTGCGGTGATATAATTTCGAAACATATTTTCGTGAACAAGTTTTTGGCGCCGTTGCCGGGAATTGAGTATTAATTTATTTTTGTTATCTAGACACTAATTCGAACTTGTTTTCTTTAGTTTTATTTTATTTTTTCGTTCAATTACTTAAGCTGAGCTAAGTGTTGCTACTGTTTTTACCTTTTCAGGTATTGGATGCGAAAATCAATCAGCTGTGGTTTATTTCAAGTTGATTTGGAAATTGAACGAACTTTTCATCGCAGACAGAGAGAAGCAAGAATAGCACATCAGGTCAATCAAGGACAAATCGAAATGGCTGAACAACAACTGGAACCGAGGATAGGTCATGCAGCACTAGCCAATGCTGAAGCTCAGGATGATGGGAATGCTATACTTGGGGATTTCCTAGCACCGTACATTGTTCAAAGCCAGTCCAGCATCGTTTACCCAGCATTTGGACAGCCGAACTTTCAACTGAAAACAAATGTCATCCAACTCTTTTAGAATGGACATCAATTTTACGGAACAGCCAACGAGAATCCACATACACATATATCCCGTTTCTTAGATATGTGTCAACACTTCAAATACCCTGGGATATCGGAAGATGCAATCAGACTAAGGTTGTTTCCGCTAACTCTTCGGGATAAAGCACTTGAGTAGCTCGATTCACTTCCGATGGTTAGCATAACTACTTGGAACGACTTAGCTCAAAAATTCTGCACCAAATATTTCTCACCGGCTAAAGTGGCGAGATTGAGGCATGATATATCAATCTTTAGCCAACATGAAACTGAATATCTTGATGAAGCGTGGAGTAGGTTCAAGGGCATGCTAAAAAAGTGCCCTCAACATGGATACGATAAGAAAGAACAAATCAGATACTTTTATTGTGGACTAACACCAACTTTCAGAAGCATGGTAGATTCGTCATCCAATGGCTCCTTAACCACCAGGTCAGTCGAGGGAGCTTGGGAGTTGTTTGAGAGAATGGCTAATACCTCAGCCATGTGGTCTACAGATAGAGTGGGTGTAAAGAAAGCAGTTGGAGTGCATGAGGTAGATACCTATTCGGCATTATCCGCAAAGATTGACTCCTTGTTTCACAAGATAGAGGGTATAACACAGACCGTAAATTCAGCACAAGTGAAGAAGCCGAGTTGTGAAGAATGTAAAGTTGAGCATGGTACAGCTGAATGTCCCATTGTTACACAAAGAATGAAACAGGTAGATTTTGCTCAATGGGGTTAACGTCAGCAAAACAATCCTTACTCTGAGACATACAATCCGGGATGGAGAAATCACCCAAATTTCTCTTGGGGTGGTAATCAGAATCACAATCAGAATCATAATCGGGCTCAGGGGCAGTTTCAGCAGGAGAGGAAACCCCAGTTGGAAGATATGTTTGCGAAACTCATGGAAAAGACCGATAAATACATGGAAACAACAAATCAATTCATGAGAAAGACTGAAACAAATTTTCAGAATTAGGGTGCAGCTATTAAGAATCTAGAGACTCAAATGGGACAATTAGCTCTTTCTATGATAGGAAGAGTGCCTGGCGTTTTACCAAGCAATATAGAAGTGAATCCTAGGGAGCATATTCAGGCCATTACTACAAGAAGTGGAGTTCAGCTACTTGAGATACATGTGAAAAGGCCAGGAGTAGACAAAGAGATAACGGACCCACCGGAGAAGAAGACTGAAGAAGAGACTGATAGCACCAAGCAGAGTTCAGTGAAGAAGAGACCAGCAGTGCCACAACGAGTTCCAGATAACTCAGTGAATCCTTATGAACCACCCATTCCATTTCCACAACGGTTGAGGAAGCCACGAATGGAGCAGCAATACAAAAAGTTCCTTAAAGTGTTCAGAAAGCTCCATATAAACATCTTGTTGGCTGATGCACTCTTCCAAATACCGAGCTACGTTAAGTTCTTGAAGGATATTCTATCAAACAAATGCAAGTTGGAAGATCACAAGACTGTAATGTTGACTGAAGAAGTCAGTGCCAGAATTCAGAACAAGCTTCCACCAAAACTGAAAGATCCAGGGAGTTTTACTGTGCCCTGTATTATTGGTGAAATATACTTTGATAAAGCATTATGTGATCTTGGTGTCAGTATTAATTTAATGCCTTTATCTGTCTTCGGGAAACTTGGATTAGGAGAAGCTAAAACAACCACGATTACATTGCAACTGGCTGACAGATAGTTGACACATCTAAGAGGAATCATCGAGGACGTGCTCATCAAGGTGGAAAAATTCATATTTCTTACTGATTTTCTCATTTTGGATATGGAAAAGGACAAAGACGTTCCACTAATTCTGGGCAGACCATTTTTTACTGCTGGCAGAGCACTAATTGATGTTCAGAGGGGGCAGTTGATTTTGAGACTGGGCGAAGAGCAGATATCCTTCAATGTTTTCAAAGCCATGAAATTTCCTTCAGAGGCAGATAGCTGTTTTAAAATTGATGTTATTGACGAGGTGGTGAATGATACTTTTCTACTTCAACATCATTCGGATGCATATGAGGCTTGTATTGCTCATTCTCAATCAATCAATTCAAATTCACTTGAGATTGAAACTTGTGTACGGTTTATGGAGACTGACCCACCGTATTTTCGAAAACGACATTTCCCAAACTTTGAAGAACTTGGAACAGGAAGCAAAAAACATGTACCATCTGTTCAGCAGTCGTCTAAATTGGAGTTTAAGCAGCTCCCACCGCATCTCAGATATACTTATCTTAGAGAATCATGCACTCTCCCAGTGATTATATCGAACTTAATCAGTGATGTGGAGAAAGAAAAACTAATTTGGGTACTCAGGGAGCACAAAACAGTAATAGGATGGACCATTGCAGATATTAAAGGGATCAGTCCTTCGTTGTTCATGCATAAGATTCTCATGGAGGAGAATTTTCGACCCAGTGTGGAGAGTCAGCGGAGGTTAAATCCAAATATGAAAGAAGTGGTCAGGTCCGAGGTATTGAAACTTTTGGATGCGGGAATCATCTACCCTATATCTGATAGTGCATGGATCAGTCCAGTTCAAGTAGTGCCGAAGAAAGGGGGGATCACAGTTGTGCCTAATGAGAAGAATGAGCTTATTCCTACCAGAACAGTTACGGGATGAAGGGTTTGCATTGACTACCGAAAACTCAATACAGTTACTAGGAAGGATGATTTTCCTCTTCCTTTCGTTGATCAAATGTTGGAGAGGTTGGCAGGTCATTCACATTACTGTTTTCTCGATGGGTATTCCGGCTACAATCAGATTCCAGTAGCCCCGGATGATCAGGAGAAGACCACTTTCACATGCCCCTATGGTACTTTTGCTTACCTAGGATGCCTTTCGATTTATGTAATGCTCCAGCCACGTTTCAGCGATGCATGATGGCTATATTTTCCGATATGGTTGAGAGATTCATAGAGATCTTCATGGATGACTATTCTGTGTTTAGGTCTTCATTTGATGATTGTTTGGAACATCTGAACTTGGTTTTGGAAAGATATAGGGAAACGAATCTGGTATTGAACTGGGAAAAATGTCACTTCATGGTGCAAGAGGGCATAGTTTTGGGACATCGAGTTTCAGCAAAAGGAATATAAGTGGATAGGGAAAAAATTTAAGTCATTGAGAAATTACCACTACCTACTTCTGTTAAGGGTGTTCGCAGCTTTCTAGGTCATGCCGGGTTTTACAGACGGTTCATCAAGGACTTCTCGAAGATAACTAAGCCACTTTGCAACTTATTGATGAAAGACAATCCATTTGACTTTGATGCTGAGTGTTTAACAGCTTTTCACACTCTCAAAGAGAAGCTTATTTCAGTTCCAATGGTAATTGCACCAGATTGGGAATTGCCGTTTGAATTGATGTGTGATGCCAGTGATTATGTCGTGGGAGTGGTTTTGGGATAGCGAAGAAACAAAATTTTTCATGTGATCTACTACGCTAGCAAGATTTTGAATGATGCACAGCTGAATTATGCAACCACCGAGAAGGAGTTATTGGCAGTCGTGTATGCATTTGATAAATTTTGCCCTTACTTGGTTGGGTCAAAGGTAGTGGTTTACACTGATCATGCGGCTTTCTGAAGTATCTGATGACCAAGAAAGATGCCAAGCCAAGATTGATTCGCTGGGTGCTACTGTTGCAAGAGTTCGATATTGAAATCATGGATAAAAAAGGTAGTGAGAACGTTGTAGCAGATCATCTATCTCGACTAGAGCTTGGCCAACCAGATGAGTCAGGAGAAATAAATGAAATTTTCCCAGATGAACAAATCCTCAGTGTGGAGACTGCACCTTGGTATGCTGATATTGTCAATTACTTGGCCAAATCCATTCATCCACCAGAATATTCTAATCATCAGAGGAAAAAGTTCTATACAGATTTGAAATACTATTTTTGGGAAGATCCCATTCTCTATAGGCATGGTACAGATCAGATTATTCAACGATGCGTGCCTGAAGAAGAAGTACATCAGATTCTAGAGCATTGCCATTCATCAGCATATGCGGGACATTTTGGGGCCTCTAAGACAGCAGCTAAGGTCTTACAGTTAGGATTTTATTGGCCTACATTGTTTAGGGATGCCTTTGAATTTATGAAGAGATGTGATTGGTGTCAACGCACAGGGAATATCTCGAGAAAGAATGAAATGCCGTTAATAAGTATCCTAGAAGTAGAGCTGTTTGACGTTTGGGGAATTGACTTCATGGGACCTTTCCCATCGTCATTCTCAAATCAATATATACTTGTTGCTGTTGACTATGTCTCCAAGTGGGTGGAAGCAGTAGCATTATCAATAATGGTGCAAAAGTGGTGATTGGATTCCTAAAGAAGCATGTTTTTACTCGTTATGGCACACCGAGAGCTATCATCAGTGACGGGGGGAAACATTTTTGTAATCGCCAGTTTGAGCAGTTGTTGAGTAAGTATGGAGTCAAACATCGCATAGCAACCCCATATCATCCTCAGACCAGTGGGCAAGTTGAAGTTTCCAACAGAGAGTTGAAAAGAATACTTGAAGTCACGGTGAATTCATCAAGGAATGACTGGTCCAAGAAATTGGACGATGCACTATGGGCTTACTGAACAGCATTCAAGACACCTATTGGCATGTCACCATACCGTCTTATATTTGGGAAAGCATGTCACTTTCCAGTAGAGTTGGAACATCGGGCTTATTGGGCACTTCGCAGGTTGAATATGGATTTGCAAGCAGCTGGTGAACAACGATTACTTCAGTTGAATGAGATGGATGAGTTTTGCCAGGAAGGTTATGAAAATGCAAAAATATACAAAGAGCGCACCAAGAAATTTCATGACCTGCATATTCAGATAAGAGAATTCATTGTGGGGCAGCAGGTTCTGTTATTCAATTCTCGCCTAAAGTTTTTCCCGGGAAAGTTGAGGTCCAGGTGGTTTGGCCCGTATACTATCACACAGATGTTCCAACATGGAGCTGTTGAAATCACACATGAGAGCAAATGGACATTCAAAGTCAACGGACAGCGCTTAAAGCACTATTGGAGCGGGGACTTCTAGAAAGACAAATCCACCGTTCATCTTCAGCCACCAGAATGATCTCCATACGGTACAGTCGAGCTATTGACTATAACCTAGGGCTGGATGGGAGGCAACCCATCATTTCTACCCTTTTATTTATTTTGTTTTCTGTTTTTATTTTAGTAGTTTTCATTTTTTTTATGCACTGTCATGTAGTTTTAGGTCACCGTTATCTTAGCCGTTCACACAGCACTCATGAGTAATTCCTCTTAATTCTAATTGTGGTATACATGTATTACGTGGTGATGGAATCATTTTTGGGTGTTTGAGACTAGAACTCACGCATATCTAGGCTTAATGATAATTTTTTGAGTTTTTCAGTCCAGCATGTGTTTTCATGGTTGAAACGGGTTTTGGATGTGTTATCATTGTTTATCAACACCTCAGGAAGTAAGAAATATGGTTTAATAAATTTTGGGGGTCTTGGATGCATTGGGGAACTCATTATTCAAAAAGAACTAGGATTTTGAGGTACTAACACGTTTTTGTGTTATAGCATGCTTTGTCAGAACAAGTCTTGCTTCCATGCGCATTTTTGGTGATTCTTTACATTTTTCCATGTTTTCTCTCATTTTTGGCATATTCGGTTATCCACCATCTCACTTGATCCTTAAACGTGAAAGCATGGTCTCAAGCTGTTTATAACATGTTGAGAAACACGTTGGGGGTGTTCAAATGGTCATTTCTCACTTTTGTGCACATTTGACGTGCTTCGGGGAAAAAGGGGCAATCCTGTGCTTTGGGGAGTCTACTTGTGTTTTCCGTGTTCCAAATCATTTTTAGAGTAAACTTCATGTTTCACACGCACACACGGTGTTTTAAAATGAATATTGACCAACAATGCAAGCATCGAGTGACATTTGGGGGTTGAAATCCTAGTTTTCGTGAAAATCAACTAACTTCTCATTTTCGGGATTGGATATGTTTTCCACCAACTTTTATGTTGCACTACAATATTTTATTTCTGTGCACTCGATTGCACAAAAAAAAAAAAAATTTGGTAAGCCTTGCGAAATGCGATCGCCCAGCCAAAGTCAGGACCAAAAGTGGTCCTGACTGCTAACTCCTTGCGATCACAAGGAGTTAGCCTGTGCGATCGCAAGGCATGCACAAAAAAAAAATAAAAACCCAACCCCCAAACCTCATTTTCACTCACATCTCCCCCTTTTTCTCGACATCACACTGCATCCCCACACCCACTCCTCACATTTTCACACGTTTTTCTTCTCCTTCACTCACGCATCCACCAACAACAAATTCCACTTCACTTTGCATTGGACCACGACTTCCTTCCAGGTAACCGTTCGGCCTCTCCCTCTTTTCTTCAATTTTTTTCGATTGCTTGATAGTCTCTTTGGATGGCGTTTGGGATTAGGTAGTTGTGGTATTTGATTGATTGAACTGAAGTGTGTAAATTTGGGTAGAATCTCAATTCCCTATTGTTATTTTCCAAAGAAAACATCATGACTGCAATGTGTTCGATAAAATGCTTCAGTGATGATTCCTTTGCCTTATCATGAATTTCGAAATTTGCTTAGTTGCCATATGTGTAGGCGTGCATAATGTGATAAAATTTGGTGCACATTACACTGTAGACATCACCACAACCATTTCATGACATCTCGGATGCACCACTACACTCATGGCTAGGATACGGCACTTCACGGCACCTATTTTGTCCCCCGGGTTTTCCAATCATTTGACCTCCGTTTGGCACCAAATTTGGATATGTTTTAGTTGGACCTACCCTCTTTCCTGTGCCTCAAAATTGCTTGGAAAAATTTTGAGTTTTCATGCCAATGTCACGGGGCGAAGTTGCTTAGTCGATCACAGTCTTACATGCTAAATTTCCAATTTTGCGACTTGCTTTTGGGATTTCTCCCATCTCGCCCTTTACTTACCATATCCTATTCATACTCATCTTCCCATTTGCATCAAGTTCACCCCGTTCCCCCATGTTTTGTGATTTTTCATTACGTACATACGTGCATCATTTTTCGCGTTTCACTATATGTTTCACCATTCGCACCACCCCTATTTTTCATTCAAGTTTGGGGGTTTTCTACATTGCCTTTCATGGTTATTGCACTGTATTTTATCTGGACTGACTTTTGCTCTTCTCTTCATACAGGATGCCACCGAAACGCACTTTCAAAGGCAAAGAGAAAGTTGGATCCTCCTCTGGCACAGCCCGCACCCAAACACCTGACGGGGGTGTGCGGCATTTTCTAGGCCCCAATTGTCATCTTCGATATACATATGTCATCTCCCATTGGCAACTCCTGTCAGAGCGCCCAGTTAAGCTGGAGGATTTCCCAGGGTTTGAACTGGCTACATTGGTCCATCACTGTGGATGGGAAAAATTGGTGGCAAACTGATACCCTATCTATGAAGGTCTAGTCCGGGAATTTTATACCGACTTCAATGAGGACATAGACACACCTGGATCTAAACATCACCACCAAACGTGGGTTCGGGGCAAATGGGTGATGTTTACACCGGAAGTGATCCAGGACTATTACCAGCTTACATGGGATCATATAATCCCAATCCATGGGGATTTTTCATGCCCCGAGGTGGCAGAGGTTTTAATGGGGCGTGCGAATGCTTGGCCTTAGACACCGAGGAGTGGTTCCAGATTGAGCTCACACCATCCATCGCCATCCTTTGGCTCTTCATTTGCTACAATATTGAACCAATCCAACACCGCTCCACCTTCCCGGATCCTAAAGCCGGCATGCTATATCATTTGGTTCGGGGGCACAAGATCGATCTCGCCTCACTCATATATGAACAAATCCATACCCTAGGACTTTCAGGTGACCGCCGCAATTCTCTGATCTTCCCAAGCCTTATTAGCGGCATCTGCAAGCGCGCGGCGTCACCATCCTCGCAGGGGAACTCCCAGTCAGATCCAGCCCGTTCATTAAACGCAGTACACTGGAAGCTCAGGATCGAGCTAGGCTTAAGCGTCAGGAAGCGCTTGTGAGAGTTCCCCAGGGCCAGCAGCAACCTTTACAGGGTGATGAGGCTGCGGATATGGATATGCCACAGGCAGCAGCACCGCCACCACCACCTCAAGGGGGCGACACACAGATTCTGAGGCAGATGTTTGCCACCATGACTGGCTACAGTAGGGACATACAGGGACTACAGCAAGCTTTCGGGATCATGCGCACGGACATGCAGCAGGTGCGGGCTGACGCACTAGCCACCCGCACTGTGTTATTTGATCTTGGTCGGGAAGTACTCGCATCTAGTCGAGCAATCGAGACATTGACTGGACGATTAAGCTTATATACTGGACGGGTAGATGATATACAGCTCCGGGCCGATGCAACGGTGCATCGTTTGGACAGCCTTGAGGCTGAAGTGCGGCAACAGTCCACACTTCTTCAGGAGCAGTCAGAGTTGATGCTAGTGTTGGTCCTCCACCACTTTCACCACCTCTAGCTTGATCAGGGAGTTATTCCCCCATCTCTTCATTTCTGTTTACCTTGCCTTTATTTTCTGTCTCTATCCTTACACTTTAAACATTGGGGCAATGTTGGATTTAGTTTGGGGGGTGGTAGACATTGTATTAACATTAGTATGACATTTCATTTCGGTCATTTTTGCTTTTTATTTTTCATCATTCATCATTCATCATTATTACCGCAAGCTTTTGTTTTTTTGCCTGTTTGAGTGTGTCAAAAAAATTTTCAAATTTTCAAAACTTCTTTTTGTCTATTTCAGTATTTCTGTTTTGTGTGCTTGTGTGGGTTTAATAGCCTTGCCGGCAATGATGAGAATATTGGAAGCAGTATGGCTATGAACTGTGGACATTGTGCATGCTAAATTGATTTATACTTGTCTATATGGAGACTTGACATTTTTGCGCACGCTACTTATGTTGAGCATGCTAAGCTAATGATGGGTGCATGAATTATAGTAGGTTTGGACATGATAGATCAACCCTGTAGACTTCTATTGCACTTATCGATAAACCACCATTTTAAAAGTTTGGAGATGATTTAGCTATCACAGGGGAACATTGAGATGAGTAGGGATTCCATGCGTGAAAATTTTGTTGTGTGGATTGGATTAGACCAATGAGACAAAAACGATGTAAAAGTATCAAGTTAGAGGACAGTTCTGGAAACTGGATGTCTAAAAGAAAAGGGGCATTACACTGATCAATAAATAGATAAATATAGACATCGGTTCGAGCCTGTAACTCGAGTGATTAAGTATGCAAGGGTTTAAAACCTGGTGCCCTATGGTCATCTGACTTGGGAGTCATCGGCCAAAAACTCGCTACAAGGGTTATATAGAAAGCAAATGGACGATGTTCTAAAAAAAAATTCTATCCATTGATGAATAATATACATACTTCTATGTATGGAATGCACTGAATAGCCCCAGACATCCGGTTGATAGAATCGTATTTCTGATACGAAGCAAGTAACTGAGTCTAGTCTCAACGGTTGAAACAATCAAATAAATAGGAGAATCCCTGCTTGTTGAAATGTAAACTTGTGACTGTAAGACCTATCCAAACTAAGAGAGGGTGAGGATTTGAGCAAATCAAAAACAACCTTCTAGAACGCACTTGGTGATCTTTGAGCGAAAGAAATAAGTTTGGGGGAGTGTGAATCTCTCGAGTGAAGAAAGGAAATATTTGACTACTGTAGGTCGGGATTTACAACCATCATCAATTTGGTATGCTTTGCATGAGTAAGCACCCACATACATATCGAGTTCTACACATGGCAGGTGAAAATTGATTTGATTTTGCACTATTGAAACTGTTCATTTTGCTATTACTGAATTCTAATGTGAGGTAGGTGGTTAAACCATGTTTTGTGTTGAGTTAATTCATCATTTTGTTTGAGGACAAACAACAGTTCAAGTTTGGGGGAATTTGATAAGTGCGTTTTGCGCACTTAATTATGGCACAAAACACGACTGATTGTTGATATAAAGGCTCGAAAAGGGGCTTAATTCATTATAAATTGTTTTTGTAGGATTACTTTGATGGATTGAGTGGAATGTACGTTAAGAAAGGCGAAAATGACTAAAATGCAAGTCAACGAAAGTTCAGGGACTAAATTGCAATTAACGAAAAGTTGACCCAAATGATGAATCGAGCGTGGAATTTTACTAAGGAGCTAATTGTCGATAACATGGGTGACTAGAAGTGAAAGGAAGAGAAAATAATGCTCAAAAGTACCTGAAAAGAAGATAAATGACTAAATTGAACAACAAGGAAGTGGCCTATCTCCTTGCGATCGCAAGGAGTTCTTCCTTGCAATCGCCTAGACAGCAACAGGGAAGCCCCTTTGTATTTTAGTTTGCCCTTGCGATCGCATAGAATCCTTCCTTGCGATCGCATGGGGTATTTTCTGGGCGAGAATTTTTATTTCCTTTTTCAATTCAACCACTTATGGAATGTTATCTTAGCACTCTATAAAAACCAAAACTCGTGTAGAATTAGGTTTTATGCATTATTAGAGAGAAAAAGGCGATTTTGAAGACCAAGAAGAAAAGCTTGAAGGTAGGGTTTCACCTCAAGATCCAAAATTCGAGCTCTAACTTCTATTCTTTTGGTGATGTTTTCTTTCTATCAATTTTGTTATTATTTTCTTTTATCCATGATAGGCTAGACTTTTTATGTACTAGGTGAACGATGAATCTCGCATTGTGATCTCTTTATCTCTATTTTGCAATTTGACAGTTAAACACGTTTGATGGTTATTGAATGATTTATATACACTTCTTGTCTTCATGATTATAGTGCACGATAATTGTGTGAGTTTAGGTGGTTTATTTCATGCATTCGAAAGAAGGGAAATAAATTCAACAATGTATAAATCGTCGTTTTGTTCATAGAGGATAGAAATATACCGATATGCATTACGTGAATCTCTAAGTGTTTACAAAATTACATGCATTCTTATATATTACATTTGTCATAAAAATATAGTCAAATGGTATACTAGGATATGTTCAATTCTATTCGAAAGAGATTGTTGGATATGTTAGAAACATTGATTTTTCAATCGATTCATCGTGTTGTCAAATTGTGAGATAGGGGTTAAGAGTGAATTTTGTTTGGTGATTCGAGATTCTAGTACGCTTTTCCATATATTAATTTCTTCAACTTTTGCATTCAACCATTGTTTTGCATTTATATCGAAATTTTAGTTTAATTTGCATGTTGTTCATAATTTCATTATAAAATCACAAAAATAATCATCTCGAATTTAATAGATTCGGTTAAGGTCATAATAATAGAAGTCAAGTTAAATAATCCTCGTGGGAACGATACTCGAAATTTTACAATTTTCACTTTATTACTTGTCAACGAACCGTACACTTGCGGTGATATAATTTCGAAACATATTTTCGTGAACATGCTTGTGCCCATTGGAGGCGTTTTGCTTCTTTCCAATTGTAATCTTCATAAATAAAGCACTCATTTTTTGGGACTTTGTCTCAAAATGTTTGTTCCTTACACAATCGTCTGAACTTTTCTTTCAATTGTTAGCGATTATCCATGCAAAACACATCTGTTTCACGTTAAAAGAGAAAGAGACCAAAACTGTAATCTTCTACAATATCTGATGAAGAAGCTCATGAATTTGATGAAAATCCATTAGAAATTGCTTGTCACTGACGAGGCGCTCTTTTTGAACCTATGTATGGTAAGTAATTTCGTGTTTGAGGATTTTTTATTATAGTGCAGTTTGTTAACCACCGGGATGTGAAGTGTTTTCACTTAGTGCAAAATTTCATTTTTAAAGTGTTTTATTGAGTTGGGTGTAGCATAAAACATGCAACCGCTCTGGTTTTGAATATGAATTCGTATGTGTAAACTAGGTTTAGGATTGATGATCATTTGTATTGAATTAGTTTTTCAAGGGAAGAATTCTACTTATTTCACTATACATCTATATCATAGCGGTATACTATTTGCAAAGATAGGAAATTTTGTATACAAGCATGGTAAGATGACACATTTTGAATACATGCATCATGATTGGTTTATTAGATTTTTTGGACAATGCCTTCAAAATGTTGGGATATTTTGAGAAAATGAGATATTTTCATAAGATTTGATCATGCAAAACCCACAAGCGTACGAGATCATTGATAAGTAATAAATTTAGTGAGTTGAAAGTATCATCCCATAGAGAATAAAGCTATAATATATAATTTTATTCCAATTGAAAATGAAAAGAATGTTCCGCATTACAATCATTTTATTCACCATTTTACTTTGAATCGCGTGTTGTGTAATTTGGAAGTGAAACATGTGTCAAACTGGTCATAATTCGTTCAAATTATGTCTAAGAAATTTACAAAAGGTTTCGGACTTGTGCTACAACTCATTAAAAGGTTTGGGGTTTGCGCCTGCAACTAGTGTACAAGGTTTGGTACTTTCTGTGCAACTTATGGAAAATGTTTGGGGACCTACACTGCACCATCTCCAGAACGTTTTGCACACAATATTTCCTTGAATTTTGAAGCGTTCATTCAGTAAAGAATAAGAAAATAGGGGAAAAAAGGAAAATATGGAAGCACTGCTGAATAATAGCATTTTTTATTAATAGAAAATAAGTTATAAGACCACAGACACACGATTTCTAACTTGGAGACCCGTATCACAATACACAAACTCAACATTTTAGTTCAAACCTAACAAATTTAGGTACAAACCCATATTACAAAAACTTCACATACAAATCCAATGAGCCAATTTTTCCACACGCTACGACTTCTTGAACGGAGGGTGTTTATTTCAACTTCCATCTCCTTCCTAACTTGTAGAAATCCAGGGACTAGCTTCTTCGATCCGACACACGTTGGAGGGTCGCACCAGTAAAAGAAATTACAACCATCAACATCTTGACATCGTGGGCAAGTAAAAAATCTTTTTCTTGAGTTCAAGTTCGTCCATAAAGTTTTCATCTCCATCGAGAAACCACATCTACAGACATTTATCTCCATCTCCTTTTTGAAAAGCTTCTGATAGTTACTGGAAGAGAGAGAATAATAGATATCCAATGAAATTGAGAGAAATATACAGTTATTTGAACAATGAATGAGGGGGCCTTCGTTGGACTCCAAATGCATATTTATAAAAGGTCATGGGCGTTCGTTGGTACAAATTAAAAAGGTTAGGGACTGCTACTGCAATTTTTCCTAAAATTAATCCAATACAGGCAACAGTTCAAGGGGAAACTTTAGGGGCTTTCACGTTATCGAATGTGCTTTAGATTCTGACCATGTTACATGTTCCACTATAATTGCTTAATGACACAAACAGCACTAATTAGAATCATAAAACGATTGCGACACTTTCTACCTTTTATCTTTCGTGTCCTTGTTTATCGGAGCCGACTTGACCATTATAATCTAGACTGTCGACTAACTCTCCAAATTTTAGCAAGGCCTCCATTTTTAAATTTTATATATTTCTATTTCTTTTACTATTTTTATTAATAAATAATTTTGTTTAAAAAGGTTGAAAAAACAAAACCCAACACATACTAGCAGTACATGTAATGTTACTCTTTTTATTTTTTAATTAGTGTTTCAAAATGTGTTAACCATGCTTTTTTTTTTTAAAGTAATGAAAATAAAATGCAATATTGTTTTTATATTTCACAAGACAAGGAGGAAGATAGAAAGCCAGATTAGTCTTTTTATTTGGAGATATTATTCTTAACTTTGTAATCGGAAGTCGACAATCGAAACTAATGAGTTTATGATTTTATATATCATTTGAATTAATATATATAAAGAAGTTGAATATCGCTAGTCAAGTAGTGGAGATCCAGTGATAGACGACTGAACAATTCTTGCAATTATAATGTTTATAAATGCATGACAAAAATCAATTTTTTATTATATTTTGATAAAAATTGATAAAATATATGATTGAAAAATTTCGAGTCCCATGAAATGTATGATTAAAATTAATTATTAATTTTGATTTAAATATTAATTTATTTTTGTTAGTTGAACCAAACGGGGCTTAATTTTCTTTTCATAGTTTGGAAAATGTATGCAAAATATGTCTTCAAATTCTATTCATGTTTATATTCTTCTAATTATAACGTTTTTGTTGAATATCAAAAGGCAAGAAAAATAAAATTTTACATAAAGTTCACATGTTCATTGTTGGTTGAGACGTGTTTAATCGATTTTAATTTATGAGTTTAATTCTTTGTCTAGTATTATTTTCTTTGTTGTTTTATTTTTCTATATTGAGTTGAGTGATATATTTTGTATTTAACTATTTATATATTGTATTTTAAGTTGGAGATTTCTTTATTGTTAGAGTTCTTTTTCTATCTTCTTTCTTAATGAAATGATACAATGTTTATTTCTTTTTTAACCACTAATTTCGTGAGATTCATCACTTCTTTTTTATTATTAAAATTAGCCTTTCAACTTTCGCAAACAAATAAAATCAGAAACGTACTAAATTTTTCATTGTGGTTTCACAATATTCTATTTGTGTACTATTGCTATGTAAGAAATTTTCGATTTGTTTTCAATGAAGCGAAACAATGTTCAATTTAAAAAATATTTTGAAATGAAATGATAAAACCAAGGAAGGAAATAAAATGGTAAGAAATTTTCGATTTGTTCCTTGTTTGGATCTAATAGGACATCTAAAACAAAAATTGCAGAAAACGAACTGAAATTAAAGGATAGAACATGTTGTATATGTCAGGAAAGAAGAAGAATATTTCATTCATTATACTTGAGAAATTATAGTGCATACTAGTCTATTTATAGACAAAAATCTAACAATCTATCTACCAAATGAACAGCTGGAAGAAGGATCTAGAAAAGACTAGAATGAGCTGCTGAATCACGCTGGGAACGTGAGCTGCTGAAGTGGAGCCAATCATGCACATATTCTAACATGAAATAAAGTTTTCTCATATAAAAGGTACTAAAAGTAGAAAACTAGATGCTTTAAATACCTATGGTTCAAATAAAAATCAATTAAATGTTTTGTCTTGTTGAAATCTTTTGGGGCATACATTTAAACATCAATCCCGTGGTTGCGAAGGAAATGTGAAACCCTTTTGTCCCTTTAAAAGAATATACTTGAGAAATTATTATCCGAAAAAGAAATCATGAAGAGCACTTTGTGTACATCCAAAAACAGTACAAATAAATTGAGACAGAACCCAACCCTTTAAATCCTTGTTAGCTAGGCTCTTTTTTATTAAAGCATGACGTTTTTAATTTTTCGTTAAATCCTAGGCGAAAATGAAAAATTCGTACCTGAAGTCACTTTTCTCGTAGTGATTATAATAAATTGTAGATAAAATATTTTCTTTATTTCCTTCAAGCAGTAGTCTTTCTATTGAAAAATAGTTCTGTCTTTAAGCAATTTTTTCCACGCTTGCTCATATTTTATACCTTTAAGCAGCCCAATTTTCTCATTCTCAGTTTTTATTTTTTAAGGAAAAGCTGAATTTGTTACAATCGTTAGCTGTCACATTCTTGGCTAAGCCCCCCTTTTAAAAAGCATAAAAAGACAACCCTTCTTTTGATTTTTTTTATTATTATGAATTGATTATTGTGTTGACCTAATTCTTTGGCCATAGATTAATTTCCCATTGCAAATAATGCACACATACTCATTAACATATATACCCACTGTGTCCTGCTTGGAACATTTTTCTGTAAATTCTTTTAGCAAAGTGGAAAACAAGTGGACTATCGAAAGGTGGAATAGTCCAATAGTCCAATATAAAAACCCAATTAAAAATCGATTTTTAATTGTTTTATGAAATTGTGGGAATGATGAAAGGATGACGTCACAATGATGAAATTATCAACAATATGCCTCTCATAATGTTGGAAATTCTAGAGAGAGAGAGAGAGAGAGAGGAGAGGGAGAAGGGTCCGTCTATCTTCATTTTTGGTACAATTCACCTGAGAAAGTTTTTTCAGTAGACCCAAAAAACGAACATGGGGTTTTCTTTGGGTGGTGGTGGTTGGGGTACCAGATGTGGGGGTGGGTCTAAGCAATATCACTTTCAACGAATTTTCAAGCTAGGTTTGAATGGTTGGTGGAAAAAAACAAAAGCATTCTCAACTTCTCATAGTCGATTATAAAAAAATTAACAAATTAAAAAGGGTTTCGTGCTCGTGAGAATATACACAAGTACAATACAATATGTTGAAGATCGAGGAGTCGTCTAAAACTAGCATGATGTTCATTTGGATCTTTCAATAGATGTGGCGACTAACTAAATTGAGCGACAAAAAATGTACGACCTAATTTTGTTGGTATTGTTATATTATTA
This sequence comes from Fraxinus americana, assembly GCA_035079005.1. Taxonomy (NCBI): domain Eukaryota; kingdom Viridiplantae; phylum Streptophyta; class Magnoliopsida; order Lamiales; family Oleaceae; genus Fraxinus; species Fraxinus americana. The sequence goes on along the minus strand of CM068706.1, from coordinate 32,736,821 downwards.
TCTATTTATATGTGTGGTCAAGAATGATTTCTTTGAACTAGAGGAAGTTTTACAGCCTCTAGGTATGGGGGAATGTATATGCTACTTTATCATTTGATGAAGGACTGGAATTATATTTGTTTTCTAATTACCATCAAACTTAAAAGAAAAGAAATTGATTTATGATTAATCCTTATGTAATATTTTTTAAGTCAGAAGAGCAATGATAATATTGTAATTATGAAGTAAAAATTATTACTGGTTTAAGTTCCCAGCTTTTCTTCTTCTTCTTTTTTTTTTTTAACAAAACTTAAAGCATCGCTCTCTATAAATTTTCCTTCATTAACACCCTCTTTTGTGCATAATTTTGCATTACTTTATTTAGTTAAGGAAGAAAAAACACGTCACGATAAAAAAATAAAATAAAAAAAAGCAGAAAAATCTATTAAATAAATTTATATTAGAAGAAATAGTGACATTTTACTATCGCAAGTATGTTAATTATCATGTATAACTATTAGAATAAAATATTGCCAATTAATAATAAATTATGCTATCTTGTTGAAATGACTTCTTCTATATTTCCAGAAAAAGAATTTTTTTACATTAAGCCCTTTGGTCCGAATTAAAATCTTGTTTTAATTTAAGTCAAAGTCAAATAATCAATATTAACCACATCTTTCATAGATCCCATAACTTTTCAACCACACGTTTCAAAAACTTCTATCACAATCTACTAAAAATCTTATTTTAATTTCCACCAAACACTCTCTAAGTAAAATTCAATTTTAACTCCTCAGACGACGGTGGTATATTCATACATGAAAATGCTAGCTTCGTACAAAGTGAATAAAATTCTATTGGCGTTTCATATCACGTATTCGTTGTGAATTCTCAATCAATAAAATAAGAAAAACTAAGGGTCAAAATGGAAGGGAAAAAAAATCATTAAGTGCTTACAATTGTAATATTGATCAAAATCTGACCAGAAAAATAAAGGGAAAATTGCAACCACGATACCAAACCTTTCAACTTTTTCCAGACTTTACCTAAACCTTTTATTTGTGACATCCACGATACCAAACCTTTCAACAATTCGCACCCGGAGTCCAAATGGACGGAAACCGTCCAGTTGACCAAAAATAAAAAATTTGGACCAATTTTGACAAAATTAGTAGGGGTAAAATGGTAACTTGACAATTTTCTCATTAAATAAATTAAAAGAAAATATAATAACTAAAAAAACCAAAAACGTGCACAAATTTTCTCCTTCCCCTTCTTAGCATCAATAGTGCCGGCACCACCACCGGCATACTCCAGTACCACTACCACTGTCGTCGTCACCTCCTCCCAGCACCACAACCTCAGCTGCCCACAACCTCAGATTAATGTGGATAGCTATTTAAAACCAGATTCTATTTTAATTCTCGGATGAAGCTATCGTTTTTTATCTGTATCTAGAATCAAAATCAATTTGTGCCAATAATCGATGTGTAAATTGTTCATTTACAGCACTTCCACAGTGCAAGCATTTCCTAATTACTTGTGTTGGAGCATTCTGATTCCCCTCAGGTGGGGTTATTTTCTTCTTTTCCACTCTGGAAACCAGTTTGGGGATTTTCTTCATTGGTCTAGACTATGCAAAGTTCTCAGATTCTGAAGAAACTCCAGGAGTAACAAATGGCTAGTGAGTCTCGAGGAAAGAAGAATATGAGTTGGATTGCAGGTCAAAGATTATAAGTTGCCGGACAAGGACGCTTGCTTCTAGTATGTTGTGGACCCCGGTGACTCGGGCCGAGAAGTATAATCTTTCTCCCAGTGCAAGAGTTGCTGCTACTCTCAAGTACATAAATAGGGATCGATGAAGATTCCGAAAGATGGGTTTCCAAAGCTGTTAATTTGGTCCTAATCAGCGACCATTTTCCCTTGAAGATTTGAACACTAGAAATGGAATCGATAAAGGAGACAATCAGTATCTGTATATTCTTGACTGTGGGAGTGATGGGTTCGTCGCCACTGCTCACTTGGGGTGGGGAAAGAAGATGAACAATAGATTGAGTTTTTTGTTTCGCGTGGTTACTCGCTAACAATTAAAAGAGGATCAGATGATTGTGTAAGGGACAAACCTTTTGGAACAAAGTCCCAAAAATGGGTTTTTTTCGAATATGAAGATTACAGTTTGGATACGAATAAGATGCCTCCAAGAGGCGCAAGCACACAAGTACAAGAAGATTGATTTAATTAAAGTTAATCTAAGAAAAAGTAATTACATATTCTCTGTTTGAGAGTGAATTTTTTCGGGGTTTCTTCATTGCTTTCTTCTTCCTTTTACACTCTTTGGGCAGTTCTCAACCGTTTGAACTCTGCTCGTAACCACCCATCTCTTTCATAGTGGTTGACTGGCCAATAACCACCATCTGTAACTCCTACCACCACGTTTTCTTCATAACCGCTTGTCACTAATTTTCTCAAATCGTGGGATGTAATCGTGATGTGCTCAAACCGCTTCAAACTGTGACTTTTAGATAACGGCAGGGTTTAGTCATCGCTAGGATTCTGGGCGATCCAGCAATTTGGGCGACGACTCCTTCGCTCTGGGCGTCCATAGGGTATTTTATTCGATGAACATCTGGGCGTTCTACAAGTTTAGACGTCGGCATTCCCTTGTTTGTGGGCTTTTTACTCTTTGCTTGGGCTTTCATCTGGGATTCTCAACTGGGCTTCGCTTTTTGGGCCATTTAATTTGGGCTGCACTTTTAGTGTGTCAACAATTACCCCCCAATATGGCAAAATTAATACTCAATAATTAATTTTGCCATATTCACTTCGTATTGTCCAGCAACACTTGAAATTCCCAAGAATTTCAATCATCACTTTCTTCTACGCTTAAAGAGGTGTAACTTTACAAACCTTTATAAATCCGAAGGACACGCCATTTCATCGTACCATTAAACCACGTTTCAGTATTTCGCGCTTCGTCTTCGCTATATTTATTGTTCATCTTCTTGCTTCCTTGCTACGCTTCTCAGGCAAACTCCAGCAAACTTATTTTTCTCATCCAATAGCTAGTTCACAAGCTCAGCCTGATGCTCCCTTCAGTTTTGAGGACTTCCAAAAACTCCTCACTAGACCATACGTAAGTCCATCCTATCTTTCTCAAGCCAATCCAGACTCAAATGAGTTCTATCTATGTCCATCGTTTACAGATGCCGAATTGGTGGGGAAAACTGCAGTCGGTCAACTGTTCCCCTGCACTGAGGACCTTCTCTTCCTAAACTCGCTGCCATTGAAATCAATCCAAGAACGAGGTATTCGTACTTGGCCTAAAGCTGATTCCACTTTTCCTTTTTGGCATGCACGTTTAATGAAACATGGCCCCACTAAATCCCTTTTTGATCGTGCAAGGATTTCGGACTTGTTAGAAATTACACTCCACCCCCCAATTTATGATTCAACACTTTTCCTCATCGCGCTGAGTTTTTGGTCTTCTGAATATAATACTTTCATTTTCCCCTTGGTCCAATGTCCGTTACTTTGAGGGATGTAGGGGCTTTAGTAAACATTCCCCATTTGGGCGACACTATATCCCCTTCCCTTTTAGTCACTGGTATTACCCCAAAGTTCGATAAGAAGATCACTGAATCTTATTCGAGCTTGCAACACCCTTACACTACCTCTGCTTCTGAACCCAGCCATGCTGAACGTGTGGCTTTCCTCCAGGTCTGGCTTTGTAAATATATTATTTGTGTCCCCAGCCTGAAACCTTCTATGAACTACCTGCCTATATCACACGAACTAGCACGTGGCCGATCCTTGAATTTATGTTCATTCTTTTTTGCTGCCTTTTATAGAGGCATGACTTCTCTTCAATTCCAACTAAAGAGTGGTGCCTCCCCTACAGGCAGCGGGCCTCTTTGGTTAGCCCAATTATGGTTGAGCATGTATTTCCCACAACTTGGTGCTATGCCTTCTCCTCCTAGGTCGGTTGCCTGCTATGGGTTATTCATTCATCAGTTGAGCCCTGTAAATATGTCTGCCATGGATGTTTTCACTTTCTTCTATACTTTGAATTCAATCCCTTCATTCTTTCCTTTTCCTGCTCATCAAATTCTCATTTTTGTTCGTCCTCCTTCCACTATGGATGAAGTAAGTTCGTCTTTGCCCATCTGGGTTCAATTCCTAATTGGAAGGGAATTGTTCCATGATATTTTGACCGGGACGAACGCCAAAGCTGGGGTTGAAATATATGCCCCCCAATTCTTTGCCCGTCAGCTTGGATTCAGCTAAACAGGGCCTGTTCCTCCCTGCTATTCCAAGAATTTGACGGAGCGTTTCCATCTTATAAATAAAACTGGGGCTGAAAGTATCGATGCTCGTAATAAAATTTTAGCCCACGGCTTCTCTTTTGCTCCTTTCAATTCTACGATTGTCACACATCCATTTTTTGATCAACTCTGGCCATCTGTGAAACGTAGGCTATTTGCTGTTGATGCCAATCATCCCTTTCACTTATTGGATAGGTCAGAGACATCTCCCACTTCTCCCACTCTTGTCACCCCTTTGTCCATTAGGAGTCCCTCTCCGTCGTCCTCAATTCGTGCGAAGCGTTCAAACCTTCCTCCTGTTTCTTCACCTGCCCAAGCGGCTGCAACCAAAGGTACTTCCAGCCGTAAGCGATTAGCTACCGCTTCCCTAATTTTGCAAGACGATGCTGAGGGCGATGATGATGATGATGTGTCTCTTATCCACAAGAAAAAGGTAACTGGATTCGTTTATTCCATGAAATACTGTCTTTCATGTATTAACGTTTCTCTTGAATTTTCAGAAGAGTTTGGCTTCTCCTTCCAAGGCTTTAACCTCAGCATCTCCTGCTCCAGTTCTTGCTGTTGTAACCGTCTCAACCGGATCATCTGAAGAGGGGGTTTCACTCAAAGAGAAACCTTCAGTTCCAGAGTCTTCATCCCAACCTACTGAGACACTGCAGACTTCCCAGGGCATCTATTCCTCAAGTACTGAACCAGTAAGGAGGGCATCTTTTGGTACTTTCACTCTATTTATTGATTTAGCAGTTTTTTGACTTATTGTTCCCTGGGTGCATCAGGCGTTTCTATGGACCTGCCCGTTGTGGTAAGGTCGACTTACTCAGAGAAAGGGAAGTTTTCGCGGCTGGTGGGGCCGATTGACGATGATCATGAACATACGAAGGTCGCTGATGAGGTAGCTCATATTCCTCTTTCGTTCTTTGCCTTACTTTTAGCACTGGCATTTTCTTTCAGTGCAGTAATGCCGTTGTGCGCTCTATCCAAGACTTGCTTTCTTCTTGGGGACAAATGAAGACGACATGTTCTTCTTTCAGCCATCCTTCTGACTCCTCACAAGCAAATATGGAGATCCTCAAACAATCGATGCTTAAGTATGTTGCTTTCATGGACATGGATGTTCATATGGCCAGTGCTGCCAAACAGAAGGAGAAATTTGATCTTTTCGGCACGAAGTTGGCACAAGCACTTACGCTTCCATCGCTCAATGTTTCGTCTAACTTCAAGGCGACACTGAAGGTCATTCATTCTAAAGTTCTTTCCTTACTGGCTAGAAATGTCGAGTTGAAGGCTAAAAGCACTCAGTATCTTCGTGTCTCCTCCGAGAAGGAATCTCTGCTTCAGGAGATTAACAACGCCGAGGCTAAATTGATTGAAATCTCCTCTGAAATTAAGGCTGAAGATTCTTTAATGATGAATTTGGCTGTAGAGATGAAAGAACTTCAAACAAGGATGGATGATTGTAAGGCTAGGATGGCTGCTAAAGAACGTAATGCTTCCCAAGAAATAGAGCGAACCAAGTCTTTGGTTGAACGTTACCAATAGTTGGAGGTTCATGACGAAGTTGTAGTTGAGATAAATGCCGCTTCTTCAAGGCAAGATGAGGATTGGGCGAAGTTTAGGGAACATCTGAGGTCTGCTTGGGGCGATTTGTAATCAAGACGTTTTGACGTCTTAATTTTCTTTTGTAATTAAACTGCCATGAATGAGCTTGACTGTAACAGCAGTATTTATTATCAATGAATGATTCTTTTATCTCCTCGTGAACTAATTGACGTTCTTTTCCTTAATCGTCAACCCCCAAGTATTTTGTTATCTTGTATTCGAGTCCATGTACCTGGCCCTCTAATCTCATTTTCCCAAGATTTTAGGCCATTTAATGCATGTATGTGGCCTTTCGCATCTTCGAACACCAATTGTCCCACTGGGCGTGCCAAATTGTTTCGTGTGATTACTCGCTAACAATTAAAAGAGGATCGGACAATTGTGTAAGAGACAAACCTCTTGGAACAAAGTTCCAAAAATGGGTGTTTATCGAATATGAAGATTACAGTTTGGAGACGAATAAGATGCCTCCAAGGGGCACAAGCACACAAATACAAGAAGATTGATTTAATTAAAGTTAATCTAAGAAAAAGTAAATTACATATTCTCTATTTGAGAGTGAATTTTTTCGGGGTTTCTTCATTGCTTTCCTCTTCCTTTTATACTCCTTGGGCAGTTCTCAACCGTTTGGACTCTGCTCGTAACCACTCAATTCTTTCATAGTGGCTGACTGACCAATAACCACCATCTGTAACTCCTACCACCACGTTTTCTTCATAACCACTTGTCACTAATTTTCTCAAATCGTGGGATGTAATCGTGATGTGCTCAAACCGCCTCAAACCGTAACTTTTAGATAACCCCATGGTTTAGTCATCGCTAGGATTCTGGGCGATCCAACAATTTGGGCGACGACTCCTTCGCTCTGGACGTCCATAGGGTATTTTATTCGCTCAACATCTGGGCGTTCTGCAATCTTGGGCGACGGTGTTCCCTTGTTTGTGGGCTTTTTACCCTTTGCTTGGGCTTTCATCTTGGATTCTCAACTGGACTTCGCTTTTTGGGCCATTTAATTTGGGCTGCAGTTTTAGTGTGTCAACAGTTTTTTTTTTAAAAAAATTAATTCTTTTATTTTAATTTTTTTTATATGAAAAAAAGGGAATCTTACCACTTTGCCCTTTAAGAATTAATCAATATTGGTCCAGATTTTTTTATTTTTGGTCAACTGAACGGTTTCCTTCCATTTGGACTTCGGGTGCGAATTGTTGAAATGTTTGGTATCGTGGTTGGCACAAATGAAATGTTTGGACAAAGTCTGTAAAAATTTGAAAAGTTTGGTACCGTGACTGCAATTTTTCCAAAAATAAATTTAATAAGCACAGTATCTTTTATGGCATATTTGGTATGTATGTTGTATTGGAGAAGCATATTTAGATATTGAGATAAGCAATATTTTTTAATCCATATTGTAATGTAGATTAGTAAAAATAGGACGAATGGCGATTATGAACTTGTCACAAAATATTTCCGTGGCTAGCTATTAGCAACGAATTATTCAATTAACTGTAATTTTATTCTCATTTAAAAATAAAATATCACTAGTGACAAAAAAAAAAAAAAATGAAACTTATGTAGCTAATCTTTCCTTGAAAACCCCAAATAATAAAAAGGTTCGACATTTTCTTACATTTAAGGACATCAATATCGAATTACCTAATAAATAAATTTATGCCTACACTTTATGCGGATGAATTCTGCGTGCTATTGAAACTTATTGTGCAACTATAATAACGATTTAACATCAACTCACTTCTTTACAAAAGTTCAAAACAATGACCAATTATTTTAGTGGGTCCCGTTAGTTGGATAAACTATTTCTTTGGCCGAGTCTGTTCTACTCCATAAGTAAATTAATGTTATATATTTATTTTTTCAAAATCAATTTAAGGTGAATAAGAAATTAATGTCAAAAGGTGACCACCTGAAATTGAAATAAATTGGAATAAAAATTGGTGAAAAATTGAAAAAGTGTCAATTCCACATAGGAAAGCTAGAAGAATATAAAGCACTTTATATTCCTCAATTTTGAGACTTAGGTTTGGGCCCCAAGGGGTACCAATAGTTTTTGAAGGGAAGATAACTTACATGTTAGTAGGTTGGGCCAAAATCCATACACGGGCACCATCGCCGTCCATCCAACTGGTCGGCACAGTACGGGTCGTTGGCTTGAGCTTGGATTTGGATTGGACTAAGCTGATATATATTTTTTAGTATATATTTATTTATATTATTTTTCCCCCGATATTCTGTGCGTGACACGTGGATTCTTCTTGAAGGACGGTTGAACTTGTCCAAATGATTTGTGTCTGTTGAATACACAATTTTTCGGCTGTTGTGTCTTTTGGATACAACCTTTCAACTTCTATAAATAGGTCCACATACCCCGATTTTCATTCACTTCAAAATCAATTCTTATTTTATTTTTCTTCCTAAATTATTCCTTCATCTTTACATTTTTCACATTTTACAATCCGGCCTTGAAAAATTATTTTCGTGCATTTTAGTCCTTTAATTTTTAGAGAGATCAAAACGTTAGTAGGTTCGTCGGTAGTGTAATTTGTAGTGCTACTATTACAAGTCGATGTCGGTATATCTTGGGAGATGAGTGCCGGAATACCGTCAGAATCAGTGCGGGGCATTATCGTTTTAAGGAGAAATAGTTTTAACTCTTGCCTCGACCATTAACATTTTATAGCATTCAATTTTTCAAGACGTTATTCTACCCAAATCAATTTACGATGATATAATTACATTTCAACTTCCAACAATTTGTGTAGCAAGTTAACACGGCAATTTAACATAAGGATAATAGAGTTTCCATAAATTAATAAACCAAGAGCTTGAGATGATATTCAATGGTGGCAACTAAAGTTAAAATGCATATATACAAGGGACATCAGCTAGGCCATTAATTATTATTACTATTATTATTTTGAAACAGAAAGGCTTCTTCACTCTTAGTTTCTTCCCTATCAGAATGCATGGTAGCATCAGTGGCAGTCAACCTTGCTTGGAGACTGACTGTTTCTGATGTTATCGCTAGCTCCACCACGAAGCCACGGCACTGGAGCACCGGCGCACGGTGCCAGAAAATAAATCAGAATCAAAATCCTCCACCAAGAGCCGGAGCCCAGTAATCAGCTCCGTTAATGTCACTTCCCACAAGCTGAGTGCAAGAAACTGGAACCAAGCACAACCCTTTACTTCTCAAATCTTTCGGTCCATCTTCGATATTCTATAATATATGTTACCAGAAAACAAGACATTAGGTTAGATTAATTTGAATTTTCGACGATTTTATGAAACTTACGAAAACGTTTGCACACACAGATTAAGAAACATTTTGGGGGAAAAAAAGAGATATTAAGTAAAAAAATTTCCATATTCATTTATGTGGAAACTATCATAAAATCAAATTAAACTTGAAATTATATTTAGTCATTGCATTTATTTAATTAAGAAAGATAAGCGATCAGTCACCTCCTCAGAAGCTCCTCTCCCTTCCATGCCAACATCATTCAAGAACTAGATGAAGAAAATTAATAAAGAAGGTAAAGTACTGGTATCAAATTATGGCTAGCTTTAAGAAATTGCTTTTGAAAAAACAAGATTAAGGCCCTGTTTGGAAGAGATTTTCAAAATTCTATAGTAAATTAATTCTCATTTTCAACCACACATTCTTTAATAAAATAATATTTTCCATCACATCAATAATTTTTTCTTTTTTTTTCAACCACACATTTCCCATCATATCACTATTCAAAATCAATTCTTCCCCCAAAAATCCCTCCCAAACAAGCACTAAATTCTTCGTTATTAGCAAAATTAAGTTGATAAAGCTGGGAACCATGTTTTTGGGAAGGCAACTTTTTCTACTCAAAACACATGCATTATGCTGTAATTAACCAATAATTTAATTTAAAGCCTCTTCTAAGGAAGTGATGGATCCAATAAAGCGTACCTGACTAGACTCTTCTGGAAATAAACAATCCCTTTCTTGAACCTTGAGAAAAACATTGGTCGTTCATAATTTATTGAATAGAAATTTAAAAAAACAATAATAAAAATTACAGTGTTTGTGTGTGTGTGTGAGAGAGAGTGAGAGAGAGGACATTAGTGTTGCATGGGAAAATGTGAAATGCGCATGTATAGGTACTTACAGATTGTTGGTGACCCATGCTTCCTGATGCATTACGCATGTACGGCGAACTCAGTGCCTGCAGGATTTTCGAGAAATTGTGTAAGTCTTTTGTCTTGTCTGGTAACAATTTAATTAAAGGAAAAGAAAAAATTTTATACCAATTATATACTATGGAAAATACGTGAAGAATCAAGAATGTATATTGCTGAGAATTTCTTGCATTAATTTTTTAAGTGGACCACCATTGATTTTCCTTTTTAGCTGTTTGCACAGAATATTATGGAGCATAATGTTACCTCAATTTGACCCTGAAGGAATTTGATATAACCAATGGCTTCTGACAGGACTGAAGCAGTGTCAGTCTGCAAAAGAGAAAGAAAGAAATATGCGATAACAGTTAACACACCTCAGATGAAACTGATCATTTTTTTTTCAAACTTTTCTTTAATCTTAAAAGACAACCTTAGATGGGATGATAAAGTTTTTTTTTTTTTTTTCAAAAAAAGGGATCTTTTCAGTTTTACTGGTTTCATCTTAATTAATTAAATGTTGCTGCAGATTTATTCCTTGAGTATAGTAAATAATGGAGACTGGAGAATCAAGAATGCAATAATTTACCTTTCCAAATGGAGAAACAAGTTGGTGAAGAGCTGTTATTCTGTCCCCTAATTTCTCCTTTCTCACCTGTTTAAAGAAACTCATGAATTTATGCATTGATATGAACGAATTTTGTGAAGAAATTAAATATGTATAAAATAAAATGAAGCCTCTATGAAAATTTGTAAAAGGGAAAGAGATTATTCCTGACCTTCAAAGCTGGTTGAGTGGAAGACTGTTGAACCTTTGGCTTCTTAGATACCCCACCAGTGCTCATGCTGTTGCACTTTAACAAAAAGAACAAAGAGGGACAGTCAACAAACTATGAACATACTAACAGCTATGTAGCAATGGATTGAATGAACGGCAAAAAATAATTCATGTAGCCGACATCAAATTTAGATGTAGGCTATTATTATGAGTCATTTTGAAAGATTTTCAAGCATACTAATCATAAGACTTTTTGGGCGTGCTAAGAAAATAATCACTTTTGTTTTTTTCTTCTGGATTATACTCACTAATAAAGCTTTTGATATGGGACTAAAGAATGAATGAATGATGAAGAAAAAAAAAATCGATTCTTGCTCTATTTTTGTTTCTCTCTCACCTCAGAAGAATGATCTGGATGTTGAGTATTCCTATCGCGGTCGACCTTGGCGCCGGAGAAATTCAAGATATTATTGCTTACACTTGTGATACAAGAGGTAGGGGATGACACTGGAATGACTTGAGGCCAACAAGAAGATCTAGAAGCTTGAAATTCATCATCTACGTGACCATAAAGTTGGCTTGTTTGAGCAACTTCTTGCTTTACATCAGCAACAGGAACCCTAAAAGATGGGTTCAAAACGTGGTCTTCCCAATTCTCCATCTTCTTCTGTTGTTGAAAAAGACTACTACCAAACCTTTCTTCTTCTCCAGTCCCGGCCAATCCACCCCTGATCAAACACAACTTCCGGTGTCAAATTACCACCCAAATCTTACACACACAGGGATGGATAGATAGATAGATAGATAGTTGCAGATTGCATATAAAGGTGCACACATCAAGAGAGCAGTTTAACTGGTAAGATAAAAGGAAAATAAAAAGATTCATAAAATTCTTTGAAGTTTGATTACTCACACACAGACAATCATGCTGACAGCCAAGAACTAGCTAGGGTAGATAAAAAAACAAAAACCCCATTATAGGTGGGATTTATCCCTTAATACACAAACATAAACACAAACAGAGAGGGAGAGAGAGATTTACAGAAGCAGTTGGCTCCATGACCGTACGGGAAATTCTTGAGAGGGATTCGCAGTTGAAGAATCCGAAGCAGCCGAAGAAGAAGAAGAAGCATACAGGAATGGAGAAGGAGAAGAGAGCTGGTGAGACTGTGGATGCATGCCATTCACACTCCACCAATTAGGGTTTCTAGCCATCATTTGTTACTGGAAATTTACTCCACTAATTGGTTTAAACCAGCAGAGAGTAACCTTCAAATAAAACAGGAAATCAGATTAATACCCCCCCTTTTCTCTTTAGCTTGTGGGTTTTGCTCTTCACTTTCTCATCTTTCCTTGTTTGTGAACCAAAACGAACTTTTGTTGAAGTTTTTAGAATTGTGTTTTCTTTCTCATAATTAGAGATTGAAGTAACCCCATGTCTTTGTCAACTAAGGAGTATTTTATACTTGTGGGGTTGAGGAAGCTTTTGTATTTGTTGCACCCCACCCCCACCCCCACCCCTTCTTTCTTCTTATTCGTTGATCATTTTATTCTTGCTTTAGCTTTATTAAAAAGTGGGACAGAAAAAGCTGGGTGGGGAGCGTTTTCAAGCCAAAAAACAAATGTTTGTGGAGCTTTTACTCCCTTGAACTAGGGTTGTATCCCTTAAAATCAACTGTCTAAAAGATTTTACGTGTAGGTCTCATTTACAATTTTTATCTCAAATTTGGTACATATATTCATAATTTGCACAAAATAAATAATGATGTTGCTTTGTCTACTCCAAAACTAAATTTAAATTGCAATATCTAAAATTTAAAACTGATGGAGATAAAATAGAATTATTAATGATTTAAATTAAGGGGTGTGGAATAACTAAAAATTGTTAAAAGGCTAGCTTAGTATTTGGATTAGGTTCAGATTTTTGTTATTGATTTTTAATAAATAAGGATTGGATTTAAGCTAATAAAGCATAGATAGATCTACCAGTGAAGTAAAAGATGATTGTTTTGAACAAAAAGTTTTTTCTTTGGACTGATTGAAAATTGTCCTTTAGTAATAAAATAAAATAAAAATTCTATTATTTTATTGAAAAATGTGTGGTTGAAAATGAGTTATGAAATAATATATTTTGAATGAATGTGTGCCAAACAGGAGCTTAGTTTCATTCTTCTATAGTCAATTTCAGTATAAAATAAAATTTCTATTTTCATTCTTAAGAAAAAAATTATTAATGACGTCAGATGGATAAAACGTTTTATCATGCAAATTATCACAATTAATATTACCTTTTTTTTTTTTCAAAAGATAATTAATTGTAACTTATACTAATTAAAGTTGTTGGCAGTCATTTTCTTCTTTATTTTATAAGTTAAAAATTCAACGGACCAAATATATGCTCTTAATTTATGAGGCTAGGATAAATTCTCAGAGTTTTGACTTTTAAGAAATTTTGTTAATAATTATGAGTGGAAAACTTTTGTTTCACAAAAGTATCTTACTTCAAATCTCAATAATCGAATTGGAACGTGGAAGTTGGTCATTGGATCTTTCAGTTTTAAAGATAAAATAGTAGTAGGAATATGTTTTGTGGGAAAGGTGATGGGTAAGTTGATTAATTCTGTAATACTTAAATCTCGAAAATTTACTAATTGATAGTAGAACAATCCATAATTATAATTATAGTTTTCATATCCGAAGTGCTCGAACTTGTGCATTTACATCTCCGTTATAAGTTTCGTATTGTCATTGATTTTGTGTGTTTTCTTGTGTTTTAGGTTCGATATGTAGATGATGAGAAACTTTTACAATATTACCAACTATTATTTTTTCATTTTTTATTTTCCTCTTTATGATATAACCAATAGACCTTTTTAGAATTAGTTTTGTTAAGGTGTGCTATACAGAGTTGTATTCGCTTATGACAATGCTCTACTATATATGATGTACTTTTTCTGAGAATATGTGAATAAGAGAACCAGTTTTCTCTCTATCAGAGCATATCGTCTATGCTTCTTTACTTCGTGCCTGAACATGGCCCGTGGAGGTCAGCAGCACAATGACAATCGATTCTAGCCTTTGACTCCACCTTCATAGTCTAGCAACATGGATCAACGAGATTCAGTTTCCATGGACAATACTATCAGTCCACATTTTCTTCACAGTGGAGACCACCTTGGTCTCATATTGGTTTCCCTTGATATCAATACCTATTATACACGATTGAAATTCTCGTGGGACGAATACAAAAACTATCAGTCGATTTCGATATGTCATTGTGGATGCATGAAAGCTTGGCTTGATTATCAGCAATAGGAGTACGTTATGCAATTCTTGATGGGCTTGAACGAGTCCTATGGCACCATTAGAGGTCAGATCTTGATGAATGACCATCTGCCTTCAATCTCGAAAGTATTTAATATGGTGGTTCGGGAGGAGAGACAGTATACAATTGGTATTGGATCTAGCCCAGCAAATCCCTTGGCGTTTCAGACCTCATCGTCAGGTTCTTTCACTACTGGTTCGACGACGAATCTCCCTATGGCGGCTGCATCTTCTTCGGCTAAACTTAGACGAGATAGACCCGTTTGTACACATTGTAGGCTGACTAGGCACATAATTGACAAGTGCTACAAATTACATGGGTATCCACTTGGGTACAAGCCCAAGGCCCAGTTTACCCACACAGCCTAGTTAGCCTCAGTGGACTCCCTTCAATCCAGATCGACTTAGGTCCAGAATTCTTCGAATCATTTACAGAGTTCACCTTCTGCAGTTGCTACTATGAGTACACCTCCACTGAATAATCATCTAACTACCGATCAACTTCAAGTTGATTGTTTATCTGAGTCCATAGCTTCACCATCGTGCATCCAACGTGACTGAACCCCAAACAGCCATGACTCCATCCGTAACACAAATCTATAGTAATTCCATCTCTATTTCTTCTCTTGCACATCTCTCAATTCCTTCTGGTACATGGGTCATTGACACGGGTGCTAGTCATCATGTTTGTTGTAATATCTCTTTGTTCTCTAATTCATCTGCTATCCACAACACCACAGTAACATTAGCCAATAGTCAAATCGTTGCAATTGAACGTATAGAAACAATTAGATTGTCTGATTCCTTAATATTACATGGTACCCTATATGTTCCATTGTTTGCTTTCAACTTACTCAGTGCCAGTGCTCTCACCCTTAGCCACAATTATAGTGTCAACTTTCTTTCCGATTCATGTCTTATCCAGGACCTCACTCAGGATTTGATGATTGGGAGGGGTGGAAATCAAAGAGATTTGTATTTCCTAGATCTAGGAGTTGCTATCTGTAATTCAACTTCTTTATCTTCTGTAATGAGCAAAAATGACATTTGGCATTTTAGGTTGGGACATCCATCTGTTGTAAAACTTCAATTATTCTGTAATGAATTGCAACTTTCTAGTTCTTTATCTACATTGTCAAATTTGTTATATGGTTAAGCAAAGACGTTTCCCTTTCATTTCAAATAATAATCTGTCTTCGCATCCTTTTGATTTGGTGCACATTGATATATGGGGTCCATTTCAAGTCAACACAAGGGCTGGTCATCGTTTTTTTTCTCACCATTGTTGATGATTGTACAAGAGCCACCTGGGTTTATCTTTTAGCCTCAAAATCAGATGGTCTGAGAGTTTTTCCAGAGTGTTATAACCTGATTTCAACACAGTATAATATTGCTCTTAAATATGTTAGGTTTGATAATGCTCCCGAGCTTACTTTAGTTCTTTCGTTCTAAAGGCATAATTCCTTTTCACTCTTGTGTTGAAACTCTATAACAAAATTCAGTCGTTGAAAGAAAATACCAACGCATACTCAATGTTGCACGAGCCCTTCTTTTTCAATCTCAGGTTCCTTTCTGTTATTGGGATGATTGTGTACTAATTGCTGTATATTTGATCAATAGAACACCTTCACCCTTATTGTCCAATAAAAGTCCTTTCGAGTTGTTAAATAACAAACCACGCACATATTCCCATCTTCGTTCCTTTGGGTGTCTATGTTATGGATCAACTCTTCTTAGCTAATGCCACAAATTCACCCCACGAGCTCGAGCATCTGTTTTTCTAGGATATCGTTTTGGTTATAAAGGATACAAATTACTTTATCTGGAGAGCAATATGATTTATATATCTAGGAACGTTGTTTTCCATGAGTCTATATTTCCTTTTGCTCAATCTAAACCCGATAATGCTCATCTTGACTTATTTTTTTACTCTTGTCATACCACACTCTGTTGAGTATCCTCGTCCATCTTCTTCACAGTCTACCTCCTCTTTCTCACCACCTAATGATAACTCCAATTCTGATGCTAATTGTCCACAAGCATCACAACCTGTCTCTCGTCCACTTCTTCCCACAAAGCGACCAGCATACCTCGCGGATTATCATTGTTCTTTGGCCACAAACCATCTTCATGATATTCATAGTCCTTCTTCAGCTCCTCTGTATCCCATTTCTTCCTTTCTACATTATGATAAGCTTTCTCCTTCTCATCGTGCCTTTACTCTAGCCATTAGCACCCACACCGAGCCTCAATCTTTTTAACATGCTGTTAAGTTTTAGGAATGACATGATGCAATGAATGTTGAACTGTAGGCCTTGGAAGGCAATGTCACTTGGTCTCTTGTCTCACTCCTACCGGACAAGCGACTTATTGGATACAAATGGGTATATAAAATAAATTTTACAGTCGATGGTACTGTGGAAAGATACAAAGCACGTTTTGTTGCTAAAGGATACACACAACAGGAAGGTATAGACTTTTTGGATACCTTTTCTCATGTAGCAAAACTCGTTACTGTTAAGCTTTTGCTTTCTTTGGCTGTAATTTTTAGATCTTACTCAACTTGATGTCACAAATGATTTTCTTCATGGTGATCTTGTTGAGGAAGTCTATATGAGTATTCCACCAGGTTATTCTTGTAAAAAGGGGGAAAGTCTTCCTTCTAATGCTGTTTGAAAGTTGCATAAGTCCATATATGGTTTACGACAAGCTTCTCGTCAATGGTTCAGCAAGTTTTCATCTATTTTAATAGAGACAGGTTTTGTCCAATCAGCCGATGATCATTCTTTGTTCATCAAGAGTCAAGGTTTCATTTTTTAGCACTTTTGGTCTATGCTGACGACATAATAATTGCCAGCAACAATGAAACAACATTGACTAATCTTAAATTAGCTCTTAGCAAGCGTTTTAAAATGAGAGATTTGGGTCCTTTCAAGTATTTTTTGGGTTTAGAAGTTGTAAGAACTGTTACTCGAATTTCAGTTTGCCAATGAAAGTATGCTTTGGAATTGCTCTGAGGCAGGATATTTGGGCTGTAAACTTGCATCTATTCCAATGGAACCAAACCTCAAACTCTCACAGGAAGAAGGTGATTTGGTGGATGATCCTTCGAGTTACAGTCGTCTCATTGGTAAGCTACTATACCTCACCATTACCAGACTTGATCTTAGCTATGCTGTGAATAGATTGAGCTAATTTTTGGTTGCCCCTCGTGTTCCTCATATTCAAGTAGCTTTTCAGGTACTCCAATACATCAAATGAACACCCAGTCAAGATCTTTTCTTTCCTTCTAACTCAACTATTCAGTTAAAGGCTTTTATTGATTCTGATTGGGCGACTTGTCCTGACACACGAAGATCGATTTATGGTTTTTGTGTGTTTTTGGGCTCATCTCTCGTATCTTGGAAATCGAAGAAACATCAAATTGTGTCCAGATCTTCAGTTGAGGCAGAGTATAGATTTATGGCAAACACCACTTGTGAGATACTCCTTGTTCTCTTAAAAGACTTTCAAATTTCCCATACTGGGCGAGCACTTCTTTTTTGCGATAATCAGGTTGCCCTCCATATTGCTGCCAATCCCGTTTATCATGAACGTACCAAGCATATAGAAATTGACTATCATATCATTCGTGAGAAAATATAGGCTGGAATTGTAAAGACAATGCATGTCTCCACCTTGAATCAACTGGCGGACATTTTTACTAAAGCGCTTCATCCAACACAGTTTAATACTCTTCTTGGCAAGATGGGAATCCACAAATTGTATTCTCCATCTTTAGGGGGAGTTTTACAATATTGCCAACTGTTATTTTATCATTTTTTATTTTCCCCTTTATGATATAACCAATAGACATTTCTAGAATTAGTTTTACTGAGGTGTGCTATACAAAGTTGTATTCGGTTATGGCAGTGCTCTACTATATACAGGCCCGACCCTGAGGTGAGGCAAATGAGGCCGTCGCCTCAGGCCCAAACGTGGAGGGGGCCTCATTTTTGGCCCAATTTTTTTTTTTTGTTAATATCAG
The DNA here is from genome assembly GCA_035079005.1 of Fraxinus americana. Taxonomy (NCBI): domain Eukaryota; kingdom Viridiplantae; phylum Streptophyta; class Magnoliopsida; order Lamiales; family Oleaceae; genus Fraxinus; species Fraxinus americana. Next base: position 32,718,619 of record CM068706.1, on the reverse strand, counting down.
CCTAGCTTGGAGGCCTCTCAATTTTGGCCCAATTATAACCTAAACAATCACTGAATCACGATTCACATAAACTTCCGTCTCCTTCCCGCTCTCAATCTCAAAAATTCATTCAACTCTCCAACTTGGCAACTGTTCTTCAAGCCGACGCCGTTGGAGTGGTGTTTTCTAAACTCGAGTGCAGTCTCCTAAGTCCCACCCCACTCTTCTTCTTCCTTCCTTTAACCATTTGGTCCATTTTCCTTTCGAGTTCCGGCTTTCCTTCCCTAATCAGTAGATGATAATCCCTTTCGGCTTTCGAGTTTCAAGTTCCGTCCACCGCCGCCCGCGACTGCGATTCGCTCGTCTTCTGGAGTTCTGCTGGTAAGTGGTATGATTTATGTTGATTATTGCAGATTTTGAAAAAATATGAAGAAATTCCTTTGAAATATAGTTGATTGTAAATTCCAACTGTAAGGCAAGAAATTTTATTTTGATTTTCAATTTTGATGGTGTTGGATGGTTAGTTCTCGTTTTTAGCCGGGGCCTTTTCCTCAGTTTTCTGTTTATGGTGTTGGCTAAGTTGATTAAAAATTTTAGAATATATTTTAGACGTCATTAAGGTGCACTTTGCTGTATTTATTTTCATGTCGACATTTTGTATTAAGTTTTTTTTAAAAAGGTAAACCATTCTTTCAACCAAATCAAATTGGGCAAACTGCCAAAAAATGTTTTGAGTGTGTTTTAAATTGCCACGAGGGGGGCAGAGGTGGAGATTGGCCTCGCAACAATTTGAAATTTCTTTTGATCTATGTAGAAATTTTGAATTTTTTATATTTACGTAATACAGGTATATTTTGCCCATTAAAAATTTTTTTGCCTCATCATCTTGAAATTTGTGGCTTCACAACTAGATTTACTAATTGTTTGATGTCATTTTGCAACATTAATAATGATAGAATTTCTAGATCGCCATTCTGATTCTGCCATTCGATTCTTCCACATGTTGTTTATCGGTGAATGATTGTGAATATGATTGTTGTGAATCTGACTATAATATAATAGCTTTCTAGTTTCCTTTTCTGTGAATGATTGTGAATGTGTTGTTTATCTGTAAATGATTTGTGAATCATTCAATTCCAAGTTTGTGAGAACTGAGATGCAACACTGGATGCTGGAATAGGGCGTGATTCCACAATTTTCGTGGATTTCTACTTCTCAAGTAAGCAATGGCTTACTCTAACTTGATATTGAAAATGTTTGAAGCCTTATCGGCTTATATAATTGTGGCCTGGTTGGCTTGTATGAATGTTCATTGTAGTATGTAGGATCAATTGCACAGGCGCACGTAGTCACTGTATTGAATATTTTAATTGTGAGATGATTGATATATTTTAACTGATTGACTCTTGTCGGTTTTATTACTTTATAATATATATATATATATATATATATATATATATATATATATATATATATATATATATATATATATCTTTTGTTCTTTATTTGTTTATTGTTGTACTTTTCAGTGTTAAGTTAGCAATACGTTGCATAATGCATTGTTGGATTTTGCATTTACGTTAATCTTAGGGGGCCCAATTTTGGGAGTTCGCCTCGAGCCCCGAAAATCACAGGACCGGCCCTGACTATATATGCTGTACTTTTTCTGAGAATATATGAATAAGAGAATCAGTTTTCTCTCCTTTCCAAATTTCTTTTTTGTAAAAGAAACGGAGAATTGAGATGAAAAGAGGATCTATATTTGAGTGTCGAGGAGTTAATATATGAAGGGTGAAAGGGAGTCGATAATGAAATTAAAAGTCTAGCACGAAGAAAAATGAAAAGTGGTGCAGAACTTTTAACTCTCAGCTTGGAGATACATTGAGCTGCAGCTAGAAGAAGCTTATATGGAGGATTAGCTACTGCAACACGTTGTTGGCCTGATGATACATTGTGCAATTTCTAGTGATCGAAGGGAATTTAATTACCAGCATGCTGGGGGCATTTCGGGGATTCTGAAGGCACGAAATTCAAGGCTTAATAGGAGAGTATATATACTGCAAACAAAAATCTATGTAGGGTTGGAAAATAAGCATTGATGGCAATGGCGGATTCACATGCGCTTATGTGGGGACAGCTACAAAAAATTGAGATTTTTTATTTTTATTTTTAACTTTTCTCGTATTTGCAAAAGGTCTTTTTTTTTTTTGGCCTCTCAAATTCTCTTTACCGAATCTCAATCTTTTGTCTATACTTAGGTTAATCATTTTAGCCAAATAATTCCTTTTTTCTATTCAATTCATCTGCATTGACGTCAACGATCGATAATGTTTTTCTCCACCTCAATACCAAACCCCTCAAAGCCCTCAACCTATAGTTTAAACCACATTAGTGGATAAAAAATCGAGGGTTGAATGGTAATCTAATTGTGTATATTGAAAACGATACATTTGACAATATTGATAACAATATAATTATATGACAATTTCAAAGTATGAAAACGTGTAGCTAACATTTGTAGTAATGTATTGAATTATTATCATTAATGTTGTGTTGCTTGAAAAAAATTACTTAATTTTTAACCATACAATGAAGAATGTTTATCTTTACCACTAAGGATTTTGCTAGAGTGAGGGGCCACGTGGGCCCTGTCACCCAGCCAATAGGGGGGCCACATGTGCCCACTGGACGTCCAAGGCCAATGTGGCCCTAGCCGTTTGGCAAAATCCTACCACTAATTGAAGGACTGGGATTTGAGAGAACTAAGAGAAGAAGATTTATTCAAGCTTGGAGCAAGATTGAGTTTTCTTTATTTCTTCTCTTTTTTCATCAAAATTTGGCGATGTTTCTATTTTAGTCTTTGTTTCTCACCATGTGTAGCTAATTCTTCCAATTGGTGCAAAAGATGAAACATAATTTGATTTTCATTATAAAGTGTCAATTTTTATTTGGAATTTGTGTGCATTTTTGCTATTGATTTTGATTAAATTGATTAATCGCCCAATAATTGATTTATTTGTGAACCGTGATGCGCTGAAGTGTGAATTATTTGTTTTAAACAAAATAGTTCGAGCTCAAAATTATTATTTTCTTTGTTGTTTTGTTTATTTAAATATATGAAGAGTAAATATATCATTTTACACCTTCGTAACGAACTTTTTGGGATGGAACCCATCATCAAAGACCAGATATATTAATAATGAAATGTTGAAAATAAGAATGCAACAAAAAAAAAGTTACGGACATAAACACGACAACATGCAAAACTTGACATGCTGAATATAAGAATATGATAAAAGATAAACGTTGAGAACATAAACTTGTAATTCAAAATACGATGATAGATTAATTCTCTATTTTTAATTCTTTTTTGAAATAATTAATCTAAAAATTAAAATCTTTTTAATGACAAAAGGCAAGAAAAGTTGAGAGAAGGTCATACATTTTACTTTCCTTGCCAATTTCAAATCACATGTTGGATTGAGATGTCAAGCCTATTGAGTAGACACAACTCAGAGCCCTATAAAGTGGCCCAGTTGAGAGTCCACTAAATGACGTTCAAGTTTCCAGTTATTAAAGTTCAGTCAAAACCAGCTTTCATCGTCATCTCCAAAAGACTTTTAAGCACAAAATATTATCTAGGGGGTGTTTGTTTGGGATTTTTGGGAAAATAATTGATTTTTGAATAGTGATATGATGAAAAATGTGTGATTGAAAATGAGAATTGATTTTTTGTAGAATTTGAGAATCCCAAACAAACAAACCGCTACTTTAGAAAGACAATACCTAAAAATAAACTCTAAACGACTCTCTATTTGAAATTTTTTAAAATAGAGATTGTGTTTGACTTTCTAAATATGAAGATCCAAATTCACTTTTATATTCTTACTTTACAATTATTGTATTTGCAGATTTCAATATTCTACTGTTTAAATTATTCAAATTATATTTGAACTGGTTGATCATTGACATATAAAAAATTGTATTATATGAAAGATGAAAAGAAATCAACAATTGTTCACTAAATTTAAAGATTCTCTCTAATATATGTAAGATGGTCTTCACAAATGGAGAATATCTTTGATATGCTCTCATGTGGTTTAAAATGTTAATAATTATATATGACGTCAAGTTTCACCACGATATTAAATGATAAATCTAATAAAAGTTTGACACGACGGGATCGGATATGTCCAATAATATGATTCGTATAAAGTACGTCTGATTTGTATTAGTGAAAAATATCAGAGAATAACACAATCAAAATTACACGCGACTTTTCCGTGACTCGGGGCAAAATCATCAAACTATTTAACATGTATAGAGGTGACCCGTTGACTTGGAGCCATAGAGGTCAAAAACGATCCAAAGCGTTGAATTTGGATAAGCTTGCCATTCATATGAAATTAGCTGAGTTATCATTACTTGAAGTGTGATTTGTCGATTGTGTCCCGACGAGACAATAATTAAGAAGGCTGATTAGAGAGTCTACTACGTTAGGCTAGATCATAGGTAACATTGCGGCCCCCGTGACTGCCCAATCTTTGCCTCTAAAAGACGGCAATATTTCGACCAAGATCAAGGATTAAAAAATTATCATTTCTCAACCTTAAACCTTAACATCGAAGAAATTGTTTGGAAGTTCTGATATTATTATAAAAAGAAAAATTTAAATTAAATGCAATTTCTTCAACTTAATTTTGTAATATTGGTGAAATCTTGAAGAAGTGGGAGCAATGAAGGAAATATAAAGACGAATGCTACAAACCATTAAGTGCCCTTTTTAGCGTTATTTATGTCAGTTCTCCACTTGAAGGCTCTAATCCAACCTGCCTATATGAAACTTTATTGAGAGAGAGAGAGAGAGAGAGAGAGAGAGAGAGAGAGAGAGAGAGAGAGAGTAATGCTACTTACTAATCAGAAATAAGGAAAAATAATAATTATTTTTTGGAAAAAGTAAAATGGTCAAAATAAAATACATTGTTGGAGTGTATACAAAATTTTATTCTCTAAATTTAAAAATCTTCGTTATTATACGTAAGATCTTCTTTAAAAATGCAGAATCGTTTTGAGATGCTCTTAATACTATAATTAAATAAATATTCATATCGTTTGAACTGGTAAATTGTCGATTGAATAAGTAATTCACTTATCGAGAGAAGCGACAGGGTCAATTTTGAAAATTGCGATAGACCGTATATTATAATTTATAAGCATTTTTCTTATGAAATTAATTTGTACTCGTTGTTATAAATTACTTTTTATGATGGTTTATTTTTTTTAATAGTGGAATAGAACCAGTTGACATTTCCTGTCTTCGACTACGATCGTTAGGTTCTCATAATGTCTCCCATAAGACAAAATATTAGATACATCAAGATTCCACCTTGTAATCTTTATAATTTGGATAATTATAACTGATTAAGTGTCGTTGTTTGTGCTCTCCAATTTAAATTGTAATTTAAATCTTCAAAATAATTAAAAATCGTTCCACTTAAAAGTGCAAAGGAAATACTAAGCGCATTTTTAGGCAGAATTTATTATTATTATTATTGTTATTGTTATTATTATCTACCCGTGATATCCACAAGAAACAAATAGCTATTAACTCATTTGCACACAATTTTTTATAGATCTTTCCTTCGGAGCAGAATTTGGATTTGGATACATTGGGACGTAAATAAAAAAATAATTTTTTTTTTAAAAAAATATCAATTTACATTCAATTTTACACCACCATTAAAAATGCTCTTAATGGCCAAAAGATCGATGTTAAAGTTCTTGATAGTTGTCCCAATAAAAGTGATTTTTAAACATGACGATGGCACTCAAATTTATTAGAAATCAGACAAGAATTATATATTACACGCGTAGAAATCCAAAATTTTAGTTTTGTATTTTCGCCCCCATACCCCACCAAAAACCTAGATTAAAAAATGAAAGTTGAAGTCGTTGAATCGGATTGGATTAGTATGAAAAGTAAAAAAAGTAAAGAAGATGATTGCTTTTCATCACGTTACATCACATCAAGTCAAATTATTAGAATTCATCTCAAAGTAGCTCAAGTTCATTTGATGAGCGAGTTTTTGTCCAACTTTATTTACTTCAATCTATTCAATTTGACATTACCAGCTCAATGGAATCGACACCTCAAATTCAACTTTTAAGTCATTTTAGTGTTTGTGTATATTACATTCACTTTTCGAACTTCTTTCCCTCGACAATTATATAAATTTTTGAAGTAAGAACGGTGCTAATTTTATCCTATCAATTTATTTCATTTGTAGGGCTCCGCCTAAGGGTCCGTATTTGACAAGGTCCAAAATTTTTACCTTTATTTTTTATTTATAAATAGTTTGATCTTCATTCATTTTTATCGTTTTTATTGTTCTTGAAAATTTAGGATATTTGTTGGTGTTACCATTAAAGCAATAAATAAAAGTTTCCAAATATAATCGCGTTACAACTTGCACTCTAATTGTGGTTTTTTTTTTCTTTCGATAAATTTATTTACAGGCGAAAATTCTAATGCAAATAGATAACATATCACATCAATTCATTAGAAGACATGAAATCTAATTCAAATATTGATGTCCACCATATATTTATTCACTAATGAAGTGATACGCATGTCACCGGTAACTAGTAGTATCGATGTCGATTATATATATATATATATTATTCTTTTTTCTCATCGACATATAGGATTATGTACTCTTTGTTTCATTGTTTGATGAGGGGTATCTACCTCAGTCATCTCCATCGGCCCCGACGCATTTTCACGAGTATCCACCCTCACAATTTCCTACACAATCATATCCTTTGTTAAGGCTAGAAGTTTCGACATCACTACAAGCACCGAAGGTAGAACAACAGTTATATGCGACGACACCACCATCGTCATGAACAAGCACGACCACCACATCATGCTTTTACCTAGGTGGAGCCAGTGGTGTCTGGCTCGTTAGACGTTTGTCTATCATCGGTAGTTAAATAAAAATAAAAATATAAGAGTAAATGTTATAATAAATTTAATAATCCGACTGCATCAATAAATAAAGTAATAAAATATGAAATTTAATAATAATGAAGAAAATTTTCATCAATAAATAAAATAATGGTTGTAATAATTATACATAATAAAAGAAAAAGTCTAAATTACTTACGAGATATTGAAAAAAAAAAAGTGAATAAGGAATAAATATTTCTTGTCATGAGCAATCGAAGAACCGTCGAGGATTGTCAACATGATCAGTGATTAGTGATGGCATTGTTGTGATTAATTTAGTTTGAATCACTGACTGGTATTGATTTTTGTCTGTTACCGCTGATGATTTTTTCAATAAAACTCCATTTTTATGATTATCCTTTAAAAGATCATTTAAAATTTGTCCCCAGCCCCCAAGTTGTTTGAGCGGCCCCTACTAATATGTCATTGGAAACTGTTGTTCAAAATTGAGAAAATTGAGTGTGGAATGAAAAGTGGAACAAGAGGTTGTAGTTCACTGAACCATGCGGTCGCATGGCCATATACCGGGACTTGAGGTCCCCGTATGGTTTCTACTATGCAAGCCTATGCGACCGCATAGATCAAAATTGTGGCATTTCTTTACCATTTTATAGCCGTTGTGTTATTGGAATTTGTGGCTTTTTATACAATTTCAGCACTATTTCGTACCATATTTTTGAGAGCTATAAATAGATAATCATTGTTCATGGGAAACTAATGAAAATTAATTATTGAAATTATGAATCATTCCAAAGCTGAAATAAATCAATCCATTTTCTTCATTATATTCAAATTCCCTCGTGTTCTTCAAATTTGGGTAGAAAATACTTTGTGCTTTGGTAAATCTGCAACAAGGCTTGATCAATTCTTCAAATCATTTGCCCAAAAAACCTTTAAGTATCTTACATTTTTGGAGAGGGGGCAAATATTGTTTGAGGATAGCGATTACACGTTTGGGCCTTCAAGTTTGATTCTGGTTTTGTTCATGATTTGTTCATCTTGTTGCTGATTTTTTGGTGTGTTTATTCTCCAACTCCGGTGCTTCTCCAACATTCTCAAACGATAATCCTGCGATGGAAAGTGAAACAACTATGGCGGCAATAAAATTGATGAATCGGGATTTGGTTCGCTTGGATCGTTTCGATGGCACCAACTTCACGTGTTGCCAAGACAAGTTGAAATTTCTACTAACGGCTTTGAAGATCTTTTATATTCTTGATCCGAAATTGGTGCCGTTACGGGAACCATCAAGTGGAGAAACTGAAGCAATCAATGTGGAACAAAAAAAGTGTCAAGAAGATGAATTGATTTGTCGTGGTTACATACTCAACACGGTGTCGGATCGTTTATATGATTTGTACACAAATACTTCATCGAAGAAAGATATATGGAACGCTTTGGAGAGTAAGTACAAAGCCGAGGAAGAAGGCACTAAGAAATTTCTAATATCGAGGTATTTTAATTTTAAGTTTTTAGAAAATATTCATTTGCTTCCTCAAATTCATGAATTGCAAGTGTTAGTCAACAAATTGAAGGCGGTAAAAATTGAAATCCCGTAGATCATTCAAGTGATGGCTATAATTGCAAAACTCCCCGAGACTTGGAAATGATACCGAAAGAAAATAATGCATAGTTTCGAAGATTATTCTTTGGAACAATTGCAGAAATATTTACGCATTGAGGAAGAGTTGAGAATGAGAGATAAGAATGAAAATTCTTATGAAGGCACTTCTAAAGATAATGCGGTGGAGGAAATTGAACCGTCTGTGAAGTCCAACGAGAGGAAGCCTTTTAGCAACTTCAACAAGTCCAAGAAGAACACCAAATGAGGGTGCTTTTTGTGTGAAAAATCTAGACACTACGCAAAAGATTGTAGATATCGGAAACAAAACAACTCTGAAAGTAAAATAAATTACATCCAAGAAGACAAGATAGTGGCCACCGTTAGCGGAATAAATGCGATCAAGGTAAAGGTTCCCGAGTGGTGGTATGATACTTGTGCAACTGTACATATATCATATGACAAATCTTTATTCACTAGATACCATGAGGTGGATGGAAACCAAGAGATCCAAATGGGCAACGAGGTTCGATCAAAAGTAATTGGCAAGGAAAATATCCATATCATCTTCACTTCCAAGAAGACCGTTACTCTAACAAATGTAATTCATGTTCCCGACATGAATAGGAATCTAGTGAGTGGTAATCTCTTGAAAAAATCGAGCATTAAAAGTATATATGAGTCCGGTAAACTTGTATTATCTCTCAACGGGAAATTTGTTGGAAAGGCTATTATTATGAAGGAATGATCAAATAATGTCAAATAACACTAGGGAGCTTGTCGATTTGCCACCCCGATCCAAACCTATTGGATGTAAATGGGTGTTTAGGAGAAAGTATAACACTAATAGTTCTCTTAATACCTTTAAGGTTATATTAGTTGCCAAATGTTATCGACAAAAGGAAGGAATCGACTACTTGGATACCTATGCACTGGTAGCTAGGATAACATCAATTGAGATATTATTTACGCCAGCTTCTATATATAACTTGCATGTTCATCAAATGGACGTTAAGACGAAATTCTTGAATAGGATTTCGATGAGGTTCTACCTGGAAATGAACACAAGGTGTGCAAGTCAGTGAAATCGTTATACGGTTTGAAGCAAGCACCTAAGAAATGGCATGAGAAGTTTGACTTAGCTATAATATCATTTGGTTTTAAAAATAATAGCGTAAATAAATGTTTGTATTCTAAACTATGTGATAATTGTATGAAATTTATTTGCTTGTATGTTGACGATATGTTGATTATGAGTAATCACATGGACGGAATAGAAAAAACGAAGAGGTTTCTATCTTCCACATTCAAGATGAAGGATCTTAGACATGTGGATACCATTTTGGGTATCAAAATATCAAAGACTAGTGAGGGTTACCATCTTTGTCAATCACATTATATTGAGAATGTGATTAACAAGCTCAAGCATTTGAATGTGAAAGAATATAGTACCACAATTGATCTAAGTTCAAAACTTGTAAAGAATGATGGAAGGGTTATTGCTCAATTGGAGTATGCGAGTGCTATCGGTAGTCTTATGTATGCAGTTCAATGCACAAGACCGGACATAGCCTATACAATAAGTAAACTTAATAGGTTTACTAGCAATCCGAGCAATGATCATTTGAAGGTCATTGGAAGAGTTCTTGGATACTTAAAGAAAACCAAGAACTTGGGTCTTCAATATACAAAATTCACGGCTGTGTTGGAAGGATTTATTGGTGCTAGTTGGATATCTAGCACGGATAAAAGTAAATCTACTTAGGGTTTGGTGTTTTCACTTGGAGGAGGGGCTGTTTCTTGGAAATCAAAGAAACAAACATATATAACACACTCAACTATGGAATTTGAATTTGTTGCACTATCGAAAACCGAGAAGGAGGCTGATTGGGTTAAAGATCTCCTACATGAGATATTGTTGGGACAGAAGAATTCATTTTCGATACCTATCATGTATGATAGTCAAGCCATGTTAGCAAAAGCATATAATGAGATATACAATGGAAAGTCTAGACATATGAGTCTAAGACACGACTACATAAAGAAATAAATCAAGAGTGGAATAATTTTCCTAAATTATGTAAAGTCAATTGAGAATTTGGCGGATCCTCTAACTAAACCACTAAATAGAGATTTAGTGAATTCTATTTCGAGTAGGATGGGGTTGAAACTCTTGAACTAAAAAGGTCCACCAATGATGGTAACTCTACATGTTATTGCTCAAAAGGTAATTCACGGGTTCAAAGGGTAACAACAAGTCATTTGATATGTGGATAGTTTCAACATTATTCAAATTCACAATAACCATATCCTAGTTGTAATAATGCTGGTTGCTACTGAAGTGATGATTGAGCTTTAAGCTTTTAGTGAAGTTTAATACCAGGTACAAGCATTTCTAAAAGTAACAAAGATACTGAAAGAACTTCACCTAAACGAATTTCGAGGTGATGTCGCCTCAATAGAGAGTTAGAGTTTCTCTCTTAAAAGTTTATTGAAAATGATTAGCGTAAGGCCATACTAGCACTAAGCGAGTTTGAGAAACTTGAAGAACATGTAATACTCGTGTGTGTGTTCTTACCGGTATTATCACATGGAATAACTGGTTCAAAACTTCATGCTACCTTCTGATTCCAACTTTACTTTGTTTGAATTACACTATAGATAGATTCAAATCGAAAGATATCTAATCTTTACGCATGAGTATTGTATATTTTTGAATATGGGATTTTATTCAATATTGAACAAGTGGGGGATTATTGAAAAGTGTTGTTCAAAATTGAGAAAATCGAATGTGGAATGTAAAGTGGAACAAGAGGCTGAATGGGTGAACTATGCGACCGCATAGTTCACTAAACCATGCGACCGCATGGCCATATACTGGGACTTGAGGCCCCTGTATGGTTTCTACTATGTGGCCGCATAGATCAAATTTTTGGCCCTTTTTTACCGTTTTATAGTCGTATTTTTGAAATTGGTGACTTTTCATACAATTTTAACACAATTTCGTACCAAATTTTTGAGAGCTATAAATAGGTGATCCTTGTTCATGGAAAATAATGAAAATTCATTATTGAAATTATGAATCATTCCAAAGCAAAAGAAATCAATCCATTTTCTTCATCATATTCAAATTTCCTCTTATGTTCTTCAAGTTTGGATAGAAAATACTTTGTGCTTTGATATTGTCTGCAACAAGGCTTGATCAATCTTTCAGACCATTTGCCCAAAAAACCTTTAAGCATCTTACATTTTTGGAGAGGGGCAAATATCGTTTGAGGACAACTATCACGCGTTTGGGCCTTAAAGTTTGATTCTGATTTTGTTCGTGTTTTGTTCATCTTGTTGCTGATTTTTTGGTGTGTTTCTTCTCCAACTCCTGTGCTTTTCCAACATATGTTTCATTCCTTCAATAATTAAGTGTTTAAAACATGTTTTAGAATTTCTCTAAGTCGAGAGTATAACCCATCATACTTCAAGGTAGCGTTAAATCCAGACCTTGAATCAAACATCGAGCATGATTTAACACCAACACGAAAAATTTTGAATTTATTTCTCTTTAATACTTTTAAGTATTGTTTAATTTATATTATCAAACATCACAATATATATTTGTCTTACACGTGCTTGTTTTGACTACTCAAATTCAATGAATTGTTCAATTTGAGACAAAAACAATGTTTTACGATTAGACGCAATTATAAAAGCGTGATGAATTTTGAGTCTTTGGTCTACATTGGTCAAATAGTCGATCGTGCACAAGGGATAAGCACTAATTCACTTTTTCTCCTTAAAGCCAGCCCTCATCGTCCCGCCATCTTCTTTTCTTGCACTTTTACTAGGTACTTAATTTTTTCTTGAATTGATCACAAGTGCATCACTAGTACTACTTATTGTATCTTGTACCCCACCCCCACTCACCCCGAGACCCTACTTATTAATTGCATGTGATATAATTAACTCGTATAGTATATATTTTATGAAAAGTATCCCACGTGTACTTTGCTGAAACGCAAAATGTTGCTCCACAAATCAAGCTTATAAAATATGATTGACGTGAAGTATGGAAAGATCGAGCCATGAAAATTGATAACATTTAGCCATTTTAGACTAGGGTTTATGTGTTGTGCAGTAATACACCTTCATAAACCCATGCATGGGGATCTAAATTGCATTATGAAGTTTGACTCCATTCAATAATTCATTGCTTCATAAATTTTGTCATAATTCTATCATTTAATTTATATTTTTATTATAATCAAATTACTTTATTCAACTTCATTAGCTTATCAAATTAAAAAAAAAAATGTAGCATGGATAAAGTTGATTATTAGAATTAAGAGATCATTAAAGAATTAAAAAAAAATTCTTGGTCTTGAGTCTCGTCTTCCTACTCGACACATGCAAATTGTTTCGAGTTCTCTTGCCGACTAAGATTATTGTTAGCTTTTTTTGTGTGTGTGTAAAACTAATGGGGTGACTAGATTGAAAGAAGATTATAAACTAGTACCTTAATCCTTTTGTCAATTAGATCACCCTCAGTTAGGGAGTCGAGTAGAGATGACAAAAAAATCCGACAAATTTGATACCTGCGGGACCCCGCCCAGAACGGGGCGAGGATAACCCGCTTAATCCGGTATCCGAGGTGGGGTGGGTAACGGGCCCCCCGCCCCGCTCCACCCAGCCCAATTAAATCTTTTTTTTTTAAATTCAATACGTTAAATAAAAAATTTCACAAAATTTCATTAGTTCTAATAGAAAATAACAACTAAAATTATTTGTCTAAATCTAATGAATATGAGTAATAAAAATAAATTATCAAAAATTAAAAAAAAAAAAAAATCAAACGAGTAGTAAATCGGGCAACGACCCCGCCCTGCCCCGCCTTAAATGGGCAACGGGGCGAGTATGACGTTGAGCCAAATGCGTCATCAAGTCGAGCATTTTTCATATTTTTTATTTAAATTCTTAATTATCTAAAGTCACAATAATAATAATAATAATAATAATAATAATAATAATAATAATAATAATGAAGTCTAAGCAGATGGGCCTTCATACGGACCAATCAAGTCCGGCCCACCTAGGTATTTACTGTAGCGCTGATGGGCGGCATAATGGGCCCTCCACATTTATCATATGTTAATCAAAGAGAGATAGATATAGAGATAAGGCTCATAAGTGGTCGAAGAATAACTTACAAACTCATGGCTGCTTAATTCTATATTCACCACATAAATATTGGTATATTAATTTCCATAAACATTCTTATCTTATTTTCAGTTAATTATTGGAACCAGAAATGATTGATTGCTTGCATATTTATCTTTAAAGATGATTAGACTTGAAATTTTAAATAAATTTGATCAGTATCAATAGCCAATTAACTCAACACGATACGAGTAGACAGTGTCGAACCATTACACTAATTCCGACACTTTTTCTTGTTTTTAGTTACTTTCTAAGTGGGCCTAATAAGAATTTTGACGTGACTCCATTTACCTCTAATTATGACTAAATCATCTTAATCTCAAATATTTAAGACATGTTTGGTATGAAATAATTAAACAAAATTTAATTGTTTAAGAATTTTATTTTAGTAAGAAAGAAAACCAGAATCTTATATACCAAAAAGTGACAAAAAAAATATACGATTACTTACCTACTATGTCTAGCCTTATATACACATTTAGCCTATACACACAGATTACATATAGAGGAATATTCTATTTTACACAACAGTCTTATTATCAGCTGGCTAATAGATTATATTCCTCCAAGGACATTTCACCGTTTTGTGAATTCCACTAAGAGTTGGTTATGCTGTTGGTTTATTTGTAGTGTAAACTTTAACATCCCCTCTCAAGGCGGAGAATATCTCTAACACTTCAAGCTTGTCTCTTAAAAATATGAATTTAGAGTGAGTAAGGGGTTTGGTTAATAAGTCTGCTATCTGATCCGAAGAGGGCACATAGTTGATTTCCAATTCTCCTCTTAACACTTTGTCTCTTACAAAGTGAACATCAAGTTCGACGTGCTTTGTTCGTGCATGATAAACCGGATTTGAAGCTAGTGCACTGGCACTTAAGTTATCGCACCAGATCTTGGGAGTTGTCACCTGTGGTAGATTCAGTTCATTCAACAGGGATTGAATCCATGCACCGTGGGCCAGTGCTCGATATTCTGTTTCAGTGCTAGATCTTGCAACCACTTGTTGTTTCTTAGAGCACCAAGAGACTAAGTTATCTCCAAGGTACACGCAATAACCTGATGTGGACCTTCTATCAGCTAGGCATGATGCCCAGTCAGAATCTGTAAATGAAGTTATGTTGAGGTTGTCATTTTTGTAGATTGCTAAACCATAGTTGAGTGTTCCTTTTAGATACCTAAATACCCTTTTCAGTACTTTCCAATGAGCATCAGTTGGTGGCTGGAGAAATTGGCTTAGTCTATTTACTGAATAAGCAACATCAAGCTTTGTATGTGTTAAGTATTGGAAGCTACCAATAGCACTCCTATAGAGAATTGCATCATTCATTACCTGACCATAAGTCTTAGAGATTAGCTTCCATGTTGCCATGGGCGTTATACTTGGTTTAAGGTTCTCATAATCGAACCTTTTTAGCAGACTGATGGCATATCTTGTTTGAGTCAAGTATAGTCCGGCAATATCTCTATGAACTTCAATTCCCATAAATTTATTGAGACTTCCCATATCCTTAAGGGCAAAGCACGAATTCAAACTATCAATAACCTCCTACAGGTTTTCACTATTGCTTCCTGTTATAATTGTATCATCCACGTAAATGAGGATGAATAACAAGCTTCCACCATCAGCTGAGAAGAATAGTGAGTTGTCGGCTTTGGACTGTTTAAAATTCCATTTCAGCAAGGTACTTTTTAGCTTCTCATGCCAAGCCCTTGGAGCTTGTTTTAGCCTAAATAATGCCTTCTCTAGCTTGCATACGAAATCAGAATTTTCTTTGTCAACAAAACCTATGTCTGATACATGTAGATTGTTTCATTTAGACATCCATTCAAGAAGGAATTGTTTACATCTGCTTGCCTGATATGCTAGTCCTTTGAAATAGCAAGAGTTAGGATAATTTTCAGGTTTGATGCTTTGATAACTGGACTAAAGGTCTCACCATAATCAACTCTTGGTGTTTGAAGAAAACCTTTAGTTACCAATCTCGCCTTGTGTCTTTGAACCCTTCCTTCTGAGTCATGTTTCAACCTAAACACCTACTTGTTTCCAATAACTTTCATTCCAGTTTCATGAGGTACAAGTTTCCATGTTTGGTTTTTTATTGGAGCGTTGTATTCATCTTGCATTGCTCTCTTCCAGTTATCATTTTGCAAGGCTTGTAACAGTCAGTGGCTCAGAATTTGTTTGTGTTTGACTGGTATATACCTTAGGCTTAAAGATTCCTGCCTTGCTTCTAGCAATCATATGATGACTACCAGTCCTTCTTGCATTTTAATCTTCAGCATTATGCTCACTTCCCACATCTTGAGCTTCAATTAATCAAGAGTTTGATGATCAAAATTCTCTTGATCAAGGTATTCATTACCAAAGTTGTCTCGTATCTCAGTTTCAATCTGAGGAACTAGTTCTACACTGGATGAAGCTACTGCAGGTAGTGCATTAGAATGAGTTACATCAGCTGTATTTTGATGTTCTATTTTGTTGCTGAACTTGCTTTCATAAGGACGAAAACTGATAATTGTTTGAGTGTTTTGTGGCTGAGAGATTTTGTTTAGAAAACCATATTTGAATCGAAAGATAGATTCGTTGAATACAATATACCTTGAAACATAGACTCTGCCACTAGGACTTAGGCACTTAAAACCTGTGTGAGAATCACCATAGCCAAGGAACACATTTCTTTGTGAGTGGAAACTAAATTTATGCATTTGGTAAGGTCTGAGGTAAGGGTAGCATGCACAGCCAAACATTTTGGGAGACTTGTAATCAAAATCTTTTCCATATAGAACTTGAAAGGGTGATTTGTGATTGAGTACAGGAGTTGGCAGCCTGTTAATGAGAAAGGTTCTGATTTAAAAGATTCCCACCAGTAGAATAGAGGCATTTGTGCTTGTGCTAATAGAGTCAAACTGATTTAAGTGATATGCCTATGCTTTCTTTCTGCCCTGCCATTTTGCATTGAGGTATAAGGGCATGAATGTCTGAGTTCAATCGCAGCTAAAGAAGCAATTTCGTTAAAGTTTCTGAACTCTCCTCCCCAGTTGGATTAAAGGGCTTTAATCATTTTTTCAAACTTATTTTCTACCAGATTTTTGAATTGAATGAAGGTGTTTAAGGCTTCTAACTTGTGTTTCATAGGGTAAATCCATGTGAACCTGCTATGGTCATCCAAAAAATGATATAGAACCTAAAACCTGAGGTAGATTTCGGTGGTGCAGGCCCCAAACGTCTATGTGGATTAATTATAAAGGATTTGAAGCATGTGATGTAGATAATTTGAAAGGTAATGCATGCGATTTTCCCATTTGACAGGATTCATAGAAAGTTGAGATTTCATTAACTTTGACGTGTTTATTACAAGGCTTTAAGACTTGATTCAAAACTCGATTTGAAGGATTGCCTAGTCTCCTATGCCAAACTTCAATCTCAGACTCTAGTAGCTTGACACATTTTGCTGACTCTTCATAACTAGAACTCACAGCAAGACAATTGAAATTATTTTGATTAGCTGACTCTTTGGTTGAGAACCTTGAATTAGAACTTGATAACATCAGCTGATATAGCCCATTTTTAAGCACTCCCTGCAGCAGCTTCTTTCTGGTTTCCAGATCCCTTACAAGACAACAATCGAGGTAAAATTTCATGAATAGGTTATTATCATTGGAAAGCTGAGAGATACGAATCAAATTCTTTTTTATTTCTGGAACAGAAAGCAATTTGTTCAGTGCAAGGTTTCTATCATTTGATGAAGGGATAACTCATTTTCCAATGTGTGAAATTCGTAAACATTTTCCATTACCAACAAATAATTTCTCCTTACCTTCAAATCTCTTAGCAGAAACCACGCTGACTCTTCAAAAATATTTGGTATGGCTACATATGATGCAGAGGTTGAGCTAAAGTTCTGCTGGTTTTGATTAGCAGGTCTGCTCCTCATAAACATATCAAAATATCTGTTGTAGCACTAGTTTGCTGTGTGACTGGTCATCACATAGATTTGGCAAAGCCCTTTGCTTTCACTTAGCATCCCTGCTCTGCCTCTACCTCTACCTCTTGTCCTTCCTCTGAAGTTCATGAACCTACCACCGTTGGTTCATCTAGGAAATCTTCCACCTCCTGAGCTTGTTCTTTGAGTCAGTTGCACACTTGATTGTGCAACATTGAGGGAGGTAAAGTTGCTCCTTACCTGATTGAGGTATTCTAGTCTACTTTTGAAGGTCATTAACACAGATGAAAGTTCATGCCATGATATACTTTCTCTATTGTAAAGTAGGCTATTGTCTGATCACTTGCATCGGCATTGGCCATTTTCTAGCTCTAATACCAAGAAAGAAAACAAGAATCTTATATACCAAAAAGTGACACAAAATATACGATTACTTACCTACTATATCTAGCCTTATATACACATTTAGCCTATACACATAGATTACATATAGAGGATTATTCTATTTTACACAATAGCCTTATTGACAGCTGGCTAACAGATTATATTCTTCCAAGGACATTCCACCGTGATGTGTATTCCACTAAGAGTTGGTTATGCTGTTGGTTTATTTGTAGTGTAAACTTTAACATAGTAATATTTTATCAAGTGATGTGATCGATCTTACTAAACGTGCCACAAGATATTTATTAACCGCTCTATAGAGTTTGGGAACTTTGCAAATGTAAAGTTATGATTTCGTACAATGAATTTAAAGAGAATTACGAGTTTTTGATCAAGCAATAAAACAATTAAAAAGAAAAGACGTTGACATCGTGTTAGGAAATGAAAAGCATTTTAAATGAAATATTACAAAGTTGCTTGTAAAACAATGTTCCTTTTTTGTTTTTGAAATAAATTGAACTTTTCCCCTTCATTTTCTCTATTTCTCCATTCCAATGGCTCCTCTCTCCCAAGTTTGCAAAGACCCGATTCATTCGTCTGGGAAAAAAAAACACTTGTTATAATAGCATCCTCTTCATCTTCCTTGTTGTATATCCATATCTATGATTTACTTTTTCTATTTAATTCATATATTGCTTCTGATAATTTTTTCATGATTGTCTGAAGTCACTCGATAATTGTCAACCAGACATCATTACCTTTCATTTTTTGATATTTTCATTCTTAATTATACATTTAATTGCACAAAACATCATTTTGTCAATTTCCATCCAACTGCTCCGTTGAGTGAAATATGCAATCAATTTTTTTAAAAGAAAAAGGTATTCTTGTCTTCCCACTTTTTTTTCTGGTTATCCTATTTGTACCCGATGTACACCCCCTCACAAAATAGGGGAACCTACATCTAATAAAAAATTTGTGGGCCCCCTATTATGGGGAGGATGTGCACTGAGTTGTCAAACTCGGTGTAATATGACAAAACCCTTTTTCTTCCCCTTTCTCCCACAGTCGTCTTCCATTTGTACATTTAAAATATCAGATAAACCAATTATTCGTTGTGCCAGGGGAGGAAAAAGGGGGGAACGTTTTCAAAACGAAATATCATCATCTTAACTCAACCTTCCTCATCGTGGCCCCGACCTTACACCACGACCGCACATTTGACAATTCAACACCGTTGATATTCTCAAATACCATACACCGTTTTAAAAAAAAAAAACTCCTCTTGAAACCAAAACTTTCAATTTTCAATGACACTATATTTGGCACAAGTTTCATCAAGAAAATTAGTAGCTTAAACGGTGCAAAAGTCCCTCAAAAAGTTGGTAAAACACTTTTTCTTCATAGTAAGGTTAGGTTTAAATCCATGTCCTAAGAATCGAACATGACAAGGACCAACAACACAATGTCACATTTGTAATGTCGAGTACAACCATTCTTCAAGCTCATTTCTCCTGCCAATCAAATGGTGTGTGCAAAAGTGATTTCCCGGCAACTCGCCGTTCAAGTTCAACACATTGGCATGCCACTGAACAACACTATGGTGACTTTCAGCACAAAGGTTGTGGTACTTCCGTTTAACACTAGTTTGGAGTTGATTATGCAAAATACAAGCATAATATGTCTAGAAAGTCGCCCACTCTATCTCCGTGGATTCAATTTCTTCATTGTAGGTCAACATTTTGAAAACTATAACTCCGTCTCCCCAATGGAAGAAAGGGAAAATATGAGAAGATGAGAATACCTTTCCCTCTTTTCAAAAAAAAAAAATTGATGACCTGTTTACTTAGCAGAGCAGTTGGATGGAAATTGACGGAAATGACATTTTGCACACTCAAAATGTATAATTAAGGGTGAAAAATGATAAAATTTGGAAGGTACGTATATTTTGCACAATAAAAATGAAAGATATGAATGTTATGAGCTAATTATCCTTTATTGAATTTTATTTTTATATTAAAAAATCACGAGCAAAGTCATGGTAGTATTATACTGCTCCAACCGACTTCACCAAGCCAAATGAAAATCTCGTACAAGCCACTCGTCAGCTCGCCAAACTGTACAGTCTGCATGACTGTTTTTGCAGCCATGTGATTGCGTTTGATGACACCCTGTTACTGTTAAAGCAGGGTGTCAAAAAACATGTGCACAATTCAAATTTTAAAATTTTTATTTTTATTTTTTGAATTTGAGGTCTATAAATATGGACGTGTGGTAAATAAATTTCATCCCATTTCAGAATTCTCTATAATCTCGCTAATGTATTGGTAGAATAAATCTGTAATTATTAAACAATAGTTCATTTATTTCCAAATATTTCTTCATTTTCAACTTTTCTACCAATTAATTTTATTAGTTGTAGTTTTTATTCCTAATTTTTGGACAAAATAGTTATGGGTTACACCGAATTCATGAACATCGATGAGGGTGATAACCAATTCTTCTATAGTTTCAATACTTCCTTCTATAATTTTTCTCAAACCTGCGATGTTTCAAATCCCAAAAATATCGGTACTATTGAACCGACAATCATTGAACTTCATGACGATTTAAAAGAAACGGTCTCTACAAAGTGACGAAAGAAGGTGAAAGCCCATGAGCCTATTTTCAAATGTTAAAATCATTTTACAAAAAAAAGAAAACGAGTGAGATTGAAAAGCGATAACGAAAGCATATTTTAATAACTATGGTAGGGGCTTCTCATGTAAATTAAAAATTCGAATTTCTCTCTTACAACACGTATTACGAAAAATGTCTTTTTCGTATTGGGGGTGTCAACAATGAATAAATTGAACTTCAATTTTGTTTAAGCAACGATGGATGTTCTGGAGCAACTCGTGCAAATTGGATTTACAATCCATAGACAATGCTTGAAAGTATGGTAACGTTCGTAGTCGGTGCCAAGTTGTTGCTATCTACAATAGAAAGTGTGCACCTGACGAAATTTATAAAACCATGTCCCCAATCGAACTAAAAATCTACTAATAAAAGTACAATTTTTAACAGTGCTATAAATTTAAACGGTATTAGAAATGCATAAATTATTGATAATTCATAAAATTATAGCGGTGTCATTTCATTTACTTCCGATCTTTGGTCCAAAAAAAATAATAAATGATATATTTGTTCTACAACCGATTACATTGATAAATCTTGAATCATGCAAAATAAATAAATAAATAAATCATTGCAATCTAGGTCATTGAATTTTTCACACAATACAGGAAGTATTTTCGCTATTTTAATGGTGTACTCAGAGAATTTTGTTGCAAAAATAAAGTTTGTAGTTTCACTTTTAAAAATGCTAATGATAACACTAATGTTATTAAAAAATTGATAAACAAAACTCCATTCGTATTAAATGCGAAACTTTTTCACGTAAATTGTATTTGTCATATTTTTAATTTGATTATACAAGATGACCTTAAGTATATTGCATCACAGTTGACAAAAAATTGAAAGTCTATTGCTTTTATTTTGTATCTCCCATCTCGTGAACAAGCATGAGGATGAAACTCTGGAAATATTAAGAGAATTGCCCATGTTATTTCGTCTAATTGTGGTTATGGACTCTCATATTTAACTTACAGGACTGTAAAAGTATTATCGAAAACATTTATTCACATTTAACATTTCTTATCTCATTATACATCGTGATATATAAAATATTTTGTGCAATTTATATTCTCAATATGTTGTCGAACACGGTATAAATAATGATCCATCACACCGCCTTATGCAGTTTCTTCATTCATTGATGATGATGATGATGATGATGAATGCACCCATTTAAGTACAATTATTGTGGGAAGTTCATCATCTTCTCATTTTTCTTCTAGTACTAGTACCACAAAAAATGAAATCCTTGTTGAGTTAGCTAGATATTTTACACTTCATACTCTTATTACATTAAATTCAAAAGATATAAATTATTTTTGATCTTCTTGAATGATGCTGAACAAACAAAATACAAAATTCATTATTATCTTTGATGGCGCATGATCAACTAAACCTTCCGGTGTCAACTCTAACATTGAAGACTGCACTTATTGTAGGTGATAGGGTTGTGTCAGACGAAATAAGTTGGTTGAAAGAAAAATATAAATCACTCCGTTCCACAAAGATAGACATACTTCTATTTTCACGCGGATTAATAAAACTTAATTAATACAGTTGGATGTATAAAGTTTACTTTCATTTTTTCTAATATACTCCTACATTAAATGATTATAGTTCATATTTGTTTAACAAGATACATTAGATGGAGGGATATTAAAAAATTAAGAAATTAACTATACTATCAATAAGGAAAGTGACCAATAATTTGGGACAAATGAAAAAGAAAAGAAAGAATATCTTTATAGGATTGAGGAAGTATAAGGCTTTAATGTACTTGAAGGACAGCGATATGTAGACTACTGAATATAAGAAAAGATGACTAGAGCAATTGCTAAAGATTTTCAACAATTATAATATTTGCGATTTTTTTGGTACATTGAGTTTTAAATTTATCATTTACATCGACATTTTTCTTAAGAATAGATTGTATACGAAATATTCATTCGTATACTATTATAATCCCGTCTACATGTTGTAGCTGGTCCTAAACCAGATGAAAGGAATAGGATTTTTATAACTTTATAATTCTTTTAAAAAAATAAAACCCATGTTTGAGCCCAATTTTGAGAAGAAATTGTATTGTGAAATAGTATTTTTTGGAGAACGTATGGTTTGGGAAAAAAAAGATTTCGATATATGTAAAATTATTTTATGGAAAAATGTGGTTAAAAATGAGGGCCAAACGTAAGCATAATTTTTTTTACATTTACCATTTCCTTATAAATTCATGTCTTCATTATACTTCATGGAATGAAATACAATTTTCAATTCAAAAAAGTACATGAACTGCGAGTAGCTCACGGCCGATCGAATATTTGTGATGCGAGCCAGCTCGTGCTTGATTTGCCTAATTCCTTGAGCAGAAGCTGGCTCGCTATGTGGGCAGAGCCGAGCGATTCAATTCGGATCAACTCATTTAACATTTTTGATTTCGTTTATCTTTTAAACATTTAAATTTTAAAGTAGAATCAGGATAAATCTACATTTGGCAAAAAAATATAAATCATTTATATTTGGTCAAATTTTATTTTTGACCTAACATTATAATGAATTCACAAATTCTATCCACAATTAATTTTTATATATTTATAATAAATCATTTATAATTTTTTTCACAAATGAAGGTTTAATAAATGAGAAACACAAAAAGTCACAATAACTTTTTTGAACTGTGCTAATGTTATAAAATATTGTTTTGTTTTCATCTAGTACTGTTTATGGTTTGTTTGAGCCCTTTTTTTTTTGGAAAAAATAGATTTTATAATAGTATTTTTTGAAGAATGCGTGGTTAAAAGTAGGAAAATTTTTGAATTTACGTTTAAAATTATTTTATCAAAAATGTATGACTGAAAATGAATTTGAGAAAAATAAATTTTAATATCAAACATTGGCTTTATATTACAAACCAAATATTTTATAAACAAGCAATTGATTTTGTAATGGAAAAATTAAGCAAATCTCTACATTTTAACTATACTTATATTTTCATAAGGTGTTAATTAATATTTTAATAATTTAAATATATTAATAGAAACTAAATAAGGATAATTTCAATTTCCTCATAAATTTCACCCATCACACTCATTATTCTCTTTGTAGCATAGTTATAAAATTCGGCCAGGCTGGGCTGATCTGATCGAAAAATCTGCAGCCCGAACCATTGACCAAGTCGGACAGATTAATTTAATAAAAATGTACTTGACTTGGTCAAAATCGGGCGAGTTAACCGGTGATTTACTTGGCCCGGTTGACGGGTTTCATTGGGTTTTGAAATCTTCTTACAAAATTTTTAAGTCCAAGGGAATTGAACATTGGACTTCTAAGAAAAATAATGTGTTCCTCATCACTTGAACATAAAGTATTTCAGTGTTACTTATGTGCACTAACTTGTATCAATCTAATGAATTATTTATAACTTTTAAAAAAATATTCTTTTAGAAAACTTTGGCCCAACCTTTTACTTTATTTTATAGACCTAAATAATTAGTGAAAAATAAATTAAAAATTTTAATTTTGCCCCTAAAAAAATTTATACTTTATTTTTTTTGTAGGTTTTTATGCAATAACCCGTCAGTTGAATCACTGGGTTATCGGTTCAACTACTAACCTATTGATTCACTATATTGTCCAGGTCTGTGTCCAGATCAAGTCTAATAACTATGCTCTGTAGTCGTTTCTCTCTTCAAAACTCACTAATTGCAATACCAAAAAGGTCGGTCGCCACCACCAGTTATCACTTCCCACCACCTACCACTGACAGAATCACCTCCCAAACATAATTTTACCTTCGATTAGTCTCCTTTATACCCACCCACCCCATCCCATCCCATCCCTACACGATACATCACCCTTAAAATCGATTACAGATTTATCAAATATGGAGGATATATCCACTTCAATGGAGTCTTTTTCCAGGCAGCAACAACATTATTCATCGAGTGTACTATTAATGGGGTTTGCACCGTCATTTCGTTCCTCTTAGTCGGATGAGTGATTGCAGACAAGGGTACACATTCATGGTTGCTCCAATTTACATTGTTAAACTATCATTGACGATGACATGGGGTTTTCTCATATCTTTCCCCTAAAATATTGTATTCTTCTAGGTTAATCTTCAATATGCACTGTCAAGTTTTCCACCACATATCAACGAGTGGTTGTGATAGTGGTCCAAGTCAAAATAGATAAGATGCAAAAAAGATAATTTTCTTTGGGTGAGAATTTTACCACAATTTTGAATAACTTTTTGATCTTTCTTATTGAAGCCGAATAACATATAAATAACCTGAGTGGCAACAGAAAGCCTATCCTCAATGTCCATGATTAACAATAAAGAAACTAAATAAATAACAACTAAATAACCTGAACTCTAACTAATAGGAACGTTGCTTTATTTGTGGAAACCAGGTTGCTGCTTGGACTTGGTCTTGCATGCATGCATTCTTTCAACTTCTTTATGCCACATCCTGGTACCTAGGATTCTTCCTAGGGGCTCTACTGGATCTTCGTGGTCCATCAGTGCCCACCGGATCAAGTGGATCCTTGTCCTCAAGGTCCATTGTAGGAAATTGCTCTTTTAACATTCTTGTCTTCTCCCATGTGGCATCCTCTACTAGTAATCATTTTCAGTGTACCAAGCTTTCCTCAACAAACTTGTTACTTGTTTGATCCAACGAGTGTCAATTATGTGAGCGGACTCGAGCACCACCACCCCTTCATTAGTAACAGGGGGTAAGTCGGAGCTAATTGCATTTGGATCGCCGACATATTTCTTCAACAATGATACGTGAATAAGGGATGGATGCGTGATCCTTCTGGTAACTGTAGTTTGTAAGCTACATTGCCAATTTTTTTTAAAAATAGTATAGGGTCCAAAAAAATCGGTTTGCGAATTTCTAATGGGCTTTTTTAAATGCAATGTGTTGGCAATAAGGTTGGAGTCGTAAAAACACCATAACAGCTTCTTTAAATTCCACATCTCTCTTCTTTAAATCATACACTTGCTTCATGTGATTAATGGCAGTCCCTAAATTGCTCTTAAGATGTTGCAGTAATTCATTGCAATCAATAAGATTTATGTCTACTTCATTCCCATAGAACTATGATGGATTGTATTGTATCCAGGGGCCGATCCAGCACCTGGCGAGCCCCCGCGGTAGCCTGTGCTGGATCCACCGAAAGTTGAGTTACCGCCGGGTAATTTTGCAGAGACGGAAGGTCGGAATGGAAAGAGAGAAAGGGAGAATTGGAGATAGTCTGGACCTGGAGAAGAGAAGAAGAATACGTGAAGAACCGACAAAGAGGGCCGGCACATAGGTTGATGACATGGGCGACTAGGCCTTTAGTTGTGTAAAAAAATTAAGCCCAATAGAGGAAGGGGTCCAAAACTCTCCAAAACCAGCAAAAAGGTGAAGAACCCTTATTAGTTATTTCCCATTAGAAACAGAAGTTGCGGTCGGCGAATCAGTGTGCGTGCAACTGTGTCTGGGTGGACTGCGGAGGTAATTTCTCGTACTTTTTAACAGCTTCGACTCCCATAACTGGTAATTACTAATTAATGGGAGTTTAATGTAATTTTTTTCATTGAATATGATCCATTTCAAACTTCAGTTTTGAGTTATTGTCAGACAGTATTAGGTACTTCATCTTCATTCTGGCTTTTACGAACTTATACTTGCAAACTTCAATAAGTTGATTTTTAGAACGAGTCGAAATAGAATATGGAGTTCTGTTTATTTTTCAATCAGTTCTTGTTGTGTTTGACAAATTGTCTAGCTGGGCTCTTTGTATAATTTTCTCTAGCAGTAGAATTTGAACACATCACTCTCTCTTTTTTTGGCTAATCCATGTCATTTATGCTGAAGTTCAAAGTAGAAAAAAATGACACTAACCTTAAAAATTGGAAGCATGTGGAATATGATTTCAATATGATACATGAAATATAGTTTTGCTGGAAAAAAAATTTGTGATAAGGCAATGGTAGAATTGACAAAATAATGTGTTTATTCTATACATATACTGTACATAGTTGATAGTTCTACAATATTTTCTAGAATCATTATTTAAACTCAAAAGTTCTGGCCAAGGTAAAGATTCGAATGGCAAAACTTGGCCGATCAAAGAAGTGACGGAATCAAATTTTTACGTTTTAACGCATTTACGTATATATTGAATAATTTTTAATATTGTTTAATCAAATTTTAATAAACGATCGGGTCTATTACGATCGTTGATTGTCGACGGTTAATGGTCAATGGTTAAAGTCTCCGCCCTAGCTGAACCGAAATGCTGGATTCGCCCCTGATTTTACTAGTGCTCTACCCATGGTAAAAACTCCACCCATTTCTTCGATCACTGATGAACAAAGCTACACAAGTATTGCTCCAAGCATCGATTAACCACTTCAGATTGGCCATCCATTTGTGGGTGATAGGTGGAGCTGAATTTTAGTTTAGTACCGGACATCAAGAAAAATTCTTGCCAGAACTTACTAATAAATATAGGTTCCCTATCACTAATAATTGATTGTGGCATACCGTGCAATTTAACCTCGCTACTCACAAACTTTTCAGCTAGTGTTTTCGCTATGAAAGGAAGAGTAAGAGCCATGAAATGGGCATATTTACTCAACCTATCTACGACTACCAGCACTATATCTTTCCTGTGAGATGTGGGCAAACCTTCAATGAAATCCATTGTGATATCATCCCATACTTGAAACGGAATGAGCAAAGGTTGGAGAAGACCTGCTAGAGCCAAAGCTTGTGTTTTGGTCTTTTGACATGTCTCACAGGGAGCTACAAAGGCTTGGATTTCCTTATACATATTGACGCGAACCCAGGTACGAGATCAGCGTAAAAATTGCGGAATTAATTGAAAACGCCGGGAAAGCCCAAATTTAGGTTGTAGACGGTAGAATCTCGACCCGCAAATTATTGAAACAAGCAACCAAATAAAAACAAAGTTTGAATGATCTCTTGATTTCAAAACCAACGAACCTCAATTTGCGAATGTCACAAAGGGTGCATAATCTTTTGATAAGTTTTAAGGGGTAAACTCCTCAAATATGACAATATTTGATAAGTTTGGTACATGTTCAATCAAGAACAAAAAGAGAGAAATTTCATTTAATTCATAATGTCAAAATGGTTTTTTTTACAATGAAAATAAAGTTTCCGATTTATACTAAACCTAGGAAATATGGAAAAACAAAAATATCACCTAAAGATTACAAGAATCTTACCTAAATTAAAATTCTAACAAAATAAGGAAATTCGCTTAAAATTAAGATTCTCGGCAAATTGTTCTTGGCATGTTTTTGTATGATTACAAGTCCAAAAGTATCATGAGCTCATGTTTCCTTGTGCAGAATTTCGTGCCATATTCAGAATGTACTTATGGGCGAAAATTCGACAGCCGACCTAAAAGTTATGTCCGTTTTCATCCACGCTGCTCGTGTTCTTTCCAAATATCTTCCAAACCTTAAATTCAACTCGTTTCGGCTCCCGAGCCCTTCACGGAACTTGAACCTTGACTTGCCAACTTCTTCAATTTGGACTTCAAAACTCAACCAAGTGATTGCCTATCTCGGATCATATCACATAGTAGGCCATGAAAATTGTTGAGCCAATCGTTTGTATGTTCTAAGCACTCCTATGTGACATGCGATTTTACTAGCATGGAATTCCCTCAAAAATTTGCTTCGGATCTCAGGCACCCAAGGCACTACAATTTGATTCTTAAAAAAAAAAGCAGCCCTTTTACTCCATTTGTAAGGCCCTTCTAGCTTTTCCTTAGCAATATTTCCCATCTGCTCAATGTAGACATCTCCTTGTCAGGCCTCTTTTATCTCTTCCACAAATGAACATGTGGAACAAATAAAGCATGAAGAACAGGACTTTCAGGTTTACGAGCTAATGCATTCGCCACTGAATTCTCACATCCTGACCTATAGATAATCTCATAGTTATAGTCGAGCAATTTAGCCACCCATTTCTGTTGCTTCGGGATGGCCACACGCTACTCTAAAAATATTTGAGGCTGCATTGATCCATGTAAATGAAGATTTTCCTTCCCAAAATGTATGGTCGCCATGTGCGAATAGCCTCCACAATGGTAAGCATTTCTTTAGCATAAATGGACCAAGATTTCTTAGTCACTCCCAAGGCTCAACTTATAAAGGCAATGGGTTAGTTTTGTTAGGTTAGCACTACCCCTATCCCATCTCCAGATGTATTAATTTCAATGATTCATTGAAGTTGGGCATAGCTAATGTAGGAGTAGAAGTTATGGCCCTTTTTAGTACTTGGGAAACGGCTTCCACTTCGTCACTCCAACTGAACAGACTTTTTTAAAGGAGATTTGTGAGAGGCCAAGCTAAGATCTCGTAGTTCTTCATGAACTTTCTGTAATACCTTGTTAATGTAAGTGTTATGCCCTAGGTCCAATCAACTTTGGACATAAACACTTTGAATATATATAATCAATGCATATGAATGGCAATATCTATTATTTAATTGAATTAATATTCTAATAAATTAAATAATAGAATCCGTAGATTCAAGTCTTAGTGATTTGTTAATCACAAGGAGTTGTGATTGTGAGATACAAATTACATATGACTGAATCTTAAATCGTCCGTGGTCGAAGTAAAAACGAGATACGGATATCGTTATTACGGATAGACTATCGCGTGTGGCATTCTTACTTGTGAAGTAAGTAGCTGATCTCACAAGCTAAAGTGTGGTGACACTTGAATGAACACGTAGATGTTTTGTTATAGAACAAAACATTGGAGACCCGCTGAGAGATTCCACATGGATAACTATCTAAGTGTTAGTGGTTAATCTCTAACGTTCGGTAGTGGAATTGGTCCTTTGACTTGAGGTCATCATAGTACCTTATATGAGGGCAGTCATACTTTGGTGGTGTTGGATGTTGCTCTGTCAAGGGTCGCTAATACAGCATTGTTCGGGTATGTCAAGAATCATATGAAGGTTGTGAATGATCAATAGAGGATTCGTCACTCTTAGATAGTAAGAGATTATGATCTACATTTTATCCAGTTAAGTTGATAATGAAATCCTTAGCCAAGGTGAACTCATAAGTCGGAAAAGAGTTTTCGACGTACATTGACTTAACAGTGGGATAAAAGATATGATCGATAATTGAGATTGACACATATCCATATCTCATAATTGATCGGATCATATTGACGAAAGGATTATAGTTTCACAAGAACGAACAAGTTTGGTTTTGTCATGCTACGTGATATTTCCCGTCACATGTATTGCCCCGATACATTGCTAGATGTCAATCTGGGACAACGAAAATGAATTAGTGATAAATTAAAAGGGGCGTTTTAATTTATCGATTTTGATTAGATCAAAATAATAATTCACGTCGTTCGGCATCGTGATCGGGAACCTAATGAGTCACACACAAAAGAGAATCAGAAGAATGAGATTTACCAATTAATTAATTGACAAGTGTTGGATAATTAATTAATTGGGTTGTTTATTAATAGGCCCGAATTAATTAATTGGATTAATTAATTCATGGACCAGATTTAATTAATTTGATTAATTAAATCTTGGACCGGGTTAAGTTTAATAGATGGGCCGAGCCCATCTGGACTTATATTAATAAGCTGTTAGGGTTTGAAAACTGTAGAGAATTTTATTATTCTTGCTAGCACAAGAAAAGAAAACCCTAGCCGTCATTCTTATTTTCTGTGTGGATCACCATTGGAGGCTGGACAATTGGACAGCTTGGATTGCAGATCGTGATCATTGGAGTTCAAGAAAAAGCAAAAGAGTTTGTGGAATTCATCAAAGGTATCATTCTCATCACAGTTTCTATCTAAACACATTGCAGATCCTCATTTGGGAATTGAAAATTGTTTAATTTCCGCTGTGCATGTTAAGTAAATTCCCAACAGTGGTATCAGAGCCTACTTTGTGTTTGTTAGAAATTGTTACGAATTACAGAACAATCAAAAAGTTGATTGTTGACATTTTTCATGTTTCTAGCAATTAAGAAAATTTGATTTTCTTAATTTAAAATCTTTTTTAAAAAAAAAAAAATGGTATCTGAAAAAAATCGCCGGCAGCAACTAAAGCCACCGGCGGAGCGCGGCAGCGAGTTCTTTGCCGCACGCGCGAGTCGCCGCAGCAAGCAACTTCGCCGTTGTTGACGACGTTCTCACGCTCTTTGGGGCCTTGCGACGACGTTTTCTCGCTGCTGCTGGCGGCGAGGTGCCGCCTCCGGAATATGCGGCTTCCTCCGCAGATTTATGAGATGGCCGGCGCCGCAAAATTAGGGGGCCAATTTTTAGGGTTTTCATATACGGGGTTGATGATTTGGGGACGGGGGCTTGTCGTGCAATTTGTAATATTTCGAGCCCCTGTCTCCAATTATGATTAGGGGTCAATTTGCAATTTTCAAAATAGTTTTGAATTTAAATAATGAAATGGTTTTTAAGTTGATTTTCAAATGGTTTGACCTAAAATTCAATTTTGACCCGCTTAAAATTTTATTTAAAAATTGATGACTTTTATATTTTCGTTAAAATTAGATTTTAACTTAAATATTAAACTTTGACCCTAAATTGAATTTTATTTTATTTAGGAATTTTATCCTAAATTAAAATGTTAATTCATTTTAAATTAGAGTTAGACTTTAATTTAATATTTAATTAAATTTTGATTTTAATTAAATTATCAACCCTAGTATATTGTTAAAATTAGAGTTGGACTCTAATTTGACATTTAATTGAAATTTGATTTTAATTAAATTGTCTCGCCCTAAATGCTTCTAAAAATTAGAGTTAGACTCTAATTTAGTATTTAATTAAAATTTGATTTTAATTAAATATGTTCGCCCTAATATCTTGGAATTAGAGTTTGACTCTTATTTTGTATTTAATTAAAATTTGATTTTAATTAAATTCAACCGTATTAATTTGATTATAATTAGAGTTGAACTTTAATTTGACATTTAATTAAAATTTGATTTTAATTAAATTGTCTTACCCTAAAATTTTATTGGAATTAGAGTTTGACTCTAATTTGGTATTTAATTAAAATTTGATTTTAATTAAATAGTCCTTATATCTCGTAGAATTAGAGTTGGACTCTAATTTGATATTTAATTGAAATTTGATTTTAATTAAATAAGTCCGCTAATTAAATTAATTAATTAATTTGATTAATTAATTATTTAATTGTTCCGATCCATTTGTCTAAATTAGTTTAGACGACTTTAATTGCTAGAAACTTGAAACATGTTTTGCATATAATATTAGATATTATAGGAATGCATTTATATGATGAATGTTTTATTAGTGGATGATTATGGACTCGACCATGTGGATGTGTTGAATGGTTAGTTTTATTCTTGTTGTTTTATGGGCATGCGAGCTCTTATTTATTTTGGACCTGCGAGTCCGTTGTTATTATTATGGGCCTGCGTGTCCAATATTATTTAGGCCTGCGTGCCAACTAGTATAGGATACAAGTTGCAGCTGGACTAATTGGAGATACAAGAAGAGGAGGAGACCATAGAGATGGAGCATTGTATGAATCAATGCTATACTCCCTAGGAACTGACCGACTAGTCTTCCTCATGGCTCGGGAAGATTAGATAGTATAAGTCCATAATCGTCCACACTATTATATGTATGTTTATTTGCATGTTAGATGTATAATAAAATATATATAATTATTACGATGAGACCTTTTGCATGCAAAACCCCTCGTTAAAAATATTAAGTCAATTTGATATTTGCCTTCCATCATTATAGTGAAAAACGAGAGTCCTCAATCGATCTAAGCTTGTTGAGTACACTCAAGGCTGGTCGATTAGGGATATGTTTGACACTATGAAATATTAGATATTTCTGAATGATGAGTTTGACTTAACTAATATTTATATTTTGTTGAGTACACTCAAGAAGATAAATTTTAGAGGCATGTTAAAATATTAAGTCATATTTATATTTGCCCTCCATCATTATAGTGAAAAACGAGAGTCCTAAATCGATCTTAATTTGTTGAGTACACTCAAGGCTGGTCCATTAGGGATATGTTTGACACTATGAAATATTAGATATTTCTGAATGATGGGTTTGACTTAACTAATATTTATCTCTTGTTGAGTACACTCAAGGAGATAAATCTTAGAGGCATGTTAAGCTAACACATAAGATGTGTGAAGACAAAGAGTTGTCGGCTTAATGATCTGGGAGTTGTATGGAGATACAATTGATAATAGTATCTACCCAAATGTTTTATTAGGGCTTGTTGAGTACACTCAAGGTTTTAATATAATAAATGAGATTCCAACCCATTGGGAATCAAGTATGGATTCCATAAATTTATGTAAGAGGGTCATAAATTTGAGTTAAACAGTGGGAGCGAAATTAATTTAATAAAGGCCATGTTAAATTAATTCATGCATTATATATATTATTTCTTTACTTTTCGTCGTTTACATTTATTGAATCATGAGTAACCACATAAATTTGAGAGGCATATTGTATGCCAACAACCAAAGCAAATTTTCTTGATTGACGCCGCAATCTGAGAATTGTTCTCAGGCATGAAAAATTGGTTGTGTCCTTGAGTAGCCCTTTCTAGAGACACATGTTGATGACTCGATAAAAGAAGAGGTGGCTGCTATAATAAACACAGTGATGACGATAGTACTACAACATATGTGATGTTTGTGACTATGTCACACGAGTTCTGAGCAACATAAGAGTATAGATGCTAACACATGAATTTTCATCTCAATGTGTTGAATGATGAACAATAATACGAGGAAATATATGATATTTCCCAGCAACTATACCGGTGCATAATGGCAGAAGAATCTTCAGTCGGTGCTCGTGTGCTGAAGATGCAGACTACTTTGAGAAGTCGTCTTAATTGCGTTCAGTCATGAACAATGAACTAAGTATAGACTTGGTTCTGCAATCTTTGTCAGAGAGTTATTCATAACTAATTATGAATTTAACATGAATAAACTCGAAACACACTCATTGAGTTGCTGAACATGCTTAAAACTGTTAAGTCCAACATCTGTGTTTGTAGTGGACAAATTCTTAGTCATAGATTCCTCTAAGGAAGTCTAAAGGATGCTTTAGGAAAGCAACCAAGATGACTAAGACAGTTAAAGCGAATAAGGACAATACCAAATCTGATGATCCTTATTATCATTTTGGAATGATGGGTCATTGGAAATGAAATTGCAAGGCTTATATCTACTTCCTT
The DNA here is from genome assembly GCA_035079005.1 of Fraxinus americana. Lineage (NCBI taxonomy): Eukaryota > Viridiplantae > Streptophyta > Magnoliopsida > Lamiales > Oleaceae > Fraxinus > Fraxinus americana. The sequence goes on along the minus strand of CM068706.1, from coordinate 32,684,581 downwards.
AGTTTCATGGGTATTAGATACTAGATATGGATCTCATATTTGTATAAATATGCAGAAACTAAATAAAAGTAGATCGCTGCAAAAGGGAGAAGTTGACCTACACGTTGAAGATGAGCAAAAGTTGTTGCATTGCCTGTAGAAGCATATTTCTTGCCATTGCCTTTATGTTTGATATTAGAATTAGAGAAATGTTAATTTTGTTTTCACCATTACCAAGAGTATTAAATAAATTTCATGTTTTGACATGAATTATTCTAATGTTAAGGACAATTGTTGTTCCTTTTTATCTTGATAAGATTTTAATGGTTATGGTAAATTACAAAAATGACATTTATATTCTAAATATTGAGTGTTATATAATGAGTATAGAAATTGAAAGGCATAAAAATGATAATCTGAATAACACCTATATCTGGCATTGCAGATTGGTCACATAAATGAGAATGCAATTCCAAACTTACATGGAGATGTATATTTGGGTCAAATAATTTTGAATCATTTGACAAATGCGAATCATGTCTGTAAGACACTGTGACCAAATCTCCTTTTACTTGAAAAGGAAAATGATCTGCACTTTTATTAGGTCTAATACATAGTGATGTATGTAGATCCATATCAATTAATGTCAGGTGAAGTTTATCTTATCTCATCACATTTACTAATGATCATTTCAGAAATGATCATGTATATTTGATGAAATCCAAGCATGAATCTCTTGAAATGTTCAAGGGATTCAAACTAAAAGTTGATAAACAAATAGGTAAATATATTCTTACACTAAGACTTGTTCGAGGTAAAGAATATCTAAAATGGAGAATTTTAGATTATCTAAAAGAGAATTAGATTCTCATGCAGTGGATCCCTCCACATACATTGCAACATAATGATGCATCTGAAATGAGGAATAGTACACTATTAGATATAGTGCAATTGAGAACAAGCCATGCAAGCATTCAAAAATCGTTTTGAGATCATGCACTGATTGCCACGTGATGCACACTAAATCGTGTCCTATCTAAATCGGTTGACAAAAACTCCATACGAGTTATGGAATGGCCCAACATATCTCATATGAACGTTTGGGCTATGACGCTTATGTGAAGCGCACTGAATCGGATAAGTTTGAGACTAAATCCGATAATTATATATTTGTGGATATCCAAGAGAGAATTGGATATCAATTCTATAATCCCGTTGAGAAGAAGATGTTCATCTCAGTACATGTCGTACTCTTAGAGAAAGTGTTTACTCTAAGAGAGACAGTGGGAGTAGAATAAATCTTGAAAGAGTTCAAGAGTCCACGGATATAATTGACCGAATAGATGAACCTGAGTCTTTCCCACACCAGCTGAGGGACATACTCTTGATCAGGAAGTGGAGACTTCTGAGAACACATTAGCTCAGTGTAAATCTTGTAGGATCATTTGACCTCCTAGAAGGTACGAATCCATGATTACTAATCAAGGATAATGAACCTACTAATTACATAGAAATAAAGGCAAGTGTTGACTTAAAGAGATGGACTTGTTGTATGTAACCGAGGTTTGACCTTGGTCGACTTGCCTAATGGATTAGAACCCATAGGTTGTAAATGAGTTTACAAGAAAATGTCAATATGGATTGAAACAAGCCTCTTGGAGCTGGAATCTTCGATTTGATGCAAAAAGTCGAAATGTTTGATTTTATCAAAAAATTGAAGACGAAATGTGCGTTTACAAGAAGATAGTGGGAGTATTGTCGCATTCCTGATATTATATGTATGAGACATATTATAGGAAACGACGTCTCTATATTTCAATTGTTGAAATTATGGTTGTCAAATAATTTCTCCGTGATGGATGTGGGAGAAGCAAGTTGATCTATAGAGATAGATCTAGAAGATTGCTTAACTCATCCCAATCTATACAGATAAAATCTCGAGAAGATTTTATATGGAGAAAATGAACTGAGAGTTCATGGATAGAATGATGCTAACTTCTAGTCAGACTGGAATAATAGCACATCTCAAATAGGATATTGGTTTACTCTTAAGCGGTGTGTTGGAAATGTTCCAAATAACCATTGATTCAATAATGGAAGCCTTATACATCATTGCTTTACAAAGCAACAAAAGTTGTGGTCTAGATCAGGGAGTTCATTACTGAACTTAGAGTAGTTCCTAACATTGTTGATCACACGCTTATGCATTGTGACACAATGGAGCCATCGTGCAAGCGAAGGAACTAAGGTCTCATCAATGATCTAAACATATGTTAAGGCAGTATTATCTCATTGGAAAGATAATACAATGAAATGACGTAAATAAAGAACTAATTCCCACAGGTTATTAAATTGCAGATCCACTGACAAAGAGTTGTCGCAGCATAAACATGATCGTCATATAGACTCTTATGGTATAAGATACATAAGTGATTGGATCTAGTGCAAGTGGGAGTTTGTAAGTGTTATGCCCTAGGTCCAATCAACTTTGGACATAAACACTTTGAATATATATAATCAATGCATATGAATGGCAATATCTATTATTTAATTGAATTAATATTCTAATAAATTAAATAATAGAATCCGTAGATTCAAGTCTTGGTGATTTGTTAATCACAAGGAGTTGTGATTGTGAGATACAAATTACATATGACTGAATCTTAAATCGTCCGTGGTCGAAGTAAAAACGAGATACGGATATCGTTATTACGGATAGACTATCGCGTGTGGCATTCTTACTTGTGAAGTAAGTAGCTGATCTCACAAGCTAAAGTGTGGTGACACTTGAATGAACACGTGGATGTTTTGTTATAGAACAAAACATTGGAGACCCTTGAGAGATTCCACATGGATAACTATCTAAGTGTTAGTGGTTAATCTCTAACGTTCGGTAGTGGAATTGGTCCTTTGACTTGAGGTCATCATAGTACCTTATATGAGGGCAGTCATACTTTGGTGGTGTTGGATGTTGCTCTGTTAAGGGTCGCTAATCTGACATTGTTCGGGTATGTCAAGAATCATATGAAGGTTGTGAATGATCAATAGAGGATTCGTCACTCTTAGATAGTAAGAGATTATGATCTACATTTTATCCGATTAAGTTGATAATGAAATCCTTGGCCAAGGTGAACTCATAAGTCGGAAAAGAGTTTTCGACGTACATTGACTTAACAGTAGGATAAAAGATATGATCGATAATTGAGATTGACACATATCCATATCTCATAATTGATCGGATCATATTGACGAAAGGATTATAGTTTCACAAGAAAATGAACAAGTTTGATTTTGTCATGCTACGTGATATTTTCCGTCACATGTATTGCCCTGATACATTGCTAGATGTCAATATGAGACAACGAAAATGAATTAGTGATAAATTAAAAGGGGCGTTTTAATTTATCGATTTTGATTAGATCAAAATAATAATTCACGTCGTTCGGCATCGTGATCGGGAACCTAATGGGTCACACACAAAAGAGAATCAGAAGAATGAGATTTACCAATTAATTAATTGACAAGTGTTGGATAATTAATTAATTGAGTTGTTTATTAATAGGCCCGAATTAATTAATTGGATTAATTAATTCATGGACCAGATTTAATTAATTTGATTAATTAAATCTTGGACCGGGTTAAGTTTAATAGATGGGCCGAGCCCATCTGGACTTATATTAATAAGCTGTTAGGGTTTGAAAATTGTAGAGAATTTTATTATTCTTGCTAGCACAAGAAAAGAAAACCCTAGCCGTCATTCTTATTTTCTGTGTGGATCACCATTGGAGACTGGACAATTGGACAGCTTGGATTGCAGATCGTGATCATTGGAGTTCAAGAAAAAGCAAAAGAGTTTGTGGAATTCATCAAAGGTATCATTCTCATCACAGTTTCTATCTAAACACATTGCAGATCCTCGTTTGTGAATTGAAAATTGTTTAATTTCCGCTGTGCATGTTAAGTAAATTCCCAACAGTTAATCCTAGAAAACCACACAACTTAGAAATGTTAGTAGGATGGCGCCATGCTACCATGGCTGCAATCTATTATCTACTTTTAGCCCTTGGTGTGTCACAATATGTCCTAAATATTCAAGCTCCTGCTACCCAAAGACATATTTGCTAGCTTTAATGAAGAATTTTTCTTGCATTAAAATCTCTAAAGCCTTTCCCACATGGAGCAGGTGAGCTTCCCATGTCGGGCTATCTATCAATATAGCATCAGAAAATACCAGGATATATTTCCGAATGTAAGGTCGAAAAATAGAATTCATAATGGCTTGGAAGGTCGATGGAGCGTTGTATAAGCCGAACGGCATTACTAAATACTCGTAGTATCCATTATGAGTCCGAAAAATAGTTTTAAGGACATCTTGAGGATGAACCCTTATTTGATGATATCTTGCCTTGAGATCGAGCTTTGTAAAATAGGTAGAACCGTGTAACTCATCCTGCATGTCTTCTATCGTCGGAATTGGGAAGCGATCATTGACGGTTATTGCATTAAGTGCACGATAATAGGTACAAAATCGTCAACTTTCGTCATTCTTCTTCACTGAGAGTACTGGGGAAGAAAAAGGGCTTGTGCTTGGTCTTATAATTCCTTGGTTGAGCATCTCCTGCACCTGTTTTTCAATTTCTGCTTTCTGAAAATAGGTGTAACGGTATGGCCGAACATTAGCAGGCTCGGACCCTTAAGTGGAATGCATTGATCTATTTCCCTCACATGTGGTAATTTGGGAGGCCCCTCAAACACGTTGGCATATTGCTCTAATAATTTCTCATGTCTGGGTGCAAGTTTTCTTTATTTGTATTGGTTTCATATTGTAGACATACAGCAAACAAGGAATATCCTTGCCTCAACTCCCTAGTCGTTTCTTTAAGTGAAGCAATTTGGATAGGTAATTGATCAGTCCCTTACAATTTCTCGACTTTATTGCCCCAATGGAATTCCGTGGTTAGCGTCTTCCAGTTACATACAACTGAGCCCAACATCTCCAACCACTGCACACTAAGTACTACATCGAGGCCTTCTATAGGAATAGCATGACGTGTGAGTATGAATGGGATATCCTGAAGATCTATTGGAACTTTTTCAAATTTGCCTTGGCACTCTAGTTTATCACTGTTGGCCACTCGCACAGACATTGGTTTGGTTGGCACCACTAGTAGTCGAAGCAAGTTGGCAACTCGATTGCTAATGAAGTTTTGGGTTAACCCGCTATCAATTAACACACTGACTTCTTGGGGACCAATCTTGGCTGAGATCCGCCTGGTTTTAAGAACTATACAACCCGATAATGTATGAAAAGTGAGTTCAAGTTTTGGAAGTCCCTCTTTGTCATCCTTAGATACTTACTCTTCGGTAACATCTTTAACATTTTCTATGGTGGTGTGTCCTTCCAGCAAAGAATTTTTGGTCCTTGGCATCGGTGGTCTGTTGTAAAAATCTTATTACAATGGAAACATAACCCTTGAGCACGCCTCATTTGCATTTCATCCCAGGTCAGTCGCCTAACAGGTGTTGCAGATGTCACAATTGTAGCCCAAGCTGGTGGCAACGGATGAATTTTCCCTATTGTGTGAACTAATCGTCCTTCATTTTTCCCAAACTAATGGCATCCATCAGCGTTTGTGGTCTAAACATTCAATCCCATCCACAATCTCGGCCTTTTGAGTCCATCTTCTAACTGGATTCCCAACCTTTTCAAACTCACATTGGTACTCCCTTAGAGAGCCAACTTGCTTGACCCGTGAGATGGCCTCATCAAAGTCTTCGCAATCCGACGGTCCAAATCGAGCCCATAGCTCGTCTTCAAAACATTCCCATGATATTATCTAACCTTCATTTCGACATGTCCTCTGGAGCCACTGCCACCACTGGTTTGCTTCACCCTCCAAGTGGAAGGTTGCCAAATACACCTTTTAGGCTTCGGGACTGGGTTGAAATTCAAAAAATTGGTGCAAACGATTGAACCATTCCATAGGATCCTCTCCAATATATCGTGGAAACTCCAATTTTGCCATTTTTTATGAACACGCTCATTCACATTCCTTTGGTGCCTGCATGCAGGTTATGATCAAGACGGTTCCGTGAATTTTCTCCTCGTTCATTATTGCGGATAATATTATTAGATCCCTCCCCAAATGAACGCAACATTTCAGACATTCGATTGAAGTTTTCTTCCAAATCTTGGAGCTTATCGATGACCCCCAATTCCATATGGTTCATCCTTTCTTGAAGGCCACTGAGCCCAGCGCCCAAGCTCTCTATCCACTCCTTGTTAGTTGCCATTTCAAACCTAGAAAAGTCCCTACTTTGATACCACTTGATAGTGGTCCCAATCAAAACAGATAGCATGGAAAAAAAGATAATTCTCTTTGGGTGAGAATTTTACCACAATTTGGAACAATTTTCTAATATTTCTTATTGCAGTCGAATAACATATAAATAATCTGAGTGGCATGATTAACAATAAAGAAACTAAAATATAACAACTAAACAACCTAAACTTTAACTAACATGAATGTTGCTTTATTTGTGGAAACCAGGTTGCTGCTTGGACTTGGTCTTGCATGCATGCGTTCTTTCAACTTCTTTATGCTACATCCTGGTACCTAGGATTCTTCCTAGGGGCTCTACGCGATCTTCGTGGTACATCAGGTTGATGCTTGGCTTTGTCACGATTTCGAAAAATATTTCTATTGCTCTTGAAGTCTTAACAATACTTGAATCTCTCTAATGGCCGTCTGACGGCTATAGATCTGGACCTTAATGGGATGGTATGGTCGTAAAAAATTTCGAAATTCAAGCGTGATCGATGGGTTCCACCTGGGCGAACCTACACCCATGGTGTTACATCCCATTCCTGCCATCCATCAATCGAACCAAAATGTACTTCTGGTTGTAAGCGTCTGTTCGATTATGTATTTGTGGTTTGCTGAAAGTGACGGCGATGGTGGTGGTGACATTGTGTTTACTGTGAAGTGGTGGTGGATTTTGAGGGATGTGGTGGTGATTGCAAATTCGAGGTGCAAGTGGTGGTGTAGTGATAGGTTGTGGTGGTGATTTGTGTGTGTGGTACATTTTGGAGAAGGTGGTGATGGTTTGATAATGATGTGAGTAGTGGCTCTGTGGTGATGGTGGTGGTGTGGTGATATCAGTATTTTTTGGTGATGTCGATGTTGGTGGGACGAAATGGGTCAGATGAAGAGTAGTTGTAACCAATTATTGAGTAATTGTGACTAATAAAATAAATAAATTGTGACTTAGAAATTGTGTAATTTGTGACTAAATTTGTAATTGTGACTTATAATTCGTATTTTCTTGATCGATAATAAGTTGTGATCAATTAATTTGATAATTTGTGATCGTGAAATAAGTAGTGACCATTTAATTTGATAATTTGTGATCGTGAAATAAATTGTGACTTATAAAATTGTGATTTGTGACTGTGATGTTCTATAATTGTGAATAGTACGAAATTGTGACCTTAATATATTTAATTATCTATTTAATTAATACCACGTGATTAAGAAATGTGTAACCAACTTCTTGACCTTAATGAAAAATCTTTTTAAATATTTTTCATTATATATATCCACACACATACAAAATTGATTTTCTAAGGCAGATTACAATAGATAATGTGATCAGTTTTCTAATTAATCATTATATTCCACCACCTATTGCAGTGTGTCATATCTTCCGAGTGCTAAGCATAGATATTAAGGAGATCAGTCCTATATATATGACCTAATTTTTGGAAAAAAAATTATGCTAAGCATGGATATTAAGGTGATCAGTCCTATATGTATGGCCTAATTTTTGGAAAAAAAAAATCTCAAATTTGTCAAAGTTAAAATTGTATCTTTAAATTATGCATTTTTCCCCTTTTTAATATATATTTGTACTTTTGTAGTGCGCAGTGTACGTGTGATTCATAATCACTTAATTTCCAAGTCAAAAAAATATCTTAGTTATGAAAGATTCGTCTGTCAATAGTCAATTATGTCCATTTAGAGCATCTCCAACAGACTCTTTAAACATGAGATGCTTTCTATTTTAAAGAGTCAACATGTAAAATCATACTCCAATAGACTCTTTAAATTAAGATTTTAATTTAGAGAGTGGGTTTGGCTCTCCAAATTTGGAGAGCCAAACTCACTCTCTATAATTAAATGCATTCAAAAAGTTTCAATTTTCAATGTAGAAAAGCAATAAAATAATCTATAAAAAAACTAGTTAAAATAAAAGATAAAGAAAAATAATAAATATTTTTTGGGAATAGTAAATTTAAGTGTTAAATATAAAGAGTTTGTTGGAGTACATCAAAATTTTAACTCTTTAAATTTATAGATGCTCTCCAAATGATAGAATATGCTCTTTAAAAATAGAGAGTCTCTTGGAGATGCTCTTACTGTCGTCTACTCAATTACCAAACGCCTCTTTGTTCCTCCCCCAACGACCGAATACGATGCCGTGTAATAACCTCAACCGTTCAACTCTATTCTCTCGATATCTGACCGTAGGATCAAACTTACTGTAGATACACGCATGGTGAAAAAGATTAAGCATAATCAGTGAAAAGAGAGAGTAGAAATCGACCAAAAAGGTTCTGATCTCACAACTGCCATCCCTTTTTCTTTTTTGTAATGAACTGCGACGTGGCGGTGATTGTTCTGCGTCTGACCTTTTGTTTCAGCATTTGCAGTAATATTTTTAGGATTTTTTTCTTTCACCAACTCTTGTCATTTGAGTTCTGCCCTTTGTTTGATCCCATTTTCAAATGTGTTTTTGAATAGTAATTTTTAAATAATGTAATTAAAAAATAAGAATTTTTTTATTTACATGTAAAATTATTTTATTAAAGAATATGTGATTGAAAATGAGTTTTAAAAAAATATATTTTGAAAAAATGGGTTTCAAACAAGGATTTACGACTAAGAGCGAAAGAAGATGATTTGGAAAACATGTGAGGGAAGATTTACAACTAATTAACTTTAAAAATAAATAAATTATTTATTTAGAAATTAACATTTAACTTAAGGTTTAAATCTGTTGCACAGAAATGAAAATGGCAACGGGAAATGAAATGGGATACGACACGGCACATAGAAACATTATTTTTGAAAAAAGTAGGACACGAAACGTTGAGAACGTTATATTAAAATTAGTATTTTAATTACATAAAATTAATATTCAACTTCAAAAAACTCTATAATGTAAATTAAATAACAAAAGTTTCACAATCTATCTAATTTAACTAAGATCTTGACAAAACCACTATCATCTCAAAAGTCAAAACAATTATTGAATTTGCATACAGTTTTTAAAAAGTTTCCATAAAATTTCCGTAGAGTTTTCGAATTTTATTAAAAAAGGGAAATTCTTTTTTGAGTTTCCGTTTTCAAAATGAAACGCTAGCTTTTGAAGAGTTTTCGCACATCATCGGTTTAAGTTTGTTGGTGGATTATGTTCGCTAATTTTGTGCATTTGGATAGTGAGAAACAATTTGGACACTGAATAGATTACCAGTTACGTGTCTTCACTACTTAGCTCCTCCGAGCAATTGAACAACAGGACAAGGCGAAATCGTGACAATGGGAGTACACAATAGTTACGAATGACAAGGGACAATTTGAAATTAAATTTGGATGCTGATGTTTGAGATGGAATTATGGAGGTCGGTAATTCAAGATATTTATGGCGTGGTTATGGCTGCTTGCTCCAGACATGTATCACAACACTTTTGAAGAGCCGATGATGAGGCATTGGCCCTCCGAGAAGGCTCAACTTTCACAAAATAATCTGGATTGAATGTCAGAGTTGTTGAATCAGATGCTCCCAAATGGATCCAACATTTAAAAATCTATGTACACGTTTGCGTCAAAAGCACTAATAATTTCTAATATTGTAGCGTTATTTAGAGAAGTAGATTGTATTTCTTGCTGATTTACTTAGATATGAATCAATAACACATTCATTTGCTTCTTTTACATTGTTCACTTTGATTGTATTCTTGTTTTTTTTTTTTGCTTCATATGTGGCGAATGAAAGTTAATTTTAATCCCTCCTTCTCTTAAAAGAGGGAAACCTTGATTTACGGTTCATTTTTGTCACACGAGTTTTCACATTGTAATTGGTTTTTCTACAGTATAACCGACTTTATCTCCCTCCTTAATATCTTTCATTTGTAAAATATCTTTTTTCTTCCAATCCCTATCCTTAATATCTTTCATTTGTAAAATATCTTTTTTCTTGCAATCCCTATTTGGAGATAAGGTAGCAATCGAGCTCTCCTTAATGGTTTTGCCCTGATAGACATGTTCTTGTAAGTTTCTTCCGTAAGTGCCTTAAGCTGTTCTTGGAGGTATGATTGAGGATTTGGGCCTAAATAAATTGAAAGAACCGAGCAATTACAATGAGAATAAGGACGAGCCAGGTACAAGTTTTTTGATCCAATCCTTTTATGGGAATTCCAAGAAATGATGAAAAGAAGGTTGAGAATTTTTGTTCTACTGGTTTTCATATGTTTAATTTGGTTTTCAATGTCATTTTTATTTGTTTTGATTTTTAAAGGCATCTAATTTTAAAAAGATTATTAATTTAATCTTGTTAGGAAAATTGTCAATTAGTGACATTTTCTTCATATTTCATGTTAGTTATTTGTTTGAATAGTAAAGTGATTCAAATTCATTTTTGGTAAAAGAAGAAGAAGAAAGAAAAAAAAAACTCTCTGCACAGTGCGGAGCAATAGAAGAAGAAGAAAGAAAAAAAAAACATCTCTGCAAAGTGCGGAGATTGCTCCGCACTGTGCGGAGCATCAACTCTGTGCGGAGCATTTGGAACATCTCCTTATGGTGCATCAGCTCCACACAGTGCGGAGCACTGCGGTAGGAAGGAAGCAGCCCTAGCCTCTGTCCGACCGATCATTCCGTTGGCATCTCGCATTCACAACCCCGTTTGACTGCCGCTGATTCTTCAACATATTTGAAAAGTCAATTAGTTGGTTGAAAGACTAAAAAGTCGAAGTTGAAAGAGACAAGATTCGGTCTCCGCACTGTGCGGAGCATGAGGCCTTTTTTTTTTTAAATACTGTGCAAACAATAATAATTTCTATAAATAATAGTAACCAAGTTTACAAACACTTATTTTTAAATTTAGGTGATACCATTTGCTTAAATTTTACACAAACTAAATACAATTTCGCTTATTAATTATTTAATTCAAAAAAATTAATAAAAATTATAAAACCGTTTATAAATCAGATTTCCTTTCGGAGGCAACCCCCCCCCCCCCCCCACGAGTGCCCCTTTGACCCCTACGACCTGATCGGGCAAGTCGATCACCGTCGGGGGCGTTGCCCCGAGCCCCCACTGTCCTATCGACCCCTATGACCTACCACTGTTTGTATTCTATCTTCCATTCATTTGTATCCGTCTTCGAGTTAAAAAAAGAAACCCTAGATATCGCCTTTTCATATTCTTCACTCTCTCTCACATAATTTTTGCAGATTCACTTGTGTGTTCTTGTTCCCTAATCTGTACTGTGTTTGTTTTTGTTCATTTCCTACCTGCTTTATGTTACAAAATCTACCGAGTCACTCAAAAGCTAAGATTTACTGTTGTTCAAACATAAACTTTGAGATTTAATTTGTTTTGATAATTTCAATTTCCCTAACATGTGTGTTGATTTTTTTTTTTTTTGTTGATTTTCGTCGTTTTTCTGTTGCGAAGTTTACCAGCTCAGTGAAAAGGTAATATTTAAATACCTTTGGGTAAACTCAAAGGTTCGAAGGACAAATCGTCTGAAGCACAACTGACTTCGCGCTTCTCCGTCGTTAATTTCCTGTCGAAGGCTCGCTTTTTTCCTCTGCAATCGTTTGCCGAGCTAAGGGGAGATCCCTCTGAAGCACTTTCTTTACCCTAAAGTTCTAGTGACTGGTTTCGCCCTCCTCGACTATATTCTTATGATCAATATAAGGCAAGTTTTCATTTTTCTCTCATAAAAATTGTTTAAATCTCAAAATTTGTGAAGGGCCATCTTCAATAAAAAATTACTTGTTTGGCTAAGCGTCATTGTTCCCTGTTGATTGATTCACCAATGAGTTTATGGTAATGGTTGTATCATTTATCTTGATTAAATGGTTTTGTGGGAATATTAAAGATGTAACAGTGGTTGTTTTTCGTATTATGACATTTGACCTTTGAAACTCAAGAAAGAACAGTTTAGTTGGAATTCGTCTATCATTTGCAATGCCGTACTTGACCTTTTGGGTTATTTAATTTGATTGAACCTTCTTGAATGATGGGTTTAATCTATAAGCAAGCTTCATTTGGTTAAGAATTTATTTTTGAAAATTGGTATGCAATTTTTGAAGTGAATATTGATTTCTTTGTGAATATGATGATGTATATTATATGTTATCAAGTCAATACAATGAGGTTAATCTTGACCACGTAGCCTGACAAACTAGATTGGTAAATTAAATGTCAAATAGATTGATGGAAATGGCTTACAATCAAAGTAAATGGGAGTAGTTTTCAAATTCTTTTGCATGTTGTATTCCAGATTTTTAAATCATTACATTTTATTCTATATGTTTCCGACTTGAGTGTAGGTCCGTTTAGGAGTATACCACTATGTTTAAAAAACATCCAAGCAAACAATTGATATTTTGAACAGAATAGGTAAGGGTTTGGAGAATCAACTGGAATCTCTAAAGGTTGTGATACAAGATTTAAAAGCCAAGATTTCATTTTTTGTTGCTACAGATTCCAAGGCAGTGGTAAGCTTATTGATTTTTGGAAGCAATTATTTATTATATATATATATATATATATATATATATATATATATATATATATATATATATATATAAAGATGGTGGAGTTTGTGAGTTCTATTCATTTGAATTATTCATCTATGATTATTTTAAGGCAGCACTTTTCTGCTTTAAAGCTACTACTTGGCAAATACTAAACAATTTTTAGGACATCTAAGTTTTTGTTAGTGTTATAATGAGTTATAAGCAGTAGTTGGTCAAATAGATTAAAGTTCATAAAATTAAGTTTTAAGTGGAATTCCCATTGAAGTTTTTGCTTCTTGGTTCATGTGTTTATAATCTAAAATTTCAAATTTTTCATTATGTTCCAGGTTGTTGAATGAATTTGAGGCCTACAAGGTTAGTTATCCAGTACTCACATATTATTATTTACCATTTAAGTGTTGCATTATTGACAAAATCTTCAATGTGATTAATGAAAATGAAATCTAAAGCTAACGTCAAAAAATTTGCAAATTATAGGAGAGTTAGAATGACAGCAGAATAAGATTCTTTTCTAGATGCACTTTACAACCCGGCCCCCACATCACTCCTACCTCCACTCCGTAGAAGCCCCCCCACCCCTCAGCAAGAACATATCTCACTCTTTCTTTTGCAATAGTAGCAATCTCATCTTCATAGACATTTGAAATTTTGAACCTTGGTATTAATGCGACAATTTGCTTTCTTTTCATTAATTTGTTTCTTGTCATTTATTTTTTCAGGTGGAAGGATTAGTGGATGATTTAGTTCTAGTATAATCTAACATTTATAAGTATCTGCTCTGCGTTAAACTATGAAGCACGTCTAGAAATTAAAATGATCTTTCAATGTATTATGTGGTGCTGAATTAAATCAGACAAATTTTGTTTTTCTATTTGATAATTTATTTCTTTTATACAAATGTGTGTGAAAATTTTGTAATATAATCTCTTATCTAATTTTAGCATTCAAGACGCTAATATTACCTTAAAAATAATGCAACCCGTGCATTGCACATGGCAAAAACTAGTTTTAGAAAAAAAGAAAAAGAAATGTTTCCAATTCCCCATCCGATTCAATTAAATTGAATTTTTAATAAATTTTGATAAAAGTTGATAAAATGTAATGTTGAAAATTTTGTGTTCTGTAAATATATGATTAAAATTAATTATTAATTTTTACTTAAAATTTAATTAGCTTTTTTTTGACTGAATCAAACAAGGTTAAGTAGATTTAAATTATTTTAAAGCTTAAACAAAGATGGGCATAAGAATTATTATTGCCTTCTCCCCTGTCTCCTAATGACAAACCACGACATGGTTTAATTATATTGTTTAAGAAAGCAACCGGAATAATTGTTCTGTACTAATTTATTACAAAATTGTCTACCCATTATACGATGCAGTATTTTATGCATAAATTGATGCATACAGATACAATATACAGAACAAAAGGTACAGTTCACAAAGTGCCAAATAAACTTTTTAGAGGGTACCCAAATCAAAGACAAAGGCATCTATTGTGTTTTCAAGAATCATCAATTTGCTTAGCTTTCTATTTTAATTCTCCCAAATTGTGAATTTGAGCCTCCTACAATGGAAAAAACCCCTGATAAAATATCTTCTGCTGCTGAGAAAAATGCGGTTTTGAACCTTAAAGAAACCGAGCTGAGGCTGGGTTTGCCGGGTTCAGAATTTCTGGACAAGAAGGCAACTGGGTTTTCTCTTTTTGGGAAAGATTTGAAGGATGAGACTAATAAGAACATATTTTCAGGTGCTAAGAGGGTTTTTTCTGATGCCATTGATGGTTCTAATAAATGGGGTTTGTGTATTAATGGTGGATCTGAGGTTGATTTGGGGAAAAATGATGTTTTGTTTTCTCCGAGAGGAGCAAATGGTGGAGTGAAAAATACTAATATTTTGCAATCTTCTCATCCTGCAAAGGAGGTTCCTCCACAGCCTGTTAAGGGCAAGAAAAATGAAAATGGTGGTCCAAGCACTACCCCAGCTTCAAAGTGAGTTTTTTAGTTTCTTTGAGACTTTATCTATATTCTTGAGCTCTACGTACTTTTGAACTACTTCGTCTGAAAATTTAAGCTTTTGGATGATTTGGTTTAACCTGGTATATCTATGAATTGCGCATGTATTGGCCCTTCGATGAGAAGTGTGTACGTGAGGAGATATAATTTAAAGGTTTGAGATGGTTTAACTAGTACTTGTTTTTAACAGCACTTAGTTTTTCAGCCAAAACTGGAAATATTTGAATCCAAGATTCATCTGTTCACTCCAATCTTGAGAAATAAGTATTGTAATTGATTGTGTATGTGTTGTACAAAACAAACCTGACAGTTTTGGGAATGCTCTGGTTGTCTTTGGCATGTACACACCCTTTGAATTTAAGTTTTCTTGAACCAAATTCTTGTTTTCCTATTCATCTCGGCTATGTTTTAAAGATATTATATCTTCCGGAGTCTTGGAGAATGTTTCTTCTGTTCATCGCTACACACGAAAAACAGGATGAGCCCAAAGATCTATGAACTAGCTCAGGCTTGACTAGCCAAGCAGAGATGCTTTTACTCTTTCACTTATTTCTTTTATGTATATTTCACATTTACAATGAAATTTGAAGATTAACCCACTGTTTGTTATTTAACACAAAAACATCCTGCCTGATTCACTAATTCGTGAGTCGTTTTATGTTTTGCAACAGGGCACAAGTGGTGGGTTGGCCACCTATTCGATCTTTCCATAAGAACAAACTCAACACTAATTTATCGAGAAATAATGATGTTGCCGCGGGAAAATCAGAATCAAGCTGCCTTTACGTTAAGGTCAGCATGGATGGAGCTCCATACTTGAGGAAGGTGGATCTTAAAACCTACTGCAGCTATGCAGAACTTTCATCTGCACTCGAGAAGATGTTTAGTTGCTTTACCATTGGTACTCTTTCTCTCTCTGTGCATGTAAATTGCATAGGAATATTAACTCGTCAAGTTATAGAATCTCTTAAATTTTTCTAGAAGCTGGCATGCTGTGAGATTACCCAAAAAGTCCGAAGCCCCACTTGTTGCTTCCTTTTATCAGGAGCTAGAATTAGAAATGCAGGGCAGGGCCGGTTTTTATAGTCAGATGTATCTGAACAAGCATGATAATTCTGTCATATTTGTGAATTATAGTTAAGATTGCAACTTTGCAAGTATTTTTCCCCATGTTGTCTTGTCGGACATCATTTAATTTCCATTTCTCGTGTGGCTGCAATTCAGGGCAATACGCTTCTCATGGACTTCGAGGGAAAGAAGAAGTTAATGAGTGTCATCTAATGGATCTTCTCGACCGCTCTGAATACGTACTCACATACGAAGACAAGGATGGTGACTGGATGCTTGTTGGTGATGTTCCATGGGCGTAAGTTGTAGTTCCGTATAGCCTGCAATACATATTCTGTTCAAAATTGAAGGAAAATCTTTTTGTTAAATGCACTTCCTAATTAAAATACTTCTACGCTTTGAGTTTTTCACCGGGTTTGAAATCCAAAATGCGAAACGCATATTGTAGGTATTGCAATTATACTTGATCACTTCAAGTCACTGCACATAGCATAGACGATTAACTTGCTAATTTTGTTTCTAGATTTGAATTTCCGTGTGAATCTGAGGAAGTACTATTGACCCAGTTTTGACTGTCCAGGATGTTCACTGATTTGTGCAAGCGATTGAGGATCATGAAAGGCTCAGAGGCAAGTGGGTTAGGTATGGATCATAATTTTTTTGTTTTTCATTATTCGACTCCCAATTCAAATATTTCCACAAGATTGTAAGATGTTGCCTTGTGTGTTCGTGGTTTCTTGTGCAGCTCCAAGGGTAATCGCAAAGTGCAAGAGCCAACACTAGGGCAGCAAAGAGTAGCGAAAGAATGGCTATTTGCAGAAATCTGAAAAGTGGAATGGCTATTTGCAGAAATCTGAATAGTGTTTCAATATCTTACATGTTTGAAATTTAGTAGATATGTAAAATAGCATGTATGGAAGTGCTTGCAGATTGCTGATTGCCACAGTTCTTGTGAATAATCAAAATCCCAGTTATTGCTTTATTATGAACACTAACATACGTACTCAGGAACTGTTGTTTCAGCTTGATCTATGCCCTAAATTGACACGACATGATTAAACGTGGCTCATGCATCCATTTGGCGGAACTTTTATTTTTGCTTCTTTTTTTCTGTAAGAGTTTATTGAGGAAGTTACCTTTGGTCAATTTCTTCTAAGTAAAGCACTTTCAGAAAATTATCCAACTATGTCTAAAAGTAATTTTTTAGTCTTAGAAATAATTTTGACCTTTCAAAAGTTTTGTCAACAAGACCTAAGTTCATTGTATTACTGAATTTTATTTGATATAGCGTACGAAATATGTCTGTGCGACAAAACATTGGGTAGTATCGAACAAAATTTTAGTGCATTTTCTTCCTTGTATTGTATGATACCTACTCCAAACATGCTATAAAGGTGTAGGTAATAATGCTACTTGTGCATATTGACTTACAAACAGATGATGTGTCACAAAGAGGTGAGTTTTTTTTTTTTGGAAAAACTTTGACCCAATCATATGTCATAACATCTTGTTTATGTAAATCATTATATAAACTATTATATTCACGTAACACAACCACTTATTCATACTCATTTTATGTAATATTTGCCCATATCAATTTCTAATCAACAAAATTGAATAAAGCATACAATTTATTAAAGTTGTCCAAAAGTTCAATAAACCTCATAAATTATTGAATGAATGAAAATAATAGATATTACAATCAAAATAAAAATAAACTACAACTATATGAACTCTCTTTCCCGCTCGATTTGGCCCATTATTAGTTTTACTGGAAAAACCAGAATAACTATATTAATTCAGGTCTACTCGTTCCTCTCGTAACATATTTTACAGAAATGAAAATTATATGTGATGATAACTAACAAGTTCTCTCAAATTAAACAGGGAGAGTGATTAAAAATTGTTTCTAACGACCACTGGTAAACAGCTATTAGAAGAGCGTATTTAGACAACATCGAAAATACATGCACTGGCAACCTTAAAAAGTAGATTTGCCTGAATTCAACAGAATTACGATTCCGGTTCAGATACTTGAAGGTATACTATTTGAGTGTATCCATTAAATACAGAAGTCTGAAGTGTTGATAAACCAAGCCTCCAAAATAAGCCATATCTACCATCTTCAACAATAGGACTAGGGGCACGTCCTCAAAGACGAGATGCTTGAACCCAGCTTTCAGTGCTTGCTTTAATCTACGCATAAAAGTGTGAATCAAGACATAAAGAACATTTGGAATTTAGATAAGTGGAACAAGCTGAAAGATTCATGAATACTATATAATAATAGCTAGATTGCATTGAAACACTGCTCTAACTGGTCAATGAAGGATGATTAACTTTTTGTGAATTGAAAACCATAATTACCTTTTGAGTTCGTCCTGATGGTCATCAAAGAAGACAAGAGCCCGGCTGAGATCATTAATCCCATGTTTCTTCATTGCTCTTCCCCAATTCATGCTTCCAAAATCCACAAAGCCCTTCCCAGCAAAGCGCTGGGTATTCCCTCACGTGAGGGAGCCCATTTGATTTGGTAAGTGGGCCTTTAGTTCTCAGACCCAAAACCAATATAAAAGCAAGTTGGAGACCAATCAACATATATTCACACATACACAAAAGCAAGTTGGAGACCAATCAGCATATATTCACACATACACAATACAGGAGAGAGAGAGAGAGAGAGAGGGTTCAACCTCTTCTTGCCAAAGATCGGAGGTCCATTTGTAATACGATTTTTAAGTGAAATTGTAGTATGTTGTTTCTGGCGAAGAGGGCTACGTTTTGACAGGAGTTGATCATCCAGATTTCTCTCCATTTATCTGGGCTACACACACTTGTTTAGTGAGATTTTCTCCTTATTGATGTGTGTATCTATTTAGTATGTTGTTATTGTTGATATCCAAGTACTAGATGTGTTATTGATGTTGTGGTAACCTTTGGAGTTGGCTCTAGAGAAGATTACTGTGTATCCCATTATTTTCATAGGGGATGACTCTTTTACTGGACTAGGTCCCGGGGTTTTTCCCTTCGCAGGGTTTTCCTCGTTAACAAATTTCGGTGTTCAATTTTTATTCCTACTAGTGTGTGTGAGCTGTTGGAGCTGGTTTTTATTTCTGTTAGGGGTGGGTGCGGGTCGGTTCGGTTCCCTTTTTTTCGGTTCCAGAAATTTTCGGGTATTTAGTAAATGGAACCGTCGGTTCCAAATATAATTTTGGAACCGTTCGGTTTCGGTTCGGTTCGGTTCCTTTCGGTTCTGTACTATAATTAAATTTTTTAACATTTAAAATAATATTACATAAATACACCTGAAAGTGGATACCAATATTAAGAACAAAAAGTAGATACAAATACCAAGTTCAATCTTAACTTTTACAAATTAACGTAATCTAATTTAATAACATATAA
Source organism: Fraxinus americana (assembly GCA_035079005.1). Lineage (NCBI taxonomy): Eukaryota > Viridiplantae > Streptophyta > Magnoliopsida > Lamiales > Oleaceae > Fraxinus > Fraxinus americana. The sequence goes on along the minus strand of CM068706.1, from coordinate 32,665,283 downwards.
ATAATAAGTTGTCAAATACAAATACCAAAAAATAAATATTACTAATAAAACTTCGATATTCATATCAATAATTCATTTGTTTCAAACTTTCAAGTCTACATAAAAATGAAATATAAATTAGAAGTCACAAAAATAAAATATTTTAAAGTATTGATAATACTTACCAACTATTTAATGTAATCATCAGTTAGTTGACTTTCCGTACTAACTACTAAGAAACTATACAAGAAAAAATTGAAAAAAACACAACTAACAAATATAAATAAACTCTAAATTGTTCAACTAATAAGATTTAATAAGAAAAAAATTATTAATTTGTTTAGAAAAAATAAAAGAAATTGATTTATCCAATATTAAAAAAAAAAAATTCGGTTCTTATTCGGTTCTTCGGTTCTCGGTCGAGAACCGAGAACCGAACCAAACCAAACCATTCGGTTCTCGATTCGAATACCCGTTCGGGTATTTCATTTTAAAAAACCCGCTCGATTCGGTTCGGTTCGGACATTTTGCCCAACCCTAATTTCTGTCATTTTAATTCTGCACATTGAGGGATTGAAATATAATTATTTCTGATGCCTGTGTGTTGTATTGGTTCAATCCCCAATAAAGTGGTATCAGAGCTATTTGGTTGAGTCTCTGTGTTTGTGGTGCGAATTAAAATGGAGGATTCGGCTAGAGGCATGGTTAAATTCATATCTTCCAACTATTCTATTTAGAAGATTAGGATGGAGGATATCCTGTATTGCAAAGACTTGTTTAAACCCATTGAGTGGAATGGTAAGAAATCCATTCTAACACTGATGAGGATTGGAAGAAGTTGAATAGAAAGGCTGTTGGACATATTAGGCAGTGGGTTGATCAGAGTGTCTTCCATCATATAGCCAAAGAAGTAGATGCATATAGTCTTTGGCAGAAATTAGAAGGTCTCTATGAAAGAAAAACTGCACAGAACAAGGCCCTTGTCATCAGAAGGCTTGTAAATTTAAAATACATGGATGGTAATAGTGTGGTAGAGCACTTGAGCAGCTTTCAAGAGTTATTGAATGAGTTGTCTACCATGAAGCTTACACTAGATGATGAGGAGAAGGCTTTACTTCTGTTGAGTTCCTTACCAGACAGTTGGGAAAATTTAGTTGTCTCTCTGAGTAATTCGGCTCCAAATGGTGTGATCACCGTCAACATGGTAAAAGACAGTGTGTTTAATGAAGAAGCCAAAAGAAAGGAGCAGATTGCCTCTTCTAATTCTGAAGCACCCATTACAGAAAGAAGGGGGAGAAAACAAAGTAGAAAACCTCGTGGTGATGATAGTCGTGACAAGTCCAGAGGAAAATCGAAGTCAAAAAATGGGATAAAATGTTATCACTGTAGCAAGCTAGGGCACCTTAAAAAGGAGTGCAGAAAATGGAAAATGGAACAGTCAAAATGGAAAGGTGAAGAACATAAAGAACAAAAGGAGACTGCAATAGTAACATCTGAGGCAGAGGTTCTTGTTGCTTATGATGAAGCATTTGCTAGTCTTTCATTCTAGGATACTACATGGATAGTCGATACATTAGCGTCTATCCATATTACTCCACGTAGGGATTTCTTTTCATCCTATATCAGCAGTGATTTTGGTTGGATCAGGATGGAAAATGAAGCTAAAGCTAAAATTGTTGGCATGGGGGATGTGCAATTGGAAACTAGCAGTGGTAGAGGTTACTTCTTAGAGGTGTCAAACATGTTCCTAATATGAGTTGTAGCTTGATTTTTGTTGAAAAGCTTGATGAAGAATGCTATTATAATCACCTTGGAGATGGAAGTTGGAAACTGAAAAGTGGTTATCTTGTTTTACCCAGAGGGAAAAAGACCAATGGTCTCTACAGAACAGAAGAAAAACTTATTCATGGAGAGGTGAATATTGCTGACAATGAAGTCTCTACTGAGCTATAGCATAAGCGGCTTGGTCATATGAGTGAAAAGGGATTTCAAATTCTTGCCAGAAAGAAAATTCTACACAATGTGAAAGGTACATCACTTATACCTTGTATTCATGACCAGAAAATGGAGTGGTTGAAAGCTATGCAAGAAGAGATTAAATCCTTGCATAACAACCGCACTTATGATCTAGTGGATTTACCTAAGGGCAAGAGAGCACTGAAGAACAAATTTGTGTTCAGACTAAAGGCTAAACCAAATAGCTCGCAGCTAAGGCACAAGGCAAGATTGGTTGCGAAAGGGTTTGGTCAGAAGAAAGACATTGATTTTGAAGAAATTTTCTCACCCGTGGTCAAAATGTCTTCAATCCGAGTTGTATTAGGTTTGGCAGCCAGTATGAACATGGAGGTTGAACAAATTAACTTGAAGAGAGCTTTTCTACATGGTGACGTTGAGGAGGATATATACATAGAGCAACCATAGTATTTACAGCTAAAGGTAAAGAAAATCTGGTATGTAGGTTGAAGAAAAACTTGTATGGTTTCAAGGAGGTAGTAACGAGCTCGGCTCGGGCTCGTGGCTCGTAGAGAAATGAGCCACGAGCTCACGAGCCGAGCCGCTCGTGGCTCGTTTGCTCGTGGGCAAGCTCGGCTCGGCCGACGAGCTCGCGAGCTGGCTTGGCTCGGCTCGTGGCTCGTCAAACGAGCGCTCGTCTACGGTCAGCTCGGCTCGAGCTAGGGCTCGTCTTTTGACAAGCCCGAATGGCTCGTGGGCATGAACAGTATGAGCCGAGCGGCCGAGCCGACGAGCTACTCGGCTCGATTGACATTTCTACGAGCAGGCTCTAAGACAATGGTACAAGAAATTTGATTTCTTCATGGTTGAGCATGGGTACACCAGAACAACTTCTGATCATTGTGTGTTTATAAAGAAATTCTCTGAAGGGGAATTTATTATTCTGTTGCTCTATGTGGACGACATGTTGATTGTTGGTCGTGACACTAAGAAAATTAAGAAGCTGAAAAAGGAGTTGAGCAAGTCCTTTGAGATGAAAGACTTAGGACCTGCAAATCAAATTCTCGGTATGAAAATATCTCGTGATAGGAAGAATGGAAAATTACGACTATCACATGAAGGTTATATTTAGAAGGTATTGCACATGTTCAACATGGATGAGGCAACACCAGTAAGTTCTCCACTTGCAAGTCATTTGAAACTAAATTCAAAGTAAAGTCCTTCAAATGAGAAAGAAAAGGAAGAAATGAAAGATGTGCCTTATGCATCAGCCGTTGGTAGCTTGATGTATGCTATGGTTTGCACAAGGCCAGATATTGTTCATTTTGTTGGAGTTGTTATTAGATTTCTTTCTAAACCTGGGAAAGAACACTGTGCATCAGTGAAGTGGATACTCAGGTTTCTTAGAGGGACTTCTAAGATATGTTTCGCACCAGCAAACCTGAGCTTGTTGGGTTCACAGATGCAGATATGGCTGGTGATGTTGACTCTAGAAAGTTCACTTTTGGGTATCTAATCACTTTTTCAGGGGAGCAGTTTCATGGCAATCAAGAATGCAGAAATATGTTGCTCTATCTACCACAGAGGCTGAGTATATAGCCATCACTAAAGCTAGCAAGGAACTGCTATGGATGAAGAAGTTCTTACAAGAACTTGTCTTAGAGTAAGAGAAGTATATACTCTACTGTGACAGTCAGAGTGCTATTCATCTCAGTAAGAATCCAACCTTTCACTTAAGATCCAAACATATTGAAGTGAGGTATCATTGGATTCGAGATGCTTTGGAGATGAAGAAGTTACAGCTTGATAAAATCTATAATGATGAGAATGGTTCAGATATGATGACAGTCACTGCCTATAGAGAAACTACAAGTATGTAGAACAAAAGCGGGCTTGGTGGAGTCCCTCACGTAGTCGAGAGGAGGAGATTTGTTGGGTATTCCCTCACGTGAGGGAGCCCATTTGATTTGGTAAGTGGGCCTTTAGTTCTCAGGCCCAAAACTAATATAAAAGCAAGTTGGAGACCAAACAACATATATTCACACATACACAATACACGTACAGAGAGTAAACGAGAGAGAGAGAGAGAGATAGAGAGAGAGAACGGGTTTAGCCTCTTCTTGTAAAAAATCGGAGGTCCATTTGTGATCCGATTAAAGTGAAATTTTAGTATGTTGTTCTTGGTGAAGAGGGCTACGTTTTGACTAGAGCCGATCGTCCAATTCCTCTCCATTTCTCTGGGCTACACATACTTGTTTAGTGAGATTTTCTCCTTATTAATGTGTGTATCTATTTAATATGTTGTTGTTGTTGATATCCAAGGACTAGATGTGTTCTTGATGTAGTGGTAGCCTTTGGAGTTGGATCCAGAGAAGATTAATGTGTATGCCATTATTTTCATAGTGGATAACTCTTTTACTAGACTAGATCCCGGGGTTTTTCCCTTCGCAGGGTTTTCCTCGTTAACAAATTTCGGTGTTCAATTTTTATTCTTGTCATTTTAATTCTGCACATTGAGGGATTGAAATATAATTATTTTCACTACATGTGTGTTGTATTGGTTCAATGCCCAACACAAAGTATGTAGAGTTCCCGTCAACATAACCAGGCCCCTTCTTGAGGTACTTCTCAAGATGGCAAAGTGAAAGTGACACGATTGGTGTATCCAACATTGCTTGCCTTAAAACCCATGTAGAATGCCCTTTGAAAGCACCACTTTCAACCATCAATTCTGGCTTTAGCCATAGAGTAATAAACCTAAGCCCAAAGCTGTGGTCGAAACCCATACCATACATGTTGTTCTTAATTGGCCGGGTCTTGTATATTGGCACAAACTCTTCAAGACCTTTGAGCAAATCCTTGGATACCCATTCCACATTTTTTCCATGTTTTGATCGGCCTTTTGATAAGGATAATATTAAATTGGCTTAAATCGCACAAAACTTCAAACTTTCTAACAGAGGCACAATTCAAGTATCAATAAGCACAAAATAGAAACAATTATAGCACTGGAAAAGAGTGTTTATTGACCACACCTTGATGAACCATAAACACAAAAGCCATCAATAATACCACAACAATTAAGTTAATCCAAAAATTTCCAAGTTACCACTGGATAAAACAACGGCTAGAAAAAAGAAAAGTAAATCTCTTCCAATTAACTGCTTTCTAACAGTAACAGTAACAGTAACAACAACAAATTATCCATCCATCATCCATTTCACTTTCGTCCATCTTACGTGGCCGACAGAAATCTTACGTGGCCACTAACACTAAGGGGGTGTATTCAATTGAGACTTTTAATAACTTTTTGGAATTTAAAAAGTTTAGGGGTATTAAATGTGGACTTTTGAAGACTCTCTAAAAGTATTAGTGTATTCAATTGAGACTTTTATAAACTTTTAAAAAGTCTCTAAAAGTCACGGTGTATTCAATTAAAACTTTTTAAAAATCTCTATAAGTCTTGGGGTATTCAATTTTTTTGACTTTTAGAGACTTCTATAAAAATCTACATGGTACTAAATTTTAAGCAGAAAGTACTCAAATAAAATCTCAAAATTTATCTCTCATTAATTACTAAATTTTGGGAGACCTTCAACAAAAAAAGAAAAGAAATTAATATGTATCTTTTTTCAATATTTCTCTTTTCTTTGCCCTCATACAAATATTAGAGTTATGATTAAAATTTATTTTTTTCTATTGATTGTATTAGTTTCTATTTTTCTTTCTTTCTCTCTTATTTTTTATTTCTATTTTCTATGAAAAAAATTAAATTGTATTTTTATAACTTTTTTTATTTTTTTATTTTTTAAAAAAAATATCTATTTTTAATTAAATTATAAAATTTTATATAGACTAATTTATAATTTAATTCAAATATACATTATTTATCTATTCTTTAAAGGTATATTGTATTAATAATACTGAATATTAAATTTATTTTATATGTATTATTATTATTTATTTAATTAAGGTCTTAAATTTTTATTCTTTTTTAAAAAAAATTATTATATGAGGGGAAAATGAAGGAGATGGGGTATTGTGAGAACCACCACCTCGTATGTAATAATTTCATAATATTGCACAAGTTTTCAAAAATCTTTTGAATTCTACAAAAGTTTCTAAAAGTTTTAAAATGAAAGTTTTTAAGTTAACAAAAGACCTCCACTAATTCCATACAAATGTCTAAAAAATTCACGAAATATACAAAAGTCATTACTTAAAAAAAGTCCATTTAAGTCTTCAAAAGTCCCAATTGAATACACCCCCTAATTGATAAGTGGATATTAATTAAAATGATTTCTTCCCGAAATTTGAATGAATCGTCCTTTACTTTCTTCACTATCTTCTCCCCAATCCTTTGTACGATTCATTCAAATTTTGGGAAGAAATTGTTTTAATTAATATCCACTTGTCAGTTAGTGTTAGTGGCCAAGTAAGATTTCCCTCTGCCACGTAGAGATTTTTGTCTAGTTGGATGGACGAAAGTGAAATGGGTGATGGATGTGTAATTTTTTTCGAAAGTATGTGAGCATTCGGTAACCATTTATTTTTGGGTGAGCAAGTAGTAACCAAACCGAAATGTTGACGATTGATGCTTTAATTAACTCTCTTAGTTGTCATCATTTCACACTACAACTTGTTAACTGTTTGTGAAAATGTTGCAGGGATTTTGCTATTTGCACCTCAAGGGGAGGGAGGGAGGGGGGCAAAGAATTAGGAGCCATGTTTCGCAATTTTCCCATCGTTGACATAATTCAATTGTTTTTCCCGTCCATCAATGTTTCCCCACACGCTTTGAATCTGACACGCAACTCCGTCCTTTTTCTCCATTTTCCCAATCAACCAACCATACCTTTTTACTCCTCCATTCCCCATAGTGACCCATATTATGTAAGATTTCTCCTTTCTTCTTCTTGAATTTTTTTCTCCCTACGTTTTTCTATCTATATGCTGTTCTAATTTTGTCAAGAAATTTCCGTTTGACCATCCTAAGACCTTTGTTTTTTGTAGGGTTCGAAGTTTTCTAACGCGAACCCTTATACGGGATCAGCATGGAAATCGTTGAATTAATTGAAAACGTCGGGAAAGCCCAAATTTAGGTTGTAGACGGTAGAATCTCGACCTGCAAATTATTGAACCAAGCAACTAAACAAAAACAAAGTTTGAATGAACTCTTGATTACAAAACCAACAAACCTTGATTTGCGAACACCACAAAGGGTGTCTAATCATTTGATTAGTTTTAAGGGTTGAACTCCACAAATATAACAATATTTGATAAGTTCGATACATGTTCAATTAAGAACAAAAAGATAGAAATCTCAATAATTCATAGTGTCAAAAAATGTTCTTTTTTACAATGAAATAAAGTTTCCTATTTATACTAAATCTAGGAAATATGGAAAATGAAAATATCACTTAAAGATTACAAGAATGTTACCTAAACTAAAATCCTAACAAAATAAGGAAATTTGCGTAAAATTAAAAATCTTGGTAAATTGTTCTCGGCATGTTTCTGTGCGATCGAAAGTCCAAAAGTATCATGAGTCTACGTAGCCTTGTGCAGAATTTCATGCCATTTCTAGAATGTACTCATGGGCAAAAATTCGACAACCTAGCTGAAAGTTATGTCCGTTTTCATCTACACTGCTCATTTTCTTTCCAAATATCTTCCAAACCTTGAATCCAATTCGTTTCGACTTCCAAGCCCTTCACGAAACTTGAAGGCTTGTCAACTTCTTCAATTTAGACTCCAAAACTTGACCAAGCGATTGCCTATCCCGAATCATATCATTTTCATTGTGACATATGAGAATGAGAAAGAGATTGCTCAAAATAATGATTGAAATAATGTATTTTCGTAACTAATATCAATTTTTTGCTATGAATTTGGTAAATGGGTTTGTTTTTTGTTTCATTGTTTCCATATCCATACAATGAAACTTTTTGAAAGATTTTTAATCTTTTTTACTTGAAAATGTTACAGGCAATTTCAAACAAGATACGCCATTAATCGATACAATATATGCTTTATACACACACACACACACACACACACATTGTAACTTGATTGAATTGATTACTTTCTTGGACATTATTGATTTTTGTTAGGAGCACAAAGATGATTATATAGAATTAGAATTTATTGCTTGTGGAAATTTGTTATGCTGGGACAAAAATGTTGGCTCTAGAGAGAGAGTGAGAGAAAAAAAAATGTCTCTGTACGCTCCGCGCACCACGGAGACATGACACGGTGCGCGGACACGGACACTGTGTCGGCGTCGGCATCGTGTTCGGGCTGTGTTCGAACACGATGTAGACACAGTGGTCGTGTCCGGACACCCTGGGCGGAGACTTTTTTTTTTTGGCCAAAAGATACATATTCTTTTATCAATTGAAATATTAATTTAAATCTAGCATTTAATATCCGCTCATATGGCATCTTCATGGTATATGTCACCATGTACAACAGAGATACGATCGGTGTCTTCATGGTGCACGGAGATACGAAGCTCGTGTCTCCGTGCATCTCGGAGCACAATCCGTGTGACGGAGGCACCACGTGTCGCGACGAGTAAGGCTTAATTATGTAGGATGCTCTACAATGAGGGTATATTTAGTTCTATTAAATATTTATAGATTTTATTTCTAGGTTTGCCCCGTTCTGCCTTATTCAGCGTGTTTAATACCATTCTTGTACACATGTATTTAATTTGGCTATTCATATCACAATTACGTTTTTTCATATGTTTGTTATGTTTTCTTTATTTTGAATAGATCTTCACATTTCATGGTTACTCACACTGAACCATTTCTCTTCCCATCTATTGTTTTCAAATTTTAAATTGGAATTTACACCTATTTTGCTATTTCAATATTCCGCCTTAGCTAATATTATAACAATTCAAAGTGCTTGCATATTGTTAAGTTCTTTATGCTTTATGCCTAACTCATAATCTGGACATTCTTTCTATACATTCCATCTTGAAGGTCATTAAAAGTCTTGATTCTTGATAGGCTGTATCAATACTTCCATTTTTAAGAAATTAAATCAATTTAGTTACTTTGAAAGCAAGACTGAGTTTGAGCCCAAAAAGCTATGCCACAATTTCAAGTTTGAGTATGTAAAGAAACATTAAGAGAACCAAATGTTGGGTTTTGGTGATTCTTTTTATTTCTTTTTTTTTTTTTTTGGTGGGCTGTGGGTAACTGGAAATTTAAAATTTTGGAATTCCGTAATGCAAGATTTAATATTGGAATCTCAGAAATCTCTCTTTTAGGTTAACTTAGTTTTTTTCCTTTTTTGTTCTGAAAACTTAAAAATATTTCGACCAATTGCATTTGAGCACTCCTGTTCTTATTCCAATGAATGTATCTGGTGGAACTTTATTCTTTCTATGTCATGACTTGGTTTCGAGCAACATCAACAAGCTATCGATAACAAATATTCGTCCTAAATGTTATAAGTTTAATGTCCTTTTACTATAGAAGATGTGATTATTTTATACCTCATGCGAATCGTATCTTTTTTCACAAACAGAAATTTATGCGGTATAAGCTAGATGCTATAATTGAAATTATCCTTCACCGAAGAGAAGTTAAACTAAATGTTTTGATAATTATATGTTATAATTTATTCTAATATTTCTTCAATAAATAAAGGTGCTAAAAAGATTTACTTAAATTTAAGCACGAGTCAATATTTATATTCTAATCTATAGTGTCATCAAAGACAATGATTAAAAACTATTTAGTAAAAAAGAAATGGCTTGGAGTCCAAAACCATAATATAGAATTCATCAAAGTGTGCATGGATCTATGAGTGCATCATCTTGGATATTAAGAGCTCAAAATTTTCGGGATAAAATCTTTTTGTCATTTCGCGATAGCCCTTTTCTTTTAATCAATTTTTTCTTAATGTCTTCCATCAAGATTCATACCTAAGAGAAGAGTTGTTATGGGTGAATATCAGGTTTTTCATCCATATATAAATGGAGTACTGGACTTGCTATTTGCTTTATAAGGAATATGGAAGAGTTACTGTTGAGAAACTGAAAACCAGCAAGAACAGAGCACCAGCAGTAAATGAATTAACACCAGCAAGGACAATGAAACTGAATTGAGAGAAAAACGAAAATGAAATGAACTAAAATCTGAAAATGATAGAACCTGCTGTAGCAGGGAAGAAGATGAAATTAGATTCAATCAACTTGAGAATTACAATGCATAAGAGCTCTATTTATAGACTAAATTCCTAACTAACTAACAGACTATAGAAGGGACTAGAAGGAGGTAGAATCTGGAAGAGGAACTGGAACGTGTGCTGCTTGCTGGCTGAGCTGGAGAAGGGAGTTGTTGCTGAATGTGAACTGAAGAACTGATTCACGTGTGATCTTTTTTGCTGAGTTGTATATTCCAACACACCCCCCTCAAGATGGAACATCTTGAATTTGGAGAAGAGGATGGAAATAAAGAAATCTGAAGCTGCTGAAGGTGCTGTTGAAGTGTTAAATCTGAAGTTGCTGATTTGTTGAATTTAGTGAGCACCATTTCTCTGAAACCGGACTGAATAAAAGGAGGTGCAGAAACCAGAAATATGCCATTATAATTGTAGGAGTTCGAACGACATAAAAACATCATCAATGGCGGAATAACACATTGATGGAAACTACTGATGACATCCTCCGTTCTTGCTGCACTTGCAGGAATCGAAACCGGAGGCTCAGTGATTAAAAGCTCAGGAGCAGCTGGAATGGACATCAGCTGCTGAAACTGAGTGAAAAACATATCTGAACGAAGTTCCCCCAATGGCAGACATACCGGCTGATCATATCGTCTATAAAGCAGAAGGATAATGGTGAATTTATTTGGAGTCCTGTAATTTTTCTTCCTAGCATCAATACTACTCTTTATGGCAGATGATGTTCCTCCTGTTTGGCCATTCATACGACTGTGCCTCAGAAAACTGATGAAAAAGATCCAAGGAACAAGAGCTAAGAACCGTAGCTCTGCATAATTTTGGAGAAGTAAGCAACAGAGAAGAAAATGCAGGTGGAAGGAGCATTTTGACAAACACATGGAGGACAAGAATGAAATTGACAGAGTTGCAGACGGAAAGGAGCATTTGCTCTGATACCATGTTGAGAAACTGAAAACCAGCAAGAACAGAGCACCAGCAGTAAATGAATTAACACCAGCAAGGACAATGAAACTGAATTGAGAGAAAAACGAAAATGAAATGAACTAAAATCGAAAATGATAGAACTGTCGTAGCAGGAAGAAGATGAAATTAGATTCAATCAACTTGAGAATTACAATGCATAAGAGCTCTATTTATAGACTAAATTCCTAACTAACTAACAAACTATAGAAGGGACTAGAAGGAGGTAGAATCGGAAGAGGAGCTGAACGTGTGTCTTGTCGGTGGAGAAGGGAGTTGTTGCTGAATGTGAACTGAAGAACTGATTCACGTGTGATCTGTTTTGCTGAGTTGTATATTCCAACAGTTACATCAATGCGGTTAAAATTTTTGCTTCCCAAGACAAGCGTGCTGAACAATTCATGGTTAGTTAAATTTGCATTGCTATGCTGATATCAAGTATTAGCAATGACGGATTCTAGCATTTAGTAAATGGAAGATGAAATTTGTGTGATTTTTTGTTTCAAGGTATCTTATAATTTCATCGAATGGCTATCGATATCTATAGAAATTTTTTCAATTAAAAGCATAACGAAATGAACAAAAAAAATGAGTAAATGGTATACAAAATGAAGTAAACTTGATATTCAGTTTTCTGCTAGACCTGACATAAAATTGATCTAAAGCAAATTCAGGGTAAGTAACACCTGATTCCTCACCTTAGCGTGATGCAGCACTTAGGACCCCATCTTTATTGTTTTTTGGTCGCATTTGAGTCTCTATCCTTTCATTGTAGCACTTTGGGACCTTGGTCATACTTTTCCTGCAATTATATATAGGTCCATTATACTGGGGACTTTCCATGTTGAATAGTTTATTCCTAATTATCTCACCTTTCATTATGCATAACTCAATTTTAAAGGATGAAGGATACCATATTTCGTGGAATTTGCTAATTTTTAGAAAGATTTTGAGAGGCCTAACTCCCAAGACTCGACAACATTTTTTCTGCTTTTCCTTTTTGGCCTTCATTCATGTTTGGTTTAGTTGATGGTTATAGTTGGTTGAATTCTTCTCTGTTTTTTTTAGTTATGTCAAATTTTTTTAGAAAAATCAGAAAACTTCATATTTGGTTTAGTTCAGGGTTAGAGTTGTTGGAATTGATGACTATAGCTCTATAGTCTATCTTAGGTGAGTTTTAAAAAAAATTGAACTACACAAATCGTTGGAGTCTATCTTTCACAAAAAATTGATGGTTCTTGGCGATCTTCCAAAATTTTCTGTTGTGCTACTATGATTGTGTCGTGACTTACCACATGTTGAATTTGTTATTATATAGCACTGTTTAAAAAAAAAAAAGTGTTTGCACAGCGCGTTTGCGATTTGTGTTAACTGAATCCTTTTCGAATTAAAAGAATGGAGTTGTAATAGTCTTCTTTATCTTTAATGAAGTAAATTTTATTTTTTTATAGGAGCTCTGTAAATATTGTCATGATTTGTCCTTCAAAAGGTGAGTGAGTACTAAAATTACATCTATAGTTATATTAAAAGGATAATATATTGAAAATAGTGAACATGGGATCAATACTTGGTACTTGCTGACTACTGATAAAAAACTGAACATTTAATTTATTTTAACGTTTTATAAGAAATTGAGATGTAAAATTTTTTTGATTCTGTACTTCTTATAGCAGATTATGCATTTTCTTGCGACACTGTCATTTACAAATGATTTTTCTACAATTTACATACAGTTATTTTTAACATTAAGCAATTAACATGCAACGCACGTTCTCCCACTAGTCTAATAAAAAATCCGTGGACCTTGCTATTGTGAGGAGATTTTAGACACTCGCCAAGGCAAATGGGAGGTTTGCATTTTGACCCCTTCACTTATGGATGGATTTGAAATTTGGGATACACCCCGTATATTTTCTATAGTAAATAAAAATATAATTAAATCCACACCACGCCACACGTTTTGTTATTTTTACTTGGGGGTGGATATGGATAAATTTGATTCTGATTTCAAGAGAATTGAATCGAACATGAATCAATAATTTTTAAATAATGGAATCAATGGTATTTTTTAAGATATGGAACTGAACCATTCGAACTAAAAGTTGGATTTTTTTTATGATTCTCAGATTTGTAACAAGACAATATATATAAAAAATAATAAAAATTAAGTTCGATTTTTGGTTTTAGAATCAGAACCAAATGGTTCTCGGTTCTAAGAACCAAAATCATATTTTTTTTTTTTTTTTGTGAAATCAAATTGAACCGCTCGATTTAGTTTGGTTATAGTTTGGTATGAGTTGATTTTGTCATTTTGTCCACCCCTATTTGAACCACATCTTAAGATCTTCAATCTTCATTATAACAATATTGTTCTTAACTTTTTTATGGTATTTTTATACTTAATTTTTTATTGATTAATAAATCTCGTCTCTAATAATGATTTTGTAGAAAAGTACTCCACTGTGGACATAAAATAACTTATTTTTCATCATATTTTCTAAAAACAATATATAAATGTGCGATAAAATATTTTTTTTTCTCATTTCAAAGTATGAATGTAGAATATTTGACATAAATCATCATTAAATAATGGAAATGTAAATTAATGGAAGGTATAATAAAAGAATTAAACAAAAAAAGATGATATTGTTTCATCATGAACAAAGTGATATCCAAACATTCATAATTTTACCTTGATTTGATTAAATTATTTGAATAGTTATGGACCAAAATGGATTCGTTCATTTTTCTAGGGAATCAAGTGTAATAATAACGGATAATTGCAGCATCGGTTCCCAACCTTTCACTTGTGTGTAAATTTTACTCTAACATTCAAATTGTGTCATTCATAATCTCACACCTTTCATTTGTCGCAGCACAATGACAAATGGATGAATTCTATTCATTTGACCATTAGTTGACCAAGAAAATAAAATATTGACTTAATTTTGATCAAATTGAAAGGGTAAAATGGTATATTTGCATTTCCCAAATATGATAATTAAATTAATAAAACTAAAAAAAAAGAAAAGAAAAGAAATCTTCCCAACCACCCTCAAATCGCCCCACCTCCACCTAGCGGTGGCAACGAGCCGAGCCGAGCCCTAGCCGGGAAAAAAAAGCTCGGGCCGAGCCTGAGCTTTTTTGGACCGAGCTTTTTTTGGCCCGAGTCGAGCCGAGCAGGGCCCGGCCAAAAAAAATGAGGCTCGGCCTGAGCTTTAGGCCCGAGCCTTAGCGGGCCGAGCCGAGCCGGCTCGGGTTTTTTTTGTGTAAAATCTACATTAAAACAAAAAAAAATGTACATTTTATGCGTAATACGTGTTATAAATTAAAGAGATTATGAAAGCTTCATTTTTACTTAAAGTATGTAACTATTATTTCTTGTAATATCATGGTGAAACTTCCTTGAGGGTCGTAATTCCAATAATTCAAGGCAATAACTATTCTTTTTATCATTGAAGAATAAAACCCTCATCCTTCATCCGAGCTTGGGACCGGCTATAATTATCGTAGGCGGAGTTAAAATTGTACACGAATAAAATATTTCATGTACAATTTTTTTTAAACAAAAAAAAATTAAAAATTACGTATTGAATTGAAACTAAACAATTTAAAAACTTACAATATCTTATACTTTAATCTGCTATAACTCATCGGCCATTATACTATCAACTTGTTCTTGAAGACGTAATTCCGCACATTCTCAGTCCTTCAAACATATTAAAGCCTCCAATATATCTTCTTTTAGTTTTGATCGTTCGTCACTTAAAACTCGACCACCTAAACTAAATGTAGCCTCCGATGCTACTGTAGACACCGGCGGTGTTAGTAGATCGCGAGCAATTTTTGATACAATTGGTTACTGCCTTTCGTTACATATCCACCATGATAAAAGACTAAAATCCTGTAATTCTTGTGGTTGTAACATACTATGAACGTCCACGCACATTACCTAGCTAACTTCGAAGGAATTTCAAGATTTGTACCACTGACATCTATTACTCTAAATATTGACGAACTAGAACTAAATGAGGGAACACTAGTATTGGTCTCTAAATAACTCCATATATTATCTACATTTGTTGAAGTGTTTTTTGAAAAAGAATTTTGGGAAGAACTACACTGACCTTCTTTTTCAATGTAATAGTTATACATTTGGCATAACATTGATTCTATATTCGTATGTGAAAATTGTATATTCATGAAACGTGAAATCCCATTTATAATAGCTTTTGTGCCAATTAAATTAAGTCGAGGGTCCATTACAGAAGTTAATAAAAATAATGAGGGTATTTCTTCCCAATATTTACGAAACTTTAACTCCATAGAATAAACTACATCAACAAAAATTGGGAAATTCCTATGTTTTTGAAATGTTTGTGCAAAATAGAAAAAAAGTTGTAAAACAAGTGAAGATGTAGGGTAATAAACACCGCTACATTCCTTTGTGGCATTGAAAAAAGGTTTTAAAAATGTTTTAACGATAAATGCAAGATTCCATTCCCAATCTTCCAAATTATGTTCGGGTCCATATGTATGCCTACCATTATAATACATAGTAATAACTTTATCATAATTTTCACACGAGTGTAACATAAGATATGTAGAGTTCCATCTATGTGATACATCAGTGACAAATGATTTCTCTTCTAAGCCATACTCAGTACATAAACTGTTAAATGCTTGCTTTCTTGCAGGTGATATAGTAATAAAATTAATTGCTTGCCTAATTTTATCTAACGGTGTTTTTATATGTTTTAATCCAACTTTTACAATCAAATTAATAATGTGGCATATACAACGTTTATGAAAAAATAAACCTCCAAATATAGGGTTCAAATTATCAATAAATTTATCGACAACAACTTTGTTTACACTAGCATTATCAAAAGTAGAACTTCGAATCATTTCTTGCATACCATATTCTTGTATAATATCTTTTAAAACCATGTATATGTTAGTCGCATTATGAGGATATTCTACACATCTAAATGCAATAATTTTTTTTATGCATAATCCATTGGTGATCAATGTAATGAGCTGTAGCAGCAATATAACATTTTTTATTAACACCGGTCCATAAATCAGAGGTAAATGATATAACACAATTAAAAGTTTTTAAACTTTCAATATTAGTTTGTTTTCTTTTGTTATATAATTTTATAGCATCAGAACGAAGAGTATTTCTACAATAAGAATGATACCTGGGTTGGAGATAATTCTGCAAAAGACGAGTAAAGTGTATTGACTCGATCATCGTTAGCGGCATCTCTGCTGCAGCCACGTATATAACCATTCCTTCACGAAATCTTTCCTGTGAATATACAAAAGTGGAAAGAGTAGAACCGGAACCAGTAAATGTTAGTTCGGTCTGTTTCGGGTCAAGACCGACTGGTTTCGCTTTGCAATTTCTTAATACGTGTCTATTTAAATGCGATGTGCTCGAACTAGGCTTCCAACTGAGTTCTTTACCGCAATAATTGCAACATGCTTTCCAAATATCGACTCCATTTTGAACCCCAACTTTTTTCCGAGTCATATGTTGCCAACAATCTGCAGACTCTTTTTTCGACTTCTTAACCTCGACTACTTCCTCCTCTTCGATATCTTCCAAATCAATTGGAACATTTTGAGATGCATTGTACCCCAATGGAGTACTCGAACTACCTCTAAACTGATTAATCTCATCACTAGTGAAATCTATGTGTAAGTATTATAGTAAAAAATATTGAAAAAAAGAGTAAAAGAAATTTGAGAGTATAATACTGAATTTGAATATTGAGTAAAGAAAGTTGAGACTTGAGAGCTCAATTGGAATTTGAATATTGCGTAAAGAAAATATGAGATAGCTTGATATGAATTTGTAAAAATTTTCTCGTATTTATAGACAAAAAAATATATCCGTTTTAACTATATTTAATTTATAAATTAAAATTTTTGACAAGACATTTCATTTTAAAAAAATTCATCTACGTGCACGCAAGAGGTTGCGTGCACATCATCTGCGTGCAGGCACTTAAAGTGTCTGCACGCAGGCAAAAGTGCAAGCTGCCTCACACAGGCAGCTTTAATTTAAATTTTTGAATTTTATTTATTTATTTATTTATTTTTAATAAATAACATGGCCCAGCCCGGGCTCGGCTCAGAGCCCCCACATGGGGCTCGGCTCGGTGCGACCGAGCCCGAGCCGTCGAGCTTTTTTGCCACCCCTACTTCCACCTCCACCCTCACCCTCATCTTCTTCTTCTCCACGGCTTGCACTTTAAGCCCAACTCCAACTCCATCTTCATCTTCATCTTCTTCTCCTTCGCTGTCAAATTAAAACCAAACACACACCCAAAGCTCCTGCATAGCACCGAAATGGGGATAGAATCTTTTGGCTTCCTCAATAGTAATTATTACAATTCATCCAACACATTTAAATGCAGATCCTATATTATGCAATTCCAAATCATATAATGGAAATATATTGATATTTCTTTCTTCCAAGAACTTAGGGAAATAATGTAATTTTTAATAAACAATGAGATTTTTAGAGTTGAGATGGAATTTAGAAATACTAATTGAGAAATGGGTTTTGAATTTAGATATACTGGTTGTGAACTGGGTTTTTGAATTATAGAAAAGTTGAAATTTGTGTTACAAATGACAAAGCTTAATGATTTTTGGGGATTGATGGTTGTTTTTCACGTACAAAATCGCGTAATGAAATTATCTCTCCAATATCCACACACACACACACACACACACAAAAGATAACTCTCTACTTAACTCAAACCCAATTTGAGCACATAGTGGGGGTCGTAAATGCCCTCTTGGTTTGGACTATGGCAAATGAAACGAGAGATAAATGAAGAAGGAAAATGTTTAATATTGCAATTTAAGAGTAGAGGTTGGAGGATTGAGAGATGTTATTAAAGTAGCTTCAACATTGCAAAAGGCGTGGATGGGACGAGGGGGTGAGGTGTGGGTGTGTTGAAGAAGATGAAGTATTTAGACGGGTGGTCGTGGGGGTGGGGCATTTTTTTTCATTTTGGGTTTTAATTTAATTATTTCAATTATTAGTATGCGATTGATGAAACTGTCCATGTTTAAATTAGTCAAAATATCTCATTTTTCCATTTTCTAGGTCAACTAACGGTGGAACTCATGGTTTTCATCTATTTGGACATTTGCTGCTAATTTTTCAAAGGTTGGGGACCTTCGACGTTACAAATTGAAAGTTAGTATAAAGTTTACAAAAATGTGAAATGTTAGGGACCACTGCTTCAATTATCCCTAATAATAATAATAATTGATTAAAGGGATAATTGCATTCATATTCCCAAACTCTTTAAATATTTACAGTTTTTACTCTAACTTTTGGTTTATTTCTCTCTTGCTCTCAAACCTTTCGACTTCGTGCGCTTGGAGAATAAATTTTTTTGATGACATTATTAACTATTTCAATAAGGGTCTGTTTGATTGCAAATGTGAAAAATGGGTGGAAAAAAAATGTTTTATTAGGAATTGAATTTCCTAAAATTTGTTTTCCTGTGAATTGTAATTAATTGTATTTGATTGATATAATTTTTCATCTGAAAAATTTTGAAAGTTTGGTATCCGTTTGACTTTGTTTTTCATGGAAATTGTCCATTAAAGTGATAATTTTTTCTACCATTGGGTTTAGAATTTGTTCCACTTGCCAAAAAATTTAAAAAATTACCATATCGAGTACCATTCGTTTGGCTTTGTTTTCTATGAAAATTGTCAATAAAAGTGATAATTTTTTTTAACATTGTGTCTAGAATTTTTTCCAATTGCAAAAAAAAAAAAAAAACCCTGGAAAATCAATTCCAGCAAAAACAATAGGAAAACCAATTCACCAATTTTCCGAAAAATGGGCGCGTGACATTACGACGAAGAAAAGGTTTTGCAGGTAAAATATTGACCATCAAACATCTACAAAGTAGGAATTTTTATTTTCAATGGAAAAGCCATGCTATCAAACATGGCCTTAATTAACAATTCCTTGAAAAACAAGTTTTAGGCAATTTACTTTCCCTTGAATTCGTTTTCTTTCCACCCTTGCAATCAAACGGATCCTAAGTGATGATCAATCCATATCATTGAACATTTTTAGCACCTATTTGATTTGGATAAAAATTATATGATTAGTAGGTTTTTGATAAAAGTTGGTGAAATGTACGATCAAAAAGTTGATAAAAGTTCTCATGAAATTGAAAACCTAATTACTTAATTGCCAAGAGGATTCATGTCAAATCATTAAGAAGATTAATAAATGCGGAACATACCTTAATTGGTGGTTTTGCTGGATCATAATTGCACTTATACTAAGCTTGTGGATATCGTAATGATCGAGTTCAATTTGGATCATACAAAAGTAGCCGTCACAATGTAGTATGTACTGAATCGTGATTTGCCGGCGATAAGAATAAGAAGTGATAGTAATGTACTCTAAATGGTATAGATCGCGACCCTTCTAAATATCCGTTAAACATTGATGTTATCGAAATTAAGCAACAATCTATTACAATTCCAACTTACGTACATACTACCAAAGAATTTTCACTACAGAATGTGGTTTCAAATATATGCGATGCAACTATCGAACCAACATGTCACATAATTGAACAGGAAGTCACAATTGTAACTATCGCTGATCCTAGAGGAGTAGAGGAATGAATGGTCTTCTGTGATAAGAAAATTCTCAAATTGAGCCTTTCTTTGTTTGCGATACAGAACATGTTCGAATTTGTGGTTGTTCGATCGGACACGAAGGAGTACGTAGTCAAGTGTTTACATGATGTGTGTACTTGGATGTACAGATCTTCAAAGTTGGGTAAGTCAGGTATATTTAAGATTATGAAGACCACTAATGGTCACACATGTGCTCAAACATAATATTGAGAAATCACAGGCAATTATCCAGTTCCATTGTTTCATCTAGTCTCAAATACAAATACACATCATCACATACTATATACACTTTAAAGGATATATGCAGTGACATATTTCATACATATGGTGTCTCGATGAACTATTCTAAGGCTAAGAGATCTCGTGAGCAAACTTTAAAAATCATTAAGGGTGATCCGATAAGATACCTAGCTACTTTTACATACTTCAACAAAGAAATCCTAGAACGGTCACAGGATTGGAGCTTGATAGTCACAGTAGGTTCAAATATTGCTTCATGGTCATTGGTGCATCAATTCAAGGTTGGAAGCATTGTAGACCTGTGATTGTGGTGGATGGCACCTACATGAATGGACACTATGGTAGTACTCTCTTCACAGCATGTACACAGGATGCAAATAACAGTATTTTATTCTCGCATTTGGAGTTGGAGATAGTGAGAATGACAAATCTTGGACATGGTCTTTCGAGAACTTGAAGAAGGCTTATGGTTATAGAGATGGATTGTGTTTTGTATCAGATCGCCATGTTAGTATCAAGAATGCTATAGAACATGTTTATTCGGGAACCTATCATGGGATTTGTTCGTATCATTTGTTGCAAAATTTGAAGTCATATTATGGTAAATCAGGTCACAACATAACGCAAACTTTCAATTCGGCTGTTCGATCATATATATTATCAGAGTTTGAATATCACATGTGCTAGCTTGACATGATAAATGGAAAGATTAGGCGTTACTTGGTAAAGTACTACTTTCAATTACAATTTCCATATTTTTAAAAAATGAACACAAATGTAGTTTATATGATATTCATGAACATTGCTGATATTCTTAGGGGGGTGTTGGAATTGAAAAGTTGTCATGATTTCACATGCCAGTAAATCTTTATTTTACAACGATCTCAAATATAGTAGAATCAAGTGGAAATTGCAAGAAATGTCCACTTTCTTCTAGCCACTTGCAAAAATGGCAACTTTCAAAAATCCTTGCAAAAATGGCCATTTTGGTATATTTTAGACCAAAATACCCATGGTCAACAATTTATGATTCCATTCAAGGACAATAAAATGGACATTTTTGCAAAAAAAAAATATGGGCTAATGAAATCTTGACACATAACATGCTCCATTTATTGCAAATGACAAGATGTCAAATCACAATTAATGCTATTTTTTGCATTAACACAGAAATGTCGAGAACGACATTTCAAGTGTAGAGAAATGTCATATTTGAAATGAAATGTCCTTCTAGACATTTAATATGTCGAGAATGACGTTTTGAAATGTCGAGAACATTTAATATTTTGATTTGACGTGTGTACTATTGAAATATAAAACGGGATTCAAATGTCGAGAATGACATTTTAAATGTCGAAAATACGTAGATTCAAATGTCCTTTTTTTTCATTAAGGGCATAATAGACACTTTAGTATTAAATTTGAAAATTGGACACTTTTCAACTCACACCCTTAATTGTGGACATTCTTGAAAATATCCCTAGAATCAATCAACGCAGTCACAAAAGTAGCAAACGATTACCCTATTGTGTCGTTAGAATCTTTGGGACAAACTATATATGCCTAGTTTTGTGAACATAACGAAGATGTACATGGCACATTCACGAGGTTGACAACTAATTATGAGAAACTTATTAGGAAATGAACACAGATTTGAGAAAATTGAGGGTAACTTTTATATTTTGATTAATGAATTATATAATTATGACCTGAAAAATGTGTTATGTGACTCAAAAATGATTTTCTGTGACTTGAAATATATTTATTTGACTACACATATGTATGATTTTTAACCTTCTTTGCAAGTATTACCTGTGAGCCAGTCACTGTTTTCAGTCAAAGATGAACATTTGTCTTTTGTTGTAGATATAGATCAACGTTCATGCACATGCACGATATTTCAAGTTAATCTGTTTCCATGTCCACATGCACTGGCTGTGATTACACATAGTAAAAGGGATCCTTATGACTATTGTTCTTATTATTACACAAAAGACGCATACATGAACGCATACCAAGACTTCTTGATTCCAGCTGGAGATCCAGTTGAATGGACCACACCTGTAGACTTGCAACATGCAATTGTATTAGCTCCTTATCAGAAAATGAGTTCTGGTAGACCCGCTGAAAAGAAGAGAAGATCATCCAATGAAGGGAAAAAGACTGTGAAATGTGGACGTTGTGGAGGACATGGTCACAATCGTAGAAGATGCAGTAGCTTGGTTCCATTAAACCAAATTCAAGAAAGGACAAACATTCACGAAAAGCAAATGAGTTAATGACACTTAGACAGTATACATCACAATTTTAGAAACTCATGAATATTTCTTCAATTGGTTGTAGCTATCAATTTATATAGCATTTTAATGTGCATGAAATAATTATTGAAATAAGAATTATGCATTCGATTTATTTGGTGCATAATGTCAACTGTGACCATCATGATTGCTATGTGTGAAATATACAAGGATCTGTGACTTGTTAACACTGATTGTGTGCAATATTCACTGTAGGGAAAATAAAAAGAATGTGTTAATATTCTTGAAAAATGTGACCCAATGCCAATGACCTAAATAACTTGTATTTATAGTTTGTGACTTTTGTAGATTAACTACAAATGTTTCAAAAACCTATGTGACCAATGCACTATTAACCGTGACCATCAGATTCCAATGCGTGACATATACTAAGACTTGTGATCTGTGAACACTTATTGTGTGACCAATGCACTATTCACTGTAGGGTAAAAAAAATGAGTTAATATTTATGGAAAATGTGACCCAATGACCTAAATAACTTGTATTTATAGTCTGTGATTTTTGCAGATCGACTGCAAATATTGCATCAACCTGCGTTGCTATCTGTGTCCATATGAGCACAAACAGTTACCCATTGCATTATCTGTTACCTGATATAACATTATGTCACTTGTAGTGTCCCCCGTGACCTGCCTATTACGTAACTAGTATGAAATGTGACCTGGTGGTAATCTTGTATTATAGACTGTGACCCATGTATATACATATAATTATGACCTAATGACATGCATGACCAAAGCTATATCATCAAACACAGACCTGCTTAAATGAAAATGACACCAAAAATTATAGTCTGTGACTTCTGCAGATTCACTGCAAAATAATTCAGAAACCTGTGTGGCCAATGCACTATTCACTGTGACCATCAGATTGCAATGTGTGACATATACTATGACATGTGACCTGTAAACACTTATTGTGTGACCAAAGCTATATCATCAAACACAGACCTGCTCCAATGAAAATAATACCAAAAAAATTATCAAATGTTCAATGTACAACTTGTTCCATTCACAAAAACTACTGCAAATCTAAACTGAAAATGACACCAAAGATTATCCAATATTCAGTCCACAACTACTGCAAAAGAAATAGAAAGAGGTTGACAATCAGAAACTGTACAGACTTTGTTCATAATTTTATACTAAAAATAAAATTATATCCATCACTCAATCACAATCCCCTCCCCTTTGTTATGTTTTCCCATCTTTGTAGGCTTGTATATGCTCCGATATTTATACAGCCGTGACACTATGTCCAACCTAGTTCTCTCCGCATCAAATTTTCTTAGCATAGAATCATTATCGTCTGTAGCAAATACTCAGCATATTTGATTCTGAAGATGCTACAATCATGTCTAAAAAATAAAATAACATAATTTGTTCGATATGGATTGCATGAAAAACATTTTGAAATGAGATATGAAGTCAAAGAATTACCCGTTCTTCTGTTGAGGAAGGCTACTGTCGACCATTAACCTCAAGTCCATACAATCTTCACCATCGTAGTCAATATGTTTTTTCCAAAGTCTGACAGAATTTAGCAGATAAAGAATAATTTTCACAAACGGTTCAATACCAATACAAACAAGGAAGTCATGGTAGATCTTCCCAACAGAATTGAACACATGCAGTGTGTGTGTGCTGAATTCGAGAATAACAAGCATCCAATGTGCCTTGTTTGTTGATATAATGGGCATGAAAACAAAGTTCACACTGTCCCAGGGAGGGCCTAAAGGCAAACTACCTTTGGTAACAACGTCAAGCAAACTGGACTCCGACAGCAAAACAGTAGGATCTCGCTTAAACTTTGAATATATGTTTTTGATCTTCATCTGGAACCATGAGTCCATCGTGGTTGCTTTCAATTTCATGTTCTTCCCATGCCTTGACAACTGGCAGATGTAGTAGAAACACACGTCTATGTGTTGTGATAAAAGAAAAGAAAATATTATTGATTTTAAAATGAGAAATGAACCGTGCTCTATTGATGTGATGACCAATGTAAAGCATATGTGACTTATGCTTCAGTTTCTGTGAGTAAGGATTTAAATACTCATTCTTACCGTGCTGCTCAGGGAGGACTTAGAATTCACAAGCTTATAAAACCACGTTTTACTTCCAACTTTAAACAAACCAAATAGAAATGGGGAACTGATATGATCATCGGCATCATCGAACTTTTTCCTGTAGATATTATATGATCCATAAGAAGTTTTTTACAATGAGTTATTAAACAAATTTTATGAGTAGAATCTGAATTTACTTATTTTTCGATTTGTATCCTTGTTGGAACAAACTTTGGAATGTAGAAATATCGGTATCTTCAGCATTGCGGTTATATTGTTTGAATACCATAACATTCTCAGACTATTTGAGTCATTTTCCTTCGTCAGCGAAAAAGTCTCCTCGCTGGTCTGGAAACCCTCTTAATTGGTAATCCCGAACTTGGTTCAGATACCGAGGATACTTGCATATTGTTGTAATTATAAATATCGCAGCTTATTGATCTACTACTACACGTGTGACATGTGTGTGACTTATGACCTAATACCAATTAACATCTGTGACCTGCATAGAACTCGTGACATAATACCAATTGACATCTGTGACTTGGATGGATTATAAAAAGAATTGTGTAAATCTCCAAAATTAGAATATACCTATTCTTCTGTCCTTTTTGTGTCCTGGACAACGTCAACTATAAATTGTTGAATAAAAGATATAAACTTATTTATATTTATTTTTTTTAACTCATTTAAGTTTGATGAAGCCATTCAATATAACAAGAGAATAGATAAATTATCTTAGCTTCAGATTCATTTTCATTTATTTATAAATAAATTACTTGAGATGCATTTAATAAATAAATAAATTGAACCTGGATGTGAGAAATCGTGTTAAACATCTTTATTCTTTGACATCTTAAATATTGTTAAATATCTTTATTCCTTGACATCTAAAATATTTAGGCTAAAGTTTTTCCATGAAAATAGGTAGTTTCTTTATAAAGAAAATTCTTCAACAATCCTGTAGCTGTTTCTTTAAAGTCAGATTCTTGTCCCTACTAAACTTTAGGAAAATAACTACATTGACCTGATAGGAATACAAATATGTTGTAAGACCTCATGGTAGAGGCGGGTTTTTTTCCCAACAACCGGCCTAACCGAATTGGATAAGATCAGATCGGCTGATTTAACACTGGTTCCTATAAGAAACATATAGATTTCAGTTCGATTTTTGATACTGGCTTGCAAACAAATAACAAGTTTTCTGATAAGATTCATTCACCAATATAAATAAATTACCAAAAAGTAAATAATAAAATATTGTTGATTTCGTCTCATTGATTTGCTTCAAGCCTTCGAATCTAGAAAAATCATATTTTGAGTTTGTGTAAAATTAATTAATTAGCAAACGAAATAGGAAAATGATATTTTTGGGTTCAATTATTTAGTTGACAAATTTATTTAGAAAAAATAAAATAATTTGGCTTATTTATAATAAAAAAATTAAGGAGCTTCGGCTCTTATTTGATTTTTCGTCTAGAACCGAAAATCAAACCAAACCCGACATTTCTCGATTCAAGTATTCGTTCGGATATTTAACTTTAGAAGAAACGCTTCGTTCGGTTCAGTTCGATTAGGTTCGGGAGTTTTGTCCAGACCTAACTGCGTGGGTCTCAAGTACTTACTTAGATAAGACAAATTTATTTTAAGGAAATTGCATTTACACATGGATTCAGTTACTATTCTGTTATCGAATTTACTCGTCGACTCTTTTTCCTTTGCATATATTCATCTCTGTTTTGTACTCTTAAATATATGCTATATTTTGCAAAAAATTAGTAACAATTTTAAGGTTGCAACTGGTGATCCTAAATTGCATGTGGTACCTTGTTTGGCCTTTGATGTTGATACAGAGACGTTTGTCCCAAAAAAAAAAAAAAGGATTAAGCTAATCTGTATCTAGCCACCGATGTTCGTGCACCAATGTGTTTTTTAAGGTGACATCTTAATGTGA
Source organism: Fraxinus americana (assembly GCA_035079005.1). NCBI lineage: Eukaryota > Viridiplantae > Streptophyta > Magnoliopsida > Lamiales > Oleaceae > Fraxinus > Fraxinus americana. The sequence continues at coordinate 32,638,909 of CM068706.1, read as the reverse complement.
AACCAATGGAGAATATTTTTTGTCTATAAATACAGATTAGCTCAATCATTCTGAACATGCAAATTCCAAAGCGAAACACGGCTATGCGTTGTGCTTTGCTCCATATGTTCTTCTTGCTTTCAATGGCGGTGGCACAACCATCAAACTCTACCACCACTACCAACAACACCAAACCTGGCTACCAAAGCAGTTGTGGTAACGTAGAAATTCCATACCCATTTGGTATCAGGCCAAATTGTTCTATGAACTTTTACTTCAACATCAACTGCAATACTTCTGTCAACCCTCCAAAACCTTACCTCTCCTATGCTGATGTGAATCTCGAAGAAGGCCCTTACAGCTTAGAGGTTGTTACTATCTCAAAATCCCAAATCTATTAAAGAACTTGAAGCTGCAGCTGGCATGGAGATGCTATGGCAAGCGGGCCAATTACAAGATGATGAATTCTTCTATAATCCTCAATTTTCAAAGGACTCCTTATGCTTTGCCAGATGCAAATCAGCTTAAAATATTTGGTTATGATGACTTGGCTGTTGTACAACAATTTTCAGACCCAATCCAAACCTCCAGCGGTATTGGTTGTCTATCCTTCTGTCCATACCGTCAAAATCATTCCATGAGAAAATGCCCTCTCTGGGGCTGTTGCCAAACCTCCATATCCAAAATGGAATCCCTCTATGTTCGACTGGTCGACGTGCATACTATATGAGTTTGAATTATAAATACATTGAAAGATGAGCCTTTACAATCAATTAGCTATTGCTCTGATAGCTTACAGATTTATAGCATACAAGGAACATTCCAGATGATCCAGCTGGAGGCCAATCCATGAATTATGGGTAGTGCTGGGAATCTATTTACAACAAGTAATGGAGAGTGTAAGGCTGGTGTAACAGAATAACAATGCAAGCGCAGAAACCGTTAGCTTCCAGCCGCTAGTCTGATGTGGAGGCTGAGGTGTAGCTTTTGGTGATGTGTAGATTAAGTTAATTCTTTCACACCCTCCCTCAAGCTGGATGGTACTGAGGTAACACCAAGCTTGTCCTTCAAGAAGTTGAATCTCGAGTGAGTAAGGCCCTTAGTCAGAAGGTCTGCAATTTGATCAGATGATGGTACATATTTAACTTCCAACTCCTTTGCAAGGACTTTATCTCTTATAAAATGAATGTCGAGCTCAATGTGCTTCGTTCTAGCATGGTAGACTGGATTGGCTGCCAAAGCTCCTGCACTTAAGTTGTTGCACCATAGGATAGGAGTTGAAACTTGTGGCAGATCAAGTTCTTTGAAGAGGGATTGGATCCATGCGATTTCTGAAGCTGCTGAAGCCAGTGATCTGTATTCCGACTCTGTGCTAGACCTTGCAACCACTTGTTGTTTCTTAGATGACCAAGCTATTAGGCTATCTCCAAGGTAGATGCAATAACCTCCTGTAGATCTCCTGTCATCCGGTCATAAGGCCCAATCTGCGACTGAAAAACCATATAGGTTTAATCTATTGCTTCTTTGTATCCAAAGTCCTTGATTCATTGTACCTTTTAGGTACCTCAGCACCCTTTATAAGGCTTGCTAGTATATAGATGTTGGTGTTTGCAAGAATTGGCTTAGTTTGTTAACGGCAAAGGTGATGTCAGGTTGCATGTACGAAAGGTATTGCAAGCCTCCTATTGCACTTCTGTAGGTTGAAGGATTATTCAATGCTTCTCCATATGATTTTGAAATAGTTTTGCTAGCTAGAATAGGAGTAGGACAAGGCTTGAGATTCTCCAGTTTGAATTTCTTGAGTAATTCAGCAATGTACCTGCTCTGTATGAGATAAAGTCCTAACTGTACCACATTACTTCAATTCCTAGAAAGTGATGAAGTTGTCCCATATCCTTCAATGCAAATTTTTGTTTAATTTATCTATGAACCTTTGCATTAGCTTCAGATCATTACCTGTCACCACAATATCATCAACATATATGAGAGCAAAAATAATTTGACTTTCAGACTTAAAGTAGAAGAGTGATGTGTCTGCAATTGATTGTTTGAAATTCCAGATTAGTAATGTTGATTTCAGCTTCTCATGCCAAGCTCTCGGCGCCTGCTTTAGTCCATAAAGAGCCTTTTGTAATTTGCAGACATGATGAGGTTTTGTTTTGTCTATGAATCCTTCAGGCTGATTCATGAATACCACTTCTTCTAATTCTCCATTTAAAAAGGCATTATTGATGTCTATTTGCCTAATTGACCACCCTTTTGAAACTGCCAAGGTAAGTATAATGCGTAGGGTTGATGTTTTGACCACTGGACTGAAGGTTTCAGAGAAATCAATTCCAGGTGACTGATGAAATCCCTTTGCACTAACCTTGCCTTGAATCTCTAGATTGTGCCATCAGCGTTTCTTTTTACTCTGAAAACCCACCTATTTCCTACTACATTGTAATCTGGTAATGGTGGCACTAGCTTCCTGGTTTCAGCTTTCTTCAGTGCATTCAGTTCCTCTTCCATAGCTTTCCTCCAATTTTCATTTATCATGGCTTCACTGACACTTCCAGGTTCTGCAGGTTCAGGTTTAGATTCAACTTATTTTCCCATGTATACCTTTAGCTTGAAAATTCCAGCCTTTCCCCTGGTGATCATGTGATGATCATTATTGATTGGTTGCTGATTGTTTAAGTGTTCAGATGTAGGTCTTTCGATATTTGAAGATGACTGAGCCTCAGTTTCAATTATTTGATCATTTTCAATTCAAATGGAGCCTTCACTTAAGCTAGCACTCTCAGAATTGTTCAAACTTATCTGCTGATTGTGAGTCGAGCTTAGAGGTGAGCGAAGCAGAGCATTGGTTGCTTCTGGATGGGTTGTATCATCAGGATTTGATGTAGGATTTGAGGTTGTTATTTGAGAGGGAAAATGAAAGCATGACACTACAGTTTCAGGTATAACAGGACTGGATTGATTTTGAGTAGAGAACAAGGATTCAAAGCGAAACTCAAACTTATTGAATACAACATGCCTTGAGATGTAAATTTTTCCTGTCAAGCTTAGACATTTGTAACCTTTGTGGGATTGGCTGTAACCGAGGAAAATACACTTGGTTGAGTGGAAGCTGAAGTTGTGTTTTTGGTAGGGCCTAAGGCAAGGATAGTAGGCACATCCAAAGACTTTTAGTGCCTTGTAATCAACTTCTTTTTCATTCAAGACTGAAAAGGGTGTTTGCATTTCAAGAGTAGGTGCAGGCAATCGATTTATGAGGTAGGTGGCAGTTGAGAAAGCTTTCCACCAATATTTTAAGGGTAGTTTAGCTTGAGCCAAGAGGGTCAGTCCAATTTCTGTGATGTGCCTGTGCTTTCTTTCTACCCTCCCGTTTTGTGCAGAAGTATAGGGGCATGGATGTCTGAAATCGATCCCTTCTTGTGTTAGAAACTTAGTAAAAATTCTGTACTCACCCCCCCAGTCAGCCTGCAGGGTTTTAATTTTGTTTGTAAATTTATTTTCCACCAGTTTTTTGAAGTTAATAAAGGTTCCCAGTGCTTCAGATTTCTGTTTCAGTGGGTATATCCATGTGAATCAACTAAAGTCATCTAAAAAGGTTATGTAATATCTGAAGCCTGAGGTAGTTTGGATAGGTGCTGGTCCCCAGATATCAGTATATATGAGTTCAAGTGGATTTTTGGCATGTGAGATAGATAATGAGAAGGGTAGCAGATGAGACTTTCCAAATTGGCAGGCATCGCAAAATGGTTTGATTTCATTTTCTTTTGCCTTTTGATTACAATTCTTGAGCACTTGAGACTCCACTTGACTAGATGGATGTCCAAGTCTCTTGTGCCAAACATCTATTGAGGAATTTAAAGACTTTTGACATGACTCTTTACTGAAACTAGACACTTGACTGGTGCTGGAACTGAGAGATTGAGATTGCAGTAGAATTTATTCGAAGAAGCAGATGTTAGAGTATGACATTTTTGGTTTTGTTGAGGAGAATCCAGTTGATATAACCCATCCTTAAGCTTCCCTTGCAGCAATACCTTCCTCGTTTGCTTGTCCTTCACAAAAAAAAAAACAGTTAGAATGAAACTCCATATACACTTGATTATCACAGGTTAGTTGTGAAACACTTATAAGGTTTCTTTATTTCAGGCACAAAGAGCATCTTATTTAACACAAGTGTTTTGTCATTCAATGTTGGGATATGGGTAATGCCAAAATGTGAAATAGATAACTTACTCCCATTATCAACCATCACTTTCTCCTTACTAGTGTATTCTTGTGGCGAGGTGACATTTTCCTTCATTGCTGTAATGTGATTACTGGACCCACTGTCTGCAAACCAAGCTGGATCACTTATAGTGTTAGGTGAGGCTATAAATGCTGTTGGAGAGGGGCTGTAATTAGTTTTGTGACTTGGTAGAGTGCCTGAGTATCTCTCATCATATCTGAAATTGCATATATTTGCTTTGTATCCAATCTTGCCACACACTTGGCAAACAGGTCTGTCATTCCCATAGGAACCTCCACCTCTGTTTTTGCCTCTTGTTCCTCCTCTAAAGTTATTGTAGTTGGTGAACCTTCCTCCAGGATTTGGCCTAAATGACCTGAAGTAAGATTGGTTTAAACCTGACCTTTGAGTGAAATTGGCTGAAGGCTGCTCCAGGCTGATACCTGCAAGTTCATTTCTAACTGAGTTCAGGTGTTCAAGTCGACTTTCGATTGTCATGAGTGTTGATTGCAGTTCTCCCCAGGTGATGTGATCACGGCTGTTGATCTGAACTACAATTGGTGTGTAGTCTTCATCTAGCCCAGCCAAGACTTGAGTAATTAGATCAGCAAGATGAATAGCTTTTCCATCTATTTCAAGATTATCAAAAAGTAGTTTAACTTTTTTCAAGTACTGATCAATGCTTAGTACTCCTTTCCTTGATTTCTGAAGTTCACCAGTCAAGAATGTGATTCTTGATCTATTTTGTACACCGTAACTTTCTTTCACAGTTGACCATAGTTCATTGGAGCTTTTAGCTCCCATTACTCTCATTGCAATGTCAAGAGTCATTGAAGACTAAAGCCAACCCATTAGCAATTGATCAGTCGACATCCACTGATTAAATTCAGGATTCTTTATCATTTCAACACTAGTGCCAGCTTCACCAGTTAGTTGAGTAGGGATAAATTCTGGAGGACAAGTTTTTGTTCCCAGAATATGGCTCTCCAGATTGTGCCCAGGGATTATAGGCAGAATCATATTTTGCCATAGCAAGAAATTGTTGTTCTCAAGTTTTACTGACACTACTTGAGTCAGATTCCCACCAAAAGGCGTGATGATGTTGCTTCCCTGCATCGGAACAACTGAGTTGCTTGATATGGATGCAGGATCAGAGTTAGGACCTTCATTTGCTGAGGAGTTGTTGGCATTGGCCATGGAGTGCTCTGATACCAAGTTTGAATTATAAATATATTGAAAGATGAGCTTTTACAATCAATTAGCTATTGCTCTGATAGCTTACAGATTTATAGCATACAAGGAACATTCCAGATGATCCAGCTAGAGGCCGATCCATGAATTATGGGTAGTGCTGGGAATCTATTTACAACAAGTAATGGAGAGTGTAAGGTTGGTGCAATAGAATAACAATGCAAGTGCAGAAACCATTAGCTTCCAGCTGCTAGTCTGATGTGGAGGCTGAGGTGTAGCTTTTGGTGATGTGTAGATTAAGTTAATTCTTTCACAATATGGGCAGGAAGTAGCAAATTTTTCCGATGTAGTTTTGCCTTCGTTGGAATGATCGACGATCTCGGTAATTTCACTTTTAAATTATCTGATCTCAATCATCCAACAGCATTCCGAAAGAATAATAAAGAGTTTATAGATGAGCCATTGGTGTTAGATTGGATAACTGATCCTTCTTCGAATTGCAACAAAACTTCATGTGGAAAGAATAGTCTTTGCATTGACTTGGATTCCCTTTATGGAGGATATCACTGCAGGTGCAAGGAAGGATACGACGGCGATCTTTACCTAGGGTGCCAAGGTTAGTTTTTTAAATTACTATTATTTATGCATTCAGCTATCCGAATTCGATACAAGAAATCTAACAGTTGCTTTGATTTTTGGTAGGTGGGTGGTAAATATCGATGAATGCAACAATAATCCATGCGCCTCCGATGGAATTTGCAACGGTACTTTGGGTTCTTATAGTTGTTCTTGCCGCGATGGTTATTATGGTGATGGGGGGAAAATGGTATTGGTTGTAGACAGGAGCCTGTGTCTCATAGCAAAGTGATAATAGGTAATTTTTAATTAATTTCAGCATATTAAATAATTAGAGTTTATTTTTCTTAATTTTTCTTCTTTTTAAATATCTCCGTATGTTTAATTAATTTAATTTTTATGTAAGCAAGTATTAATTTAATAAATTATTTAGATTTCGATTTATAAATCGTCTCATCAGGTTACATCTTATATATTTTTTGAATAACATATTTCTATTGATGATAATAATAATGCAACAGAACATTAATATAATCAATGCTATATTAGTTATTTTCAATCGGGCTGAACATTGATACAAAAAAGAAAGAGAGCCATGTGTCAAAGGGTCAAATCGAGATTAAATCGAGATCGATCCAAAAATTAAATTAACTAAATAGATAAAAACATTATATTGATATGTACTGATTCAAAAAAATAAAGTATTATATAAACATATACTTTTTTCAAAAAAATAAAGTTTCTAACATTTGTTTATTATTCTTAATAATCATTTCATCAAATTAAATGGGCCTAGAAAAATATCATAACCCTAAATAATAAATGGAACAATACATAAATCAGGTTTTTAGTATACACCATTTCAAAATTAAGGATAGATGTTTTAAATTTCAAAAATCAGGTTTTCATTAAATTTTATTTATGATTTAATTAATTATATATTTCATTAATAAATATATAAAGATCACAGATCTATGCAATTTGGTCACACTTCAAAAATTTTAAGGTCACAATTCAAAAATTTTATATCTCATCGTTCATCAATCACAAATTAAAAACTTAAAAATCATAATTTGTTCATCGGTCACAAATCATAAAATTTATAAGTCACACAACTTATTTTGCGGTCACAAAACATCTCATTAATTGATCACAAATTATTTCGAGGTCACAAAATAAAAATTTTATACGTCACAATTTAATTCATTGGTCACGGATCAAAAAAAATTATAGATCGCAGTTTATCGATATGTCACATATTTCTAAATTTCTTAGTCACAAATTATCGAAATTTAAGGTCACAGATTAATAATAAGTCACTATGAACCAAAATGTCGGTCACATAAACCAAACACCCCATCTTTTCCATCCTGATCCTTTGATCACAAATCAACCAAATAATTGGTCACAAATACTACCCCACCCCCATCCTCGCCACAACACCACCCAAACCACCACCGTCGCCCCGTCACAATACCACCACAACCACCGCCACAATAACAACAAAAAACAACCACACCAATCGTCGTCTGCACCGCAACACCAAAAAAAACAACCACCACTGCCGTTGACCCCGCCACAACACCACCACAACCATTGCCACAATAACAACAAAAAAGACCAAAACATATCCACCATAGAATTGATGGGTTGAAATCTTGTGGAGACCTTAAATGACTGGGAATAGACGGAACATGCCCGGGCGTGAGCTGCCTTGCTTGATTCATCCATGTTGGTTCGAAATTGGATATGACCCATGGGTTCATTGGATACTCCATGATGACGCGGTGTTGGGGGTGGTGGTCCACGATCATGGGTTGCATCGTCGAAAATAATGATTGAAAGGTCCGAGTTCGTTGTAGAGAAAAAATTCTGTAAAGCTGGATTTACAGTTTTGTTTGTTGTTATGAAGACGTGTGTAGGTGCACCATGAAGAGGCTGATCGACCTGTAGGGTAGGTATGACATGGGTGTTGCCGAAAGTCAAGTTTTCGACCAGATCTTGGTGCGTGTTCAGGCAATTTTGGCTCAAATTTCTGGCTGATTCTGGTAAGTTCGAAGTAAGATGTTGGGTGGGAATTGTAGAGAGTGATGAGAGCTATCAAATGATATGGTGATTCCCTGGTTTGTGTGGTGGTTGGCTGGAGTTTTTAGGCTTCAAAGGAGGCGGCTCCATGTTTCCTTACTTTTCCAGGGGAAGAGAGAGAGGGAGAGAATGAAATAATTAAGGTTTGAAATTATATAGGATTGATTTAAATAAAAATTAATTTAAAAATTATTAATTAAAACTTGATTTATGTATTATTAAAGTTGATTCCAGATTTATAAAAATGGTATGTTAAAAACCTGTGAGGCTGTAATTTCCTCAATAATAAATAGCCCATGAGCCCCATCTTTATCACAACTCATTTTTTCCAAAAATCATTTCAACCATACATTCTTCTATAAAATAATTTTATACATAAATCCAAAACTTTCATACTCTTTAACCACACATTTTATAAAAATCACTATTACATAATCTTTTTTTCTCAAAAAATGGGGCTCAAATAGGTGATAAAATAGAAAAACTCAAATAAGGTTATAAACCTATACACTTGTGCCATTTCAGAAGTCAAGAATTTTTTTCCTGACAGCGACAACTTCCTTCTTGTTGGGTAGATTTATTTATGTCTTTTTTTTTTCAAACTAGCCGAAAAAATCGATAAAACCATGTCTGGTTTACCGATTCCCGATTGAACTGGACATTTCATCGAATTTTTACTGATTTTTGTATTTTCGATTATCAGGCAACAAATCAAACCGCTCGTTGAATTGATTCATAGGTTTTTTGATCGACTCGACTGATCCAATTTTGAAAACATAAGCTTTATACAATAAAATAATGAACCAATTTTGTTTTTTCAAACGTTAAAATAATGATTTTTACGTTTGTTTGGCAGGACTTTTGAAATGCCAAAAATTTCTTTGACACTAATTAGAAGCATCTTTTGAATATGGTTATATATATATTTGAAAATTTTAACTTTCTAAAGAAGCTTTCTACAAAAAGTAAAAGCATTCTCAAACATGTCCATAGTATTATTAATTTTACCATATTGTTATCTTAATATCAAATAATTAAATGAACAACAAAGATCAATATTCTATTCCGAGAAAACTATATGTGATTGGAGTCTAAATTAGATGTGATGTTCTTGTCTTCAATTAATTTGCATATGTTGACACTTTCAGGAGTAGGCTTGGTCTCATGAATAGGATTACTACTTCTATTATCAACTTGCTCTTGGTTGTGCAAGTTTCACAAGAAGAGAAAAAATAAGAAGCGCAAACAGAAGTTCTTCAAACGAAATGGTGGACTCTTGCTACAACAACAAATATCAAGTGATGAAGGTATACTTGAAAAAACACAAATTTTCACTTGAAAGTCGAATACTTGGTGAAGGAGGTCAAGAGACTGTGTATAAAGGCATGTTATCTGATGGAAAAATCGTAGCGATAAAGAAATCAATCTTAATAGATGAAAACCAAGTGGGACAATTCATTAACGAGGTTGTCATGCTTTCAAAAATAATTCATATCAATGTTGTTATTCTATTAGGATGCTCTCTAGAAACAGAAGTTCATTTACTAGTTTATGAATTCATTTACAATGGAACTCTTTTCGATCATATCCATGATGAGAGCGATGATTTCCCATTTACATGGAACCGACGTTTGAAAATTGTTGTAGTAGTCGCAGAAGCACTTACATATCTACACTCTGCAACTTCTATTCCCATCTATCACAGAGACATAAAGACATCCAACATATTTCTTGATGAAAAATATGTAGCAAAAGTCGCCGACTTTGGAACTTCAATGTCAATCTCAGTGGATCGAACTCATCGAACTACCTTAATAAAAGGGACAATGGGATACTTAGATCCAGAGTACTTTCAGTCAAGTCAGTTTACAGACAAAAGTGACATTTACAGTTTTGGAGTTGTTCTTATTGAGCTTTTGACTAGGCAAAGACCAATATATTTTGATAGAATAGGAAAGCAAAAAAGTTTAGCAACAAGATTCTTGTTATGCATGGAAGGAAAAAATCTTGAAACAATTTTTTACTCCCAAGTTCTACAACAAAGTAAAAGAGAAGAGCTTATTGTGGTCGCCAAAGTTGCGCAAAAGTGCTTAAATTTGAATGGAAAAAGAAGGCAAACTATGAAAGAAGTAGCCTTGGAGTTGGAGAGTGTTAGAATGTCTCAAACACTCTCAACTACTTCGGAAACTAAACATCAGAGCATACAATTGCACAAGTCCTAATCAATACTGATTTCGGATGATGAATACACATGGACAAATACTAGTGACAATACCATTCAATCATTAGACACTTGTCCCCTAAAATTCACACAACTTGATGCCATCAGTGGTTTCTAAACAATTTCCTTATTCGAGTGGAGAGGAAAAAAGAAAAAACTCACACAGTGTCTAACAGTGGGGATCTAGTCGAAATCACCATCCTCACAGTCAACCCAATGTCGACCACCACACTACACGGCTATTATCTTCAACAATGTTAACTTTTTAGGATTAAGAGATTGATTTTTCATTTATGATATTTCAAAAATTTGTGAATTAAATTTAACATTTATGATGTTTATTCTTCTTTATTTAGGTAGATTATCGAGTGTAGTAGTGATTTAAGAGTTTTTTCTTGTCATAAAATACCTTATTCTAGTCAAAAATGGTGATTTCCGATGAGAGATATAAAAAAATGGACGACTGTGTGACTCGACTGTTAACAGTCGACGGACCCAACGGTTAACTGTTGGCCCATGCCGACTTTCATCGATGAAGGAGGTGGTGGTAAGCCCCGAGGTGGAGGGTTAACGGTCCCTAGGACGTAGTGGGTGGCGGATTATGATAGGTTGACCACCGTGACAGAAGGTAAGAAGTGTGCTATTAATGTGTCGGAGCAGGTGATCGGCAAAAGGTCGAGTTGCCTTTACAGTATGTCGTTTCTCCCTTCATGGCTAAGGCGAAGAGGAGGACTTCCGTCGATGTAACGTACCCCAATCTCTTCCGAGAGGTGGATGATGCTAAGTGGAAAGCGTCCGAAACATAGTGGAGAAAAATTATGTCCGGGTAAGTATTTTATGATTTTAGTAAAATACGCCACGCTAACTTATTTATTCTTATTTTAACATTTTCTTCTTTTTCTTTTTTCACAGCTAACTACATGATAGTTCGAAGGACGATATCGGACGCTTATAAGTGGTTTCAAGACATCACAACTTCAGGAACTTGTCTCACCAACGATGTAAGTGTAATATTGCAATTGTTATTTATTATGTATATATAATTTTTTGTTTATTAAATGAAATAACTCTCTCTTTTTTTTATTGGTGTTTCCTACCATAGCACATCGACCTGGTTATGGACTTGTTGCGCAATTGGGGCTCAAAGATATCTGAGATCATTTGACTTTCCTGGTCAAGTCATATTGAGTATCGAGTTCCTACGTGTCATTACCATTGAGTATCAGTCACTCTAACTTATGGGTAATGAGTACGCGACGCTTGAATATATGCTCCAAGTGGGCCATCGGGATATAATCGAGTGTTGGGGAAAAGTCATGGGAGGGTTGTACGTGTATGTACATTCCAGTGTACCTTCAATTCAAAATAAAGATAGCCTTAATGTGCATTGAACAATTCAGTATGAGATGCAAGGTAAAGCATAGTTGAATACAAAGGACATCATGCAAATACATGTTAAGCTTTCTTAACAGTACCTTCAATGCTAACTTACTATCGAGCATACAATAATTGTAGCTATACTGCTCATCAGGGCAATAAGATTTCATATGTAAAGAAAATATACATATCTCAGCAAATCTAAATATATAAATAAGATAGAAAACAAACATCTAATGTTTGTGAAAAAAAAATAATCTGACCTGGCATTTGACTCCACGCCTGCGATACCATGGGTGAAGACGTTTACAATCACCTCAAGTTCAAGACCAATTTTCCAAAGCCCAACAATATCAGAGAATTTAACATCCATCCTTTTTTCCTAATACTGTGGAAGTATCTCGTTGTGTGCCCTCTAAACACATGCACCAGAGTTTATGAATTGTTGTGCCATTTTCATTTAAAGTTTATCCCCTGACTTTCCTCATCCTTCCTCGTCGTCGTCATCATCCTCAATCCCAGGGATTTCCATCTCTAGGTCCCTCATCTTCTTCTCTTCCATCTCTGCTTTCTCTATCTTCAACCTATCCTCGTAATCCTTCTTATGCTACCTATGATTATGAACAATTTGCAATAAAATATATACAAAAAACCAAAACAAGAGCTTTGGCAACATTTGAATCACTAGATAATCTTTGCCACATTCTTGTCATGTCATGCGAACTTCTAGGTGCTTGGCACGACTCCTCCTCCTACTTGATCTTCTTCATTTCTAGCCTCTTTTTCTCCTCTCCATTCTTCCCTAAATTTTTCCAAATCCTCATTTTTCGTCCATTTGAACTCTTATTTCATCCTCTTCAACCCCAATGCCTCATTTGACTAAGGCTTTAGCTTAACTAATGAAAACATCCATATTGGAAATTTCAATAAGAACCCAAGATAAGGAATTTCACGTAATTTTAGGAGCGGACTATAATCATTAACACAAATTCCATAAACCTTCAGTTCACCTCATTGTTCCTAGAAGTATGGATCACTCTTAACAGAAGGTAAAACAATCCCAACAACCCTATTATCCTCCAAGACCGCTAGAACCACCTCCGGACGCTGCTTCCACTCAGCATTCAGAAGCTTTATGACATGTTTAAGCTTATTTTCCTCTTTCAATTCCAAGATTTCACTATAAGCAAGCCTATGGGATATCGCTGGAAGGTCCTTAACTCATATTTGCAATTCCTCTAGGGTTAGTGTTCTCTGAACGCTTCTTTTCTGACACTTTATCCGATCGTGAAGCTGAAATTACTGTTGATGTTATAGAAAGATTCAAAAAATTAAATTGGGGTTTTTTGAATTTTGTTTATTTTTCCTTCGCTTCACATATTATTGTGCACTTCCTGGAAAGATGATAAATGTATTTTTTACACTTATCTATGCTATTAAATTAGAGTAATTGATAGTGATTTGGATGATTTATAGCTTAATTATGTGTTAATTACATTTATTAGGTTGAAATCAATGAAAATTGGTGGAATTTGAAGAAATGAATGACAAACTGGCAAAAACGAAAGAAATCCAAAGTTTAGGGACCAAAGCGTAAACATTCAATAGTTGATTCGGACCAAAAAACGATAATTGAAGATCATATACGATCAATTGGATGCAATTGAAGGTCAAAAGGGTGAAATATAGTTGAAATATTTTCACAAATCAATTTCCAACAGAAAAAGTTATGCTTTGGATTTTTAGCCTCAAATTGAGACCCATTTTTCGGCTAGAAAATGTTCGAATTGAAAAAATTGTATTTATAGAATAATTGTAGCTCTTTGAATTATCTTTCTAACTCTTTTGGAATTACCTCAATCGGATATTGAAAAGAAAGATATAACCAAAATACCAAAAGTTGTTATGGGATAATGCCATGAAAACCGTCTCGCATAGACAATTCATGGTGCACACACACAACACAAATTTCATGACCCGAGAGCCATATGGTTCAATGGAATACATGTGGTGGGCATACTTGTGCGCGTGGGTGAGCCATTTTCGTATCTGAATCGGTAGTTTTATTTCACGATTCAAACTCTTTTAGAGCCCAAATTAGATACGATTTTGACATATTTTCTGGCTCTTAAAAATAGAGAACGAGGGATGCACGTTGAAAAAAAAAACTCTCTCTTGCCTCTTCATACACAATAATATCATCAAATTTATCAAGAACAATGGGTCAATTGTTACATTTTGAGAGATGAGATCAAACCCTAACAAGGGATTGGAGGTCAATTATATCAAGATTTTGAAGAATTCAATCTTGGACTTGAAGATCAACATCTTTTGAATTATTTCATGATCCTGAAGATATTTCTATATTATTATTCTTGTAATTTATATATTAGCATGCTAGACTAGATCTATTTTTGTATTGGATAAAAATGAATCATATTGTTTGTTTGCTTTAATTCAAAATTAGTAGTTTAGTATTTTTTTGCCTTTCTTGATTAATTTTACAGACCAATTGTATTATTTAATTATTTGACCACTAGTTAGATAATTAATGGCTTGTTGTAGTGTTTAGATACTCACAATAAGTTCAGAACGCAGTAAAGTTAACATATATGCTATAGATGTTAGGAATAATATTTATCATGTGTGCGATCATATTGATAATCTGAAATTTAATGCTTTCTAATCATTCGAATTTGGACTAGGAATAGATTCGAGTTGTGATTAGAATATAGTTAATTTATCTTGGAAAAGAAAGTTAAATACATTAGCTTTATCGATTGTCAAAAACACATGGATATGATTAAACTACATAATTGAGAATTAAAGTAGACCGCAATAGGCGGATTCGAATTTTAATACAGTCATCCACAATTTGATACAAAACAATTTTTATCACGTTCTTAGATAATTTAACATAAAATAAAATCAAAATCTCTCTTTTTTTACATAATTCTATATCCATACATTACTAGTAAACTTGAATTGAATTTATTCCCTATGAGACGATACTTTTAACTCATCAATTCTATTACTTGTCAATGATCTCGTACACTTACGAGTTTCGCACAAACAAAAGACATGAAATTGAGGGTCAGGATATGTGTTGGGTGTAAAGAAGAATCAGGATAAAAAAAAGGGAAGAATTAAGAACGCAGACCATCAAATGAGATTAATTAATTACTTAGAGTAACACAAGGCAGCATTGGGCTTTTGAGAACACCACAATTTCAAAGAGATTGATTTCTACACCTTCTATTACTGTAAGGCATGTATATTCGTGTGTATCTATCTATAAAAGAATGGCCTATAGAGAAGGGAGGTGGTGGTCGAGTGGCCAATATGGCTATCCGGTGATGGGGTTGATGGAGGGATGTAATCCTTCTACCGATCTCCGGCCCGTTTTGAGTATTTGTTTGGCAAGAAAAAAAGCCCAATGGGCCTTCTCCTTTTTTCCCCCGACTTAAATAGCACTAAATTGAAATTTTTTAATCATACTTTTATTGGTGTGGGGAATGAAACAAAACAGTGTTTTTTTTAATGCTGATTTGAGTGTTGGGATATGAGGTCCCACTTTGACTAGAAATACATGTAGCTTATATATATATATATATAAAAGAAAAGAGAAACAGTCTTTATGAATTTTTTTTTAGCCGGGGGATAAAAAACAATGCATTAATATATTTTTCACGTTACATAAATATATTTCATTAGCGACAATGCGACATCAGCATTTTTTGGCAATAAGATAAATTTCTTAATTCAAATTCATCATTACTTATTTATAAACAAATAAGAGGACTTTTTTTTGCAAGGACTCAATTCTATGTCCAAACACCACATGCCAACAGATGTGGTCACCATTGTTGATACTCTAGATATTGTGTTTTGAAGAGGTGGACAAATAGGAGTACTAGTTGTTTGATTAGATCCTAGCTTTATTGCGAGGCAAGGAAGATTGGATTGTCTGTTTCAAAAGTTTTAAATAATATGTTACGATCACTTCATATTGATAAAAAGTCTAGAGAATGATATGAAATTAAAATCAAGAAATAATTTTTTTTACCATAAAACATAAATGCATGAATTACAGAAAAAGTCCTTTTAGTTAAAACGCTGTGTGACTTGGAGGACATATATAAGACAATTCTTGTCAAGCCAAAAAGTTCAGGATTTAGTCTTTTGATGTCATCGTGAAACCAATGGTTTAGAAGGGACCAACAACGTATTCTTAGGGCATACAACAATAGGTCACTTCATTCAACCCAATCCGTTCACATTAAAAGCAAAATTTAGATTTTTTACAAATATATCGACTTTTTTCCACCACAAATAGATTTGTCGTACTTGTTAAGCATTTGAATAAAAATAAACAAATTTTGGATAAAATTTGATAGAATATATAGTTGAAAAGTTGTGAATTATTGTTAATGTTACAAAAAGCTTCAAAAAATTAAATTGGATTTTTCTGAATTTTGATTCTTCTTCCTTCGCTTCACAAATTACTGTTCACTTCCTAGAAAGATGATAAGTGTATTTTTTACGTTTATCTATACCATTAAATTAGAGTAGTTGATAGTGATTTGTATGAGTTATAGCTTGATTATGTGTTTGTTATATTTGTTAGATTGAACTCAATGGAAATTGGTGGAATTGAAATAAAAGAACAAAAAATTGGCAAAAACGAAAGAAATTCCAAGTTTAGGAACCAAAGCGTAACCATTCAATAATTGATTCGAACTACAAAACGATGATTGAAGACCATATAGGATCAATTGGATGCAATTGGAGGTCAAATAAGTGAAATATAGTTGAAATATTTTCACAATTCAATTTCCAGCTAAAAAAGTTACGCTTCGGATTTTTAGTCTCAACTTGAGACCCATATTTCGGATAACAAATGTTCGAATTCAAAAAATTTTATTTGTAGAAGGATTGTAGCTCTTTTAGTTATCTTTCTAACTCATTTTGAATCACCTCAATCAAATATTGAAAGAGAACGTTATGAACAAAATACAGAAAGCTACCCAGAGACAACATCACACAAAACTGACGCTCAGGGACAATTCATGGTGCACGCTCGAGACAAAAATTTCTTGACCCAAGAGCCATATGGTTCAATGGCATACATGCGGGTGGGGATACTTGTGTGCGTGGGCGGGCCATTTTCGAATATGAATCAATAGTTTCCGTTCACGATTCAAACTGTTTTAGAACCAAAATTGGATACGATTTTGACCTATTTTTTGGCTCTTATAAATAGAGATCGAGGGCTATGCATTGAAAAAACTCTCTCTTGCCTCTCCATACACAATAATATCATCAAATTCATTAAAAACAAGGGGTCAATCACTATATTTTGATAGAGGAGATCAAACACTGACAAGAAATTGAATGTCAATTATATCAAGATTTTGAAGAATTCAACCTTTGACTTGAATATCGACGTCTTTTGAATTATTTCATGACTCTGGTGATATTTTTCTATTATTCTTCTTGTAATTTATATATTAGCATGCTATGCTAGATCCGTTTTTGAATTGAATGAAAATGAATCATATTGTTTATTTATTTTAATTCAAGATTAGTAGTTTAGTATTTTTTGCATTTCTTGATTAATTTTGCATACCCATCGCATTATTTAATTGTTTGGCCACTAATTAGATAATTAGTTGCTTTTTATAGTGTTTAGATACTCACAGTAAGTTCAGAACGCGGCAAAATTAACATATATGCAATAGATGTTAGGAATAATATTTATCGCGTGTGCAATCATATTGATAATTTGAAATCTAATTCTTTTTAATCATTCGAAATTGGTTTAGGAATAAATTCGGGTTGTGATTAGAATATAGTTAATTTATCTTGGAAAAGAAAGTTAATACATTACCTTTATCGATTGTCAAAAATGCATGAATAAGATTAAACTACATAATTGAGAATTAAAGTAGATCGCAATAGGCGGATTCAAATTCCAATACAACTATCCTTAATTTGATACAAAACAATTTTACTGCTTTTTTAGATAATTTAACATAAAATCAAATCAAAATATCTCTTTTGTTTACATAATTCTATATTCATACATAACTAGTAAACTTGAATTGAATTTATTTCCTATGGGATGATACTCTTAACTCATCAATTCCAGTATTTGTCAACGATCTTGTACACTTGCGAGTTTTGCACAAACAAAAGACATGAAATTGAGGGTCAGGATATGTGTTGGTGTAAACAAGAATTCAGGATAAGAATGAAGAATTGAGAACGCAGGCCATCAAATGAAATTAATTAATTACTTAGAGTAACACAAGGCAGCATTGGGCTTCTGAGAACACCACAATTTGAAAGAGATTGATTTCTACACCTTCCGTTACTGTAAGGTATGTATATTTGTGTGTATCTATCTATGCAAGAATAGGCTGTAGAAGAGGGATGTGGTGGTGGTGGAATGGCCAATATGGCTATCCGGTGATGGGGCTGATGGAGGGATGTAATCCTTCTATCGATCTCCGATCTGTTTTGAGTATTAGTTTGGCAAGAAAAGAAGTCCAATGGACCTTCTGGATTTTTTTATTTTTATGTTTTTGCCTTAAACGACACTAAATTGAAATTTTTTACTCATACTTTTATTGGTGCGGGGAATGAAACAAAATTGTGTTTTTTTATGCTGAATTGAGTAGTGGGATATGAGGTGCCACTTTGACTAGAAATACATGTAGCTTAAAAAAAATTAAAAAAGAATCAACATATTCATATGATCAAGTGATGATATGATATGACCTGTTTTGATCATCTAATAGCGCAAAAATACATGTTGTTAGATTAGTAGCATTTTCAAACGTATTTTTTTTTTCAAAAGAAGTATATAGAAAATATTGTTGGGAATTTATTTAACATGCAAAACGGAAAATAAATCAAATTTCAATTCTCATCACGGATCTGCTTTGTGTTTTAATAGAAACTATGTTTAGAATAATACATTTGATGAATTCTGCAAACTCATTTACGGATTCTCGAACTCGAATGATCACGATCTGCGATTTAAGCTGTCCAATTGTCCAACCGCCAATAGTGATCCACACAGAGAATAAGAATGACGGCTAGAGTTTTCTTTTCTTGTACTAGCAAGAATAATAAATTATTCAATACCGTTTTCAAATCCTATCAGTCTATTAATATAAGCCCAAGCAGGTTGGCACATCACTTAAACTTAACTCGATCCAATATTTAATTAATCAAATTAATTAAATCTGGTCCATGAATTAACTAATCCAATTAATTAATTCAGGCCGATTAATAAGCAACACAATTAATTAATTATCCAACATTTGTCATTTAATTAATTGGTAAATCTCATTCTTCCGATTCTCTTTTGTGTGTGACCCATTATGTTCCCAATCATGATGTCTAACAACGTGAATTGTTATTTTGATCTAATCAAAATTGATAAATTAAAATACCCCATTTTAATTTATCACTAATTCACATTCGTCGTCTCAGATTAACATCTAACAATGTGTCAAGGCAACACATGTGACGAGAAATGTCATGTGATGTGACAAAATCAAATTTGTTCATTTACCGCGAAACTATAATCCTTTCGTCAGTATGATCCGATCAATTATGAGATATGGATATGTGTCAATCTCAATTATCGATCATATCTTTTATCCCACTGCTAAGTCAATATAAGTCGAAAACACCTTTTCGACTTATGAATTCACCTTGACCAATGATTTCATTATCAACTTAACTGGATAAAATGTAGATTATAATATCTTACTATCTAAGAGTGACGAATCCTCTATCGATTATTCACAACCTTCACATGGTTCTTGACATACTCGAACGATACTGTATTAGCTACCCTTGGCAGAGCAACATCTCACACCACCGAAGTATGATTGTCCTCATATAAGGCTCTATGATGACCTCAAGTCAAAAGACCAATTCCACTACCAAACGTTGGAGACTAACCACTAACACTCAGATAGTTATCCTTGTGAAATCTCTCAGCGAGTCCCCAATGTTTTGTTCTATAACAAAATATCTACGTGTTCATTCAAGGATCACAACACTTTAACTTGCGAGATCGGTTACTTACTTCGCAAGTGAGAATACCACACGTGATGGTCTATCCGTGATAATGATATCCGTATCTTGTTATTATTTCAACCACAGACGATTTAAGATTCAGTCATATGTAATTTGTATCTCACAATCATAACTCCTTGTGATTAACAAATCACCAAAACTTGAATCTACGGATTCTATTATTTGATTTATTGAAATATTAATGCAATTACAGATATTGCCATAAATATACATCGATTATATACATTAAAAGTATTTATGTCCAAAATTGATTGGACCTAAAACATAACACTTACAAATACAATACAAAAGGAAAAAAGAAAAGAGAAAAAAGTCTTTATGAATTTTTTTTAGCCGGGGGATAAAAACAATGCACCAATATATTTTTCATGTTACATAAATATCTTTCATTAGCGACAATGCGACATCAGCATTATTTTTTTGGTAATTTGACAAATTGAGAGAGATATAGCTTAAACTGAAACAAAATGAAATACTAGAGACTAATTGGAAACAAAATAATTTTGAATCATAATCAAACTGAAACAATGATATAAGTTGGATGACAACCAATTTTTTTAATTTTTTTTTTTTTAACTAGAAGGTAATTATAAATAAATTAAAAAATAAAAAAATTACTTAAGTGAGGTAATGCTTCAAATTTTTATTTTTTATTTTTTTGGTATTGAGCTCAAATATAAAATAGATGCTAACTTAAATAACTTGTGTATTTATGCATGTTGGAGTGGATTATTTAAATTTTAAATTTTTAAATAAAACGCCTTACCCTTAGTCATTAATAAAAATCATCTTTGTATTAGGCCTTTGATAAAAATAAAAGAATTTGAATGAACATATGATATTGCATTTTAAAATCTACCTTTAAATATGATCCCACTAATAACTTAGCTTTAAATGAGTAATTTAACGTCCAGTTGAAATGACAATTAAATGTTAACATACATATAACAAACCAATAACATTATTATCAAGCAATAGAAGTATCTAAACGACCACTAAAAAAATCTTAGGCAATGGATGGGAATTTTCCAAAATGACCAACAGTATTGTTTGAAAAAAAAAATTTAGTTAGACGTGTAGTAGACCAACAAAGTCATCAGATGCGTAACAAATGGGTTATTAATTGAATAAAAAATATAAATTTATTATGTTTAGTTTTTATCCCCTTTAATTTTGATACAAACTGTTTATTATAACATTAGAGTAGATAAGATGAATGTTTTAATTCAAATTCAACGTTACTTATTTATAAACAAATAAGAGAATTTGACTTTGTCCATGTTCAAGGACTCAATTCTATGTCAAAACACCGCATGCCCACAAATGTGGTCACCATCGTTGATACTTTAGATATTATGTTTTGAAGAGGTGGACAAATACGAGTACTAGTTGTTTGATTATATCCTAGCTTTATTGCGAGGCAAGGAAGATTGGATTGTCTGGATCAAAAGTTTTAAATAATACGTTACGATCACTTCATATTGATAAAAAGTTTAGAGAATAATATGAAATGAAAATCAAGAAATAATGTTTTACCATAAAACATAAATTCATGAATTACACAAAAAGTCCTTTTAGTTAAAACGCTGTGCGACTGGGAGGACATATATTAGACAATTCTTGTCAAGCCAAAAAGTTCAGAATTTAGTCTTTTGAGGTCATCGTGAAACCAATGGTTTAGAAGGGACCAACAACGTATTAGTAGGGCATACAACAATGGGTCACTTCATTCAACCCAATCCGTTCAAATTAAAAGCAAAATTTAGAATTTTTACATATATATTGACTTTTTTCCACCACAAATAGATTTGTCGTACTTGTTATGCATTTGAATAAAAATAAACAAATTTTGGATAAAAGTTGATAGAATATATAGTTGAAAAATTGTGAATTACTGTTAAAGTTACAAAAAGCTTCAAAAAATTAAATTGGATTTTTCTGAATTTTAGTTCTTCTTCCTTCGCTTCACAAATTATTGTTCACTTCCTAGAAAGATGATAAGTGTATTTTTTACGTTTATCTAGGCCATTAAATTAGAGTAGTTGATAGTGAGTTGGATGAGTTATAGCTTGATTATGTGTTAGTTATATTTGTTAGGTTGAACTCAATGGAAATTGGTAGAATTGAAATAAAAGAACAAAAAATTGGCAAAAACGAAAGAAATTCCAAGTTTAGGAACCAAAGCGTAACCATTCAATAATTGATTCGAACTACAAAACGATGATTAAAGACCATATAGGATCAATTGGATGCAATTAGAGGTCAAATAAAGTGAAATATAGTTGAAATATTTTCACAAATCAACTTTCAGCTGAAAAAGTTATATTTCGAATTTTTAGCCTCAACTTGAGACCCATATTTCGGATAGAAAATGTTCGAATTCAAAAAATTGTATTTGTAGAAGAATTGTAGCTCTTTTAGTTATCTTTCTAACTCACTTTGAATCACCTCAATCAAATATCGAAAGAGAACGTTATGAACAAAATACAGAAAGCTACCCAGAGACAACATCACACAAAACTGACGCTCAGGGACAATTCATGGTGCACGCTCGAGACAAAAATTTCTTGACCCGAGAGCCATATGGTTCAATGGCATACATGCGGGTGGGGATACTTGTGTGCATGGGCGGGCCATTTTCGAATATGAATCAATAGCTTCCGTTCACGATTCAAACTGTTTTAGAACTCAAATTGGATACGATTTTGACCTATTTTCTGACTCTTATAAATAGAGAACGAGGGCTACGGATTGAAAAAACTCTCTCTTGCCTCTCCATACGCAATAATATCATCAAATTCATTAAAAACAAGGGGTCAATCACTATATTTTGATAGAGGAGATCAAACACTGTCAAGGAATTGAATGTCAATTATATCAAGATTTTGAAGAATTCAACCTTGGACTTGAATATCGACATCTTTTGAATTATTTCATGACTCTGGTGATATTTTTCTATTATTCTTCTTGTAATTTATATATTAGCATGCTATGCTAGATCCGTTTTTGAATTGAATGAAAATGAATCATATTGTTTATTTGTTTTAATTCAAGATTAGTAGTTTAGTATTTTTTGCATTTCTTGATTAATTTTGCATACCCATCGCATTATTTAATTGTTTGGCCAATAATTAGATAATTAGTTGCTTTTTATAGTGTTTAGATACTCACAGTAAGTTCAGAACGCGGCAAAATTAACATATATGCAATAGATGTTAGGAATAATATTTATCGCGTGTGCAATCATATTGATAATTTGAAATCTAATGCTTTTTAAACATTCGAAATTGGTTTAGGAATAGATTCGGGTTGTGATTAGAATATAGTTAATTTATCTTGGAAAAGAAAGTTAATACATTAACTTTATCGATTGTCAAAAATGCATGAATATGATTAAACTACATAATTGAGAAATAAAGTAGATAGCAATAGGCGGATACGAGTTCCAATACAACTATCCTTAATTTGATACAAAACAATTTTACTACTTTTTTAGATAATTTAACATAAAATCAAATCAAAATATCTCTTTTGTTTCCATAATTCTATATTCATACATAATTAGTAAACTTGAATTGAATTTATTTCCTATGGGATGATACTCTTAACTCATCAATTCCAGTACTTGTCAACAATCTCGTACACTTGAGAGTTTTGCACGAACAAAAGACATGAAATTGAGGGTCACGATATGTGTTGGTGTAAACAAGAATTCAGGATAAGAATGAAGAATTGAGAACGCAGGCCATCAAATGAAATTAATTAATTACTTAGAGTAACATAAGGCAACATTAGGCCTCTGAGAACACCACAATTTCAAAGAGATCGATTTCTACACCTTCCGTTACTGTAATGTATGTATATTTGTGTGTATCTATCTATGCAAGAATAGGCTGTAGAGGAGGGATGTGGTAGTGGTGGAGTCGCCAATATGGCTATCCGGTGATGGGGCTGATGGAGGGATGTAATCCTTCTATCGATCTCCGACATGTTTTGAGTATTCGTTTGGCAAGAAAAGAAGCCCAATGGACCTTCTGGATTTTTTTTATTTTTATTTTTTTGACTTAAACGGCACTAAATTGAAATTTTTTAATCATACTTTTATTGGTGTGGCGAATGAAACAAAATAGTGTTTTTTTAATGTTGAATTGAGTAGTGGGATATGAGGTGCCACTTTGACTAGAAATACATGTAGCTTAAAAAAATTAAAAAAAAATCGACATATTCATATGATATGATATGACCTGTTTTGATCATCTAATAGCGCAAAAACACGTGTTGTTAGATTAGTAGCATTTTCAAATGTATTTTTTTCAAAAGAAGTATATAGAAAATATTGTTAGGAATTTACTTAAAATGCAAAGTGGAAAATAAATCAAATTTCAATTCTCACCACAGATCTGCTTTGTGTTTAGATAGAAACTATGTTTAGAATAATACATTTGATGAATTCTGCAAACTCTTTTGCGGATTCTCGAACTCGAATGATCGCGATCTACAATCCAAACTGTCCAATTGTCCAACCTCCAATAATGATCCATACAAAGAACAAGAATGACGGCTATGGTTTTTGTTCTTGTGCTAACAAAAATAATAAATTATTCTATACCGTTTTCAAATCTTAACAGTCTATTAATATAAGCTCAATCGGGTTGGCCCGTCACTTAAACTTAACCCGACCCAATATTTAATTAATCAAATTAATTAAATCGGTCCATGAATTAATTAATTAATTCGGGCCAATTAATAAGCAACACAATTAATTAATTATTCAAAACTTGTCATTTAATTAATTGGTAAATCTCATTCTTTTGGTTCTCTTTTGTGTGTGACTCATTATGTTCCCAATCATGATGTCTAACAACGTGAATTGTTATTTTGATCTAATCAAAATCGATAAATTAAAACACCTCCTTTTAATTTATCACTAATTCACATTCGCCGTCTCAAATTAACATCTAGCAATGTGTCAAGGCAATACGTGTGACGGAAAATGTCACGTGATGTGACAAAATCGAATTTGTTCGTTTACCGTGAAACTATAATCATTTCGTCAAAATAATCCGATCAATTATGAGATATGGATATGTGTCAATCTCAGTATAAGTCGAAAACTCCTTTTCGACTTATGAGTTCACATGGACCAATGATTTCATTATCAACTTAATTGGATAAAATGTAGATTATAATATCTTACTATCTAAGAGTGACGAATCATCTATCGATTATTCACAACCTTCACATGGTTCTTGACATACTAGAACGATACTGTATTAGCGACCCTTGGCGGAGCAACATCTTACACCACCAAAGTATGATTGTCCTCATATAAGGCTCTATGATGACCTCAAGTCAAAAGACCAATTCCACTACCGAACGTTGGAGACTAACCACTAACACTCAGATAGTTATCCTTGTGAAATCTCTCAGCGAGTCCCCAATGTTTTGTTCTATAACAAAACATCCACGTGTTCATTCAAGGATCACAACACTTTAACTTGTGAGATCGGCTACTTACTTCGCAAGTGAGAATGCCACGTGATGGTCTATCCGTGATAATGATATCCGTATCTTGTTATTATTTCAACCACAGACGATTTAAGATTCAGTCATATGTAATTTGTATCTCACAATCATAACTCCTTGTGATTAACAAATCACCAAAACTTGAATCTACGGATTCTATTATTTAATTTATTGAAATATTAATCTAATTACAGATATTGCCATAAATATGTATCGATTATATACATTAAAAGTGTTTATGTCCAAAGTTGATTGGACCTAGAACATAACACTTACAAATACAATACAAAAAGAAAAAAGAAAAGAGAAAAAAGTCTTTATGAAATTTTTTTAGCCGGGGGATAAAAACAATGCACCAATATATTTTTCATGTTACATAAATATCTTTCATTAGCGACAATGCGACATCAGCATTATTTTTTTGGTAATTTGACAAATTGAGAGAGATATAGCTTAAACTGAAACAAAATGAAATACTAAAGACTAATTGGAAACAAAATAATTTTGAATCATAATCAAACTGAAACAATGATATAAGTTGGATGACAACCAATTTTTTTAATTTTTTTTTTTAACTAGAAGGTAATTATAAATAAATTAAAAAATAAAAAAATTACTTAAGTGAGGTAATGCTTCAAATTTTTATTTTTTATTTTTTTGGTATTGAGCTCAAATATAAAATAGATGCTAACTTAAATAACTTGTGTATTTATGCATGTTGGAGTGGATTATTTAAATTTTAAATTTTTAAATAAAACGCCTTACCCTTAGTCATTAATAAAAATCATCTTTGTATTAGGCCTTTGATAAAAATAAAAGAATTTGAATGAACATATGATATTGCATTTTAAAACCTACCTTTAAATATGATCCCACTAATAACTTAGCTTTAAATGAGTAATTTAACGTCCAGTTCAAATGACAATTAAATGTTAACATACATATAACAAACCAATAACATTATTATCAAACAATAGAAGTATCTAAACGACCGCTAAAAAATCTTAGGCAATGGATGGGAATTTTCCAAAATGACTTTTGAATTCAAATGGATTGACTTGGTTTGAAGACCAACAGTATTGTTTGAAAAAAAAATTTAGTTAGACGTGTAGTAGACCAACAAAGTCATCAGATGCGTAACGAATGGGTTATTAATTGAATAAAAAATATAAATTTATTTATGTTTAGTTTTTATCCCTTTTAATTTTGATACAAACCGTTTATTATAACATTAGAGTAGATAAGATGAATGTCTTAATTCAAATTCATCGTTACTTATTTATAAACAAATAAGAGAATTTGACTTTGTCCAGTTTCAAGGACTCAATTCTATGTCAAAACACCAAATGCCAGCAGATGTGGTCACCATCGTTGATACTTTAGATATTGTGTTTTGAAGAGGCGGACAAATAGGAGTACTAGTTGTTTGATTAGATCCTAGTTTTATTGCGAGGCAAGGAAGACTTGATTGTCTGGATCACAAGTTTTAAATAATATGTTACGATCACTTCATATTGATAAAAAGTCTAGAGAATAATATGAAATGAAAATCAAGAAATAATTTTTTTACCATAAAACATAAATGCATGAATTACAGAAAAAGTCATTTTAGTTAAAACGCTGTGCGACTGGGAGGACATATATTAGACAATTCTTGTCAAGCCAAAAAGTTCAGAATTTAGTCTTTTGAGGTCATCGTGAAACCAATGGTTTAGAAGGGACCAACAACGTATTAGTAGGGCATACAACAATGGGTCACTTCATTCAACCCAATCCGTTCAAATTAAAAGCAAAATTTAGAGTTTTTACATATATATTGACTTTTTTCCACCACAAATAGATTTGTCGTACTTGTTATGCATTTGAATAAAAATAAACAAATTTTGGATAAAAGTTGATAGAATATATAGTTGAAAAGTTGTGAATTAATGTTAATGTTCCAAAAAGCTTCAAAAAATTAAATTGGATTTTTCTGAATTTTAATTCTTCTTCCTTCGCTTCACAAATTATTGTTCACTTCCTAGAAAGATGATAAGTGTATTTTTTACGTTTATCTAGGCCATTAAATTAGAGTAGTTGATAGTGAGTTGGATGAGTTATAGCTTGATTATGTGTTAGTTATATTTGTTAGGTTGAACTCAATGGAAATTGGTAGAATTGAAATAAAAGAACAAAAAATTGGCAAAAACGAAAGAAATTCCAAGTTTAGGAACCAAAGCGTAACCATTCAATAATTGATTCGAACTACAAAACGATGATTAAAGACCATATAGGATCAATTGGATGCAATTAGAGGTCAAATAAAGTGAAATATAGTTGAAATATTTTCACAAATCAACTTTCAGCTGAAAAAGTTATGCTTCGAATTTTTAGCCTCAACTTGAGACCCATATTTCGGATAGAAAATGTTCGAATTCAAAAAATTGTATTTGTAGAAGAATTGTAACTCTTTTAGTTATCTTTTTAACTCACTTTGAATCACCTCAATCAAATATCGAAAGAGAACATTATGAACAAATTACAGAAAGCTACCCAGAGACAACATCACACAAAACTGACGCTCAGGGACAATTCATGGTGAACGCTCGAGACAAAAATTTCTTGACCCGAGAGCCATATGGTTCAATGGCATACATGCGGGTGGGGATACTTGTGTGCGTGGGCGAGCCATTTTCGAATATGAATCAATAGTTTCCGTTCACGATTCAAACTGTTTTAGAACCCAAATTGGATACAATTTTGACCTATTTTCTGACTCTTATAAATAGAGAACGTGGGCTATGGATTGAAAAAACTCTCTCTTGCCTCTCCATACGCAATAATATCATCAAATTCATTAAAAACAAGGGGTCAATCACTATATTTTGATAGAGGAGATCAAACACTGTCAAGGAATTGAATGTCAATTATATCAAGATTTTGAAGAATTCAACCTTGGACTTGAATATTGACATCTTTTGAATTATTTCATGACTCTGGTGATATTTTTCTATTATTCTTCTTGTAATTTATATATTAGCAAGCTATGCTAGATCCGTTTTTGAATTGAATGAAAATGAATCATATTGTTTATTTGTTTTAATTCAAGATTAGTAGTTTAGTATTTTTTGCATTTCTTGATTAATTTTGCATACCCATCGCATTATTTAATTGTTTGGCCACTAATTAGATAATTAGTTGCTTTTTATAGTGTTTAGATACTCACAGTAAGTTCAGAACGCGGCAAAATTAACATATATGCAATAGATGTTAGGAATAATATTTATCGCGTGTGCAATCATATTGATAATTTGAAATCTAATGCTTTTTAAACATTCGAAATTGGTTTAGGAATAGATTCGGGTTGTGATTAGAATATAGTTAATTTATCTTAGAAAAGAAAGTTAATACATTAGCTTTATCGATTGTCAAAAATGCATGAATATGATTAAACTACATAATTGAGAATTAAAGTAGATAGCAATAGGCGGATACGAATTCCAATACAACTATCCTTAATTTGATACAAAACAATTTTACTGCTTTTTTAGATAATTTAACATAAAATCAAATCAAAATATCTCTTTTGTTTACATAATTCTATATTCATACATAACTAGTAAACTTGAATTGAATTTATTTCCTATGGGATGATACTCTTAACTCATCAATTCCAGTACTTGTCAACGATCTCGTACACTTGAGAGTTTTGCACGAACAAAAGACATGAAATTGAGGGTCAGGATATGTGTTGGTGTAAACAAGAATTCAGGATAAGAATGAAGAATTGAGAACGCAGGCCATCAAATGAAATTAATTAATTACTTAGAGTAACATGAGGCAGCATTAGGCCTCTGAGAACACCACAATTTCAAAGAGATTGATTTCTACACCTTCCGTTACTGTAATGTATGTATATTTGTGTGTATCTATCTATGCAAGAATAGGCTGTAGAGGAGGGATGTGGTAGTGGTGGAGTGGCCAATATGGCTATCCGGTGATGGGGCTGATGGAGGGATGTAATCCTTCTATCGATCTCCGACATGTTTTGAGTATTCGTTTGGCAAGAAAAGAAGCCCAATGGACCTTCTGGATTTTTTTTGTTTTTATTTTTTTGACTTAAACGGCACTAAATTGAAATTTTTTAATAATACTTTTATTGGTGTGGCGAATGAAACAAAATAGTGTTTTTTTAATGTTGAATTGAGTAGTGGGATATGAGGTGCCACTTTGACTAGAAATACATGTAGCTTAAAAAAATTTAAAAAAAAATCGACATATTCATATGATATGATATGATATGACCTGTTTTGATCATCTAATAGCGCAAAAACACGTGTTGTTAGATTAGTAGCATTTTCAAATGTATTTTTTTCAAAAGAAGTATATAGAAAATATTGTTAGGAATTTACTTAAAATGCAAAGTGGAAAATAAATCAAATTTCAATTCTCACCACAGATCTGCTTTGTGTTTAGATAGAAACTATGTTTAGAATAATACATTTGATGAATTCTGCAAACTCCTTTGCGGATTCTCGAACTCGAATGATCGCGATCTACAATCCAAACTGTCCAATTGTCCAACCTTCAATAATGATCCATACAAAGAACAAGAATGACGGTTAGGATTTTTTTTCTTGTGCTAGCAAAAATAATAAATTATTCTATACCGTTTTCAAATCCTCGCAGTCTATTAATATAAGCTCAATCGGGTTGGCCTGTCACTTAAACTTAATCCGACCCAATATTTAATTAATCAAATTAATTAAATCGGTCCATGAATTAATTAATTAATTCGGGCCGATTAATAAGCAACACAATTAATTAATTATTCAAAACTTGTCATTTAATTAATTGGTAAATCTCATTCTTCTGGTTCTCTTTTGTGTGTGACTCATTATGTTCCCAATCATGATGTCTAACAATGTGAATTGTTATTTTGATCTAATCAAAATCGATAAATTAAAACAACTCCTTTTAATTTATCACTAATTCACATTCGTCGTCTCAAATTAACATCTAGTAATGTGTCAAGGCAATATATGTGACGGAAAATGTCACGTGATGTGACAAAATCGAACTTGTTCGTTTACCGTGAAACTATAATCATTTCGTCAATATAATCCGATCAATTATGAGATATGGATATGTGTCAATCTCAGTATAAGTCGAAAACTCCTTTTCGACTTATGAGTTCACCTGGACCAATGATTTCATTATCAACTTAATTGGATAAAATATAGATTATAATATCTTACTATCTAAGAGTGACGAATCATCTATCGATTATTCACAACCTTCACATGGTTCTTGACATACTCGAACGATACTGTATTAGCGGCCCTTGGCGGAGCAACATCTTACACCACCAAAGTATGATTGTCCTCATATAAGGCTCTATGATGACCTCAAGTCAAAAGACCAATTCCACTACCGAACGTTGGAGACTAACCAATAACACTCAGATAGTTATCCTTGTGAAATCTCTCAGCGAGTCCCCAATATTTTGTTCTATAACAAAACATCCACGTGTTCATTCAAGTATCACAACACTTTAACTTGTGAGATCGGCTACTTACTTCGCAAGTGCGAATGCCACGTGATGGTCTATCCGTGATAATGATATCCGTATCTTGTTATTATTTCAACCACAGACGATTTAAGATTCAATCATATGTAATTTGTATCTCACAATCATAACTCTTTGTGATTAACAAATCACCAAAACTTGAATCTACGGATTCTATTATTTAATTTATTGAAATATTAATCTAATTACAGATATTGCCATTAATATGCATCGATTATATACATTAAAAGTGTTTATGTCCAAAGTTGATTGGATCTAGAACATAACACTTACAAATACAATACAAAAAGAAAAGAGAAAAAAGTCTTTATGAATTTTCTTTAGCCGGGGGATAAAAACAATGCACCAATATATTTTTCATGTTACATAAATATCTTTCATTAGCGACAATGCGACATCAGCATTATTTTTTTGGTAATTTGGCAAATTGAGAGAGATATAGCTTAAACTGAAACAAAATGAAATATTAGAGACTAATTGGAAACAAAATAATTTTGAATCATAATCAAACTGAAACAATGATATAAGTTGGATGACAACCAATTTTTTTAAATTTTTTTTTAACTAGAAGGTAATTATAAATAAATTAAAAAATAAAAAAAATTACTTAAGTGAGGTAATGCTTCAAATTTTTATTTTTTATTTTTTTTGTATTGAGCTCAAATATAAAATAGATGCTAACTTAAATAACTTGTGTATTTATGCATGTTGGAGTGGATTATTTAAATTTTAAATTTTTAAATAAAACGCCTTACCCTTAGTCATTAATAAAAATCATCTTTGTATTAGGCCTTTGATAAAAATAAAAGAATTTGAATGAACATATGATATTGCATTTTAAAACCTACCTTTAAATATGATCCCACTAATAACTTAGCTTTAAATGAGTAATTTAACGTCCAGTTCAAATGACAATTAAATGTTAACATACATATAACAAACCAATAACATTATTATCAAACAATAGAAGTATCTAAACGACCACTAAAAAATCTTAGGCAATGGATGGGAATTTTCCAAAATGACTTTTGAATTCAAATGGATAGACTTGGTTTGAAGACCAACAGTATTGTTTGAAAAAAAAATTTAGTTAGACGTGTAGTAGACCAACAAAGTCATCAGATGCGTAACGAATGGGTTATTAATTGAATAAAAAATATAAATTTATTTATGTTTAGTTTTTATCCCTTTTAATTTTGATACAAACCATTTATTATAACATTAGAGTAGATAAGATGAATGTCTTTATTCAACTTCATCGTTACTTATTTATAAACAAATAAGAGAATTTGACTTTGTCCATTTTCAAGGACTCAATTCTATGTCAAAACACAGCATGCCCACAGATGTGGTCACCATCGTTGATACTTTAGATATTGTGTTTTGAAGAGGCGGACAAATAGGAGTACTAGTTGTTTGATTAGATCCTAGTTTTATTGCGAGACAAGGAAAATTGGATTGTCTGGATCACAAGTTTTAAATAATATGTTACGGTCACTTCATATTGATAAAAAGTCCACAGAATAATATGAAATGAAAATCAAGAAATAATTTTTTTACCATAAAACATAAATGCATGAATTACAGAAAAGTCCTTTTAGTTAAAACGCTGTGCGACTGGGAGGACATATATAAGACAATTCTTGTCAAGCCAAAAAGTTCAGAATTTAGTCTTTTGAGGTCATCGTGAAACCAATGGTTTAGAAGGGACCAACAACGTATTAGTAGGGCATACAACAATGGGTCACTTCATTCAACCCAATCCATTCACATTAAAAGCAAAATTTAGAATTTTTACATATATATTGACTTTTTTCCACCAAAAATAGATTTGTCGTACTTGTTAAGCATTTGAATAAAAATAAACAAATTTTGGATAAAAGTTGATAGAATATATAGTTGAAAAGTTGTGAATTACTGTTAATGCTGCAAAAAGCTTCAAAAAATTAAATTGGATTTTTCAGAATTTTAATTCTTCTTCCTTCGCTTCACAAATTATTGTTCACTTCCTAGAAAGATGATAAGTGTATTTTTTACGTTTATCTAGGCCATTAAATTAGAGTAGTTGATAGTGATTTGGATGAGTTATAGCTTGATTATGTGTTAGTTATATTTGTTAGGTTGAACTCAATGGAAATTGGTAGAATTGAAATAAAAGAACAAAAAATTGGCAAAAACGAAAGAAATTCCAAGTTTAGGAACCAAAGCATAACCATTCAATAATTGATTCGAACTACAAAACGATGATTGAAGACCATATATGATCAATTGGATGCAATTAGAGGTCAAATAAAGTGAAATATAGTTGAGATATTTTCACAAATCAATTTTCAGCTGAAAAAGTTATGCTTCGAATTTTTAGCCTCAACTTGAGACCCATATTTCGGATAGCAAATGTTCGAATTCAAAAAATTGTATTTGTAGAAGAATTGTAGCTCTTTGAGTTATCTTTCTAACTCACTTTGAATCACCTCAATCAAATATTGAAAGAGAACGTTATGAACAAAATACAGAAAGTTACCGAGAGACAACATCACACAAAACTGACGCTCAGGGACAATTCGTGGTGCACACTCGAGACAAAAATTTCTTGACCTGAGAGCCATATGGTTCAATGGCATACATGCGGTGGGGATACTTGTGTGCGTGGGCGGGCCATTTTCGAATATGAATCAATAGTTTCTGTTCACGATTCAAACTGTTTTAGAACTCAAATTGGATACGATTTTGACCTATTTTATGGCTCTTATAAATAGAGAACGAGGGCTATGGATTGAAAAAACTCTCTCTTGCCTCTCCATACATAATAATATCATCAAATTCATTAAAAACAAGGGGTCAATCACTATATTTTGATAGAGAAGATCAAACACTGACAAGGAATTGAATGTCAATTATATCAAGATTTTGAAGAATTCAACCTTGGACTTGAATATCGACATCTTTTGAATTATTTCATGACTCTGGTGATATTTTTCTATTATTCTTCTTGTAATTTATATATTAGCATGCTATGCTAGATCCGTTTTTGAATTGAATGAAAATGAATCATATTGTTTATTTGTTTTAATTCAAGATTAGTAGTTTAGTATTTTTTGCATTTCTTGATTAATTTTGCATACTCATTGCATAATTTAATTGTTTGGCCACTAATTAGATAATTAGTTGCTTTTTGTAGTGTTTAGATACTCACATTAAGCTCAGAACGCGGCAAAATTAACATATATGCAATAGATGTTAGGAATAATATTCATCGCGTGTGCAATCATATTGATAATTTGAAATCTAATGCTTTTTAAACATTCGAAATTGGTTTAGGAATAAATTCGGGTTGTGATTAGAATATAGTTAATTTATCTTGGAAAAGATAGTTCATACATTAGCTTTATCGATTGTCAAAAATGCATGAATATGATTAAACTACATAATTGAGAATTAAAGTAGATCGCAATAGGCGGATTCGAATTCCAATACAACTATCCTTAATTTGATACAAAACAATTTTACTGCTTTTTTAGAATATTTAACATAAATCAAATCAAAATATCTCTTTTGTTTACATAATTCTATATTCATACATAACTAGTAAACTTGAATTGAATTTATTTCCTATGGGATGATACTCTTAACACATCAATTTCAGTACTTGTCAACGATCTCGTACACTTGTGAGTTTTGCACGAACAAAAGACATGAAATTGAGGGTCAGGATATGTGTTGGTGTAAACAAGAATTCAGGATAAGAATGAAGAATTGAGAACGCAGGCCATCAAATGAAATTAATTAATTACTTAGAGTAACAAAAGGCAGCATTGGACTTCTGAGAACACCACAATTTCAAAGAGATTGATTTCTACACCTTCCGTTACCGTAAGGTATGTATATTTGTGTGTATCTATCTATGCAAGAATAGGCTGTAGAGGAGGGATTTGGTAGTGGTGGAGTGGCCAATATGGCTATCCGGTGATGGGGCTGATGGAGGGATGTAATCCTTCTATCGATCTCCGACATGTTTTGAGTATTAGTTTGGCAAGAAAAGAAGCCCAATGGACCTTCTGGGTTTTTTTTATTTTTATTTTTTTGACTTAAACGGCGCTAAACTGAAATTTTTTAATCATACTTTTATTGGTGTGGGGAATGAAACAAAATAGTGTTTTTTTAATGCTGAATTGAGTAGTGGGATATGAGGTGCCACTTTGACTAGAAATACATTTAGCTTAAAAAAAATTTAAAAAAATCGACATATTCATATGATATGATATGATATGACCTGTTTTGATCATCTAATAGTGCAAAAACACGTGTTGTTAGATTAGTAGCATTTTCAAATGTATTTTTTTCAAAAGAAGTATATAGAAAATATTGTTGGGAATTTACTTAACATGCAAAGTGGAAAATAAATCAAATTTCAATTCTCACCACGGATCTGTTTTGTGTTTAGATAGAAACTATGTTTAGAAGAATACATTTGATGAATTATGCAAACTCTTTTGCGGATTCTTGAACTCGAATTATCACGATCTGCAATCCAAACTATCCAATTGTTCAACATCCGATAGTGATCCATACAAAGAACAAAAATGACGGCTAGGGTTTTTTTTCTTGTGCTAGTAAAAATAATAAATTATTCTATACTGTTTTCAAATTCTAGCAGTCTATTAATATAAGCTCAAACGGGTTGGCCCGTCACTTAAACTTAACCCGATCCAATATTTAATTAATCAGATTAATTAAATCAGTCCATTAATTAATTAATTAATTCGGGCCGATTAATAAGCTACACAATTAATTAATTATTCAAAACTTGTCATTTAATTAATTGGTAAATCTCATTCTTCTGCTTCTTTTTTGTGTGTGACTCATTATGTTCCCAATCATGATGTCTAACAACGTGAATTGTTATTTTGATCTAATCAAAATCGATAAATTAAAACACCCACTTTTAATTTATCACTAATTCACATTCGTCGTCTCAGATTAACATCTAGCAATGTGTCAAGGCAATACATGTGACGGAAAATGTCACGTGATATGACAAAATCGAACTTGTTCGTTTACCGTGAAACTATAATCATTTCGTCAATATGATCTGATCAATTATGAGATATGGATATGTGTCAATCTCAATATAAGTCGAAAACTCATTTTCGACTTATGAGTTCACCTTGACCAATGATTTCATTATCAACTTAACTAGATAAAATGTAGATTATAATATCTTACTATCTAAGAGTGACGAATCATCTATCTATTATTCACAACCTTCACATGGTTCTTGACATAATCGAACGATACTGTATTAGCGACCCTTGGCAGAGCAACATCTTACACCAAAGTATGATTATCCTCATATAAGGCTCTATGATAACCTCAAGTCAAAAGACCAATTCCACTACCGAACGTTAGAGATTAACCACTAACACTCAGATAGTTATCCATGTGAAATCTCTCAGCGAGTCCCCAATGTTTTATTCTATAACAAAACATTCACGTGTTCATTCAAGTATCACAACACTTTAACTTGTGAGATCGGCTACTTACTTCGCAAGTGAGAATGCCACACGTGATGGTCTATCCGTGATAATGATATATGTATCTTGTTATTATTTCAACTACACACGATTTAAGATTCAGTCATATGTAATTTGTATCTCACAATCATAACTCCTTGTGATTAACAAATCACCAAAACTTGAATCTACGGATTCTATTATTTAATTTATTGAAATATTAATCCAATTACAGATACTGCCATAAATATGCATCGATTATATACATTAAAAGTGTTTATGTCCAAAATTGATTGGACCTAGAACATAACACTTACAAATACAATACAAATGGAAAAAAAAAAAGAGAAAAAAGTCTTTATGAATTTTTTTTAGCTGGGGGATAAAAACAATGCACCAATATATTTTTCATGGTACATAAATATCTTTCATTAGCGACAATGCGACATCAGCATTATTTTTTTGGTAATTTGGCAAATTGAGAGAGATATAGCTTAAACTGAAACAAAATGAAATATTAGAGACTAATTGGAAACAAAATAATTTTGAATCATAATCAAACTGAAACAATGATATAAGTTGGATGACAACCAATTTTTTTAATTTTTTTTTTTAACTAGAAGGTAATTATAAATAAATTAAAAAATAAAAGAATTACTTAAGTGAGGTAATGCTTCAATTTTTTATTTTTTATTTTTTTGGTATTGAGCTCAAATATGAAATAGATGCTAACTTAAATAACTTGTGTATTTATGCATGTTGGAGTGGATTATTTAAATTTTAAATTTTTAAATAAAACGCCTTACCCTTAGTCATTAATAAAAATCATCTTTGTATTAGGCCTTTGACACTACAACAAAAATAGTCATTTGCAACATTAAAAAGGCAACATTGACAAATGTTGCCAAAAGGGTCTTTTGGCAACATTTTAGTAAGTGAATGTTGCCATTGGTATTAATAAATGAGTTTCGACAACGTTTATTAGAAAAATGTTGCGGTAGACACCTTTAGCAACGTTTATTGAGTGTTGCGAAATGTTTTACCTTTAGCAACGTTTATCAAACGTTGCGAAAGGTAAGACTTTTCGCAACGGTTATCAAACGTTGCTAAAAGTCATCTTTAGCAACGTTTATCAAACGTTGCGAAAGGTAAGACTTTTCGTAACGTTTGATAAACGTTGCTA
The DNA here is from genome assembly GCA_035079005.1 of Fraxinus americana. Taxonomy (NCBI): domain Eukaryota; kingdom Viridiplantae; phylum Streptophyta; class Magnoliopsida; order Lamiales; family Oleaceae; genus Fraxinus; species Fraxinus americana. Next base: position 32,601,349 of record CM068706.1, on the reverse strand, counting down.
AAGATGACTTTTAGCAACGTTTATCAAACGTTGCGAAATGTTTTATTTTTGCAACGTTTTTTGAACGTTGCGAAAAGTTTTGTACATTTTTCCCAAATTAAATTATATACAGGCACAAATGATATAAATAAAAAATAACCCAAACCCTAACACTCCTTCCATTCCCTAACACTCCTTCCATTCATTCCTCTCCCGCCCTCGGATTCCAATCCGGCGTGCATCTACTGTGAGGAACTTGGAATTGACACTCCACAATCCCGTTTCTTCCTCCTACAAAATCCTCTACTGTGAGGAACTTGGAATTTGATACCCCTTTTGCAAAAACCCTCCAACCTGCGTTTCCAGCACTGCGGCTGCTATTGACCTCCTCGATTCAGCCTCATAGTTCGATTTAGCCTCCGCGATTCAACCTAGTCCGTCCTTGCCGCCAGTCCGCCACTTTTGCCACCGCCACTCTGCCCATCGCCCACTGCTAGTCCAAAGGTCAGTTTTGCTTTGCTTTGCCTAAAGTTCAATCATTATTTGATTATGGAATTTCAAATTTCGAAATATATTGGTGATTTGTGTGGAAGTGTCAATTGGTTGGTGTACTGATGAGTAATGCTTTTCCATCTTTTTCCTTAACTTCAGTTTAATTGCAGGAATGGTGAGCACAATAGATTGCCAGTGGAGAGGCTAAAGATAATGCAAATTTTTAGCCACTGGGAGGTGATTGGTATTGAGCCTCGACTTTCTGGATATCACACTAGTATATGAAATTTTAGGAATTATTAGTATTTAGCATGAGTGATACATATTGTTAGATACCGTGTCCCGACCCCTTTTACATCACTAGCCTATTTCGTAGTTGTATGGTGAAATAGGGTGTTTATATAATGCTAGGAAAATATTTGAAGAAATGTCATGAGAGATATGGTTTCTTGGAGTTACGTAGTGTCTATTTATGTGCGTAAATAAATTGAAGTAAAGTAAATGATGTCAAACAGGCTAAATAATAGAACTAGTATTATGTTAAGTGTCTATACATTTTTGAGTTGTTAACTTGGGTTCATTATTTGATTAATGAGAAAAAGCTTCATTAGTGGAACACCTTAGGTTCATTATTGATCTTTTTGAATATACATTGCGGGTTATGACGGTTGTTAACTTGGGTCTGGTCTTTGTTTCTCTATTGCAAATGTTTATATCTGTATGCTATCTTACTATACATATTAGTTTAGTGTTTGTGGTTTGAGTTTCAAATTTAGATTTGGTACTGTGCATCTCACTTGCATGACCTTTACTCTTAGGTGTCAAGTCCATCTTTCAAAGGACAAGCTATTCGGTCTCGAGAAGTGGGAAGGTTAATTTACATTCGTTTCCCAATAACTAATTCTTATCACGTTTTTCCATATTTTACTTCATTTATGGTTAAGAATGGTCTTCGATTTTTCTTAACAGACTGATAGTACTAACGTTAAAGGACCTTCAAGTGAGACAGAGGGCACAGTTGCTTTGGTTAAATCTGGTCCTGAGAGGGTGAAAACGACCCCACTGGTGAATATCTTACTTCGCCCTTAATGATTTTGATCCGAACAATACGACAGTCTTCTGCCATTTCGAGATGGGGCTAACAAGCTTTTGATGTTTGGTATGAATGTTCATTCATTTCTTCATGCATTTAGATATAGAACTATTTCGGTCATTTGGAATCTGTTAGTCTTTTAGATGCTATTGTGACGCTATGATATGAACAGTGGTCGACAATTCAATTTTTATTAGGGTGTGTTATCCCTTCGATGGTGGTTGTATTTTATGTGCATAGCTTGTTCTTATATATGCATTTATTTTCTTCCTGACCTTACCCAATATATGCCATGAATTAATATGTAGAACTACTGGAAATCTACAAAAATTAAACTAAAATAAATGCTGCTTCAATCCATTTAGACCAATGGACAAAAAATTTCATGACTTGGTAAGTTGGGTGAATTTGAGTTTCATTAAATCGGGTAGCTTACAAGTAGAAGAACCTATTAAGGCAGACTAGAAGAAATATATTGTGATTCTGAGTGCTCTTTGTAGCAAATAACTGTATCCTAGGTTGCTTTAGACAGGTGTGATTGCCCATGTTATATTTTTGGTCTTCATTTCCCAGATTTAGTGAGAAGTGTTTTTTGGGTATCTGACAATATACCTTTATTGACAATTGTCTAATGTCTAAACGCGTGAAATAAACCAATATGGCTAGATCGACTTTTTCTCTCACTCTGGATTCTTTTTTCATAGCTATCATTATATACTTGGTTCATACCTATCTTATTTCATTAACTTTATCTTTCCTCAAAACCATGTGATATGTAATGTGGCAGGTTTTAGCTGCGGTAATCAAGGCAGGTGCTTCTAGAGAGCATGAAATACTTGCCGAAGTAAGAGATGTTGTTTTTGCTTGCCATGCTTGAGTTGTTCGAGTCGTGCAGGAATAAGTTAATAGTCTATGGATTAAGCTTAAAGGGCACAAAGTAGAAGCATTAAGCAACTTCTTGGATTCTATGAACAGCTTATTTTGTTTGGTGAGGAGACTCGGGAAGAGAAGAAGGCTGTTGAACAACATGCTGCAGCTGTGAAAGCATCTGGAAATAAGAAAGAGAATAGTTTGTGTGTTCCGTTTATGATCGAGTTTTTTCGTTACCATTTTATTTCATTTTGAAACTTCTTTTTATTTAAGTGGTGTTGTATCCCATTCTAATGTCCAAGTGTATGGATTTAAAAATTTGTAATAAAATTATCAATTTTTATGCAATTTCAAAATTTGTTCATAAGTTGCATTTTCAATTTTGTCAATCTATTTGCATAAATTGTTGTTGTTATAATAAAAAAAAAAAAACCCCTACGGCAATGTTTGGCAAACGTTGCCGTATCTATCTACGACAACGTTTGACAAATGTTGCGAAAGACAGCCTACGGCAACGTTTGGCAAACGTTGCCGTATCTGCCAAACGTTGCCGTATCTATCTACGGCAACGTTTGCCAAACGTTGCAGTAGGCTGTCTTTCGCAACATTTGTCAAACGTTGCCGTATCTCTCTACTCTACGACAACACCTTGATTTGCAACACATGCCCAAACGTTGTCGTAGGCCTACGGCAACGTTTTTTGAACGTTGCCGTATGCTGTTTTTGTTGTAGTGTGATAAAAATAAAAGAATTTGAATGAACATATGATATTGCATTTTAAAATCTACCTTTAACTATGATCCCACTAATAACTTAGCTTTAAATGAATAATTTAACGTCCAGTTGAAATGACAATTAAATGTTAACATACATATAACAAACCAATAACATTATTATCAAACAATAGAAGTATCTAAACGACCACTAAAAAATCTTAGGCAATGGATGGGAATTTTCCAAAATGACTTTTGAATTCAAATGGATCGACTTGGTTTGAAGACCAACAGTATTGTTTGAAAAAAAAATTTAGTTAGACGTGTAGTAGACCAACAAAGTCATCAGATGTGTAACAAATGGGTTATTAATTGAATAAAAAATATAAATTTATTTATGTTTAGTTTTTATCCCTTTTAATTTTGATACAAACCGTTTATTATAACATTAGAGTAGATAAGATGAATGTCTTAATTCAAATTCATCGTTACTTATTTATAAACAAATAAGAGAATTTGACTTTGTCCATGTTCAAGGACTCAATTCTATGTCAAAACACCGCATGCCCACAAATGTGGTCACCATCGTTGATGCTTTAGATATTGTGTTTTGAAGAGGTGGACAAATACGAGTACTAGTTGTTTGATTATATCCTAGCTTTATTGCGAGGCAAGGAAGATTGGATTGTCTGGATCAAAAGTTTTAAATAATACGTTACGATCACTTCATATTGATAAAAAGTTTAGAGAATAATATGAAATGAAAATCAAGAAATAATTTTTTACCATAAAACATAAATTCATGAATTACACAAAAAGTCCTTTTAGTTAAAACGCCGTGCGACTTGGAGGACATATATAAGACAATTCTTGTCAAGCCAAAAAGTTCAAACTTTAGTCTTTGGATGTCATTGTGAAACCAATGGTTTAGAAGGGACCAACTATGTATTAGTAGGGCATACAACAATTGGTCACTTCATTCAACACAATCCGTTCACATTAAAAGCAAAATTTAGATCTTTTATATATATTGATTTTTTCCCACCACAAATAGAAATGTCGTACTTGTTAAGCATTTGACTAAAAGTAAACAAAATTTTAATAAATTTTGATAAAAGTTGATGGAATATATAGTTGAAAAGTTGCGAATTCCAATGTATGATTAAAATTAATTGTTGACCAATAAATTTTTTAAGTTGAACCAAGCCCGGCTTAACGTGAAATATGTTTTTGTCTACAAATAGAGATTAGTTTAATCACTCTGAACATGCATATTGCAAAGAAAAAAACATGGTTATTCGTTATGCTTTGCTCCATATGTTCTTCTTGCTTTCACTGGCAGTGGCACCACCGTCAAACGCTACCAACTCTACCAAACCCGGCTGCCAAAGCAGTTGTGGTAACGTAGAAATTCCATACCCGTTCGGTATCGGGCCGAATTGTTCTATGAACTCGTACTATAACATCCACTGCAATACTTCTTTCAACCCTCCAAAACCTTACCTCTCCGGTGTTAATGTCAAAGAAGTCTCTTATGTAGAGGTTGTTAATATCTCAAAATCCCAAATCTATGTTAAGAACTCGGAGCTGCAGCTGGCAAAGACATGCTATGATATGGAGAATTATACTATAGACATCAAATTTCTTAGTACTCCTTATTCCTTGTCAGATGCAAATCAGCTAATAACAGTTGGTTGTGATGACTTGGCTATGGTACAACAATTTTATCACCTAAGCAATACCTACGGCGGTATTGGTTGTCTGCCGTTCTGTCCACACAGTAGAGATTACATCGGAACATGTCCCGGAGTGGGCTGTTGCCAAACCTCCATATCCAGAACAGACTTTCTCCAAGTTCAACTGGTCGACATGCATGCTAATTTCGGAAAAAAGAGCAAAAATTTTCGGTGTAGTTTTGCCTTCGTCGGAATGATAGGCGTTCTTGGTAATTTCACATTTAAATTATCTGATCTCAATGATTCAACAGCATTCCTAAAAAATAATAAAGAGATTATAGATAAGCCATTGGTGTTAGATTGGCGAATTGGTCCTTTTTCGAATTGCACCAAAACTTCATGTGGAAAGAATAGTTTTTGCACTAACTGGGATGCCCGTAATGGAGGGCATTACTGCAGGTGCAAGGAGGGATACGAGGGCAATCCTTACCTAGGGTGCCAAGGTTAGTTTTAAAGTTACTGTTACAATTATTAAAAGACTTGTGCATTCAGCTATCCAAATTCGATACAAGAAATCTAACAGTTATTTGCTTTGATGTTTGATGGGTGTGTGGTAGATATCGATGAATGCAACAATAATCCATGCGCCTCCGATGGAATTTGCAACAATACTTTGGGTTCTTATAGTTGTTTTTGCCGCGATGGTTATTTTGGTGATGGGGAAAAAATGGTATTGGTTGTAGACAAGAGCCCGTGTCTAATAGCAAAGTGACAATAGGTAACTTTCAATTAATTTCTGCATATTAAATAATTACACTTTATTTTTCTTAATTTTTCCTCCTTTGAAATTGCAAGTTGTTATTATTTTATTTTATTTTGTACAAAATGCTAGTTGAAATTTTTTCTTATAGTCAATGTTTTATTTAAGAAAATGTAATCAATTAAAGAATAATTTTCCCAAAATATTTAATTCTTAAAATTATTAATGAACCAATATAATTTCTTTAACCAAATTCTATTTCAAATATTTTTTCAATAAAGTAGAACAAAAATTAGTTAGAAAAATATTTTATTTCTATTGTTTTATTAATTTGATTTTTATTAAATCAATGAATATACTATTTTAATTTTAATTTATAAATTATTGGGTTACATTTTTTATTTTTCAAGCAACATATTTTAATGATTTTACTATTATCGATAATAATAGTATCAAAGAATATTATTATTAACAATGTCCCTATTATAAGTTATTTATACAATACAATAATAAATAATTGTTGTTTACCAAACGCTAAAATACTGATTTTGAAACACACAATAGTTCTCAAAAAATTTAACAGACACTTAATTCTTCATGCAACAGATTTTTTCTTGACACAACATAAAAGCTAATTTCTTAAAATCACAATAATACCACGCCCAAGGCATAATATGCAAAATACTTAACTTTCAATACTAACTTGACTATCATGCAATAGTAATTAAATTTGACAACCCAATATATCAATCATAATATGACGAATAGCAATTCACATTCAGAAAATCTATTCTCCAAATTTAAGTATTAGGGCATGTTTGACAGGACTTTTAAAAAGTGAAAAGCTACTTTTGACACTAAGAAGCTCTACGAGGACATGTTTGAATAATTTATGGAAGTACTTTGTCGGTTTAGAATAGCATTAGAGGAAGAGTTAATTTCATGATGAAGCTCTTCTATACAAAGTAGAGAACTCTCAAACTTATCCTTAGAATTCTTAATATAACTATTCCATTATCTCAACATAAAATAAATGAACAAACAAAAATGAAAAAATTTCCTACTGCTAAAAACTATACGTGATTGAAGTCCAAATTGGATGTGATTACCTTATCTTGAATTAATTTGCATATGTTGACACTTTCAGGAGTAGGCTTGGGCTCTGGAATTGGATTACTACTTCTATTATCAACTTGTTTTTGGTTGTACAAGTTTCACAAGAAGAGAATAAATAAGAAACGAAAACAAAAGTTTTTCAAACGAAATGGTGGACTCTTGCTACAACAACAAATATCAAGTGATGAAGGTATTCTTGAAAAAACACGACTTTTTACTTCTAAAGAACTAGAGACAGCAACTGATCACTTCAATGAAAGTCGAATACTTGGCAAAGGAGGTCAAGGGACGGTGTATAAAGGAATGTTATCCGATGGAAAAATCGTAGCAATAAAGAAATCTATCTTAATAGATGAAAACCAAGTGGGGCAATTCATCAACGAGGTAGTCATGCTTTCACAAATCATTCACAGGAATATTGTTAAGTTATTAGGATGTTGCCTAGAAACAGAAGTTCCTTAACTAGTTTATGAATTCATTTCCAATGGAACTCTCTTCGATCATATCCATGATGAGAGCGATGAATTCCCATTATCATGGAACCGACGTTTGAAAATTGCTGTAGAAGTCAAAGAAGCACTTGCATATCTTCACTCTGCAACTTCTATTCCCATCTATCACAGAGATATTAAGTCATCCAATATACTTCTTGATGAAAAATATGTAGCAAAAGTCGCCGACTTTGGAACTTCAATGTCAATCTCAGTGGATCAAACTCATCGTACTACCTTAGTAAAAGGGACATTCGGGTACTTAGATCCAGAGTACTTTCAGTCAAGTCAGTTTACAGAAAAGAGTGATGTTTACAGTTTTGGAGTTGTTCTCATCGAGCTTTTGACTGGACAAAGACCAATATCTTTTGATAGAATCGGAGAGCAAAGAAGTTTAGCAACAAGGTTTTTGTTATGCATGGAAGGAAAAAATCCTGAAACAATTCTTAACGCCCAAGTTTTACAGCAAGGTAAAAGAGAAGACCTTATTGCGGTGGCCAGAGTTGCGCAAAGGTGCTTAAATTTGAATGGAAAGAAAAGGCCAACTATGAAAGAAGTAGCCATGGAATTAGAGTGTGTCAGAATGTCTCAAACCCTCTCTACTACTTCTGAAAGTACAAATCAAGGTGGACAACTGCACAAGTCCAAATCAATATTGATCTCGAATGATGACTACACATGGACAAATACTAGTAACAGCACTATCCTATCACCAGACTCATTTCCTCTAAAGATTCACACAATTTGATGCCATTCAGTAGTTTCTAAACAATTTCCTCATTTTTAGCAACTATTTATTTTTGTAATTGTTAATTTAAGCAATTCATAACATTCTCTAGAAATTTCCCATTATCAAATAGTTCCACATATTATGTGTATTAACATTTTGATAATATAGTTTGGGCTTTTTTTTTCTCTCTTCAATCTCTTGAGATGCAACAAGAAGAATCATCTGATAAATTAAATATTCTACAATGGTTTTCAATAGTTATTGAACGAATTAATTTGGCCTAGCGTGTCATGCCTAAGTTCATAAAACTACTATATAAAAAAAGCAGTTTTTGGGGTGCTGTAGATGCAATAGTAACCAATGAAATATTGCTGTTCATTTTCCCATTTTTCACTCATCAAGTCCTTCAATTTTATAATTTCATACATCTTATATCCATTTTATACACGTCTCATATATATGATTTCCACATCTTTTTTTTCTCAGTCTGTTATAAAAAACGATGTATTGGAGTTTGAATAATTTGATTTATCTTTCTATTTTGAAGAATTTGATTTTATCTTGAAAACTGGTTCCGAACATTTTAATTGTTAGCACTGTTTTTTTTAAAAAAAAAAAGTCTCTGCGCAGCGCAGAAACATGACGGGCATCGTATCCGTGCAGCGCAGGCTTTTTTTTTTTTAAACAATGCTAACAATTAAGATCAATGTATTGGTTTTTCCTTTTTTTTTTTCCAACCTGGCAATAAAAATGACAGCGTATCGTGTGAAGACGACATCGTTTTAAAAAAAAGTACAAAAAATTAAATAAATAAAATGCAACTATAGCCCGGAGTTTCACACTTCAATTCGCATTTTTTCCCTTTTCTCTCTGTGCAGCCCGGAGTTTCACACCGGACACAGACGGACATCGTGTCCGTGCAGCGCAGATATATATTTTTTTATAACAGTGCTAACAATTAAGATCAATGTATTGGTTTTTCATTTTATTTTTCCAAAATGGCTATAAAAACGAATGCGTATCATGTGAAGACAATGTCATTTTCAAATAAAGTACAAAAAACTAAAAAATAAAATGCAGCTGCGCGGAGGCTTCGCGCAGCCCGGAGTTTTACACTTCAATTCGCGTTTTTTCTCTTTTCTCTCCGCACACCCCGGAGCCACACTTCGATTATTCACGTTTTGCCCTCTTTCCTTTCCATTTCCTCCAACCCCATTTCCATTTCCATTTCCCTTTCTCTTTCTCTTTCCCTTTCCCTTCTCCTCCAAGAGCCGATGATGAAGGCATTTCTGGAGAAAGGAGTAGAGTAGAGTCGTAGAGACAAAATATTGCCATCTTTTCTGATTTATTATGTTTTATTGATGGAAAACAAAACGTGATTTCAGATTTGTGAGCAACTTAACAGATCTTCCAAGCTCGAAATCTCTCTTCTACTCATGACTCTCTCTCTCTCTGAGTACTAAACCGTATTTTTTTTCTTGGTTTTAATTTTTGCTGGATTGCTTTTGAAATTGGAAATTAAGCTCCTGGGAGATATGGGTATTATCGAAATTGTGAAGTCTTCATTGAGGAGTGGTGGCTGTCCAATTGTATTGAATTAAGTATCATGGATCATATTGTGGGTGGAAAATTTAAGCTTGGCAGGAAAATTGGAAGTGGTTCATTCGGTGAAGTCTATTTACACTTTAATTGCATTAGCAAGATAGAGAGTTCTGTAAAATGTGGACTAAACAAGGAACAGAGAACTATAAAACTCTTTTAGTTTGATCCTTTTCGAGGAGAATCAACTATGTTTGCTTCCAATTTATCGAATTGTTAGCTGATGTAATCCTAACTGAATTAGCATTTATTTATATAGAAAGAGGAGCAGTCATGGCACTTCATGTGAGCACTTCCTGAAGTAGTATAATTCTCGGGGAAACTCAAAGTGGCTCTATTTCATTATATTCTGTCCATATCCAAATTCCATTCATTTAATATCCCTTTTTGCGTCATTGACATAACTGCATACTTATATCATGATGGTAGATATACCTACTCATCAGTTATATATTTTCTTAGGAATTAATTTGAAAATTAAATGAAAATTACATAATAGCTTTCTTTTATTGCTTTACAGTATAAAAAGGTTAAGACTATCAAATCCAGCGTTTCCCCTTGAAAGAGGAGATTAAATTTGAAAATTAAATTAAAATAGCTATAAGCAAATCCACTTCTTCCCCTTAAAAGAGGTGGGATGGCAAATTCCCTGGTCCCTGCCCCTCCTCGCCCTGCATTGTCCCTGACCCGAATGTGGTGGGACATCCTTGCCCTGAATAGTAAACCGGGCGGGGATGGGAATCATGGTCCTTACCCCGAATTCAGTAAGTCGCCCTAAATTGTTTTATTTTATTGTACTTTTATGATTTTAATTTAAACCATAAAATATAAACAATACTATTTTCTCTTTTGTTTTATCAGTTTAGGTGAGTTTTAACCTTTTGGCGATCCATTTCACTTTGTATTCATATAATGGTTCACATTTTCTGAATAGTTAGTAACTATGTCTGTTGGCATTTCTTCTTGTAGCGGGCATTCCCAACCTGAAATGGTTTGGAAGTGAGGAAGAGTACAATGTCATGGTTATCGACCTTCTTGGACCAAGTCTGGAAGATCTCTTCAACTATTGCAACAGGAAGTTCTCCTTGAAAACATTACTAATGCTTGCAGATCAATTAGTGAGTAGTTACAACTCAATGAAGTCCTTCCTAAAGCTTTTAGTTTTAGTTGTTATTAAGTAACTTATGGTTCTCTTTAGATTAATAGAGTGGAATTCATGCATTCAAGAGGGTTACTTCACCGTGATATAAAGCCCGGTAACTTTTTGATGGGCTTAGGGTGCAAAGAAAATCAGGTATGTTTTTCCATGATTCTTAGGCTTGGTGCTATGGTTAGGATTTCTGAGCTTTTATTAAGTGTTTTGCATTTAAGTTTATGGATTAGAGAATATTCTTTTTTATGCTTGTTAATTTTCTGAAGAATTTGTTCATTGGATGCAAAAGGATCTAGCTCCTTCAACTACGTTTGTAGGTGAAATTTTTAATTATTAGCAGTAATTTCACTTAGAAGCAATTTTTTGTATAAAAAAGTGAATTTTTGTCTTGTAAAGATTTTTTTACATATAAGTAATTTTTTTAGTTATGAAATTATTGTTTTACTTAGAGTCCATTTGATTGCAATGAATTTTAGGGAATTAAATTGCCTAAAATTGTTTTCTTGAGAATTGTCAAATAATTGTGCTTGATTAGTATAATTTTCAAGTGGAAAATATTGAAATTTTGGATCTTTTGGTGTTCGTTTGACTTTATTTTACATGAAAATTGTCCATTAAAGGGATAGAATTTGTTACAATTGGGAATAAAATTTGTTTCCATTATTAAAAAAAATGGCTGGAAAATCATTTTTTCACCAAAGTGGGGGAAAACTAATTCAAGGAAAATAAGAAAAAATGGATCACGTGGGGGATAGGGTGGAAAACAAATTTTAGGGGTGTCCAAAAGTCCCGAACCGAACCGAATCGAATCGAATGGTTCTTCATAAATTAAATACCCGAACGAGTACCCGAATCGAGTACCTATGGATTTGGGTCGGGTCTCGAGTCTAGACTAAGAACCGAAAAATCGAATAAGAACCGAAATTAAGTAATTTTTTTATTTTTTATATTGAATTAATTAAATTATTTTAATTTTTTCTATACTAATTAGCAAATTAATTAAATAAATCAAATTATTTCATAATTTTAATTTGAAAGCCCAAATCATTTTTAAAACTCATTAGCCCATTTTAATTTGAAGCAAATAAATATACTTTATGTAGTTTTGCTGTAATACTAATATCTACTTTTCGGTATTTGTATGCATTGAATTAATCTTATTGGACGGCTAGTTATTTATATATTTTTGAATTGGGCTACGTTAATTTGTAAAAGTTACGAATGAAATGTTATTAGTTGTATTTATGTAGTGTTGCTGTAAATATTTAAAAATTTAATTATGGTATGGAACGGAACCGAACCGAACCGACACGAACCGAACCGAACCGAACCGAACAGAATGGAACCGAACCCGAACGGTTCCATAATTATATTTGGACCCGACGGGTCCATTTATTAAATACCCGAAAATTTTGAGTCGGTTCGGGTCTCTTCAGAACCGAACCGAATCGACCCACGGACAGCCCTAACAAATTCCAAAGAAAATTCTTCCTATCAAACAATGTAAAGATGAAAAATGGAAAATAATTTCCAAGTTTCATGAAAAATTGGGATATCAAATAGGGCCTAATGGTAAAATGATATCTTCATATATTTTCTTATAAAACAATTAAATATAAAACCAAAAAAAAAAAAAGGAGAAAATGGGGGGAAAAAAATTTTAAATGAATGCTTCTTCCCACCCCCACTTCCACCCCCAAGATCAAACTAGGGAAATCCACACTTCTTCGATAGGTTGGTCACCGACTCACTGTTGTCCACCCACACGAAATTTAAGGTCAAACCCTGCCAAATCCACGAAATAGGTCAAAATTAAATTAATCTAATTGTGAACGATTGCAAATTTCAAACAACAACTTTAATCTTTATAATATGCATATAGAACCTAGCAACTTTAAACTTACAATTTTGTCCTAATTCTGAAATTGCACCTAAGTTATGGTGTATTTTTTTTATTAGCCCCAATTTTCAAAAACGTATTTTTCTCCAAATTCATTGTTTACCATACATTCTCTCAATAAAATAATTTTACGTGTAAATTCAAAATTTTTTCTACTTTTTAATCATACATTCTCCAAAAACTTACTATTACAAAAAATAATTTTCCCTAAAAAAGGTGCTCAAACAAGGGCTTTTGTGCATGTTACATATTTCTTCCATTTACAGAAGACAAAGTGTATCCAATAGTTGGACTAACTACTCTGTAATCTCATTTTATGTTGTTTTGAATCCTAAAATTAAGGAATTGAATGCTTTTTTTTTCAATTTCATTTACTTTGTTAATTAGTTTGCACATTAGAATTTGAACTTTGGCATTTTATTTATATTTTTTGAATTTGAATTTGAATTTGAATTTGAATTTGAATTTGAATTTGAATTTGAATTTGAATTTGAATATATTTAGTTCTCAAGAGAAGAATAATATAATAATTAGTAATTTTTTTTTTAAATCCTAATTCAAATTAGCAACGGAAATAGTAACATCAGTCTGTATGTGATTAGTGACATAATGTAATTTGTAGGTAATTTGTAACAGACAAAATTGTTGTTAGTATTGTCGTTGAGTCAATTCATCGATAGTTATTGATGACAAAATTTGTTGCTAATGTTTTGTTAATTATCAATGATTCTCTATTCCTCGGTAAATTAGTGGTGCAACTTTCAGCGTTGGATTTATCAACCAAGAATTTTCAATGGTAAAACTCCTTACCAATGGAATTCAAGGCATTAGTGGCGAATTTTTTTTGTCTCTGATGCGGCATTGTTCATAGTGAAATGGCCTACTACATATTAGGTGACATGATACATTAATTAATTAGTGAATAAGTTCATGTTATATTCCAAAAATTAAATAATTTACCAATTAATTGATATGTCATGCATCGTTGCTTAGCATAAGTTAAAATTGTATTTAGTAGATTATTTTTCTCTCTACATATATTTATTTGTAAATCGAATATTTAGTCCCCAACTTTTGCTCAAAGTTACGATATTATCCTCAACATGAAGACAATTTATGTCCATTTTTGCTATCAACCGAGTCAGTGATTCATACTTGCTCTTTATTAGAGGATAACATTGTTAAGCCACTTAAAAAATAGATTTAATAAAGAAATATATTTAACTAAACAACAATTAAAATAAACAAACAAATGGAGAAAAAGAGAAAACTCATCTTCCTCAATCACTATCGTCTTTGCCCCCCCCCCCCCCCATCATGTCCTTTCCACGACATCATTTTAATAGTGACATGACATTTTACCGTTACCCTTTTGTGAAGATGGCACGTGCCTGATTAACAAACAACTTGGACTGCAACCGTCCTAGGAGATTAACTATGTTAATTTATGAAATGTTAGAAAGAAAATCGATCATATAAATTATTGGAGAGAGAAATCGCAATTTGAGCAAAGGTTGGGACTAAGCATCTGTTTGATCCACATACTTCCCAAAATTCATTTTTTCAATTATACATTGTTCAATAAAATAAGATTACAAGCAAATTTAAAATTTTTCCTTATTTTTAATTTCATATTTTCCATCACATCATAAAATGCGTTTTCTTCTCGATAACGTGCATTAAACACCCCTTAAATATGCAATTTACCCTGTGTGTGTATAGAGTTGATATATCGTGTTTGTACGAATTTACGTTGTATATTATATGTATGTATACATATGAATTGGAACTTTGCCATTAGGCAACCATTTCCATCATTTCATTTCATTTAAACCCCCGTCTCCTCACCATCTACCTTGTTCACACACACAGAGAGAGATACAGAGACTAGATAGATATTAGAGAGAGATGGAAACGGCGTCGTTCCTTGACCCTCCCAATTCACCTCCAAATTTGTCTTTTGCACTAAGAGGACCTCACTCCAACAATTTCCTTCGCAGCGTCTCAACCAAAGAGCCACCGCTCACAGAGGAGTCATGTACGCCGCCCCACGTCAGCACCGCCACCTCCCTCTCCATCCACAGTCACTTCCACTCTCAGCCTTCAACGCCCCGCCATTCCTTTACCCCCTCTATTATACTGGATGATCTATACCCCACCTACAGATGCATATGTTCAGTCCTGAAAAAAGACGGCCAGATCCTCTCCGTCGCCGCCTCGGGCGGCCTCGTTTACACCGGCGCACAAGGCAACACCATTCGCATATGGAAGATGCCGGAGTTCACGGAATGTGGGCAGCTCAAAACAAAGGCATGCATGGTGGTTGCATTGGAAGTGTCAAATGATAGAATCTATGCAGCATATTCCGATTGCAAAATTAGGGTTTGGAGGAGGACTTGGGATGGAGTCATTAAGCATATAAGACTTGCCACCATACCCAAGACCGGAAGTTATGTCCGGAGCTACATCTCCGGCAAGGATAAGATGGTAATTTTAAGTGTTCATATACGTTTTGGCTTAAAAATTACTTCGTAGAAAAGTATGTTTAAGTAATTTTAAGAATCATGTGTAATTAGTAACTCAAGATTAAACAGTAATTATAATTTAGCTCATGTTTGGTTCGGATTAAAATCTGATTTTAATCCAAATCAAAGTCAAACAATCAATATTAAATACATCTTTCATGTAGGGATGGCAACGGAGTGGGCCCCGGCCCCGCTAAGAAATTCCCCGCCCCATTACCAGTTTAAGGCAGGACAGGGTGGGGTGAGGTGAGGCGAGGCGGGGCTGGGGTGGGTGGGTCCTTTCCCCGTTAAAATTTTTTTATATATATAATTTATTTTTATTGCTCATATTCATTAGTTTTGGACAAATAATTTTAGTTACTATTTTCTATTAGAATTAATAAAAATTTTCATTTAAAGTATTGAATTCTAAAAATAAAAAATAAAAAAAAATTAACGAGGCGGGGCCTCCGTTACTCGAACCCGCACCGGGGCAAAATTTCACGCCCTGTTACCCGATTAAGCAGGTTATCCCTGCCCCCTTCGGGGCGGGGCTCTGCGGGTATCAGGTTTTTTTGTCGTCCCTACTTTCATGGGTTTCACAACTTGTAAATCACATTTTTCAAACATTTCTATCAAAATCTGCTAAAAATCTAATTTTAATCTCCACCAACACCCTTTTAATTTTAAGGTAGCACAACTAGGCATTAATAAGTTTGCGTTTTATGAATTAATTAACTACTATTCTACAATTGTCATAGCCAAAAGATTGTAACAATGTGAATGATAATGTTTAAAGGTATATTTTATCTAGGTGAAATATGAAAATCAATAATATCATTAACGACTATATTGTCATATTGTAAATTAATTTGAGTCATGTCCGTGCTTCAGTATTTTATAATAAAGGTGCGTTACAAGACGGAGGAATTGTCCAGATTAAGGTTTCGAACAAGACAACCTCTTAATTATTATTTTTTCTTGTGTATTGAAAATTGATAGACATTAATAGTGTTAGTTAAGGCATTTGTCATCGAGTTTTTTCATATCTAAAAATACGCATAGTAAAGTTTTTAAGAGCCTTAAGTAAAGTTAACCTTGTAGAGGGTTTCTGGGTATATTTAGGAGCATGTTTGACACTTACAAATTCGAGTAAATAAATTAACGTATTCGTCTAGTGTCTTTTTTTTTTTTTTAAACATCGTCTCTCTCTCTTTTAATCATACATGTACAGTCGAGTTTACAAAATATACTTAAAATTATTTTAACAAGAATTTTTATAATTGTCAAAGGAACAATTTCGTTTTAAACAATTTCAAGTGGATGAAAAAAAAAATCTTGACAATTTTTTTCATTTTTCTATAGTGATAGAAAATCCCATCTATTATCTATAATCTATAATATTTTATTGAAGTTGAACCAAACTCTTTTTATATTACTAAAGTGTTTGGTAGAGATTAAAATTGAAAAATTAGCTGTTATTGTTGACTTTTATTAGACGAGTGTGATCCAATAACGGCTATATTTTCAATTTTAATTGAATTTTAAGCACGATCGAACACGCCCTAGAATTCATTATATCTATCTCTCTGGTTATTCGTTATCGATATATGCCTAGCCTATTATCATTAATGTATACCTTTTCTTAGAGGAGTTTTGCCTATTTTCATATCTAGGATTCATATATACAACATACATCATACATTATTGTCGACAAGGAATTTGTTATTAATTAGGTTAGGTATTTTGATTCCAGAAAAAAAAGTTAGAAAAATTACTTTGTTAGTTCGAAGTTTGTACTACTTGTACTCTAATTTCTTCTTTTATTATCATTTCAAGAGGCAAAATTTATGGGCTGTCACCAAATATTTATTAGCAGCATGAACAAGGCAAAGTGTTAGTTGAGCGCATCTAGCTTTTATTTATGGATTCTGTCTATTGTCATTTATTTTCAAATTCATAGAAAATTGCACAAATAAACTGAATTTAAAGCACGATTCAGCAACTATATAGACTGTATTCATGCAACTTACCAACCTCATTAAAATACTAGCTAGAGTCTGCTCAATAATATGCAATTATAAATTAATATATATAATTTCGCAAATAATGCGTACCAACTTTCTTCCAATTGAAATTTAATGCTGTGTGCCTTTGTTAACAACAAGCATTGATTAATTTAATTTGTGGCATGTACACAATTTTTATTTGTTAAAGTATATAAATGTACGAATTGATTTGCTCACGTACTTGAATGTTTTGACTTAACAGACGAGGCACATGGGACCAATATCATCGCTAGCAATCAACACATCAGATGACATTTTGTACTCGGCTTCCCTTGACAAGACCGTAAAAGTTTGGCGAATTTCTGATTTCAAATGCATAGAGACAATCCAAGCTCATCACGAGCCTGTGAATGCAATCGTGGTGGCTGATGATGGGGTATTATATACCGCATCAGACGATGCCACTGTGAAAGTGTGGCGACGCAACTTTTGTAGTGGGTCTCGCCCTCATTCGCTCACCGTGACCCTACCGGCCAAATACTCCCCGGTCAAAACATTGGCCTTAAACCTTGATGGTGGGGTGTTGTACGGTGGTTGCACGGATGGTTATGTGCATTATTGGCTAAAGGGTTGGTTCTCAGGCCAATTGGAATATGGTGGTGCCCTCCCGGGGCACACTCACGCAGTGATGTCCTTAGCCAGTGTAGCAAATTACGTGGTGAGTGGATCTGCTGATTCAACTAGTCGAATTTGGATAAAAGAACAAGATGGTCGACACACTTGTATTGCTATGCTCCAAGGGCACAGAGGACCTATTAGGTGTGTTGCGGCATTCCCTGGACAAGGTTATGAGGAGAGTAATGAGGAGGGTTGTACGGTTTGCACTGGAAGTCTTGACGGAGTCCTTAAAGTGTGGAGAGTGAGAAACACAAGCCAAAATCGAGATTCATCCCAAAATGCTCGCGAGTATTTTGAGCTAGCTTGAAGTATTCGTACTTTAATTTTCATCATGCAATGAGGGAAGGGAGCTTGTTGAAACTAGAGAGTTACATTATTTGAGTGTACAATGGATTTGTGAACTATAAATGAAGCACTATTGGCTCGTTTATTAAGTAAACTATATACAGTACTATTAAAAAAGAAATTAACTCTTATTTAACATAATATAATTTTCTCTAATGTTGTGTAACAAACATGTATTGTAGGTATGGGATTATGTTTCTGAACCCAGAAATTTTAAATGTTAGATCTTCCTCAATGCACAACATGATTTCTGATTGACTTTATATTAATTAACATTGTAACGTCAATGGTTAAAAACCTCTACATATTTTATTAACTCTTTCAATCATAAAGACCTTGAAAAAATTCTAAGGAACTGTTGGGTATTCCCTCCTAGTGAGGGAGCCCATTTAATAGGTGTTGGGCTTCTTCTTCCTAAGGCCCAATACCAAGTTAAACTATAACAATTAGGAGGGAACCATTTGAACCATAACATACATACACAGAACCGGACAGAGAGCATACGTGAGAGAGAGAGACCGATTTCAGCTTCATTCTTGCCAAGATTGAAGCTTCATTTGTGGTCCGATTAAAGCCATATTTTAGTATGTTGTTCCTGATGAAGAGGGCTACGTTTTGACCGGAGCTGATCATCCAGATTCCTCTCTATTTCTCTGGGCTTTGCACACTTGCTTAGTGAGATTTTCTCCATTTTATAGTGTGTATTTGGTTTATGATGTTGTTGTGATTGATATCCAAGAATTAGATGAATTCTTGATGTTGTGGTAGCCTCAAGAGTGTGTTCTTGAGAGGTTTATTGTGTATCCCATTATTTTATAGTGGAAGGCTTTTCTTTGGACTAGGTCCCGGGGTTTTTCCCTTCACAGGGTTTTCCTCGTTAACAAAATTCCGGTGTTCAATTTATTTTCTTGCTAGTGTGTGTGAGTTGGTTGGAGCTAGTCATTATTCCCGTCATTTTAATTCTACTCATTGAGGGATTGATATTATTATTTCCGCTGCTTGTGTATTGTATTGGTTCAATCCCCAACAAAGAGGTATCAGAGCTTTGGTTGAGTTTCTGTGGTTGTGAGAATTAAAATGGAGGATTCGGCTAGTGGTATGGTTAAACTCACATCTTCCAATTATTCCATTTGGAAGACTAGAATGGAGGATATGTTGTATTGCAAAGACTTGTTTGAACCCATTGAGTGGAATGGCATGAAACCCAGTTCTAAGACTCGATGAGGATTGGAAGAAGTTAAATAGAAAGGCCGTTGGACATATTAGGCAAGGTTGATCGAGTGTCTTCCATCATATAGCCAAGGAAGTAGATGCACATCTTTCGAGAAATTAGAAGGTCTCTATGAAAGGAAGACCCATTAACAAGGCCTTTGTCATCGGAAGACTTGTAAACTTAAAGTACAAAGTGGATGGTAATAGTGTTGCAAAGCACTTGAGCAGCTTTCAAGAGTTATTGAATGAGTTGTCTACTATGAAGCTTACACTAGATGATGAGGTGAAGGCTTTACTTCTGCTGAGTTCTTTACGACATGTTGGGAAACTTTAGTTGTCTCTCGAGTAATTCGGCTCCAAATGGTGTGATCACTTTGTCAACATGGTAAAAGACAAGATGTTTAATGAAGAAGCCAGAAGAAAGAAGGTGCTTCTTCTAATTCGCACTTATTACAGAAAGAAGGGGGAGAAACCAAAGTAGAAAACATCATGGTGATGACAAGCATGACAAGTCTAGAGGAAGATCAAAGTCAAGAAAAGGGATAACATGTTATCATTGTGGCAAGCCAGGGCATCTTAAAAAGGAGTGCAGAAAATTGAAAAGGGAACGATTAAAATTGAAAGGTGAAGAACATAAAGAACAAAAGGAGGACTGCGGTTGCATATGAGCGGATGTGCTTATCGCTTATGATGAAGCATTTGCCAGTCTTTCATGCCAGGATACTACATGGATAGTCGATACAGCAGCGTCTGTTCATATTACTCCACGTAGGGATTTCTTTTCATCCTACACCAGTGGTGATTTTGGTTGGATCAGGATGGGAAATGAAGTCAAGCTAAAGCTAAAAGCTCATGGCATGGGGGATGTACAATTGGAAACTAGCAAAGTGGTAACATGTTAGTTCTAAAGGGTGTTAAACATGTTCTCCGATATGCGTTGCAGCTTGATTTCGTTGAAAGCTCGATGAAGAAGGCTATCACAATCACCTTGGAGATGGCAATGGAAATTGAAAAAGGGTTCTCTTGTTTTAGCCGAGAGGGAAGAAGACTAATGGTCTCTACGAGCACGGAAAAACTTATTCATGGAGAGGTGAATGTTGTCGACAATGAAGCCTCTATCGAGCTATGGCACAAGCGGCTTGGTCATATGAGTGAAAAGGGACTTCAAGTTCTTGCGAGAAGAAAATCCTACACAATGTGAAAGGTACATCACTTATCCTTGTACTCATTGTTTAGTTGGAAAAGCAAAGTAGAGTTGCATTTCATAAATTCCCCTATTTCTAGGAAGAAAAATATTCTTGATCTATTTCATACCGATGTCTCATAAGGCAAAGTAAATCTCTAGGTGGTGCATTATATTATGTTACATTTATTGATGATCACTCTAGAAAGGTGTTTGCATATACTTTGAAATCTAAAGATCAGGTACTTGAAGCATTTAAAGACCTTCATTTGAAAGTTGAAAGAGAAACCTGAAGGCGACTCAAATGTGTCAAGCGATAATGGTGGTGAATACGAGAGGGCCATTTGAAGAGTCTTGCAAAGATATGGGCATCAAAGGCTTGAGAAAATTGTTCAAGACCCACAAAATGGGGTAGCGAGAGAGAATGAACAGGACTATTTGTGAGAAAATTAGATGTATGCTCTCTCATGCAAAACTACCTAAGCATTTTTGTGCCGAGGCAATGAGGATGCAGATTGACTTTGATTAATCTTTCTCCATCGGGTTCCTTTTAAATGGTGATGTTCCACAAAGTTTTTGACAAGAGAAAGATATATCTCTTGATCACTTAAGAGTCTTTGTATTCGGGTATCTGCTCATATTCCTAAAGATGAAAGATCGAAACTTGATAGCAAAGCAAAACAGTGTATCTTCTTGGGTTATGCACATGAAGAATTTGGGTACAGATCTGGGATCCAGGTGAATAAGAAGATTATCGAAGCAGAGATGTTGTCTTCTTTGAAAATGAAACCATTGAAGATTTGGATCGGACTAAGAAGCGAATACGATCAATGAAGAACAAATGAGTTTAGTTCCACATGTACAGATCCCGTGGTACATGATGATCACAGAGAAAATTTGCAAGAAGAACATGACACTATAAGAGAGCAGACATGATGAAGCCCCCGCACAGATAATGCGTAACTAGATCCGAATCAAGAGAATGTTCCTCTTGAGGTACAGAATGAAGAAGAGTTGAGAAGATCTGCTAGAGAGCGTCGGCCTTCCAAGAGGTATTCTAGTAATGAGTATGTGTTACTTTTTCGATGAGGGGAGAACCGAAAGTTATCAGAGGTTCTACTACATGACTGCAAGATGGAGTGGTTAAAAGCTATGCAAGAAGAGATGAAATCCTTACATAAGAACCACACTTATGATCTGATGGATCTCCAAGGGCAAGAGAAACCTATGAAGAACAAATGGGTGTTAGTTAAAAAGTCAACCAAATAGCTCACATCCAAGGTACAAGGCAAGATTGGTTGTAAAAGGTTTGGTCAAAAGAAAGGTATTGATTTTGAAGAAATTTTCTCACCCGTGGTCAAGATGTCTTCAATCCGGAGTTGTGTTGGGCTTGACCACTATGAATTTGGAGATTGAACAACTTGATGTGAAGACCGCTTTCCTTCATGGTGATCTTGAAGAAGAAATATACATGGAACAACCAGAAGGATTTGCAGCTAAAGGCAAAGAAAATCTGCGGTATGTAGGTTGAAGAAAAGCTTGTATGGTCTTAGCACCAAGACAATGGTACAAGAAATTTGATTTCTTCATGGTTGAGCATGGGTACACGGAACAACTTCGATCATTGTGTGTTCATAAAGAAATTCTCCTCGATGGGGAATTTATTATTCTCGTTGCTCTATGTAGACGACATGTTGATTGTTGGTCGTGATATTGAGAAAATCAAGAAGGTCAAAAGGAGTTGAGCAAGTTCTTTCGAGATGAAGGATTTAGGACCTGCAAATCAAATTCTTGGTATGAAAATCTCTCGTGAAAGAATGGAAAATTGCGGCTATCACGGAAGATTATATCGAGAAGGTATTGCACGGGTTTAACATGGATAAGCGCAATACTCAAGCTCTCCACTTGCAAGTCATTTGAAACTAAGTTCAAAGCAAAATCCTTCAAGTGAGAAAGAACAGAAGAAATGAAGGATGTGCCTTATGCATCGACCGTTAGCTTGATGTATGCTATGGTATGCACAAGGCCGGATATTGCTCATTCCTGTTGGAGTTGTTGGCAGATTTCTTTCTAATCCTGGAAAAGAACACGGGCAGCAGATGAAATGGATACTCGGGTATCTCGGAGGGACTTCTAAGATATGTTTATCTTTTGGCATTAGCAAACCAGCTTGTTGGGTTCACGATGCAGAATATGGTGGTGATGTTGACTCTAGAAAGTCTACTTCGGGTATTTGATCACTTTTTCGTGGGGAGGCGATTTCATGGCAATCAAGATTACGTAAATGTGTTGCTCTATCTACACATGAGAGGTGAGTACATAGCAAATCTTGAAGCTAGCAAGGAGTTGCTATGGATGAAGAAGTTTTACAAGAACTTGGCTTAGAAAGCTAGATAAGTATATACTCTAACGCGACAAATCGAGTGCCATTCATCTCGGTAAAAATCCAACATTTCATGCAAGATCCAAACATATTGAAGTAAGGTATCATTGGATTCGAGATGTTTTGGAGATGAAGAAATTACTGACTTGATAAAATTCATACCGATGAGAATGGTTCAGATATGATGACAAAGCCAACGCCATGGAGAAACTACAAGTATGTAGGAGGAAAGCGGGTTTGGTGGAGTCCTCACGTAGTCGGGAGGGGAGATTTGTCAGTATTCCCTCCTAGTGAGGAGCCCATTTAATAGGTGTTGGGCTTCTTCTTCCTAAGGCCCAATACCAAGTTAAACTATAACAATTAGGAGGGAACCATTTGAACCATAACATACATACAGTAACCTAGGAGAGAGCATACGTGAGAGAGACGATTTCGGCTTCATTCTTGCCAAGATTGAAGCTTCATTTGTCAGTCCGATTAAAGCCATATTTTAGTATGTTGTTCCCGATGAAGAGGGCTACGTTTTGACCTGAGCTGATCATCCGATTCTCTCTATTTCTTCCTGGGCTTTGCACACTTGCTTAGTGAGATTTTCTCCATTTTATAGTGTGTATTTGGTTTATGATGTTGTTGTGATTGATATCCAAGAATTAGATGAATTCTTGATGTTGTGGTAGCCTCAAGAGTGTGTTCTTGAGAGGTTTATTGTGTATCCCATTATTTTATAGTGGAAGGCTTTTACTGGACTAGGTCCCGGGGTTTTTCCCTTCACAGGGTTTTCCTCGTTAACAAAATTCCGGTGTTCAATTTATTTTCTTGCTAGTGTGTGTGAGTTGGTTGGAGCTAGTCATTATTCCCGTCATTTTAATTCTACACATTGAGGGATTGATATTATTATTTCCGCTGCTTGTGTATTGTATTGGTTCAATCCCCAACAGGAACAAACAATCATCCGCATCCAAAACAGCAACTTTGCTTTCTCTATCCGATACACAGTTAGCTACGTTTATCTCCCATTATTTCAAAATTATTTTTTCTACATACTCATTTTCAACCACTCATTCACACAATAAAATATTCTACGCGTAAATTCAAAAAAATTTCCCATTTTTTAATCTCCAAAAATTACTATTCAAAATATAGTTTTATTAAATAAAAGGCCGCTAAACAAGGGTTGAGCTTGCATTACAATACGGAATTTATAGTCCGGCTGCTATTGGTCGAACATGTTATCACTTGGTAGTTTGTATTCAATTAGAGGTATAATTATTGTATATATTTCTGACACGAAATTTGACTTTTTAATAGTCGTGTGGGCAGTCTCCAATATTCATTTAGGGGTAATTGACGCAAAACGTTCATATCTTTGAAGGTTTTTGTGGAAAACGTCCATACCTTTCCTTTTTTGACGCAGAACGTCCCTACCTTTCACATTCTTTGTGCTGAAGGTCCTTTTCACCAATTTTTAACATAAAATGACCAATATGCTCTCATATATAAATAAAACAAAAAAGAAAAGAAAAGAAAAATAAAAAATAAATTGCAATCTACTCCTAAACTTTTTTAAAAAATGCAAATCAGTCCAAAAAAGTGGCGATTTTTTGCCTTTTTTTCAGCCCAGGTACGTCCAAATTTCGGCAGCCTCCAGCCACCCAAGCTGTCGGACGTTGAAGCCATGTTACCCTCTATACATCCCCACCAACAATCGACCCTAAGTCCAGCAGGTTTGGCCGGATTTTCAACTGAAAACCAGCCATTCACGCACCAAAAAACTACCAGCACAACCCATTCCGGCGACAACCAAGCCATGCCCAACATGTTGGTCGACTTTACTCATAGGGATGCACCTATTCATGATCTTCAAACATCAAAAAATGCAACAAATCAACACCTACAATCTGCCTTTTCGAACCCAGCAAAAATACAGATTTCAAGTCCTTTTTCCGACGCCGTTGGTAGGTCCCACGATCGTGGACTACCCATTTTGTACCCTCTCACTCTGGCGCATCCAATGCAAGAATGGGCAACCACCAATTTGGTCTTTATTCGGCGAATCAAACTGAGGCAATCCGCGCTCAGTGTGTCTCCGACGACCCTCAATCAATTGATAAATCTCCATTCAATTGACTAATTCTACCAATAAATCTTCAATTCATACTGGAACGACCATGGGTAATGATTTAATTGCACCAAATCACCATTTGAATGAGCCAATTTCCAATCATAAGCCAAGAACGGTCCGTGCAAGCGAACAACCTGATTTTAATTCAATTGATAGCTCCATTATGTTTCAACATACAAATCAACTTGGGGGAAATAAAATTCAGGTTCAAAAAACACTTGGTAATCACTCAATTGCAAGGTGCTTCGACGCCTACTTCATTGCAGAAATTCCAAGCTTCTAACCCAAATCTGGCATTTGGGTTCTTCATTCCTGGGTTCCCGATTGCAAATACATATGGATTTTCTGTTGATAATTGTATTCCAGAATCTATATGAGCAAGGCGAACAAGAAGAAGAAAAAACACAATAAATATTGAAAAAACCACCCCCATTTTGATCATCTGTCAAGAACTCAAGTTCTCAACAAGAGCAAAAAATACTGGTACTGATATTCAAAGTTATACACATCTGGCGATTGGAGAATTAAAGATTCTTTCTTCAGAGCTGATAATTTGAGATAGATTTTTTGGAACTCCTAGGTAGGACTTACTGTAGTGTTTCTTGTTTAGTCACCCTTTTTGTTATTTTTAATATTTTCATAAGTTTTAGTCTGATTTGCATTTTTAAAAAAGTTTAGGAGCAGATTGCAATTTATTCTTTATTTTTCTTTTCTTTTCTTTTTTGTTTTATTTATATAGGAGGGTATATTGACCATTTTATGTTAAAAATTGGTGTAAAGGACCTTTAACGCAAAGAATGTGAAAGGTATGGACGTTTTGCGCCAAAAAAACGAAAGGTATGGACATTTTTCACAAAAACCTTCAAAGGTAGGGACGTTTTGCGCCAATTACCCTTCATTTAGACATGAGCATTGAAAAACTCAAAAGCTACGGAACCATATGCTACAAAATAAAATTTGGAGACCTACTTGCTCCATTCTGTATAGATTAGAGACCCAAGCCATAATTTCCCCTTACATTATTAATGTTAATTTGCATCTAAGGGTGTGTCTAACTCAGCTTTCTTTGGCTCTTTTGATTGATTTTTTTACCGTTTATTTCTAATCGTGGGACCCGCATGTGAGATGAGAAGTCAAATGTTGTGGGCTGAGTAGATGATTAACGGGTGAAAAAATGATTAAAATTTGCCAAAAAGCTCAGCCAGACACATTCTAAGTAATCCATCTTTCAATAAGGCCCCTATTTGGTAGGGATTAAAATCAGATATTTAACTTTTGATAAAAGTTGGTGAATGTGTAGTTAAAAAGTTGTAGGACCCATAAAATGTTGTTAAAATTAATTGTTGACTTTAACTTAAGTTAAAATCTATATTTTAAGTTCTGTTTGAACCACATTATTTCTTTCATTCTCATTCTTCTACTCATTTTTAACTACACATTTTTCAATAAAATAATATTTTTCATCACATCAATAACTTTTTCTTCTTTTTCAACCACATATTTTCCATCACATCAACAATAAAAATGCATCTTTTTCCAAAAATGTGCACCAAACGGGGGCTTAATTTCTGTCAACAGGAGCAAAGTTGATTAAAAATTGCAAATTTAATCCTATACGAATAATTCTATTTAGTATTAGTGGAACTTTTTTTTGTTGACGTAGGAACTCGTAACTGCTACCCGCCAACGGAGCCTGTACCTCCTTGAAGGGGCAGAGGCCCGACCATTGTGAGTGTGCACTAGGTAAAACTCGCTTCATGAGCAGTAGCCTGCAAATCACATAAGAGAGGTAAACCGCACTGGGCTTGCTCGACCGAGGAAGTGTTGGCAAGGGATTCGAATTCGTGACATTTGGTTTTCGCATTCACCTGCTCCACCAACTTTGTCACCCCCGAAGGGGTTAGTATTAGTGGTACTTACTAGTAGTTTAGGTGGCAGTAATGATGCATTTAAACTTGTCAAGTGAAGTTGAGATAAATTTCAATTCATTGAACAAGTCTACGTAAGCCCATTTAAATTGGTGTTGGGTAGCAGAAATGCTAGATATGTTAATAACATCATCAACACGGCAAAATCATTTGCCCTCTTGTTAAAATTTCAAAGCACACATACAAATTATCTAAGACACCATAAATCAAATGCTTTTTGTCACGGCGACTCGATGCACAAACACCCTCACGAATCAAGCTAAGGAATTCATAAAAAATAATCGGAATAGTTTTCGCTTGCGAAACGGATGAGCAACCTACACATACAATAAGTCAGAGTATAGAAACATATTAAAGACCCACGCCATACAAAGAATTTCCCACAACCAATCTACATTGTGCTAGCAATGCTACACAGTGCGCTTCCAAACATCGCAGTGAATCCACACTATCAGGCCAACCTACACAATTAAGAAAGAGAACAACAACAAACGAAATACAACTTACCACCGTTAAACATAACCAATATAATTGTTACGAAACGTGGAAGTGATACCGGATAAATCTAATACCAATTTGTCAAAAATGATACAAGATTATATGCACAATATGAAGTAAAGATCACAAGCTCACAAGAAGAATATAATTTGCAGAGTAAAGAAGATTTACTAAAATATGGAGAAAGAATTACAATGATTTGTGTTTACAATTTTTCAAACCAATAATGGGGATAAACAAACCTCTATTAAGGTTAAATCAATCTATAATGAGGTCAACAACTCATAATGGGGTGAAATCAACCCAATTAAATTGTAGATAATAGTCAAATATATATAGGGAACAATCCAAGCCGAAGTAGAATTGTAGATAAATAGAATATCCAAAAGTTTCATTATCTTGATCTCTTCAAGTTCAACACAAATTTCAACTCCTAATAGGGCTTTCAAATAGATCTTCAATTAGAATTTGTCAAATCGATTTCGAATAAGATTCCAAAAGCATTCCAAATAGAATTTCTCTTAACGTGCACTTTAATTAGAATTCCCAATTATTTTCAACAAAGAGTTCGGGTGTAACTCGAATTCTAACAAACTCCACCTTGACACAAATTTCACTGCAATAAAAAAATTTCAAGGATTCTCCACTTGGAAACAAATTCCACTACAAGGAATAAATTTAAACAAAAACGCAAACGAAATTCTCTATCACAATGCCCAACTAAAAATATTCTCCAACTCTACCACCCCAACTAGGGGCAAAAGGGATCTAATGATCACCAAACACGGCTGAAACAAGCACTATAACAGAATCACAATTGAATGCATCAAAAGAAGGATCTTGGCTAAAATCAACACCCTTAACCGTATTCAAACCAACAACTAAGTCAACAGAATTGTACTAATGTGCAATATTATAGCAAAAAATAGGTCTATTACTAGCAACTAAATACAATGACACCACCGATGATGGTGGCAATACCCATAACTTCTAAATTAAACAGAAATGTATTCTTCAAAGAAGACTCCAAACTAGACTCCAACGTATAGAATCTAACTCCAAATCCACCCGAGTTCTTAAAATAAGTTGATTTCTTAAAGATCCTGTATAACAATGCAATACATAAAACAAAAAAAAAAAAAGGCTATTTTACGAATCTTCAGGATTCTACTTTCACCAATATACTTGTACCCTTTTCAAACAAGAGTACCCAAATAGATAAGATTTTCCTTTAAATTTGGAACGTGTCTCACTACATCAAGTGTTCTAACTGTACCACAAAATAACTGTATTTCGACCCAAACAATACTAGCTATCTAACAAGGTGTATTATTTTCCATCACCATAACACCTTTTGAAATTGTTTCATATGTTGAAAACGAATCTTAATTAGGATACATAAGTGCAAGCTATATCAAGAATACAATTATCGCCAGGTTAGGAGTAGTAGTCGGAAATAAATAAAGAGATTCTCCATTATTGTGAAAAGTTTCAACAATGGCCTCACCTGAAGTATCTTCTTACTTTCCCTTCTAAAAAAACAGTAGCCAAAATTTCTCTATTTTGCAATTTATAGGAATCCTTAATTAAGTGCCCTGAATTCTTGCAATACATTTTGAAATTAGACCTTAATTTGCCCCTGGCACAACCACCATCAAGAACAAGCCCATCTCTGAGTCTTGGTTTCAATGAGATGCTTCATCTTCTTCTTTATATAAAAATCATCATAGAGTTCTTCAATG
Source organism: Fraxinus americana (assembly GCA_035079005.1). Lineage (NCBI taxonomy): Eukaryota > Viridiplantae > Streptophyta > Magnoliopsida > Lamiales > Oleaceae > Fraxinus > Fraxinus americana. The sequence goes on along the minus strand of CM068706.1, from coordinate 32,572,173 downwards.
GTGGGATCAAGATTATACAAAATCGTATCTCTAAAAGACATATATGAAGTGGGCAATAAACACAATAAAATCAGTCCCAAATCTTTTTCTTCATATTTGACCTCCAAGGTCTCCAATTCAGCGACGATTTCATTAAAAGTAGCTAGGTAATCCTCGAAAGATGTACTTTCTAATATACAATGAGAATATAGATGTTGTTTCAGATGCAATTTGCTAGTAAGACTCTTCTTCATACATAATTGCTCCAATTTTAACCATAATGCAGTTTCTGACTTCTCTTTAGATGCAATTTGATAGTAAGACTCTTCGTCATACATAATTGCTCCAATTTTAACCATAATGCAGTAGCTGACTTCTCATTTAAAATGACCCGAAGAATATTATTTGAAAGATGAAGACATATTTGAGACAGAGCCTTTCGATCCCTCCGTTGTTTCTTCTCCAAAATCCAAGTTGTGGGTATCTTGTCAAATCCCAACAACACGTCATCTAAATTCATTTGAGCGAGTACTGCTTGCATCCTTACCTACCACAAAGAGAATCTCGTATGGCGATCCAATAGCGAAATATCATACTTCATTGTTGCCATCACGAAAAATCTTGATCTTCCTAAGAATTTTAGAACTAAAAGCTTTGATACCAGTTTGTCGTGAAATGCTGAAGTGATACTAGATAACTCTGATGCCAATTTGTGGAAAACGATAAGAGATTATAGGTACAATATGAAGTAAAGATCACAAACTCGTAAGAAAAATATAATTTGTAGAATAAATGAAATTTCACTAAATATGGAGAAAAAATTATAATGATTTGTGTTTACAATTTATCTAACAAATAATGGAGATAAACAAACCTCCAATAAGGTTAAACCTAGAGGTGTCAATCCGGTGGTCCGGGCCGGGTCGGCCCGCCAACATGTGAGCCCGGTAACGGCCCGCGTGAAAAAAAGCCCGCCCGCTGCGGGTTAGGGATTACGGGTCGGCCCACAATTTTGGACTACAACCCGAGCCCGCCCGGCCCATTCGGGTCGAGCCCATGCGGGTCACGCGGTCGCGTGGTCATGATTCGTTCAGTTTGGCCCGTATGATTGTATAAATAAAATTATAAAAATATAGAATTTTTCCGGTTTGACCCATATGGAGAGCAACTATCATTGAAAATAGAATTTTGAGAAGAAGAATCGCGAGAATCCATAATATAGTAGGATTAAAAAATTTAGTAGTGACTAGTGAGAACCGAGAAGAAAGAAATATAATCAAGATGATGATGATATTTGCAATTGAATAATTGTAATTGTAGTAAGGTAGTAACAAGTATGAACTATGAAATATAAATGTATGGATAATAACTAATGAGAGGGTATTGTAAAAATAAATGTAAGAATAAATTGAAATTTATCGATGAAGGGGATGATATTACCGTTAGAAAATTTATATTACCATTAGTTAAAATTTAAAAAAAAAAAAATTGACCATGAAGCAGGCTACGCCTTTTTTTGAATTTTTATTTTTTCAAATTTTTTTGTCTAGCTCTCTCCCCCCCTTTTTTTAAATTTTTGTTTTATTTTTTTTTTTTCAATTTTTTTTACGGGTCGCCGGTTAACCGCGGCCCGTGGGGGTGCAACCTGTGAAGCCCGCGGGTTACACCTCCTTGACCCGTGAACCGCCCGCACGGGTCACGGGTCGGCCCGCGGTCCCGGTTTTCACGGGCCGATTTTCACGGGTCATGGCCGGCCCGTCCGTCTTGACACCTCTAGTTAAACCAACCTATAATGAGGTAAACAACTCATAATGGGTAAAACCAACCCAACTAAATTGTAAAGAAAAGTCAAATATATAGAGAGAACAATATAAGCCCCAAAAGTAGAATTGTAGATGAAATAAAATGTCCAAAAGTTTCTTTATCATAATCTTTTCAAGTCCAACACAAATTTCAACTCCCAATATGGCTTCTAAATAGAACGTCAATTATAATTTGACAAATAGACTTAGAATAAAATTCCAAAATAATTTCTCCTTGTTGACCTATGGTCGATCTTATGTTTTGATTATAACAAACAAAATATTTTTATCTTTAACATTTGTATTCGTGTCTTCATTGTTACATGTTGCGAACTTGATCAAATTGGAGACAATACAATTACTACCAAAGGATGTGAAGGTGACGATCAAGAAAGGTCAAGATGGAAATCGAGCATTCTCAATCAAGTACTCGAGCTAAAAATAGTCGGAGACAAATCGAGTACTTGCACCAAATTCAAAATCGAGCAACAAATCATGCACTCACGTCAAATCAATCAAATATATTAGAACTATATGTTTGATCTTACTTGTAAAGGTAAAATACTTTAATCATTAACAATGACTCATTGAAAGCTCAAGTTGACGAATTTTTATGCGCGATAAAAACTTACTTCGTAAAACGTTTGCACAAAAATTATTTTTCAAATATAAGAATTTCAACTTAATTTTCAATCCTACTAGCATCACTTACCTTGAAAAATATAGTAAAAATGTCATGCAAAAGCTTACCTTGCGTCAGAAAATCAAACGGACAAACCAGGAGATTTTTTGTCCATCCGGACGTCTGGTTCACCTCCAACTGTCGAATTTTCAACCGTTCTGACGGCTATTCAGTCATCTGACAGTATTTCGAAAGTCCAGATGATCGTCTGGTTATGTAGAGAATTTTACGTTTTCAAATGTTATAAACACCAACTCACTTGTCATTCATTATAACAACTTAAGAGCATTCAAGTGAGATTCTTTTGAGCAAAATTGTATTGATTTCTCATATCATTTATTATTATCAAATCATTTTAGTTTTAAAAAACTTTTGTTCAAATTAACTTATGAAAATCATTCTACACATCAAAATTTTTTATACCTAACACTTCAGTTTCATTCATTGTTATTTATTAAAGTGTTAGCCTATTTTTCTCTTGGTACTTAATTGTGATCATATCATTTATTAAGAGAGAAGTTTCAATTTGTAAAATCAATTTTCTTTAAACTTGTGGGTCGTGTTGAATCCCGTAAAGCTCAACGTTGTTTAAGGATCGGCGCTCCATGTTTGTAAGTCATCGAAAGTTTTGTAAAGAGTTGGATTGCACCACAAGTCAATCAACATAGTGAAATTGACCTTACTCGTGTCGGAGAGCTTACTAACGGATGACGTAGATCATTGTGATGGATCGAACCTTCATAATTATATCGTTTGCATTCTCTATCCTTATTTATTTATTGCTTTCATATTCGTGCTTATTATTTAAATTAATCTATCTAGTTATTATGTACTTAATTTTACATTAATTTTTGGAAAAAGTTTTAAAGACTAATTCACCCCCCCACTTGGTTAGCTATTCTTGGGCTACTAATTGGTAGAAGAGCAAGGTGCTCATTTTAAATTTAATCTTTTACAATCTCGAACAATGGCTAACAACAACAATATTCAAAATCTCGAGGGGCGTTCCACAAATCGATCTTCCTTCTTTGATGACAAATATTATAATTATTGAAAAGCTAGAATTATGATTTACATTCAATCAATATATTATAATATTTGGAAAGTCATTGAATATGGTCTTTATGTGCCTACCGAGATTATTAAAATCGATGAAAAACCCTATCAACTATTCCTAAACTTAGAGACGAATATGATGAAGATGATAAAAGAAAATTATCCTTGAATGCTAGAGTCAAAAACCTACTTTATTGTGCCTTAAATAGAAATGAGTTTAATCGCATTAGCACACGTGACTCCGCATAAGATATATGGTATGCTTTAGAAGTCATTCATGTTGTCACTAGTAAAGTAAAAGAAACCAAAATTAATCTCTTGGTCGAAGAAAAAATTTCTTCATGAAACGAGATGAACCTATTGTTGACATGATTATTCGCTTCACCGATATTGTTAATGGCCTCAAGGACTTTGATCGTAAATTTACTAACGATTAGTTTGCAAGTAAAATGCTTAGACTGCGTCAGAAGATTGGAGCTCGTTGAGGATGTTGATAGAGAACACCAAAGATATAAACTCTTATCCTTTAGATTAACTAAATGGAACTTTGATGATATACGAGCTCAACAACGCCGAAATCAAGGAGAAGACGAGGAAAAGGAAGGAAGAATCAAAAGAGCCTCCTAGGCGTCAAATTGCTCTCAAATTGACAATTGAAGAAGAAGCTACAAGTGAATATATGAGTGTTGAACAGTTTGATGATCTCGTGCTTCTTGTCAAAAAATGGAGAGGCTTTCGAAATAATCAAAAGTTTCAAAAGAAAGAAAAAAATAGCGAAGAAAAAAAAATTTGTTATAATTGTGGCTAATCGTGGCAATGGGCCGAGCCGAGCCGGCTCGGCCCATTGACGAACGAGCTCGGCTCGTGTTCGCACGAGCCGAGCTCGTGGCTCGTCGGCAACGAGCCGAGCGCGAGCTCGGCTCGTTGCCGTTTGGGCGAGCTCGGCTCGCGCCCGAGCTCGCCCAAGGCGGGCGGCTCGGCGAGCCGAGCTTAAGGCTCGCCTTTTTTTTTTTTTTTTTTTTTTTATAAATAAATAACGCTACTACTACAAGTCTATTTTTTCTATTTTTTTTAAATATATATTTTCCAAAACATTTATCGGGGCTCGTCAAAACATTTATAATTTTTAAAATAGTAAATATACATTTATTTAAAAAAAAAAAAAAAAAAGATAAACCCTCCTCCTTTATCCGGGCTTGGGACCCTACTTCAATTTCGTGTGGCGGAGTTAAAATTATGTACACGAAAAAGTTTTTACGTGTACAATTTTTTTAAAAAAATTATAAATGTATGAAAATAAAATTTTGTAATGAATGTATTGAAATTAAATATCACTTACTTGATTACATGCAATTTCGGCATATTTATGTTGAATTCGATAATTAGCGTCTTCCCAATCCTTCACGCACATTAACGCTTCCAAAATATCTTCTTTTGTTTGACTTAATTTGGAGAGAACCTCTTACTGCACTAAGCAGACTCCGAAGCTACAGTGCTAACCGGAGGTGTTAGTAGATCTTTTGCAATTGCAGAAATAATTGGCCATCGACGTTCATTATTTCGCCAGAATTGGATTTTATCTTCTGAACTTTTCTTAACTGATTTGTTACTAGGCATAGTATAACGAAAGTAATCAATTAATTCAGATGGCAACGCATTTTGACTACTACTCGAAGTTTGAGTACATGCAGTGGAAGACATACTACTACTACTAGAGGAACCATATGCATATGCAGTTGAATCATATCTAATTGAGTCTATGTTTTCTAATAAATTAATTACTTCAGCGTCGTCATCGTTTATATTAGTGGGAGTAGGAGTAGGTACACGAGTAACTTGTGTACCTATTCTTGAAGCATATAATTCATACATCTCAGTTAACGTTTGTTCCAAATTCCTATAAGTAATAGGCATATTAAAAGTTAAAGCATTTGAAATTTGGTCAATTATAAATTTAGTACCCGATAAATTATATCGGGGGTCCATGACGCATGCTAAAGGAAATAACATAGGTAATTCTTCCCAATATTTTCTAAATTTTAATTCCATAGCATATATAACCGGATGCAAAGCGGGGGTCATTTTGATATCTATTAAAAGCCCTAACGAGTTATATAAAGACGTTCAAGAACCATGCAACTAGTTGGATAATAAACACGAGACAAATATATTCGTAGACGTATAAAAACTTTCCAAAAATTTCTTAATTTTAAATACCGTATTCCAATCGGATTCATTTAAGATATCATCGTCATTCGTCTCTAATATGCCTATTGTTATAAAATTCAGGTGATAAACGGTTCAAAACCTTCACATGATTTTAATAATAAGTAAGTTGAATTCCACCTATGACCTCGTCGGTAATAAAAGTTTTTGTATTAGAGTTCCCGACTTGTTCACAAAATTCTTCAAATGCTTGTTTTCTACTAGGTGTAATCGTGATATACGTAAGTGCATTCCTAATTCGACTAATTTCGTCCTTCACATGTTTTAAACCGTCTTGTACAATTAAATTAAAAATATGGCACACACATCGAATATGGAATAAATAACCACCAAAATCGGGTTGAAGTACTCTATGCAATTTATCGATAACTACTTTATTCTAGAAGCATTGTCAAAAGTAAAAGAACGAATTTTACTCTCGCATTTATATTCTTTAATTATTAACATAATTGCATTATATATAGTGTTAGCATTATGAGGATACTCAATTATTTTAAAAGCAATAATTTTTATGCATAACCCAAAGTGGGTCTATATAGTGTGCGATTGCACTATATAACCTCTCTTATTAATCCCTTCCCATAAATCGAAGTTAAAGATATGACACCCCGTATTTTTCTAAATCCCAATCAATAATCGCTTTGCATTAAGAAAATATTCAATTGTATTAGAACAGAAGGGTATTTGACTTACCCCAACGTACCTTGGTTGAAGATATTGTTTGGCGTAGTTTACGAAATGTTCATTGTCCACTATTGCTAGTGGCGACTCCATGACAACGAACTTCACCATTCCCTTTCGTGCTTCCTCCTCAGAATACATCCGCGTAGAAAGTGGCGAAGTAGTAGCACGAGTCTCTACTAGTACCAAGCGTAGTTGTGTTTGTCCACGTTCAAGAAGCCCATGTTTGGCCGCACATGCTTTGTAATGACGGTTGAGGTGAGTGGTTCCAATTTTTTTGCCATACCGGTCGTTGTTGACGGTATTTACATCTTGCTTTATTTTTGGAACTCCATCGATCACACGACCGGTGTTAACCAATTTGAAATGGTCCCAACATTTTGCACCTTCTTCCCCTTTCTCTTCCCTCTTGCATGGGAATATTTAGTGATGGTTCTTCATCTTGTTCCAAATCAATAGGAACCTTTGGAATCAACATCAACGTCATCCAAATCAATCGGATCGGCATCGCCTTCACGAACGTCGAAATCGTCAATGTCTTCTGGAATTGGTAGTTGGTTGAGACCGGCAAATTCATTCCCAAATTGATTTTGGGCAGGTGTTTCACCTTCCATACCGAACAAGTTTTCAACAAATGCTCGTGGATCCATTTGTGAATTGTTGAAATAGAATGTAGAAATGTAGAAATGTAGAAATGTGAATTTGTAAAATGAAGATAATATTAATGTAAAAAAATGTAGAAGAGAATTATAGAATTGTTGATAATGATTTGTAAATTGTAAATTGTAGAGTAGAGAGTATAGAATGAAAGTTTGGTGGGAAAAAAATGTTGTAATGGGTTGGGTATTTATAGGAGAAGAATTGGAGAAAAGTAGAAAAAAAAAAAAAAAAATTTTTCAAAAATAGTGACCAAACGGTCACTGAACCAGTGACCGTTCTGGTCACTTTTTAATTTTTTTTTTTTTTTTTTTTTATACTTGGGTGGGCTCGTCTTAGACGAGCCCAGGCAGGCTCGTCTCACGAGCGGCTCGGCGAGCCGCTCGCCGAGCCGCTCGTGAACAGTGACGAGCCGAGCGGGCTCGGCTCGTCTAGCCCATGAGCCCGCTCGGCTCGTGCTCGGGCTCGTTTTTTTACGAGCCCGAGCGGCTCGTGGGCGTGAACAGTACGAGCCGAGCGGGCGAGCCGACGAGCCGCTCGGCTCATTTGCCACCACTAATTGTGGCAAACCCGGTCACAAGAGAACCGAGTGTCCAAACCAAAAGAGAAATTTCAAGAAAAAAAGACTTAAACAATATGAGATGAAAGCGACGACGATGATCGCGATAAAAATTAAAGTCAAGAAGAGATCGCCAACATGTGCTTCATGACAATTGATGATGAGGTAAATTCTATTGAAAAATTTTCATATGATGATTTATCTTCTTCTTATGATGAAATTTTAGAAAAAAAATTGAAAAACTCACTCTTAGTCTTTCTATTCTTAAAAAGAAAAATAAATTATTAAAAAGTGAAATGGAAAAAATTTTAGAAACTAAAAAGGAAAATATTGATTATGATTCATTGTATAAAGAAAATTGTTATTTGAAAGAAAACGTTGAAAACTTGACAAAATTGTTTTTAAATTCACTCAAGGGAAGAAGAATTTTGATTTAATGCTCAGTGATCAAAAATGTGTTTTTGATAAATGAGGTTTTGGATATAAACCATTTTTGAAACAAAAATCTCTCAAAAATTTATTTTTCAAAGACTCAAATACAATTCCCTCAAAAACTACTTTTAACTTTTGCAACAAAGATGGACATATTGCCTATAATTGTCTAACAAAAAAGAAGCTACATCTTGAAAGAAAAAAACAAGCGGACTCGAGGATCCACTAAAACTAACTACCAATGCCCAAGCTTGTGTGGGTACCAAAAATCAAAAGTTGAATTATTATTGTAGGTACCGAAGAAGACTACGTGTGTCACGCGTTTTCCACAACGTGAATTATACCGCAAGTGTACGGTGTCAAGTTTTGTAATATAGTAAAAGAGTAGAGTGTCGAACCCACAAGGATTGTAATTTAATTCACTAAGTACTATAATTGTGTAACTTCTATTTTATCTAGATGATGCATGATTAATTGATTGATTTTAAATTAAACTAATGAGATTGGTTGAGACAAATTTGAGGAATACAAATAATCATGTTGAGAAAGACTGGGGAATAATTTCACCCCACTCTCAATTATGATTCAATGATTTCCAAATTATTCTAATTAATTTTCTCATATTTAAAGGTAAGAATCCTAATATAATTATATCCCCTCTCTTGAGTGCCGTCTATAATTTAATCCTAAACTTCAATCATAATATCTCTATTCCGAATTAAAACCTAGAATTTACAAAAGTACCGATTCTTTTATGGAGTAAGCCTCATAGATTTATTACCTTCTCTCAAAGTGTAAAAACCTACGTCGTGTCAATCCTATGATCGTGCCTAAATTCTCCTTCTCGAGTGCCGGAATTGACTAGTATATATTCATTCAATTATTGATCAAGTAATTAAAAGTATTATAATCATGACACAATTAAATATAAGCGGAAAAATCAAATAGAAATAATCAAAAAAAAATCATCAATCTATAATTTCAAGTTTGGCTACATCAAACTCTAAATAAATTATTTAGTTCATGAATGAATTCATAAGATCTAAACAATTTATAATGAAAAACATGAAGGAGAAAAGTAAGAAAAACTATTTTGAAGCTTTAATTCAATTTTCATGTCAATGTTCTTCACGTGTCTTCCTCAATTTCTTCAACACTTTGATGTAGTCCCTCTTGATTGCTCCAAAATTACCAAACAAAAATAAAAGAAAAAGGAAAGGAAAAGAAATAAAAGAAAAGCAAAGCAAAAGAAAAGAAGAAAATGGCCGAAACACGTCCCAGCACAAAGCCAAAATCCAAAACTCTGGAAGAAAAGTCAAAAGGCTGACTTTAAAACAAAACCTAGAGGAAATTGCATCTTTGGTCCCCAACTTTCGGCAAGTGAGCAAAATGGTCCGTAAACCCATTTTTTTTAACAAAAGTGCCGCTACAGCGCCGGAACAGTGGTGTTGCAGCGTCACTGTCTCTGTCACCAGCAGGGAAAATGGAATTTTCTGCCAATTTGCAGCCAAATCCTCCAATATTTGCGCGTCTGGTCCCTCAACTGTGATGTTGTACAATTTGGTCCTCGAATTTTTTTTATCTCAATATCGCCCTCCATAAATTGCTCTCCAAATCCTCCAATTTTCGACCTTGTTCATTTTGGTCCCCAACTTCACATTTTTGTATGCTTTTAGTCCATTTGGGCATTTTTGCCTACAAAAGCCAACATTACTCAATTGTGAATAGAAATTCGCTCAAATTAATAAATAATTAGCTTGTTTATGTATTAAATAAGTGTGCAAAAACACATTTATCAACGAGCAAATGATTCTTGAATAGCGGGTGTTCAAAGCACATGACCAGAGATAGAATTTTATTATCGAACTTCAAAAAGAATGATGAAGGTCACGTCACATTTGGAGACAATGCAAAAGAAAAAATTATCAAAATTGGAAACATTGGTAAACATCTCTCCCCTTCCGTTGATAATGTACTATTGATAGATAACCTCAAACATAATTTACTTAGTATTAGTTAATTATGTGATAAAGGCTATCATATTAAATTCGATTCTTCTAAATGTCTCATTAAAAATGTTACATCTAAAGATTTATTGTTTATAGGAAGTCGAAGCAAAGATGTTTATATTATAAATATCTATTTTGAAAATGAAGAAAAATGTTTAGTAAGTTTGAAAGAGGACGCTTGGCTATGGCATAGAACATTACGTCATGTTGGCATGGATCTTCTTTAAAAAATCTCCAAAAATGATTTTGTCAAAAGTTTACCAAATTTGAAGTTTGAAAAAGACAAAATTTGCTATGCATGTCAATTTGGTAAACAAGTAAAAAGTTCATTCAAACTCAAATTACGCTTATCTACTACAAAACCACGTCAATTACTCCACATTGTTCTTTTTGGACCATCGAGAACCGCTAGTTTAGGTGGAAAACACTATGCTTCGTAATTGTTGATGATTTCTCTAAATTCACTTGGGTTCTTTTCTTAAGTCTTAAAGATGAAGCTCTAAAAACCTTTAAATTTTTTTGCAAAAATGTTCAAAATGAAAAAGGATACTCCATTACAACCATTAAAAATGATTTGTTGGAGATTTAGATAATCTTGCATTTGATGAGTTTTGTAATAAAAATGGATATGAACAAAATTTCTCGACTCATAGAACTCCTCAACAAAATGGTGTAGTAGAAAGGAATAATTCCACATTACAAGAAATGGTTAGGACCATGCTAAATGAAAATAGCATGCCAAAATATTTTTGGGTCGAAGCCATTAACACCGTTTGCTATATTGTTAATAGAGTTTTAATTAGTCGAAAGAAAATCAAAACTTTATATGAACTTTGGAAAAATAGAATTTCCAATATCAGTTATTTTAAAGTCTTTGGGTGCAAATGCTTTATCTTGAATACAAAAGAAACTTGGAAAAATTTGATTCAAAATCTGATATTGAAATTTTTCTAAGATATTCATTGACTAGTAACGCTTATAGAGTTTTCAACAAAAGAACTCTAGTCGTTGAAGAATCTATGCATGTCACTTTCACTGAAATTAACTCTCTTGATTGTGAAAAAGGTATTGATATTGATGTAGGGTTGTAAACTCCATTCGAACAAATGACTATTCATGATCAACAAAAGGAAGATCCACAAGATGAACATAAAAAAGGAGAAAATATTCGACAAAGCGAGGAAAAGCCAACCGAAGTCCAAAATGATTTATCTCTATCAAAAGAATGGATTTTTGTTCCTTCTCATCCTAAAGAACTAATCATTGGTGATCTATCAAAAGGTATTACTATTAGAGCTTCTACTAAAAATCATTTAAGTAGTTGTGCATTCATATCACAAATTGAACTAAAGAACTTCAAAGAGGTCAAGTTTGATGAATTTTGAATTCTAGCTATGCAAAAAGAACTCAATCAATTTGAACGAAACCATGTTTGGGATTTTGTTGCTAGACTAAATGATCAAACTGTCATTGGTATTAAATGGGTCTTTAGAAATAAACGTGATGAAAACGGAATAATTGTGCGTAACAAGGCTAGATTAGTGGCCCAAGATTACAATCAAGAAGAAGGCATCGATTTTGAAAAAACATTTGTGCCGATGGCTAGATTAGAATCAATTCGTATGCTTCTTGCATTTGCATGTCATAAAAAATTCATTCTTTATCAAATGGACGTCAAAAGTGTTTTTCTTAATAGTTTTATTTAAGAATAAATGTTTGTTAAACAATCATCCGGACTATGTTTACAAATTTCGAAAAGCTTTCTAAGGTATAAAACAAGCTCTTAGGGCTTGGTACGAACGATTGAGCAAATTTCTAATTTTTAATGTTTTTTCAATTGGAAAAGTGAATACTACTCTTTTTGTTAAAACTCAAAAGAATGATATGATCATTGTTCAAATTTATGTTAATAATATTTTATTTGGTGCTACTAATATTTATCTTTATGAAGAGTTTTCTAAGTGCATGAGTATGGAATTTGAAATAAGCATAATGAGAGAACTTCAATTCTTTCTCGATCTCCAAATTAAGCAAACTTGTGATGAAATTTTCATCAATCAAAGTAAGTACATATTGGACATGCTCAAGAGATTTGACATGGATGACTTGAAGCCAATGACCACCCCTATGAGCACATCCATAAAATTGGACAAGGATAATCATGGTACATCCGTTGATATAACAAAATATCGAAGTATGATCGGATCCCTTCTTTACTTAATTGCAAGTAGACCCAATATTATCTTTAGTGTGTGTCTATGTGCCAGATTTCAATTGAATCCTAAAGAATCTTATCTTAAGGCCACGAAACGAATCTTTAGATATCTTAGTAGCACTAGAACTTTAGGGTTTTGGTATTCCAAGGGCACTCACATTGATCTATTTAGCTATTTTGATGTCGATTGGGTCGGGTACACAATCGATCGTAAAAGTACTTGTATCATGGTTTAACAAGAAATAAAATTTCGTTGCATTATCAACCGTCGAAACCGAATATATCTCGGCCACTAGTTGTTGTGCACAAGTTCTATGGATGAAACAAACTTTTAGTGATTATCACATATCCTTTGATCATATACCCATTATGTGTGATAACACTAGTGTCATAAACTTGTCTAAAAATCCTATTTTACAGACGAAGCATATTGAAATTAGACATCATTTCCTAAGAGACTATGCTCAAAAGGGTAATATTGTGTTAGAATTTGTAAACACAGAAAATCGATTAGCCGATATCTTCACAAAACCTCCAACTCTTGACAGATTCTCACATAGTAGAAGATGTTTAGGCATTATTGATGAGTTTGAAGTTCATTATTAAGTTCATAACTACATGAAATTACATGTTTTCATCTCATTATTTCATGTGTATCATATTTACATGATTTAATATGTTTAATTATTTTTAAAAAAGGATTCGGATGAGAAACTGGACGCATGGACGGACCTAGGGGGGTCCTTGGGGGTAAGTCCCCCCCCCCCCAACTTTTGATTTTTTTTAATTATAAAATCGTGTTTGGTATTGATTGAAATCTAAATCAAAATTAACAATAAATTTTAATAATATATTTCATGAAATCCATAACCGTTTAACTTTTATCAAAATTTACTAAAAAATTGATTTTAATCTCCACCAAACAGGGGCGAAATCATAATAAATTTGAATTTCGATAACATACTAATTTTAAAAATTCTCCATCGATCGTACACTAATCGAATCTACTAATTGCTTATGTCTTCTCAAAGCTTATTTCGAGAACTACATTATGGGTATATCGAATAGTTCAAACAGCTATCATAAATAGTTAAAAATACGTTAAACGTGAGTCTTAAAAAAAGACGTCTAACTCGCATTTTTTTAAAAAAATCAATTATTTCATTAATATTTATTATTTTTATGATACAAATTTCTCAATGTAATTTTTATCATTTTATTAGGAAATTCTATATGGAATATGACATCAAAAGTTTTCGAAATTTTATATTCGAAAAAGTCATATCCCATGTAAATTTTCGCATGTAAAATTACATGGGGTATATTTTTTTGGACGTAAATTTTCAATTGTAAAATTTCTCTCAACTTCTTTGCAAGTTCGATTGTGCCCCCAACTTTTAAGGTCTGCGTCCGCCCTTGGTTGGACGTCCAAATTGAACTCGACAATCTGGACAAGTGTCCGGTTTAACAGAAAATGTTATGTCAAATTGGATGTCCGGTTCAGCAAAGAAATCAGCATTATAAATTCGCGAACAAGCCTTCTTCTCTCCCATTCTCTTCCACTTTTCTCTCCTTTTCTCCCTAATTTTCTACTCCATCACTCAATCTTCCATCTCAAATCATCAATTACCCATCAAAATAAAAAACACATTACTTCTACATCTCAATTCCTCAAGAAATTCTCAATTTCATCCACTACATTCCAATTTCTCCACAATTTCGAAACCGTAGTCTCTCTACACTTTCATTTTCAATTTTCAATTATGTCGGACTCAAAACGGTCGGGAAAGAGGCTTAAGAGTACGGTGAGGCAATCTCCTCCACCATCCTCCGACGAAGAGTTCGATTTGGAACTTGAGGTGTCGGTCAACCCACTTGAAAAGTCCCTCATTTTTCCTACACAAGTAAAAGAGGGAATTTGCTTACACTGTTCATAAGCCATATATGAGTCTTATGGTACTGTTCATAAGCCATATGGCCAATAAAATCGAGCCATTTTTCTTCAACCAGCTAGCTGAGCCGTGTAAGCCGGGCCATGTGTGATCAATTATCAATACATGACTCTACTGCAAGAGTGCAAGTCACGCAACCATCTCTTCTTTCTGACATTCTCTCTCTTCCTATTGCCTTCATTTCACACGCAACAACGACTGCTTTTCCCACACAACCCACTTCTTCTTTCTCTTCTCTCTTTTCTATTTTTTTCCTCTCGCCATTCTCTGGTTTTTTGCAATAAATCATGGGTATAGTGGTGATTATTAGTTTATTATTATTTGGTCATTTTTCTTCATTGCTATTGGCGTCTTGGCCAGTGCCTGGGCACTAGAACTTGTCCCTGTGCGTTGCCGTTTTCTCCCCTGCTCGCTGTCTTCCTTGCCAGAGACGGACCCAGCACCCGCCCAGGGGGGGGGCCGCCCGTGCTGGGATCCGCCGGACCGACCGCCGCCGGAAGCTACTGTGCCTGGTTCGTCTTCTTCACTGTTTTTTTTTTTTATTCTTCCTGTTTTGAAAGTGGGCTGCCGTTCCCTTTTTTACCCTCTAAAAACCTGAGTCCCAATTAGTTTTTGTTATATATTCGTTAAATCAAATTAGATTAGCCTTGAACTTGCGCATGAGGAACAATAATCGGATCTGGTAGGGATATATTTTTAGCTTAAAAATTGCAGGCTCATTTTTAACTGTTTGTGTTTTCTTGTATCTGTGGCCAGGTATTTAATTATTCATTTTTTTCCATGTATTGCTGGCTGCCTTGCTTCTAAGTTGGAGCACGTTACTTGGTTTATTTCATATTGGTTGAATGCGAATTTATGATATGTTGCAAACCGAAATTATTGAAAACAAGTTAGTTGTTGATGAAATCAAGTCTAATTAAAAACTTCTTATTTTTTTCTTTGATTTATGGGCTGAATTATGAATGAAATAGGTTGCCTATAATGTGCTAAGATATGAGAATGCATAGTAGGTGTTTGAGAAAATGCTCTGAAGACTCTTTTTCCATATTCAGTATTTCCAGTCACAACATTCCTCATGATTTACAATATATATAGACAAAATGCAATACAAACAACTTTCCACATAGTGCCGATCAGGTGACAGTTGTCTCTCTAGAATATTTCTTTGAACCATCACATGTAACATAATCTTGGTGCACATCCTTGCTGCTGCATTTTTCTGATTTAATTGCCTTATCTGTATTCTCCGTAACATAATGGAACAAATTACATCAACTAATATTGAAACCTCCGTTTTAGTACACTAGATGCAAGTTTGTCTCTAAAATCTAGGATGCAGAGAGGTACTAAATGAATAGATCATAATAAGATTTCGATTTTTCTCCTTCACTGCAAAGATTCATAAGGAATTAAAACAAGAATATTTTGCTATCCAAACCAATTGAGCATTCTGAATTTTAGGCAAGTTACTATAGTAACAACTAAAGTAATTGTCTAAAATGAATGTCAGCCCCTTTGTGTAAATTCTGGGTTCTTGATTCAGTGACGTCCATGCTCGTGTGCAAATACAAAAAAATGTATATGCTGCAGTGTGCTGTCTTTAACAACCATCTTTTTCCCCGATTAAACTCACAACATATATCTGTTTATTTGATCTTAGTTTTGGGAACTATATTTTGAGTTTGAGACATCTGTTGTTTTACTAATAATCTGTTTGAGTCCATTGCAAAGTTGATGATTTTAGTGTCAAGCAATTTTTTCTCCATTTCAAACTATATAGCGTGAAAAGGTTACTCATCACACGAAATTTAAATGGTTGGCAGCCAGATTGGAGCACTATTCCGAAGAAAAAGCAGTCGAAAATGTAATATTTATACATGGTTTCTTGTCCTCTTCCTCTTTCTAGATAGAGACACTGTTGCATTATCCGTAAACACCTCGCTTAAGTGTATCGCTGGTCAATCAAGCTGCGCGTATTTTTTCTAAATTTTCACTCATTATATTGGAATTTGTAGTATTAAGGTTCTTAAAGCACTTTTTTGTTGTTTCTTGAAGGTGCTTAAGACCCCTAATTTTCGAAATTGCAAGGCAGCTGATGAAACTCGTCAAGGTAAGATTTCTAAAATTTTCAGTTATACGTTCTTGAGCTGATGAACAATCTCCATGATATTTGTGTCTAGCATCTCATACTGATTTGTTGTTTTCTATATTTATTTTTCTTTACTGGGAGAATTGCCTGGCTTCCTATGGGTTGGGGTGATTAGGGGGAAAGGGAGGTCAACATGAGATTTGATCTAAACTTAGAAGTAATTGTCCCCCTAATTATTTACCTTACCTATATGATCATGATCATTGTATTCTGTCACTAACATGTAAGTAAAAAAGTAATTTTTTACTTTTTATGAGCTTAGCCACACGTGCTCTTATGTTTGTCCTTTTTTCTTCACATTGAACTGTTGCGAAATTTCTCATGATGGAGCAATGTCCTCTTAACCATTTACCTTCCATGTACAAAGTAGAAGAAAATACTTGTATGCAAATTAAATAGGGAAAAATCTATGTGGGCCATTTCACTCCATACCTGAAAGGATTCTAAAATCTAATTTTTAGGCATGAAGGATATGATGGATCTGTACAAAGAAATGATGTCGGAATCCATCAAACTGGAGAAGTTTACTAATGCGCCGGGCAACATTGAAGACGAACAGATCTCAAAGAGCATAAAAAACGTGCAAAATTATCACCTAACTTGCAGGTAAACCCTTTGTCGATGTCTTGAAAGAGGGTGGTGCTCTTTCTGGAATTAAGGTTGACAAAGGTACCGTTGAGCTTGCTGGTACTAATATTTTGCTTAATTTACGTTTGAACTACTTTGGCTGATAAGTAATTGGTTGGATTGTAATGTTTTGTTCTCAGTCTAAATGAGCATCTTTATGTGTATTTGATGCTGCACATATAGCTTTGTTTGAACCCATATCTAGGTATAGATTTGTAATATAAAATGATGGATTTAAATTATTTGATTAATAAATTGTTTTGTCTTGTAATAACAGTGTTACCAACAATGACTATGCAAGAGCATCAAGGAAATGATAAATTGTGTGTGTGGCATGTTGCGGATTATGCAGATGGAGAGTTGAAGGAGGAGATTTATGCTATTCGGTTTGCCTCCGTGGAAAGTGAGTTACTACGTTTTATATACAGTGTGCTATATCTTTGAAACTGTTCTATTAAATTTATTTCACGATTAGTGTGTTTTGATGCTAAGAAAAAAACAGAGCCAAACAGATATAAATCTTTGGTGTTTACATCTATATGTTTTTAGTTGAGAGACCACTTCACAGGTAAGTACAGTTTCTGTTGTAAATTTAAATTGATAGCTCTATTGATGGATAGCTGGACGGTTTGTCGAATAGTTAAAGTTTCATGAAAGAGATAGGAGTTGGTGATTTTGTTGTGTTGACTTTTATTACAAGCAGGTTCAAGTATTGATTTTAGTTGGTTTTCGAACTTGTTCTTTTTGAGGAATGTTAGCTTTCCCTGAGATTTTTTTACCATTTGAGTGCTATGGGGTTTGCGCCTAAGGAGTGATCAGTGCTATGGACCTTGAAGTATTTGTCCTTTACGACTGATATTCAATCTTGGATTTTACTGCATTTGTGTCTGTTCTGTGAATTTTATACTGGCTGAATCTTTAATGGAATTTGTATTTTTTTTGAATATTTTTCATTTTATGTACTGCTACTTCAATATTTGTGTTCTGAGTGTATCATGTTCTCTTTGTTTCTTTAATTTTTATATCTTTGGTGCCTTGGCTTGAATCTTGAAGGATTTTTCTTGGGTTCAATTTTTGGTTCACTTGATTTATTTATGTAAAATATCTGTGTATTTTCACTGCATCTTTATCAGAACCACAGATTTCTCTCTATTGTCTCTCATTTCCGTTTCCGTTCTTTTTTTTTTTTTTTTTTGTAGGTTATGTTGGTGTTTTTGTTTTACCCATCCCCAAATTTCAATTGCAAGGAAAACGCATACCCGCAGCGAGCAATTGTGCAAATTGAATCTCAATCCCTCCATTTTCCCTTGAAGTCTTGCACGTCGTACCCGGCGGTCCCATCGTCCCAGCCCCGGGCCCTGTTGTTGTCCGCCGACTACGTCTTAATTTGAAATCAAGTGCAGCTTGTAAGTTTATTTATAAATGCACACATTTGAATTGAAGTTGTGATCGTGTTCGTAGGGAATCACTTCGAAAGTGATCGTTTTTCTACTTGTTGAGCTTTGGCCGACATGAAGCGTGTTTAATTGCCAGTTTGTTTAGTGGTAGGTTTTTGATTTTTATTTTTTGGCCGACATGGATGGTGAAATCTATCTCCTGGCACTTTATTAATTGATGTTTGTTTCACTAAGCTTCTAATACGCTATTAAATAGCCAACTACGCTGGTAGCACGTGCATTGCACGTGCGTCGAACTAGTAATAGGTAAAAATGTTGATTTTTCAATTTTACTATTGAAGCACTCGCATTTCATATAGAATAACTTTTTGAAAACAGGGTTGGATTCTATTGCAACTTTAGAAGAGCATGTATACCTACGACTCATGAAATAATTGTACAAAAACATGTCTCTTACTACCCATTCCGGTGACATTTCATGTTTGATTAAAAATAAATGCATTGTCATAAACAAAGCTCTCATTCGTGACATTTTAAACTTGAGGTGTGTGAAACACAAATTTTTCTTCACAAGGTACATCCCACGTTAGACAACTATGACCCTATCGAGGCTTGTCGTCGTGTCACCGGGAAATTGTTTGAAAATATCACGGAAGTTAGTGCAAATCAATTGACTGTTCCATGCAAGTTTTTACAAACACATCATTGAAAATGTTATCCTACCACGAAAGGGTCATCAGGATGAAGTGAGTTCGTTTGATCTCTTTCTTCTCGACTCTTTTCTTGTTGGTAGGAAATTTGATTTTCCCACCATTGCATTAGGACTCATGAAACTTGTCCATTCCTCCAACACATTAAAGCTTTACCATAAGACATGCTTCTCACAAAACTTTTTAAACACTTTAATGTTTCGTTGGATGATGAGACATTTGTTCAACTTCGACCCACCAACACTATAAACATTCAAATCCTTAAATGCATAAAAATTACTAAAAAACATGGTCAGTCGGTGGTACATACCAAGGGGTTTTCGACCCCACCTCGGGTCCTTCAACTTTACCATTTGATGGAGATGACAATGGTAACGACGATGACATACCAGAAGCTCCTATTCCTCTTCACGACATTTTGGGCTCCAGTATCCTTCGATCTTCGGGCAGTGGCTTCACGTTTACCGATGATCAATACAACATGTTGAACGGGCGCATTAACTCCCTTACATCCTCGATTGATGGCCTCGACGGAATGATCCATCAGATGCAAGCTCAAAGGCATCCATACTATCTCAACAGGAAGCCATTCATGCACAACAGGCGACGATGCAGGCTCAGCAAAATGCCTTCTACGCCCATTTCTATACCTACTTTTCTCCTCCACCTCCTGCGGAGCCGTAGTCGTTATTTTTCTTCATGATGGATTTACCTTATTTGCTTTACGATGGATATTTCTCTTTGCTTCATGGTTAATGTTTCTCTATAATTGGGTTTGCTTCATGATGAATATTTCACTATAATTTCAATTTTATGAATCATTCTTTTTGCCTATAGTTGTTTTAATTCCCTACATCGTATTCTTTTTGCTTATGCTAAAAGGGAAAAACATATGTTATGCATGTTTGACTTGTATAAGAAAAGGGGAACAATATAATATGAATGCTTGATCTATAAAAGATAGGAGGAATGATATAGCAATGCACGAATCATATGAGATAAAGTAGCTTTCTTATTGCAAATCATCGTTTGTTTGTCAAAATCAAAAATGAGAAAATTGTTGACCTATGGTCGATCTTATATTTTAATTATAACAAACAAAGTATTTTTATCTCTAACACTTGTATTCGAGTCTTCATTGTTACGTATTACGAACTTGATCACATTGGAGACAAAACAATTGCTACCAATGGACGTGAAGGTGACGATGAAGAAAGGTCAAGATGGAAATCGAGTATTAACAATCGAGCTTGAAAATTGAGCATTATCAATCGAGTACTCACTCTAAAACAATCGGAGACAAATTGCGTACTCGCGCCAAAAACAGTTGGAGACAAATCGAGCACTTTAGCCAAATTCAAAATCGAGCAACAAATTGTGCACTCATGCCAAATCAATCAATGATATTAGAACTATATGTTTGAACTTACTTGTAAAGGTAAAATATTTTAATCCTTAGCAATGATTCATTGAAAGCTCAAGTGATGAATTTTTATGCACGATAAAAACTTACTTCGTAAAATGTTTGCACAAAAATTATTTTTCAAAGGTAAGAATTTCAACTTAATTTTAAATTCTACTAGCATCACTTACCTTGAAAAATCTAGTAAAAACGTTATGCAAAAGCCTACCTTGCGTCAGAAAATCAAATGGACAAACTAGACGGTTTTCTTTATCTAGACGTCCGGATGGTCCGGTTCACCTCCAACGGTTCTGACGAAGTAACTGCTGTTCAGTCGTCTGGTATTGTTCCGAATGTTCGGATGATCATTCGGTTCGACGAGAAATTTCACGTTTTCAACTGCTATAAATACCAACTCACTCGCCATTCATTATAACAACTTAAGAGTATTCAAGTGAGATTCCTTTTATCAAAATTATATTGATTTCTCATATCATTTATTATTATCAAATCATTTTAGTTTTGAAAAACTTTTGATCAAATTAAGTTTTGAATATCATTCTACACATCAAAGTTTTCCATACCTAACACTTGAACTTCATTCATTGCTATTTATTAAAGTGTTAGCCTATTTCCCTTTTGGTACTTAATTGTGATCACATCATTTATTAAGAGAGAAATTTCAATTCGTAAAATCAATTTTCTTTAAACTTGTGGGTCGTGTTGAGGTCCCATAAAGCTCAACGTTGTATAAGGATCAGTGCTCCTTATTTGTAAGTCACCGAAAGCTTTGTAAATGGTTGAATTGCACCACAAGTCAATCAACATAGTGAAATTAGCTTTACTTGTGTCGTAGAGTTTGGTAACGAAGGACGTAGATTATTGCGTTGGATTGAATATCCATAATTTTATTGTTTGCATTATATATCCCTCTTTACTTATTACTTTCATATTCGTGCTTATTATTTGAATTAGTCTATCTAGTTATTACATGCTTGATTTTAGATTAACTTTTCAAAAAAGTTCTAAAAATAATTCACTCATATCTTGGTTAGCTATTCTTGAGCTATCACTCTTAACGTGCACTTTAATTAGAATTCTCAATTATTTTCAACAAAAAATTTGTGTCACACTGGAATTCTAACATTAATGAAAAATTCCAACCTAGTGCACGAATCAAATAACCAGTACTATCATGCCTACCTTCAGCATAGACGTCCATGATCATATACAAATGAATATTTGTATTGACCAACGCCGAGTAACTTGCAAAGAAACTAACAACATTGGAATGTCATAAATATACATAACAGAAAAATATAAAACTCTAGCTTCTGAATATAATGCATCACTAGTATTTACAAGCAGATACTTCATACGCATGCGCATATAGAAAACAAACTAAAAGAAATTATTCTCCAAACAATTAAAGGACGAAAAATATGTACCTTCACCTAAATGTTCACTTTCATCAAAAGGTAGACCCTCCATCATAATGCAATTTGTAGTCATTAAGCTTCCAACATCTTCACCAATTCCTTCCTACATTATCCTATTTGACATTTGGGTAACCTACTGGCTTCTGCTTACCATGTATCTCCCTAGATCGTTTGTTTCTCTTTCGAGTTTGAACTAATTCTTATGATAATACACTTATTTTAATACTTCGCTCTCCATCTAAAAGCATGTACCTTTCACCATTCTCCTAGGCAAAATTTGTGCAATGCGTGCACACGAGTCCATCAATCAAACGTATGAGACAACAAAAAGCACGAGCTCGACGAATGTATTCCCAATAAGATGCAAGTGAGGGCACAATGAGAGCAAAGTAAATGCACAACGTGCATACAACAAAGTGCACAAATGCATAAAAAATTTGATGTCGTTTCAAATGTCGAAGGTCAATTGGGAAGTCCTATGCCAAACACGCAATTTAACCAAAACACATCTCCATGCATGCCAAATAAAAGAGAAAAGAAAATATTTAGGATGAAAAAGGAACAGTAAGATTTCTCAAATGTACCAAACACGCAAAAATTCAATCTACACACACATTAAGCTCTTGTTTGGGCTCAATTTAATGAGATTTTGGGAAAATGAAATAATAATTTTTTTAAAGAACGTGTGGTTAAAAAAGAAGAAAAAGTTCTTGATTTACATGTAATATTATTTTATTAAAAAATGTATAATTGAAAAGAAAAAAGAGAAAAATGTATTAAAATGAAAATCGAGTCCAAATGGAGCTAAAACTAACGTCGAATTGCCAAAAACCAATCAGAAGGTCTCATGTCGGTGATGCAATTCAAATGTACAAATTACGATCAAACAAATTAGCAAATAGCACCATCAAAAACCACACACGCAAATGACAAGACGTTGTTTCAACCACTAAGGGCCAATTGCAAGGCGTAAAGTACGACTACTCATATTGCACATCTATAGCCCTTGTTGGATACATATTATTTTCAAAATATATTTTTCTTTCTTTTATTTTCAAACATACGTTCTTTAATAAAATAATAATAAATGCAAATTCAAAATTATTCTTCATTTTTAACTACATATTCTCCATCAATTTAGCCCTTGTTTGGACTCTACATTTTAATGAGGAAAATAGTAATTTTTTGGAAAATGTGTAATTAAAAAATAAAAAAAAAGTTTTTAAGTTTATGTGCAATATTTTTTTATTGAAAAATGTTTGATTGATAAGAAAAGAGAGAAAAATGAATTTAATCTATAACCCTCGTTTGGACTCCATTAATTTAGTGGATGCCAAATAGAGACTTACTATTTTAAAATAGATCGTTCAATAGAAATGGATCTCAAACAATCTATTGCGCCCATTCTTCATCGGGACAACACCGCTTTGTAAGGGATGAAAAAAATTAAGCCCCAGTTTGGCACCCATTCTCATTTTTTTCGTTTCAACCACACATTCTCCCAATAAAATAACAAAAATGATATTGTATACACTTAGTACACACCCCTCTTACATGTGTGTGTCCACAATGAGATCCACATTGTGGGACCCCACACATATGTGAGAGGGTTGTGTACTCAGGTGTGTAAATGTAACAAAGTTCATAAAATAATATTTCACATAAATCTAAAATTTTTCGTAACTTTTCCACCCCACGTTCTCTCGTCAATCACAATTTCAAAAATTCTATTATCCACATAATGGACCTAGAAAAAAATGGATAAAACTACCCAGGAAACGACCTCTAAATCCAATAATTAATTCGAGGACGCGCCGCCGTAGATGCGCGAATGATAGCTTGCGGATCTCTCTTCAGGTACTTCTACAATTTCACGTCCTTCAATTATTAAATAATTTATGTAATCATTATTCTACATTCAAAAGATTTCATTTGTAGAGTCAACTTCCTAGCTCGAAGAGCCACAAACACTTCCGTGGTATCAAAGCCCTTGCACTCCTTTCAGGTTGGGCCAAACGAATAAATTGTAGGGTTTTTTTTTTTAATTTTTTCCCTGAATTCAGATTAATTATCTCGCAAAGGTGGGTTTATGGTATAATTTGAAATTCTTAATTTGTTTGCAGAAATACTGTTGTTATCATGGTTTAGAGTATGTACTAAAAATGGATGTTAAAAAGGGTTTGCAAGTTATGGACCGGAGAAAACGAAAAGTAACACAAACATGGAGAGCAATGTCTACTCAATCAAGTTCTTCTGCGGGTAATTTTTTATTTCTCTGCAGCATTTTAATTTGCAACTAAACACACACATGCACTAGTGTTTATGAACCCTTTGGGTGAATGTGCAGGAATTTTTATGTTTGTCTAACCTTGGAAAGTTTACTTGCCAGTTTTACTTAATAGTAAATAAGTTTTAACATATTGGTCGAAGTTCGAAATCATTAAAAGCATTTTTGGGAAGTGTTTATAAATGGTTTGTTCTTTCACTATCAGTTGACAAGTTCAAAGTTATTCTATCTAATTCTTTTTATAGAAATGTCTGCGCGATCGAGTAAATAGCCATAAATAATCTCTTAGCCAACCCATCAAGTAAGGTCATCATTCCCTTTGGTTTGTACAACCAAAAAATTATTCCGAGGGTTTACAAGAAAGAGCAACTCTTCTCAAAATCTCACGCAAAAGGTGCTGAGTTGGAATCTCGAGCACAGGTTTAGGTTCGGCCTCAATAGGAAAAGAAAATGGAGTCTTTTAGATGCACAACAGAACCAATTGATTTGTGTATTGGATTACAAATCGAGAGAAATTGCGGATATCTTATCAAAAGATTATTTTCAAGTTTGAATTTGTTCATTTGGAATCTGAAATTTTACCATTTGACCATATCCGCAATTTTTGTTCTTAATACATGGATAATTGGGTAGTACTTGTGGATATGAATGAAAAGTGACTCGAATGTTGATGAACAGTTTATATACGTGAGCCAAATATAGGTTAAGTTCCTTAGTTTGACAGTATGGTATGAACTACTCTGGAGTAGGGTAACTTCTTTGTTTTTTTAAATTAAGAGTAAGTTTTTCAAATATGTTTGGAAGTAACTTATGCTTAATTTTAAGCTTAGCAAAACATGCTTACCAGTGCGAAGTATAGTTTTACTATTCATGAATTATTAGTTTTAACTGTATGGAAAGAGAAGAAACAACATGATAGGATCACATATGGATCCAAGAGCATGGGCAGGGGCAGGGGCAGGGGCAGGGGAAGGTGGTATTCAGGATGTGTATTTGTATGTGATGGTGCTGGTAGATGACAAAGAAGTAAGGATTGTTTAGTTTCATTTTCTGGTCGTACTCTCTTTCCTAAATTATGCCTCAGAAAATGGCTACGCGCTTGTTTACCCATTGTTGAAAATGTTTTTAGAATAAAACAAGTAATAGTGCCCCAAAAAGAAAACTTGGAGTATCTGTTGTTATTTGATGTTCACGATCAAATGTTCTCTAACAAAATCCCCAAAAAATTGGAAAATAGGACATTCATGATTCAACTGCAGTTAAATATTCTATGAATTCCAACATATGGATCTACATCATTTAATCATCTGAACACTTCGCAAAAAAATTAGCGGTTAGTATTTCTCACTCTGACAAACTCGCAAATTGGCCTAAGCTGAGAGATCAGCTGGAGGTAATTTCTCCTTGCCTCGTAATTTGTTATGTGTGATTTGGATTTTTAGTCTTCAGTTGTCTGATCGTACCAATCAGATAATGATCAAGGACCATTGCTTGTCAATGTACTATGTGATGCGGAGTTTCGGAATATTGTTGAAGCATGTGAAAGTTGATATAAAAGTTTCACCTGTTTCAGGAGGCGGTGAAAAGCAGGAAGTACAAATCCGAGTGGAAGAAGCCCATCGTTCTATTTCCTCGACTCTTTTAACAGCTAGGTGTGAAAATCCTGACCCTGAAGTTGTGAACAAACCAGTTGACCCAAATACATGTTCTAAAGCAGAAGGCAGTGACAAAGACACATATTTAGAAGGAGAATTAGCGCCTCATCAGAAGCATTCAATGTCAATGGAGGTGAGTTCCAATATTGTATCTAATTTACTTTCATTTTTCTTGTTTATCTGGTTTAATTAACTTTGACTGATAAAATTTGTTTTCCTAATTCCATCTCTTAGCTTTTGTACAAACTTTTGAGCTTAGAGTTTCTTTTTCTTCTCTATGAAGTCAAATAATTATAATCTTATACTCAACTCAACAAAGCCCTATTCAAACTCATCGTGGTGTCTTCTACAGTTATATGTATTTTCTTTTTCCACTGAGCTCTATGAAGTGCCGTCTGCAAATTTAAGTAATGAAGGTTAAATCATGTAACTAGCTCATGCCATGTGATTTTAGGTTGACCTTTCCCTTTAAATTTATTCTATATACTTGTCGTGTACTTGTCAAGTTGTTTTTGTGAATTGTGCATTGGAACCTACATTGAGTATACCCAAACCATTTCAATTGGTTCCTATAACAATTTATCTTCAGTTAGCACCACTTTAACCTGATCAGTAATTGATTGAGCCTGTTTTGGATTGAATTTTTGGATTTTGGGATTTGAATTGAAAGGGGTTGTGGTTGGTTTGGGGGTTTTTGTGTTTCTTGGTTTAAACAATTCGTCGAACTGGTAAATCTGGTTAAGTAGTTGGGGTCTAAAGGTTTCATCTTCGTTGGTATTTACTTTTCCATTAGAGCACTTATTTTAAAATTTCCTCATTAAAATTTTGATAAGGAGCTTGTTTGAGAGGAATTAAAATCCAATTAAAATTGAAATATAACCGTTATTGGGTCCCACTCGTCTAATAAAAGTCAACAATAACGGCTAGTTTTTCAATTTTAATCTCTACCAAACACACTCAAGATCTTTTTCCCGAAATGTTTAGACTAAAGTTTTGAATATTATGGTGTGAATGATAATGGCCCGTGGTTATGTATTGGTGGTTTGGATTTCTTGATTGAGACTATTTGTGGTGAAAATGGTGCATTTACTTCTCCACAATCCAAGGTTTTCATATCTACACTAGTGAAAACTGTTGATGAATTTAAGTAATTCGAGTTTTTTACTTTTTTGCATTGTTTACAAATTTAAGTAATTTTTTTATAATGCGTGACAATTAAACTTGATATATTCATAGCTTGGGATGCGGTTTACTTTTTTTGTCATTTTGAGTTCGTAATTCTCTTTTAAAATATAATTTTTCTTTTTTATTTTTATTTAAATAGAGTGAGTTCAGTATGTGGAATGCAATTTCTTGATACTATGTAGTTATGTATCGAATTAGACATTTAGTATATTTATGTCAGTTCGTTTTAAGAGTTGAAAAATTTAAGTATTGTTTTTAATGTTCTAATTTTCTCAACTTTTCATGGTTTTTTGTTTCCACTATTTTGCTTCTTGAAGATTTCTTAGTTGAATTTTTTTCTTACACAAATATTGTCGAGTAGTAGCGTGTTAAGTATATGTACTGAAAGGCCACATGAAAAATGTTTATTAAATGTATATAAAAAATGTTATGGGTAGAACTGAACCCGAACCGACGGTTCGGGTTTGGGTTTGGTTACAGTAATTACAAGTACCCGAATTGTTCCATTTACGAAATACCTCGGTTCGGGTTCGGGTTTGGGTTTGGTTACAGTAATTACAAGGACCCGAATTGTCCCATTTACGAAATACTCGAAGTATAATGGGTGGTTCCGGGTATTGAAATACCTGGACCGACCCACCCGACACCCAAGCTTAGGTGAATCAAGAACTGTCAATTGGTATTCTTTTGAATTACTTGCAAGGAGTGGGAGGTTTTTTAACTTCACTTTGAAGCAAAGTCCCGTGATTTCTGATATTTGTATTTTATTTGAATGGAAATAAAAAACCTTCCATTCCTCCAAAATTATTCTCTTATAAATTATACTGTTGTATGAGTAAGCATTAATTTTTAAATCTAGATATTTAAAAAGACATCTTTTAAATTAGAAATTTCCTTTTTTTTACTGAATAGTGATTTCCTATTTATTTTGGGGCACATGCCTTCCCCTGAACCGCAACTAATTTTATCTTATCTTGTGCACGTTTTGTAGGTAGGGGTGTCACTAATGCGTTTCATCAAAGGGAAAGAGTATGACCATGACATGTACTGTTGTGTAGATTGTGTAGATGGAAACTGTTAATTTATCCAATGTCTTACATATATTTTCAACAGGGGTGCCACTCAAAAAGAGATTGAAAAGGAGATGGGAGTCAACATTATATTTCCATCATCTAAAAAGGATGATTCTGTCAGTAAGTCTCGTGCTTTTGGTCAAAATATATTCAATTCTGCATTAAAAATGTCATTTTCAAGAAGAAGAAAAAATGAGTTGATAATGGTAATGCATTCTTCGTAATATTCTTTGGTTTATTTTGTTGTAAAAAATTCCTACATATTTTGTTATATTCTAAGATAAATTAGATCTACGATTGCTATAATTGATGCTGATATTGGACCTTGATGTTGTATGTCCTTTTCAATAATATTCGTCAAGCCTCATAACCCTGAATACCTCCTTTTAGCTCTTTCCTTTCTTCTTGCTTGTCGATGCAGAACCATCCATGCACCATAATACAATAGGAATCTATCCTTGAGCGTAGACAGCCTATTGCCATTATTCTTTCTAGCCTCGTTGACGTGAAAATTGATATTTACTAAATCCCCGAGTGCAACACAGATTTCTTGTTGAAAACTTTCTTATTAATTGAGTGTATTTATTGTTGAGCATCCAACACCTCTCTTTACTGATTTCCTCTTGTCCTCGGCTTTTCGTCATCTCTGTTTCTACTTTCCATGTTATCCTGTTATTATGTGTTCGTGTGTGGTTTGAATTCTAACTCACATCAAGCCTTTTGATTGGTTTACGGACTTAAGATACAATGTCAGTTGCTCCAATTAACATGTCTGAACACTATGCTTGTTCTTGCAGTCATTGAGGGCAACTCTGCTGAAAGTGTTAACAAAGCATCAGAGAAAATACAAATCATTATCGACAAGGTTGTAGTAGTTATTTGAGTTGTGTTAATTCCATTTAATTTTAAGTTTCCCGCCCGGTAGTGTTCTCATTTACCTTTTTTTTTTTTAAATTTAAGATGTTCCTCAAGAAACCAATGTTGATATCCATCTTGTGAAATTACATATAAGATAATTGAAGGTTGCGTTTCTTGTGTTTGCCTGTATGTGTTGTAGTTTTTTTCATGGTTTTACTCATGTTGTCCAAAGCCAATTGCAAAAAAGGATTGTCAAGCTGCATAAATATTTTTTCTCATACATTAATATAGTAACTTTTTTGGGAATACCTTATGTGATTGTTATCTTTATTTGATGGTATATTTTTCTACAGGTTGGCAATCCTTTTTTTGCTAAGTGAAAGTAGGAAAAAAATTTCTCATCCATTAATGTAGTATAGTGTTTTGGGAATACCTTCTTTGATTGTTGTTGGCCTGGATTTCTGCATTGATGACGAGGCCAAAGGATCCATGCTCCACTCATGTCTACGTAGTTCTTACCCTGTTAGGAACACATGGCCTTCTTCGATTGTAGGGGAGGCGGCTGCGCGTGCTCAACAATCAAGTCGTTAGCTTGTAAGGATATATTTAGGTATGAGACGTGCTATAGACGTGAGCCACGAAGGTGTTCAGACACGGGGGGTCGCGATAGAACTGATTTTAGAGAGTCAAACTAGAGAGCATTATTAGGGTTGAGATACCTTCAAATGACACTGAGTGTGAGCTTTTATAATAAGAGAGGAAAAATGATAATCATTGGATGAAGAGACATGTGGCCTCATGTTAACAGTTGAGGCGTTTTGTCACAGATGTCATTCCATCCGTCCGGTCAAGGACATTTAACATTTCTGACAATTAGCCACTATGACCTACGCCTAGCATGTAAGAGTAGACTGACGCATTGACTTGGTAGAGTGGTTGCTGTAGAGACGTCACATCAATAAATCATAGAAGATCTTGTACGAAAGTTCTTGTGGGGAATGTGTCTCATATGTCTAGAGGTTGTTTACCTCGAATTAGGATTGCATCACTTCACCTCATTCACGAGACTTCGATCTCTGCATGGGAGTTTGGCGGAATGCATCATTTCGACTACTGAAGGGTCTCGGATCAGCCATGTAGGAAGTGACATGGATTGCGGGTCTGGTCGTCTATTATGTGGATGCCGTGTGACCATCAGTCCTAGTGTCAGGGGTATTTAATATTTTTTACAAGTAGCCATCCTACAATCTAGGCCGACATGTAAGTCTATAGAGTAGATTAACAAATTGACTTGGTAGAGTAACTATTGTAGAGATGTTACATCAATCAATCATAGGTCTTGTACGAAAGATCTTATGGGGATTGTGCCTCATATGCCTAGAGGCTGCTCATCTCGGATTAGGACTGTAGTGCATCGCAATGCCTCACCTCGTCCATGAAAGTTCGACCTCTTCATGGGGGTTTGGCGAAATGCATCATTGGACTATTAAAGGGCCTCAGATTGGCCATGTAGGAAGTGATGTGGAGTGCGGGCTTGGGTTCATATTATGTGTGAAACAGAACCGTTCTCTCTATTTATGAATTTACAATCTATATGCCATAATTTATAGTACAATATATGTGTAGAGAATGGAAAGGTGATCTCCTAACTAGGAAAGAAAAAATCGGTCTAAACTAGGAATGTTTAAATAATAAAGTACAATGAATCAATTCTAAATCAATTACTACTAAATTATAGTAACCCCATTTTCGGATTTCTACACTCTCCATTAAGTTGAATCGTAGATATAGATCATTTTCAACTTGCTAATGAAATCATTGAAGTTTTGACGAGGTAGTCATTTGGTGAAAATGTTTGCAGTTTGCTCTTTTGTAAGGACACAAGTCATACAAATAACACCATCTTCTACCCTTTCTTTGATAAAGTATCTATCCACTTCTAAATGTTCGGTTCGATTGTGCTGGACTGTATTGAGCGAGATGTTGATGGCTGCCTTGTTATCACAATACAGTTTGACTGTTGTCCTTACAGTGATCTGCAATTCTTCTAATAGTTTCTTTAACCATAATCTTTCACATATACCTTGTGCAACCACTCTAAACTCAGCTTCGGCATTGCTTCTGGCCACTGCATTTTGTTTCTTACTTTTCCAGGTTACTAGGTTTCCCTATACGAAAATACAATAACAGCTAGTTGATCTCCTATCTTCTGATGATCTAGCCCAATCTGTATTTGTGATTATCGCTATTTCCTTCATTTTATTTTTCTTGAAGAATAATCTTTTTCTAGACGAGCATTTGAGGTATCTCAGAATTCGGTGTACTACCTCCATGTGGATTTCATTGAGAGAATTCATATGTTAGCTTACCATACTAATTGCGAATGCAATGTCAGGCCTAGTATGTTCTAGGTAAATTAGCTTTCCAACTAGTCTTTGGTACCTGTCCTTTTCAACTAGGTTCTCCATGTCTTCTATTTTTTTTCCTCGTGTCAATAGGTGTTGCTTGTTCTGCAACCAAGCATGCCGATTTCGTTTTGAAGATCAAGAATGTATTTTCGTTGTTAGACACTGATATCTCTTTTCTATCTTGCAACCTCCATTCCTAAGAAATACCGCATTTGCCCTAGATCTTTTACATCAAATTCAGTGGCTAGACTTCTTTTTAGTCTTTCCATCTCCTAGATTGTCTCATGTCATAATTATGTCATCGACGTACACTATCAGAATTGTCTTCGTCCCATCTTCGAATTGTTGGAAAAACATATTATGATCTGAATATCCTTGCTTATATCCTTATTTTTTCAGCACCTTTGCAAATCTATCGAACCATGCTCTGGGTGACTGTTTGAGACCATATAGAGATTTTTTTGAGTTTGGAAGTAGCCTTTCTTCATTCCTTACACAAAAACCTGGTGGTAGAGTCATGAAAACTTCTTTTAGTTCTCCATTCAAAAATGCATTTTTAATAACTAGTTGTTGAAGTGGCAAATCCAAGTTTGCTACCAAGGATAGGAGTAGCAAAATTGCATTCAGTTTTGCTACTGGTGCGAATGTCTCGGAATAGTCAATGCCATATGTTTGGGTATATCCCTTTGCAACAAGGCGAGTTTTATACCTTTTTATTGTTCCGTCAGCTTTATACTTCACATTGAACACCCATTTACAACCTACATGTCTTTGTTCTTTCAGTAGATCCACCACATCCTAAATTTCATTTTTTCCCGGAGCTCTCATTTCCTCTATTACAACCTCTTTCCACTTGGGAACTTCTAGGGCGTCCTGAATATTCTTTAGGATTTCTATACTATCATGGTTAGATGTAAACACATGAAAGATAGATAGTTATAAGATATGAATTTTGAAATAGGATGGAGGGTAAATGACCATGTTTGTTTTCTGAGAGCGAGATTCAGCCTTATTTGGAATGTTTTCATGAAGATCTGGATGTATCACCAGTTCCGACTCTCTTGGTGCTTCAATTGTGAGGTCTTTCTGTACTTTGTTTTTGGCTTCCTTAACTACTTTGTTTTCCTACATCTCCCCCTGTGTTCAAGTTCTCTTCCATAGATGTCATTTTAGAACAAGACGGTGTTTTAGGTTCAGTGTTTGGTATATGTTCAGAAGAAGAGAAAGTAAAGTCAATGAACTGATCCTTAATCAAGTTCTTCCCCTAAAGAGAAGGCTTTTGGAAGTAAGGTGTCCGTTCAAAGAATGTGACATCGATGCTAGCAAAGACCCTATTTGTGTTTGGATCATAGCATTTGTAACCCTTTTGAATGGGTGCGCGTATCCAATGAGAACATACTTGAATGCACGAGGATCGAGTTTTTTTTTTTATGATGGATGTGAACGAAGGTGGTGCAGTCAATTACTTTGGGAGGTAGACTTGAATTAAGGCAGGAGGTAGGGAAAAATTCCTAAAACCTTTGGAGAGGTAATTTGAAGGAGAGGGTACGACTGGGCATTCGATTGTTGAGGTTGGTTGTGGTTAAGATAGCATTTCCCTAGAATAGCTTTGGTATATTTGTAGTGAACATTAAGGCTCGGGCTACTTCAAAGAGGTCTATTTTTTCGTTTGGCAGTCTCATTTTGTTAGGGAGTGTCGACACATGAACTTTGATGAACCATCCCATGTTTTTGTAAGTAATCTTGCAGAGTGGTATTGATATATTTTGAACAATTTTCTGTCAAAATAGGATATGTGGTAGAAATTTTTTTTTTCCTCAGGGATGGAAATGAGGGATTGTCTGCAATTCCTGGATTTAATCAGATACAATTTGAAGGAAGAAAAATAATCCCCTTAATTTTTTTTCGGTAATGTAATGAATAAAAGTCTATGTAAATGCAATATGACTAAAAAAAAGTAGTAGTAATTATTGCTATTGATACGATGATTGCTATAGGAAGTGATCAGCGAGAATTAATTATTGGGGACAAGCAGACCGGTAAAACAGCAGTGGCCAGAATTTGAATGTGTTTGGAATTGTATTTGAATCATCGAATGAAAGTAGATAAGTATAGAGCGGACGTCTGTTTTTTTCATAGGTAAATCCAACGAACTCTAGTATGATCGTCAATAAATATAACGAATCATTTTGTACAAGTACGATTAGGAGTTTGTGAAGGTTCCCATAAGTCAATTGTGAATCATAGTGAATTGTTTTGATGATTTGTATGTGGATTTCGAAAAAGTTGTGCGTTGATGTTTTACAAGTTCGTAGATTTTACATTGAAGATCAAAGGTTGCTTTATTTGAAAACAGAGTAGGGAATACACGTATTAGGTATTGAAAATTAGAATGACCCATTCTATAATGCCATAATAAATTTTCACTATTCCTAGGGACAATGTAGAATCACACATTGCAATCTGGCATTGTATACTCACATCCGCTTCTTCAAAGTAGTTAAGTCCCTCTCACTTTCTAGCACTGTCTATTGTCTTCCCCGATGATAGGCTCTAAAAAACACAGTGAAATGGAAGAAATTTAGCAGAGCAATTTGAGTTTTTTGTCAATTGGCTAATAGATTACGGGATAAATTTGGGACATGAAGAACGAATTTTAGAATTATAGAATAGATGATTTGATTACTCCCTTTTTCATGCTACTGTCGAAAGTGAGCTATCTACAATTTTGACTTTAGTGTTGCTAGCACATGTTAGTATGAGGCGAAAACATTTTGAAATCCATTATGTGATCGGAAGCACCTGAATCAATAATCCAAGGAGTTATATTTTGAGGTTGTATTTAAAGCTCTTAAAAAACTACTTTTGTGGGCTAGTGAACTTGATGGGCGGTTTGTGGACGAGTGACTAGATGTTTGGAGACTCGAGAAAATTTTGATAGAGTTGCTTTATTTGTTCAGGATTGAATGGGACACTTGAAGATTTTATTTCCTTAGACCTTTCAGTTGTATTGCTAGAGACTTGATAGCCATGACTTCCTATGTTTTGTTTTGGTTTCCCATGTATTCCCCAACACGTGTCTTCCTTGTGTCCTAACCTCTGACAGTGTTTGCACCAAAGTCGTTTATTTTGATGTTTGGGGTCTGACCCATTTGATGATCCTTTAGATATAAGAGCTGAAATCATAGCAGGCCCATCATTTTTCACAATTTCAGCAAGCCTACTTCCTTTAGACAATAGGGCCGACGTTTCAACTCCAGAAGCTACCGTCGGCGTCGTCCCCTTCAACATAGTGTTCCGCTGTCTCTATTCTCTTCTTCGGAAAATACGTCATGCGTCGAAGGCAGTGGCCACTGGCCAAGTATTCGCCCTCTGACGTTATCCAGATCGCGGTTAAGTTCGGCCTGAAACTCGTAGACTCTCTCATTCTCTGGCCTTTTCTTGTATCTAACTAATGCTATCATTGGGGCATTCCCACTCTTCTTCGAAGCTTAAATTGAGTTCTTGCCATAGGGATGTCATCTCCATGCAATACTCCATGACTTCTCTCTCCCTGCTTTGTTTGCCACAAATGAGTTTTAATTTCAAAAATCTGCGAGGAATCTTCTGAGTCTGAATACATCTCCTTCATAGCATGCCAAATGTCTTTCGCGTCGCCGTCGACAGGATGAGATAGGTTTTACCTGTGGTGGGTTTCATTGAATTTACGAGCCAAGCAGTGACCATGGAGTTTTCTGAGTTCCATTTTTTTAAGAGGGCAGTATCTGTTGGTTTCTTCACATCACCAGTAAGGTATCCAATTTTTTCTTTTTCATCGATGACTAGCTTTATTGACTAGGCCCATTCTCGATAGTTCCTTCCGTTTAGTTTCTCTACTGTGAGTTGGAAGGAAGAGTTGTCAGAGCTGTGAGACTCCATTATAGAGGTGGCTTCTTCTGTTTCAGTGTTATGTGTTTCAGTGGTCATTGACCCTTTGCTGTTGAGGGGGATTTCTGTCATAGATTGCTAGGTTTTGAAGAGCCTAGGTCTGATACCATTACAATCTATATGCCACAATTTATAGTACAACATATGCAAAAAGAATGGAAATGTGATCTCCTAAACTAGGAAAGAAAAATCTGTCTAAACTAGGAATGTTCAAATAAGGTACAATGAATCAATTCTAAATCAATCACTACTAAATTGTAGTAATCCTATTTTCGGATTTCTACAACGTGACTGTCACATGGCCATGCTTGGAAACTTGTTGGATGAGGCGTAATAATTGTTTTCTTTGTTTGATGGTAAATATATATGTAGAATTTTTATCACATGTTGGGATACGACAAATCCACGTGTGTATTCAAGAAATATTCGATGGCCACAAAGACATGAGCTTAGCTTAATTAATATGGTCAGAGCTGAGAACTATCGTATGTGTTCATGAGAGTGCTAAATGAGGATCAGTGTTAAAGATAATGCATCCAAACATTCCTCTTAAATGCTTGAATGAATTAGAATAGTCCACAGAGTATTATTTACTATAACTTTTTAATATTGTCTGCCTAGAAACTTATCTAAGGTTGTTTACTTAGAGTAAGCCTACTTTTCGCTTGTAGTTTGCTTGTGTTATTAACATACAGTTATGTTTATAACAGGCGGTCAAGGGCCCAAACCTCGACTATTCTCACTTTATTTCGCTTCCTTTGGCTATCCATCCTGGACTGGTTGATAAACTTGTCAATTTTCAGAATTCAATACTTGGAATTGTAGAACTTAATCGAGGTGAAGATCTG
The DNA here is from genome assembly GCA_035079005.1 of Fraxinus americana. Lineage (NCBI taxonomy): Eukaryota > Viridiplantae > Streptophyta > Magnoliopsida > Lamiales > Oleaceae > Fraxinus > Fraxinus americana. The sequence continues at coordinate 32,535,958 of CM068706.1, read as the reverse complement.
GATCCTAATTCGAGTGGTGATACTTCCGATGAGGAAGACAAGGACCAGCTATCAGATAAAACACCACTAGTTTCTGTTGATCTCAAGGCTGAAGATGCTGATGCACATGTTAAAATTAATATAACCAATGTACCTCTTGTAAGTTACCCTGCTAAAGTGTCCAAGTCTCCTGCCTTGGATTTAAAGTCTTCTAAATTATTAGGTACGTGAACCTCACAGTCTTATTCATCCTAAATTAATGTATTTAATACCTTCTGTTTTAGCTTTGTCTGTCTGTCTATCTGCTGGGAGTTGTTTAATTTCATTTTATTTTATGTTCGTTTTCTTAATTGGTTGATTGAAAAATTATCTCACCATGGCTTGCAAATTTTGCTCAACATCCCCTTTTGTTTTATGAACAGCTTGAAAACCCACTAAGGTTTTGAAAACTTGCAAATAATTCCATGCCCCCGTGTCTTGCAATAGTTCTATCAGTCTCCTGATTTAGGCCTATATTTATTCAATATGTAAAATATCTATTAGGATAGTTTTTTTCTTCTATTAGGATCTTCTTCCTTTTCATTCAGATTTAGGGATTGAAAAGTCTATATTTATCAAACCAAAAACATTTCACTTGACGGTTCTCATGCTAAAGCTATGGAATAAGGATCGAGTTAAAGCAGCTGCTGAGGTTTTGCAGGTAATGTTTTATCCCATTAAATTATTTAGGCAGCTTGTGATTTTGTTGACAGTAATTTTGCTCCTATCCTTCCAGAGTGTCTCATCAAAAGTACTGGATGCTTTGGATAACCGTCCTGTCTCTATTAGACTCAAAGGGCTGGTAAGTTTTCCCCTCAGTTGACATGTTGATAATAGGTTGTAACGAGATCATGCAATTTTTTACTTGTGTTTATGATAGTTTTACCAAAATTTTATTGACTTTTCTCTTCCCTTTCTTAAATTGATGTTACTAGACTCGTTCATCCGCCCCTAAGAAAATGTTAGCACATGGTTTCCTGTTCATTATGATCAAGTGAAATGATCATTTTCTATTCACCTTTAACTTTGGAGTTGAACTGAACTGCATCTGCATTTCTTTCAAGTAATTCAATGCATTGATCAAATCACTTTATCAATGTGCAATTTCACCAGAAAATAAGGCTAATGTTATGGATGATATTGTGTAAAATGATTCTCGCAATAGCTGGTTTCAAAATGAGATCATAAAGCCCATCTTTCTTTGTGAGATGAGATCATAAAACCTCATTGCTTGTCTTAATTTTTCTAGTATTAGAGTGTTTGTGGCATTAAGGTTTTGTGTGCATTGCCCTCGCAGGAATGCATGAGAGGATCGTTTGCCAAGGCCCACGTCCTTTATGCTCCTGTTCAGGAAATTGGTGGCGAGGACCGACTTTTGCGTGCCTGTTGTATCCATATTTATGGCATCTATTTATCTCTCTGCTAATATTGTTGATGTTTATAGGAACAAGAGTTGGTTGGCTTTTATAAGCGTTCAATAATAATTTCTTATTTTCCTAAGCTTTTCTTAGACGTCATCATTGATGCATTTGTTGAGGCTGGTCTAGTTATTGAAAAAGATGTGCGGCAGAAGCTAAAGGTACTTTGTTCTCCTTCATTAGAAGAACATTTTATCAAGTCCTGGACAAATTGTTACATTGCTTACTACATTTTGTATGTTTTCAAGTGTATCCATTCTATCACCCTCTCTCTCTCTCTGATGCTTTGACCCCTGCTTGATTGTTGCAAGTCTGTGCATTTATACGGGCGAAGGACTGTGCTATTGGTCTAAATTATCCTTCATTTTATCCTTTGTATATTTAGGTTATGCCTGCGGAAAAATAATCTTTTACTTATAAGATAGGGCCATAGTTGTATTCATTCCATTGAGGAAGCCAATTGGGAAAATGGACTTCTACCCTATGGTTCAGTCTATCCTTGTTATTTTTCTATTGACAATTCTTGGATTAAAACTTTATAAAGTGTTTAGATATCAGGAACTGTGCCCATCAGACACTTAACTGGGAACTTTGTGGTACCAGGATTACACTCTTTTCCATTACATTATATGTTGTTTACTACCCTGTATTCTATCAAATGTCAATTACTTTTCCTGTTTAAGCTCTATTTTCCTGGGTGTCTGGAGCATGCAATTCCACTAACTTCTATTCCTAATGTCTTCTGTTGGAATTATTAATGTTGACAAAGGCATTGCAGTTGCATGCTACTGTTATGAATGCACGGCACAGAAAAAGGTACTACAGCCATTCTTTTATTTAGTTCTATGTTCATGTATCTTATTTATGGCTTTTGAAATCTTTTGCTATGTTGGTAAGTATACCATTATGCTTCATTCTGTCTATTGGGAAAGCTGATATGTTTTTTACGTATAATTAATACCTTTAGGAAGAAAAGAACAAGAAAGCTCGATTCATTTGATGCCAGAGGAATCTTTGATCAATATGGTTCTGAGGAATGGGGAGAGTATCTTATCCGCGAAGCTCATCTCTCTCAAAGGTTTGCTTTCGATGAGAATGGATATTACCATTGCTGTGCTTCCATTCCATTTCCTGAAAACATGCAACTAGATTGATTTTTATACGTTGATGATTTACTGCCTTGTATAATAGGAATAGAATGTTTAATTTGGAATGTTCTCCTGCTCTAATGGTTGTTAATGTTCATCAGCTTGTACTGTATTCAGGTGCTTCAGAGTGAAGCTTTTAAATGAAACACATTTATTTTCTATATTGAAAGAAAATATAATGAGCTTTTTATTGATTCATGATGGAATTTGTTGGTCAAAGAACTGATTCAAGTCTTTCTGTTACGGGAGGTGAACTTTCTTCAAATTGTTGGGGCACCGGAATATCTAGGGTTGTACAAAGCTCCCGAACTGCGAACTGGACCCAAACCGAGTTGTTCTTCTTAAGTTAAATATGTGAACAAGTATTTGCATTGAGAACTGAGAGGTTAGGTTCGGTTCTCAGTTCTAGACCAAGAACCGAAGAATTGAATTTCCCTAATTTTTTAATTTTTTTAAATCTTAAATAAGTCAAATTATTTTATTTTTTTCTAAATAAATTTGCTAACTAATTAATTTAGCCCAAACTCAAAATATGATTTTCCTATATTTAGTTTCTAGTCGAAGTCTAACCTAATCAAATTGACTTAAGCTTTACCCAAATTTCTTTTTCTACTATAGTGCCCGTTTTGGAGAAATTGAATTGGAAGCTCGGTGCGCCTATTTTTATTATTGTGGGCTCGCTATTTTCCTCTTCCTGTGATTTAACGGTCAAATCTATGAAAGATTTCAACAAAGAGAGATGTAAAAGATATCATAGGATTGAATTACATTATTTTGTAAAGTTAAAATTGAACATGTAATTAGTTGAATTAATGTAGTATTGTTGTAAATTTTAATTTTTTTAATTATTATACGGAACTCAGGAACCGAATGGTTCCACTTACTAAATACTCGAAAATTCGGGTTCGGTTCGGTTCTCTTTAGAATCAAACCGGACCATTTCCAGCCTTAGGAATATCATCTTGCTTGCACAGAAATTGCTATCAAGTATGCCATACAACAAAAAATGCTAACAGGTTGAACTTAATTTATCTTTTGTTTGCAAGTCTACCATATGGAAGAAAAATATATTCACTTTTATGTTCCCTGATCGCATAATTCTCCCTCTGCATACTCAAGTTCATGAGATGGGGGAGGTTTCATCTAGCTTGCTCTTTGTGTGCTGCGCAAAGGTAGTCTAGAGATCATTCTTATGCATGTTATTAGTGAAGATATTGACCTGCATTAGATCTACTTTATTTCAAGGAAGGCTATTTCATTCAGAACTGGGAGAAAAAGCTGTTGCTTCTTCAAATGAAAATGAGAAATGGAGAATGCTTACTTCTTTCAACAACTATAACCGATGTCTACTGCAATGTCAATTTGGCATGGCCACAAGAGTAATGCATGCTTTAGCTTGACCTCAAACTTCCTTTGTATTTTATCTAGCATGGCCAGGAAGGTTTTGAGGGGAGACTATCAATTTTGTTATCAGTTGCCAATGATATGGATCCCTAGTACCTTGCAGTGGTTGGATCCAGAATAAAGACATTATAATGGGCAGGTTTTGATTAATTGAAAGGGATGTTTATGGGCTTTGTTGTGAGGCAAACTGGGACACTGCAGAAATTCCTAGCTTTTGACTTGATATGTCGATATTATTGTAAATTTATTTGAGTAGTACAGGAAGTACATGTTTTACTCAGTTGTAATTGCTGTTGCTCAGATTAGTCTTTGGAAGGATCCTTTTTTCAGTTCATCTTCCAAAGAGAGAGCATGGCGGTGATTATATATTGCCAAGAAAAGCTACTCTCTACTTCTAGTGATATCTACAATAAAATTCAAATACTTTAGAGATATACAACATCAAAGAGAGATGATATCTTCTTCAGTTGTATATTGATGGATTATACAGTGGTCGTTGGCTACTAAATGTCCTATCCAGTGTTTACTAGATACCTAAATAGATATTACTCTTGAAGTTGTTGGCTCGGCTGGTTCTGCTACTATAGTTATTATTTCTTCTAGTTCAGAAATCACTGCCCTGAATCTTCTTCTCTACCCATAAAGGTGATAACACTGGACTCAGTTTGCAATCTGTAGTTTTTGAGTGCTGATCATTTGCTTCTGATTTCTCCAGTTTCTCTTTCTCTGCGGGATAAACTTTGACTCTCCATACCTTAAAAGTTTGATCTAGGCTGGCGCTATAGACTAATAGACCCATCATGATTTCCTCAGTTTCTAGAGCAGCAGCCAAGCACTTGACTGGTCCATGATGACCATCAATGACTGCAAGACATGAATGGAAGGTGTTCCCATCTTCTCTCCTCCATATTCGTATGGTTGTGTCCTCTGAACCACTAAGGATTAGATCTTTTATCGTTGCTAAACAAAGAACTGCAAAATGATGGCCTTGCAAGAATCCCCCATGATTATACCTACCGGACATTCTTTCCTTTTCCCAGAAGTTTATCAGTCCATCTGATGAGCCCGAATAGAGGACGCACTCGCCAGGAGAGAGAGATAAAGCTAAGGCATTAGCTGGAGATGGTTGAAACTTAAGTGTCATTGTCAAAATATGTGAGCTCTCTCTAAAAAACCTTCTCCATATTTTCACTTTGCCATCAGAAGAACAAGTGAAGACACATCCATCTTCTTGGTTTAAGACAATTGCATTGACATGACCTTCATGAGCGACAAATGAGTCAACGTGTCGTTTTTCTGAGATTTTCCACACCTTAACTGTTTTATCCCGTGATCCTGTGTACAAGAGCTTCTCCTTGTGATTGTATGCTATGCATGAGATAGAATCTCTATGTTGCTCATTATTCTTCTTCAGATAGGAGAAGAACGACCTTCTTCGAGGCAAGGTGATCGTCTTCTTTGGTCTAAAGTTTTCTGTCGATGAAACATCCCACACGCGGATTCTGTAGTCTCCATGTGTGGTGAAAAGCATTTTCCCGTAAGCTAAGATAGCCCGAATTTCACCAATTGTAGCCTTGATATGTCCCATCTCTGTACAATCTGGTTGTTTCCATGCATGGATCCTACTGCTTGCAGACCCTGTATAAATGAAGTCGTTTGTGACTGCTATAGAGAAGATGTTACCTTCGCTGCGATGGAGTGAGGCTAAGCAATGATATAGAGGAGGTGGAGATAAAGAGACGCGCACGGGAGAGCGTGTCCATGGCGTCTCGGGGCTAATAGGCCAAAGCGGGAATGAAGCTGCTGACACACAAGATGTTCTTGCTGAAGTGAATTCAGAATCAGCTTCATTGTTTCCAAATGAAAATCTTCGAGGTAAGTTCATGTGTTTCCTTTCTTCATCCACCAAATTCCAATGGGGATTTTCACCACTGAACTCCATGAAAATATTGCAACGTTTGGAAATGGTACTGAAGGAAAAAATAACTTTCTAAGATATTCAATAGTACAGATATAACTTGGTTGCTTTCTTGAGGAACATCAGTTTGAGATAAAGTCGAGGCATTTAATAAGGAGTTGGATCATGCTACATGTACCGAATTTTTTTACCGAATCTTTTACCTACTACTTACAATGGGGTGAGGACCACATTGTCGGAATTTTTAAATACACGTGGGCCCCACACATTATGTGAGGGAGTAATCCATTATGTACAATTCATTATGTACAAATGGATTAACCCTAAGGAGTTTATATGGCGACTTGTAGTAGGTAGAAAACCTGTACAAGTTATGATACAGCTACTTTTGACAATTCACAGTGTGCAATGTAGATAAATTGGAAGTGTGTATTTTCTATCAGTATCTTATGACATTCATCTTTTATGAACATGGGCAGGGTGCATTAGGCACTGTGAGAACTGGAATAGCCAGCCCAAGTGGTCCTGAAAATTTAAATGCTGTAATTTTTATAGGAAATCACATTTCCTCGTGATTTATTGGCTTTGACAGTAGATTGGTGGGTGCAATTACTGCATTGCATGGTGGGGAAAGTGCTGCAAGTACCTTTCTGAATAATGTTTTGACCTACCACTGTTGAGCGTGTGAATTAGTATTTTGTCATTTGTACATTCTTCCATTCACATGATTGTTGACGTTGCCTTTGTTTTCAAAAAATTGTGGTAGGAAAACTGATTTTGTTTTTTGAATTGACAAATGACAATTTGCCAAACCTTGGTGTACACCAAGCATGATTGCATAAATTAAGTATTTGCATGCTTTGTTCTAAATTATTCACTTTGTTGGAGGTTAAATGTGAATTGTTCTATTTGAATGGAAGGATTTTTGTGCTCCTAGTATATTCATTGCCTGCTGATAATGGGGGTGTTGAAAGACGGCAAAGTTTAGTCAGTTGCATGAATTTTTTTTGCCAGTGTGAAGTTGGTAATTTTTTAATCAGTTATGCTATTGGTGCAGAAATGTTGACATAATTTTTATAGAAGAAAACTTGGTAATTTTTCATTGATTTTCGACACAAAAATGACAGAAATTGCACCATACATGTGCTGATTTATGTGAACAGGGAATTATTCTTTTTTTTAATTTTATGGAAGTATGTCTAGAATTGGTAGCTGTTCTGCATTGAAGAAAAAAGTGATGCAGACTTGGCAATCTTATTGGACCAGCGAGATGTGATGATAGGCTGAAGTAATTCAATGGGATCCCAGAAACTTCACAGTTGGATTGTGATGTCAATAGGGTACCGTCTTGACTGGCAATTCCTATTCTCGTCTTGTCCACACCATTTGTTCCATTCACTAAAGGCCATAAATTCTTTACACAGAATATTTTTTTCTTTTTTCCTCAAGAATCATTTAACAAGGATTAATTTACTTTTACTAATGAAGTTTTAAAAATCAAAAGGGAGAAAAATAGCCAAAAAAGTTGCCAAACCCGAATTATTGATCCTATAAGGGAAAATAAATGTTTAAGTTAGGGTATACATGATTTTGTCGGTCTACAAACACGTGTATTACGCTTGCCTTATGTAGGAAAAAGATAAATAGAGAACTGTGATGATGAACATTACATTAGGTGCATGTTTAGTAAGCAATACAATTTCTCTTACGCACGTTCCTATTAGGCAAAGTGTCCATAGGCATATTGACGCAGGCCATATTTAGCTGAAGTTGGTTGGTGGCTAAACCAACCATCTTACATTGAATAAAAAGTGCAATAGTAAGATAATTATAATGCAATAATTTAGTTAAAATCCAAACTATACTTCATGTAGAGTGGTTAATTATTGAGTATTTAAGATGTCTAAATAATGAAGTGAATATTCCTGAAACTTCAATTAATTGGTAATGAAAATGGGATTTGTATTAGGATAATTTTTTATGTACATCACCATGTACATCAAGGTGTCCATAATGGACACCAGGCGCGCTCCCATTGGTGGGAAAGCCGGTCCCACAGGTGCCCTCACCAATGGGAGCGCGCCGAGAATTCATTATGGACACTCTGATGTACCCCTTGATATACTACAAGAATGATCCTTTGTATTATAGGCTTGAATAAGAATATTTTGGCCTCCCTATATTTTCTTCCATTTTGATCGACTTGCTACCTAATTACCCCAACCCACCCCATCCCCAACCTATAGGCCATGTGAATAGTGGGCAATATTATTCCCAGCTATAATAGGATATAGTCTTGGGGTTTAAGGGGCTAATTGGTATTTTTAATTTACTTTTGAGTCCCTTAATTTTTTGTTTATTTTCTATAAACCCTCCAAAAGTGACCCTTGGCCACCTTTTCCAGTTTTTGCTTCATCCTAGTCTCCTGTCTTAACGGTATAATTTATAACCTTAAATTTATATATATTATAAATGACCAATATAAATATATTAAGGTAGGACACGTCAATTTGTACAAAACCCCACTTGAATTTAACCAAATTGTATAAGGACCGAGTTGCTCTGCCAGGCCTGTAAAAGGCCTGGTAGAGCAAATGTGAGATTTGGGGCGGGGCGGGGCGCCGCTCGAGACCCACCTCATGTGAGAGAAACAGCTCTACCAGGCCTTTTACAGGCCTGGTAGAGCAGATTAACTCATTGTATAAAGTAAGTAGCAAGGGTGGACCCGTGGGTCCTAGGGGGTCACGTGACACCCCAACTTTTGATTTTTTTATTCTTAATAAAGTTATGTTTGATATCGATTGAAATTGAAATTTTAATCTAAATCAAAGTTAACAATTAATTTTAATAACATATTTTATGGAATCCATAACTATTTAACTTTTATCAAAATTTACTAAAAATTTGATTTTAATCTCCACTAAAAATTTGATTTTAATCTCCACAATAAATTTGAATTTTTCTCTTTTTTCTCGCCTTTTAACAAAATCTTAACTATTTTAATTTTTTAGAATTTGTATATAATCTCTCTACAATTATTACATTTACTACAAATTTTCAATTTCCAATCAAAATTTCAAGTAATTAGAACTTAAATTTGCATTTTCTCCTATCAAATTGTATATATAAAATGTGTCTGAATTCATTATATCCAATTTGACTTATATTTAACACATTATGTTTTTCCTTTCGATTACTTGAATTGATTATTTGTATCAAATACATTATCAGCTTTTTAAACGTAAATATGCATTTTCTTATGATAAACAATAAAATGACTCTTCAAAATCAAATGGATGAAAATGATTACCAAAAATTAATGAAAAAAATGTTTTTTAAATGTAAATCTGTGTTGTCTCGAATAAAGTATGAATCATTCAAAAGTCAAGAACAAAGTATTCGATTTGTACAAGATTTGATTGTACCCCCCTAATTCAAAATATCTGTGTCCGCCCTTGGTAAGTAGCAATTGTTGAATATATCATTTTTTTCTATTTTAGGCCACTTTAGTGTCCATGGAGTAAAAACTTTCAAGTATATATATTTAAGTAACAGGAACAGAGCATTCATCCACGATCGAACAATTGAATCACTATACTTTTTGACAGTTTATACGTTTTGACGTTCGCACATGCCAGACAATTTATAATGTAAACCGTCAAGGCAAAAAATAATACTTAGATAGTTTGATAATTTTATGATTTCGAAGTTATATTGTCTGACATATAAAGTCGTCAGTGCCTATTCCTCAACAGAATGAGTACGATACACTTATTTTAGATGGAAATATAGCGTCAACAAATTTATTAATAAACATGATTGTAAAGAAAGTCACCTCCATAAAATACGCAGGATGTCAAATTTTGCGCCATATTTCACATTTAGACACTTTAAATTATTTCATATGTAAAGTTATTAGTTTGGAATACTGGATAGCTCAGGCATTCTAGATAGTTAATATTGTCGAACTATCAAAGGAAACAGAACTGTCTAGACAGTTCATAGAATCTTGAAATTATACAGACCGATTGACTGTCTAGAAGATACTAGTTCACACGTTAAAATCCTTGAATGCCAGTTTCTCGAGACAACGACTCTGGCATGCACTCATTTTCTATGAATATTAAGGTCAACAAATTTAAAATAAACTTTGTGTTCATAGTATGTAAACTTGAAAGAGGAAATTGCATGAAATGTTCACCTTTACGAAATTTGTCCCATTTTGAAAATATTTACAGGAATGGATTGGTAACTTTTCAAAAAAAATTAACCAAATTACCCTTACAAACTTTTTAAATTACAGCAAGTGATTTGTGTCTTGTGACAACTCTTGAAGCTACACATACACCTTCAAATACACAAATATAAATAGGGAAAAATTCATTTCTTCTATTTTTATTATACATTATTTCAAAAATAAGAAAACAACTTTCAAATTTCTAAAATCAGATATTTGACATATATTTTCAAATTTACAGGTGACCGTTCCGGTAACTTCTCCGATTCCGACGACTTCCAATAACCATTCCGACAACTGATCCGATTCCGGCGACTATGCCGATGATCTTTCTGACGATATTCCGATAAATGTGATCTGTATTTTTGAACCGTGACTCTACAAACACACGTAACCTATTAATATTGATTTTTGGTCACAACATTTTTATAAGTCACATGTTCACATACTTCCAAATTAGTTGGTCATTGATTTTTTCATGGTCACATATTATATAATTTTTAGGTCACAGATAACAAAATGGTTGGTTACAGATTATATTTTTAGTCATAGATTACCGAATTTTAAGGTCACAGGAAACCAAAATGACAAGATCCTCCACCACCTCCGTACTATCGCCGCAACCACCAACACCACGGGAAACCACCTCCTTCACCACCAACAGAAATGCACCACCAACAACCACCTCTACCACCAACAAAAACGAACCACCACCACTTAGCCACCGTTACTGCCCATCGCCACCAACAACAAAAACGCACCACCACCAGTAAACAATCACCACAACAAGTACCCCTAAAACACAAACCACACCACCCATCTCACAGCATCGATCTCCAGCACCACCACACAAATCGCACAAATCAAAACACATACCACAGATTGACCACCTCCACCATCTGTTGGCGCTCAGGTCGATGTTGTGACGACTTCGCAGTAGTCGCCGCACCGAAGCTCGTCGCGGCCAGGAGAGCGGCGCTCAGATTTCGACAGGCCAGGTCGTCGCGGCCATATTTCGAGGTCGGGAGAGCAGCGCTCGTCACGGCCATGGGCAAAGACAACTTGTGTAAAGAGAGAAAGGTGAGAACTGATAGTAGCGGTGGTGATGGTTGGGTGGCGACGACAGGCAGCGAAGGGGGAGAAATGTAGAAAGAAAGGGGAAGGCGACGAGTGTGGGTTAGGGTTTGTGATGTGTGTATTGGAGTATATATAATTATTAAATATAATTATTTTATAAAAATACTAATTAAAATAAAACTTTCGATTTTGGAAATATTAAATATGCTATTTGAATTATGAAATGAGATCTTGAAATCTATTAGAATCTATAATTTCCACATATAAATACCAAATCCTTAAAAATGGATCCATTATACAGATTTTTTAAATAAATTCTAATATAATAAAATAATTAGATAATTTTAGTGCTATTCATGATATTAACACATTATGACTTCTCGTGAACATGTGAAGATTCTAGGAATTTTTAAAGCTCATATTAAACTAATGATAAGTTCGGGTACCCGATTTGAACTTCCAAAATGAAATTAGATAGCAGAAAAAGAAATAAATAATGAATTATTAGGCGATATATTAATGTCTCAATGTTGAGCAAATATATGCACCAAATAAAAGATATTTTGTGATTTTTGTTAATGAACATTGTTTTGTGGCTTAATATAATGGCATCTTTGAGTAATATCATAGGTTTGTTAACAGGGGCGGATTTACAATGAGGGCATGGGATCACCTGCCCCCACACTAAATTTTAAATCCAAAATTTTACACAATATTTTTCAAGATTTTGCACAAGATTTTTCACAAAAAAAAAAAAATCCTTATTAATTTTCAAATTTGCCCCCACAATTAAAATTTTATAAAATTTGCCTTCACAACTTTAAAATTCTAGCTCTGTGCCTAAATTTGTAGATTGCTTCTCTTAGAAGATACTCTTTTCATCTCAAAAGTTGCACGTTTCCTCATAACATATAGGGGTATTTTGAATTGTAGCCAAATTTTGGGGTAAGGTTAAGAAATTTGGCTAATTTTGATATTTATTGTAAACGAGTTCATTTTGGGATGTCAAAAGACAAAAATACCTTTGTTTTTGTGAATGGCCAAATTTATTGTTTGTTGTGGATTTCATACTACATTTCATGATGCACAATTATCTATACTATCCACTTCTTTCCAAGACAAACAAGATTTGCTAGTAGAGATTATGACATTACCCATCAAATTGAGAAAATATATGGTAAGTGGTTAATGCTATTTGAGAATCGAAAAATGAGGGACAAAAACTCGTAAATTGTAAAAATTTATTACTCCTTCTATCTCATATAAGCTGACTTTCCTTATTGAGTTTTACGAGACCTCAACACGACCCACACTATTGAACTTTACGAAACCTCAATATGACACATATGGTGACTTACAATAATGAACACCGATCCTTATATAATATTGATCTTTAATGGACTTTGACACGATCCACAATTCAAATAAATTTTACAAATGAAATATTCTCTTCTTAATGAATGATAAATTCAAAGTTGAGTACAAGAAGAGAAGTATGCTAACACTTTAATGGATATCAATAAATGAAACTCAAGTGTTATGTTAGAAAAACTTTGATGAATATGATAATCAAAACTTAGATTCAATCAATCAAAGTGTTTCAATGAGAATATGAAAAAATAAATATAATATAGGTTAAAAAATCTTCTCGAGAAAAAAATCTCTCTTTTAATGAATGATTGTAATAAATTAAGTGGTAAAAGATAAATGAGAAACTTTGATAAATAAGATTGATTTTTCAAATTTGATTCAATCAATCAAAGTTTCAATATGAACAAATAAAAACGTTTATACAATGTAAATGCCAATAACTTCTTCAAAAATATATTTCTCTTTTAAGATAGATATAAATAAGTTAAGTACAAAGAGAAATGAAAAATTTTGATAAGAGAAATGATTTTCAAATATAAGATCAATCAAAAGTTTTTCCAAAGCAAATAAATTGATAAAGATAAATAAAGAGTGAAGATCAAATATTTTTCTATAATGCTCTTAGAAGTATATCTTTTGAATGCAAGAAGGGGTGGTATTTATAACAGTGCAACGACCAAAAATATGTTCAACTGGACGACCCGTACCGAACGTCCATTACAGTACCGGATGGTCAACTAGCCGTTGCATCAGAAAATCAGAACGATTGAATTTTTGACCGTTGGCGTACCGAACGTCCAGTACGACTGTTTTACGCCGAAACGTCCTCGTTTTAATTTTTAACAAATGTAAGTACTTGAGAGACGTTTTAAAATGATTTTTCAAGGAAAGGACACTTTTCAAATATAAGTTTGAGATTTTTACCTTTGAAAATAATCTTTCTCCAAACATTTTTGTATCTTGATTTTTCATGCGTAAAATCGATTTTGAGCTTGTCATGATTCATTGTCAAGTACTAAAGTGTTTTACCTTTACATGAAAAGTCTAAGCGCTTCGTTTTGAATGTCTTGACGTTTATGCTTGACTGTATTTCGACTTTTATCTCGATTCTTTTTTAGACATCTTTTTGCGAGTTTTTCAATGTCAATCATAGTCTCGTTTGATCAATTTTGTTTCCATGTCGATTGTTGCATGCAAATCACTTGACCTCAAATTTCGTGTCTTCAATTATATTGATTTGTAATAATCACTATAAACACTCGAAATCAATTTATTAGAAATAAACGCAATTTATTTGTGATAATCAAAACGAGACATCAACCATATGTCAATATATGAAAGGTTCATAAACTTTACATATTATCACATTTATATTTTAAACCTTTTTTTATCGCATTTTTCTTCTCAAATTAATATAAATTGTTCTTTATTATGGTTTGTCTCCAAAATTTTCCTTAATATAGGCCTAGTATATTTGAATAAGCAAAATAAATAATACTACAAAAATGTGATTAAATATTTGACCCTCATTTTAAAGCGCATTAATAATATTTTTGGACGAAAATCATGATTAAGGACAAAATTTTCGGATCAATGAAATGTAGGGATGGCAACGGGGTGGGGTGGGGTGGGGGCGGGGCGGGGGGCCGCCCCGTTACCTGTTTAAGGCGGGGCGGTGTCGAGGCCGCCCCGTCCCTGTCCCCACCCCGTTACCCGTTTAAGGCGCGGCAGTGTCAGGGTGGGGGTAAGTCCTTTCCCCGTTTATTCCCCGTTTAAATTTATTTTTTAATTTTTGATAATTTATTTTTATTGCCTATATTCATTAGATTTAACCAAATAATTTTAGTTGCTATTTTCTATTGAAAATTTTCATTTAAGTATTGAATTTAAAAAATAAATAAATAAAATTTTAATGGGGCGGGGCTGGGCCCCCGTTACCCTCCCCAAACCTGCCCCGAGGCAAAATTCTTCATCCCGTTACCTGTTTAAGCGGGTTTTCCTACCCCGTGGGTATCGGGTTTGTAGGGTTTTTTGGTCATCCCTAATGAAATGTTAAAAATAAAAATGTGATAAAAAAAATTTAAGAATATAAGTGTGATAATGAATAAATGTTAATAACCTTTAATATAATCAAAATGTGGCGTATTAATAAAAAAAAGTGACGTGAATATAATCTCTAGGGATGAACATGGTTTGTTTTGTAACATATTATCAACTCAAACCATTTTACGCACAAAATCATTTTATTTTTCAAACTGTACCATTATTTGAGGTTTGGTTCGATTTAAATCCACAGTTTATTTATCGATTGCACGTTTCTCCACCACAGATCATTCTTCACAACTACAAATTGCATGTTTTCCACTCCACATACCACCATACTCTCAACAAAAACAAAGACCTAAAAAAAACAATTTTAGAAGAGAAACAAATGCCATTGTTAAAAAATCGTGGTGCCAATTTTAACAAAGTAAAGGTCATGACTCATGAATATATTTACATTTGTTTAACAAGTTACCATATCAGAGATGACACATATGCTGTAACAATTATTCTCTTTTCTTACGTAAAATACATAACAGATATCACAAAGATGGTATGATTAGCATTATTTCACAAACAACATAGGTAGATGAAAAAAAATACTTATCTCAGTAGCCAAAAGGGAATCGAGGTTGTATCCCATTCTTGGGTTAACAGTAGCAACTTTCATAGACAAAAATTAAACCATTTTGAAGCGGTTCGGTTCGATTGTGTACGATTTTTGAAAATTGAAACTTAAATCAAATCATTTTGAAACGGTTTGGTTCGGTTTGAGGGAAAAACTGTGGGTTCACGTGGATCTGAACCAACGATTTCAAACCAACGAGGTCGGTTAGGTTTGATTTGTTTGCGGTTTCGGAATTTTTTTGGTTAGCCCTAATAATCACACATTAATCTATTATACGAAAATGTCAACACATTTGAAAAAAAAAAAGTCAACATAAAAAAGAACCCACAACTAACGCAACTGGTTTACCCACACTGCACATGGCTCTAATTTTTCCATAAGGTAAATTACTTATTTCGAAAATTAATCTCTAGATTCATATAAAAGAGGGAATTTCTGATTTACTGTTCCTTTTCCCGCTTTCCAATTCACATTGAAACTGGTTCATGTACTATTCATTATCAGGTTATTTATCATTAAGTGGAAACTACGTCGTATGACTAACTTCCACTGTTCATCAAAATATTTCCATATAAAGGGCATTTTGCCTTCTCTCTCTTTATTCACACATTCTCTTGCTTTTTGTTTGCACGAGTTTTGTCTTCAACTTCCTTTCTGATTTTCCAATATGTCCTTCTCAATTTTGCAGCTAGTTTTTTCTTACTTTACCTTTATTTAGCTAATATTATTCTTCATTTACTTCGATTTACTTCAAATGCTTCGATTTTTGTTTGATGTTTATTTCTTTGGTTCGATTTTTTCTTTTAATGGTTTGATGAGGAGTAGAACAGGCTGTTGTGGGTATATTGACAGTTTTTTCGATTGAGTTGGGGTTTTTTACACAGATACATCTGTAGGTGTTTGTACTTCTAAGTTTGAAAATTTTACCTTTATCTAGCTCATAAGATTAGTTTTTTTGTTCGATCTTTACTCCTTTCTATATTTCTCTGTGTTATTTTATGCAAATTTAGTTAGGGGTGTTGGAAATTTAGTTTCACTTCGGTCTATCTCATCAGCTTAAGTTTTGCTCAAAGTTTGCTTTTAGTGCTTTCACGAATATTAAAAGAGATTGTTGTGGATATATTCAAAAATTCTTGGCTCATCTAAGAATGCTTATAGTTTCCTTTGTTTTTACTTTTTTTTTCTACTTATAGGTTTGTAAATTGGATTAATCTATGTGTACATAGATTAATCTATAGAGGTTGACATAATGTGAATGGGGTGGGACCCACGCTACTGTAGCATAGACCCCACCCCACTCACATTATGTCAACCTCTGTGTACATCTATGTATACATAGCATAACCCTTTTTTGTCTATGTTTTCTTCTCTTGCTTTCAATTTCAGGAGTTAATGAATTTTTGTAATGTTGTCAATAATTTTTATTATGATTTTCCTTAATTTGTCATAATTTTAGTGATTCATGTCAATATTGAATTTTTTTTTAATTTGTTTTTAGGTTGAAAGATATCATTTTCAAAGTAAAAATATTAAAATTTTCAACATCAATTGAAATGTGCTGTCTTCAGGTATAATATTTTTCTTTTTCTTTTTTAGATTTAGAGTTTAATTTTTAGTTTATAGTCTGTTTTGTACTTTTTCCTAAAGTTTCTATTATAGTATTTATCATTCAACTATTATTGACAAATTGTGGACTCTAATTTGTATTTGTTGTTCTCTTGTATATAGTGTCCAATTGTATTTCCCGATAGTAATAATTGACTACAGTAGTGCATTCTATCTTGGGTAATTTTATGCAATTGAAGTATCCATGTTTTTGTTTATATGTTTATGTGGTACGTTTATTTTTGTTATTTATTTATAGTAACTTGTAAAATTTGTAATAAGTTGTTGGTTCTTGAGCTTTCTTTGTATTCTTTATCAATACTATTTTTTTCCTTTTAAAGTATATCTTCAGTCATTGTTCACAAATTTTGATATTGTAAATATTAGTTTTATTGTATGTATGTTTTAACATATGTAAGATTATTTCTTTCTAATACTTTTACTTTGTACGTCTACAGTTAGGGCTTAACTATTCTAACAAATTAGTGTTGTGATGGATATTTTTGCACCATTTGGTGATGGAGATGTTGATTTAGTTAACCTTCAAGCTACCTCTCAAACTACCAACGAGTCATATCATGCCTTTATTCGTCAACAACATAAACAAAGAGAAAGGGACCAGTAGAATCGATTGCTAATTGAACGCGATGATCTTCGAAAGAGGATAAATAATCGTATGTCATATGGAGAGAACAACTTACGTATGTCATATGGAGAGAATAGCTTACGTCTTATTGAAATGTATGAATCTACCATACATCATGATTCTGAAGCTTCAACGTTAAACCAAAGAACAGTTGGTGGTCTCAATTCTGAATTAGAAGAAAGTCCGAACCTGCTGAATGTACCAAGTACTTCATATGTATTATCAACATGTATTGATTGCAAATATTGTGGTGCACGAAATTTTTTTAAAGAAAGTAAAAGCTTCTGTTGTTCTGAAGGAAAAGTACCCGAATCACCAACTGAACGGTATGCCTTGTTTACATCTAAAGAATCTATATGTATGGAATTTTTTAAAAAATGCAAGGGTATATAATAACCACTTTGCATTTACTTCGTTTGGTGTAAAGTATGATAAAGAACTTTTTAAAACGTACATAAGTGTTTACACATTTAGGGTGCATGGACAAGTGTATCATTATGTAAACCAACTTATGCAGGAAAATTTATACACCTTCTTATATGCAGATATATTTTTATGATTAAGGATGGCAAAAAAACCCGACAAACCCAATACCCGCGGGGACCCGCCCCGAATGGGGAAAGGAAAACCCGCTTAAACGGGTAACGGGGCGGGGACGGGTAACGGGGTCCCCGCCCCACCCGCCCCGTTAAAAAAAAAAATTTTTTTTTTTTTTTTAAAGAATTCAATACTTTAAATGAACATTTTCGTTAGTTCTAATAGAAAATAGCAACTAAAATTATTTGTTTAAATATAATGAATATGGACAATAAAAATAAATTATAAAAAACTAAAAAAAAAAAATCTAAACGGGGAATAAATCCACCCCCGCCCCGCCTTAAACAGGGAACGGGGCGGGGACGGGGAATGAATTTCTTAACGGGGCGGGGGACGGGGAGGGCATCCCCGCCCCCGCCCCGCCCCGTTGCCATCCCTATTTATGATACAGATAATGGGTTTCAAAATCGTATGAGAGTTTCAGAAAACTTTGTTGAATCTACTTTGATTGTTTTAATGCAAATTCTAAACATAAATCCATATAGTAGATTGTTTAGGTCTTTAAGTAATATACTTCACTTTCTACACCATCGGATACAAATAAGATGCGATTCAGAAGTTGATCAAGGGTTTTTACTAGTCCTACAACATCTCAAGTAGCTGATGTATGGGTCAAAGACAGTGAAAATGCAAATGTTCGTGTTTGTGATATTACTATATATGGTCATTCTGGTGAATCGCAAAAAGTTCACTATTACTATAGTTGTTATGATCATTTACAATATCCTTTGATCTTGCCATATATAGAATCTGGTTGGCATGAAGGTATTGAGAGATCTAAAAACCCATGCTTCTCACCTATGCATATTCCCAACCCTATCGCTCTTCCTAGCATAATGAATTCTACAACTGAACTTCTTGAAAAAGAAGATGTAGGTTAGTAGATGGACTTTGTAGTAAATTTAATGATTGTTTACAATTTTACTGGTTAAAATGAATATGAATACTTAGATTGTGTTATTGTTTGTGGTGCAGTGTATAATGAAACGAAGAAACGATCTCAAGTCTCTTGTCGAGTATTCATACAAATTACAAATCAGGTCTCCCGATAAGTTCGTGTTACTTAATACTAGTAGACTATTCTAACAATATGCTATAGATATGTATGTTAAAATTGAAACTACAAGATTAGATTATTTTTGTAATAACCAGAAAAAATCCGTGCTAAACTTTATCAAGACATTGTAGATAGTGTTGAAAATGGAGAAACAATGAGGTACAAAATATGAAGGAAAATTATTTTACCACAATCTTTTACATGTTTTCATAGAGATTTGCTAATGATATATGGATGTCATGGTTATTATACATCGTTATGAAAAATCGGATGTATTTTTAACTGTAACATGTAATACTAATTGGTCAGAAATTAAGTAAGAACTAAGATACAACAATGATGTTCAAAATCGACCGGATATAATTGCACGTATCTTTCGAGCAAAATTAGAAGAGTTGAAAAATAATTTATATAAGAAAAATATACTAGACCCTGTTATTGCTTATATATATATATATATATATATATATATATATATATATATATATATATATATATATATAAATATAATTGAGTTCCAAAAAAGCGGGTTTCCTTGTACACATCTATTGTTGATTTTCAACTGTGGCCACAAAATTTGTTATGTTGAAGAGGTTGATAAATAGTTTCTTGTGAATTTTTGACAAAGAGAAATACTCTTATCTTCATTATGTTATTGTTAAACATAATATGTATGGCCTTTGTGGAAATCGAAATCCTAAAAATGCATGTATGGAACCAAATAAAGGTTGTAAAAATAAATATCCGAAAGATTATTGTAATAATATTATATTTGGTGATAACTCTTACCCATTATATATAAACGACGTAATAATGGTATTTTTGTTAAAGTTAGAGGTCAAATGTTATACAATCGTTGGGTTGTACCATACAATCATTATTTAAGTGCTAAATTCAATTTTCATATTAATGTTGAAGTTTGTTCTTCTATCAAAACTGTTAAATATCTCTACAAATATGTGTACAAAGGTCATAATTATATTAATTTTTGTGTTAATACCAATGAAGCAAATAAAGAAATTGATGAAATTTCAGCATATCAATCTCTAGATGGATATCTCCACCTAAGGCTATGTGGAGATTTTTTCTTTCAATTTGTCTGATATGTATCCATATGTTTACACTTTACAGCTTCATATTGAGGATCATCAACAAGTAACATATGCCGATGATGATTTATTTATTGTTATTCAAAAGGAGAATACAAGGAAAACTATGCTAACTGAATTTTTTCGAATAAATGAAACAAATGAATTTGCTATTTCATTATTGTATCGAGATTTCCCAAAATATTTTGTTTGGAATGCAAATAACAAAGTTTGGACTCCTAGAAAAAATATGTTGCTGTAGGATGAATTGTCACAGCTCACCAATCTGAAGGAGAACGATATTTTCTTAGTATTCCTCTTAATCATATTAGAGGACTAGTATCCTTCAATCATTTAAGAACTTTGAACGGTATAATTGCTCTTACATATTGTCATGCAACACTTCTACATGATTTATTAAGCGGAGACAATCATTGAGAATAATGTATATCTGAAACTATTTTGTACAAGATGCCTAGTGCTTTAAGACATCTTTTTGCTACTTCTTACACTTTGCAATCCTAATCATGCAAAGCTCTTGTGGGATAAGTTTAAGGCTTATATGATTGATAATTATATACATCAAAATATATCTGTAAGGGTTGATGAATTATGAGCTTTAGAAGATATCAATTCTATTTTGGAATCAGTAGGTAAGAACGTAAACGATTATGTAATAGTGTTATTCAGTGTAAATATAGATGAAACTGAAATGTTGAGAAGAATGATTGAAGACGAGACAACTCATTTTGATACTCAAGGGGGGCTTACTTGTGCTGTAACATTAAATAAAGAGCAACAATTTGCATATGATATAATCATGAAAAAAGTTAAATTAGAATCAAACAGTTCTTTCTTCATTGATGGTCCAGGTAGAACAGGTAAAACTTTTTTTTTTATAAATCACGCATAAGTGGTGTAAGGTCACAAAATTTAATTGCTTTGACAACAGCATCATCTGGAGTATCTACGTCTCTTTTACCTGGAGGTCAAACAGCTTATTCAAGATTCAAAATTCCTTTGGAAACTTTTGGTGAAATAAGTTGTTCTGTTAGCAAGTAATCAGCTTTAGAAACTTTGTTGAAAATGTATAGATTAATTATTTGGGATGAAGCAACTATGGCCATTCGTTGTGCAGTAGATAAAATGCTCATAGATTTTATCGATTGTAATTTGTTCTTTGGTGGGAAAGTAGTAGTTCTTGGAGGAGATTTTTGACAAATTTTACCAGTTGTGCGAAAAGGGAAAAAATACAACATAATGAAAGCTAACTTAGTTTTCTCGAACTTATGACCTTTCTTTTTGCATCTACCATTAATCGAAAATATGAGGGCTAAATTGGACCCCACCTTCTGTAGTTACTTACTGAGAATTGGAGATGGAATATAGGAAGAATATACTTGTAAATGCATTAAACTTCCAGAGAATATAGTTTTACCATTTGTAGATGAAATTACATTCTTAAAAAAACTTGATATATCATGTTTTTCCAGATGTAGAAGCATATGCTGATAATCTCCATGCGATGGCAAATCGAGTTATTCTTATACATACAAATGAATGTGTTGATCATATTAACAGAATTTTACTTGAACAAATTCTTGGAGAAATTTATACATATTATAGTTTTGATAAAACACTTGATAGGTCATAACAGATCCCGCAAAAAGATTTTTTGAATAGTATAACTTCATATGGCATTCCACCCCATGAATTGATGTTTAAGATAAACTATCCTTTGATTTTATTCGAAATATTAATCATTCGAAAGGGTTATGCAACGGGATACGTCTTACTTATCGAAAGTTTGAGAAGAATGTAATTCTGGCGGAAATCACGACTCGTGAATATTGTGGAAAATATGTTTTTTTGCCAAGATTCCTTTTATACCTCTGAAAAGTGATCTAAATTCAATTCAATTCAAAAGAACTCAATTTCCAATTAGATCGTGCTTCGCAATGACGATAAACAAAGCACAAGGTCAAACACTTGTTTTGTTAGTTTCTATCTTCCCCAACCGATTTTTTGTCATGGTCAACTCTATATAGTATTATCAAGAGAAAAAACAAGCAAATCTATCAAAGACCTACTTAAACCCATAAATGTCAACCATTTACATGAAAGATGTCCCACAAATGTTGTCTACAAGGAAATCATTTCGTTAATACACAAGTAAGTCTACAATTCTTTCATATTTTATTTTCCCGTCACTTATCATAATCCACTTTGTACAGGATGAAATTTAATATAGTAAAAACATATCATATCATGAGAAGTTATCTAAGTGAATCTTTAAAAAATATCTTATATCTTCTTTTACTTTTGTTTATTATTTCTTCCTCTTAGTTCTTAAAAGCTTTATGCAGATGGTCTCATTTATACATATTCGAAAGACGTTCTGACTTGATGCCACCAATTATATTCTATTATCATTATGTTTCTAAAAGTAGATTTCTTCTCCATTTATCTTTGTTTTGCTCTTGAATTTCGTACTGAAAACTTATTTTTTGCTACTTTTGCTTCTTTACAGTTACATTAATAATTCTATAATTGATACAACTTGCCCATGGATATGAGGAATGTCTACTTTCATGTTGTCTTCTTATTCAGGAGAGACTGCTCTCCGTTCTGTGCAGAGAGTACTCTATTGTATTGTCACCATATTTCAAGATAGTTTCTTTGCTAGCTTTGCTCTTGGTTGGCTTATCAGAAACGGTGCTGGACTTGCCTCCTACCCAGTTGACACAGTTCATAGAAGAGTGATCATGACATCTGGTGAAGCCGTGAAGTACAAGAGCTCTGAGGATGCATTTGCTCAAATCCTGAAGAAT
This sequence comes from Fraxinus americana, assembly GCA_035079005.1. Lineage (NCBI taxonomy): Eukaryota > Viridiplantae > Streptophyta > Magnoliopsida > Lamiales > Oleaceae > Fraxinus > Fraxinus americana. The sequence continues at coordinate 32,512,872 of CM068706.1, read as the reverse complement.
GAGGGTGCAAAATCATTGTTCAAGGGTGATGGGGCCAACATTCTTGGTGTTGTTGCTGGTGCTGATGTGCTTGCTGGTTATAACAAACTTCTATGTTTCTTTTCGGAAAGAAATATGGTTTTGGTGAGGCTTAGTAACACCAAGTTCATTTCTTCTGTTTAGATTAAAGTAGATGAAGAATTGATTTTATTTATTTGATATTGCAAGACAAGTTGTAACATGAATTTAGCAAAATGTTTCTCTTTAGCAACTTCAATTTTAGCATAAAACCATTAATTTGGAAAGAATATGTATTATCTGCACAAATCATTCAAAAAGCATAATGTATATTAATAATATAATATATTTTTAAGCAAATCTAACTTGAATTTCAACATATTTTAATATAAATACAATTAGTACATGGCAGGGTTGGTTTAAAAAAATAGTCTCCGCACAGTGCAGAGATCAGATCCACCGCGCCGTGCGAATGCTTCTTGTTCAGATTATTTCTTTAGGGACTTAATTGTTCTTCTTTAATAGTTCAGTCCTTCTTTGTAATAACATGATAGTTTGTTCGGTTTGTTTTAGTCTGTTTTGCATTTTTCCCTCTTTGAGTTTGGTCTATAAATAGACCCGCCATTGCTGTACCTTGTGTGGGCGAGTAATGAATAAAATTAGTTGTTCTTCCATTTACTTGAACATGGTATCAGAGCAGTAGGTTCTGGGATTCAGAACCACGAGCTGCATACCTAGTAAAAAGGAGGAGGACGATTGGCTCGGAGGCGAGGCTCAAGTATGGCTTGGAATCAAAACATAGATACGCTTCGAGATCTAGGAAGTGGAACGTAACGAATGATAATCACTTCGGATCCACTATTTCTTCATAGCTCGGATCATCCGGGAATGACATTGGTTACAGCACAATTAACTGGTAAGAATTTTTTAGCTTGGAGTCGATCAGTAAAAATAGCCCTTGGAGCAAAGATGAAGTTAGGGCTTATTGATGGAAGTGTGGAAACACCGGAGAAAACGTCACCAAATTACGAAAAATGGCTGAGAGTAAACTATATGATTACTTCGTGGTTATTGAACTCGATTTCAAAAGAAATAGTTGAAGCATTCTTGTATACCAGCACTGCTAGAGAATTATGGATGGAAATTGAAGAGAGATTTGGGACTTGCAATGGTCCTATGCTATATCAAATTCAACGAGAAATCAGTTCTATCTCGCAAGGAAATATGTCGATTTCAGAATATTACACAAAGTTGAAGAGGTTGTGGGATGAATTAACCTTTCTAATGCCTATACCTGAGTGCACACTTAATTCACCAAGGCGATATCAGAAATAACATCATTCAACAGGCTTATGCAGTTCTTAATGGGATTGAATGATGAATATGAACCTACAAGAAGCCAAATCCTAGTTATGGATCCTTTGCCACCTGTAAATAAAGCATACTCAATGATCCAAAGAATTGAAAAACAAAGGGAGATTCAAATATCCTATGGAGATCATATTGAAGTTAGTGCTATGAATGTTAAGACACAGGGGTATAAGAAGTTTGGAGGAGGTAGAGGATATGGTAGGAAGTTTGAAATGAGCAAAGAGGAAAAGAGAAATCAGGTTTGCACAAATTGTAATATCGCAGGACATAGCAGAGATTGCTGTTTTAAATTGATTGGGTATCCAGATTGGTTTAAACAACTAAATGAACAAAAGAGAAAGGCTGGAGGAAAGTTTGTATCAAACATGGCAGAGTCACCATTGGAATTAGGAGATGAAGTCAACATTGGAGGAGTTGAAGACCAATACAAAACCATGAATATTTCAGCAATCATCAAACGAGGCGAGGAAAATGGTAAATGAAAAAGGAACCAGTTCTGGAAACAGAGTAAATTTTGCTCATATAGAAGACTTTGCAGGTTCGATTCTGAAGCTTGATTTTAATTCTGCTCTAAGTGCTTCCAATGAAATAGGATCTAAGTCTTGGATTGTGGATACTGGTGCCTCTAATCACATGTGTAATGACCTTTCTTCACTTAAAAATCCTGTGCCAGCAAACAAATCCATTCATGTGTTCTTACCTGATGGCACTGTGAATTTTGTCAAACACTTTGGTAATGTCCATTTACATGATAATCTCATCCTCACTGACACTCTTCATATTCCCACCTTCAGGTTTAATCTCCTATCTATAAGTAGGTTAACCAAGGCTTTAAACCTGAAATTCGTTTTCATGAAGGATTATTGCCTTTTGCAGGACCTTTTGACTGAGAAGATACTAGCTATAGGAAGGTTGATAAAGAACTTATATATACTTGATCAGACTTCTTTCTATCCTTCTACCATCGAGTCTTTCATTTCTATTTCCTGTAATGCTTTCTCTTCAAATAATTCTTCACTTGTTGATAATAATGAAACCAGAAGTGAGTCTGCTCTCCTTTGGCATAGAAGACTTGGACATGTTTCCAGCAATGTAATGCAACATCTGCAATTGATAAAACCTTTTGAAAAACAACTTCTGTCACCTTGTGATGTTTGTTCTTTCTCCAAACAACATCGATTATCCTTCAATAATTGTGATATTCAGACATCTAGCACTTTTGAAATTCTACATGTTGATTTATGGGGACCATATAAACATAGGGCTATATGTGGGGCACATTATTTTTTAACTGTGGTGGATGATTTTAGTCGATGCACTTGGACATTTTTAATCAGACATAAACCTCAAGTCCTCAGCATTTTAAAGAATTTTCACAAAACCATCAAAAACCAATTTGAAAAGGACATAAAATGCTTGAGGACTGACAATGGAACTGAGTTTACTAATTTCGAATTGCAGAAATTCTTGGCTGAAAATGGTATTTTACATCAGAAGAGTTGCCCTTACACCCCTCAACAAAATGGAATTGTTGAGAGGAAACATAAGCATCTCTTACAAGTTGCTAGAGCCCTTATGTTTCAATCACATTTACCAAAAATGTTTTGGGGAGATTCCATCTTGATGGCAACACACATCATCAACAAATTGCCTACTGCCCTGCTTCACTGGAAGACACCCTATGAAATTTTACATAACAAATTGCCTTCTTATCACAACCTGAGAGTTTTTGGGAGTTTATGCTATGCTACAAACACTAAACCCTTTAAAGAAAAATTTGCACCACGTAGTTTTAAATGTGTTTTGCTTGGATACAGTATAGGGCAAAAAGGTTTTAAACTTTTTGATATTATAAATAGACAAATTTTTGTATCTAGAGATGTTATTTTCCACGAGGATACTTTTCCTTATAAAGATGTTCCTAATTCAAAACCCTCTGTTCCTATACACATCGATATGCTCTACGATATTTCATCGAGATACCGTTATTGTCCAAAAACATTTTGATGCCCAACCTTCATCCCCATTAGTTCTCCTGGTTATTAACCAACCTATGGCTACCTATGATCTCGATCAAACACGGGGCAATCAATCTGCGATTCTTCAAAATCTAATTCCATCGAGATAATTCATACCCAATCCCTTCCTCCGACCCCGAGAAAAAGTACTAGAACAAAAACCATTCCTACTTGGATGCGGGACTTTGTTAGCAATCTTTCATCTTCTATTCCTTTCTCACGATCATCACTGAAATATCAAAATCATCTCCTTACACTCCTAACACTTATCCTTTTCATCCATCTACGACTTTTGGGTCGGATTATTGTCATTCGGCTAACATCTCTACAATCCAAGAACCCCAAATCTTATAAAGAGGCTAGCACAAAGATGGAATGGATTCGAGGCAATGGAAAATGAACTTGCGACCAGAGCAGAACAACACCTGGGATATTGTTTCTTTACCTCCAGGAAAGAACACCATTGGAACTAAATGGGTTTACAAAGCTAAATTAAAACCTGATGGGAGCATTGACAGATGTAAAGCCAGGTTAGTTGCCAAGGGATATAATCAAGTGGCTGGTATTGACTATGTTCATAGCTTCTCACCTGTGGCGAAGTCAGTGACTATCAGAATGTTTTTTGCCATTTCTGCTGCACAAAATTGGCCTATCTTCCAGCTTGATATAAATAATGCATTTTTACATGGCTTTGTGGATGAAGAAATTTATTTGAAACCTCCAGAGGGTTACAAATCACTTGATGAAGGTCAGGTTTGCAAACTCAAGAAATCACTTTATGGTTTGAAACAGGCTAGCCGCCAATGGAATTCAGAATTTTGCAAACACTTGCAATTGTTTGGCTTCACACAACCGCCACATGACAACTGTCTGTTCACTCTCCGTTCTGATCAGGCCATCACGATTCTCCTTGTCTATGTAGATGATGTGCTTATCACTGGAACTGATGTTAAGGACATTCAGAAGGTTAAGGTTTTTCTTGACACTACCTTCACTATCAAAGATCTGGGACTTGCTAAGTATTTCTTAGGAATCGAAATAGCTCGCTGCCCAGAGGGTCTTTATCTCAACCAAAGGAAATACGCTATGGATATTGTTAATGATGCTGGTTTGCTTGGGTCCAAACCAGTGGATATTCCATTACCAAAGGGTCATAAATTCACTGCTGAGGGTGTTTCATTTCACCAACCTGATCAGTATAGGAGACTGGTGGGTCGTTTACTTTACCTTAATCTTACCAGACCGGATTTATCTTATGCGGTCCGAAGAACTCGATCGATTCGTTAACTCTCCTACGTCTCTCATTGGGAATGCATTGCATCCGCTCAAGTACATCAAGGGAACTTTGTCAAAAGGCTTTCCTTCTTCTAACAATTACAACCTTGCTTATTGTGATGCGGTGGGCCTCTTGTTCGGATTCTAGAAAATCGCCGTAGCGCTCGTATTTTTTGGGTGGTGCTCTCATCTCACTGGAAATCGAAGAAACAACGACCGTTTCCCGTAGCTCTGCTGAAAAGCTGATACGAAGCATCGTGTATGTGAACTTCAGTGGATCACTTATCTTCTTCAGGATCTCTTCATCACTCCTGTGCTTCCTATTCCTCTTTGGTGCGATAATCAGGCAGCTCTCCACATTAGTGCCAATCCAGTGTTTCACGAAAGGACGAAACATCTGGAGATCGATTGCCATGTTGTTCGTAACGGTCTGGTGGTCTAATTCTTCCTCAACATATTTCTTCCTCTCACCAAGCTGCAGATCTTTTTACCAAGTCTCTTCCATCTCCTCAGTTCCGGTTCTTACTGTCCAAGTTGGGATTGATGGACTTTCATCAATCTCCAACTTGAGGGGGGGATGTTCAGATTATTTCTTTAGGGACTTAATTGTTCTTCTTTAATAGTTCAGTCCTTCTTTGTAATAACATGATAGTTTGTTCGGTTTGTTTTAGTCTGTTTTGCATTTTTCCCTCTTTGAGTTTGGTCTATAAATAGACCCGCCATTGCTGTACCTTGTGTGGGCGAGTAATGAATAAAATTAGTTGTTCTTCCATTTACTTGAACACTTCTCTCCACACAGCATCATTTGTCTATTACATTTTAAACACAAAGAGAACAACAGATAAAGACTTCATTCATTCATCAGCATGGTTGAAAACTTCTTTAAACTATTCAGATTTTTTCTACTACAATGTGTTTTTTCGTTCATGTAATATCATTTTTGTAGGAATATAAGAAAATTATAAGGACTATGAGAATCTGAATAAACTCCAAGGCATGTAAATCACTATCTTTGAAGAGATGTTTCTCCCCTATCCGAAGATGTCACAATGGGGTTTCAATGAAAATCTTTTTTAGGATACAATGGAGGTGTTTGATTCAAACTGTGAGGATTTGATCAAATCAAGAGAGTACTGATGATGCCAAGAGAATGAAAGAAGAATTAGAATGAATATCTATGTTGTATCTGCAAATGGGCAACATACTCAATATATAAGGAGAAAAGTGTCTGTTGGAATGAATGTGTATGTATGTTGGAGAAAAACTGTTAACTTCCAACATATACAACTCTTCAATACATACACGAAAATTAGAATTCTCTTTCGCCCCGAACCCCCACGAGAGGCATTGCCTCCTCGACCTCGCGATCTAACCGGGCAGGTCCATACCCGTTTCGAAAGGGCAAACATTTACAAATAAATAAATTATGAAAAAATATCTAACAATTTTTCAGTTCAATTATATAACATTATTAATTTATTTTGATGTTATTGAAACTGAGATCATTCTATACATAACCGCTAACATTACTTTCAAAATAACATAACCCGTGCATTACACGAGCAATAGACTAGTCTATCATAAAAAAGACAATAACATTTCTTAATAGTTTTATAAATTAAAAATTACTTTAACGTAAATTTGGCTTATTTAGTCCAACATGCTATTATCAGTCATTCTCAGTTTTGATTCGTCGAAGTACAATGTATGATTTTGGGTCCTACAAATTCTTGAAGCAACTGGCCGTGGCTTTTTTGACGGTAAAAATAGTGACTGAACATCATTATTATGGACCGACCAAATTAATAAATGACATTTTGCTTTACGGCAATCATTGTTGTTATTGTGCTTTTTGCAACCATAATTTTCATTTCTTGGTTAGTAAATCATGGTCATTAATTTTAACAATATTTATTCAAATCAATAACACAATTTTCTACCCATTACACAATATCAAACTCATGTACACGAGAAACGTAAAAATAGTTTAATTGTTTTTATATTAAAAGAATTCATTAAAGAAAAATACTTAGCCTCTGTTTGGCCTAGCTTAAAAATTGTTAATTTTGACTACACGTTTAATGGGACACAAAACGTATATCAACTTTTCAACATGCATTTCATCAATTTTCATAAAAAAAATTCTAGCAAAAAATCTGATTTTTAACTACTCCAAACAGAACTTAATATTGCTAGTTATCAGAAACATCTACCGTAAATGTCCAATCAAAGTATGAATTTGCATAAAGTTCTAATTTCTCAAAAGGTTTTGCAATTTGCTGTACAAAAGAATCAAATTGGATATCCAAAAAGCCATTTACAAATAATAAAACAAGTTAATTCTATCTTCTTAGTTGAAAAATCATAATTAAATAAAGCCATGCCAAAAGCTTATTCAATATTCCCTCTATCCTGCCGGCTATTAAACCCCTAAATAATCCATTCTATAGTGCAAGTTACGTATTAACGACATAATTAAAGAAAAATATAATTCTATTCGGTCGATTTTAATACATATAAACACACCCCACAAGCTAATTTCATTACTTATAATTGGACGGTGCACTATGTGGCCCAAATTAAGTTAGCCACCACCACTATTTATAATTATATCACTCAAAAGGGACCCACACCACCTTTTTTTGTCACAATTATAAGTTCACATGGACATACTATTGACGAATTCTCGACAATCCTAATGTTGTACCACGTTAGTGACAGCTAGGATTCCAAGAATAAATATACTTTATTTGGTATATGGATGAATATTTTTTGCCACTCCTATCCCATTTTTCTTTTATTCAATTATGTCCAATTGTCATATTCTGCGTGTCAAGAATTTTTATAGTTATCAAGTATATAAAATATCAATAATTCTATGATACAAATCGACAAAAATATGCAACTTCTTATAATGATATACGAATTTTTGAAGTAAATCATCCGTGACCTGATGAAGAACTAGCAAAGCATAGTTATTGACCATAAAAGTAATTACTGATGACTTTACACACAAAAAAAACTTCCACGAGTCTATCAAAACAATTTTAGCTAGTTTAACTTCTTCGCTTATGGCAAAAACATAACAATAAAAAATGAAAGCAGAATTGAAATTGTAAATCACTCGTATTTTATGTTAAAGTCTCATTGTCGTAAATTTATTTTGTTGGTGGTTAATTGTTTAGTCTATACAAGTTTTATTAATTGAAATTACTATAGATGTATTTTACTTCATAATTGTGATTGAAAAGAAAAAAGAAAAAAAAAAGAATATATAATCATGATTAATTCACGATTGAGATAGAAATGTCTACGTAGGATACGCTTTTCTTTCCTTCATCTTGTAACAACTACCGAAATAAACTCATAAAATGAAATATTTATTCAATAAACATTAGTATTATATTTATGTATTCCTAGTATATATATGTGACAAATAAAGCTCATTGTGTCATCAAAGTACATCATTTCTTCTTCTTCTTCTTCTTCTTCAAGCATTTCTTGAGACTTTTTCCGATCAAAAATGCAGACCATTGCCTTCGGACGAATCAATGATTCATTAAGCGTGGGCTCTTTGAAGGCCTATTTAGCCGAATTCATCTCGACTTTGCTCTTCGTCTTCGCTGGAGTCGGCTCAGCCATTGCTTACAGTTAGTAATCTCTCCTTTTCGCTTTTAATCAAATACGATTTGATTATACAAATCATTCAGAGGGAGGAAAATACGCAGTATTCTTCGTTAGATTGGATCTATTAGACTCATTCTTTGGTGTTTCTCACTCTCACACACATTAGATGATACACTAGGTGTGAGAAATTCATACATAAAATTAACCCTGCCCATGCAATGCAGCTTGTGATTATAAATTTTTGTTTGATATATATGATTCTAATTTGTGGGTATATTTGAAATTATATTTTGACAGACAAGTTGACATCTGACGCGGACCTCGACCCGGCGGGGCTGGTGGCGGTGGCTGTCTGCCACGGATTTGCTCTGTTCGTGGCGGTTTCGGTGGGAGCCAACATCTCCGGTGGCCACGTAAACCCTGCAGTGACCTTTGGTTTGGCTGTTGGTGGACAAATTACAATTCTCACTGGCCTCTTCTACTGGATTGCTCAACTTTTGGGCTCCATTGTAGCATGCTTCTTGCTCAAAGTCGTCACAGGTGGCTTGGTAAGTTAAATTATTGTTCTATAATAATGTTATTCTTGAGATTTTTTCTAACTTCCTTCGAATGTGAGAGAGGGTATAAAATTATGTCTTCATACGTTCCATCACGTACATTCGTTTTTCATTTAAAAATGGGAAACGTTCACAATTTTCATAAATTAGTAACGAAGATATTTAAATTTCGATCCTTAAAATTCTAATACCATTTTGACTCGGTCTAAAAGTTCACGGCTTATCTAAACATACATTGTGAAATAAACAGTGAATCGTATTCTTTTTCAATTTTCCACACAAAGAATAGTCAATCTTCACCATGTGTAGGTCATATTCATTTTCAATAAAAATTCTAATACGTGCACAACTTTCATAAATGAGCGACAACGAAATTTGAACTCCATTCCTTGTGTTCTCATACAATTTTGATTCGATCTAAAAGTTTACAGATGATCTAAACTTACAGAACAAATCAGAATTGTATTCTTTTTCGACTTTCAACTCAGTATATTAAAGAATACTTAATCTCGAATGATTTCCTAAACAAGTGTCTAATTATTTTTGTTAATTTGATGATTAATTTCTATGTAGGCCATTCCAATCCACGGTGTGGCAGCTGGTGTTGGAGCCATTGAAGGAGTAGTGATGGAAATTGTTATCACTTTTGCTCTGGTGTACACAGTTTATGCCACAGCAGTTGACCCAAAGAAGGGCTCATTAGGCACAATTGCCCCCATTGCCATTGGCTTCATTGTTGGTGCCAACATTTTGGCTGCCGGCCCATTCTCCGGTGGCTCAATGAACCCGGCTAGGTCCTTCGGTCCGGCTGTGGCCAGCGGTGACTTCGCCGGCAACTGGATTTACTGGGTTGGTCCACTCATCGGTGGGGGTCTGGCCGGACTCGTCTATGCCAATGTGTTCATGGTCCACGAACACACTCCACTTGTTAACGAGTTCTAAATCGTCTTTCGTTTTGCAATTTCCGAATCAAATTTCGAAACCTTTTCTACTTATTTTGTGGGGTAATAAAAGGGAGGAATGAAAGAAAGTTCTTACTTTTCGTCCTTTTTCCTTTTTCAATTTGGTTGTAAATCCATTTTCTGGTGTAGCGTTGCTTTCTGAAAGGTTTGAATCTGTTAAAGGATTTGTCAATTGATGCTTTTGGTACCTAACTTTTGATGCTATTTTAATATAAGTAACAATGGATGTCATGCCATGGACTATGCTATTCCATTATTTAGCTACCTAAACTATCAATTTGTTTGGTGAAGATTAACATCGGATTTTTAATAGATTTTGATAAAAATTGATGAAATGCGTCGTTGAAAAGTTGTGAGTATCATAAAATATGTGAGTAAAATTAATTATCAATTTTGACTTAAACTAAAATCTAAATTTTATCCCAACCACACAGAGCCTATGTATACCACGACAACTACTCGCTACCGTGGTCCAATAGTAATAAAAACATGCGTCTATGTCTCATTGTTAGAAGAAGTGGGCAACTTGCACAAATATTTTTAAAATTAAGGACATTTTGAAAAATCATATGAAAGTGTTTTGTATGTAAAAATTAATCTGTGTGTAATGTTAAACGTTTTAATTAGAAAGTTATATATCAACATTTAACATAACGATAAATCAAAATTAACATCTACATATTAGTTCAAGAAATTCTTATAAGCAAATTGAAAGCTTAGCCAATAATGTTGTGTTGTTATATTAGAGATTGATTGTTTGTGACATTTTATTTAAAAATTGATGCAACATGTCATCACTTTCTAAGCTAGTATATTAATTTTGAAAATATACAAAACCTCAACAAAGAGGTGAACTTCAAACTCAAAATTTTAACATAACAAAACAGTAAAGAATTGAAATTATATCAAATTAGGTGTATGATTATTTAAAAATTGATTTTACATTTGCAATGAAAAGTAATTGTAGTATGTCACTTCGAAAAAATGTGACAAGGCATGCCACTTTTTTATAAGAAAGTTTTAAGCTAATCTAACGTAACAAAAATTTAGTTTAAAAATTCTTATTTTAATATTTTAAGTTTATTTATGAATTAAACTTAGCTTAGATAAATTTAATTCCCATCTAGCACGACATGACGAATAGCGAACAAGAAGAAATTCGTCGTTTATCTCAACATTAGCATTGTGCTTTACAGGTAACTTATAGCAGAGCAGTGGTGTTTGACCTTCATTGTCTTGTAGCAGACAGTAAATTAAGATTGTGAGTTAATAATTTGATAAAAGTGCCAATCAATTCAAAATAATTTAATAAATTGTTTGTTGCTCAATCAGAAGAACTCTGCCACAGATGAATTTTAAAAGCGGGGAGAAGCTTAGCTTATTCGATGCTCCATAGTTTACTTAATCCTTCAATATGGTATACTGTCCCAAATCTTAATGATTTCCATTTTAAAACAAGGATGAATTACTTATCTCTACATTTCATCTGGTAATGGACAGGTAAGTTAAACTCTGTAAAAACCATATTCTATTTTGTGATATAAATCTTTTGTTGTACATGTGGTTCATATAGTGTGGAACACGGGATTACTAGATCAAAATGGCTGATGTCAGAGCAGAGTGAGAGGAGCGGAGCAACGGCATCGGGCGGTACTGTATAAGTGTATTTTTCTTGTACGGGTCATAAAGTTCTATATGGGTTTGGACTTGGCCTTTGAATAAAATCTCCGCTTGGCTCCTTGTGGACGTAGATCCACGTCGAATCACGTTAAATACTTTGATTTATTTTTGAACTAACTGAAATGAAATAATTCACAAAGAAACAGCTAGGAATTAAAAAAAACTGAAATTTGTCTCCAACAAAATCTACTTACAATGTTTATGGTTAATATGACCTTGAATCAAACTTGGCTTATTTTATGGTGTTGTGATCCTTAATTAGAATGTAATTTATAACTAGAATTGGAAATTTCATTATCAGTGAGAATCAAATATTTCGTTGTGACCCTCAATTGCAAATTTATGCGACCTTCGTGTATGATATTTCACTCGCATACTTTCAAATCATTAAAATGATTGTGATTCGACGGTTCATAATTGAATCTTGCATTTTTTTCGTATGTTGTAGATTGTTTTTGTCCACCTTGAATTGAAGATTTTGGCACAAACCTTTTATTGAAATAGATCATTACTGTAATCATTGTGACATTTGATTAATTTAATATGATCACAAATAGTGTGTTGATACATATTGTGGATTTCTTCTTAATTTAGGTACGTCTGAATTGGTAACTTGTGTCATGCATAAATTTAGAAGCACATTGGAGACAGAAATTAAGTAAAAATGAATAGAAGATTGAGAATGAGAATTTTAATGTGGCTCAAACATAGGCTAAAAGTTTTAAAACTCAGTTACACCACAAAGATACACAAGTAAAAAAATAAAAAAATTTAACATATTCGGTAAGCTTATTTTGTACAAAACAATATTATGAAATAGAAGTAAAAATTTGTTAAAACATCAATCTAGATGACAATTAAATAAAATCAATCGATAAAATCAGGGCTGTCCGTTGGTCGGTACGATTCGATTCTGAAGAGAACCGAACCGACCCAAAACTTTAGGATATTTAATAAATGGACCCGTCGGGTCCAAATATAATTATGGAACCGTTCAAGTTCGGTTCGGCTCGGTTCGATTCGGTTCCGTTCCGTTCCATACCATAATTAAATTTTTTAACATTTACAGCAACACTACATAAATACAATTAATGACATTTCATTCGTAACTTTTATAAATTAACGTAACTCAATTCAAAAACATATAAATAACTAGCGATTCAATAAAATTAATTCAATACATACAAATATCAAAAAGTAAATATTGATATTAAAATATCGGTGATCCATATAAAAAACTGCAAATGGATCACACACTCCACAGTTTCTTGTCTTTAAAATGGACTTTAAAATGATTTGAATTTTAAAATGATTTGGGTATTGAGTTTTAAAATTAAAATTATGAAATGATCTGATTTATTTAATTAATTTGCTAATTTGTTTAGAAAAAATAATTTAATTTAATTAATTCAATATAAAAAATAAAAAAAAATTATTTAATTTCGAGTCTTATTCGGTTCTTCGATTCTTGATCTAATGGGTCGGTTCTCGATTCAGGTATTTAACTTATGAAGAACCGCTCGGTTCGATTCGGGTTCAGTCCAGTCCGATTCGATTCGGGACTTTTGAACACCCCTAAATAAAACAATTTAAATGGAACTCATATTCCTACATTTAAAGTGTCCTACGACACTTAAAGCTAAGACTGAACTATGGTTGAGCTAATGTAGCATTATTCTTTCAAAAAATATGAAAAGAGGAAACAACATAGTGGAGATAAAGATAATGAATGAATAAACTGAAAAAACAAACAAAATATGGTAAAAATCCAATATGCATGTCCCCCTTTAATTTAATTTAAAGGGCTGCAGTTACAAAATCTACATCTTCAGATTCATCAATGATCATCTCATCTTTAAACATGAGTTTGAGGTATGGCAATACTCTTGGAAGAAGAGGCAAATCTGCTAAGTTAACACTCATCAAGTCGAATGCAATACACGTGTTATTCATGTGAGTTTCGTCAAATACTGGAATTTTTGGGTATCTTTGGCTGAAGTGAGTGAGGATTACCCGATACACTCCACTTGAGTCGCCTACTTCCACAGCTTCTTTTGTTGTGCTGTGGTTTTTTGCAATAGCCTCGTCCATCAGGCTATCTTCGAATGTTGCCTGCAAAAGGAGCCAAAAACTTGGTCACAAGTTTCACACTTTAACACAATTCATAATTACCTATTTCATAATTCTTGACAAACAAAACCAATGGTTGAAACTCGTTGCGTAGATGAAGTACTATAGGCATTTTCTTTTTGGTATCAAGATATAATTAAGAACGTAATTCATGGTTCAATAGAAACATTTTCAGAATGCAAATAGTGTAACATATGAAAAGAACAAGGTGCCTCGGGCTTTAGGATTTGGCTAGTGTTTTTGGAACGCAGTTTGGATTTGAGTTGACCTAATAATTTTGTTATAATATTAAAAATAGAGGAAATGAAACTTACTAAACCATTAATTCTACTCTTCAGTAAAAATCAAGCCATTAGTTCTGGTAAAATTAAAAGGAAACTGACACTAAAGGAAGCTACACCTAAATTTATCTCAAGTCAAAGATATTCTGCATTTCGCAAGTGTTTATAAATAAATAGAAATGGGTGGTGAATAAGTATATAGTACTCATGGATCCTATGAAATATGTGGATAAAAAGTGATTTGACTTTTAACAAGTATCTTATAAACATTTGCCCAACATATCAGATCCAAAATTAAGAAAACTAAATGAAAATCCAAATCCCTTGCACTCTTAATGGAAATATCATTACTACAACTTACCTCATGTATAAGAACTGTTGCTCCGCAAGAAGCCTTGACAAGTTCTGGACAGGGCCTAGTGTCACCAGAGTACACTATTTTCCACCCGGGTATTGTTTTTCCAATTCTGTTGATTCTATTTGAAGCCTTCAACGCGACACCAAATGCTTGTGGACAATGAACAACAGGAAAACTTATTAATGTCTCTAATCCAGCTTCCATGAGGACCTTCTTCAAGGACTTGAGGATTGGAAGGGCAGCAGCATTTGCAGTAGGACTTCCTGGCTTCTTCCAGTAGCTTTGCATACGACTTCCTCTAGCGAACAAATTAGAATCAACATGTTCCTCCTCTTGACGAATTGTATTTCCATTTTTTGCTTTTTGAAATTTGGTGTCATCGTCATTGGAATCAAAAGCCACAAGTGAAGTTTCCGTTGTATGCCTACAATCAAGAAACTGCATATCTAGATCCTCAAGTCTCTGGTATGCATCCAGATATCTCTTAAGCTGCCTCGGGCCAACAACGATTAGTGGTTCATGAGGTACTCCCTTCAATAAAGAACTCCGAAGCGCTAGTATCCTTGCCAGACCTGTATGATGGTCGGCGTGAATATGGGAAATCCAAATACATCTTAAACTTCTTACAGCTTCATCAGCACCTTCAATGCCAAATCTGTTGGCACCAGAAATTGCAGAAGATGTTACAGTTTAATAGTTGTTACTAAAATAAGGGAAAATAAATAAAAAATTGGAAGAAAATCCAAGCAAGAATTTTTGACATGAATTTACCTTCTTTTTAGTTGTCCCAGCGTTCCTTCCCCACAATCTAAAAGTAAACATCCTTTTGAAAAAAGATTGATGAAGATGGAACTAACATTTCGATACTTTGAAGGTTGAGACGAACCAGTCCCGAGAAAAACAATCTCCATGTCATCTCTAGTTACATCTTCCAGACAGTCTGGAAGTGCACCATCGGGCAACCATGGCTCTTCAGTCATAACTCGGTTAGCTTGCATAACTGTCTTCTCTCCATTAGTTTCTGTGTTCCCTGACCACAACTGGTTTAATTCTTGCGAAGCATCTGCAATCTCAGGAATCTCTGATAGTAGTTCGTCAATGATCACTGAACGAGATGTCAGATTTGGAATACCAGATCTGTCGAGCCCAAGATTTGCGTAAGGTCGAAAATGGAACTGTTCCACACGACATGGCGTATTACTAACAGCATGAAAGAAACCCAAAAAATATAGATAAAAGCAGCAAGTAGCAGATGTTCGTAGAACACGTGCATATTACATAAAATCTGATGTGTGATAAGAGGATTTTTAAAGCCACTGATAGACATTAACATATCAACGTAATAACATACACATTAGTAATAGAACAACAGCTAGAGCTAGTAACTATTAAGATTCCACTTTCCATGTACTTCTCCAAAAGGATTTCATATTAAACTCTCAATACTTCTAAATTAGAATTCTTTAATACCACCGATGATCATTATGATAAAAAAGTGAAAGGAGCAATCAAATTTATGATACCTACATCACAATTTGTTTTCAAAATCAAAAAAGGGGTTAAAGCATTTGTCTTTGCATTATCTCATTGCTTTGATAAAAAAAACTACAGGGCTAAACCAAAATTTTGCCATAAAGAACATTCTGATATTTTATGGAATTATAATTGGATGTCTTTGTCATTTCCAAAATGAATATGGAAATTATGATTCTCTGAAACCTTTCAGGGTCATAGACTGATGCTCAATAATATTGTCTCACAAATCAATGATTATTCATAGGATAAAATAACAGCCCCAAGTAAAGATTCATTTGACAGCCTGATAATGGATGATAAAATAGTTGCACGTAAGCAAAATAGTAATCATGTTTTGCAAATTGCAGAAATAATGAGGGTTATTTTGATAGTCATTCTAGGAAACTAATGGATTTAGATGACTATTCATACCTTGAGAAGATTCTCTGCTGAAACGGTTTCAATAATGCCTGGCACTAGATCCTGAGAGGACGAAACCAAGATTGATAAATTATACACAAATACATGATTCAAACAAATCATATCAACTGAAATACAAAATATAGATCCACAATATACCTTATTTGATGCCTTTAAGCCAGATGACAAAGACTTCAGGTGCTGAAGAGACCAAAATCCAGGAGCTGGAAAGAAATGAGGACACAGGTGGTTAAGTCGTGCTCCAATTCTAGCACTTGCTTTTAAAATTGGCACCTCAACATTCTTCCTGCAAAATGTGAGACTCCTCAGTTCTAATTTCTCAAGGAACGAGCAATAAAGTAATAAATCATATTGTGAAAATGAAGATAATAATCTGTCGAAGAAACAGACATTTGATGCCCTGCCATAATATGCTGAGCAGCACCAAATTTTGACATCCATAATTGATAATCAGCTGTGTTTGTGATAGTTGCAGGACTTAGATGAATTACACAATGCACTGTTTTGGAACCTTCCGGTACATTCCCAGTCGTATCTGCATAATAAGGAACGAGACTTTGTACAGACAGCAACTGTTGTAAATGCAATAGTGTTGGGCAGTCAACTAGCAGCACTATAGGGCCAGGAACAGAAGGACCGAGTACATGACTTGGCTCAACCTGGACATCACAAGTGCAGCAATTCATAGGTATGAATAATTTGAACATACCAAAGGTATAAAGCAAAATTTTGAAAGGTTTAATAATCTACCTTAATATTTTGATGATCTGACATCACGGAATTTCCAAGTTGCAGTTCACGATACTTCGGCCCAGGTCTCAATCCAAGAGAAGCAGCTTTGTCGGGATCAAATTTTCCCTTTATTTCTGGCAGTTCACAAATGTAAATCACAGAAAGATTTGCAGGCTTCGTCTCATCCAGACCCGTTTCTGGATCATTCGGTCGAAGGACTATTGCAGATATTTTTACAACTTCATCATTAATAAGATCGACAGGATCATCAAACTTCCGAGACATGGAAATAGCAGTGCCATTAGAATCATGCATTGGATCAAAGCTATGGGTATGAACCATAGCAGCATTAAGAATGAAAGATTTCATTGCATCAACCAGATACTTGAGATCTGAGGGACCCCATACATTGACCTTCAGAATAGTTAAGAAGAACATTATGATTTCATAAATTACTATTCAAATCCAAACCATGAATTTTTATGAGATGCACTGAATCAAACCAACACTTACAGAAACTCCTACATCTCCTATGCCAGCCAGAGTCAACAAAAGACCTGCAAGCAAAAAAGTCAAGTCCTTAACTTTTAGCAACTTAGAATAAATACCTCGCATTTATCCATTATACGAAAATTTAGTTATAAAATCATGTTTATGTAATATGATGAGATATATAATGCTAAGTTAATTAAGTGGTTTAATGGCAAACCTGGAAGTCCACCAGCAGTTTCTGAGCAAACACGTGAGAGAAATATGTGATCAATCTGGAGTAAATTTTATTTAAAAAAATAATTAAATTGTTATTCCTTAGCAGTAAGCAAGAAAAACAGAGTAGAAAAGGGAGCTTATGGGTATGATACCTTCGACAATTTGATTTTATGCTCAGTGCAAAATCGTTGCAATCCCTGGAATAAATGTAATAAAGTTTTATATAAATCCAAAAGTTCCAAATATATTTCCTCAGAAATATGCAAAATCAAAATTTTACGAGAAATCCTAGATCTGAATAAAGAATTATTTTCATATTTATCCCATGTATGAACTTTGATTGTGATAGATTATTTGGCCCAGAAACCTTACTATAATCTTCAGCTTCAGTTGCACCCACTACATTGTCATTTGTTAATGATGTACCTATAGAAAGAGATCCTTCCAACTCTATTTTCCTATATGTTTTTTTATTTCTTTTGGGTGAAAAGGAAAATGTATTCTTACATTAAGTCTGATGTAAACTTGGGATATTTTGGAGGCATTGCTTTTCCTTCACTCTTTTTTCATATTCCTGATTTTTGGGCCTTTCTGCCTGTGTTTATCATTTAGGGTTTGGGGGGAAATCTTTGCATTTACAGAAATCCTTTCACTGAAGATTCTTGCAGTGCCATATCAACAAGTTTTCAGAATGAAAATTCCACATGTATCCTACAAAGTTAAGAGAGAAAACCAAGTAATGCTTACTTCTCCAGCATTAAATATAAATCTCTGCTTGTCAAAAAATAGTAGCACCGATGGTGATGTGTCCTGGGTATCCATACCAGTTCCAAGAATCTGCAAGATAAACACAAAATATCAGTTTAAAAATGTAAAGATTAAGGAAAGAGTATAATTCAGCATCGACTTTGTAAAATATGCAGCCTTTTCTCCCAAGTCACTGTTTTCAGTAACATTATTTTCTGCACTATATTCAGCAGCATGAGATTGAACCCCCAGAATCCCCAGGTCAAATAGAGGCTTTGCAGCTCTGCATAATTTGCTCCAGGTGAAAGGAGACAAGACCAGTTCAATAATATTTCACAACCCAAAACTCAGAGGATATAGAAAATCAGATAAATTTTATGTCGAGGACTAACCGCTGACTCCCTTCTAAAGCAACACACTTCTAGGGCAGATTACCTATTTTGTAGATCATAAATCCCATTAACTAACATTGAAAAAGTCGGAGAATGCAATTAAGTAACCACCCTATATATTGAAGTTGAACAGTCTTATAGAAAATGAAAGTGGTAAGCACCCATATACTCAACTCTTGTTGAATCATATCATATCATCTTAAACGCTTTTCTTAAGGATAAAATTCCAAAAAATGGAAGAAGAATGGTTTATGAAACAATAACAAAGCTCTACCATTATTCATTGAAATCACGGAAACAAAAATTTGCGAGAAAAGGAACAAATGCACCCATATCAAAAAACAGACTAAAATAGTCAAAGAAACAGCATATGCCATATAATTCAAACCACTGTCAATTAAGCCGAGAAAGCCCAATTTAACTAAATAAACAAGCAAGGAAATTATAATCAACGCGCTATTCAACCCGAGATAAAAAATAAAATATATAAGCAATTTTGAAACCCTTTTTCCTACCTGAACATAGGAAATGGTATTCGCAGGATTGAGCTTCCGGACTTTAAGCTGCAAATTCTTCTTGGGCATGTCACTTCCATCTCTACCCTCAGCCCTTTTCCTGTTAAAATCAATAGACTCACTAGCATTATTAGCACTACGAGTTGTTTCTTCCATCGCCAAGGAACCACCTTTATTGCTAATTTTATCTCTCTTTCCTTGAGTATCTCTCAATACACTTTTTTTCCTATGAAAAGAACGCGAATTTTTGTTATAACTGTTGCTATTACATAGATTCCCCGAATAGGAAGACAACGTGGTGAGGAGTGGAAATTTAGTAGTGAAGGTGGGTTTCCTGAGGTGGGGCAAAAATGGAAAAGAAAAGGAAAAAGATAGGCTTCTGCGGCGGACGAGTGGGTGGTGGTGGTAATCGGCAGAGGAGAGGAGGAGGCGAAGGTTTTTAATTTGGGGCATTTTTTCTTTTTTTTGAAGGGTTTAACAGAAACACATATCCACTTTCGGTCGGTTTTGGGCTTTGCTTAGATGAACGTTTTTAACTTATTTTCGCGGGTCGGGTTTGAAACAATTTTGGGGGAGATTTTCCAAAATAGTCGGGTAAAATGGCCCATATGAGTTTTTGTAAAAAAGTCAATTTTGCCCTTAATGAAATGATTTTTTATTGCAAATCATGTCCTCAAACTTTATGATTTTTTAGAAATTAGTTTTATTCTTATTTTTATTCGTCATCACTGGATGTTTCTTCGAAATCAGATTTTTCTTCAAATATTTTTTCATTCACTTCTATTTCTTCAATATCAACTTCTTCACATTCATCTCTAATTTGTTCAAAGTTCGTAATTAATATTCTAACTTTCTTTTTTGGGCATTCAGTGCTTATATATCCTTCTTTATTACAATTTCAACATTTACATCGTTTTTTATCTAATGGTTTTTTATTATAAGGTTTATATTTTCTTCTAAAATATTTTCTTTTTTGTTTAAAATTTTTTTTTTTTTAAACTTATTATATTTTTTATATTTCTTAGGTCTTATTTTTCTTTTTCTTTTATAATCATAACATCCCCAATTTCCTGATATTTCGGTATCTCTACAACAAATCCTATCTTGTATAAATCCTGATTGTTTATAAATCATTTAATTACTACACGTAGTACTTATTTCATCTTTTATAGTTCTTATAATAAATCCTAATGTATAACATTCTTCATTTCTTCCTAATTGTTTTTTTTTAATCTTGTTTTGAAAATAATTATTCCATGATGGTCGTAATTTTCTAATAAAACTTCTTTATAATAATTATTATCAACTCCACTTCCAAATATCATATAATAATATTTACTATATTCACAACAATATTCATTAAGGTAACACATATTACAAATTTGTAAATGTTACATTCTATTTTTAGCATCTTCTATTTCTTCTAATCTAACTTTAGTACTTTCATTTATCCAGTCTTCTCCAGCAAATTCTCTATAAATTCTTGTAGCGACTCTATTTATTCATTCTATTATACTAATTCCAAATCCTGCTTCAATACTATCTTTCCAAACACCTTTTGTTGTTTCTTCTAATCCTCTATACCAATTAAATATATTTCCTTTAAATGTTACTAATAAATATTCAGTTCTATTTTTATTATCGGTATTACTGCGATTATAATTAAAGTGTGCTATCATATTAGTACTACATTCATTTATAGCTCTTCGAACATCTAATTCACAATCTAAATTTAAATATGATCCTGTAATTTTCATTGGGTTTGATTCTCTTAATACTAGTTCAAATTGGTCTCTATACATTTTTTCTTTAGTAGTTTTAAAATCTACTTTTGTATTAACATATCTTATAGGGTCTATTTCTGCTTCATATCTAGTTGTGCTAGTTTCTCCATATTCTTCTTGTTTAACTGCTCGTGGTCCTCCCGTTTTTCCGATCATATGATTTTTAGTTATTTCTTCACAAATTTTTAAGTCTTCTAAGTCAAATATTAAATTTTCCATATCTTCGTTCATTGTTCTTCTATAACTAATTTTCCTTCTTCTTTTTCTATAAGATTTTCTTCTTACTTTATAAGATCAATCAATAATCTTTCTATATCTTCTTTTAATCCTCCATTAAGTTTTATTAATTTTTCATATTTTTCAATTTTCTTTCTAACTTCTTTAAGTTCTTTGGCATAATTTGGTTTAAATGATTTTTCTTTATTTAGATTTTCTATTATTCTATTTAAAAGATTTTCTATTCTTAAAAAGTTATTTTGTAGTTTTTCTTTTTCTTCTTCATAGCTTATTTCGATTCTAGTTATTTTTTCATCAATTGTTTTTATACTTTTTTCAATTAAATTGATTTTATCATTCATACTCATTTTTTAGGTTTTTTATAAGGTGATTTGTCAATTTCAAATCCTAATTTATTTAATAGAATATCAATTTTATAATTAATAATATCTATCTTTTCTTCTAAAGTTGCTATTTTATTAATACTATTTTTCTGTGCGATTTTTAATATTTGATTTTGGATTTCCTCAAGTTTAGTTTCATCAAACATTTCTAAATTATTAATTTGTTCATTTATTTTATTAAATTGTTTAGATATATTTTTACTTAAAACTTCTAATCTTTCTTTAGCTATTTCATCCTTTGGATATATATTATTTATTTCGTCTATAGCTTCTATATCTTTAGATTTTAATTGTCCTAATTGTTGTCATAAAAATACATTAGTCCACTTTGTAGTCATATTTAACCATTCATTTGTATTTCCCCATGAACTTAAGGGTTGAAATATAGTTGTATTCCTTCCTCTAGTTTGATAACTTCCTATTGGTAGTCTAATATTTTCTATTTTTTGTTTATCAAATCTTATTTTGTTGGTAAACTCATATTACTCTGGTGAGTTTAAGGAGTTAATTATTATATTATTTATTATTTGTCTTATTTCTCTTCTAAATTGTTCTTCTCTTCTTAATTCTCTTGTAATTTAATTTCTTAATAATTTTCTTTTAATTTTATTCCAAAAAGAAATTTTCTTTTCTATTCTCTACGATTATTGTCAGTTATTATTTGTTCTTCTAAAAATTTTATTTTATTATCATAAAATTTTCTAGTTATTCCAGGCATATTCTTATTCTTTATCGTCAAAACTAAGATCAAAATCATATAATTCGGAAACTTCATTATAACTTACATGATCTTCTATAGTTTCAAAAGTTCTTTCACTATTTTCACTATCTAACCAGAAAAATATAATCATTTTTTTATCATTTCTTTAGGCAATCTTTCTTTTAATCCAAATGATACAATTGTATGACATTTTTCATAATATCTAACATCTCTTTTTATGAAATTTATTCCTCTAGTATAACTATCATAAGTTTTTGGAATTTCTATCATGTGACTATAATCAATACTATTAGTATATCTAAAAGGTACAGTTCTATAATAAAACTCGTAACTTTCCATGATAAAAGTTCTTCAAAGTAAACAATCTTATAAAAATTCTTATATGATAATTTTCATGCAAATCTTCAGACGATAAATTTTCTTGTAGTTTAAAATAAGGGCATTACCACGTTTCGCCAAATAGTAAGAATGTTATATGTTCCTAATCACTTTCGTCACAAGAGTTGGCCAAAGTCCGACAGCTTCACAAGAGTTGGCCAAATTAAGACTAAAAGTAATTAGTCTCCGACAATGGCGCCAAAAACTTGTCGCGTTTTTTCTATCACAAGTGTACGATATCATAACAAGTAGTAAAGTTGACCTTTGAATCCGGATATTGCTCCCACGAGGACTAAACTTTTAGTACTTAATATATTTTTCCTACTACTACTTGACAGAAATAGCAAATAAAAACAAACGATGAGTGTTGTGAAAATAGATTTTCCTAAATCAACTAATGCCTAAGACTATGGAAACGAAAGCAATGGAAATTATGATGAATGACAAAAACAAATGATTGAAGTTTCACGTATATAGAATGTATTATGGTAAAACAACTTCACTTATTGATCACCTTAGTTCCAAACTTAAGATTCTAGTCCGATGTAGTGTTTGGTCGAATTCTCCTACGATATTCAACTTACCCTTCTCAAGTTCTCGTTGAGCCTATTCAACTAATTCAATTCCATATCTCTATGCGAATTACCATTAGTTAAACGAGTTATGTCCAAGTGGCCTTTTCAACTAATTCAATTCCGCTTTGGTAAATTTGTTATCCCAATTTAAATTTCACCATCAGCGCGTCATCGTGCGGGATGACATTAGGATTGAGGTTATTGTATAAGGTAATATAATTGTGCTAGAAATTTAAGAATTATTTGCTTTATTTGAAGTGTTGATTTTGATCACAAGTTGGTAATTGCTTTTGTGCTTTAACTATTGTTTAGTCATTGTGCGAGACTGCTTTGCTGAGAATTTGAATTTTTTTACATACCTTCGTATTGCATTTATTATTCTTTAAGAATATCTAGACTTGACCCGTTTGAACACTCTCTTGATCCTGAGATCTTTAGTTTCACGAACCTTAATAATCTTGAACGGTGTATATTGCGGCTTTAGAATTGCTTTGTGTGATCTATTTTTGCACTTTGGTTGTTTTGTTTTTCAAAATGTCTTCACATTTCGAAATTGAAAATTTCAATGGGAAAGAGAATTTTTCAATTTGGTAACAAAATATAAAAAGAATTTTGGTTCAAAAAAAATTTCAAAAGTCATATATGGCAAATTTCCTACAAATTTGATAGAAACACAAAAAGAAGAATATGATGAATTTGTTTACACTTCAATTAGTTTACGTTAGTAAAAGTTGGAGGTTTTATATT
Organism: Fraxinus americana; assembly: GCA_035079005.1. Classification (NCBI taxonomy): domain Eukaryota; kingdom Viridiplantae; phylum Streptophyta; class Magnoliopsida; order Lamiales; family Oleaceae; genus Fraxinus; species Fraxinus americana. The sequence goes on along the minus strand of CM068706.1, from coordinate 32,488,741 downwards.
TGTTTAAGTCTATTCCTAATAAGTTGTACTTACTTGAAAGATTTTTAGTTTTAAAATGGATCATTTAAAGGATCTTGATGATAATCTGGATATTTTCAACAAATTTGTTCAAGATATCGTTAATTGTGATGAGAAAGTGTCTGAAACGTATAAGGTCAATCGTATATGACCACCTAATCTTAAGTAACCTTAACTGCAGAACTCGATTCCACTTAAAAGATTAAATAAAATCAAGCAAAGAACCATGAAAAACTCAAGATATCAAGAGGCATCAAAGTGAGTCTTTCTCTCACTAGAGTTGAGAGTTTCTCTCTCTAACCACTCGAATGAGTTTTGACTTTTCCAATGCTTTCACATATATTTTAGATTAACCTAGAATAACTACAATTAATCTATTTTGTTTGTATAATTCGAATTTGATAGAAAACTAGTACACTTGAGCTAGAATTTATTCTATGTGAGACGATAACTCAACTCATCACGTATTACTTATCAACGATCATGCACGTTGTTGAATTTATTTGAACGATATCTACATTACATACCGTGATACTAAAAGTATCTTGTGCAATTTGTATTTACAATATGTTGTCAAACATGATAAAAATAATGACCACTACCATATTAATGCAGAAGAGGCCCATTGGATCAGATATTAAATTTGGGCCATTTAGCTGTAGTAATATGAGTGAGTGAGGTCCTTTAGTCTAAGATTTTCTCTGCAGAATTGACACAAATCACCAAGTACAGATGTAAACAAATTGTAGTTCTTTTTTCTTTTTCAGACTTTCCAGTTTATCACTATCTTTTTTTAAGTACATATGGGTGAGGATAAGGGTCAATTTCACCATGCGTCATCAACCTTTTGTCAGTGTGGCACTTGTGATCTTTAATACTTTAAAGGAGTGGCACCCGGAGATAGATCCAGGATTAAATTACAATCCAATTTAATACATAAATTTATTTTTTTTATACACTAAAAAAAGGGGCCAGAGACAGGACCGGGAATCCTTATCTGGTGGCACCCTTCCGCAAATGAAAAATGTTTAATTGAACACGTCACGCTCACATGATGTATGATTGAAAGAGTAAAACAGTCCAAAACAAGTTCTCTTATTACAAGACAATCCAAATGGTGACTACACTAGAGTGTCATGAAATTGACACTTGACTTTCATTTAAATGTTTTCTGTTAGCTAGGAATATGAGTGCTAATTTTAAAAGATTGATGATATGAATGATAAATTGGGAACGTAAGTGTCACACTTACGAAAAGTTGAAGACCCTAGTGGAACTTACCTCAAAAATTCGAATGTTACCCTTCTAATATAAATCGACTGAATTTTTAAAATGCCTAACATTTTTACAACATTTTATTTCACAATCTAATTTAAATAATTTACTTTCTCACGTAGAAATTTTAATATGGACGTAAACATAAAAAAAAAACTTTTTTTTTTTTTGAGATATTAATAAGTCCAAATAATTTTTATATAGCGGTATAATTTAAATTTTTTGCAAACATAAAAATATTTATATACATCTCTACCTTATTTCTCAATACCATTCCTTTTACACATTTGTACTTGTGAAAATGTAATCAAGAATAAAAGTTAAAAGCGCATTTACAAAATAAAAACGTGTAATCATCAATGTTTTAAGTTCCAAAACCACAAACAATTAAGAATTATAGAATACTTTATGTCGATTAAATATTTAGTCCCTGTTTGATGTGATTTAAATTTTTTGATAAAAATCGAAGTCAAAATCAACAATTAATTTAACCGCAAATCTCATGAAACCCACAAATTTTTTCAACTTTTAAATTATATATAATTTTTTTTTATCGGAATTCACTAAAAAAAATTGATTTTAACTACCAAACAGGGCATAACATTACATAATTTGACCTAGACAAACTACATGTGCAAGTGGAGAGGACAAATTTGAATACAAGCACCCCATCCCAACGGGCATCTATGTACGTGGATGTTGGAGAGTAGCGAAGAGCGATATTTATTATTTTGTGCGGTGGGTACATAAATAAAGTATTGGGACCTTTCTTCGTACACTAGGTGACCCAAATTCTTTAATCAAGATTGGACACCAATATTTATCTTAATCAATCTTAGACAAAACTACATCATTTCTAATTTTTTTAAATAAACATTAAAGGTGGCCCATTTTATTAATAATTAAAATTCTCATGTTGAAAGATGAGTACAATGTAAAAAACTACAAAAAATTGTAATTGGGCTTGCCTTTTAATTTTATTTATGTATAGACCTAGTCTAAATTTGAATAACAAGCTTTTGTTCTTAAACTACAATGATCACAAGTTGGTAAACAACCTTTTTTTTTTGTCATGCTTGTTGATCTAAGTGCACGTTTGATATAATTTCTGCGGAATGTATAAATAAAAAGTAAATAGAAGTTGAGAGTCTTGTAAAATATAAAGATAAAAATGATTTTTTTAACCAAAAAAAAAAATGGTTTTACTTATTTGTACAAGTGGTTCAACTCTGTCTGACTCTCGACCTTTTTATGATATTTGAGTTAATGTATCGTATTGATTTTTAAAACACTTTTCGATATTTCTGTTATTTGATAATCAACAATAGCCGAGCCTCTATTTGTTGTCCTAAACTTGTTTTTTTATATTTAAACTCGATACATCATCTATGAGAAGATGCCAACATATTTTTTGATACCTTGATATTTTAACATTTTTACTAATATCGAGATGTTAACATCACTTAAATTAGTGTTTTTGTATTTGAGACAGCAAATCAAGATGAGAATGCCAACTTGGAATAATGGTGAGAATAAGGTGAATTATTAGAGTAGTAATAATTTGTGATTTATCCAATCCAATACAATAACTCCATCTGCCTGTCTGTCACTATCACTCACAAACGTATACTTTGATATTTGTCTCTTTCTTTCTTGTGTTTTTTTTTCGCAATTTGCTTCAACACCACATATCTGTGCAAGCAACTCAACTTAAATGCATTCAATTCTCATTGCACTCTCCTAAAGAATACTTCTCTAGTAAGCTCCCAATGGCTGATTCACCACCGAGTTCTGAGTCACCGCCCGAGTCCATGCAAAAAAAGTGTAAGAAGAGAGGGAGAGCGAGTGGGAGTAAACATCCGGTTTATCGGGGTGTGAGAAAGCGGAGCTGGGGAAAATGGGTGTCTGAAATTCGACAGCCGCGTAAAAAATCGCGTATATGGCTCGGTACTTACCCGACGGCTGAAATGGCTGCTAGAGCTCATGATGTGGCAGCGCTAAGTATAAAGGGTAACTCGGCGATTCTTAATTTCCCTCAACTTAGTGAATCGTTGCCTCGTCCAGCTTCGCTTTCACCGACGGACATCCAAGCGGCGGCTGCTAAGGCGGCGGCAATGGAGGAGCTCAGCTCATTGTCGTCTTATCCTTCTTCGTCTTCTGAGAGTGTGTCATCGCCTCCTACTAGTACAGCAGATGATGAGCTGGATGAGATAATTGAGTTGCCGAGTCTGGAGGGAACTTATGAATCGTCCGAGACGAGAAATGAACTGGCGGTGGTTGACTCGGCGGCTGAGGGGTTGTTGTGTCCGCCATGGTGGGCGTCGGACAAAGAGATTTACGAGTATATATTTGACCAAGTGGCCGTTGGAGGCAGTCTTCCATGCAATTTTTAGAGGTGTGCAGTTCTGTTTGTGCTTTCACATTGTGTATATTTTCACCTACGAATTCATGTCAATAATGTCATCATACTGTATAATATACAAATTTCAGTGTTTGCCTGGGACTTTTTAACTTATAGTTTTTTACTGATAAGTCTGTTACTCCTCATGAGTAGAAATAAATTGTAATTTCCATATTTACTAATTAATTTATTATTTCAAATTCTTTTTTTATTTTAATAATAAAATTCTTAAATATTTTAATATGTGAAAAGAAGTGTATTAAAAATTTAAAGGACGGTTGGTATAATTGAAAATTTTGTCAAATTAACATTTGGATCTTACGTATTGTTTTTTTATCATTTATTAATGGTAGCTTTTCTTCTCTATCAACTTCGTCCTTTTCCGTTCCTCTTTTACTTTTCACGTTTTAACTTTTGTGTAAAGACTCCAAAAAATAAGAACGGCGCTCAATTACTACCTCTCACGCTAAACGTTTATGAAGTTTTTTTCTTCTTCCTATTATTATTATTATTATTATTATTATTATTATTATTATAACTCGAGCAAAAAAAAAAGGGTACGTAGTGTCTTCGAGCGTAGGAACATACGGAATACTAATCGGGTGGTTTGCAATTTTTTTTAAAATGTAAAGAGAGATTAAAAAATAATAATATCATCTTAATATTTCTGAATTAATTTTTGTCTATAAATACTTTTTTAATTCCAATTTCTACTATAATAAATTTATATATTACCACTTTTGTGGGTGTCATCTTCCAAAATGAAAGAAATCAGAGAAAATACTCTCCAATTAAAAGTTGATTAAAAAAAGTCAAAGAAAGCACTTTCTTTTTATCCCAAACAGCGCCCAATCATAAATAGAATATATAATATTGCATGAACCAATCTAATTTTTTTTTTAAATTAAAAAGAGAAAGAAAATAACAATAAGTAGAATTGAATTGGGATTTCCTTTCACCATGACACTGATATTTTGTCGAAACAGACCCATTTGGACAATATTTTTATTTGATATATTTCCACATTGGATACCCTAACAAATTTGGCATGTAACATTTGATTGAATCGTAAATGATAAATGACAATTGATAATTTTATCGCGTCTATTCACTCCAATTATCAAAAGGTCACGAAATTTAGCTCATATTTTACCCTTATTTCTTAAAATTCATTTTTTTTAGAAATTTATATCAAATCACACATTTCATGAGATTCACAACTTTTATTAATCTTTTAGCTATATATTTTATTAACTTTTATTAAAATTTACTATAAAAAAAAATCTGCTTTTATCAAAATTTACTATAAATTTTACTTTTTCTTAACTTGAAAACTTTTCAATACTAATAAGTTTATAACCCTAATTACATTTTTTACATTTCTTGTTCATAAAAGGGCCAATAGATTAAATTGAAAGAAAGAAAACTTTTGGGCAAAGTCATACTTCTTTTTATTGCTTAAATTTTCAAAAAATTGTTTTCTTGTGGACAAAAGAATATTTTCCGAGTAACGAATATTTAATATGCTAGTTTTTTTTTCAAAAAACATATAGTAGAGGGTTGGTTTTACAATTTCGATCTTATATCTAAATGATGAAATCAAAATTTTCATATTCAATTTTAAATTTTTTTATTCAGTGAGAGAGTGTCGACAGAATATAATAATTAGATGCCAAAAGAAGAGAAAGTTGCTTTTTTTGTGCACTTTCTTCATTGAAGGTTAAGTCCAATATATATCCTTTCACCAACATAAAATAAAGGTACATGAGCTATCATTGTTCTTGAAGTTGAATTCTATGTCCATTGTCCAATGTGAAGAAAACATGACACAATTTTTTAAAAAATGAAGTCCTTTTCCCTTGGAGATGTTGCATGAAAAATAATTCAAACTAGATGACAAAAGAAACAGATAACTAATGGAAATTACTATTAAACTTGTAGAGGAATCTTCTTTTTAAAATAAAGTTTGGAGGGACAGTGAAGAATTATGAGGCATTTTGAAAGTGACAATTTTACTTTAAATTGTTGCATCTTAAGAGTTTATATATATGGTTACTTGTGGCATTGATCAAAATGGGCTCTTAAATGTCTTTTTTTTTTTCGTCATCACCTAATTTCTAACGATCTGAAGCGCTTATTTGTCTAGATTTTATATATAACAAGAATAAAATGTCACATGAATAGACGTAATTTTTTAGTTTCATACAGATGATCGGGTGTGGACCATTGAAAGTAGATTCTCAAATCTCTTATTTTTGTCTATCATCAAATGGGTATATAGTAATGTTACAAACTATATAGATGATTGTATTTCTAGATTATTTACAAAGTACTAAGTTGCTTATATATCTACATAATATATCAAAGAAGGACTTGAAACATCACATGGATTTGCCAAAGATTTAAGTCTATGTTTGGTTTAGTTAAAAATCAAATTTTTAATAAATTTTTATAAAAGTTGATAAAACATGTAGTTGAAAAGTTGGTAAAAATTGTGGGTCCCATGAAATATGTTGTTAAAAATAATTTTGAAATTTGACTTCAGATCCGTTTGATAGGCAACGGTGGAAACGAATTCCAATTACATGTTAGTTGGAAAATAAAAACACACCAAATTCATAGGAATTCGTTTTCGATTAAAATAAAAAAAAAATGCAGTTTAAAGTGGTTGTACTTTGGAATTTGGTTTCCATTCCCACGTTACAATCAAACGGCCAAAATTGAATTCGTTTTCCTTGAATATGACATTTTTCATGGAATTCGTTGCAATCAAACACGATCTTAGATTTTTATCAATTTTTTTAGCTAAACCAAACAAGGGCCAAGTGAACAAGTTTTGTGTCTTGGATTGAAAAGTTGAAATTGAGACTATAACATGCTAAAGTAATTTAGGGGAAAAAAAAAAATTTAACGAATAATCTTATAATTTGATGGAATTCGTTCCTCAAAAATGAATGGAAAATATAAAACACTGTGATTACAAGAATCGATTTACTTTCGTTCATTGCATAGAAAAATGCAACTACAAAATCAAACCAATGATCCACTGACTTATTTGAGTGTGGTAATTGGACCAATAGTTAGATATATGAGTAAAGGATCCGAAAGCTACAAAAATGAAATTAAGGGAAAAACTAAATTAATTATGACCTATAGAAAAAATCTTATTATTCAATATTGACAACAATGTCTTCCTCCCACAAAAAAAATTAAAAAAAAAATGTGACAATGGAAAGGACAAGCCGACAAGGTATAGCCAAAACCTCCAACATTATTTCTTGTTTTATACCTCGAGAGACACATTTGAAGTGAACCCATTAGAGATAATCTTGTACTACCAAATTACTTCACATTGTAATTTTTTAAGGCAAAAATAAAATTAATATCATAGAATTACCATTGTGGCCCCTCACAAAAACACATCTTTTAAAGTTATTAATTATTACATTTGAACTTAAATCTCAATTAAGCGTGTGTCTGGTGCCGATTTTAGCAAAGGAAAATCGATTTTCATCTCAGATCAATCGGACCCACGTGATAAATTGTTGGCAGCAATTACGGCTGAGTACCGAAATTGCCCTCAAGTGAAAGTGGGCTGATATTGTACTGAAAATAAGTAAAAGGACAACAATGAAATTTCCAAACTCCTTCTGCTACTACTGAAAAGGAAGTCTGGCATCATTTAATTTTCTTAGTTAATGGGTTAGCAACGGTCATTATTTTGCAAACAACGGTCATTATTTTGCTTATAATCCGGCAAAATCCGGACCAAACACGCCCTAAATGTCCAGACTTCGACAATATCAATTACAAAAAATTAAAATAGTCTGTATTAAACAAAAAATTGTCAGTGTTGCATAAGTTCATAACTAAATTATCTCCATACATTTATTCCTCATATAAAAAAAAACTTAACGCGTAAATAGAAATTTGACAAAACTAAAAACAAAAAAGTACAGTATGTCTGGTATCATCGCGCACAAAAATTAGCTTTATTTTACTAAAAAATCAGAAATAGAACCTTGACACGCTTTCTGCACTATTAAAAGAATCGCTTTTGGATGGCATACTCTTTTACAATTTTAATAAATAAATAATTGAAGCACCAGCCGTCTGGCAAATGACGATTAAACCTTTAATTAAATAATTATGGTGGCACTTAATAGTTATTAGTAGGTAATTGACACGTCGTGGAAACATTATATACGTTGAAATCCAATTTATTGAAAAATACATTGTCAATTTATTTAAAATTTTGCAATTTATATCTTAGACGTCACATCGTTCCGTGTTCCCATTTTTAAATTTCGGATTAGTACATACACATCAATATTAATTTGACAAAAAATATATAAAAAGAAAAGAAAAGAAAAGAAAAGAAAAAGAAAAAGAAAAAGAAAAGGAGTAAGATATCATTTAAGAAATAAAGAACTTTTCTCATGTAGTCGTTAGAGATATTACAGGAAATAATTTAAAAGTAAATGACAAAAGAAACAAATGAAAAAGTAATATAAACTTCCAATTTGTGGAGAGAAAAATGTGAGCCTTTTTTACGAGTTTCAATCAATCATTTTCCAAAGAGCTGGCACCCAAGTCTTGGGGGACTTGAAATTGACAAGTTCATTGATTTTTACATGTTTGATTTTCTATTGAGGATCACGTTGTATCAATCAGAAAGGTAAATTTATAGTGTTGTATTTAATGTTGTCGTTTGATCCATGTACGGAATATAATATCAAGACGTAATTATACGTCAAGATTTTAGTATTAAAAACGTCATTTTAATTAGTAACTATAATTACGTGAAACTTTTTTTTATGACGTGCACTAAGGACATAATTCTTGCAATCTTGTTACAGTGACAGGCTCAACGACAGAGACAAGCCAGAGGATCATGTGTTAATATGTGATTAGACAGTTTGAAAAAAAAAACACAGCACCCACCCCACCTTGTCATTTGCCCTGTTCGATAAACATTATTGTTATTCTTGAGATGTAAACAGATTCAATTTTCAAATGGCTAAAATAATTAAGGCATTAATATAACTCAACAAGATTGTGATAGTGAACGAATATTTAGGGCCCATTTGGCATATCCTTTACTTTTGTTTTCAGTAGAAAAATTTTTGAAAGAAGTTTTTTAAATTTTTGTTTGAAAATTATTTTTTAAAAGTGCTTCTTATTCTAGAAGTGCATTTAGAGAAATCACACTGAAACCGGATTTCTCTAAAAACACTTCTAACTACGAGAAGTGTTTTCATAAAATTAATCAAATGGTTCCAAAACGGCTTTTATTAGTCCACGTTTTGACTAATGTAATAACTTCGTCAAGTTTTCAATTCTTACAATTGTTGGAACTTCGTAATTCTTCAAGTAAAAGACTTCATTCTAGTTTCAAAGATTTGCACGCCATGAACTCCTTATATGTTGATATTCATTTATTAACTTTTGTAATTATTCTACGCGAAACATCCTCGTATTTTCTACTAATATAAAGTATAATAAAACTTCCAAATCTAAATGTTCAATAAATTAATAATACATTGCTTAAAATTTTTCGATCTCGATTCACAATGAGTGTACTAAAGTAACAATCTCGCTAAATGTATAAGATAATAATTTTATCTAAAATCTTTCATCCTCCAACGAAAACTTAAAATAATAATTAGTGAACTACATAAAATTTAATAATAGATATTCATAAACTTTTTTATTCGACAGCTTCTATTTTCTCGATTCATTTTTTATGAAAATATGCTTCTAATTTTTTTTATTTTTTTTTAAATACTCAAACCGAATTCAACATCATCTCTATATAGAATGCATATACCACATTTGGATTACTTTTCATTTTGTAGGAAATAATTATTTAAGGTTACTATGCTTTTTTTTGAAGAAACACGCTAAAACACAATTATTATCTAAATCACTGTCATTCTTGGTAGACAAATTCGGTACCCATTGATCTTTGAAATATCGAGCGAGAGCCTCCTTCACACGAGATTCCCAAATCACCTTGGTTTTCATCGTTGTTCCAGTAGGCTATTCAATCATGATATTATTTTCACTACAATAGTTTAAGAGGTGCTTGATATTCATCAAATTCTTGTAATTTTGACTAGAAATGACTTCATGTGATCTATGAATAAATTAATAAATATTCATTTTATAGAAAAATTAATAATCTCTCTATAATAATATATTTTTTTTTTCAATTATAACATTATTATTTTATAGAGATTTTACTATAATTGTTTTTTAACCTTAAACGTGAAATTTAATTCGACTTGAAAATTTTAATTTATTAAGTACCACTTTGATAATAATTCAATCAAGTCGAGTACAAAAAATTCATCGTGTGTTTATTTAGAAGTATAAAGCAGGTGGGACAATTTGATTTTAGGATGATTCAATGTGAAACATATATATATGAACTATCTTGACTTGAATAACACGAGAAACTCGTATGGACTAAAGTCACGAAACAATTTTTGTAATTTTTTATTTGATTTTCCAAAATAAGAAAAAGCTAGCATAAGCCAGCTTGCCCTTGTCCCAACTCCGTACGTGTTGTCTTTTTCTCTGAATGAATTGAAACAAAATAATTAAATTAAGTGAAATTTAATTGTTGGTCACATAATATCGAATATGAATGCATACTTTGAAAAATAATAGGTTTTCGAGTAACAAATCAATTCATTTTACGTTGTACTTATGACTTGTTGAATCTCAAAGAAGAATTAAAACTTGGGTAAAATCTTCACTATTTTAGGGCCGGCCAACCAATGCTTGTTGAGAATATTCGCCTTGAAATCGACAGGCTTGCCTAATGCAGAATATAGTTGGCACAAAATATTCTTTTCATGCATACAAATTGCTGGCAAGCATTAGCATTACAAAGAATTTGGTGAGATGTAATGATCAAGGGAACCTATCTGAAAGGGAGTTGCTCTTATAGCGTAGCGTATTTCGTACGTATATAGTACAGGATAACACTCGATTTTAAATTTTAGTGACTAGAGATATGGTTCATGTGGCCTAAACACCACCACAAATGTGGTGTGGATTTTCTTGTCAACTGTATTGGTGACTATTAAATGTGATTTCATATAGATAAAATATAATTTTTTCTTATATTTTTCCTAATATACCCCTAAATTATATAATGATTTAAAAATGATTAGTTTCGATTTGTAAATGACAATATACATTAAATAGGGGCATATTAGATAACTAAAAAATATCTATACTTTCAATAAGAAAAGTGATATATAATTTGGAAAGATGAAAAAGGAAACAAAGCCTATCATTGTAGGACAAATGTAATATTTGATTTGGAGGAACTCAAACAGTTTTAAACAATTGCTACGAGTCTAGGATATTGCTAACCATTCCTTAAGTATTTAAGGTTATCAATTTTGCCCATCAAGTCTGATGTTATTATGAGAAAATTGTGATACAAGATACTAATCTATTGAAGTTGTGCAAATAGGCCCTCAATCTTTATTTATTGACATTTAGATTCTCAGGTTTGTGCTTAGTGAATGGTAACTCAATCTCTATTTCTTTCTCCTTCAATAGTATAGTTATTCTTTCATTTAGATTGAGTGTTTTCCACATTTTACTTGTAGAAATATTGAGTAAGCCGGAATGCAAGAGGACAAGGTTAGGTTGAATAGTCCTAACCATTCTCGTCCCATCAAGGATTTTTGAAAGGTGGAGTGGGGATTTAAATATATCAATTTTCCTCTCACAACGACGCATACATAACAATTGTCATCCCAATTTGCAAGTCATGTGCCTAGAGCGGACAAAAAAACGTCTATTTAGGAACGAAAGTACTGCAAATTTCAAAAAGCGTCCACCTCGATTGTTGGATAGGGCATGACTATATTGTATAAGGACGAGGAATTACACCATCCTCGTAAGAGTCATATGCATGTTTAATATCGATCATCTCACATACTTCATCAACTGGCGAAACACTCATTGCTCAAACAGTAACATGTTGATTTAATACTCATCTAGTCATCATGTCTTACATTTCATTGTAAGGGTAATTAGCACATAACATTCTTACATTTCACTATTATTGTGAAAAACGTCCGTACCTTTTATTTTTTTGGCATTTTCACATTTCATTGCGCAAAATGTTATTTTCATCTATTTTCTCAATTAAAAGCTGTGAAATGACGAATATACACTTCTGTTTAAATAAAACAAAAAGAAAAAGAAAGAGCCAATTGCAACTATAGTTCCAAATTTTTTTAAAAAGTGCAAATGAGTTCCAAAAAAATATTTAAAGGAGAATTATCATATAATGTCCATACCTTCACTATTATTGTGAAAAACGTTCATACCTTATTTTTTGACATTTTCATCCTTAATTATACGTTTGATTGGCAAACTATCATTTCTATCTATTTTCATCCAGTTTCTCAATAAAAAAAACTATGAAATGACGAATATACCTTCATATTTAAAAAATATAGAGAAAAAATAAAGTTTTTTTTTAAATTTCTATTTTTTTAATAATTTATTTGGGACTCGTTTTCACTTTTTAATTTTTATTTCTAATTTTTTTAATAATTTATTTAGGACTCATTTGCATGTGAAAAAAATTATTTCTAATTTTTTAATAATTTATTTGGGACATGTTTGTACTTTATTAAAAAAAATTGGGACTACAGTTGAAATTAATTTTTTATATTTTTCTTATCTAAATATCATGGCATATTCATTATTTCACAGTTTTTATTGAGAATTTAAATAAAAATGAATAGAAATGATGGTTTGCGCAACCAAATGTATAATTAAGAGTGAAATGAAAAAAAAAATGTAAGGTAATGATACTTTTCATAATAATATTGAAAGGTAAGAACATAATATGCTAATTATCCTTTTAATAATTTATTTGAGATTCGTTTATATTTTTTTAAAAAAATTTGGAACTATAATTACAATTAATTCTTTCTTTTTCTGTTTGTTTTATTTAAACGGGTGGGTAATATTCGTTATTTCATAGTTTTTAATTGTAAAAATGAATGAAAATGACTTTTTGTACAATAAAATGTGAAAATAAGGATGAAAATGTAAAAATAAAAAAATGTAAGGACGTTTTCAATAATAAAAGTGAAATGTAAGAACGTTATATGCTAATTACCCTTGGTTCTAAATATCAAATGTTAAATGAATAATGTATCAATTTGATCTAAAAAAATACTATAAATTTCAAAAGTTGAGGTTATTATGACTGACAATCATTATTTCAAAACTCTTTAATTCTCATACTTATTTTTAACCATACATTTATACAATAAAATATTTGCAAGTAAATTAAAAAATTTTGCCCACTTTTAAATCACGCATTCTCCAAAATAACTATTCAAATTTTCATTTTCTCAAAAATCTAACATGGGCTATATTATACTATATTACTTTGATGACATATAGAAACGATGCATGACTACACTTATGTTAGAACGTTCATAAAAGATTTTCTATTTTTATAGAATCTATTATGACCAATAGAAATCATCTTCAATTTAGAAGTGAAATTTTTATATGTTCTAACAACACTCTTTATTTTAACTCATCATTTTACATTTTTTTATAATGACTATTAATTTAAATATAATTTGAATAATTTAAAAAATATAGTATTGAAATATGTGACATAACAAATGCAATAAAATAAGAATAGAGGGATTAGAGAAACGAACCTACTTTCAGTTTTAAAATAATAAAAATAGAGAATCTTTTTAAAACAAAAAGTCCTTACCTTTTTTATGCGAACCCATGTAGCAATTGAAATTACGAAATCCATGACAGATAAGATCAAATCCAAGAAACTCAAGAATCAATGTTTTAAAAGCTCAACACAATAAACTATTGAACCAAAGAATCATGACAATCGCCAACAATATCTTGACATCGTAATTACAAAACTTATGAACCTTACTTAAATTGTTGAACGCCACAAGAATTTAATTCTTGATAAGTTCAGAATCAATTCAACGAATATCGAGTTGAAAGCAATATGTCTCGCAAAAATATCTATCATATTATGTGTTTTTACAATGAAAAGAATAATCATATTTATATGGAATCCATAAAACCAAATTAAAAATGGAATTACGCCTAAAAGATATCGAAAAGATGGTATAAAAAGAGCTTTAACTAAAATAGAAACTTAGACGAAATTTGGAAGAAAAAACACGTGTTTAGATTTTTTTCACTATACAGCCGCATAGGCTTACGGCTTGCAATCGCATAGGCCATTCACATTCCTCAACTTGTCTCAGTATAGGTACATGCGGTAGCTCCCATGTTTGTGCTATGCAGTCGCATAGCAATCCGTCTTCCTTTCAAGTTTGAGTTCTTGATTCCAATGCATTTTAACTTATTTTCGCTTCCATGCCCAACTTGAAACTTGGTCTTTGGCTTATTAACTTCACCCTCTTGGACTCTGTAATTTGAACAAGAAATTACATAGCTTCATGGACTCTATTTGATCTCGAACTTGCCGTGAACCTCTTCTCAACATATATCGAATCCTTTATAGCTTGTTGCCTTCTTTGGATCACATCGTTCCCTCCCTTTTCGAAATGATTCGATCCCGAACTTGTACCTGCATCAAAGAGAGCAAGATAAGAAATAAAAAAAATTTAAATGATCACATACTTACCTTAAAGATCCAAATTGTAACCATTGTTTTCAATCCTTGCAATGACGTGGGATGGTCCATATCCTCTAGGATGAAACCTTGACTTTCTTTGCATTCAAACAAGCCTTTTATACCTAAGCACCCAAACCCCATCACCTGGTTCGAATACTTTGCTATCTTCCTTTTACTGCCTTGAGATATACATAATTCAATCACCTGCCTTCCATATAAACCACCACTTACAATAATAGTTAAAGGAATTAAACCAAACAAAGTTAATGAATTTAAACCGTAAACCACATCAAAACGTGTAGTAGATGATTCCCAAGTTATTCCATGAATTCTAATGAAAACTAGTTTTTTTTTTTTTTTTAATCTTTTTTTATTTAAATATGAAAGTATATCCGTCCTTTCACAGTTTTTATTGAGAAATTGGATGAAAATTGATATAAATGATGATTTGCGGAATCAAATGTATAATTAAGGGTAAAAATACCCAAATATATATATATATATATAAAAGGTATGTATTTTTTTTTCATAATAACAATGAAATGTATTAACATTATGTGTTAATTTCTCTTTTAATAATTTATTTGGGATTCGTTTGCACTTTTTAAAAAAATTTAGGACTATGATTGCAATTATTTCTTTCTTTTTCTTTTTATTTTATTTAAACGGTAGAGTATATTCGTCATTTCATATATTTTAATTGAGAAAATGGATGAAAATAACATTTTGCAAAATAAACGGTGAAAATACCAAAAAAATGAAATATCATACGTTTTTCACAATAATAGTGAAAGATAAAGACGTTATGTGCTAATTACCTTTTGAAAATGTATAGTATATTATACTTAGAGAATTTTTTGAAAATATTCTTATTATTACATGGATCCCTTAATGAAGCTAATCATTCTAGAACGAGACATAAAATTTAAAATATCGGAGACAAAAGGAAAAGGACATAGCACGTGGACTAATTTCAAACTTCCCTTTGGTTTTATTATATGATTAACAGAATGACATAACATAAAGCCAGCATTAATCATGTTGAGAAGAGAAATAATTGTACGGCTAAAAGAAAACCACGATAATTGAGTTGGAGTTTATGCACATGATTGAGACAACACCAAGCTAATTATGCTTTTGATAAATTAATAACTCCGCATAAATAGTAAATTTTCCAACGCAATAATGAAACCAATTAGGCACGTAAAACTGTAAATGTTATTATTTCGCCTTAGAAGACAAGTTCTGTAAAAAGGCGACTAGAAGTAACTGAATTATCCATCGGGTTTCCAATTGCCATTGAAAGATCGACGAAGAAGTCATATGTGTGACGAGTAAAATTAAGGATCCGTTTGGTATGATTTTTAAAAAGTCAAAATGAGCTTTTTAAACTCAAAAGATGCTTTTGAATCCGTTTGACTAATTTTATGAAAGCACTTCTTTTAATTAGAAGATCTTTTATAGGAAGTTAGTTTAACGTGCTTTCTTTACGGTAACTCTTTTAAAAATTAGTTTCCAAACAAAATAAAGGTATCTTCCTCCAAAAGTTCTTCTACAAAAAGTAAAAACAAAAGTCATACAAAATGGGCTCTACACTAATTCTCTTCGCATCTATCAGCAATGCACATTTTTACACTATTCACAGAATTTCTCCCTTCCCCGAGAGTCACAACTTTCCAGCCTGCTTTACTCAGCTTCACAAAAGAAATTACGAAACCTCAAACCAAACCAAACCAAACCTAACCTAACCTAACCTAACCGAAACCGTTGGTTCGGATTCATGTGGAACCATGATTTTCCCCCTTTCATCGACCAAATCGTTTCAAAATGATTATGTTTAGGTTTTGCTTTTCAAAATATGGTACAAACTATCCAAATCGAATCACGTTTACCCCTAACTCATGGCTTTTACCACTGCATGCACCAATAGATGCTACATCTACCCACTCATTGTCTTGAACCTACATAGAGCAATGTGAGTAGAGTTGTTAGTCCAAAATCAGTCGTTTTACCCAAATTTATTTGCAAAAAAGTAAAAGAATCAAACAAAAAGAATTTTTCACCTACTAACGGGTCTGATGTTCACGTTCTTAGAAATACTACTTATTCGTTGAGCATCTACAAAGTAAATTATGCTCCATATACTAAAATCCAAGTCAAAATTGTCCAGTACGAATGTGCGAATAAATCTACAAATTTCTTCAAGTTTCTCTCTCTTTTTAGAGTTGCAAGTTTACCATAGTAAACACAACACTTTCATATATCATCTACACCAAGTAAAAAACACAAATCCATTACAAGCCATAAATCAGAGATTGACTCTAGAGAACTCAGATAAAGGAAAAAGCAATGCGCACACTAGAAATGACAACAGGGCGGGTAGGTCATTCTCACCCCTTTTCATCGAGTATTTTTGTTACCTTACCCCATCCTCATACCCGTTTAGCGGATTCGAGGCGGGGCGATTATTTTTGCTTTTAGTTTTTTATATCTCTACTTAGTAAATGTTATTATTTTTTTTACTAATTTGTTAGAAACAACTTATATTCTCTTTTAAAAATATGATAAATCTATTATTTTTATTTAATAAAAAGCTTCAATTTAAAATTAATTTTAAATGAGACGAGTAGTGGGGTGGGGACTATGATTCTTGTACCCGCTTTGCGGCAATGACCCTCGCCCCGTCTACCCGATTAGGCTTGGTAGTCCCCACTCCATTCAAGGCGGGGCCCACGTGTTCCGAGTTGAATGAGTTTTTTTACCATCCGAAGCACGCCCAAACACACTAATCAATGTGGAAAATTAGGGTTAGGCCCTATCCGACGCTCACAAATCAACCACATGTAGGGTCAGTGAGGCATAACAGATTTCTAGTCAATAATCTTTGCTTTGCTGAACTAATTTGACTCAATAGACTAGCATCAAGAACTTTCACAAAAAATATGTCATTTTCTCTGATTAACTTGTGAAAACAAAAAATTTAGAATCAGTTTAAAAATAACCAAAACACAAACTGTCATGCTTACACTATTCTAAACATTACGCCTTCAGGTAATATTTAGAATTGTTAAGCAATTTCTAAATTTATTTACTTTGATACTAAGATTAAAGGGATTATATTCAATAGAAACCTTAACAAGGGTAATCATATCTTTCTCCACCATGTCTCTAATAAAATAAAATTGGGCAAATTGCAGTAGCGGTCCTTAAACTTTTTAATTTTTGCAAACTTTACCATAACTTTCAAAGTTCCTAACCTTTCGAAAATATGTAGCAGGGGTCCAAATAGATAGAAATATTCATTTGACCGTTAGTTGACTAAAGAAATTGATTTTGACCAAATTTAAAATTGGTAAAATGATAACTTTGCTATTTATCCCTTAAAATAATTAAAACAAAATAAAAATAAAAGAAAAAAACTGCTAATCATTCCCCCCTCCCCCTCCCACTCCCACTCCCAAACCAAATCAAGCCAAGCCAAACCAAATAAACCCTCTGGCCACCATGACTCGTCACCATCGCGGCTTCCGACGACCTTTCCCACTCATTGAATTTTCTTTCCCAACCTTATCCCCACCTTCATCCCAAAAAAAAAACTAACCTATTTACCCCTTCTTAAACCCACGAAACGTAGGTTTAAATGTTTCTTTTTTTAATTGAAACTAAGGCTTCTTTGGATAAAATCTCATTAGTTCTTCATCAGTTCAACATGAGTGTCTACCTCAAGCTAGTTTAGGAATCGATGTCACTTGCTAAGCAAAATATGGAATGTGAAGAATTGCCTTTTTTTTCTCTCAACATTGCAACTAGTGGGTTATCAAAATTTATGGCCAAAAGGCTGCTGGGTTACAAAAATTGAAGGGCTATTGGGGTTGCATGAAGAGTTTACAGCAAGATATCATAGTTGGAGTTCAAAATTGAACATGACTCTTGCATGTCGTCTTATCTTTATGTAGTGTCGAACTGCTGAAGCTCCATGTTTAAAAAACAATTGAACTTTGTTTGATAAGCCAACGTATGGAAGTGCTGAATTGCCGAAGTTCCTTGTTTTAATTGAAGTAGCTGAAATTTGTTTGGTAAGCCGAAGCAGGGAAATACCGCACTATCGAAGCTCCTTGTTTTAATTGAAATAGCTAAAATTTGTTTGGTGAGCTAAAGTATGGAAGTTCTGAACTGCTAAGGCTCTTTGCTTTAATTGAAATAATTAGAATTTGTTTGGTCAGCTGAAGTAGGGAAGTGTTGAACTAACGATGCTCCTTATTTTAATTGACAATACAACATGATTTTGATAATAATGCCAATGAGTTGATGTTTTAGTACGTTACCAAGAAAAGATAACTGAAGCTTTTCGACTACCAATACACGTACAATCGTTACATATTGGATGCGCAATAATGGCCACGCTGATGCATTTTGAGACCCACTTGCTGAGGCGCTTGTGTGAGACACGTGCATCATTTGAGGCGTTAATAAGGGAAACTGTTTGAATTCAATGCCACAAGTGAGGTAAAAAATGGATGCTTTAGATGAAGTAGAACTAGATCCAATGGCTAAGCTTCGTCTTCTCTAGCCATAAAAGGCAAAAACCTGCCATTGTACTAGTTTTTTTATCTTTGCAAAAATTTTCAAATCTCTCCACCATTCAAAAAACTATTTCGGCCATTCATGTTCTCCGACGACGTCACTTTCTTGGAGCTTCTTTTCATTTGGGTAATTTCTCTATTTTTCCATCCTTCATTCCATCTTTTGTTGAATTTCAATGACTTCTAGGTCTAGTGCTATCAGTGAGAGGGTAACCATCATAGGGTTGGGGAGCAAGCTACATTTGGGAGGTTTTGGGCTATGAGTGAGGGTCCCATTGATTACAAGGCAGAATGGGGGGCTGCAAAATCCCTTCTACTATGACCTCTGCCAAATTAGTTGAACTTATAGAGAAATATAGAATCTCATATTCCATAGAACTCTTCGAACCTGTGGCCTACAAACATGTTTGTCATCCGAGGCCATGTTGTGTGTCAATTAGTGAATTTTTGTTTAGGGTAGGTATAGGTCTACCTGTGCACCCATTTTTAAGGCGATGCTGAGGTCCTATATGTTGGCTCAAACCCAATTGTTTCCAAATGTGTGGAGCCAATTGGTTGGGGTGTATTTCTTTAGAATGATACCTCGCTTGGTAAGAGGATATGCCCCTTCATGTTTTCCAAACTCTTATCCAACCTCGGGTACTTGGGAAAGGGAAGTCCAAGGGGTGATATTATATGACTCATTAGGGGGCCCATACTCTATCAAATGGTGAAAATAGTCATGGTTCTGGATTAAGGGTAAGTAACAGATGGTTGAAGAAGATAAGGTCCCAGCTTGCACTGTGCTAACTCAATACTCCGAAGCTCGTGAGTTTTTCTTTTTAAAATTTGTCATTTGTTTATAACAATATTGATGCTTCTTGGTTTACAGTTTCAGGGACTCACTTCAAACTCTCCCAAATTGAGTGGGACATCATCGAAGAAGATTTCTATAGACATCCTCAGAGGTTACACTACTTCAGTCGTTTGACTGATCGTAGCAAATTCTTCATTGACTTCAAATTGATGGCTTCAAAATGTAAATGTCGAGGCTCCAGATAGATGCAGTGAGTATTTAGTATTGATTTGAACATTGTCTTTACTGTTTGTAGATGACTTTCAGAGGAAAAAGTACCCCACTCCTAACATAACTTCTATTTTGAGGGCCACTTTCACAGTGAGCTCCCGGGCTTTGAAGCCGTCATCCAGAGGTTCCAAGCATGTCATAGGGGAAAACTAGAATACATGTATTGGTAGTCGAAACGCTTCAGTTATCTTTTCTTGGTAACGTACTAAAACATCAACACATTGGTACTATTATCAAAATCACACTTTATTGTCAATTAAAATAAGGAGCCTCAGCAGTTCAGGACTTCCCTACTTCAACTGACCAAACAAATTCTAATTATGTCAATTAAAACAACGAGTCTCAGTAGTTCAGAACTTCCATACTTCAGCTCACCAAACAGATTTCAGTTATTTCCATTAAAACAAGGAGCTTCAGCAATGCAGTACTTCCTTGCTTTGGCTTACCAAACACATTTCAGCTATTTCAATTAAAACAAGGAGCTCCAGCAATGCAGTACTTCCCTGCTTTGGCTCAAATAATAAATTTCAGCTATTTCACTTAAAACAAGGAACTTCAGCAATTTAACACTTTTCTGCGTTGGATCATCAAACAAATTTCGATTATTTTTTAAACAGGGAGCTTCAGCAGTTCGACACTACATAAGGATGAGACGACATGCAAGAATCATGTTCAATTTAGATCTTGTTTATTTTTTTCTAATTAAGAGCTTACAACATTGAGGTCTAATGTGACCTAAAACACCACAATTATGACATGTGGGAATAAATTTAGGAACATTCTTGGTTGTGTACCTATTCAAGAGTTATTGACACTCGGGTCTTATGTGTCCTATTTTACCGCAATTGTGACATGTAGGGATGACCCTAGGAACAAATCTAGGTTTCAAGTTTTGAACATTAGGCTTTGAGGCAGTTACAAACATATTGTTAGAAGATGAAGAAGTATGAGAATTTGTTTCATTATCATCTATATCTCCTATATTTTCATCTATTTTGTTCAGATATATCATATTATCAATCTTCTTAAATTCGCTAGAGAAGGATTGGAGTTGAGCATTTGATTTTTCAAGATCATTAATAAGAGTTTTAACCTTAATTTGTAAGAACTCTTTCTCAACCTTTAATTCATTCAATCATTTGGTAGACACTTCAAGTTTAATTACAATACTCTCTTTTTCTAATTAAAGCTTACTCAATTTCTTAAAAAAACTGAATCAGATGGTAGATTTAGTACTAAATCAGCATGGCAACTGATCCGCTCTAGCAGGCGAGTTCAAGATTCATTTCGCCTACTGTGGAACCCTATCATACCTATTATCGTTTCGTTCTTCTGTTGGAGACTATGGCAGGACTTAATACCAGTTGATGTCATTATTTAGAGGAGGATCTACAGTCATTTGGCTTCTCGATATCAGTGTTGTTATGAGATTGAGACTATCACTCATATTTTTACTGGTTGCACTAGTTTAGATCATGTTTGGCAACATTTTGGGGCTTTATTTCAGATTATCATGAGTACAGGAGAGAGTGTCAGATAGAGATTTTTGAAATGGAGGTATTCTGGACAGTTTGCAAGGACCGAATACATTCGCATCATTATTCCTCTATTGATTTTTTAGTTTCTTTGAATTGAGAGGAATAATGTAAAGCACATGAATATACATATGAGCCCGAGACGTATTATCTGGAGAGTTTACCGTATGATATCCTTCCTCCATATTGGTGGACTATTCCGACCGTTACATTGACATAATGACATGCAACTTGCTATACTTTTTGGTATTTCTTTGACTTTCCCCCCATCTCCTCCCCATATCATGGTTTGGTGGCGCTCTCCATCATTTGGATCTGTCAAGATCAACATCGATGGTTGCGTCAAGGATGAGTTTGCAAGCGGGAGAGGCATCATTAGGGATTACGCAGGAAATTGTATCAGGGTTTTCTCAACTTCATATGGACAATGTATGATATTAGAGGCGGAACTTAGGGCTATTCGTGATGGGATACTATTGGCTAGAGATCTTGGTTTGTCAGATATTTGAGTTGAGGCAGATTCGACTGTTGTCATTCACTGTATCACCAGATGTGACGGACTATAACCTATTTAGGAGATACTCAGACAGATTGTAGATATCGTTTTATTTAACAGAGATATGGTCTCCCATATCTTTAGAGACCAAGTTGTAGATGCACTTGCTACCGAGGGTTGGCATCATCGTAGTTACCAAGAATATGGACCAGCCGACCTACCACGACATATTAGGGCGTTTGTTCAGATTGACAGGTATGGTTTGTCCAACACTAAAGTTTAGGTTTTTGTATTTTGCTTTTACTTTTATTTTTTATTTAACTTGTACTTTTTGTAAAAGAAGTAGTACCTATTTTTTTACTGCTTTTATTTTTTCTTTACTTTCACTGTTAGGGAAGTAGTACTTCCTTATTTATTGATTGCATTGATATCATTTTGTAACCACAATATTCCTCCACCACAAGTAATGGCATATTAATAAAATCTCAGAGGTACCACCCTCCTTCCTCAAAAAAAAAAAAAAAAACTTATGACACTTGAGACTCTTCTTATATCAGAATTATCATGCATATATAAATAAATATATATATATATATATATATATATATATATATATATATATATATATATATATATATCATCCTTAGATCCTACATCGGAAAGTGATTGACTCGTCTAGACAATTATTGGGTCAAGGATCACAATTAAGCTCTGATACCACTTGAAAGTTTTAAATTAGCCGAATATTTAGGTCCAGCGTGCGAAATCACACAATTAAATGAATAAAAGTCGCTCTTTAATTGTTTCTAAATGATTAGATCAAACAAATCAATTTATCCTAAATTGAAATACCATAATTTGTAAATTGCATAAAGTAAATAACACAAATATGATCACGGAGAAAATCCTTCTCAAATGATCAAAAATTTCGGGCACTTTATCAGTCTATAATCCACTATAAATAAAATAACTTATATTATGGTCCAAACCCGACTAACCCTTAATCTCCCCTGACCTTATTTTCCTGTATTCACCCTTGATCTTACTGAACTGCATGCTCCTATACTAGATCTCGATTGCAGTATATCACCTTGGCCCTTCTAGAAAGCGTGTTTCTCACTTTAGCTCCCGATCCCTGTATATTACATTAACCCTCCCAGACCGCGTATTTCTGTACCAGCTCTCGATCCCTAGCATCGTTTATCTCAAGTGAATAAGATGGTTTGATATTTGATCAAAAGATCTTATGTGTTTTGATATGTAATTTAATGTGAAACAATATGGCTTAATTAACAAAATATGTTTTTGGAAGAATTTATGGATCAAGTAATGTGTGTGTGTGTGTGTGGGTGGGGTGGGGTGGGGTGGGGTGGGGTGGGGTGGGAAGTGCTTGGGATGAAAATAAGTGAAAAATCATGTTTAAAGCCAACTGGGAGTTGCTGGAATCGAACATTCGCTCGAGCGCCAAGTGGGCCACCAGCGAGCGCCAAGTATCTAAATTTTTCTTCCAATATCTGATTGAAGTGATCCAAAATACGTTGGAAATCTAACTCAAATGGCTACAATTCTTCTACCTTTTCCAAATTCCAATGATTTTCATGTGTAAAATGCGTTGCAAGTTGCAAATAAAAATTTGGAGCATAATTTGTGCGGCTCTTGACACTCTTTAGACTTCTAATTATATTTTCTCGATCATATGTGATTTTATTGGACATCTTTGACATCTTGAACTCTTTCAAGACCTATACTACCAACCCCGACTCTTTTGCTATAATTAGGGTATGTTTGATCCACATTATTTTGGAAAAATGTATTCTGGAATAGTAGATTGATGGAGAATTTATGGTTGAAAAAGAAGGAAAAGTTATTGATGTGATGGAAAATATTATTTTATTGAAGAATGTGTGGTTGAAAATGAGTAGAAGAATGAAAATGAAAATTTTAATGTGTACAAAACAGGGGCTTATGATTCAATAACTCCTATTTTGACTTTGATTATAATTTGATAAATTTTTAATACAATTCAACTAAGACTTAATTTTGACTAAGGAAAACTTCAATTATAAATTTAGAAATTGCCAATTATATAATTTGGACTTAACAAATTTCAACTTCCCAAGGTCTAGTGAAGTCTTGAATTAGTATTTTTGGAGAAAATTGAAAATCTGACAAAATAAAAGGTATATTCAAATCTATACTTGGATATTTGTGAATTGTGCCAAAAGATAATATCTTGAGTGAAAATTTGTTTCATGTAATGTTGAGGATGAATAAAAAACCAGATGTCATCCAACGTTTTATTTCCTTCTTGTTGGATTTTGTTGATACCAAATAAATCCTAACAATGACGGATTAATTTTTGCAGGCCTTGGCTGAAGATTGAAATATTTGTCAACTTAACAATTGATTAGCTTGACCAGAAAACAAATTGAGTCATTGGAAGCAACTATTAATTCATTTTTCTCGTGGTCTGTTTATTAGTTGGACTCCCTTTTATGTGTCAGCCCACTTTGTTTAATGTTGGCCCATCTTACGTTGTCAACTTGGTTGAGTGAAAGGCGTGTGACTTGCAATTGAAAAAAGAGGACAGCTGCTTTCTGTTGCTTTCTCTCTTTTGTGCCTAGTTATCTGCTATCTTCTTCTTTGTAATATATTGCTGCCACCATTCTTATTCTTTGTGGCTAATTAAATTGGGCAACCAAAGTGAAGGATTCGTAGGTTGAGCCTTACAATTGTGTGGTGTTTGAAATTAGTTTGAGTAAACTGAGCCCAGTGCTGCTCGAAATCGAAGTTCCTGAGTTGTATTTTCGAGACACTTGTCTTTATCTTACTAGCATTTTCATTTTTTGCTTGTTCAGAGGAATTCTTAGCATATCTGTTTGGCTACTATTAAAATTTTAATACATATTTATCTCTTCTTTTCAATCACACATTCTCCAATAAAATAATATTACATGTAAAGCGAAAATTTTTCTTTCATTTTCAACCAATCATTCTCCAAAAAAATACTATTCCAAAAATCAAAATCTCAAACAATGGGGGCCAAACTGGGGCTTAAAATTAAAAATTAACTGCAATGTCTGTCCTTGGCCGCAACATAAACCGTATGTTGCGGTTTGATCCAAATTCTAGTAGGTATTGGAGTCTAAATTGGAGTGGTCTTGAAGATATCAAAATTATGGACCTGAGGAAAAAGTCGCTGCATTTTCGCTAGCCTAGTGCTAGTTGGACACTCGAGCGAGTACGGTAGAAAAAAAATATTCTTAACAATGAGCAGTAAACTTGAGAATGTAGTATATTTATTTACCACAAAACAGAGCATACAGACACAGTTGAATGAAGCAACAAGATGGGTGTTGCATTTTCACAATTTGATTTCACAACAAAATGGAGTATTTATTTTTGTTGGAGAAGAAATTTTGGAGTTAATTGGTGAACTGATCTTATCTATTGTTCTAAATCACAGGTTTCACTCTCGAACCATGCGATAATTCATGAAGGATAGGCAATTGCAGTCTGAAATTCTTCCGAAATTGATATTTAAATTATTAACACATGCATGAAACACATTCATTTAATGGGTTTTAGTATAGTTTCTTTCCTACGATATTCTTAGGAAATATGCTCTCACCTTATTTGACCAATAGAGTGCCAAAGCTACCTATTTTAATATAAAGTCTTTCATATCCAGGTGGTCCTCCCACTGGACTTCTAATTTCTTTATCTTTAATTAAAGTTACAACATCTTTTCGGTCGTAGAATTTCTGCATTTTTGGACTGTGTATAGATGATACTAACATTTAACTCTTTAATATTTTGCCTTTTCAAGGGGTTGTTCAAGCATAATTATGTGTACATGAAAATCATATTGAATCTAGCTGTCAACAAAACAAGTCAAGTTTGCATCCACATATATGTATTTGCACAATAAGAGAACATTAAAAAGCCCTGCTGCTGCTCTGGAGTGCATTGATAGCTGCATATGCTATGATGCTCAGTCTGAAATTTTTACCCCTAATTGTACTTCTATCGAACTTAGTGTATAATGTGTATTTGTAATTTAATCTACAAGTCGGTATAAGGGTTTTTATGGGTATGTCAATGAATATGTGGTAACATCATTAAATTGTTTGTTAAAGGATTGGTTTGGGGCTGCTCTGGGGTGATAAATCTGGTGAGAAATATGTATGCTTAACTTTTGAAAGTAAGAAAGGATATGGCTATGAAATTTCAATGTGTTACTGTCAAGATTTGGGGGTCCATATTAAAAGGTCAACCTTATTAAAAGGAGTAGTCCAAGATCTTTATTAATTGGTCTGTGTTTACATCATTATTCGATGTGGGATTTATATCCCTTAACACGCCCCCGCAAGATGGTGGCTCATTTGAGCAGACCAATCTTGAAATCCACGTGCTCATTTTTTTTGGAGTCTTACCGGGATGGAATCGCTCGTTGGAGCATAATGGACTCTGATACCATGTCAAGATTTGGGGGTCCATCTTAAAAGGTTAACCTTATTAAGAGAAGTAGCCCAAAATCTTTATTAATTGGTCTGTGTTTACATCATTATTCGATGTGGGATTTATATCCCTTAACACGCCCCCACAAGATGGTGGCTCATTTGAGCAGACCAATCTTGAAATTCACGTGCTCACTTTTTAGAGTCTTACCGGGATCGAATAACTCGTTGGAGCATAATGGGCTCTGATACCATGTCAAGATTTGAGGGTCCATCTTAAAAGGTCAACCTTATTAAAAGGAGTAGCCCAAGATCTTTATTAATTGGTCTGTGTTTACATCATTATTCGATGTGGGATTTATATCCCTTAACACGCCCCCGCAAGATGGTGGCTCATTTGAGCAGACCAATCTTGAAATCCACGTGCTCATTTTTTTTGGAGTCTTACCGGGATGGAATCGCTCGTTGGAGCATAATGGGCTCTGATACCATGTCAAGATTTGGGGGTCCATCTTAAAAGGTCAACCTTATTAAGAGAAGTAGCCCAGAATCTTTATTAATTGGTCTGTGTTTACATCATTATTCGATGTGGGATTTATATCCCTTAACACGCCCCCGCAAGATGGTGGCTCATTTGAGCAGACCAATTTTGAAATTCACGTGCTCACTTTTTGGAGTCTTACCGGGATCGAATAACTCGTTGGAGCATAATGGGCTCTGATACCATGTCAAGATTTGAGGGTCCATCTTAAAAGGTCAACCTTATTAAGAGGAGTAGCCCAAGATCTTTATTAATTGGTCTGTGTTTACATCATTATTCGATGTGGGATTTATATCCCTTCAAGATTTGGGGGTCCATCTTAAAAGGTCAACCTTATTAAGAGGAGTAGCCCAAGATCTTTATTAATTGGTCTGTGTTTACATCATTATTCGATGTGGGATTTATATCCCTTAACAGTTACTTCTCGTTGTCTTCAAAATATGTTTCTTGTTTGCGAATAAATATAATATTTGGTTTCTTATTTGTTTGTATAGATATGAATGTAACTATGGATATGGATATGAAAATGGATAGTGAAATTGAAGCTTCAAATTTAGAAAAGAGTGCTATGTCTCTTCCTTCACTTCCACAATCATGTTTAGGGAAGAGGAAAAATATGAAATTTTCAAATGTATGGGAACACTTCACTATTACAGGAGATCCAAAAGATGAAGATGTTAGGAATACGTGCAATTATTGTGGGCAGGATTATGCTTATGGGGCTAGGAAGTGTGGAACTAGTACCTTGAGAAATCATTTGGTTCTTCATTGTAAAAAGTATTCAGGAAGGATGTAAGATAAAAGGGAAAACAAATGCAACTGAGGGTGATGGGAATAATCTTATAGCGGTTGGCTTTAATAAAGAAGAATGTAGACTTGCATGTGTTAAGATGATAACAATTGATGACAAATATTTTGAAAGACAATATGATTTCTATTTACGATTGGTACGTGAGATGTGAAGCAAACTCTAAAAACAATCAAATATCTAGTGATATGAATTTTTCAAGTAGGGTTTCTTCCACTAAAGAAAGTCCTACTTCAAAAAATCTCTCTTAATCGTGTTTCTAGGTTTAAGAAAAAAAAATGCAGCAAAAGATTTGGTTGAACTTGAAAATGATGTTGATAAATACTTGTTGGACGCTTGTGAAGATATAGAGGATAGTGATTTTGATGTTCTTAACTGGTAGCGGGTTAATGGAAATAAATACGGTACTTTGTCTAAACTTACAAGAGATGTTATGGTAATTCAAGTGTCTGTGTTGGCTTCAGAAAGTGCTTTTAGTACTAGAGGAAGAATCATTGATCCATTTCGCAGTTCTTTAACCCTTAGGATGGTGGAAGTTTTGGTGTGCACCCAAAACTGGCTTAAAGAATTTTCAATCATGGAGAGATTTTATATGGAAGATGTTGAGGTATATGAAAAATTAGATGAATGTAATATAATTATAGTTATTCCATGAATTATGTTGAATAATACCCTGTTTGATCCACATTAATTTTTTCATTCTCATTCTTCTACTCATTTTCAACCACAAATTTTTCAATAAAATAATATTTTACGTCACATCAATAACGTTTCCTTCTTTTTCAACCATATATTCTCCATCACATCAACAGTAAAAATGCATTCTTTTTCAAAAAATGTGCACCAAATGGGGGCTAAATGTGTTTTATTTAATTTATTGTTAATTTAATCATTTATTTTGTAGAGCTTTTGGAATCAGATAAATCAAATGAGGGCTAAATAAAATTTATTCATGCATTTATGATTTTTTCAGGTAGATGTATAATGTATTCAATGTGTACAACTGGCTTTGTCATTATATTATTAATATTTTTCTCTAAATGTTTATATTATTTTGTAGGAATGCTACTTAAAGTTATGCAAGAATGGAAGATTATGATACTCTACTTTAGTATTTAATTTTTTAGAAGTTTAAATTTTGGATGTGTAGTATTTTTCTTTTTACTTGTTTATTAAGTTTGGATTACTGTATATTTTTAATTGTTGGTTGACTGTAATATTTTAATATTTACTTTTCGCGCTTAATGATAAAATTTAGCCTGTTTGATTTTATTAGTATGATATTAACTTGCAGGAAAATAATTATTTGGGATGTAAGTTTTATTTTTTGTTTGTGAAAAAATTCAAATTATAAACCTGTTCTTAGTAAAAAAAAAATTCAATTTTAGTTGTTTGTGCTGTATGAATGATAAATATTATTTCAAATTTCTTATTGAAATGGCAAATGTATTATTTATATTTAAGCCAATTAATGGATTGGGAAGTCTCAAATAAAATTATTGAAAAAAAAAAAAAAATAGCAGGACCCGACCCTACTCGACCCAACCTGATTCGGGTCAGGTCCATTTAGGGTAAGAGCCTGGTCTAGTCGGGTCGATTTGTGAAAGAGCCCAAAATTGGATATGTTGGGTCTGTTTTAGGCCAAACTCGACCCGACCCATTGCCCACCCCTAGTTGTGAAGCATAGTTCCCTCCGGGCTTTACTTGAAGTGGTGGCTAAGAATGATTTGGATTTTGAGCAGATAGATATGTCAAGACAACATTCTTCCATGGAGAACTTGAGGAGAGCATCTACATGCAACAATAGTCTCTGGGAAAGAAGAATGTGTGTACTTGTTGAAAAAGTCCTTGTATGGACTAAAGCAGTCATCGAGGTAGTAGTATAAGAGGTTTGATTCATTCATGACTACGTAGTTTCTTTAGATGTAATTATGATAGTTGTGTATACTTCAAAAATGAAGATAGTGGATCGACTATATATTTGTTATTATATGTTGATGATATACTCATAGCAGCCAAAGATAAGTGAAAGATTAGAAAAGTGAAGTTTCGACTCAACAATGAGTTTGATATGAAGGATTTGGGTGTATCAAAGAAGATTCTTGGTACGAAAATCTTGAGGGATAGAAAGGCTGACAGATTGTATTAGAGTCAGAAGGGGTACATTGAGAAGGTGCTTGAAAGACTCAATATGATGAATGTGAGGGCTGTCACCGCCCTTGTTTGCCCACTTTAAATTATCATCTAATTGTCATAAGTCAGATGAAGACATTGATTACATGTCTCGGGTTCTTTATTCTAGTGCAGTTGGTTTGCTTATGTATACTATGATTTATACAAGATCTGATTTGGCACATACAGTTAGTGCAGTTAACAGATACATGACAAATCATGGCAAAAAGCATTGGAAAACAGTGCAATGGATCTTCAGATACTTTAGGGGCCCTTCTAATGTTTGTTTGCATTTTTGTAGAAATTCAAATGGAGTCATTGAGTATGTGGATTCAGATTATGCAGGGGGTCTTGATAAGAGGATATCACTGGGTATGTGTTTACTCTTGGATGTTGTGCTATCAGTTGGAAAGCTACTTTGCAAAATATAATAGCTTTGTCTACAATAGAAGCATCATACATGGCCATTATAGAGGCATGTAAGGAGGCTATGTGACTAAGAAGCTTGATTGGTGAAATCAGTTAAGACTTACAGATGTCTACAGCATTCTGTGATTGTCAGAGTGCAATTTTCTTAATTAAGGATCACATGTTTCACAAGAGGACTCCATTGATGTGAGGTATCATTTTGTGCGTGATGTGATTGGTTGTGGTGATATTGTACTAAGCAAGGTTGATACCAAGGATAATCATGTTGATATGATGACTAAACCACTTCTCATTGCTAAGTTTGAACATTGGTTGAATTTAGTGGGTGTTTGTCATTAATTTAGTCAATTGGGACATGTTTAGAAGATGATGAGTGGTGTTTACCGATGGAGTTACGACTTGGAATTCCTTGTGTTGGAATTTGGTTCAAGATGGAGATTTGTTGTGGTTTGACCCAAATTCTAGTGGGTATCGGAGTCTAAATTGAAGTGGTCTTGAAAAGATCAAAATTATGGACCGGAGAAAAAAGTCGCTGCATTTTCGCTAGCTGGACGCTCAAGTAAGCCCGATAAAAAATAACCTGAGACTTGGTCACTCGCCTGGCGCCGCGATTTTAGACTCCTATTTTTCTACAACTTGTTCTCTGAGATTTATATATATAGCACGACTTGTATAGAAAAAAAAATTCATACAATATTTCGAGAGTTTTAGATTTCAATTGAGTGAATTGAGATTGTAAACACAATTGCTATTGATTATAGTGGATTTCTCCTCCTCTGTCCGGGATTTTTTCTCGTATTGGGTTTTCACGTAAATCTTGGTGTTTCTTTTCTTCTTATTTATTACATTATCGTCATTAGCTTGGTATCAAAATTCATAATATCTTAAGATTACATTTCTCCCCAAAACAATATATTTACTCTTGCCTATATGTGTTCCGAAGATAAGGATGCAAATGAAGATAACAACTCTGAAGTACTTGTCAGATTTTGAAATGATATATGGGCACTGATTGAAACAATAGCACCAAATAGATGGCAAGGCCACAAAGGTCAAATCCATATTCTATCATAATTTGCTAAATAAGCACCTCGCATTGTGAGAACCCACTCAATAGATATCCAACATATGATCAAGAACGTAGCAGAAAACATATTAAAAACAGGTTGAAAAGAATTCAGATTCTTCAAGTTAATAGTTTAAGGTCTCAAAGTTAAAGCAGTAGTTGGATAGTTGAGCCTGATAGAGGGTGAATTTGAGCATGGAGGGCCAAAAACACACATGTACTCTCAATTTCAACTTCCCAGGCTCTAACCGGATCTTGAATTAGTGACAAGCCAAGAAAGTTCCTTCACATTTATACTTGGCTATTTGCATTAAGGTAGCATCTTCACTAAAAATGTTTATCTCAGTGTTAAGGTTTAGATGCAAATCCTTTGGAACTTGTCTGAACAAGCATTCGCCTTTATTTTTCTTATCCCATTCAAGAATGAAACGAATATTATTCTCTTCAACTAAAAAAAATAGGGATTTTTTTCGAAACACCCTCTTGCTGAATAATGCCATCTAGTACCAGTCTAGATGGCAGTGGAGGTGCATTTGTTCAATGAGTTAAAGATCAAAATGCACGCTTTATTGGATAATTAAAGTTAGCATTACTCTTTTATGCTTCAAGAAAGTGGACGCAGAGAAGAAGTTTAAAATTTTTCTTTCATATTTTGCCAAGGATTCTACTGAATTATGAAGCAATTTTAGGAAAAGTCTTCCAAAACAAGAAAATTTTGACCATTTTAAATAAGCATAACAATGCTTATCATATGTCTTCTCCATTTTACAGTTTGATCCTTAGAAAATGCTTAGTCAAACAAATGCAATGAAAATAGTTCATTTAAGAGTATAATGCACAATCTATGTTTAAAGTCTCAAGTCTTATATATCAAACATGTTTCGGTACACGTTTAGTACTCAATTTAAGCCCCTGTCGGGAAGCAATTCTCTTCAAATTTTAATCAACAATTAGAGCGTTATATAGTCGTGCGAATCACGCTATAGAAGCCATTGTTGACTACTGCCTTACCAAACAATTAAAGAGGATTGAGAAAAAGACATATATGCCCCTTTATTTTTGGATTTAATCCTCTCGATAAGGGCATTAATGGGATTTCAAATTAAAAACACTTTTCAATGCTTGTGTGTCAACCATTGCGACTGGAACAAAACCCACTTATTGTGTATAACGTTCTAATTTCTACTTAAAATCTGAAGAGAATGGCTCTAGACAGACGCTAAGAAGCATCATAAAGGACAATACACGAGGTTTTAACCTCTTACACACTACTATAGTCAAGTCTCGAATATCAAACGTGTTTCGGTTTTTTCGTAGGGCATAATAAAATTTAAGAATTTGATGGCTACATTTTCTACTTGAAAACATTTGAACAAAAAAGAAAGAAATGTTAGGGTGAATAAACTCACGGAATTAATTGCCAATCTGAAATCTCCTCGTAGCGGCCCACTGGGACTAGATTTCGGTTTTGTTCGAACCTGGCAGCCGCCACCCGACGGTGCCACCTACTTGGAGTTCCTCGGCAGCCGTGTCCGGAGCAACATTTGGGATGGCTACTATAATCAATGTAACACAATAGAAACCTGAAAAGATGTCATGGTTTTGCACTTCATTTTTTTTCTGAATTTTATGTAGTGAGTGGTTTAATGGAAATATATATGAATTTTGTAACTTTGAACAAGGTAAATAAGGGTCGTTTGATTGCAAATATGATAAATTGATGGAAAGAAGTGTTGTCGGAAATTCGACTATCCCAATCGAAAGAACAAAAAAAAAAAAACAGGAAAAACGGAAAAAAGAAGAAGACGAAGCGAGGTATGCCAAAGCAAATCTCCTTAAGACAGATTTCGCCCCCCAACAACGTGCAAACAGGATTATGGACGTCTGTCTCCCAAGATACAACGCTTTTCCCAAAGTCGATATTGCACAATACCTACCTTGACGGTCGAACCAAATAATGATCGTACTCGAATGAAATAATCACGAAAATATCGAAGGAATTTTAGCAGAATATGGAGCGAGAAGAATTTAGAAATCAAGAATATATTAATTGATTTTGGTATCCAAAAAACGAATTTGGAGGTCTCTATTTATAGAGATTGAAGTGTCTCCTTGAAAGGGTGTGTAACATTTCATGAATTGGTGCACCACTTGATCTGATCTGTTTTAGCCATTGGATCGCACTCTTTCATAATCTGACGGACCAGATTAAACCACGAAATGTAGTGTCCATTCATCATGTCTATTCACCAATTCTGAACAGTCACCAGCCATGCAGTTGCCACGCGTACGTCCAACAGGACCAACCGCCATGCAGTACGAAGTGACGTGACCTGTTACGTGTGTGCCACCTAGGATGCCAACTCATCGAGCCTCTCATCGCCATGTCATCGAACCATGATTCCATTTCTGAAAACTATAAGGCTCCTCAGCTCCTCGCGACGATGCGTACGTGCGAAGTGCAAAGTGCGCCTCTAAAGCGCCCAATGCGTACTTTGCGACGTGCGCGGGCCCGGACCGAGACCGGGACCGGGACCGGGGCGGGGCGTGGCGTGAGTGGTGCGAAGCACCACTCTCGTCGTGACTAGTTAGCTAGCCTTTGGCTAGCTAATAGTTAGTCAAGTTGTAGGTCACTTATTAAATTATAACTTATACACATATCCCACTATATAAACAAGTCTATTTTCTTGTAAACTTTCGATGTGGGATTCCTTACCATATATAAGACACTTAAATGGGCTTATAACATATGGGCCTATATTGGAGACTTTTCCAATTCACCCAAATTAATTACAACGGCCCACATCATTAAATAACATATTTAATTACCCAAATAAACATCATTAAATAACATATTTAATGATCCAAATACATCAATTAATTCCAACAAGAAGATGTTTTACAAGGAATTGAATTGCCTAGAAATTATTTTACTGAGAATTATAATTAATTGTATTTAATTGGTATAAAGTGATAATTTTTTCTATTATTGGGTCTAGAATTTGTTCAAATTGTCAAAAAAATTACCATACCGAATACCATTTGTTTGTCTTTGTTTTGCATGAAAATTGTCAATAAAAGTGATAATTTTTTTTTACCATTGTGTCTAGAATTTTTTCAATTGCCAAAAAAAAAAAAAGCTGGCACAAAACCAAGGAAAATGTGAGCATGTAAGCTAAACCAAGAAAGTTTTTTCAATGGAAAAAAAGTGTATCAAACAAGGTAAAAGTGGAAGTTGGAATTTGTTTTTTATTTTTCATGGAAAATAATGGTCTATCAAACATGCCCTAAGTGATTCTATAGAGAGTGTGGGATGGAGAGGGATTTCAAAATTTGGAGCATAAGTGGCAATAAGACGTTGGGTGTTGAACTTCAGGCAGTTACTAGAAGTTAAGGTTTGTCCAAATTAAGATTTTCTTATTTGACTTGGTCGCACTTAACTCTCTTCTCTTCAATAAATGGTTTTTTCTATTACTGTAATTTTTTTTTCCCTGATTGGGCCTAAAGAGGTTAAATTTTGAAAGGCCCAGACCAAAATTTGCTTCCTATAGTGGGCCTAGGCCATCATATGGACCGTGGGCCATCCACTCTGGCAATTACTTGGACTCCTGTTGGAATCCTCTTTGCGAAGATTTGATTCATGAAGAAATTACACCTCAATCCTACTTTTAGATTTTCCATTTTCAAAAATCTCATCACAAGTTTAACTTTTCAAAAATCAAATTTTTTATATTTAATTTAATATGCATTATTTAATTTTCATCCCAATTAAAATAACCCAAATCAACCCTAAAATTCATTCCACCTACTGTCACATTCTCTCCTCCCCGTCCCAACCCAACCACACATTTCCTCGCCGACGAGAGTCCACGGTTTCCCTCCATCCCATTCTTTCATCCCCATCTCTGTTCTTAGAAACCGTCGCCCAACCGCATATCTGCTCGTCGACGAGAGCCCACATATCCAGATTTGTGGTTTTTTTCAGCAGCGCGACTTGAACCTATTGATCCAGATCCGTATCTCCTCGTCGACGAGAGCCCACAGATCCGTCGCCTAACGGCATATCTCCTCGACTACGTACGAGAGCCACAGATCCCGTTGTTTTTCAGCAGCGCGATTTGAACGTCGCGGAGTGAAGCGACGTTGGCTGTCTCTTATCCGATTCTTCTTTCCCTTGTTTTGAGTGGTGTGGTGATGGGTGCTGCGGGATGTGTACGGTGGGGCTGTAGATGTTGTTGGAAGATATTACTGGAAGTCGCGGTTGGGTTGTGGTGGTGGTGCTCGCGGTTGGGTTGTGGTGGTGGTGCTCGTGTGGCTGTGGTCTGCCTGCCATAGCCGGGATGATGTGGTTTTTGGGTATGTTTTCAGTTTGTGGTGGTGTTTGGGTGGCGGTCGCTGCTGTAGCGTTGGCTTTGTTTGTTGGCGGCACATCTGGTGATGGTCTCGGTGAGGTATAGTGTCGTTGCAGATGGTATTGTTATTGTGGTTGTGGTGGTTTTTATAGCGGGTGAACGACAGGCGATGGCGATTTTTTGGTGTTACGGTGGAGGTGATGGCGGTGGTAGTGTGACGGGGTGACGGTGGTGGTTTGGGTGGTATTGTGGTGAGGGTGGGAGTGGGAGTGGGAGTGGGGTAGTATTTGTAACCAATTATTTAGTTTGTTTGTGACCAAAACATTGACAGAGGATCGGGACTGGGGTGGGGGTGTTTGGTGTATGTAACCGACATTTTTGTTCACTATGACCTATCGATAAATTGTGATATATAATTTTTTAATCTGTGACCAATGAATTAAATTGTGACTTATAAAATGTTTAATTTGAGACCTCGAAATAACTTTGTGACCAATTGATTTGATGTTTTATGACCGTAAAATAAGTTGCGTAACTAATAAATTTTGTGGTTTGTGCCGATGAACAAATTGTGACTTTTAAAATTTTAATTTGTGACTGATGAATGAACTATGACCTAAAAAATTTTGAATTTAATTTTTTTTAATTGTGACCAAATTGCATAGATCTGTGACCTTAATATAGTCATCGGAATCGGAGTAGTCGTCGAAACAATTGCCAGATATCAGTTGTGATCGGAACGGTAACCGGAATAGTCCCCCGAGCAGTAAGGGTGGTGGAGGTGGGGTGGGCTAATTATGTTATATTAGTATTAAATATGTAATAATAAATTGATTTAATAATTTATTATTTCATAAATAAAAATTTTAAAAAATCTGATTTTTGAAATTTGAAACTTGTTTTTGTATTTTTGAAATTGTGTAAAGAAAAACCTTAGATATGTATTGTTCCCTTGATTCATTATGAATTATGGAATACAGACTAAAGGGATTTGCTTAGACTGTAAAGAGTAGGTAACATGTTTCTTTTTTTGTATCTCATCCTTTTTTGTATCTCATTCTGTTATGTAAGATTCACCATGAGGACTGAGTTTTGTATTATCCTTTGATCCATAACCCTATGACTGATTCAGAGATCCAATCATCAATTCTCTCGAGAGTTCACAATCGTCTTGAGCAAACATACTAATGACGAAGAAGGCACTTTTAATATGATAACGTATTTGCTACATGAGAACATTTTTCACTCGTTGAGTTGTATGACATTTAAAATCTCTCTCTCTCTCTCTCTCTCTCTCGAGATTGTTGCTCTCAGATAATCAAATGGTATGACCAAGAATCTTAATTGCAGGATCGAGTCGAATTCACAATTTTGACAGTTCAGTATCTCAAGAATTTCACAATCTCATCACAGTCTCAATGTACACAAGATCCCGAAATGAATGCAATAACCGAACAAGAACTCCCAAGCAATGCATTAAAGACAATGGTAGAATCCACTTACTCATACACTATTTCATAGATACAGAACTGAAAGCATTAGTTAACGTAGTAACTTGGATAGCCAGACTACGTCAAGAACGGCCAACAAGGCTAGCAAGAAGCAGCTGAAAAACGTGAAGGCTATAGATACAGCCACACGATTGCAGAAAATACGCAATGGTTTGCAAAAATTTGGCAGGGAAGAATGTCGGATCCCTGTACGATTCAGGTTCGTGGCACCAGATGCAGCTGATCCACCACTTATCATAGCATATGCAAATATCTGCAATAAACACAAGGGGATAATAAATAAACGAGGCATCTAAACTTGATTTAACTATCGGAAAATAGATGCTGGTTTCTTAACCAAAGTAGATAACTATCGCAAGAAAAGACAGAAAGATGACAATCGTTATTTGATATTATATTTGTCATCACTTGTAAATGCACAGAAGTGACTAGACACCAAAAAAAAAAAAAAAAGATGGCATTCATTATCTAATACTTTATTTATCATCACTAGTAGTCAGTAGATGCACTGAAGTGAAGGAAACAATGTCCAGACGTATTTCCAAGTCATGCACCAGGCGAACATGGTTTGACCCATTAATGGAAGTTCTAAAGCAGATATATATGGAAGCAAGTTCAAGGTTGACGATTGGCTGTTAACTACGGTAAGTTCAGACTTTCTAGTCATCCATCTTGCAATTTCCCGTGTCTAAACCGATAAAAAAAGAAGCGTAGTCTCCCCTTCATATGTATCAATTGTTGTAATAACAACATATTGCACATATATAATAACAATCATGTCTCTTTCTAACACTTTGTCTACATTGCTTTTCACCATTTTTTCATTTGTGTATTGTTAATTCAATGTCTGAAGTGTGAGGGATCTCAGCCATACGGATAATTTAATGTGCCATCAGCGCTACTTGAGATGTAGAACATCCGAGGCACATTAGCATGGCGTACTCTTGTTTGGCAGTGGCCATTACTGAGATTGATGTGACACAAGTTAAAAGACAGAGCAGTCCTTGCCCCTGTTTGGCCTCCATTTTTTGGGGCTGAAAATTTGTAGAATAGTGATTGATGAGAAAATGTGTGGTGGAAAAATTTTAGATTTGTGTGTAATATTATTTTATTTGAGAATGTGTGGTTGAGATGAAGAAAGAGAAAAAATTAATGTAATGGAATGAGAAAAAATAGGGCTTAAATGGGGGATTAGAATGACATGCATGACGTTGCTTTTCCGTCGACCAAGTCTCCGGCGATCTGGGATCGAACAGTTCAGTATGCCGTTTTCATCCCGAGACACGGCCATCGCCACCTTTGTCTCCGGCAGTACATTCTTTGTTTCATTGGTCATCTTCTTCTTTTCTTCTTTTTTCTACTCTTTTGGGTGTTAAACTACAAGATTTGAGAGGTTTTCCGGAGAGTGGAGGGTTGGGGTGGTTATAACATGCAGATGGAGGGAAGGGACACGTGGCGGAGATATATGTGGGTTGTGGAGTCAATAGGACAAGTAGTAACCCCCCCCCCCCCCCCCCCCCCAATTACAGTGTTTACTGACATTGCAGGTACCAAAGTGAGACGTTCAATGAATTAAAAAAAGAAGTTATTTTTAAATATATTTGATAATGTTCTCAAAATATATTGTCTGAAGGAAGTTAATTTAAGAAAATTTTCTCAAAATGCTCTTCCATGATAAGTGGTAGAAGTATAAAAACTCAATCATGCTACACTACCATCTTGGTTGACAGCTTGGTTGACATTCTCTAATAAAAAGATATAAATGCCCTACTTCTATTATCTACTCAAGTCAATATTCTCTATTCCTATTATAGGATAAGTTTGGTTTATTTCTCCTAATAAATGAAAAAGCCAATTATGTTCGTATTTATCAATATATTTTTTATCAAAACAATCGTTTAATATTCTAATTTTATTTTCTACTTTATTAATTTCTTTATTAATTCTAAATATATTTTCTGTAAAATATAAAGGCACGGGTAGATTTCTACTATTTTTCGTAAAATAATCAAGCACAAGATAAAATGATTTAATTTCTTCTCTTTTCCTTTTCGCAATCAATTTCTAAACATTGAATGATAGTAACTAAAACTTCATAAATATCATAAGTGCAAATATTAATGCAAGTATTCAACATAAATAAGAAAGATCTTACGGTATTGAAAAAGACAGGTACGTAAATGCAAGACAATATCAACGAGATTTCCTCGAGCTTGCTCCCCGTATGTTTGTATACTCGTATATAAGTGATCGATGTTATTTGAGTTTAAGAAAGTGGGTTATGGTCCAACACGACTTCCGCACTCTTATTATTTTCTCTCGACTCTTTTGCAAATCTCACAATGAATCACACTAATCACGCTTTCCTTTCAACTCCTTGTTAAAACATCACCTTTGAAAGATAACAGGGTTCTAATGGCTTTCTCTAACAACGCCTCAAACGCCAACACACGGCTAAACGGCAACAAGATACTAGCAAAACCCTCAAGGTTCTCACCGTTGGAGTATAAGTAAGATAAGAGTTTTTGAGAAAACAACAAAAATAGAAAGACAGTATTTTCAAACAACTTTGATTTCATAAACTCATCACACTAATATCTCTTGCATAAGAGTATACATACATATTTCGGCTACACTCTTGGTACTTTCTCTAAAGAGATTAGAACTCCATAGAGATTACCTTATTACAAGCTTCAAATGAAAGAGATAAACTGAAATGGTTACAAGACTCGAAAAACTAGAGAGAAAGATAGTTTTTTGCTTAAGAATTGGATGCCTTCTTCTGAGAATTAGTCTTCCTTTTATAGACTCGAAAAAGCTCTCCAGCTGGTCTTCATTATTGTTGTGTTACTGTGTAAGATAATGGGAATCTTACTGTGGCATAAAGTTCTTTGTCTTAACATGAAAAATAATGTAGTTGAAACCCCCACAGTTTTTCTTTATCAAAGTAACTTTGACAAAATAGTGATAAAGGGGGTCCATTACTTTTCCATATGAGATTCAAACCACTCATCCGGAAATTCCTCTGGATCAAGTGATATTGGTGAACCATCTTCTTCATTGCTACAGTATTCGCACTTATGGTTTGGATAACGCCAAAACTGTTTACACAGTTCATTTTTTGTCTTCTGTGTTCCACTAGCGTTTCCTCCAAAAATATGATCACACCAATTATCGAGATAGTGCCAATCTTCTTGTTTAGTGGGTGCCACAGCTTTACTGTAAATCAAGTGGTCTTGTGATTCATATACCCAAATATTTTGATTTTCTTCAATAACTTTCTGGATATGCTCAAATTATTCCTTATATCCATTGGCTCTACGGAAGGTTGTCATCTTGATAACATCTTCTGGTGTAGTTTCATGGACTTCACTCTTCTCAGGCTGAAGATGCTTGGAAGTAGTGACAATCCTTATGACATGACTAACTGGCAGTAGCCTATCTTCTTCATTATCCCATTCTAGACAGCAATGAGAAAAACTCGATATATATGTTCTTATATTTAAGAACTTGGCAATACCTTTCAATAGCTCTGACTACTTCTTTTGGTAACAAAAAATTTCTTTTAAAGATTCTCAAGGGTAAATACAAATTATATTTCCCATTTCATAAAGAAGCACGAACCCAATAAGCCGGGGCTCCTGGATAGAGAGGTTAACTTTGTTATATGTTCCATATGTTAAGGTTTTCATCCAACCTCCAATATCGGTAAACCAAAGAACAGACGAGATTAAACAATACATATGCCAAAATAAAATCGTTTTTACTTTTGATGTCCATAACACCATGAGTGTTGGCTTTGATGATATTTGAGCTATTAAGCTCGTATGGAGATACTATCATTTGTAAATATTTTCTCCTTGAGGGAGATAAAGTAGTATTCTCTCTAATCGAAAGTTTATGAAGCTTCAATGCTTCCGGTTCAATATTGGCAAAGAGGCCTTCGCATTTATTGGCACTAGGGCCTTCAGATAATATAGCCATGTTGGCCTTCTCGTATGCCGTTTGATGTCTTGACACTCCATCTCCATTAGAGTTATTTTGGATTCTATTATGCAAAGCAATCTTCATGTTCATTTCGAACTTCAATATTTCTAGCTCCTTCCTGATTGGCTCCATTCCTGGTTAAGAAATCTGGAATAAAATTGTCTTTCCCTTTAATATGGACAATATCAAATTTAAATGGTGCAAACCACATTTGCATTCTAATAAGTGGTCTTTCAGCTACACTTGTTCCAAGTTTATTTGTTAATAATGGTTTTACCTGAGTATTATCTGTCCTAACAAGAAATTTTCTAGGTAGCAAGTATGGTTCAAATTTTGCTACACCTTTCTTAACTGCTAAACATTCTTTACGATTAATATCATACCTAGTCTCGGTATCTTTGAATGTGCCTGAAGTATAAGCAACAAACTCTTCTGGGCATTTACACAATGGATTACAAAGAAACTCTTTATGGTTTTCTTTTCTTTTAAATATTGCTCCCCAGTGTAATAAAGAGGCATCAGTTTCCAAAATAAAGAAATCTTCTTCATTTGGAATATTTAATTCAGGTAGATTTTCACATATTTTCTTAATTTTCTTTACCATTTCTACATCTTCTTGTATACATTCACATACAACTCCTTTCTTCAGTTTTTTGGTAAAGTGGACTTTATATTTAGCACAATTTTTTATAAATTTTTCGGAATAATTTAATAATCCAATAAAACTTTGTAATTCTTTCTTATCTCTAATTTCTTCTGGAAATTCTATAATCTTCTTACCAATATGAGGTTGTTGAAGTATTTTTTCTTCGGTAAAAATATATCCTAAGAATTCAATTTCAATTTTAGCTATTTCTGCTTTTCTTTCTGATAAGGCTAATCCATACTTATTAGCAATATAGTTGAACGTCTTAAGATGTTCAATATGTTCTTTTAAATTTTTACTATGAATAAGAATATCATCTACATAAACAATGCAGAAATTCTTTATTGGTCTAATAATCTTATCCATTCTTTGTTAGAATATTGCAGGTGCATTCATTAATTCAAATGGCATAACATTGCATTCGAATTGTCCTAATAGATTAAAGGTAGTAAAACTAGTTAAAGGCTTTGAAGCTTCATCTAGTTTTATTTGCCAATATCCTGATTTATAATCAAATTTAGAATATATTTTACTTCCTTATATTTGTTTAATTAACAAATCTTTTATTGGTAGCTTATAACTATTTGGTATCGTTTTAGAATTTAATTCTCTATAATCAATTACCATTCTAGCTTTTCCTCTTTTGATTTCACTATGATTTCTAACCATATATGCTGGACTATTATATGAACTAATTGATTATCTTATCACTTCTATTTGTAAGAGTTCTTTAATTTGTATTTCAAATTCTTTTTTATTTTCTTCGCTATAAGGAAATTGTTTTCCTAATATCTTAGTATATGAGATTTTTAGTTCAATAGTTGCCATATGTTTATCTTTATCCCATTTAGCTAGAGGATGTTCATGATAACATTCTTTTAGTTTTAATTTAACATTTT
Organism: Fraxinus americana; assembly: GCA_035079005.1. Classification (NCBI taxonomy): domain Eukaryota; kingdom Viridiplantae; phylum Streptophyta; class Magnoliopsida; order Lamiales; family Oleaceae; genus Fraxinus; species Fraxinus americana. The sequence continues at coordinate 32,445,818 of CM068706.1, read as the reverse complement.
CTAATTCTTCTTCTAAATTTTCAATTCTTAATACTGGAATTTTTTGTTTTTGATTAATTTCTGTATAACATCCACCACGATTACCTGCAGAACTCTGATGTCTAGGTCTATGGTGAATTGGTTGATGTGCAATTCCAATAGCTTTGTAGATTTTTGGTGTTTTAATTTTGTGATTACAGGGTGTAGTAAATTCAAAACTATCCTTATATTGTGTAAAGGGGCTATATGTATAGATAAAATTTTCTCCTAAAAGGATATCACATCCAATTTTATCTGTTGCATATATTCGTGTGATAAAACATTCTCTATTACCTATAATTATAGGAACATTTTCTACAAAATCTCTATAGATTTCTACAATATCACTTGCTGTTTGACCATAAGTTGTTTTCTTATAATCTCTCTTATAATAATGTTCTGGGAACACATTTCTTTTACATAGGCAAATACCTGATCCAGTATCAATTATGGCATGAAATTTTATCATACAATAGTCTGGTAAATTGAGAGTTATCTCAATATATGGACTAAGTATACTAGTTTTGATTGATCTGATTCCTTGTATCATATAAATTGCTTCTTTAGTTTTAGTAATTCTAGGAATCATTTTTTGTTTGCCTTCTATAGTTATTTGTAGAGTATTTTTTTGTATATGAAATGGTGAGACTTTCTCAAGAAAGTTCATTCTAAGTAATATTGGACTAGAATCCTTTCCTTTTCTATAGTCTTTATGAATTTTAAGATTTAATTTAAATTGTTCTCCTTCAATATCTGTAAAACTTAATTCCAGATTAACAAATGTGTTAATTTCATATTTAATTCCATGATAGTCTGTAAGCGTTATTCTTTGTGGTAGGTTTTCTTCTAATAAATGATCAACTAAATCTGCTCTTATATGACTAGTACTAGCTCCTGTATTAACAAGGGCTATAATTTCTTCGTAGTTATTTTGATTATTGATATATTCGGTTAGGATAAGGAAATTATCTTCCTCACACCTTCTAAGATCAATATCAATGCTATTTCTAGGCATTATTGGGTAATTTCTACTTATAGATGTTCTACTAGAGCTTGCGAGTTCTCTAGTACTGATACTTCTTTCTATTATTCTACTAGGCATTCTGGCTATAAGTTGTCCAGAGGTATTTAAGGTAACTAATCCTTGATTTCCTACATTATTATCTATTCTTCTAGATTGTTGATGATAATCAAGCAATATATCTTGTGGTAAGGAAACGTTATTATTACTCAACATTCTTGGTGGAGTAAATTGTGCTAAGTCTTTAAAATCTTCATGGATTTGTATGAAGTCTCCTGAGACTTTATTGATTTCTTTTTGGTGTGTAGTAGTAAATGCATAAAGAGCTTTACAATGTAAGGTTACAGCTTTACTTCTTGGTGGCATAATTAATCTATCAATTCTATGATATAGATTTAATCCCATACTTAAATTTTCATCTAGTAAGGACATGGCAAATCTAGGTCTTATAGTAAATATAATTTTCTTATATACAAGATTTCCAGAGACTACTCCTAATAGAGCATCCATAGGATCATGAAGTATTCTGTTATCCATCAAATATATTTGTATAGGAATATCCATTCCTTCTCTAAAATATCCTTTCACCATAATTTGGATTCCTCCTATCACAATATTTTTTAATCTTTCTCTAGTGGATCTATTTATTTTTGCTAATTCTTGGTTAACCCATTCTCTAGTGATTAGAGGTATAGTAGTATTGCCTTTAACATTTTCGATGTTAATAGGTACTTCATCATATTTTGCAATGTAAATTGTTTTGTTAAACCAAGATATTATTGGTCTTACAAAAACGTCTTTATCTCTTAAAGATATTTGTTTTTCTTTTATTGCTCCATATCTTTCTTCATCAAATACTACTGTTTGTGAAGTCCCTTCTTCATTATCTAAGGTAGTTTCCATAGTATCAATGATTTCTTGATTCATATAAATTTGTTCAAATTCTGGTTCTTCAATTTCTTCTATATCTAACTCATAGATTGAGTCTGTTTCAGATAATTCATCTAAATCTTCGATTATCTCATAATCTGAGTCAAATTCTATTTCTTCCATTATTCTAATAGCTTTAACATTTTCTCTTTTATTTCTATTAGGACAGTTGGGAGATATGTGCCCTATTTCATTACATGTAAAACATTTGCATTTTTTATAAAATTCTTCCTTTGATTTCTTCTGAGGTTTTTTATGTTGGTTATATTCCTTTTTCCAAGGTTTTTTCTTTTTAAAATACTTCTTATGGCTCTTAAATCCTTTGTTTCTCTTCCAGGGTTTAAGATATTTTTTAAATTTCTTTTTATATTATGGTTTCCTAGGTGGTTGGTGACAACCAAATTGTGGTACTGCTGCTATTTCTCCATAGCAACATAAACTTGCTTTCTTACCATGTTTCCTAAATAGGTGTTGATACATAGATTTTCTACACCATTCTGATATTTTTCTTTTAGCGAATGAAGTTCTCATTCCTAAGGTATCAGCTCTATGATTAGGATCTTCCCATTCTATTTTATTCCAATAAGTTTGGTAATCTTCAAATAATTTCTGACCCCATAGCCAAGGCAGTTTAAGAAAATATCTGTTAAGTAGTTTTTTATCTTCTTCTGATAAATTCCATTCTTTTATGGATTTAGATGCTTTGATGTATATCTTTTTGAATTTCTTAGTATATTCGTTTAATTCACACATATCACAGATTTTTAATAATTACATTTCTCTTTCTGCTTGTAAGGCTTCTTGAGTGATCATATCTATTTTAGTTTCTTGTATAACTTCTCCTAAGAGTAAGTGTCTAAAGAAATTTTCCATTCGTTTTAAAATTTCCTTAATATTTTCAGATTCTAAACTTTCATTGTTATCTATAATAGTTGTAGATCTATCTCCATATTTAATTTTGTTTTTTGTTTCTTCAGAAGTTCTTCTCCATATATCTGAAGTAATTCCTCTAAAAGTGTGGATTATAAAGTTGTATGCTTGATTAGTATTCCATTTATGAAAAGCAACAGCTAAATCAGTAGCTTTTGCCCATGAGTCAATAATTTCGCTTTTATTATTGCTATCATCAACATCTAGCCATATTCCTGTTGTAGGAATTTGTTCAGTAAATAATTTAACTGGATTATTATCCCTAAGGTGTATAGGCTTGGTTGATGTAGTTTTGACTCATTTTCTAAAATTATAATTTTCTCGTTCTTCTGTTATTCCATGTTCTTTCATCCATTCAAAATTCCAGTCATCAGACTCGACTTGAATCCAATCATTAGTTCTACTTGTTTCTCCAACTAATGTTTGTGGTTCAACTTGTTGATTTAAAGGTGGAGTATTAATTTCAGTGGTTTCTTCTTTGGGCGGATCATTCATATAAATATTCTCGGTTTGAATGGCTAATTGTTCTAAACTCTGTTTATAAGCTTCTAATTCTTCACCTGTGGCTTCATAAAATTTAGTTTCTAATTCTTCTATAACATATGCCGGTAAAGGTGGTTCAATTGATATATAAGAATCCTTAAATTTTGATTCTTTAAATTTAGATTCAATTTGTTTATATAGGATTTTTGATCCTATTTTAATATTGTCATTAACAATTTTCAAATTAGACTCGATATTTTTTATATGAGTTAAAACATCTTGGTTTAAAATATCCGTTTCTCCTAAAGGTTGAGCAAAATTATTATATTGTTCCAAAAATTGATTTATAATAATATCTTCTTCTTCATTTTCAGAAAATTCTTCTACTAATATTTGTAATCCTTTATTTTTTATTTCTGCTAAATGTTGAGGACTATTTACTTGTTTTATTTCTTCACTTAGAGATTTATATTTAATACTTAAATTTGTTGCTAAATCCTGTAATTTAATTCGATTAGTATTAATTAAAATATTAATATTTTGTAATTCTTCTAAAATCATTTTATCTTTTCTATTCATTTTAAATTTTTTTTTTTTTTTTATTAGGTTCGTTACTAGGCTCTGATACCAATTAAAGGTGAAAAATGCGAAAAAGCGGAAAACAATAAAAATATAGAGACAAGGTAATTCATAAAATGACAAAAAACTGTAAAAGTTAATGTGAAAGGAAACTGTAGGAGAAGCATTATTCATAAAAACTGGACACTTCTGGTCAGCTTCTTGAAATATGAGTTGGTTGGCCTACTAATGCTACCACTTCGATGAAAGAATATATTTTGACTTGAGCCAGTTCCTTTTCCTCGTGATATCATATATACAGAATTCGTATAAGCAAATATATTCATTAACAAGTACACTAAAATTTCATTATAAAATATGAAAGAATTTAACGTGTGGAAAACAAGAATGACAAAGAAATCATTGAATAAGTTTTCTTGTACATGTTTAATACTAAAAATCACTATAATATATTATTGCAAGAATATAAAAATTCTCTTGATGACCACCTTTGCAATCGCATGATATCTCTCAAGTATTTCAAGATAGAGAGTCTATAGTTTTTCGACGCTTACGTTTTGAACAATTGTGAGCACATTAAGAAACGTGATTCCTTCCTAACACGTCCATTATCAATCAAAAGAAAAATTCAAAGATTCTCTCGATCATGGTGTTTATCTATTGTCATGTCTAATCTTTATCCAGTACAACTGAAGTCATTTTGCTCAATCTGGATCAATTACAAGGATCTATAAGCTTACCGTTTTGGTTCGATAGGCTTAGCAGCAGAATAGAGTATACAACTGTTAATCTTGAAAAAGGGCAGCCTAGTATCAAAAGTACATTGGAAAGACGGTATATTTTGGGTCAAGAATTCAAATTAGAAACCAAACATCAAGTCCATAACCTTCGAGACCATCGATTTGGCAGGTGTGACAATGGCAGCAGATTCCTGGCCACCAGAACTGCTATTCTGGGCATAGTATGGATGAGGGGGCGCTTCTAAACCATTTGATGTCGAGTTTCCATATGATGGTGCAGGGGGTAATGGCATAAATCCTTGATATCCTTGATTGCTAAGCCTCTCGTTTAAAGCCCGTCGTTCCATTGGATCCACAGGCTTGACTCCAATAATAAGCACTCCTTTTATTTCCATGCCATTTTTGCTGAGTGCTTTACGAGCATCGAATCGATTCTACACCAACAATTTAGTAAGCAAATTAACAGAACGTCAACATTCACATGTCAAGGTTATAACCAATATAAGCAACGGGAATGAAATAAGGCCAGTTGAAGTAAAATCATTCTGTTTTTGCTTGTCATGTTAACTGACATATTTGCAAGAAAACACTATATATAAGTCAACCACATTATGGATGCTTATTTCTTAACATCACCAATAACTCGACATGAGCCGTCATACACGGTTTAATATAAATATGAAGCATCTAAAAACATACAATTAGGTCCCAAAATTTGAAGAGGAAAATACTACACACACTTCAAATTTCAACATGCAATACAAATTATAAGTGCAGTTTGGCAAACAGAATTTCAACATCCAGCCAATTAACTGAAGCCAAACACAACTACTTGAGCAGATAATCAAGTGGTAGATTAAGAATCTTTAGAAATAATCAAATCAAGCAAACACAAGAAGCATATTGATTTCTCTCTCTACATCCGTATCATATTGCAGATACATTCCTATTCCCAGTAATGAGGTAAGACCTAGACAGCGGTACGTTGACTATTTTAAATGCATCATCGCTACCTAGATGAAAATCTGGCACCGAGACGAGCATTTGGATCCATTATTTTCTTTGATATTTTCCCACTGCAACTATTTCAAACAAGATTGAATCTGAATTTGTGTAGCTAATGTACCAAATTGGAGAATATTCCATAAAGTCCTACATTAATGATATGAATGTTCTTTATTCATCAAACAAAATCGGTCAAATGGGCTAAAGATATATGATGAGAAAATTACTATAATACATATTTCAATAGGAAGTATTCTTTGAGGAAAAAAAGTCATTATTTCATGGTGCAAAAATATAAACAGCAAATCTATCTGAACAGTGGCATTAGGAGAATGCATTACAAGATATGTAACGCAGCCAATGTGTGGCTATAGTTTATTAAGTGTACATAATTGATTAAACCACTTCTTATCCACATTTCGTGGGACCCATAAGTAGTACCCATTTATCCATCACTTATTTCTACTTGTTTATAATTTAATGGTTTATAAACACTTCCCAAACATGCGCTCAGTGCTTTGTGCCAAACGAACATCCAGGTCTCACAGCCCAATTCCCCCACCCAAAAAGAAAAGCAAAGATAACAACATGAAAGATAAAACACCAATGTTCCTACCTACAGAGGTTAAAGGACTGACATGTCAACATGGAAGGTTTAATAATTCTAAAAATCCATCCATGACTACAAGATGATTTTCCTCAAAAGGTGATCTATGTCTCTCTACCTAACATAATAACTAAAATCAGTAGATAAGTCACCAAATTGATGTGATCTATTTATAAGAACCACTTCAACAAGGAAAGGAGGAAACTATTGGGCTTAGTAAAGTTAACCCAAGTGTTCCTCATCCACAAAGAAAATAGTCTGACCAATAAGAAAAAATTTATCTTTGAAAGCCTTTATTGTCATTTTATACACATGCCAAGTATCACAAACAAATTGTGTAAAGGATTCATATAACGGTGGAACTAGACAACAAAATAAAGTTAGGTTGCAGTAGTAGTAAAAGAACCTGATACAGAACGTGCATCCAATTAGCTTCTCTTGGGCCAGGAACATGTTTCAGAATCACACCACATTTTTCAAACTCCCGCAAAACTAGATTAGTATCAGCTGGTGAAAATCTGGAGATTTTCAAACATAAACATAAATTTAGATGCTAACAAGTTGTGAGAGGTTGTCGTTGAAACTTTGAAAGAGATGAAGAAAGAAATTAAAAGGCATATTGCAAAGCACATCAGCAGTCACAAAAAATTTACAATCAAATATATGAAACAGAACACAAGATGCTGGCAAAATTTACCAAGAGCCAGCATCATCAGTTCTACAAAACATAGAACTGAGTTCATATTATAGTTAAATACTAAAAACTGTGCAGGAGAAAAGTAAATATAATCTAAATTCAATATAAAACTAAAAACAGAAAGAGACTTGACAAAGCATACCCATAGACAGTGACCCATTCCTCCTCGTCAAGGTTCTCCATGGGCACCAAACTCTTCTTCATTTCCGGTCTAGCAACCTCCCTCGGGGGTGGCAATGTTATCAAGGCACCAGGTTGGATCACACCTTCAACTGGAGAACTCTTTCCTTTATCATCTTGCTCTGTATTACTTACAAATTTCACAGGGGACCACCAGCTCGAACTCACAACGGGGCTCTGCTGCTGCTTACCAACAATGCCATATGAAGTACTTGAATCAGGCTTACTCCTAGGAGTTGAAAAGTCCCTAACTGAACTCTGCACAGGGGTTATAGGATCTGATTTCAATTCTGGAGACATCATATAGTCCGAAATCCCCAATTCAGGAGAAAAATTAGACCGGTCTTCAAGAGTAAAAACTGGCGGAGGCGGAAGATCAGAGTTTGCTAAATTTTCACGCCTTAGAGCCGAAACAGCTGCTGCCTGACCCGGAGTCGTGAATTTTCCCTCAGATCTTTGAGAAGATACAGGGGTTGCTAAATCTTGGAAGAACTGGTATTGCCTTCCAGATTTGGGGGTCCGGTGGACTGAAGCGCTCATCTCTCTTTATGGTTCTCTACCACAATGAAAGAAAAATCAGAGACAACACAAAACCAGAGATTCACAATACATATACATATAAAAACCAACCCTCAAATTATGCATCTAGCTATCTCTTTGGACGTAATCGTGTGAAAGCTATATGCATGAATGTAGAAATTCTAACCATATGTATATATACATAAAATTGAACTATTTCTCAATTCCAATTAGAATGCACCATGTTTTATCTTTCTAAAGGCTATCGAATTACATATTCACTTAAATCTACTTGAGATGTACGCAGACAAACATAAAGATTAACTCATGTTACGTTTTTATTCATGTAAATTTACCCAAAGTACTCGTTCAAGTTCAGAAAAATATTGTACACGCACCTAACATATATTCAACATAAACCCTAATATGCGCTCAAGTAAGGACAGTGCCATAAAACAACTGCAAAAGTTACAATCGATAAGAACTTAAGCAGAAGAAAAGCTCATTGAACTGAATTTCAATCAATACAGAAAACTTTTGCTCGAAATTTTGCAGTAAAGGAAGTAATTCACCCAAATAAGAAAATTTCAACAATTAAATTAAAAGAGTACCTGAATGTGGATTTAAAGATGTGAGAAATCAGATAATAGCTTCTATTTGCGAGGGTTTTCGAATATTTGTCGCCCAAAACCTCAGAAAGCAAAGTGTATCAAGCAAATAAAAACCCTAATGCATTTGATTCATGTCAATTCAAATGAAGATATCCGCACATCACGAAATTTTGAAATTCTGTTTAATGACTTAAATGTCCTCCACCTTCTTCAGTTTACTAATTGACTTTCTCACCGTTTCAAGGATGGTCTCGTCTTTCCACGTTTTAATCAATTTGGCCCTGCCATCCTCGAAATGTTTGCACATTTGATCCCAATCTATTGTTGAGTAACAAATTGATCCAAAATTATAAAAATTAACTTGTTGATCCTCAAGTTACAGAATCATTCTTTATGGACGGAAATGGAAACCGTCTAAATCTTGATTCTATCATTTACGTTATACATAGCCTTCATGAGTCCAACATGATGGAGTTGGATTTTACTTTATTTGAAGTTAGATATAACAATTAACATAATAAGCCCATGTTTGATGGTCATTATTGAGAAAAAAAAATGATATTTTGAATAGTGATTTGTTGGAGAATGTGTTATTAAAAAATAGAAAAAAAAAGTTTAGGTTTACGTACAAAATATTTGGTTGTGTGAATGTATGATTGAAAATGAGTATGAAAATCAAAGATTTTTAAGGGGAGTCAAACAATGGCTAAATTTCATTACAGGTATCTCTTAGCCTTCAACATTCGTGTTTCAGTTTTATGAAATTGCATTTTATTGAATTTGAATGAGGTAACTGTATTACCTCAAAACTACTTATAAGCCACAAAAGCACCACATAGGAAGCATGAGCCATGTGTGGCTAGGTTGTCTTACCCGCATACCTCGTTCAAGGCAATACCATTTCATCTCATTCAGTCAAGCCCACACCCTGCAAAAGCTCGTATAGCCTCGTGATTTGTTGGGGGAACCATAATAAGGCTTTACAAGTGGAGGGATAGTTAGCGAAGCACTTTACCTTTGGTAATCAATTTGTACTTTATAATAATAGGGACTCTATCATGTATATTAAGCGGATTTATTCTACAAGCAAACTATTTTATCAATTCCTATATATCCCCTTAGAATTATTGAGATCAAGGAAGATCCAGAGAATAACATCAAAAATGCTAATTTAGTTTAACAAGGAAATAACTTGATTGAAAGTAATAATTCCCTAGCCAATGACACGTATGACTTGGAGTTGTAACTGATAACGGTCTCTCTACAGATCTGCTCTTTGGAGTTTCTAATGCCCAGGACTTCTCTCCTATCTCTTACTGGATAATGATAAGCTCTGCACATCCACATATCTGGATCAGTTTTGTATTTCAAATGTATTGTAGATATAGCTTAGGTTGTTAGCCTTCTACTTTGAAAACTAGATAAGAGTGTACAAACGTGTATAAAGCTCTCACCTTTGTAAATGAGAAAATATGATTCCATTGCCTGTCTTCATCTTTACATGGTATCAGAGAGCACTTTGATTTTATTTTATTTTTTCTTTCTCCACCTTCTTCATGGCCGACCAAACCAACCCCCAGAATGGCAATCTTCGAGTCAACGAAACCAATCTCATCACCATAAATGTCACGGCCCAAGCTCCACTAAAACTAAACAGCTCTAATTACACCCATCTGGAAGCTTCAATTCAGGACACTCTTCATTAGTATGATACTGAGGGTACATGGATGGAACCAAACCACCGCCCGCCATCACCATCATCGGAGCGAAACAACCGCACTTGACCCGGCCCATCGACTTTGGATTCGACGGGACCGGTGATCCTCAGCGCCCTCATTGGGTCAATTTCCCCGACAATACTTCCATTTATTGCTCGAGCCACCACGGCCAAGGAGGCATGGACACTCCCTGGCTACCACCTATGCTCAACCATCCGAGAGGAAGGATCAAACAAGTGAAAGCTCACTTCAAGTCCCTCACCAAAGGTACCCTTGGAATCAACGATTTCTTACAATCGAGTCAAGCACGGGTGATGGAGTCCTGCTAGGAGCACCGGTTGACACCGAAGATCTCATCGAGAAGATATTGGAGGAACTCGGTGACGATTACAAAGAACTTGTTCGAGTTGTCCAAGCCCGAGACACATCCATCAGCTTTGAAGAACTTCATGAGAAACTCCTCAGTTTTGAGGCATCACTCATTTGCCGCACCACCAAACAGCAGCACTTTTCCCCCACAGCCCACCCTACATTCCGCAACAATACCAACATAAACTACAACTCCTCCACTCCTGTGCGTCAAAACCAGAATGGCAGCACTTCCTTCAACCGGTCTCAAGCATCCAATCCACGCCAGCAGTCCTCTGATAACTACCGTCCTTCACCCAGGCCTTACCTTGGCCATTGCTAGATATGTGGGATCCAGGGACACACGGCAAAGAGGTGTCCCTCCTACAAAATCACCCCTCTCAACAATCAGCAATCCGCTCAAAGTCCTACCTGCAAGTAGCAACCGCGGGCAAATTATCTGCGTGGCTTCACCCTCCAACAGAGCGTCGTGGCTTCTCGGCGGTGGAGCCTCCCACCACATCACGAGATGACCTCCACAATCTCTCTCTACACTCACCATACGGTGGAGCAGAGATGATGTAATTATCGGTGATGGTGCGGACTTCGGAATTACGCATACGGGCTCGTCAGTTCAAACACCCACCACTACTTTTAGCCTACAAAATATTCTCTGTGTTCTACGATATTAAGCACTTAATCAGTTTCCATTCACCAATTCTGTGTTCAAAACAATGTTTCAATTGAATTCTTACCATGGTGTTTTCTTGTGAAGGACCTACTCACGGGGGAAGTACAAGCAAAGGGTCAACCTAAAGATGGAGTTTACGAATGGCCGGGCATCTCTCCATTTTCTATCAGTCCACACGTGTTTTCCAGCGTCAAGATTTCACCAATAAACTGGCATTATAGATTAGGGCATCCTGCATTTCCTATTTTGAAAACTATTATTTCTAAGTATAATTTAAAGTCGTCCAATCCAAAGGATTTTGCTTGTAACGCTTGTCATTGTAATAAGAGTCATAAGCAACCTTTTTTAGTTTCCTCAATAAATTCTGATCATCCTCTTCAAATAATTTTTACGATGTACGGGACGTCTCCTGTCTACTCCATTGATGGATATAAATACTACGTTATTTTTATTGATCAATTCACAAGATACACTTGGTTTTACCCAATCAAAAGAAATCGGACGTCAAAAATATATTCCTCAAATATAAGCCCTTTGGTTGAGAATTATTTCAAACAAAAAATAATATCTTTTTTATTCGAGATAATGGGGGAGAATTTCTTGTCCTCCAGAGACTATTTTCTTGAACATGGTATTTCTCATCTCACCACACCACCGCACACACACTGAACATAATGGACTCTACGAACGAAAACATAGACATATAGTGGAAAACGGTCTTTCCCTACTCTCACACGCCTCCTGCCCAATATTTTTGGTCCTATGCTTTTTCAACGACGGTTTATCTAATTAATCGAATGCCTACACGTACACTTCAACTTTCTTCACCATATGAAAAAATTTTTCAAAACAGCCCCTAATTATGATAAGCTTGAACTTTTGGTTGTTTGTGCTATCCATGGCTTGACCTTACACTAGTCACAAACTTGACCAACATTCCAAGCCATGCATCTTTTGGGCTATTCTTTGTCACAAAGTGGTTATACGTGTTTTTGATCAAGAGTCCTCCAACACTATTGTTTCTCGCCATGTGTCTTTTGTCGAGTCCATGTTTCCATATAACTCTTCACATTCAACTCGAGAATCTAACTATGTTCGACCTTCACTTGAGTCGTGGGTTCCACCACGCATGATGGATTCACTTGCCCGCTCACGAGCCAAAGCGTAGCTGCATCTCCGGCGCCCAATGTCGTCTCCAACGTGATAGACTCCTCCTTGTCCCACACCACATGTAAGTGATTCTAACTCTTCACAGATTGCGGTCCCTTCTCCCTTAAACACCGAACCTTCTCTTCCTTCTCCAGCATTACCATGTCACGGCCAGATCAATCCATCACCACCTGTGGCTGCCATCATTCCTCGTTCCTCCCATCCAATGACCACTCGCTCCAGAAATAATATCCACAAGCCTATTCAAAAATTCACCTTCACCTCTATACTCCACCCACCTAACGAACCAACATGTGTTACCCAAGCTTTAACAGATCCAAATTAGCGAAAAGCAATGTCTGAGGAGTTTGATGCCCTCACTCGAAATGGTACATGGGATTTGGTACCCACTGAGTGTGCATCCAATGTGGTGGGGTGCAAGTGGATCTTTAGGCTCAAAAGACACTCAGATGGGTCCGTTTCTCGCTACAAGGCTCGGCTTGTAGCCAAAGGCTTCCATCAACAACCTGGGCTCGACTATTCCGAAACTTTTAGCCCAGTTGTTAAACCTGTGACCATCCGGGTGGTCTTGAGCCTTGCTGTTACTCATGGTTGGTCTCTTCGCCAGTTAGATGTAAATAACGCCTTTTTGCAGGGTAATTTATCTGAAGATGTTTATATGACTCAACCTCCAGGGTTCCTAGATCCTGATAACCCCACCAGTGTCTGCAAGCTGCGAAAAGCCATCTATGGCCTCAAACAAGCACCCCGTGCTTGGTACCGAGAACAACCAATTTCTCATACAATTCGGGTTTCTTAATTCCCTTGCTGACACTTCCTTATTTGTTTTTAGCAATGGTGCTCACATTATTTATCTCTTGGTGTATGTTGATGACATTATTCTCACTGGTAGTAATTCAGGGGAAGTTACTCAGTTGTCGAACTCTAGCTCAACGGTTTTCACTCGAGGATTTGGGTTCGTTGTCCTATTTTCTTGGTGTGGAAGTTCATTCCACACTTGGTCTTTTCTCTCACGAGAAGAGGTATATTCTTGACCTCTTAGAGCGTACTGGTATGACGTGCCGCCAAGCCCACCTCTACGCCCTTTGCCACCGGGAAAACGCTGCTCTCAGCGATGGTTCTCCCTTAAGCCCATCTACACGGTATCGGGCGGCAGTTAGCGGCCCTTCAATACTTGGCACTAACTCGTCGGATGTTTCATATCTTTGTCAACAAATTATCCCAATTCATGCACAAACCTCGACTATCATTGGCGGCTTACCAAAACGCCTTCTGCGTTATCTCTATGGTTCTCTTGATGAAGGGTTGTTGTTTCATCACATGGCTTCATCCTCTCTCCATGCATATTCGGATGCTGATTGGGGAGGCAACAAGGATGACATGTCCTCCACCAGTGCATACATCCTCTACCTTGGTAAAAATCCCATTTCTTGGTCTTCTCGCAAGCAGCGAACCATCACTCGGTCTTCCACTGAAGCGGAGTATCGCTCCGTTGCAGACACAGCAGCTGAAGTTCGTTGGGTTTGCTCACTGCTCTCTGAATTGCAATTCCCTCTCTCTCATGCACCGGTGATTTACTGTGATAATGTGGGTGCCACTCAATTATGTTCAAATCCGGTTTTCCATTCTCGTATGAAACATGTGGCTATTGATTTTCATTTCATTCGGGAGCAGGTTCAAAGTGGTGCTCTGCGTGTTGCTCATGTCAATTCTCAAGATCAACTGGCTGATGCTTTGACGAAGCCTCTGTCTCGACTTGGCCAGGTTTCTTAAAATCCAAGATTGGTCTTCTTCCATGACCACGTCTTGAGGGGGCATGATAACGGTCTCTCTCTGAATCTGCTCTTTGGAGTTTCTAATGCCCAGGACTTCTCTCCTATCTCTTACTGGATAATGATAAGCTCTGCACATCCACATATCTGGATCAGTTTTGTATTTCAAATGTATTGCAGATATAGCTTAGGTTGTTAGCCTTCTACTTTGAAAACTAGATAAGAGTGTACAAACGTGTATAAAGCTCTCACCTCTGTAAATGAGAAAATATGATTCCATTGCCAGTCTTCATCTTTACAGTAACATCTTAACCTAATGCTAGACGGATTCTCACCTATAAATATCCATGCACAAGTAAAAGGCAAATGAACGCAATTTTCTAAACTAATAACCAAATTTTGCCATTTTCCTACAATTGTAATCATGGCCTAACTGTTTGTATCCAAATGTACCAAGTAAATATATAGATAGATAGGGACATGACAAGAAACATGTGATTTTTTGTAAACCTTGTTACGCTTCGCCACCTGGCACCCCACTTGGCCAACCCACCGAAACCCCTTTACCGAAGCCACATGCAGTGCTTAGGACCTACCAAAGTCCACAAAATTTAGAGCACCAAAGCCCACTTTCTCCTAAACGGTCCCATGTGAATGGCCCTGTCGAAACCTCTTTGTCGAAGTTAAATTCGAGGTTCTACCAAAATGGTGAGGCTCAATGAAGTCAAATTCGAAACTCCACCAAGACGTGTGATGACTCGCATTTGAAGATCCTAAATTCATGAAATCTTGTTGAAATGATTGATTTGACCCTTATAATCAGTAATATGTCGAAATCTTGTCAACACGGGTTGTAGGATGGCTGCCCTTTTTTGGAAACAAAAGAGATGAGGCCACATGTCCATCATCCAATGGTCGCCATTTTACATTGAACACTATAAATAGTTTAACTTTTGTGTCATTTGGAGGTAATTCTAATACTTCAATATTATGTTATATATTCTCTCCTTTTGAGTTTAGTCTTTGGTTGTTAAAATTAGATGTTTGGTCTTGATCTTTAGTTTAGTTTTTGTTGATCATTCATTATCATGCAATTTTGCTCATATATCTTGTCAACGCTGAACATACACGTTCAAATCCAACATATCGTCGATTAGTAATCCGTCCATACATATTGGAATTAGCTTGTATGAATACGAGTGGGCTTAGTATCTGTTGTCCACATCGGTGGATCAAAAAAGGGGGTCAACAAGTTAGCGCCGTCTGTGAAAAACGTCACTACAACCACGAACATTCTCATGGAAGAAGTTTGCCTGAAAGTTGCTGGGCATCTCCCTTGAAAATGATTTGTTCTTAAAAAAAAACAAGTGGAAGCCCGAAAGTTGGGAAAAATTGATAATTTGGTCAAGAAAAATGAGTTCAGATCCCTCCCAAGAGAGTGAATGAAAATCCTAATGAAGAGGTTCCATAAGCAGCAGTCCAAGTGGGTCAACGCCGACCCACCACCATCTTTGGCGCGGTGGGATAAGGCAGTTGCTTAACTCACCCTGGAGATAGTAACCACGGCAGCTAAAATTAGAAATATCACCCACTGAAACGGTCTTTTCTAGAGTGATGTACATAATCAGGACCCCACCAGCTACGATGCTCTGCTAAAAATTATGAGACGTGAGATCATCGAGAAGGAGTTGATTAATCACTGAAATAGAGCTGCAAGGGTATTCTACCCCTACAGAGACAACATGCTAGAGGACTCACCTCTAATCTAATGGACCACAAATAAAATCAGCTGGTAATGAAATCGTTCCCAATTCTGGGCAGACACATACCACAGTCACATGGAATATAGTACACATGCTGGCTTACGAAAATGTAACCCCCAAAACTAAGATACGGCAAACTGGGTCCAAACAACAAGTCCCTCAAAGAGGAAAAGGCTGAGGGCGTCAGAAGGTTGAACACCCTTCAGTATTGTAACTATCAACATTCCTACAACCATGACACTGTAGACTGTAAAGACATAGCCCAACACCCTAGGCAGATGGATCCTTGGGACGATAGAAAAAATGATCACCCCCTAGGAATATGTCCCCGCCTAGACAGGACCAAAGACCTAGGCGTGAAGAGGTTAGACCCCCGTTGGGAGCCATTCCCATGACAGATGAGAAAGCACGATAGAGAAATACCTAGGGAGGGACAACGACAGCTTGAGAACTTTCCGACTAATATAGAAGACGCTCATATCCACGAAATAGATATGATTTTTAGAGGACCCTACATTAGGGCAACACAAAAAATTCCCAAAGGAATTACGTTAGAAAGGCCAAGGACCCCCTAATAACTAACTATGTAATAGATGGTAGTTCTCGAATAAGGTAACTACCACCCATTGCCTTCATCCAGGAAGATGTTGAGGGCGTACACTTCCTTCATTAAGACTCCCTCGTGCTAAGGGCCGTTGTGGCTCGTAATGGATTAAAACAGACGCTGGTAGATAATGGTAGATCTGTCGCATCATCTTTGGAGCCACTTTTGACCATATGATCGTCGATCACGGATTAACTCACCTCACCACCCCTTGTACAGTTTCACCGACAATAGCATCATCCCAGTGAGAAAAATAACTCTTGCAGTGAAAATAGGAGAGCCACCCTAGATAGCTCTAATCTTCATGCAATTCTTGGTAATGGATAATGGGTCAACTTTCCGTTAGGTGCTAGGTAGACCCGTCCTAAAAGACTTATCGGCCGTCACCTCAATTCATCACATATGCATGAAATTTCCAAGTGAACATGAGATTGCCACAGTTAGGGATGACCAAAGAGAAGCGTGGGAATGCCACCTAAACTCGATAAAAAAGGCAATATGGTGATAATGGATGTGGACATGGTAGATGCCCCCAAGATGACAAAGTTTCGAGTAGGAAGACGTCGAGATGATGGATTCCTCGAGCAAGGGGTCATGCTCGATGAGTTGGACCATCGTATTATCGAGTCTGAATCCTAACCAGTCCCATTGGAGGAGCTAAAAATTTTTTCAATGAACCCTCAAGACCCCATCAAGTCATTGCAAGTGGGAAAGAGCTTGCTATCGAAGGCCAAAGCTTTCTCAATGACTTTTTGTGTAGAAATCTTGATGTCTTTGCATGGAGGCATGAGGACATGGTAGATATTGATCCCAAAGTTAGCTATCACTACCTAACAATTGATCCTATTGTTGCCCCGCGTAGACAAAAAGAATGGTCCTCAACTCGGAGAGATATAAGGCCCTAAACGATAATGTGTAAAAGCTAATAAAGAATGGCTTCATCAGACAAGCCATTTACCTGAAATGAGTTGGACTTCTTCTATTACTTAGGAAAATAAAACAATCAACAAAAGCATACCATTTCCCAACTCACAATATGGCCTCTCCATGAATGGCTTCATAAGGGAGACAATTTACCTTAAATAAGTTGGATTCTTCCTATTACTTAGGAAATTAAAGTAATCAACAAAAGCAAACCATTTCACACTCACAATATAGCCTCTCAGATCGATTTTCTACTCTGCCATCATTACCATTGGAGATGTGGTAAGAATAAGATCATTCAATTATGTTCTTGTTTTGCTGATTTCTCGGGAACATAACTAATGGAGAAGGGGTGGGCCCTATAGGTCAAAAGATTAGAGCACGTGACTACGAATCATGGCTCAAACCAAATTTCGTTAAAGAAACACAATGGTAAATGGAGTGTATGCATCAACTTTTCCAACCTCAACCAAGCTTGTCCTAAGGATAGTTTTCTTCTTCCAAAGATAGACAAACTCATGGACTCCACCGCTAGATACGAACTCTTGAGCTTTATGGATGCCTACTCAGGCTATAAACAAATCCCCATACACTCAGGGGATGAAGAAAATACCTCAATCATGACCGATAGGGGCATTTATTACTACAAGATGATGCCCTTCGGGCTGAAAAATGTTTGGACCACCTATTAGAGGTTTGTTAGAAATGTTTGTCATCCTCATTGGTAAAACAATGGAGGTTTACATGGATGACATGCTTGTGAAGAGCTTAAAGGCAAATGATCATGTAATGTACTTGGATGAAACTTTTCAAATTCTACGAAGGTATAGGATGAAGTTGAACTTCTTTAACTGTGAGTTCAATGTTACCTCTAGAAAAATTCTTAGGATACATGGTCAATAAGAGGGGCATAAAGTCAATCTAGAAAAAATTCGAGCCTTGGTCGAGATGACGTCCCCTCAAAAACCAAATGAGGTATAAAGTTTAACAGTGACTTTAAGTCATTTCATCTTGAAGGCCACCGACAAATGCCTCTTTTTTTTTTAATATCTTAAAAGGATGTAAGAAATTCCAATGTACGGAGGAATGTAAAAAGGCTTTCGAGGGGTTGAAAAAGTTCATAAGGCAGGCTCCCTCCATTCAAAACCCAAGTTCGGGGAGGCCCTATAACTCTATTGGTCGTCTCCAATGAAGTCATTAGTGTGGTTCTCTTAAGAGAAGAAGGTACCCTCCAGTTGCCTGCTTACTACATAAGAGCCTTGATCACTACATCCAGAAAATTGAGGCCATACTTCCTAAATCATACAATACTTGTGTTAACCAATTTTTTGCTCAAACAACTGCTTCAGAAACCTGACACTTCGGGAAGGTTAATGAAATGGGCAGTTGAGCTTAGTGAGTTTGATATCTTTTCCAAAATAAAAACTTCTATCAAAGGCCCCGCAGACTTCGTGGCTAAATTTTTCAACGTCCTAGAGATGGAAGAAATAATAGAGCTCGCGGAACCTCCCACATAGAACTTGTTCGTGGATGGTTCATCTAGGGAAACAAGCTCAGAAGCAGGTGTGGTCCTAATTAGCCCCTAGGGACATAAGTTCAACTGCACAGTAAGGTTCGGGTTTAAGGTTATAAGCAACATGGCTGAATATGAGACACTATAGGCTGGCCTAAGGTTGGCTATAGAAATGCAAGTAAAGGGGTTGCTCCTTAACAGTGACTCCCAACTAATAGTCGATTAGGTTAATGGCAACTTCATAACAAGAGACAAGGGCATGGTCGCGTTCCTCAAATTGGTGATGGATCTACTCACATCTTTTAAAAGATTCGAGTTAGCTTAAATTTCAGGTATTGAAAACGCCCACGTCGATGCCTTGTCCAAGCTGGCTAGTAGTTAGAACTTAGAACTATTAACGATTATGGAAATTGAACATATCTCAAAAAAGGTAATGTGGGTATAAGGAACGCATACATGGATGCAACCTATAGTAGCTTTCCCTTAAAGGTCAGGTCTTCCTCGATAACAAAGAGTAAGCCTACAAGCTTAGAAGAAGAGTAGCCCACTTTGTATTTCAGGATGACGTACATTACAAAGGACATTTTTCATTACCCCTCATCTGATGTATCGAAGGGGAGGAAGCCACCTACATCGTCCGCGAAATCCATGAGAGAGTTTGCAGTAACCACGTTGAAGGACTCTCGTTGGCATAAAAAGCACTATACTAGGGGTAGTATTGGCCCACATTGAAAAATAACACAATTTAATTTGTACGAAAGTGCGATAAATGCTAAAGTTTTCTCTCTTATCCGGAGACGACCTTCCCAAGAGTTAATAGCAGTATCCAGCCCATGTTCGTTTGCCAAATGGGGAATCAACCTTATAGGCCCTTTACCTAAGGGTAGAGGTAGTGTACCTTTTGGTATCGTCGCCATCAATTACTTCACAAAATGGGTTGAAGCCAAACCTGTGGCCAAAATTACAGAAGTCAACACTTTCAAATTCTTGCGAAAAAATATTATATATTGGTTCAGAATTCCCCATTCAATCGTCTCATATAATGGGCGGCAGTTCAATAACAAAAAGGTCAGAGACTTATGTGAGGAGTTAGGAATCAAAAAGCTTTTTTCAACACCTCTTCACCCCCAAGCAAATGGGCAAGTAGAGGTCGTAAATAAGACAATCAAGTATACTTTGAAAAATACAACATCGCCCTTGGAACATAGAGCATCTTAGGATATACTACCAGTGAATGGGCTTTATGGCTGGAAGATCTTTCCAAGCCCTTGTAAAATATTTCGAAGTGATTCAATAAAAGTATGTTTTGTTTAAAAGATTTAAAATGCAAGTCTCCCATGATGAAACTGAATATCATGAGATAAGCCCCTATATGAATGAACCATCTGTGCCTCGAAGAAGAGGATTAGATCCCAAAAGGGATTACCTCATTAGTTCTTCGAGGCGTACAATACATGTCTCTGATGATGAAACTGAACGTCATGGGAAAAACCCCTACATGGATGAACTATCCACCAAGTATGGAAGCGTAGGCGCCTTAGAGAAGAGAATCAGATTCATAAAAGGATTACGTCATTGGTTTTCCGAAGATACAGCACATGCCTTCCATAACGAAGCTGAACATCAAGAAGTAGAAACAATATTGAAAATGTGTTTAATGTTATATGTGTTCTCAAAATTAATCGTGTTTGAAATATTTGAAGGATAATTCGTCTTTGGAGGTCATCATATTTACTTCAGATGAACTTGTACGTTAAATTATTTAAGTTATGCAACTTATTGAGGTCTTAACACTTGTAAGTTTGAATTGTGTTTGTTATGCACATTATTGAAGTTCCAGTTCAATTATTAAAAACGTGAAAATAAAAAAGCATTTACTTTATTGATAAAGAAATATGTACAAAGGAGTGTCTCAAACATTACATAGAAAATAAAATAAAAATCCTTCACTATGCTGGAGGTGGCAGGGAGTCGACGCCTCAGTAGTTGGTGCTTCAGCAACTGGAGCTTCTTAGCCTGAAGCTTCCTACTCAAGAGTACACTCTTGGTCCACTTCTGCTTCAGCCTCCACCGCATCATCGGGAGGGGTCTGGGGTACCTCCTCCAAGAACTCTACCTTCAGTTCAACAGCATTGAGTTCAGGGTAAAGCTCCCATACCTTATCTCCTACCTCAATTAAAGCAAACCTCATTCAATAGGCGTCGAAGAACTATATGTTGACTATGGTTGATTTCATCATTAATGTTTTGATCATAACAAATAAGATTAATATTGTTTCTAACAATTGATTTTGAGTGATGATAATTTAATATTAAAATCAATCAAGCATTGTCAAAATTTACACATTATAAATCGGACTCCAAATGAAGATCAAAGTAAAAGTTAAGCATTCAAATCAAATCATTTGAGACGGAGACTTAAAAGATCAAAATCAAATCGGGCTCATGAAGAAGGTCAATATCAAAGTCATCATTAAAGCCAAACGTCAAGAAAAATCAAAATCAAGAGTTTAAAATCCAAACATGAAAGAAATTTCGAAACAAGATTAAAGACTAGGCTTTCGAAATCATATGTAAATGTATAACACTTTGATCTTTAGTAATAAATGACAATAGCTCAAAAATCATTTTGTGCACGAACAGTTATTTTCATATCACTTGCATAAAATATTTTTGATCGAAAGTAAGATTGATTTTTCAAAGTGTACTTGAACTTAAATCATATCTCCAAAAATAAAAGTCAACAGTCAACCGAACATCCGGTGGACCAGGCAAACGTCCGGTTCTCCAACGGTCCCTTTTTTACCATTTTGATCGCAACAACTAGTTGGTCGTCTGGTTCAGTGGCAGATGTCCGATTGGGCAGAAACGTTGGACGTTTTGATTGTTATAAATATCAACTCACTTGCCATTCATTTCAACGCTTGAGAGCATCCAAATAAGATACTTTTGAGCAAAATTATATTGATTTCTCTTCTCATTTATCTTTGAAAAACGTTTGATGAAATTAACTTTTGAAAATCTACTCATCAAAATTTTTCATTTGAAAAATATTCTTTGAACTTACATTTTTACATTCATTTAAATTTATTTTTTCATGGCAAAAACTTTGATTGTTGGATCAAACTTCTTGAATCATTTCTCTTATCAAAATTTTTCATTTCCCTTTGTGCTTAATTTATTTATATCAATTTTAAAAGAGATATATTTTTAAAGAACATATTTGCACTCACATTGAATAAACTTTTTCTACTTCTTCATATTGAAACTTTGATTGAATCAAACTTGTAAACATCATATTCATCCAAGTTTCTAACTTCTCTCTTAGTACTTAATTTATACAAATTATTCATTGAAAGAGAGATATATTTTGAAGAAGATTTTTACACTTACATTGCATAAACTTTTCTTCTTCTTCTTCGTATTGAAACTTTGATTGAATGAACTAATCTTGTAAAATCATCATATTTATCAAAGTTTCACATTTATCTCTTAGTACTTAATTTACTACAATCATCCATTAAAAGAAAAATATTTCTTGATAAGATTTTTGAACCTATATCGTATTTATTTCTTCATCTTCTCATTGAAACACTTTGATTGATTGAATCTAATTTTTGACTATCATATTCATCAAAGTTTTTCATGTAACACTTAAGCTATCATTTATTACTATTTATTGAAGTGTTAGCCTCTCTTAGTACTTAATTTGTTTGTATTATTTATTAAGAGATGAATTTCACTGTAAAATCACTTTGATAAAGTGTGGGTAGTGTTGAAGTTCCTTAAAGATCAACATTGTATAAGGATCGGTGCTCCTTGTTGTAAGTCACCGTATAGGTCATATTGAGATCCTGTAAAGTTCAATAGTGTGGGTCGTGTTAAGGTCTCGTAAAGCTCAACATTATATAAGGATCGGTTCTCCTTATTTGTAAGTCACTGGAAGCGTTGTAAAGGGTTGGATTACACCATAAGTCAATCAATATAGTGAAAATGTCTTGCTTGTGCCGGAGAGCTTAGTAACGGAGGACGTAGATCATTACTTTAGATCGAACCTCCACAATTATATCATTTGCATCATCTCTCCCTTTTACTTATCCTTTTTATATTTGTGCTTACTATTTGAATTAATCAATTTAGTGTTTACTTGTTTGAATTTAGATTAATTCTTCGAAAAAGTTTTAAAAACCAATTCATCCCTCTCTTAATTAGTTATTATCGGGATATCAATGTACTGTTCCGTCAAGTGGAAATTGACAATGTAGTCATTCATCACCTCCTCACCTGCTTTTCTGAGCACCAGACTTGGCATGCCCAGCCTCATACACATAATGCCTTATTTGGGTTTCCAAAAACTATTCGCGTCCTTGAGCCCAACATTTTCTAAGTTAGCCTTCTCTAGAGCTTCTACGGTTAACTTCTGATAATTGTTTGAAGTTTTTTGTCAAGAAAGTCACTTCGCACTGAGATTCATGGACTTCCCTCTTCAGAGCTTCGATCTTCGCTAAGGCATGATCCAACTTAGCTGCCTCTTTAGTTTGCTGGGCCCCTCAGCTCTTCAACCTCAACTTTTATTATTTTCATTTATTCCTCAATTGAGGCCAACTTTTCAACCAATATCAGTTGCGCGTCTGAATATCCTTCAGCACTTCTTGGCATTCCAAGGCTACTTCAAGGCGCGGTACTTTAGCTCACCAAGGTCGTCGTCATATCCATTGCATCACAGGTGGAGATGTAGTTCTGCCACCTATCAGTATAAAAATTTGCAGTGGCACCCTAGAACTTAGGTGGCAACATGTCCATCACCGCTAGGGCAATCTCCTCATCATATCCAGCCAAAAATCTTCATTTTTTTTAGGGGTCCTCACCGCTAAAACCTTTTTCACATCTTCGGGGATTTGCTCTGCCTCTTTCATAACCTCCTGGGTTTGCTCTGCCTCTTTCGTAGCCTCCTTATTAGCCTCTCTAGCCTTTTTAGCTTTTGCAGTAGTGGAAAATTGCATCAACTTTGGAGCCGTTGGAGGTGGGGCTTGCTTGGCCATTAGGGCACTTGTTGTGCAGAACTTCCCATGTGATAGCTTCATCTTATTTTGGGACTCCTCCACCTTCCCCTTGCCCTTGTCAACCTTCTCGACCCCTTTTTCTTCACTTCTCTCAGCATGTTCTTTCCTAAGGCATTCCAGTTTTTCCCTATAACATGCTTGGCACCTCTGGATGGCAGCTTCAAAGCTCAGGAGCTCACTATGAAATTGCCTTCAAAATAGAAATCATGTCGGGAGTGGGGTACTTTTTCCTCCCAAAGTCATCTACAAATAGCAAAAGCAATGTTAAAATAAATACTAAGTACTCAGTGCATCTACATGGAGTTTCAATATTTACCTTTTAAAGTCATCAATCCGAAGTCAAAGAAGAATTTTCTACGATCAATCAAACAGTCGAAGTAGTTAACCTCTGAGGACGTCAGTAGATATCTTCAATGACATCCCATTCAACTTTGGAGAGTTCGAAGTGAGTCCCTAAAACTATAAATCAAAAAGCGTTAGATAAAGTTATAAACAAATGACAAGTTTTAAAAAGAGAAACTTAAGAGCTTCGGACTACTGAGTCGACACAGTGTAATCTGGGACCTTATCTGCTTCAACCATCTACCATTTATCCCTGATCCAGAACCATGACTCTTTTTACCATTTGATAGAGGATGGCAAACCTACTACGAGAGGAGCATGGGCTCCCCAAGGAGCCATATAATATCATCCCTTTAGAATCCCATTTCCCAAGTACCCAATGTTGGAAAAAAGACATGAAGGGGCATATCATCATCAAGGGAAATCTTCTTCCAAAAGAAATATAGGACCTCAGCACTGTCCTAAAAAATGGGTGTAGAGGTAGATACATACCTGCCATAAAAAAAATTCACTAACTGTCACACAACCTGGCCTCAAATAATAGGCACGTTTGTGGGCCTTCGGTTCTAAGAGTTCTAGGGAATATGGGATTCTATATTTCTCCCTAAGTTCAAATAATTTGGCAGATGTCATAGAAGAAAAGATTTTTGCAACCCCCTTCCCACCTCGTAATCGATGAGACCACTCCCAAAAACTTCCATCCGACGCCCAAAAGTGGCATGTTTCCCAACCCTACGATGGTTACCCTCCCACTGCTAGCACTAGACCCGAAGTCTTTGAAATTCAAAAAAAGATGGAATAAATGATGGAAAAATAGAGAAATTATCTAAATGAAAAGAAGCTCCAAGAAAGTGACGTCACTGGATAACAAAAATGGCCAGAAAACTTTTTGACTGCTGGAAAGATATGAAGATTTTTGCAAAGGTAAAAAAACTAATACAATGACAAGTTTTTGTCTTTTACAGCAAGAGAAAATGAAGCTCAACCATTGGATCTAGATCTACTTCATCTAAAACATCCATTTTTAACCTCACCTGAGGCATTGAATTCAAACAATTTTCCATATGAACGCCTCAAATTGATGCACGTGTCGCTCACACGTGCCTCGACGCGTCAGTCTCAAAATGTAGCGGCGTGGCCATTATTGTGCATCCAATATATAACAATTGTATGTGTATTGGAAGTTGAAACGCTTCAATTGTCTTTTCTTGGTGACGTACAAAAAATCAAATAATTGGCACTATTATCAAAACCATGCTTTATTGTCTATTAAAATAAATAGCCTCAGTAGTTCAGCACTTCCCTGCTTCGACTCACCAAACAAATTCCAATTATTTCAATTAAAATAAGGAGCCTTAGCAGTTCAGAACTTCCTTGCTTTAGTTCATCAAACAAATTTCAGCTATTTCAATTAAAACAAGGAGTTTCAGTAGTTCGGTACTTCTCTACTTCGACTCACCAAACAAATTTCAGATATTTCACTTAAAACAAGAACTTCACCAATTCAGCACTTCCCTACGTCGGTTTTATCAAACAAATTTCAGTTATTTTTAAAATAATGAGCTTTAGCAGTTCGACACTACATAAGGATAAGACGACATGCGAGAATCAGGTTCAACTACGAACTCCAACTATGATATCAATATCTATATTTAGACTTGGGGGACTATTGTGTAGGTCGAAAACCTAACTATGACAGAAAACCTGCTCTAAAGAAATTTCACTCAAGATAGAAGTCTGCTCATGGCATGAATAACCATACATGGACTTGCAGAACTATTGTTACGTTTGGCCATTTGGCGTTCCGCGTGGTCGACCAACCAAAGCCCTTATCGAAGCCACGTAGCATTCCACGTGGAGTGCATAAAATCACCAAAGTCCACTAAATTTAGATCATCAAAGCCCGCTTTCACCGAAGTGGTCCCATGTGAATGACTATGCCAAAGTCCCTTTACCGAAGTGGTGAAACTCAATGAAATCAAATTCGAAACTCTACGACAACAAGTGATGACCCACATTTGAAGATCTTGAATTCATGAAATTTGTTGAAATAATTGATTTGCCTCTTTTAATGAATAATATGTCGAAATCTTGTCAACATGGGTTTGAGGGTGGCTGCCCTTTTTTAAAGCATTTAATGTGCCACAGGCTAGTTTGGTTAAAATTGATACTTAGGACAGGATGCTTTGGTTAAGGAGATGAGACCATGTGTCCTCTCATCCAATGGTCACCATTTCAAATATAACACTATAAATATTCTCTCTTTTTGTGTCATTTGGGGGTATTGCTAATACTTCAACAATAAACTATATATTCTCTCCTTTTGAGTTTACTCTTTGATTGCTAAAGTTAGATGTTTGATCTTAATCTTTAGTTTGATTTTTGTTGATCATTCCTTATCGTGCAATTTCCCTCATATACCTTGCTGGCTCCAGAGCGTATGTCTCGTGTTATCAAGTTTCTCCCTCGTTCAAATCTGATATATCATCGATTAGTAATCTGTCCAAATATTTTAGAATTAGCTTGTGTGGAAAAGAGTAGACCCGGTATCCGTTGTCCACGTCAACGGTATAACAAAGGAAGTCAACAAACCCTACTACCTGATTTGATATGGTTACAAAAATTAATTTTGCAATCTTGGATAACAATCATAGGTTTAAGGCCAACAAGCTTACCACTAAAACAAATAACATCTTTTTGTTTTATATGTATTTAATACTACTTCCATCTTATAAAGATAGGCATGTTATTATTTCGCACAAATTAAGAAAATATAATTAATATAATTAGAAATATAATTTTTTCTTACATTTTTCTCAATATATCCTTGGATTAAATAATGGTTTAAATAAAATTAATTTATATATGTTGATAATAAGATACATTAAATATGGGTATATTAGAAAACTAAAAAATATCTATACTTTCAATAAGGAAAGTAACTTATAATTTGAAAACGACGAAAAGAGAAATCAAGTCCATCTATTTGAGATAGAGGTAATATATATATACAAGAAATCATTAAGCAATCATCAGTGACAAATAACTTTGAAATCTATGGTTATCATTCTCAACCAACAGTTCACCGTTCTCGAACTATGATTTTTCTGTGAACTCAATCCTTTTCGTCAATTTGTCTACTAAAAGTAAAATTTTGAAGGGAAAAAAAATATATGCCCTTAATATTAATTGAAATAAATAAGAAATGAAAACAACGAAATATGACAACAAAAAGAGCATGTTAAAATATTTTAAAACTAAATGCCTCCCATGTTGGGCTGGACCGAAGTGAATGGACCCAATGAGTTATAGATTAAAGGACTGAATAGGCCTCTTTAAAGCCCACAAAATCAGCTCCGGCAAATATCAACCACCGACTTGACGGGTATCTCAACTATTACATACCTTATCTGTAATGAAATAGTCAAAAGAGAATTTGTTAGTCAAAAGTTGAAATAAATGAAGTTTTGAATTTTTTTAAATAATTAGGAGTTTCAATGGTCGGCGTGTGTATTAATTATTGGTTTATGCTTGTATTGCATTATAGTTGTTGAATTTATCGAAATTTAATTTTTTAATCTCAATTTAATCATGTCAAAAGAGACTCGAAAAGGATTTTTAAATATATAATAATTGCATGCAAGTAGTTCTCAATACCTAGCATTTTTTCAAAGACTTCGCTCTTAACGAACGTGAAATATGATTGACTCAAGTATCAAATAAACTCGTAACTCGATACAAGTTTTATCAGCTATTCAATCACGCATCACATTTATTTTTATCGAAATCTACTAAAAATTCGTCAAAAAATAACCGTATATAAGTTTTTATATAGCCTCAAATGAGGCTGCCAGCTGAAGTGGGAAGTATACCGCGTACCTAATCTTCACTCTAGAAAACCTAATTCCATTGAACTCAATTTCTTATGGCCGTAAGCCACGTGATGTGAGGGGTGACAGAATGGAATTCTTCGAAAGTGACTTTCTATTGTTTAAAATGTGTTTCCTCTTTCTTTAAAACCAAGTTCAATAATAGAAAAATATCATGACCTTTATAAATTAGTTTTTTTTTTTTTTTTTTGCTAAATCAAACATCGGTGTGAAGTATTTAATATCTATTCACTCTAATAGAATTGATATGATCTCTTTCTCAACCTCCAGTGTGGTTCGAGTAACAAGTTGATAGCAGTAGTGTTGGAGCCAAACGGGGATGGGGATGGGCGATCGGCCCGCCAACCATTTTGAAATTTTCTGAAAATTTTCAATTTTTTAATATAATAAAAATACATGTATATCATATTTTTATTGTGAAAATTCTGACTCTACGATAAGACGTGCAAGTGTATATGTTGTTCACGAATAGAGAGAAGTCATTGTCAGAAGAAAAGTGGGCTAATAGGAAATAGGAGACAAGAATAATTGCAACCCGTTACTAAATAACATGGAAAGATCCCTAGACATGGACACACTGCCATGCTTAGGTTTTGTGGTTGTATATATTATCCCAACTAGCATGCACTAAATTGCATGTATTGCACGTCACATGATATTGCATGTGCTTCTTCTTGCCCTTCACATGCATAGTCTTTACCCCCACCCCACCTACTTAAATGTACATGCTTGTACTGTATTGTATGTTTATATAGGGTATATATACATTGTACTTTCAAGTACATTTATATTAGGGAGTGAAGTTTACATATAAAGTCAAGGATTAAGCTATATGTACATTAAAAATGTACATCTTTCTTGACATTGTGTGAGGTACCAAAATCGAGACCACTAATTATTTAAAGTGTTGTTAAAATTAATGACAAAAAGTACGTCATGTTATACAATGTCAACAAAACTCTCAAGAAAACTGTCAAATGAGTAGGTTGCTAAAAAAATCTATATAGGACAAATTGGGTGAAATCATTTGTGTTTAGAATTTAGATGTTCACGGGCCAAAGAAACTTCAAATGGATAAGCCTTTGGTATTGGGTGAAGGTTAAATGATTAACTTGTCAATAATCTTAAAATTTTTTTTAAAAAAAATTGAAATTATAAGTTGGTGGATTCCATAAAATACGTAGTTAGAAAGTGAATAAAAGCAGTAAAATAAAATGTGGGGTTAGAACCAATTTAAAATCTGATAAAAGTTTTACCAAACAAGAGAATAAAAAGACTCCCAGATTAGGAAAATACTACTTGCTCATCACAATTTATATAATCTTTTTTACAGATAGATGAGGTGTCAAAAAGAAACTGTAGATTTTATTTTTATTTGGTTAATGAGATTTTGACTCAATCAAATCTTGTCATATGATCTATTGGTAAACAAATATGTAAGTTGTAATGTACATATAACACAACCGAATTAGTTAACCCTGGAACTGGCAAATTAGACATGGGCGCACCTTTGAACCGCTTGAACCAGTCAACAACCCGTAAAACGGGTTAAATCCGTTCCAACTATACTATTTCGAGTAAAACTTGGAACCGGTTCATAAATAATTCATTTAAATATGAATATTTACATAAATATGAAGGCCGAGAAGTTCCAAACTTTTGTCCCCCAAATGTAAATGATGCTGCCTATCAGTGTGCTAGGCAAGAAGCTTATTTACTATCTCCGCAAAATAATATTTCAAACAAAAGATAGAAATAATTTGTTTTTATTAATTTTGATGATTGACCATAACCTATTTTAAACGTTTACTAGTTTCAAAATAAAAATTTAATATATTAGAAATTGAACAGAAACGAAACTGGAAACCGGCTATGATGCAGGGAAGAAAATGATAAGTCTGCTATTACAGCAGGGAAGAAGAATTAATTCATTCAATTTAAGAAATTACAATGCATACTAGTTTATTTATAAAAAAAAATCTAACGAACAAACTAACAACTAATAACAAACTAAAGAAGAAACTAGAAGAATCTGGAATAAGGAAGAAGAGGCTGGAAGGTGAGCTGAACGTGAGTTGAGGTGTGATCTATTGTGCTGCTGAGCTGAATATGCAATGCCAACACTCCCCCCTCAAGATGGAATATCTTGAACTTGGAGAGGAAAATTTTGAATTACTCTGCAGTATAAAATCTGCTGTTGCTGGGTGCTCTTTCATCCCGTTTGCTTGTGATATGCAATTACTGGATGAAGAGCATGGCATGCTGGAAGAATGGTCTGAGACAACAACTTCGGTGAAACCAGAATTTTACTCCCTTGAGCATCAAACTGCATAATCCAGCACAAATTGCTCAGAAAGAGCTGCTGAATCCTTTGGAGCATTCCATAAGGTTGAAATTGAATCTAAAGGGGAAACTGAAGAAAGAAAAATCTGACTCTGAACTAGATTTACCATGTTGTTGGTATTGAAACATATTCTTGAGGTCATTCCCAAGACAGAAAAGGGGCAGATGATCTGAAACCAAAGTTATCTTTAGATTTAGCATCCATAAAAGGAGAAAAATAGACAATAGAATCGAAATAAATTTCATGAAAAAATCCATAAAAGGAGGACAAAGACAATGAAAATTTGAATAACTTCCATGAAAACACTCAACAATGGCGGAATTGCTCATTGAAAAGGATGAATCGATCTGGTTTTGCATAACGCCAGTGGGAACTTTTGTCGAACACCTTGAAGGAAATCCGAGAAAATTGATTTGATTGAATCTGAATTTCAGCTTATGTCATGGAGATGCAAAGAAACGTTATCAAAGAAGAAAAAAGCAGCTGGAACGGAAGCCATTACGCTCTGATACTATATTAGAAATTGAACAGAAACGAAACTGGAAACCTACTATGATGCAGGGAAGAAAATGATAAGCCTGCTATTATAGCAGGGAAGAAGAATTAATCCATTCAACTTAAAAAATTACAATGCATACTAGTTTATTTATAGATAAAAATCTAACAAACAAACTAACAACTAATAACAAACTAAAGAAGAAACTAGAAGAATCTGGAATAAGGAAGAAGAGGCTGGAAGGTGAGCTGAACGTGAGCTGAGGTGTGATCTGTTGTGCTGCTGAGCTGAATATGCAATTCCAACATAATATATAATTATCGATAATTATATTCATACCACATGTTTTCAGAAATGCACCACGTGTTAATTATATTAAATGATTCTAACCTTCACTTATGTGACCTTATATTTGTAATTTTTTTCATTGCATTCTTATTTTTAATCCTCCAGTAATATATAGTCTTTGGTGATGATTTTCATTCAAAAATTTTGTTATCTTGCTTTAAAATAAGGGAAATGTATATTTTACATACTACATTGATGCAGGAGGGTCCGAGTCAGATGCTGAGTTGTCAGATAACACGTTAATGGCTCTAAGGTATCACGAGTTGGCAGATCGAGGCAAGGATGGCAAGTGATCGCGTAACTTTGGCAATTAAGTCGTGTTTCGGTAATTTGGCCATAACTTTGGCTACGGTTATCAGAATCGCGATCATGACCACAATCCGGAAAGCTCGTCTCGGCGCGCATGTCGTGGCCATCGAGCTATGCTCGGTGTGTGCCGTTTTCATCCTCAAATTCAGCTGTTTTCCCTTCCGAATTGCTATTTTAAGTTATTTTTTGCTATTTTTGGTAATATTTCGATTGCACGTTAGGAGATGATTTTTAACCCGATTTGGGCTAGATTTTTTGCAGAATACTTATTTTATTCCATATTTTCGTTTGGCGTGATTTTTGGAATTTTGCCATTTTTGGTAAAATTCGGATTTTGGTTATAAAGTCCGGCTTGTGGACTTATTTTCATCATTGCGTGATATAATAAAATTCTCTAAACTTCAGAGACATTTTCTCTGTGTTTTTTTTGGCGTTAATCTTGTGTTCTTCCCTGTGAATTTGCTGGTAGAACTAGCCTGCAGAATAATCACTATTCTGCCCGGCGTCATACATTTAATATAATGATAATAAAAGATAACATTTGCTGAAAATATACAAATATGTCATCATAGAGTAATGTTATTCATAGTGAAAACTATCGGTAGTCGTCCTACGTGGCATACACATGACAGTTTATTATTTGATACATTAATGTGGTATTTTTTTTATTGTCCCTTACATCAAATAATAAAGTAAAATGAAATTTAAAAAATTAATAAATGATGATTGTATAAAAAAATAGAAAAGTTTTCATTTTACTCTTTTCAAAAAAAATCCTAATTTCTTTATTCTAATTAATATTTTATACAATGAAGTACAAATTAAAAATAACCAAGTAAATAGTTTAAATATTAGCTATTATTTTGCAACTAAAAATTAATATTGTATTCATTTCAAGTCGAGGTCATCTCATATCTTTAAAAATTGTCAAGAATGCATGCATAATTTACTTACTCTGTTTTGGGATTTTCTCTCTTTTTTTGCGAGAAAGCTTCACAGACAAAATGACCTATATATATATATATGGTCAATAAAAATATAGAATTTTGTTTAAAATGAAAGTGAAAAAAAAAAGCACAATTATCCACCATTCATTTCTTGAAAAGTAAAATTTTAGCATAAGTGAATGAAACCTAAACAAAGACATTAATTTAAATATCTTTTATTCCGGATTAGGCAAAAAACCATTAATTTAAATCTCCAAAATAAAAGAGAGAAAATACTCATGATTTAAATTAATATTTTTTTATCGTATTGCATCTAACTGGCTCATCTTAAATATGGGTGTCGCTTTATGATAGGTCAAGCAATATTAAATTCATGGCCATCTCATTGTGAGAATTTTTTTGTATACGATTTGTTGATTGGTATGATCTTCTTGCATTTTCTTCAAGAGTGTAATCAATCCCTTCTGCATTCTATTAAACTCTGAATTTGATGGGATCCAACGCGTCAATAGAATCCCTCCACCTCTCGCATCTACGTGTATGTTACTTATACACTGGGCACACGCATTAGAAGCACATATCGTGACACCTTTCCAAATAGGAAGATGGAGATTTAGCTATCGTATGCACTCCGATGCTCAAGTCAAATGCCGATTGAGATACAATTATATGATAATAATTTGGGTATGGGAAAAACACTCAAACGTGAGAATTTGGATGCCGAGATTTATCAAAGGAAACCAAAGTTTAGAGAGAGTTTTATTACCCAAGATCAAATTCTCTAGAGTGCAATCCCTTCCATGTGAGAAATAACATTGGTATTTATGGGCAAAAACAAGTAGGTGAGGCTCCTTAGATGTGTGACACATGACTTCATCTCAAAGGCCCATTGGTCACATTTTAGAGGTGACACTAATCATTAAAGGCATGTGCCATCTTCTTCTTCCTTGAAGTAATGATATTCTGCTGCAAGTCACCTTTGCAGATTATCAAATAAATCACTTCATGGACACTGCTCAATATGTCACTTTGCACTTGCCAAGTCACCTCGGATGGGCATCAACCACCTAAAACTTAGGAAGTCTATTTCCGTACGGCAGAGTATTGTGACTCCTTCCATCATCTTAAAGTATATGCCTCGAAGATAAATCATTCAAGGTCAAAAAGTGGCAATGGCGAGGATTTGTGTCACGGGCAGCAGCCTTACTTAAGCCCCGTGACACTATTGCAGTCGCTGCACCTTGTAAATATTTCATTTAATTGTAAAATAGTTGATAATTAGAAAATTTTAGTATGATTCATCGGCCAAAAGACGTCTACTGGTGTCATTTGGGTTTTTGTTGCTAAGTCTATTATAGGGGGTATTAGTCTTTCAAAAATCTTTCAAACTTTCTAGTGTTCGCCCCCTGCACTAGCCATTGTAATTTCCTGCTTTCAATCAATTGTAATTTTCAAGCTTTCTAGCAATCAATGATCAAGTTTAATTCAATGCATTTCAATTTCGTGTTGTAAGCTTTTTTTAAATTGTGATCAAACTTACTTTCGTCCCGAAACGACCGAGAAAAGGCGGAAGGTAGTCTAGCGGAGCAGACTACTGCCGCACGGTGTCCCTTTCTGTGCTAAGAAGAAAGGTAACCCGTGAAAGTTGGTATCAGAGCTGCGGCTCAAGACCCTCGATAAAAAAACGATGGATACAATGGAATCGGACATCACGGAGGTGGTGGATCCTCAAAAGAGGACTACGAAACAGCGTTTGGAGACGCTGGAGGTGACAAACACAAGGTTGTGTTTGGCCATGGAGGGCCTCGGAGAAAAGGTCGAAGTGGCAGAGACGGAAACTCGGGAGGTACGCATCCAACTGGATGAGTGCCAAGAAGCTTGTGCAGCTATGACTGAAGCTGTTTCTCGCATACCTGATCTACAGGAGGAAGTGGGAACGTTGAGAGCTCAACTGGTAGTTCTTCAACGCGCGTTTGGCAATGGGCAGGCCACCGCGCAAGAGTCTATGCATAGACTCAGAATCCCAGAACCGTGTACCTACGGTGGGGCACGCGATGCTAAAAAAGTTGAGAACTTCTTGTTCGATATGGAACAATACTTTCTTGCAGCTTCGATTCAAGACGAAGCGAGAAAGGTTACTACAGCTACCATGTATCTAGGTGGAGATGCAAAACTGTGGTGGCGGACGAAGTATGCTGATATTCAGACCAATAGGGTCCGAATAGATTCTTGGGATCTTCTCAAGGAAGCAATCAGATCTCAGTTTTTCCCTGAGAATGTGGACTATGAGGCACGTCGGGCCTTACGAAAACTGAAACACACAAGCTCCATCAGGGAGTATGTGAAAGCCTTTTCCGGGCATATGCTGAATATTCGAGACATGTCGGAAAGGGACAAGCTATTCACCTTCATGGAAGGGTTGGAACCGTGGGCGCGCACGGAACTTCAGAGACAGAAGGTCACTGATTTAAGCACAGCTATTGGAGCTGCCGAATGTTTGAGTGACTATCAACCAGAATTGAGAGAGGATCGAGATTCGGGAAATAGTCAGTCTATCGGAGGTGGAAACAGACCTCATAGACCTA
Source organism: Fraxinus americana (assembly GCA_035079005.1). NCBI lineage: Eukaryota > Viridiplantae > Streptophyta > Magnoliopsida > Lamiales > Oleaceae > Fraxinus > Fraxinus americana. Next base: position 32,410,672 of record CM068706.1, on the reverse strand, counting down.
GCTCGAGCTCAAATGGGGGAGAGCGTTATGCTCAGAATCGGGGAGGAGCCCATCAAGGCAACCGTCAGAATAACAATTGGAATCAAGGAAAAGCAAAGGATGGCAGATCTGATGCCAGTCCTAAATTGAAATGCTTCTTATGTGAAGGACCACATCGGGTGGCGGAATGTCCTCAGAAACGGATGGTGAATGCATATTACAAACTAGCAAGTGGCGGGACCAAATCAAAGCAAGGTACCCCACAAGGTAGTTGCCATGGTGAGACCGACTCCGAAGAGGACGAGGATGTAGTTGGTGCATTCTCACATCAGTGCAATACACTATCGCACCGAGTTACTAAAAGGGAAGATGGTCCCTCGGAAGAGCCGAGGATAGAAGAACCGAAGGCTCGCACTAGTAGGGCGAAAGGCCTGATGTACATTGATGTGAAGATCAATGGGAAGCCAATCAGGGCGATGATTGATACCGGCGCTACCCACAACTACCTCGCAAGTTCTGAAGCAAGGCGGCTCGGACTTGTCCTAGAAAGAGGTAAGGGAAAGGTCAAAGCAATCAACTCTGCTGCTCAACCGATAGCGGGAGTAGCTAAATCTGTGTCGATCAAAGTAGGTCACTTAGAGGGAAGGACGAATTTATCGCCAGTTCAGATGGATGATTTCAAGCTCATTTTGGGATTGGAATTTCTTCGGGACACGAAAACAGCAGTGTTACCGAATTCTGACTCATTACTGATGATGGGGAGTAAACCATGCGTTATCCCCACACAAGCTATGAAGGCAGGCGAGAAGGGTATCTCGGCCATGCAATATAGCAAGGGTTTCAAGAGGAATGAACCCTCATTTTTGTGCACTCTTCGACTAGAGGAGATCGAAGTGGTGGCTGATCCAATTCCAAAGCATGTCAGAAGGAGTGTTGAGGAATTCGGGGACATCATATCGGATGAGTTGCCAAGGAGGGCGATTGATCGCGGGATTGAACTTGATTCGGGTGCCAAACCTCCCAGCGAGGCACCATACCGTACGACTCAGCCGAAGCTTGAAGAGCTTCATGCAGGTCATTAGAAAAAGGCAGGCTTACTGGAGCCCCTTTCCGTCCCGAGTAGACCAGTCGAGAGTGGATCGATGGACTACATTGGTGGATTGCCGAAATTAGGAGATTTTGGCACTATCACGATCAAGATGGACCGTTTATCTGAAGATGGAACTGTTACCACAGCGCCCAAGTATGTATCAGCCGAAGAGACAGCTCAACTCTTCTTCAAACATATTGTCAAATACTGGGGTCTGCCTAACAACATTGTCAGTGATCGGGATTCTCGAGTTACTGGCATACTTTGGACCAAGTTGTTCAAACTTCTTGGCCCAACTTTGAGCATGAATTCTAGTTTTCACCCACAATCAGACGGACAGACAGAGCGCTTCAAATATATATTGGAAGACTATTTTCGGCACTTCGTCTCTGCTCCGCATGAAGTTGGGTAAAACTTTCGGATGTGGCCCGGATGTGTTTCAATGCTCAAGAGACCTCTTAGCCCAACAAGAGTCCTTTTGAGATTACTACTGGCCAGCAACCGTCCCTCCCTCATACTACAGACATCAATCAGAAACAGTACAAGAAGTCTGAAGATCTGAAGCGACTTGTGTTTAAATTGAAAAGATCAGAAATGAAGGTTGCTGAAAAGATTCTTGGCCATCGAGCTTTTAGAAATTATCTTCAAGAATACTTGGTCAAATGGAGCGGATTCAACAACGAGAAGAACAACCTTTTGCTCAGAGGACTTCGTCAAAGCAAATGGGGGAGAATGTCACGGGCAGCAGCCTTACTTAAGCCCCGTGACGCTATTGCAGTTGCTGCACCTTGTAAATATTTCATTTAATTGTAAAATAGTTGATAATTAGAAAATTTTAGTATGATTCCTCGGCCAAAAGACGTCTACTGGTGTCATTTGGGTTTTTATTGCTAAATCTATTATAGGGGGTATTAGTCTTTCAAAAATCTTTCAAGCTTTCTAGTGTTCGCCCCCTGCACTAGCCATTGTAATTTCCTGCTTTCAATCAATTGTAATTTTCAAGCTTTCTAGCAATCAATGATCAAGTTTAATTCAATGCATTTCAATTTCGTGTTGTAAGCTTTCTTTAAATTGCGATCAAACTTACTTTCGTCCCGGAACGACCGAGAAAAGGCGGAAGGTAGTCTAGCGGAGCAGACTACTGCCGCACGGTGTCCCTTTCTGTGCTAAGAAGAAAGGTAACCCGTGAAACTTTGTATCGCCTATGATGGTGCCACCTTTCAGACCTTAGATTGGCCTAAAGACTCTGCATCACCTCCGAGGGATCACTAAAGAGGTCCTACATGCTCACATGAGCTTTTTGTCTAGCTGACGAGGTTGATGTGGCCTCTTTACAGAGCTGGTATCCACGAGATGTGACTGGTAGATAGAGGTATAACATGTTCCTTACAATCAATTTGTATACATCTGAGAATTGTACTTATAGACGTTAAATGGGCCTAGCCAACTCACATTAGCCTACAGGGTGAGATGAGCATGACCCGACATGCTTCAAGGAAGTTGTGATCGGCTTGACCTTTAGTAGGGTGACTCGAACCATCGAATGGATCACCTTTTCTTTGCCAAAAATTACACTTCCACTCATCGAAGTATAAAAGAAGAGGTGAATTTATAAGGAAAATATAAACGTAATAAATTATAAAGGCGTAAAAATCTTCATCCTTTATTCATGTTTAGAATCGACCGCAATAAGTAGACATAGTCAAAACGGTACACAGATGAATATTTTGTGTAAAGTTTTTAAAAATAAATAAATAAATGATATAAACACAATATAACGTGTTAAAAAATAAAACATATTTACAATTCTACCTTAGCAATTTGCAATTGCACATTTGGAAAGATGTCGAAAGAATCGTCGAAGCCATTGATGAATGCAAACATGTGCTTCAATTCGAGTTGTAATATTATCTAGGCGACATGATGCATCTCGATCTAACATATGATATCCCATGATAGAATTTATGTTGTAAGTATTCTTAAAGCCACGGATATTGTGAACAAGTCCCAGGCTTTACCAGACAACACTGGATATTGATATCAGAGTGCATTCCACCATTGAAATATATTGAAGGAGTCAACCCCCACTCATGTCTCGTTCCATGTTGGTGATCCAAGCATATTGATTTTATACATTTCGAACTCAGGAAAATTTAAATCTATACAGTTCAAATCAGAATACAAATTACTCAATTTTATAATTCTTTATTGTAATGATATATTTACTTCAAAGATAAAATTTAAATTAGTTTGAAATAACTGAAAGCAATGTTTAGCCCTAAGTAGGTTGAGATGGGGATTAAAAATTGCAGCTAGGAAAAAGATAATTAGTACAGACGAAAAACATTCTTGAATACTTTTTCCATCGTTATACATGGGATAACAGAAAATCCTTACCCCTACATTACATGAAGGCTAAAGAATATAGCAAATTTTCAATTGGAGAAACGATATTCACATTGCATAGAAGATGAAAATATGTTTAACAAATTATAAATTAAAGTGCAAATATTTCAATTATCATCGGTCAAGGAACTTGATTTCTCAATGTCAAAGATAAATAAATAAATAATAGTTCGTTGTTTCTATAATTTCGTACAAAACTATGTGGAAAAAATTAAATTGAATTTCATTGATATTACTTTGGAGAATATGAGGAAAATTATGGTGAAAGCGGCGTTTACATCTCCAAATTTTCGATTTTGTATTCCCCAATTGACCTAAAATACCTTTCAATATATGAACCCATGTTGTATCATGTACTGTTTACATCTCCAAATTTTCGATTTTGTATTCCCCAATTGACCTAAAATACCTTTCAATATATGAACCCATGTTGTATCATGTACTGTAAACACTTAAAATAACAATTATATGAAAACACCTTACCACAAAGAAATAAAAGTTAAGCCTCCGTTTGATCTACATTATTATCTCATTAAAATGAAAAATATGACCGTTATCCATCACATTAACATTTAAATTCAAATTTTCTAATATCTTATGTGGGCCCCAATAACGGCTATATTTTTCATTCTCATTTTATAATAATTTGGCTCAAACAAGGTCTAACTTGTGTAGATGCTGTAAAATAGCCTTGCATTTTGTACGAGATACACTAAATATTTTATTAATCTTTAATCAAAATAAAATCTTGTAAACAATGTACAAATATTTGTGCAATGTGACAAGTAGATTCATCCGTTGAAATATGTTTAATAGCAAATAGTTTTTTCTAGGGCTATACAAAAAAATCGCAGAACCGCAAACCAAATCGAACTCGTTGGTTTCGCAGTTTATTTTCCCTCAAACCAAACCAAATCAAATCGTTTCAAAATGGCTTGATTTATGTTTTGATTTTCCAAAATCGCAAAAAACCGAACCTTTTTTTTTAATCTTTTAATTAAAAATTAATTTTTTGGTACGTACCAAACCTGTGATCATTAAATTAAATGCAATAATAATTACCAACCTGTATACTCTGTTTTTTCCCCGTGTTTTTATGCATATCCTAGGATTAAAGGACATTCCAAAATTAGATGGATCAAACGCCACCAACCAAACACAAATCCTAATTTATTCCTTGCCCTTATAATGATCATTTTCTGCAGCAACTATACTAATTGCCAGTATATCCATTAGACCATTACTTAACGCTAAGCAACATAAAAATTAGTTGGTGCCACACAAACTGGCGTCCTCAATGGCGAAAATATTGGAAACCTGTAGAAATCGAAACCAACCAAAACGGAGCAACATCTCAAGCACAATATATGACTTCAATGCATTACTCCAATGTACAATGTCTTTCACATTTCACAGTGCATTTTATGTTTCCAGAGATTCTTTTGATTCACTTTTTCTTTTTGTGCGGTAGAGGGAGTAGGAGGGTGTCTTATATTTTTCTGTGATTTACAATGCGATATCTTTACAAATGAATATGAGATCAACGAATAACAAAACCAACTGTGCCCGTAGATCAGATACAATACACAGAAAAGATGGTGCATAACTTTGCATGATCAGCATTCATCATATAGCATAAACTAGATTTTAGGAAATATTCATGAAGAAAAATATATTACTATAATGTTGATTGGTAAACCGTGGATTAAAACCGAATCAAACCGCAAATAATAGTTTCGTTTGAAAGAATTTCTTTCAAACCGCATGAAATTGTTCGGATTAAAAATATGACTCAAACCACCTAAATCGAACCGCGTTCACCTCTAGACTTTTTTAGCAAGACTCCAATTATCATCATCCATATATAGAGCATGTTTGAGTCCAATTTTTATTCAATAATGCATTTTGGAATAGCAGATTGATGAAGAATGTGTGGTTAAAAATTAAGGAAAAATTTTGAATTTACATTTAATATTATTTTATTAAAAAATGTGTTGTTGAAAAGAAAAGAGAAAAAATGTATTTTGAAAATAATGATTAATCTACAATAATTAAAAAGGCAAGATTGGGAAAAACTTTCAAATATCAATTTTAGCTATAAGTCCAATATACTCAACTCTCATTTGAGCCATGTTTGAACAACATTATTTTTTTCATTCTCATCTTATACTCATTTTCAACCACACATTCTTCAATAAAATAATATTTTTCATCACATCAATAACTTTTTCTTCTTTTTCAACCACATATTTCACATCACATCAATAAAAAATGCATTCTTGAACAAAAACGTGCACCAAACAAGGGCTTGGTTTACAATTTTGTCCTTAATTTTTTTTTTTTTGTCAACTATGTCCTTTTTTAATCTTCCTAATGCATTAAATTAATTTTGCGACTTATAATATTAAACATGGTTCCTTTCAACCAATTGATCTTCAAATGAAACATAATTTATGTATAATTCATGATAGTTTATAATATAATGTCAAATAATATGATTACTTGTACATAAATGTATTTGTTTTTTCAAAAAATAATAATATGTAATAATGTTTTCTATTCCTTGTTGAACATGTCTTCTTGATTTACCTTCTTTGAAACAAAAAAAAAAAAACATTAAAAATTCTTGCATTAATAAAATGAAAATCGTATAGTCATAAGGGGCTCGAAAGATAGTGGGGAAAAATGTAACGCTATTGGTATTTCTTCCAAGTTTTTAAATGATTTTTCTCTTAGAATACTTAAATGATTGATTACAAGATTGCCATTAAAATTAATCAATTAACTCCATTATAATATTTTACTACATTAATTTATTTCTCTTAATCTCAAGAAAGAGAATGTGATCATTTGAGTATTCATTCTAACTCAATGTTGTATGATTGTATCTATTACATTTTATCCCTACAACAAAAATAGTTTTTTGCAACGTTCAAATTCAAAAAAACGTTGTTAAATATCTTTTGCAACGTTCGGACGTATGATGCAAACATCTGATGTGGCTATAGAGTGTAAGAATACGGCAACATTTTTTTGAATGTTGCTAATACCTTTTTGCAACTTTTTTTACTGTTGCAAATAACATTTTTGCAACGTTTTTTAAATGTTATTAATAATCTTTTTGCAACATTTTTGCAATGTTTTTTTGAATATTGTCTATACTTATATCCTTTTTTTTTTTCCAACATTTATTGAATGTTACCGTTTCCTACCTTTTTAAAAAAAATTACTACATAAATTGTTATATTTACATATATTATTTTACATATATCAAACTCATTTCACAATAATCTTTAAATTTATTTATATAATAACAATAAATAATAAATACATCATCACAAATAATAAATATCACATGCTTATTGTAAGAGAAAAAAAAACCTTACAATTATAGTACTTTTCAATTGTTCAACTAACAAAAACAAGTATTGTCCATATCTGAAATAATTCTAACTTGAAAATATTTCTCCAAACTATAAAAACCATTTCATTTTCATCATACTTGCATTACAAATTCAAACAATACAAGATAATACCATTTTAACCCAATTTTTCCACCTATACATTATTGGAATGAAACAACCATACTTGCCACATTTCGAGACACGACAACTCAACTACTACTCAACTTTTAGTGAGGCCTCAATATGTTGGATGAGTTTATCCACAGCCATTGCACCTTCCTGACCTACAGACAGCTGCCAAATCCAGACCTAAAGACAATAAATGTGAGATACAACAATATATCATGTTTCATATAAGCAGATGGGAGATGCTAGAAGTACATCACCTCTTACATCGGGGTGTCCATAATGGACACCCGACACCTCCTCATTGGAGGGAGGGTTGGTGGGATCGGCACTCCCTCCAATGAGGAGGTGCCAGGTGTCCATTATGGACACCCTTGTGTAAGTAGTGATATACCACTAGAATAATCCTAAGCAAATAATCAAGCCAAATTACTAAGCATGTTGTTGTCGATATTTATGCATATATCAATGTCTCCCCTCTCGATTCACATGTGGTCCCCATGGGAAAAATACCATTTTGTGTATTTGTAATTTTCCTAATAAGGGCACAAAACAAAAAAAGAATTATTTTATGTAAAGATACATCTGCAAAAGAATTTAAGCTATTTAAATCTAGTTTTAGTAAAGAGAGGTCTTATATTTTCAATACACTAGAAGGATGCCTTGTTTCTTTTAACAACAATATCAGTTTCCAAATTTGAGCAGAGTAATTGAGAGGGACACCAGAAAAACAATGAGCTAAATAAGATGCATAACGTGTTTTAGAATCATCATGAAATGTCACGGTAGAAAATTTTGCTGCAGGAATATTATTTTCATTATTTTTAACAGGTTATGTGCTCTATCATTTTACTTAAAAACTACTGACAAATTGCACTTCCTCGACATGAAGAACCCACCCTGCTCAGTTCATACTTATAAACCTTAAATGTAGAGAAATGGCATTAAGCTAGTATTACAATTGTACTGTCCAAAATATATAATAGCCAGCAAAAAGAATATTTTGTATATCTATCTGGAAGTACTAAATAGTGAATTATCAATATTGGTAAAAAAATAAATCTTGAATACATGATACAGCAACAAGACCCAAGCAAACATACCTTAGTAGGATGAGGATCAACCGCATCGAGACAAAGTAACTGAACTACAATAATGTTTTTCTTATCATCGTCTACTTCTCCTCTACATCGTATTATGCTCTGTAAGATGAACCATTTCACCAAGTTAGCTATGAAACCTAATTGCAGAATTAACCGAACCAATTTGGGTATAACATCAGAAAATGTCATTAAGGGTAAATACAACATTTTAATAATTTATATACATTCATGAGGAAAACAAAGGGGTCAGGCCAAAGAGTTGTTTGATTTGAGGATACCGAGAGAGGTCTGAATTCTTCAAGAGGCATGGGGCTCATTTGTGTATGACCCGAAAAAATATGTAGCGTGGATACCTCGCGCTCTTTTTCGTCGCTGGTGGATACCTCGCGCTCTTCATCATCGCTGGTGGCGATGCCTTGCTGCAATCGGAGAAGAAGGTCGTGATTTATAGAGTGGATGCGCAATTTTTGGAAGCTTCATTAGGGCTCTGATGAAAAATACAAAAGGAAGTAGGTTTTGTTTTGTTTTTTGGGCTGGGTTAATTTTGGTTGGGTTGTGAGTTATGGACTACTTTTCACAACGTTTAATGAACATTACAAAAAGTAAAACTTTTCAAATATTTTCGCACCATTTAGTAAACGTTGCAAAGAAGTAAATATTTGGCAACAGTCATTAAACATTGTAAAAAAATGAAACTTTTTGAAACGTGTAACAAATGTTGCAAAAGTGAAACTTTTTACAACAGTTAGTAAACGTTACAAAAGGCTATATATTACGAGTTTTAGCAACATGCACCGAACGTTGTTGTAAAACCATATTTTAACAACATTCAATAAATATTGCAAAAAATGAAAATTTTCGCGACATTCAATAAACGTTGCAAAGGGTAACATTAGCAGCATTCATCTAAAAAATGTTGTCAAAACTCAATTATGTTAACTAAGGGCAACATTCACTTGTTAAAATGTTGCAATAGATCCATTTAGCAACACTCAATTAATGAATGTTGCATTTTTAGTGTTGCAATAGATCATTTTTTGTTGTAGTGTATGTGAACCGTAATAATCTTTAACAACATATTTTATTTATTTTTAACAAAATTTAAATCAAATAGGGTGAATTTTTTTTCCCCAATCTAGTAGATGAGGGTCTATCATATCTGTCGATAAGGAATGAAGATACTTAATTTTCTCTAAATCTTTCGCTTACGCAAAAATTAAAGTGGATTGGATTTAGATTTATGTCTTTCAGTAAACATCGGGTATTGCATATAAATGAAAATGTTAGGATTGCATGTTATACTCTAGTAAATAAGCTTTTATATATCTTTATAGTGTGTGAAGTAGTGATAAAAAGAACAACATACAAGTGAATTATGACAAACAAAGCAAAGTACTACAGTTGAATTGATTGTACAAGCAAAGTTCATGATATGAGATGAAGCACTAATGGCCAACAAAAATATAATAGAAACCATTGATAGAACTCTAAAAGATATCTTGGAAACTCAAAATCATTTGGTAGAAAGGTTTTTGTATTTGGAAGAGATTTTTGCCAAGTGCTACATGTCGTCTCGAACGCAACAAAACAACAAACAATTAACCAAAGGGTCAGAAGTCAAAATAGTCAAAATTTGAATCATTGTATTTTCAATCAACCGGATGACACGGTCAACCAGTTCGTCAAACTGATTTTCCTGATTTGGCCACTTTTTCGTCCGATTCAAATGTTTTGAAAAAGGCGAAACTTTGGAAAGTGTTTTCAACTAGTTTTTTTAAGGATAAATGATATTTTAGAATTATGATCAAAATTCAAATATCATGTTGAAAATCAATATTACCTTTGATTAAAACATTTTATGCTGGTGATAATCAAAATAACTTTTAGTGCATGAAATGATTTTTGAACTTTTATCATTCATCGCTAAAGAACAAAGTATTAGTACATATACATTTAACCTAAAAAGTCTAGTCTTTGATATATCTTTGAAATTTGACTCTTTGACTCTCGTCTTAATCTTTCTTATAAGTATGTCTTTTAAACTCTTGTCTTGAATGCTTGAAAGACTTGATTTCGATCTTGACCTCCTTGAGAGTCTGATTTGTAATGATAGTCTTGATTTTGATTTTTTTACGACGATCGATCAATTTATCATTGAATGCTTTGACGACTATGATTACTTGAATTCAATTGTTAGTAGCTAAGATAAACTTATTTGTTATGATCAAAACTTTAAAGTTAAAATCAACCCTTAGGTCAACACGGCTCACAGAAGTCCTTTGTTGCTCGGCTTGCGCTCGTGACTTGCCCCACTTCTCACCCCTAATTGTGCTCATAATATGATATTGATATCAATAATATAAATAGTTTCTTGGACCTAAATCATAACTCGCTTTGTTTAAATAATGGGAAAGATGACCGAAATATATCACTAAAAGACTACCGAGATAAAGAGGCGTTGTCAAACATAGAGAAGATAGGATGGACAGTTGATCAGGCCTAATATGGATTATACATGGTCGATAGTTGACTATTCAAGGAGTGATTATGGGACTCAAGTTGCTTCAGTCGGACCAATGACCACCTTCTATCTATTTTAGGAAAAGCTTTGTTCAAAATTAGTTGTGTTTGGATGGCACTTGATTAGAATAAGAGTTTCATACCACATTATTGCATTCAAGAGAAGCTAGCTGGATTCACATATAGGTGTGACCCGTAATTCACTTCCGAACCTGTATTTGTTAGTCTAGCCATAGTAACATTAATTTTTGTTACATTCATAAGTAGCTTGTTCCATTTTTAAGGATTAATGAAATTTCAACCAATGTGATTCAAAATTTCAAAAAAATCACAATCAATTTACCGCAATAATATTTGTGAATCCTTAACTAATTAACACCTTAATTCCTACATATGAGAGAGAGAGAGAGAGGTTATACGTATACAAAATTTGGTGTAGCTAAAAATTTATATTATTAGATTTTGATAAGTGTTGATGAAATATATTATTGAGAATTTAATAGAAGTTGTTAATTTCATTAAATACATGATTAAAATCAAAATTTAAACCATACCAAATAAATGCGTAATCTAAATGCTTACTTTTTGTATACTTTATTTCAATAAATCTTACTAAATTAATTAAAAATCCTATTAAAGTGCACTAAAAATCTGTAATGCAAATTTCTGGGGCATGCCTTCAAATTTTTATTGCAACCCAAAAAATTGACTTTATTTACTTAGACAGTTTATCTCGAAATTATCCAATATTTGATCCTAACCGCAATTCGACGCAAGTGTACTTCGTACACCATACGATGTTCTTAAATTCTCTTTCACTCTATAAATCCCAAATTAATTAGGTCAAGTACTCACTGAAATCCATGCTGGACGTTTACTTTTATAACTATTTTATTATAATGATGATTAGTTCAAGGTGGTCCACTAATCCCCGAATTTAATCCTTTGTCATATGTTACAACCCATGTGGGCCACAAAAATTTTGCCCCTCCATTTGGAACACACCACATGCTAATTTCCCTTATCCTTAAAATCACAAAATATAAATAAAAAAGAATCAATTATGTGCACAAATACCCCCCCCCCCCCCCCCCCACACCCCCAAATGAAAATCTTCATTCCTTTCCCTATTCATCCATTGATTGAAATAGAGCGCTCGATCAACTAATTTATTTTCTTGTGACACTAATTTTGATAGTGGCCCTATAAAAAGTCTCATCGATGATGAACATGCTACAATTTCAAAAACGATTTTTGTATAGATAGAAAGTTTATATTTATAGATAAAAAGGAAAATCCCAAAAATTCACAATTGAATTAACGACCAAAACCATGTGCATATTCCCAAACTTTAAAGATATGGACACCCATCTTGCCCCACCTTTCCTCAATGTGAGCTTTGCACCAATTCCTCTTTACTCATAACCCATCTCCAACAAATATTCATCATCTTTTCTTTTATAAGAAGAAAAAAAAATAATCATGCTTGGGTACACCTTGGTTGGTGTACATCAAGTTTGTCATTTGACGATTTTTTTTTTTTTTTTTAAATTTCCTTCCAATCATTTCAATCATGCGATTTATACAGTTTTATTTACACAAATCATGGATGACAACCTTTGTTGGCATCATCACATTCATTAATTTTTAAAATTGTCAAAAACTGTTTTTTAAATCATTGGCCTGGATTTTGCCCCCTCGAACATTGTCAACAATGTTTGTCAATCAACATTAAACAAATTGCTTAATTCAAATTAAAAATTTACTCAATGCACTTTTTGCACCAAAAGTTGAGTTAAAACTACGCCCATGTGTGGGGTAGATAAAAATTAAAGTTTTAGTAGATCTTAATAAAGTTTATGGTTAAAAATTATAGTTAAAATTAATTGCTGAATTTATTACTAAGCATAATTCAACAAAAGTAAATTAGTAGTAAGTGGTAACAGAAAGTAGAACTTCATAAAAAGCATACAACTTCTACAATTGAATTGACTATTTTCTCCCTCCATTTGGAGTAACTTCTCTTTGAAATTCATTTTTCCTCCAAATTCAAATCTCTAAACTGTAGTAGTGAATTAGAAAAATGGGGTTGTCACTGGTTATTTTAAAACGCTAAAATTAGTATCCACTACACTAGATCACGTGCTCGAAACCAGGACCATTGGCACCATTGGGATGATGAATGAGGAAATCATCACAGCCGTTGGATATGTTGAAAATTGATGTTTGACTAAGCAGCTGCTGCTGGTGCTGTTGCATCTGCAGCTCCTTTTGTCGCCGGAGCTCCACAACTTTCCGGTGGGAATTCGAGTGCTTCGTGGATATAAAAGTCGGGCTGGCGGCTGGTCGGTATTCGGGTACGAGCCGACCCGATTTGTATCGGACCCCGCAAGCGTTGCATAGAGTTTTTGGGCCCAATGGGCCGGTTCTCCACTGTGGAGTTTTCTCTGAGGCACAATGCAGACATTTCCGGCCTGGGGTTTCGGTGGGCTCTCTTTTCTTAGTCGGCGTCGTTTTCATGGCCTTGGGGTTGGGGTCTGTGTTTGTGTTGATACTATTGTAGTGAGTGTAGGAGGGGGAGGAAGGTGGGGCAGAGAGGAGGAGGAGGCGGGAGGACCAGTCACAGGGGGCTGCCCGAGAGCGCTTGCTGCGAGCTTTGCCTGGGACGGAGACATCGGAGGGGAAAATAGGCGGCGGCGGTGAATGGTTGATCGGAGAGACTGAAATTGTGGTGGCGGAGGAGGAAGTTGGGGTGGGCTCCGCGGCGGTGTGTGTCGGAATAAAGTGGAGGTTGTGGACATCGTCGCTTGAGAATGATTCCTCCACAAAATTTGAAAGCCATTCCAGCTCAGCTAGATCATCGTACTGTTCACAGAATATAATCGGAAAATTCAAAAAAAATCAATTCATTTTTTAGTGAAGCAACTAAACGTCATTTTTCTGAATTTTGATTTCATGCTAAACACACATGGAAAAAGTTAATTTCAAATGCGAAATTCGACTATTCATATTCAAAAGTAGGATTGAATACTTCAAATTCCAAGCTACTAAACATAGAAAATACAAATTTCATAACAGAAATTGACTTATTCGCAATTATTTTTGGGAATTCACTTTTTGTTACAAAAGAACAGTAAGCACTATAGTGTCGGTGAGTAAAAAGAAAAAGCAGAGGCACACGCCTCGAGGTGTTCCATGCATAAAATTATTACACGAAAATTTAAAATTATTTCGACAATTCATAACAATTATAGAAATTACGATCGAACTCACCGGAACACAGAGTTCATCGCCGGATAATTGAGAGTCGGTGAAGCTGCGGCAGCTAACGTTTCCATTAAATTGGCCATCTCCAACGCCAGAAACCGACGAATTACAGCTGTCGACTGCGGTGACAGCCGACGAATCACCGGAATTTCCTGCCAAGGTATCGAAAAACGCGTCGGTCATCGCCACGTCCTCCTTGGAAAAATCCAGTAAATCATCCACCGTAAAATGGGCACCATTACCATTAATATTATCCACTGACGAAAATTCAGCATAATCCCCCATAAAATTCTCCATCATGTACAGAGTTTGAGACAAATTTAAATTGGGAAGTTTTTGTTTGATTTTGGTGGGGAGAAAAATCACGAGCAACTGTAGAGACAGTGTGTGTTGAAAGAGATGGTGAGAGGGGGGATTTTGATGAGTGAAAGGAGGGGTCGAATTGCAAATATCAGAAAATTTGAGAGGCCAATTAATTGTTTTTTATTTTACTTCATTTCATTAACGATACTTCATTTGCTACTTCTCTCAAGTCTTACCTTTACTTCCTTTTTTATTCTTTCTTATTTTATCATTTCCATTTATTCAACTTCTTTTCTTAAAAATATACAACTCCGTTTAAACATCATACTCAGGGACGGATTCAGAATCGAATTACAGATCAGCTAATACGTAAAAAAAAAAATTACATGTGATTTTTTTTCTTTTACATAAAAATTTTTTTCTAACTAAAAAAATTTAGTTGGGGGGGAGGGGTGGGGACCGCCCCCCCTCTCTATACGTCCCTGATCAGACCATTAAATAAAACCTCGTTGGTTCAATTCTGTTCATTGTTATATTCGAAATTTAAACGATAAAATTGAAATTCTTCAAAAATTATATTGATAATAAAAACGTAATTACTATATTCGTCTTTTTTTGGAGTTGGATGGTGTGATAAAAGCAAAATTGATTCACAAGAAAAGCCACTCACTTTTCTTTTTTTCATGTCAAAGACCCTTCTTTTTATAATTGGTTTCTTTATTTAGATTGCAAATACATCCTCAAACATTGGGATTCTCATTTTACATATAACAATAATTTACCAAACATACTTATAACTCAATTTTTAAATACTTCTTAATTAGAATAATGTTGCTAACAAGTATTGGTATTCACTAATAGTTTATTTAGAGGGTATTTGGTTGGGATTAAAATTATATTTTTAGCAGTGTTCTAAAATGCGTAATGCGTAGCGAAGCGTCGAGACCCAGAATCAAGAATCACAAGTTTAGGCGTGTCAATGCAAAGAATAAACGGCATAATGCGTTTCATATTTTTAAGGCATTAAATATATTTTTATATAAAAAAAAAAATTGTTCTAAAATGCGCGCTTAAGCGTGCCTAGGCGCACTAATGCGGGCTAATGCGCGCAAATGCGAGCCCAGGCGCGCGAATTTTCGAACAAAAGACGTCAAAAATGCATTTTCCGCGCATTGCACCAATTCGACGCGTTTGGTCTTCGCATCGCGCCTAGGCGGCGCATTTTGGCGCCTTTTCGAACACTGATTTTTAGTGGATTGTGATAGAAGTTTTTGAAATGTGTTATTGAAAAGGTGTGGAACTCATAAAAGATGTGATTAATATTGATTGTTTGACTTTGACTTAAATTAAAATTAGATTTTAATCTGGCCCAAACAAATCCTTAACTGAGGTGCTATTACATTATTCAATAAATATAAATGCATCTTAATTTTATTGGACGAGAAGATACTGACGATTATGTCACATGAATTGACGAAATTATCTCGTCTCGTAGAGGGAATAATTATAAGTAACAAGTTGAAATTAAAAGAGATAATTAGTAATTATAATTATAATTACTTAAAAGAATCGATGTAGCAGGTTCTGTCGCCGTGACTCCTCCATTAGCGTCCAAGTTTACAGCCGGATTCCCCTGCTATTTTCTCTCTCTAATTATTTTGCCTTGGGGACTTGCGCTTTTGTCCCCTTAATTTAATTTATTTATGTTTGCCTCCCCATTAATTTTAAATTCCATTATTAGCTACTCCCTTTCAAGTTTTACCTTATATTACCATGTTATTATATTCCTTAACCCACTTTGAAGCACGACGGCTACAGCTTGGCGTGAACTATGACGGTCATGATGAGTGCCACCTGGCACGTGTATTTGTTAGAATTACTTTCATTGTCATATGGGATTTAAAGAATTGATTTTATATATTGTCCTCGATGGAGTTACTTTGACAAAATTGTAAAAAAATTCTCCTTTTTATACTTCTGTAAGAGCGGGATATGTTTCGTACCTTCACTTTCATTGTCTATCACCCTATTACAATCAAGAATAATTCTGCTCGTATAACTTTATGTTACAACAATGGATGACAATCTCTCACAAGGTGGTTCAAATATAATTTTGATTGTTTTAGAAGCTGTCTGGAACTTTTTTTTTTTTTTCAATTAACAGCAAGAATATATCCGTTGGAGCCCAGCAACGATCAGATTTCCAGAATTGCAGCTGAGCTTTTGTGAAAAACGGTCAAAAGAAAACGATAAGAAAATCAATTGTGGAAGAAGGAAAATCCAAACCAGACAAGGCCTTAATTTGATTTTATCTTTAAATAATTTTTACATTATCAAGTGATCAGTGCCATTATCAAGTTATTTGGGTTGATCTAATGAAGACATGTTAAACGTTCATCAACTTCGACTAAACTGATCTTCTTTGTACCTTTTTTTGGAATTGATATGCACCATACTTGTGGTGTTTAACCTAAATTGGAGGGAAAAAATAAGAAATCAAATAAAAGGTGACATTTATATGTTCAAATTTAGTACCATAACCTATCATGTTATCTATTTACACCACATGTTTTTTATTGATTATTACAACATAAGAGATGCTCAAAAGATTTCAATCCACACAATAATAGCTATTAATGGTAAATTCTAGAACAAGAGAGAAAGCAAGAAAAAGTAATTCTATTAAATCCCGATGTTAGGGGAATATGGCCCTCGACAAAATTGGACATTAAATTCCTAATTACCCTTAATGATGTTATAACTTTATACTGGTTTAACTTCAAGAACATGTTCAACGCGTTGATTCAGAATATATACTTGATTGGTCGAGTAAGTTTAATCATTTGTACACTTTCTCTTCCATAACTTTTTTATTTTTATCGATATGCTTTAAAAATAATATAAAGTTAAAAAGATAGGTGTTTGATCGTTTTCATAAATAATGAACTTATTTTTAAATAATTTCTTTTCATCTTTGTTCGTGGGGTCCAACTAAGCACGTGACGACGTTGAGGAAGTAATTTGGTGCCGTGCCATCATGTGAGAGACTTGAATATGTTAACACAAACTCTAGCTGTGGTCAAAATTCCAATTAGCTGGAAATTGGAATCAAAGTTATAATTCTCCAATCGGACGGTCTTTCTTTGATGCTTCTCACACGTGCGTCAACACCCATGTAAGCCTACACTACCAACGTGGCTGCACGTGTAGGGGAAGTCACATAGATGAGATAAATCTATTATCTATTATCTATGGGCCTGTTTGTTTATGATTCTCAAATTCTACAGCAAATCAATTCTCATTTTCAACCACACATTCTTCAATAAAATAATATTTTTCATTACATCAATAATTTTTTCTTCTTTTTCAACCACACATTTCCCATCATATCACTATTCAAAAATCAATTCTTCCCCGAAAAATTCCTACCAAACAAGCACTATATGTACATAATTATTGTACATAATAGATTACATATGCCCATGTGGAATAAATTCGACCGTGGATGTGAAGTGTGGAAAAGTCAAAAATTGTAGAATACCGATGGATCCGCGCCACATGTCAATTATGTAATATATTATATAAATGATTATGTACTTGTAGCATGGTCCCACATGGATGTCATGCTCCGCACGTGCCCCTTTTTATCTCTCTGCAAGAATTTTTTTTATTTTTTTTACTTTTTGACAATGGAATTATATTACCTCCAAAACTTCCATGTCCCTACTGCTTTCACTCTGTGAAATATATTACCTCCAAAATTCATTTTTAGATTTTTTGCTTTTATTCCCATTACTCAAATGCCAACAAGAATGGAGATAAAATAAGTATAATAATGCCCTGTTTGATTGGCGGAATTTTTCATGGAACTAGGAAAATATTTTTCATTTTCCACTTTTTTTACTGTTTGATAGGTGAAATTTTCCACGAAAAATATTTTCCCTACCCACCCTATTTTCCGGGTTTTTGTTGAAGATTTTTTCCCACCTTTTCGGTTGCTGAATTTTTTTTTTTATTTTTTATTTTTGCAATGGAAACAAATGTCATAATCAATTGTAAAAAAAAAAATCACTTTAATGGATAATTTCTATGTAAAACAAAGTCAAACGAATACTAAACTTTGATGAAAAAATGATTTTTTAGGAAACAATTTTCTTTTTTTACTTTTTGGCAATGGAAACAAATTTTATAACAAATTGTGAAAAAAATTATCACTTTAATGAACAATTTCCATATAAAACAAAATCAAACGAATAGAAAAGTGCACTAAAATTTTTCGGGGTGGAAAATTATACCAATCAAACACACGTAATTAATAATTCTTTACAAAATAATTTCTAGGCAATTACTTTTCCTAAAAATCATTTTCTTTTCACTCATTCTCCATCCTTACAATCAAACGGACCCTAATATAAAGTACTCTAAACCACATACTATCAATTATGGTGCTATAATTATCAGTTGTAAAATATTATGCATAGGACGGACAATTCACTGAGGAAATTAGACGCGGTAATGTGAAAAAAAATAAAAATAAGGAATTGATTAATACACTTAAATCAAATAAAAATTTTAATAGCCATATTAATTACGTTCATAAAAAATATAAAACATTTTAAAATCAATAAAATCATTCCAAAGAAGGGCCATTTTCTAAAAAAAATATTATTAAAAGTTTTCACTGATATAGTATTTTATGCTACGATTATCCATTTTAAGCGGTTCGAATTCTGTTAAAAAACTTGTAATGTGGCAATGATATGTCATGGATGAAATATAAATGTCAAAAATCATCTTACATGAATTATTGAACACAAAATAAATTAATACAATTTCTTGCGGCCTTTTTGATTTGTGATTATGAACTCGTCGTTTATCGATTTTTAAATTTCAAAGATATATTTTAAAGTTTTTGAAACAATAACAAAACTCTCACTCGACGAGTAAAGAAAATAACTCGTAAATAAGTCATAAGAGGTAATGTCAAAACAGAAATTAAAATGAAAAAATAATTCTGTCACTTTTTCTAACTTTTTCACATTTTCATTTTTTTCAAAAACTTTGAATACATCAATTGAATCGATTCAAATAAATATGAATTGAATACAAATTAAAATACATGCTCATTTTTGTACAAACTTTGGATGTATCAATTGAATTGATTCAAAGAAATATAAATTGAATACAAAATTAAAATAATGTTTGAATTCATAAATTTTAATTTTAAAAAACGCACACGTATACATCTAGTTAATTATTGCAACGAGATACTGTGATTTTTTCAGAGGACTTTTTCAGAGAAAAATCATTTTTATTTTCACAAATATATTGGATGCATCAATTGAATTAGTTCAAAGAAATATGAATTGAATACAATATTAAAATAAGGTTTGAATTAGAGGTGTCAAGACGGACGGGCCGGCCATGACCCGTAAAAATCGGTCCGTGAAAACCGGGACCACGGGCCGACCCGTGACCCATGCGGACGGTTCACGGGTCAAGGAGGTGTAACCCGCGCGCTTCGCGAGTTGCACCCCCACGGGCCGCGGTTAACCCGTGGCCCGTAAAAAAAATTGAAAAAAAAAATATAACAAAAATTAAAAAAAGGGGGAAGATTATTTTTACAATTATTTTTCCAATACCCTCTCATTAGTTATTATACATTTATACTTCATAATTCATACTTGTTACTACTTTACTATAATTACAATTATTCAATTGCAAATATCATCATCATCTTGATTATATTTATTTCTTCTCGATTCTCACTAATCACTACTAAATTTTTTAATCCTACTATATTATGGATTCTCGCGATTTTTTTTCTCAAAATCCTATTTTCAATAATAGTTGCTCTCCAATAAATTAGAAGATGATAATGTTGTAGAAGTTTGCAAAGTTATAAATAATTCATATAACATTAAATTTGAATTCTATGTAAACATTTCTTGATATAATTATGAATTTATCATTTTGTTCAATTCTTAGTTTACATTTAATAAAAAAATATATTTTTTGCTATAAATATGAAAAAATTTATATTTTTATAATTTTATTTATACAATCATACGGGCCAAAATCAAAACGAACCGCGACCACTGACCGTGACCGCATGGGCTCGGCCGGATGGAGTCGGCGGGCCTGGGTTGTAGTCCAAAATTGTGGGCTGGCCCGGAACCCGCAGCGGGTGGACTTTTTTTCACGCGAGCCATTACCGGGCTCACATGTTGGCGGGCCGACCCGGCCCGGACAACCCGGATTGACACCTCTAGTTTGAATCCATATATTTAAATTTCAAAAAACATACACATGCATCTAATTAATTTTTCCAATGAGGTGTCGTGATATATTCATATTATCATTTTCTCAAACACCTTACACGCGTCAATTTAATTGATTAAACGTTTTATTTTTTATATGTGTTAACAAAAAATAAGGTTTGAATTTACATATTTAAATTTTAAAAAATGCATACATATAAATCAAATTAATTGTTCGAATGAGATACTTTGACTTTTTTTAGAAAAAAAAGTGTCAGAATGTCATTTTTTCATTCTTCTTTTGAGCAAACACCTTGTATACATCAATCTGACTTATTCAGTGTTTTCTTTTTTATATGTATTTGTAGGAGATATTATACCGATAATGTGCATATTATATTCATCAAGAACATGCCGTTAATATGCGTGAAATCGAAATAGCATTCGACTTACCGAAATCTGATTTGAGAAGACAAATTAGTGAATTACCGACTTCGAACATATGAATATGGATTCATCACTTTCCAATTTTGAACGCGTGCTATTTTTTAATTCAAACCTTAGCATGAAATCAAAAGAATATTAGTTACTTTCCGAAATCAAAATACTAAATTAGAATGAAATCGGAAAAAGAAAGATGAAATGCAAGTGATACGATCGGTTGAGGCAAGTGTTTGACACTTTGTCCTTAAGATGAATTTGTCCCGCATAGGTGCTAACAATTTCTTGACAATCATCTCCCAAAATACAACGGCCACGTCAAGTCATATGAGCACTCCAAATAATTTAGACCAACGAACTCGAACGGAGTTTCCTCTCTACCATAACCATGATTTTGATGCAAGAAATAATCACTTCTACAAAGTATTTTATGCAAAACTAAATTGTAAACATGGAATTGAATGATATGAAACTATTAATTGAATTGTATGTTCTAATCCAAACACATGGGGATCTATATATAGTAGTTGAAAATGTTTGTCAAAAAACACAACCATATCAAGCGACACATCTCTTGAAATCAAGATACATAATTATTGGAAGTTACTCGTACCAAAAGTCATGATCTTCCATATGAAAAGACACATCTTTTCATCTACACATCTTCTAGAATATTCCACAATATTCTACACGATTTTTTCAACAATTTTAAGTATTAAGCGCTTTAAGTTTGGCTTAATTTCTCATTCACCAAATAACGAATTTCGCTTGAATCATTTAAATTGGTTACAACCAATTTTCGATACAAAATTCCAACAGTATTAACATAAAACAATGTTTGAATTTGTATGTTCAACAATGTTAATTTTCAAATATTTTCCAATCAAGTTTAACAATGTTATTTTCAAATATATTTCCAATCACAATAGCAAAATAATAATAATAATAAAAAACTTCATAAATGTTAATTATTTACATTATAAGGTTCAAACGAAACATAATTAAAGAAAGAGTCCAAAACATAAAAAACATGTAATTTTATTTGTATATTTTCATATTCGGATAAGAGAACTTGAAAAATGAATGTTGAAGCAACCTCTATTTTGTTTACTTGATTTATGAAAGATTTCCTCTTTTTCCTTTCAATTTTCCATTGATTTTTCGAGATTGGATGCTGATTTTTGATAAGCCGTGTCGTGCTTTAGGCCTGAGTGTATATTTTATGTTCAATTTTAATTATTTACCATTTAATCTAAATTTATCATATTTTTTCAAAACTATCTTAAAATATAGGATATTTGTGTAAGTACCCCAATTGATTTATCTATTCAATTTGTATTGTTCTACTACGTTTTTTAAAATTAAATTACATAACTCGTAGAATAAATTTTCTTATTTTACATTGGTCGATGAAATTTGTTACCTAAACATATAATTTGTTATTCGATGAAATCTAGGAAAAAAAGTTAAGAGGCCGAAAGGAAGGGTTCAGGAGGAATTGGCCCTTTTAGTTTGGGTAAATATTGGGCTGATTAATGATTGGACAGAAGTGTAAGAGTGTACAAATAAATAATGGGCTACTGGTTGATATCTCGAGATAATGGCCTAAGTTAAAACTAGAAGGAACCGTGCTTTTTTAAGTTTACATTATAAAAAACCAAGTAATAATTTATTTTTATTCAAAAGGCAGGTATTTTTATTTTGTCCCAAATCCCGTTAGTTGTAGTAATGTATTTCACTTAGGAAAGACTAAAAAAGATGGTTGCTCAATACCATATGAAATGTTTTTTTTTTTTATAATTACATTTCAAGTTTGGTTGTACGAGTTAATTTCGAGCCTGAATGGAACTGTTTGCACAAGACTTCATCTATGGTGGCCCCACATTACAAACTGAAAATCAAACAAGCATCTCTATACAGCAAAGCTGAAGGACGAAGTTTTTTCAAAACCCAGTGTAAGTGTTTAAATTATAGGATCACTTAGGAAAGACTCAAAAAGATGGTTGCTCATTACCATATGAAATGTTTTTTTTTTTAAATTACATTTCAAGTTTGGTTGTACGAGTTAATTTCGAGCTTGAATGAAACTGTTTGTACAAGACTTTATCGGTGGTGGCCCTATATTACGAATTAGAAATCAAACAAGCATCTCTATACAACTAAGCTGAAGGACGAAGTTTTTTCAAAATCCAATACAAATGTTTAAATTATAAGATTACTATTCGATTGTACATTATTAAGTTCATATTATTTTGACATTAACTAATATTTTCCATTTTTACCCTACATGTGAGTGATGCAGGTGTCTGGCTTGGTGGGGGTAGAGGCAACGGTAATAGGGGTGGTGATGAGCACGGCTCAATCAGAACGATATTTTACCTATTTTCAAAGAAAATCATATCAAACGGTTTGAAAAAATTCCTAATCAAACCACGCTATCACTTTTCTGAAAAACAAAATAAAAGCATTTGTTTAATCAGTATGGTTTCAAACTTCGACTTACTTAACTACTTAAAATAACTGCCTTTTAAAGCAATCTAAATCATAAATATTTGTTTAAATCTCAATACGAAGCTCAAAATGTAACTTTATTAACATAAGCTTTACAATATATTAGTATTAACAGAAGCTTAAAGCTATAAAAATAATTTCTAGTAGGAATGTAAATTTCTAGTTTTCAAATATTTTGGCTAGGGCAGTGTATAGGAAGACAAGACCACACTAACTAGCTAATGAAATGTTATTTACAAATTCAAATTTAACAAAGTAAACCAATCATCACGAACTGACGTGAAAATTTGCATGCGGTACGGCGGGAGATGAAATACGATGTCAGGGTCCTAAATCATTGTCCATATCTATGATACTAAATGCGACTTTACTTCAAATATACATTAATCGCTGACAAATTTACAACTTCATTTAATTCCCCCCAACGACCTTTGAATATTGGTTGCTTCAAATAATTATGGCTTTTTGACAGGTTTTTTCAAAAAATAAAAATTATTTTAATAATTAATAAGTTACTTTTGAACCCATTTGAATTTTCATTTTTTTGAAAATATTTTGTCCAACTAGAATTTTTTTTAGAGGAAGTTCTTCCCAAAAAGTAGAAGCAAAATACAGAGGTTATGTAAAATCAACATATTACTTATCTAGTATGTTGGTGGTGTTGGGAATTTACTTAATCATGCACAGCGGAAATATAACAATTTTCAATTCCCACCAAGGATCTGCGATGTGTTTAGATAGAAACTGTGATTAGAATTATACCTTGATGAATTCTGTAAAACCCTTTGTTGAATCACGATCTGCAATCTAAGCTATCCAATTGTCCAGCCTCCAATGGTGATCCACACAGAGAACAAGAATGGTGGCTAGGGTTTCTTTTCTTGTGCTAGCAAGAATAATAAAATCTCTTGTTTTCAAACCCTAGTATCATATTAATATAAGCCCAAGTGGGCTCGGCCCCTCTTGAAACTAAACCCGGTCCGATACTTTATTAATCATATTAATTAAAATCCGGTCCATGAATTAATTAATCCAATTAATTAATTTGGGTATATTAATAAGCAATCCAATTAATTAATTACCCAACACTTGTTAATTAATTAATTGGTAAATCTCATTCTTCTGGTTCTCTTTTGTGTGTGACCCATTAGGTTCCCGATCACGATGTCTAACGTCTGAATTATTATTTTGATCTAATCAAAACATCGATAAATTAAAACACCCCTTTTAATTTATCACTCATTCAGATTCGTCGTCCCAGATTGACATCTAACAATGTGTCAAGGCAATACATGTGATGGGAAATGTCTGTGATGTGACAAACCAAAACTTGTTCGTTTACCGTGAAATTATAATCCTTTCGTTAATATGATCCAATCAATTATGAGATATGGATATGTGTCATCTCGATTATCGATCATATCTTTTATCCTACTGTTTAGTCAATGTAATCGAAAACTCCTTTTCGACTTATGAGTTCACCTTGGCCAAGGATTTCATAATCAACTTAACTGGATAAAATGTAGATCATATTCTCTTACTATCTAAGGGTGACGAATTCTCTATTAATCATTCACAACCTTCATATGATTCTTGACATACCCGAATGATGCTGTATTAGCGACCCTTGATAGAGTAACATCCAATACCACCAAAGTATGACCGTCCTCATATAAGGTACTATAATGACCTCAAGTCAAAGGACCAATTTCACTACCGAATGTTAGAGATTAACCACTAACACTCAGATAGTTATCCATGTGGAATCTCCCAGCGGGTCTCCAATGTTTTGTTCTATAACAAAGCATCCACGTGTTCACTCAAGTGTCACCACACTTTAGCTTGTGAGATCAGCTACTTACTTCACAAGTAAGAATGCCACACGCGATGGTCTATCCGTAATAACGATATCCGTGTCTCGTTATCACTTCGACCATGGATAATTTAAGATTCAGTCATATTGTAATTTGTACCTCACAATCACAATTCTTTGTGATTAACAAATTGAAAAGACTTAAATGTACGGATTCTATTATTTAATATAATTTCAATAGAAAAGCAATATAAATAAATAATAGATCTTCCCATAATTAAATGCATTAAACATATGAAAAGTGTTTATAACCTAAATCGATTGGGTTTAGGGCATAACACTTACAAACTCCCACTTGCACTAGATCCAATCACTTATGTATCTAATACCATAAGAGTCTACATGACGATCATATTTATACTGCGACAACGGCTTTGTCAATGGATCTGCAATATTATCATCTGTGGGAACTCGCTCTATCTTTACGTCATTTCTTTGTACAATCTCCCTAATGAGATGGTACCGCCTCAGCACATGTTTGGACCGTTGATGAGACCTTGGTTCCTTCGCTTGCGCGATGGCTCCATTGTTATCACAGTACAGAAGTATAGGATCAACACTGCTAGGAACAACTCCAAGTTCACTAATGAACTTCTTGATCCAGACGGCTTCCTTTGCTGCTTCAGAAGCAGCAATATACTCGGCTTCTGTTGTTGAATCAGCAGTAGTCTCTTGTTTGGAACTCTTCCAACTAACCGCTCCATTGTTGAGAGTGAACACATATCCAGATTGAGACTTGCTATCATCCTTATCAGTTTGGAAGCTAGCATCAGTATATCCATGAATTCTCAATTCATTTCCTCCATATATTAAGAACATGTCTTTAGTCCTTCTTAAGTACTTGAGAATGTTCTTAACTGCTATCCAATGTTTCTCACCAGGGTTTGCTTGAAACCTGCTCGTAACACTTAGAGCATATGAAACATCTGGTCTCGTACATAGCATCGCATACATGATAGATCCTATTGCTGATGCATAAGGGATCTTATCCATGTGATTCCTCTCATCATTTGTTTTAGGACACATGTCTTTTGAGAGATGGATCCCATGTGACATGGGACATAATCCTCTTTTGGATTCTTCCATGTTAAATCTTCTCAAGATTTTATCTATGTACGAAGACTGGGATAAGCCAAGCAATCTTTTAGATCTATCTCTATAGATCTTAATTCCTAAGATATACGCTGCTTCTCCCATGTCTTTCATGGAGAAATTCTTTGACAACCACAATTTTACTGATTGAAGCATTGGGATGTCGTTTCCCATTAATAATATGTCATCAACATATAAAATCAGGAATACGATAGCGCTCCCACTTGTCTTCTTGTAAACACACGGTTCATCTTCATTTTTGATAAAATCAAACCTTTTGATTGTCTCATCAAAACGAAGATTCCAGCTTCTAGAGGCTTGCTTTAATCCATAAATGGATCGATCGAGCTTACATACCTTGTTGGCTTCTTTGGATTCAAAACCTTCAGTTTGTGTCATGTACACTTCCTCTTGCAAGTTTCCGTTAAGGAAAGCAGTTTTGACATCCATTTGTCATATTTCATAATCATGATATGCAGCTATTGCAAGCAAAATCCGAATAGACTTTAACATGGCTACAGGAGAAAAGGTTTCATCAAAGTCAACACCTTGCCTTTGTTTATAGCCTTTTGCTACTAGCCTTGCTTTGTATGTATGGATGTTTCCATCAGCGTCAACCTTTTTCTTGTAAACCCATTTACAACCTATGGGTTTTATCCCATCAGGTGGGTCAACCAAGGTCCATACCTTGTTTTCATACATTGAGTTCATTTCGGATTCCATGGCCTCTTGCCATCTCTTTGAGTCAACACTTGACTTTGCTTCTGCGTAATTAGTAGGTTCATCATCCTCGATTAATAATACTTGATTAGTAATCGTGAATTCGTACCTCTTAGGAGGTCGAATGATCCTACTTGACTTACGCTGAGCTGGAGTGTCCTCAGGAGTTTCTATGTCCTGATCAAGAGTTTGTCCCTCAACAGGTGTGGGATCAGACTCAGGTGCAAATAATTGGTCAACAATATCTGTGGATTCAAGAACTTCTCCAAGTTCTAATTTGCTCCCACTGCCCTCTCCTAGAATGAACTCTTTCTCTAGGAATATGGCATGTCTTGAGATGAACACCTTCTTCTCAATGGGATTATAGAATTGATATCCAATAGTCTCTTTTGGATATCCCACAAATACACATTTATCGAATTTAGTCTCAAGCTTATCCGATTCAGTACGCTTCACATAAGCGTCACAGCCCCAAACTTTCATATGAGATAAGTTGGGCCTTTTACCCTTCCATAACTCGTATGGAGTTTTGTCAACCGATTTAGATGGGACACGATTTAGTGTGTAGCACGCAGCAACTAGTGCATGACCCCAAAACGATTTTGGGAGGTTTGCATGGCTCATCATTGATCGCACCATATCTAATAAAGTGCGATTCCTCCGTTCAGATACACCATTATGTTGCGGTGTATATGGCGGAGTCCACTGCGAGAGAATCCCATTCTCTTTCATATAATCTAAAAATTCTCCTTTCAAATATTCTCCACCTCGATCTGATCTCAATGTGAGAATACTTTTACCTGTTTGTTTCTCTACTTCAAGTCTAAATTCCTTGAACTTTTCAAGTGCTTCATGCTTGAACTTCATCAAATAAATATAACCATATCTAGAATGATCATCAGTAAATGTGATGAAGTAAGAGAAACCACCTCTAGCAGTGATTGACATGGGTCCACATACATCAGTATGTATTAGGCCCAATAAATGTGCAGCTCTTTCTCCTTTTCCAGTAAAATGAAATTTGGTCATCTTGCCTAGCAGGCATGATTCGCATTTGTCAAATGATTCAAAATCTTTTGATCCCAAGTATCCATCTCTATGTAACTTGGATATGCGTTTCTCATTTATATGACCAAGTCTGCAATGCCAAAGATAGGTATTATTTAGACTATCATTCTTATGCCTCTTATTTTCTATACTCATGATAGACGACTCAGTATCAAGAATATAAATGCCATTTTGTAAAACACCACAACCATAAAAGATCTCATCTCGATAAAGGGAACAACGATTGTTCTTAACATTAATTGAAAAACCACTCATGTCCAAACATGAAATAGAAATAATGTTCTTAGTAATGGCGGGAACAAAATAGCAATTCTCTAATTCTAATACTAAGCCCGAAGGCAATGGTAAAAAGTATGTTCCTACAGCTAATGCAGCAACTCTTGCTCCATTCCCCACGCGTAGGTCAACTTCTCTTTTCTGCAGTGGTCTACTTTTCTTTAGTCCCTGCATATTTATACAAATATGAGATCCACATCCGGTATCTAATACCCAAGAAGCTAATGAGTAGACATATTAACCTCGATAACAAGTATACCTGAAGATGAAGCTTCAGAAGACTTCTTTCCCTTCAAGCCTGCGAGGTAAGCCTTGCAGTTCCTTTTCCAATGACCTTTCACTCCACAGTGATAGCACGGATCATCAGATTTGGTATTGTCCTTGTTTGCTTTAACTGTTTTGAAATTGTTCTTAGCCTTCTTGGATGTTTTCTTAAAACTTCCTTTAATCTTCCTTTTAGTGCCCTTGGAGGATTGAATGGCTAAGACATGCCCACTACTAACTTTGACATTGGGCTCCACAATCTTAAGCATGTTTAGCAACTCAGGGAGTGAGCATTCGATTTTATTCATATTGAAATTCATGATGAATTGTGAATAACTATCTGGCAGAGATTGAAGAACCAAGTCAACACTTACTTCATGGTCCATTATCGAACCCAATTGAGCCAACTTCTCAATATAGCCAATCATTTTCAGTACATGAGCACTGACTGAAGATCCTTCTCCCATTTTGCACCGGTACAGATGCTTGGAAGTCTCATATCTTTCCACACGTGACTGTTCATCATACAACTCATTGAGATGAAAAATCATAGTGTAAGCATCCATACCATCATGTTGCTTTTGCAACTCAGGTGACATAGCTGCAAGCATCACACATGATGCAGTGTTATCGTCATCACTGTGTTTATTGTAAGCAGCCACCTCTTCCACAGTTGAGTCCTCAGTAGGTACCTCAGGAAGGGGATGTTCCAGGACATAACCAATTTTCTCATGCTTGAGAACAATTCTCAAATTGCGGTGCCAATCGAGAAAATTCGGCCCGGTCAGTTTGTTGGTATCCAGTATGCCTCTCAAATTCATATGGTTACTCATGATTCAAAAACTGTAAATGACGAAAAATAAAGAATTAATATGTATTAAAATGCATTGCATAAATTTAATATGGACTTTAATTAAATTAAATATGTTCCCACTGTTTAAAATAAATTTATGACCCTCATACATAAATTAATAGAATCCAAACTCGATTCCCAGTGGGCTGGGATCCCATCTATTATGTTAAGACCTTGAGTGTACTCAACAAGCCTTAATAAAATATTTGAGTAGATACTATTATCAATTGTATCTCCATACAACTCTCAGATCATTAAGCGACAACTCTTTGTCTTCACACATCTTATGTGTTAGCTTAATACGCCTCTAGAATTTATCTTCTTGAGTGTACTCAACAAAAGATAAATTTTATTTAAGTCAAACCCATCATTCAAAAATATCAAATATTTAATAGTGTCAAACATATCCCTAATGGATCAGCTTTGAGTGTACTCAACAAGTTGAGATCGATTTAGGACTCTCGTTTTTCACTATAATGATGGAAGGCAAACAAAATTCTGACTCAATATTTCAGTGAGGGGTTTATTATGCAAAGGTCTCATCAATTCAATCATGTATATATGTACATATTTAATTAAGCATCAAGCATGCAAATAAATATACATATAAGAGTTGATGAATATGGACAAATTCTATCTAGTCTTCCCGAGCCAAAAGGAAAACTAGTTGGTCAATTCCTAGGGGGGATTGCATTGAATTAATATCAATGCACTATCTCCATGGTTTCCTCCTTTTCTCTTGTATCTTCAATCAATCCAGTCACAACCTGTATCATATACTAGTTGGCACGCAGGCTTGAATAACATTGGACGCGCAGGCCCAAAATTATAATAATAACAATAACGGACTCGCAGGTCCAAAATAAATTTAGAGCTCGCAGGCCCATAAAACAACAAGAATAAAATTAACCATTCAACACATCCACATGGTCGAGTCCATAATCATCCACTAATTAAGCATTTATCATATAAATGCAATCCTATATAATATCTAATACTATATGCATATATGTTTCAAGAATCTAGCAATAATGATCGATTAAAAACATTTAATCAAATGGATCGAAAATAATTAATTAATCAATTAATCAAATTAATCAATTAAATTAATTAGCGGGTCAATTTAATTAAAGTCAAAATTTTAATTAAATATTAAATTAGAGGCTAACTCTAATTCCATTATTTTAGGGCGAAACAATTTAACTAAAATCAAATTTTAATTAAATACTAAAATAGAGTCCAACTCCAATTCATTAAAATATTAGGGCGGGATAATTTAATTTAAAATCAAATTTTAATTAAAAAATCAAATTAGAGTCCAACTCTAATTACAATTGAATTAATATTTTAATTTAGGATAAAACTCCTAAATAAAATAAAAAATCAATTTAGGGCCAAGTTTATTTATTTAAGTTAAAACCAATTTTTAACGAAAATATAAAAGTCGTCAATTTTAAATAAAATTTAAATTTAGGTCAAAATTAAATTTTTAACGTCAAATCGTTTGAAAATCAAATTTCAAATCATTTTTAAACTTAAATTCAAAAACTCATTTTTCTAAAATTTGCAGATTGACCCAAGTTTGAAATTACAAACATAACCTCCAATTAATCAAATTACATAGCAGGCCCTCCATCTAAAATTGCAAAACTGGCCCCTGAAAATTAATTGCAGGCGGGGGCCTACAATTTCAAAAATTGCATCAGAGGCCCCCGCCTCCAAATCCCGTCTGCTACAGTAAACCCTAAATTTTTTTTTTTTATTTGCCCGTCGCCGACGGGAACCACGGTGGTGCCCCGCACCGTGCCAGCGCAACTTCGTCTTATTCTTCTTTGCAAAATTTTTGGCGCTCGTCATAGCGATTTAGCAACGGCCGCTAACTGCCGATAGCGGCAACGTCATTGCGTTGTGCAGCGACATTCTTCTTCTTGCGCCCGGCTCGTGGCAGCGCGAAGCTCGCGCCGCCATGTCCGCCGGCGCCCTCTCCCACCATGGCCGGTGGTGCCAAGTTTTCAGATCCAAAATTTTGACCCAAAATTATTTTCCTTTTCCAAAACAGATTTTGAAGATGAAAAATAATTTTTTCTAAATTGCTAGATTCAAGAAAAACACATAATTAATCAACTTTTGATTATTCAAGATATAAAACAGTTTCTAACAAACACAAAGTAGGTTCTGATACCACTGTTGGGAATTTACTTAATCATGCACAGCGGAAATATAACAATTTTCAATTCCCACCAAGGATCTGCAATGTGTTTAGATAGAAACTGTGATTAGAATTGTACCTTGATGAATTCTGTAAAACCCTTTGTTGATTCACGAACTCCAATGATCACGATCTGCAATCCAAGCTGTCCAATTGTCCAGCCTCCAATGGTGATCCACACAGAGAACAAGAATGGTGGCTAGGGTTTCTTTTCTTGTGCCAGCAAGAATAATAAAATCTCTTTTTTTCAAACCCTATTATCATATTAATATAAGCCCAAGTGGGCTCGGCCCCTCTTGAAACTAAACCCGGTCCGATACTTTATTAATCATATTAATTAAAACCTGGTCCATGAATTAATTAATCCAAGTAATTAATTTGGGTATATTAATAAGCAATCCAATTAATTAATTACCCAACACTTGTTAATTAATTAATTGGTAAATCTCATTCTTCTGGTTCTCTTTTGTGTGTGACCCATTAGGTTCCCGATCACGATATCTAACGTCTAAATTATTATTTTGATCTAATCAAAACATCGATAAATTAAAACACCCCTTTTAATTTATCACTCATTCAGATTGTCGTCCCAGATTGACATCTAGCAATGTGTCAAGGCAATACATGTGATGGGAAATGTCGTGTGATGTGACAAACCAAAACTTGTTCGTTTACCGTGAAATTATAATCATTTCGTCAATATGATCCAATCAATTATGAGATATGGATATGTGTCAATCTCGATTATCGATCATATCTTTTATCCTACTGTTTAGTCAATGTAATCGAAAACTCCTTTTCGACTTATGAGTTCACCTTGGCCAAAGATTTCATAATCAACTTAATTGGATAAAATGTAGACCATATTCTCTTACTATCTAAGAGTGACGAATTCTCTATTGATCATTCACACCCTTCATATGATTCTTGACATACCCGAATGATGCTGTATTAGCGACCCTTGACAGAGTAACATCCAACACCACCAAAGTATGACCGTCCTCATATAAGGTACTATAATGACCTCAAGTCAAAGGACCAATTTCACTACCGAACGTTAGAGATTAACCACTAACACTCAGATAGTTATCCATTTGGAATCTCCCAGCGGGTCTCCAATGTTTTGTTCTATAACAAAGCATCCACGTGTTCACTCAAGTGTCACCACACTTTAGCTTGTGAGATCAGCTACTTACTTCACAAGTAAGAATGCCACACGCGATGGTCTATCCGTAATAACGATATCCGTGTCTCGTTATCATTTCGACCATGGATAATTTAAGATTCAGTCATATTGTAATTTGTACCTCACAATCACAACTCCTTGTGATTAACAAATTGAAAAGACTTAAATCTACGGATTCTATTATTTAATATAATTTCAATAGAAAAGCAATATAAATAAATAATAGAT
The DNA here is from genome assembly GCA_035079005.1 of Fraxinus americana. Taxonomy (NCBI): domain Eukaryota; kingdom Viridiplantae; phylum Streptophyta; class Magnoliopsida; order Lamiales; family Oleaceae; genus Fraxinus; species Fraxinus americana. Next base: position 32,377,493 of record CM068706.1, on the reverse strand, counting down.
CTTCCCATAATTAAATGCATTAAACATATGAAAAGTGTTTATAACCTAAATCGATTGGGTTTAGGGCATAACACTTACAGGTGGGCTGTGCTTTTTTAAGCCAACAAGCGATCAAAGTGCCAGTGCCGTAATGTGATGACTTTAAGAAATCAAAACATAGTTAGTTTTGTAGAAGCGATTATTTGTGAGTTTTTTTGGTCGTCGAAGATTGTGAGGGAATAAGTTTTTCATATATGATTGTGAAAGTAAATTGTTAAAGTATTAGAAGGATTTGAAATATCTCGTACAAGGAATGAATTATATGATAATATTTATAACGAAAAAAAAGAAGGAAGTATGTGTTAATTTTGAGAGTGCTCCAATTACAAGTTTCTCGACGCAGAAAGTTCGTTACATATTTTTTTTATTAACTTTTATTATTTTTGCTATTAAAGATATACGAATATCTCGACGTCTAAATAATCAAATCATATGACAAATATATAATCAAATAATGTAAATTTGCAAATTCACTATGTTCGATCGATTTTTAGAAAGAAAAAAAAAATTCACTATATACAATAAATAATTCTCATTAAAAAATATTTAAAGTTCTACCTCTAATATGAAATAAATAAATATAGGTGTAAAGTGAATTGTGTCAAACCAGAAGCACAACTACGAGCTTTTTTTGCAAGTAAATTTATCACACTCGTGCAATGAACATATTGAAAAGGGTTTTTAATTTTTGTTCGACCAATCTTAGATTATATCTCATCGAAAAGGAATTTGAATTCTATAAACGTGAGTTTAAATGAGTAGGTGCCTGTCTGGGAGGGCTTTTCGCATTTTGAAAATTGATTTTTCAGCCGTTGGTTTATGACCGTTTCTCACCAAGGGCAGCCGCAATCTGTGGAAATGTAACCGTTGCTCCTTTTAACGGTCATAAAAGTAATTTTATCCAATTTTAACTGCGTCACATCAAAAGAATTTTGGTAACGTACACGAACAATTAATCCAACCGTGCTACAGCCTACGGTGCCGATGGATTAACAAAAAGATTGACATAATATCACATGGTATTCTATTATTGGACTATTTAAAACCAGTGTTCTAAAACTCGTGAAAATGCGCTGCCTAGGCGCGACGCGCGGCCAAAACGCATCAAATTCGGCGACGCGCGGAAAAATGTGTTTCCATCTAAAAGGCAGTGCAATGCGCGCGCCTAATGCGCGCATTATGTCACCGAGGCGTGCATTATGCCACCTAATTTTTTTTTGGGTAAAAAATCTATTCTTTTTATATAAAAATATATTTAATGCTTTAAAAATACGAAACGCATTATGACGCTTATTTTTCGCATTGACACGTCTAAACTTGTGATTCTTAATTCTCGAACTCGACGTATCGCAACGCATTACGCATTTTAGAACGCTGTTTAAAACACAATCAACTTTTACATTCAATTAACTGCTGCCATCTATACTTCTGCCACCGTATCTGTCAAAATCCGTCTGACAAAGTGACATAATCCTAAGTAACATGTGGAAAGTTGGTTTTTATTTGTATTAGTTGTAAATTTTCTATTCTCATATTTCATGCTTGGTTGTAATTGTAAACATTGTACTTGAGCGTGTTATTCGTGTTGGGAATTGAAATTAATTTCTTGATTAACCCACGTGATGCTCTTTCGAAATGTAGTGAAAAGATTAACATACAAATCACAAATAAAATAAGAAAAATCTTAGGATGCGCCTAGACTTGGAAATTAAAATTTTTCCTCACCTTTTAACCCTAGTCGCATAATTGTTTACTACGAGTTGATGGCATACGTTATTATTATTTTTTTTACCTAATTTGCTCAATTCGGTTGAAACAATATCGGCTTAGGAAACTTTCTGTTTCAACCAGTTGTGACTACGATTTTATTTCACTTTCTCTTGGAAGATTGATCATAATTAATGTTTAATTTTAACTAAATTTTATATAAGTTTATTTGTCGAATGAAGGGTAAGTCGAAAATTAAAACTCTCAATATTCAATAGTCAAACTTATTTCGAGCATACCCAAAATCCGATAATTTGCGCCCCTAGTTTCCCCAATAATAGACATAAAAATCATAGTATATTATAGTCAATCTTGCACGTCTGTCTTGTGGTGTTTATCATGCGCTCGTTTGGTAAAGATTAAAATTCAATTAAAATTGAAAATATAATCGTTATTGAGTCTCACTCGTCTAATAAAAGTCAACAATAACGGGTAATTTTTCAATTTTAATCCGATTTTAATCTCTACCGAACACGCCCCATATATCTCTCATGCAATACTCAAAAAAAAAAAGTGTCTCATGCAATAACACAATGGTAAATTCCTCTTTGGAGGCCTTTTTTACCGTACTGTACTTATTGTTCGAGCATACGTTGGTTCATGCTACTTAGGGAAAAGAAGAAGAAGAGGAAAAAGAATAAGTTACTCCTCAACATTTTATTATAATAATACAACTAGTCGTAAGTCTTTATAAAATTGTTTAGCGACATTCATGCATCTAATTTTTTCGTTTTCAAATTGTGTTGGCATTCAGAATTTGAAGTGAGATATATTTTTAATGAATATTTAAAGGGTTTCTATAATCTGAAAGCTAATTGTATAACCAAGGTGGAGGTATAAAATGGAAGGAGCTGCTCGACGGGTTGGCTCATACCATAATTGAGTCGTTGGACGAGTCGAGCTATGTTTTTCTCTTGCAGCAGTGCAACAATGACGATGATATTTTCTCGTGCAACAACGCAGCAAACTAGACATGCAGTTTTGGTCCTTTTAGAATACATTAACGCTTTGCTTGAAGCAATGACAATGCATTGCTGCAAATGCAGCAATGTGGTTTGATGGCAACATGTCTATCGCTACCGTCTCATCATCTCAAATAGTTGTTGCTATATGAGATTCTAATTCTAAGCTGAGTTAATCTGTTTGTATAGGGACTGTCGATAGGGAAATTTACAGATGCTGGGATAGCAGCACATGTATGGCTTCTTTTTTTACCAATCGGCAATGAAAATTTGTCGAGTGCTTCCTTGTATAAAACCCTATCATATAGCATAACTCTTCTAAGTTTGTTAACTATTTTATCGTCTTTTTAAACTATTTTTATCCTACAAGTACAGGGCATGAGGATTGTTAAATTGCACAAATTATGTCACACACTTTATAAAGTTTTGATTCTCATTAAAATACACAATGTTCTATTGCCTCTCTATTCATTGACTTTTCTCTCTAGTTTAAAATATTATCTAAATTGTACAATTGTAAGAATTATCGAGAAATTATATAATTTATTATTTTAAAAGTTTTTTTTTTTGTTTTTTTGGTTGAAAATTTAGAAAGTATGCAACTATAAAATTTGTCATGGGTTAATTGTTTGCTAACTTATCTTAATTCCATGTACTTGGGTTATATGTTAACTGTTAACATATATTTTAGTTTTCAAGGCATACAAGTAGTTTATTAATTTATTCAATGGGTTTAGAATAATTAAAATAATGTTAAAAATATGAAAAAACCTTATTACACTCAGACTCAAAAGGCTTGAAGCCCTATTTTACGACCTTGAAGTTATGTTTTAATTACCTTTGAACTCTCTTGATTATTCTCAATTGTCATTGAAATTTAATAGATTTTTTTTTAATTAAAATTTATCGGTTGTCATTGAATTTTAAAGTTTTTTGAATTACCACAAAATTTACTAAAATGTTATTCCAATTGTTTCTCGATGTTCTAAAAAGTTAACATATATAATACATTGACATAGACGAAATTTAACACTTGAGATACTTTTGATGTTAGCAGGGTGGAGGCAGGGGGGTCCTGGAGGGGACTTGGACCTCCCCAATTTTTTGACAATTTTTTTTGTATTTACCATTTTGTCCTCATAATTAATAAAATTAAATCCTACCAATCCAATTTTACCCGATTCCTTCTGTAATGAATTATGTTAAGAATTGATTGAACAATCGAATGAATGATAAATGATTAAATGATAGCTTGCTTGTGTATATTGAGAAGGATATATTCGACATGATTGATGATGATGTAGTTATACAACGTTATCAAAGTATGATAACTCGAAAAGAACGTTTGTAATAAGGTATGATTTTGCTAAATTAAAGAATAGTACTTTCATTTATACGTTTCTTGAATTTTTTTTTGTTAATAATGTACATTAATTTATGTTATTTTATTTCATTTCTCCATCATAAAGTACCAACTTCCATCATTTTAAGAGATAATTTTTCAAAAAAAATTTTGGAACTCTAGGACCCCCTTACCTTGACAGGCTGGCTCCGCCCTGGATGTTAGTGCACGTTATTTTAACGAACGATGACATGATATGGTTTTAAGTCTATGTTGACAATCATTATTTAGGTAAAATGAAGTTTTGAATAGTGATTCTAAGGAGAATGTGTAGTTAAAAAGTAGAATTTTTTTTTTGAGTTACGTGCAGTATATTTTATTGTGTTAATATGTAGTTAAAAATGAGTATATAGATTAAAGAATTTGAAAATAATAATTGTCAAACAGAGGCTAAAATGACTAGCGATAGTGAATCGGTGATAACCTGAATTTTTTTCAAAATGTAATAACACACGAAACATATTTGAAAAAAGTTCATTAGCAATTCTAAAACTTTAAAAGTTCAATTACACTTTGAAAAAGTTCAATATCAACTAAGACATTAACCCCTTGTCAAACACTATTAAAATAGAATAGTTAATGATAACTAGAAAAAACATTCGTAAAATTTAGTCCCTATTTAATTTAGATAAAAAATAGTTTTTTAATATATTTTAATAAAATATGTGCTTGAAAAATTGATATAATTAAAAATAATTTGAAGAAAAATGAAATTTGGAAAATGGGATCGCATAAAATATATAATTAAAAATAATTTGAAGAAAAATGGGATTATAACGTTTTTAAAATAATTATATGTTTTCCAAGGGATAAACGGGTGGATCCGGCCCGCGTCGAGCCCCATGCCAGCCGGTTACATTGAAGAAGTGGAGCCCACCACAATGTATAATGATACCGCCACCCACTACTCCTGTCCCATCATCCACACCTCACTTGTCATTTCTCTCTCTCTCTACTGTCATCTATGTATGTATTCATGTGTGTTATGTATGTATGTAATCTCCTAATGCATTGACACACACATTCGCCTCACGCATACGCACGTGTCTCACATTTTTACAAGTTTTTAATAATAAATAATGGTAGGACTCAAAATAAAGCTCTTCTTTGGTAATATATATATTTTTAATTGATCAAACTTTTTAAGTACACATTATATTGAATTCACATATTTATCCATTTTTATAGATTTCACATGACCACAAATTGTAAACCTTAATCAACACAATAATTCATAGCAATTATTAGAACGTAGCTGAGTTGATTATTCTCTTTCACTCGAATGGTGAGATTCAAACTTGAAATAAACATGTGTATTTGAACAAGTTTTTAGAAAAGAGTGAACTACAGTTAACTCACTGTACTGGTAATATTTTACTATGTACATTGATTGAACAAAATAATTCAACAGTATCATGATTAGTTTATTTTAAATTATTTTTATTACTAAGATTAATGTGAAGTATGGAACATGTTAGCTCGATTTATCTTTGCAAAAACTCACACGTTTTGGTGGCCAGGCCGGTGCTAACTTGATTAGAAAATGGAATTTTATTTTTTCCATCTGACATGCCCCGCATTATTCCATCTCAATAGTAAATGAGTGGGATAAAGCGGAATCGTAGCTTGTTTATGAAATTCACCCGATTCATTTTGCTTTATTGTATTTTACTTTCATGTTTTTAAATTAAAATTAAAATTAAAATTAAAATTTATATTTTCAAAATAAATAAATAATTAAAACGAGTTGTAAATGTGGAGTTCTTGACCAAAGGAGAATGGTAATGGTACACTGGAGCCAGCCACATCCCACCCGTTACCATTGACCCGCGTAACGTACGTGAAAAGGGGTATGAACAAATTATGAATATTTAAAAATTGAGGAAAAAAAAAAGAGGGAATCGAGGAAGGCGCATGCAAAATCCCTAATCATAGTGTCCTCTTTGTCCCACGCAAATCTTACCCATGCCTTCTCTTTTTTCTCCCCATTCTCACCGTCATCATCTTCACTCCACGCTTCCCTTAATTTACAATCTTGCCACTCACTCTTGTTTCCCCGCTAGGGGACTTATTTATTTATTTTTCCTTTTCAATCCCTTTTTCATATTTGGAACTCATGATATTAATTTTGGATGACACGTTTACATTAGACATAATGCCACGAGTCACTCTATCATTTGTCAATTTAAAATACAGTCTTTTTTTTCTTTCAATCTTTTCCTTCCGCATTATTTTATGTACCATTTTTATTTACAAGTAGCATAATTCATTAAGGCCGTGTTTGATAGGCCGTGTTTGATGGGGAAGTAGGAAAATATTTTTCACTTTCCACTTTTTTGGCTGTTTGATAGGCGAAATTTTCCACGGAAAATATTTTCCGAATTTTCCTCATACGTGTGCATTTTCCCGATTTTTGTTGAAAATGTTTTCCCGCCTTTTTGGTGGGAAAATATTTTCCCGTCTGGCTGTAATTTTTTTTTTTGCAATGGAAACAAATGTCATAACCAATAATAAAAAAAAAATTTCACTTTAGTGGACAATTTTCATATAAAACAAAGTCAAACAAACACTAAATTTTGATAAAAAAATAATTTTTTAGGAAACAATTTTTTTCCCTTTTTTTTTTTACTTTTTGGCAATGGAAACAAATTTTATAACCAATTATGGAAAAAAAAAATATAACTTTAATAGACAATTTTCGTGTAAAATAAAGCCAAATGAATAGAAAATTTAAAAATTTTTCGGGTGGAAAATTATACCAATCAAACACACTTAAAATCATTTTCCCTGCAAAACATTTTCTAGGCAAATCTTTTTCCTGTAAAATATTTTCTTTCCACCCATTTTCCACCCTTACAATCAAACGCACCCTAACTTTTCTAATGGATTCGAGTCTTGAATCATCACCGACTAGGACTAGGTCACCGTTAGTCTATCGAGTACCAACCATTAAAATTACAATTTAATTGAAATTAACTCACCTAAATTACTTAACTTCAATTTAATTGCAATTAACTCACCTAAATTGGATCCAGTCAGTCTACCGAGTACCAACCACTAAAATTAACCTATCCACTTGAACTTGCCAAATCAGTACAATTAACCCTTTTCTAAATCAAATTTTTGATAAGTACACAATTATCATTATTATTATTGTGAACAAAGTGACAAAAAAGTTTAAATTCGATAAAATGAATTAGGTCACATGTAAAGGAGCATGGGAAAATACTCGACTACAATTTGATTGAGTATTCAAACCTCTTCTTAGGCTCTGTTTGGTGCACATTTTTTGTAGATTAATGTATTTTGTTGATGTGATGGATGGGGAATATGTGATTGAAAAAGAAGAAAATGTTATTGATATGATTGAAAATATTATTTTATTGAAAAATATGTAGTTGAAAATGAGTAGAAGAATGAAAATAAAAATATTAATGAGGACCAAACAGGGGCTTAATGAAATTTTTGAAAAGACAATTTTTTTTCATGAATGGGTGGTAACAAGTTTTAAATTCGCTAAGATGAATCAGGCCGTAGGTAAAGGAGACGAAGAAACAGATTTATTGCGTATTTCATACGTAGAATTATCCATTTTGTTAATCAAATTTTTGAAAAGGACATTTTTTTATGAATGAATGATGAGAAGGTTTAAGCTCATTTTGAACTTCATTCTTCAAAATATTCATTTTAATCATATATTTTTTAATAAAATAATTTATGTACTGAAATTTAAGATTTTTTTTAGCCAGTCTAACATCCATTACACCAAAACTCTTCAAACTCATTTTTAAATACACATTTACATAATAAAATATTTTGCATGTAAATTCAAAATTTTTAACCACACATTTTTCGAAAAATTATTACTCCAAAATTCATTTTTTCTAAGAAAAAAAATTCATTTTAATGAATGTCAAACGCGGGCGTAATTATACAATTTTTTGAAAAAAAAATAAAAAAAAAATCAGCCTTTACAAAATTTTATTTTATTATTATTTTATAGAAGACGGTAAGTTTGCAAGTTGATAAAACTTTTTCGGTGTAATTAGTGCATTGCAGTCCAATATTCCAAATGCAGAGTATACTTACATACAGTGACAGAGAGTGTGAATGGAAAGTGATATCCTAATACCTATACAGTAAAAGCACCAAACTAATGGAAAATACAGTAGCAAACTGACAAGAACCAAACCAAACAAATAAAGCCACCACCGAGCACTGACCTTTTGCCCTTTCCTTCAATAATCTTTACCAACTCTTCTATTTCATTTACTCTAGATCTCCACATGTATGTACTACTAATTTATGTATAGGCAGCAGACTATCATATGTGAAACCCAATATGAAAATTCATGGGTTGAAGAAGGTTTTTGAAGTTTTGTGAGTTTTTATTTGACGTATTTTGTTTGTGATTTCTTGATTTTGTTTATTATGAAGGAAAACTTGTGGAATTGGAAACGTGCATGGATCCAACAACAGATGTGTGAGAAATTGCTTTTTTTGGGTGGTTTGAGGAAATCTTCTTGTTTTCTGGTCGTGATTTTTGGAACTTTGTCTTCTTGTGTTTGGTGATGAGAATACCCCAGTTTCAGTTTCAGCAATCTGTTGTCCGTTACATATCGAAATTCGTTTTTCTTCGTGATCAATCAATTTAAAAACCCACTGTAAGATTCAGAGTTCTGAAACGTTCTTGCTTTTTTCTTTTGTGCTCAATAGTAGTCAATAACGGAAGAAAATTCTGGGTTTTTGCTGGAAGCCTCGGAATTATTTTGCTCTTGGATTGAGAAGAAGAAGTGATAGATTTTGCGGAATAGCCTCAATTGTTTGAATTATTGTGAAGGAAAGAGAGGGCAATTGGAGCGTTTGTCGTGATCAGTTAGTTTATTTGATTTTGAGAATATAATTTTGGGAGATGGCAATGTCTTGCAAGGATGCTAACAAGGCGGCGGCAGCAGCTGCAGCGAGTATGGATAATGGCAAGTATGTTAGGTACACGCCTGAGCAGGTTGAAGCACTGGAAAGGCTCTATCATGAGTGTCCTAAGCCCAGCTCCATTCGCCGCCAACAGCTTATTCGTGAATGCCCTATTCTCTCCCACATTGAGCCTAAGCAAATCAAAGTCTGGTTCCAGAATCGTAGGTACATTCTGTTTGACTTTAATTCTTGTTCTAAATTCAATTAATTGATTGACAAGTATTAATTGTTGTGAATGTATAATGGAAGTGTGGAGAATCTTTTGTCTTCCCTCTTTGCATCTCTGGACTATGACGTGTCATTGACTGTTTTATGTAAAAAAGGATGTAATCTACAAATGGGATATACTCTCTTTAATTTCAATTCATGTTCTTTGTTATTGAAAATGGACTGCGTTTTTCTATTTGTGGAAATGCAGATGCAGAGAAAAACAGAGGAAAGAGGCATCGAGGCTTCAATCAGTGAATAGGAAGCTAACGGCCATGAACAAACTCCTAATGGAAGAGAATGATAGATTACAGAAGCAAGTGTCACAACTGGTTTATGAAAATGGTTACTTTCGCCAGCATACTCAAAATGTAAGATCCTAGACTCCCTCTTGGTAAATTTTCCCTGGTGTAGTCTTAGCACTGCAAATTTGAATGTTGATAGCATGCCAGATAACATGGAACTCAGCTGTATTTCATAGCATTAAGAAACAAAAAGAAGTTGAAATCTTGTCGTGTCGTGGTTTATCAAGTATTCTGCTCCAATTACGTCTCAAGTGAAATCAATAGAGTTTTAAAGAAAATTAACAGGTTTTGTCCTTTATTCTACTTTAGAATGCACTTCCTACTAAAGATACAAGTTGTGAATCAGCGGTGACGAGCAGTCAACAACACCGCTTGACGCCTCAGCATCCGCCAAGGGATGCAAGTCCTGCAGGGTGAGTGTGTTTATGGTTGATGGGTCCTTTTCTTGATAAAAATATAAATATATTGTTGTGCTTTGTGACTCATTGCCTTGTTGTGAGCGTTTGTGAGTGGCTTATGAAATTCTGTTTGCTTTTTGTATATTTCCCAGGCTTTTGTCCATTGCAGAAGAGACTTTAAAAGAGTTTCTTTCAAAGATCATTGGACTGCTGTTAAGTGGGTTTAACTGCTTGGAATGAAGGTATAGTGCCTCTTGAATTCTGTGAAATATGTTATTTTTATTTCCATGATAGTTAGGTTAATAAAAAAATACAAGCATACTGGTATGCATGTATGTTACATGAACAAAGGTTTTCCATAATTTATGCTTGCTAATCATTCATCAGATAATAATCTTCTTTTTGTTTTTCTTCTTTTCCCTTATTTTTGGTTAAGATACTGAAAAGCCTTGTAATATATGCTTTTTTTTTCCCTTTCCTTTTCCCGTCAAACTAAGTGCAATTCAAGAAATTTTCTTTGCAGCTGTCGTAATTACTAGGTCTCTTCATGTTAGTTCATAATGTTGTGAACATCAAATCAATTTGTTTGATAGTTTTATTATCAAGTGTTTCTATTAAAGAACATTAATAAATGCAATAGTAAATGGTTGGGCTTGATATTGGAGATATGGAGGAACACCGTTAGCCCAAACAATGATAATGCATAGATTTTTTATTTTTTTTTGATATAATCGAACTGGATATTGCATTTTTAACCAATCAAAGCTTTTGTTAATTTGGAATAGCCTGGTCCGGATTCCATTGGAATCGTTGCTATTTCTCATGGTTGCACTGGTGTGGCAGCAAGAGCTTGCGGCCTGGTTGGTCTAGAGCCAACAAGGGTAAGTTCAACTCATTTTTGTGTCTATTTCTTTCAAGCTATGTGATTCTACTTTGGAGTCATAAGAAGAATTGATTGCTGACATTTCTTTCAGGTGGCAGAAATCCTGAAGGAGCGTCCTTCATGGTTTCGTGATTGCCGGGCTGTGAACGTTCTTAATGTGCTGCCTACTGCCAATGGTGGAACCATTGAACTTATATATATGCAGGTGGGAAATTTTTATTATTGGTGTATCGTGCTTGTTGGTCTTCTTTTCCGTCTATTGATTTATGGACTTGCTAAACTTGTTGATTCAGCTATATGCGCCAACAACTTTGGCGCCAGGTCGTGACTTTTGGCTGTTACGCTATACTTCTGTCATGGATGATGGCAGTCTAGTGGTATGTGAACCTTTATATCCCGAGACCATTTTTGGCTAAGCTTAAAAATATATAAAAGTACTTGTCTTCAAACAATTTTAAATAAGCCAAGTTTTTCCTCAACATTAAGTATAAGATTTACTTATCTTGAAAGTAACTCTTTAACTTTGTGCCGTACCAATTTGTTTATTTCAATTAATTATGATCAATCAAGAACTTATTTACTAAATGTAAATCTTTTAAGCTTAGCTAAAGATGCTTTATGTCTGATGGTGTGATCTTTAAATTCTAGTATTTCTCATTTATCAGTTGATGGCATAAGTTAATCAGTTTCTCCAACGAAATACTTAGGTCTGCGAAAGATCACTTTGCAATACTCAAAATGGTCCAAGCATGCCACCTGTGCAGAACTTTGTGAGAGCTGAAATGTTGCCAAGTGGTTATTTAATTAGACCATGTGAGGGCGGAGGTTCAATTATCCACATTGTTGATCACATGAATTTGGAGGTAAAGTTGTTTCCGCCTTCTCTAACATTTTACAACCTCATCCATGATTTAACGGTTCCGCCGACTTTCCACTTCTTCTAAAACAATTTGTCGTGAAAGAATTCATTTTGTAGGAGACACTAAGATAACGTACAAGTGTTTTGAAAATCTGTGCCGTTTGAAAATCCATATTTGAATAGCAGATGGTAATATGATATTGGATGACTCATCTTAAAAATTTTCAAGCTTTTACAAATCTTAGAAAGTGGGTTAAAAACTGAGAGTAACGAACTTTTTAGAATAGATTAAATACATCCAATTGCGCATGCTTATTTTTTTATCTGTGCTCTGTTATGTTTCGCGGGCGTTCTTATTTTGTTTAAAAGCCATGGAGCGTTCCTGAGGTGTTACGCCCTCTCTACGAGTCTTCAACAATGCTAGCTCAAAAGACCACAATTGCGGTACGAATGTTGTTCTACTTTTTACGGCATTTTACAGCACTTTGATATCAATGAGGCTGATGTTTATAATGGTTTATTTTGTTTCTTCTTGCTTGGCTTCTGCCTCCTAATGCAGGCACTGCGCCAACTTAGGCAGATTGCTCAGGATGTTTCCCAGTCTAGCGTAACCAACTGGGGCAGACGGCCTGCAGCTCTACGAGCACTTGGCCACAGGTTGAGCAGGTAGGGTATTCTACTTATTTTGGTGAATTCATTCAGTTAATTTGTATTGATTATACTAATCCTTTTGATAGGGGATTTAATGAGGCTCTCAACGCGTTTAGTGACGAGGGGTGGTCGTTGATGGGTAACGATGGCATGGATGATGTCACTATTGTGGTGAACTCTAATCCTGAAAAATTAATGGGCTTAAATCTCTCTTTCACAAATGGATACCCATCAGTTTGCAATGCAGTCCTGTGTGCCAAAGCATCTATGCTTTTACAGGTAAGCATTGTCCACACGTTGAGTTGTTTTTCATATATAAATGAAGGTTATGGTACTTCATACTAAAACATTATTTTGCTATAACCGTTTTTAAGTTTGTTACTGATGGGATCTAGATCACATAGAATTGTCATTATGCTATTTCTAAATTTGGTTTCTGATTCACTCGGTGATTGAAAGTTTCCAATTCTTTAAAGTTTTCTCAATAAGATCAATGAATTAAATCATTCCTAAGAGCTTCCTATCACAACTGCTCGACTCACTATAGTTTGATGGGAGAATGGTGTACAATGCAAGAAATGTGGCACATTACCAAACATGTACTGATTTGCTGGAACACAAAAGAGGACATAAGTTTGTATGAAAAAATGATTAGCAAGAATAATAGTACTACCTAATCTATACACACATAATACGTGAAGTTTGTAGATAAATATCCTACATATAGGCATATCTACATGTTATGGTTTGTAAATATGGTATATAAGCATATGTTCACATTATTAGCTTGTTTGTTAAGGTAGAGTATACTGTATTGGGCCGTAATAAGAAAGTATAAGAAGTTTTTCGTGCATGATACCGTCTAATATTGCTTATCAAACATGTCCTGTATGATTTGTAAAGATTTTTTCAATATATGCAATGAAGCATGTATAAATATGATATGGTTTGTAAAGGATTTTTAGTATACAACCATGTATATGCTAGATTGATAGGATGTTTATGTAGAGTTGAATTGCAAGTTGTTCTTTAGCTCTATGATGCTTGCTAACATTTCATGTAACAAGTTTCTTTCCAATCTAAACTAGCTGCATTATCTTTACTGCTAAAAAATTAACGTCAAACAAGTGAAATTGGTTTTCGATTGATAGGAGGTTTGAAAGTTCCAATACTGTTTTATAGTAAGATATTGATTTCACCTGTGTTCCATGCATGAAATTTCTCTAGTAATCGTTTGAACATGAAGTTACAATGCCTCCTGTCCTTGGCATCAGTAATTCTTTGACAGAAGTGATAGCAGATGCATTCTTTGTTAGCTAGAAATATGTTTTAAATCTTACTAGCGACAACCATTTTGAATTGAGTTTGATATTTCTGGTGACCAGTACCGACTTTTGTCCTTGAAATAGAAGGCATGCCTTTGCAGTTTCTGCTTACTTTTTGGTCTCCAAAATTTGAAAATTAATATTTTTTCACATGTTATATTATGGTATGATTTGCTTATTCATTCTCTTCTTTTTGGGCTTCAGAATGTACCTCCCGCAATACTACTCAGGTTTTTGAGGGAGCACAGGTCAGAATGGGCAGACAACAATGTTGATGCTTACTCAGCTGCTGCTGTTAAAGTTGGTCCTTGTACCTTTTTAGGGTCCCAAGTTGGTTCTTTTGGGGGTCAAGTTATCCTTCCGCTGGCTCAGACTATTGAGCATGGAGAGGCAAGTAATTTGAATTTCTTTTCATCATAGATTAATATTAATGCTTTTAGAATGCGAGCCTCATTCACTTCTGGCCTTTTTACGGTCCAATATAAATTATATATTTCGTTTATGCTTAATAGCTGCTGGAGGTCATCAAGCTGGAAGGTGTTGGCCATTCTCCTGAAGATGCAATGCTGCCTAGGGATGTGTTCCTCTTGCAGGTAAATATTGTTTCCTCATATCTGTTTTATGTCCATCCACGTGAAGAGTATTTGTGTTGCCTCATGAAGCATATTAAACAGGGGCATGGATAGTCTATTTCCACGTGACGAGTTGAAAAATTCTAGATGTTCGGCGTGACCAATGTTCCGCTGTGGTGGTTATCAAGTTTTTAAGCTCTGATAGAATGTGTTTTTTCACTCTGCATGATTTCTTGCACGAAACTTAAAAGGGGGTAGCATTAAAACAAAAGCTGGGGCCTAAGTTGTTTAGCGTGTTTCTTTAAACAATTTAAGGTAAAATAAGTAGAAAATGAATGCTTAGTGGAGCTGGCTATATTTCTTATACATGTAAAGCCCTTCTATTTTAGGAAAGAACATTATTCTGAAAAGGACGATTTTTTAACCTATTTAGGGTGTAAGAAATCATTTTGGCTTATTTTTAGAGAATAAAAAGCTTTTTTTCTTATCTTTACTCTTTTCTGTGCCATATACGCTCTCATATTCCTCTGCTTTTTTGGATTTGATTTCTAATTCTGAATACTAAGTTTTTCATTTATGTAAAAAGATACAGCAACAGGAGTTGAGCTGAATGTCCTATAAATATCTTTCACTTATTAAATGATATTTGAGATGGCTAATCTGTAGGCTTTCTTTGTTCTGGAGAAAGTTTCAGCTGGCTGTTGCTTACAGAATGCCAGAGTTACTCATGCGGAGATATGTTCTGTTGTAGTCTTCTATATGTGCATTTGCACGTGTTTGTATGAATCATATGGGAAAGAAAAGTTGAAGTAACCCAAACTTTTGTACGAATCATATGGGAAAGAAAGGAAAGTTAAAGTAACCCAAACTTCAAACTTTAATCTGGCTGCTAATATCGAAATGAAATGAAAAGAATGACTGTGAATGATAAATAGTTATTGGCTAAGATCATAAAATTTCCACCGCGATTCTGGTACATGAAGAAAAAGTTCAAAGTTCAGTGCTCGTGTTTTTTAACCTGGATTGTGGTAAACGAAAAGTGAACTATATTTAAAAATAGTAACATGGTACAATTTCAGGCCTTCAAATATTGAAGGAAGAGTGACTATTTGCTAGCATATCCTTTCTTTTATAGGGCCTGTGTATAATAAAAATTGCTCAGGATTCTTTCTTCTTTTGTGAAATCTGGCAAGTGAATTTGACTTCAGGTTGATTAAGTATCCTATTCATATGTTGGGGCTTCTAAAGTCGCAACATACTTTCTGATCACGAGAATCTAATTTGCGTATACTCAAGGGATAAGTGCAAAAAAGCTCCCGAGAACTCTGGGTTTTTGCCCCTCGCAATTATTCTTACTTCCACATGTCGTTAACTCGGGGAAGTCCTCTCTCAAGTCTGTCCTGTGATTGCATTCTAAAACACTGATAATATGTTGTGTAGTATATTTTCTTGCCTGCCAAGTATTTCCACTCAGTGTTTCATCTCTTTGCAATTTTGCAGCTCTGTAGTGGGATAGATGAAAATGCAGTCGGCACATGTGCTGAACTAATATTTGCCCCTATTGATGCCTCTTTTGCTGATGATGCTCCTCTCCTGCCATCTGGTTTCCGCATCATTCCTCTTGATTCTGGCAAGGTGAGTGTTCATGTACAACTTCTGTATTTTGTATACGTTACTCTTCACGACTCAAAGAGAACTGAGTTCTACTGATGAATGAATTTGTTGCATCTGTATCTATCAAATAGGTTGAATAGAATAATGTAGGGAAAAAACTTAATTCAAATCTCAAAGCAATGATTTTGATTTTTCTCTTGATTGATCCTTCAATGCTGTATAGTTGCATCATTAAGTAGGAATTTCTAAAAGTGAGTGACAAAAAAGTAGAAATGCTCAATAGAATGTCATGATGAATAAAATATTTCTGAAGAGTAGTTGATGAACTGATGGATGGTTAGGACTTGATTTCGAGGCTTAAGACAGGATGATAAGTTGTGTGAATACCTTAAGGAAAAATCTGAATTCTAGTGATTAAAGACTTAAGTTACAATTACGTTAAAGAATGGGTGGATGGACAACTGTGAAATTATACACAAGCAAATTTGCATCTCAAATAAAGGATTTTGATTATTTATTTGATTGATCCTTGAATGGTCTTCGATTAATTCCATTATTAATTTCCCAAATCCCTTTAGCACCTCTTTCTTGGACCTCTTTTTATATGATTTTGCAATGCGACATAGGAAGCTTCGAGTCCGAATCGCACCCTGGACCTTGCCTCTGCTCTTGAAATTGGAACAGCAGGAAATAAAGCATCAAATGACCTTGCTGTTACCGGTGGCGCGACAAGATCCGTCATGACAATTGCATTTGAATTTGCATTTGAAAGCCACATGCAAGATCATGTTGCATCGTTCGCCCGACAGTATGTACGTAGCATCATAGCATCAGTTCAACGGGTTGCATTAGCTCTTTCTCCCTCTCACCTGGGTCCGCAAGCTAGTCTTCGCTCACCACTTGGAACTCCTGAAGCACACACTCTTGCTCGTTGGATCTGCCAAAGTTACAGGTACCACTTACAACATGATTCACATTTGTCAGTTTGATTTCACAATATATGATTTCGCAGTGAAGATGTTGTGAGAGAAATCTAAGGCCCAAGGTTGTGCTGAGAATGCAACTGACCTAGACAAACTTTAGGGGAATGCTTTTCTGAACCTTGTGGCATTGTGATTGATTTAGTCCGTTTACTCTGCATCTTGATAGGAGCTATATGGGTGTTGATCTTCTCAAGTCTGCCAGTGAAGGGAGTGAATCGATCCTCAAAGCTCTGTGGAATCACTCAGATGCTATTATATGCTGCTCCATTAAGGTAAGTTTCTGATTCCAGGTTTCCTTCCTTTCTTTTCCCTCCAATACTTGTGCAAGAAAAATAATTATCAGAAGCTTTATGTAGATTGCCACTCTTAGTTTATCAATTCATTGTTTGCGCAATTCATCCGCAGTCATAATTTTTGTGAGTTACATTTCATGTATGTATATAAAGCATTTTATTGCAAGATGCAACTCCATTTTAGGAACTTGATTGTTGGTGCATGTTCTCTCTCTCTCTTTTTTTTCCTCTAAAGTTCATTCAGACTTGGGTGGAAGGTTTTATTCCACTCATTTAAGGGTGAATGGGGGGTTTGGCATTGCCCCCCTACCCTAGTATATTGATATGAATATGTTCTACATGGAGGGGAACATCAAAGAGCCTTACCTCCAACGAACTAGATACAAACATCTTACAATCTATACAGTTGAAGGCAAGAAATTGTAAAAAGGATGACATACATAAGACGATCAATTTATCCAACTCAAATATGGAACTCCCCATTTATCCTGTCTAATCAGCCCATAGGCTTTCCATTGAAGTCTCTAGCTTGTAGCATATGAAGGATTTCATTTTGTACCCATTATTAAGAAGCAACTCAGCTACTTTGTTCCCTTACTTGAACTTGCATGTTTGGTGTGTTGAACTCAATAGGATTAGACAATACAATAAACGAGATTTTTAGCTTCTTTTTCTTTCTTAATTGTGTCTAGTACCATCCTACCTTCCTTGCCAAACATGCATGACTTCATATAGATAAAATGAGCAGCATGTATAATTTTGAAGTCTCATTACTCCTTTATTTCCCATAACTTCATAGTTTTCGATTTTATCTCACTTCAAAAATTATGCAGGCAATGCCGGTGTTTACATTTGCAAACCAGGCTGGTCTTGATATGCTTGAGACAACCTTAGTTGCGCTTCAAGACATATCTCTAGAAAAGATATTTGATGATCATGGAAGGAAAAATCTCTGCTCCGAGTTCCCACAAATAATGCAACAGGTCAGTCATTCCCCGATTGAATATATACATGCCAAATATTCGAACCTTCAAAGTGGAAGAAAAAACAAACAAATATCAAGAATTGAACGCGACTTTCTAAAATGATATTTGCCTCATCTTGAATCTAGATTGCTTGTGTGAATCACTAACAAATAATTTTGAGGATTGAACAAGCATTTGAAGAACAAGCCTTTAAATAATGACGGTAAGGATGCTTCGTGTAAAGAAAGATCATTTCGATGATTCAAATGACAAAATCGAAACGATATAAATGATTTGCACAACGAGGCAATCGGTGACAGATGAAATGGGTTGTATTGCAGGAAGTGGTACGATATGCTATTCGGACTTTTTAGCAATTGAAACCAATAAACTTCTGCCCATATCACACGATCGACGTCTGTTATCTGAACCATTGTTGATATGATTGTGACTTTGTCGATTATAATTTTTTAAACGACTAAAATGTGTACTGTGTGCTCGTATCCTTCCCTCAATAATTACCCCTCCTTTTTGTGTTTTTTCTCGATATCTAAGGGTAAGTTGCTTTCCGTGAGAATGTTCGTTCATTATTGCTCTCGGGTTTGGGATTGGACTTGGGAACAGTCTTGTCTATTTGCCTTATACTTTTGGCTAAGGTCCGGAGCTTATTTGTGATCTTGGTACTTTCTGTTAACAGGGTTTTGCATGTCTTCAAAGTGGTATCTGTCTGTCGAGCATGGGGAGGCCCGTCTCTTACGAACGTGCAGTAGCTTGGAAAGTTCTGAATGAAGACGACAATGCCCATTGCATCTGCTTTATGTTCGTAAACTGGTCATTCGTGTAAAGTTATTGGCGTGGATTAGAGGAACCAGGACAACAAAGTACTCAAAAAAAGGATTGCCATTTCCTCGTACTCTACTTTTCTTGGTATAGAACCTTAAAAACTGTTGCTTAGTTTGGCTCCTCAGTTATCACACTCTTTTGGCTATTTCATTTGCTTTTCTATTAGCTGCTACATTTTTATTTCTTACTTTACTTTCTAAATATTACTTATTTGGTATGCTGGGTTGGACTTGATAAATGACAAACTTTGTGGTATATTTATAAAATTTAGAAAAGAAAAAGGAAAAAGAAAAGAAACTATGTTTAGCAACATGAAAATCCTATAGAAATGTGGCATCGGCGTCTATAAAATGATAAATTTTTCTTTGAAAATAAAAAAAATGAAAAGCAGCTCGACGAGTCATTGGATATTCAGATTAGGATTGAGATCGAGTCATAACCACTGGGGTTATCTAATTGCATTCATTGAGATGGACCAGAAATAAAATTTTGGTGTATTATTATTACTATTATTATTCATTAAGCAATCGATCCATTGTACACCTCAACGAGGTGCAATATGATTGATGGTTTTCAATTATCGATTCTGAATTTGATGATTTCCTACGTAATTGAGCATATGAACCAAATAAATAGTAATGTCATTCATCAACAGTGGTGCAATCGCATATTATAGAGACGCTGCTTCTTATTTTAAAAATCATGAAAGACATCATTAAATTTTGTTTTACGCAACAAATTCTCCTTCTACGATTTTGTTTTAATGAAAGAGATGTTTGTTGAGTCACTATCAGTCATGTGAGAATTGATGATACAATTAAACCCAAGCCCTAAAAGGTTGAAATTTTTTACGATTTGCAAGCATGAAAAGCTACAGTTACCATAAACCACTTTTCTTCTTTATTTCAAGAAGCTTGTGACTCTTAAAATCAATTTTATTATGTGGTTTAAAACATTAGTCATGTGAAACCAAGCAACTTGAGCTATATTTTTATTTTATGAACAAAGCTAATTTCTACTGCAATAATTTCTTGTGAAAGAAAAACACATGAAAACTATATTTTTTGAAATCCGTATTGAGAGTGGTCGTCTTAGTAGGTTGTTCTTTTAAAGAGAAGTGACTCAAATCTTTATTTTTATACATATCTAAACGATTTTAATATGTTCTCACGAGATGACTAATCTTTTGAGAATATCAATCTTACAATTCATCCGCTCGCTTACACTTTAGATGGATCAGTCGACTTGGTCAATTGAGCCTTTTAGAGTTTGATATTGTAGCAAGTCTTGATGTTCTATTTTATATAGTCAACATTGTTAAAAGTACTCGCCAAAGCCCTTGTTTTAATGTTTATGTTTGGATTTTTACCCTTAACACTCTCAACTTTGCGCATTTTATCGATTTCAAATTACTAAACCATATATAGTTTCATATTTATACTCGGGTTTTACGATTGTATGAAAAATTATTACGTGCTAGAGGCGAAACTACGATTGGAACTGATTTTATGAACTAAAAGAACAAAAAAAATTTTGCGCCAAATTCAAGACTCGGCTATAGCCCCTTTTTTTTTTAAAATATAAACCAACATATGATGTAATGCCCAACCAAGAAAAAATATGGACACCCAATTAGTTTTTCTTAAGATTGATGGAGACGAATTCTTTCCTTGAGCATGTTCTCGATAATAAAGACTTTCCCAATATTAAGATACTCTCTTTGTGAAGCTATTGTGAACTCACCAAGTGTTGTCGACAAAGATCATTAACAAAAACATGTGAATCCAAGTCTCACTCAAATAACTATAAAGAAAACATTGCTTTCCTTGAAAATGAAAAAGATATTCATCCAATTAACACTCTTGTTTCAAGCCACAGATTCTGATGAAAAATCTAGCACATTCAAGACTGTCCAAGTGAAGGTTGTACAGTGACATGGGAGTTTCCATGGTCCACTAAATGTTATTTTTAGTCTTCCCAATTCATAAGGCAAATTTACAACTATAAATAGGTCCACCTATATGGTCACTTATTCATCCAACAGAAGCTTTCAAGTATACACTGATTCTTTCTATATCTTTTTAAGTCATTGCCCTTCACAGTTCTCATTTGGGTTTCTTGAGGCTTGAAGATTATCATCATCATGGCACCACATGGAGAGGCCATTGTCAGGAACTCTTCCAATACCGTAAACTTGTGCAATCCCACGAACAGCACTAACCTGCAAAGAACAATATCTGACATATCTTTCGAGCTAAGCAAAGAGGCTGCAGACTTGCAAAGTCTACCACCGATTTCTGAAATTGAAGATGCGAAATGCGAATGCTGTGGCATGACCGAAGAATGCACTCCTGGGTATGTTGGCCAAGTACGTGATAAGTTCTCCGGGAGGTGGATTTGTGGGCTTTGCTCTGAAGCAGTTAAAGAAGAAACTGATAAAAATGGTGGAAATAGAGAGGAAGCGTTGAATTCTCATATGCATGCATGCGTTAGGTTTAACAAATATGGGAGGGCTTATCCAATTCTTTATCAAGCTGAAGCCATGAGAGAAATCTTGAAGAAGAGACAAGTTAGAAGCAAATCCATGGGTGCTAGAGATAATGCTGCTGCAACAAAGAAGGGAGGAATTCTTAGGAGTTCAAGCTGCATCCCTGCCATTACTAGAGATATGAGTGATCTTACAATGGAAAATTAGTAACTATTTTTACATTCACGTGTATTTTATAATTATTACTCTACTAATTGTAAACTTCATAAAGTTGGTTTGGCTTGAAATTGATTTTTAATTTTCTTATAAAGTTTTTGGTTACAGACCTTAATTATTAAGGCTAACTTTCTTCCTAGAATCTGGGAATCTGAGTCCCTCCACTCTGATAAGGATTTCTAGCTAGTGTTCCTTATGCAGGGGAAAGGATTTCAAGAATCGAGTTATTCACATTCAATTATCGAAGTTCTTCCTAATATCTGGATTTAACGGCTAGTACTGTCAGTTCAATATAAAATTTTAAACAAAATAAATTCATCTCGTCTCCATCTCTCAAAGGAAACAAGGAGGACTAAAAGCAAAACGATGTATCTCGTCTAGTTTCTGGGTAGGACCTATTTTAATTACATTAACAACATGTTTGGGAAGCATTACTCATATGATTGGATAATAACTATAAATTAAGATTTGATTGTGTACAGAATAACAGTAAATGTAATTATGATCTACATAAGTGAATTTCAAATTTAAAGAAAAGCTTTCAACGACGCTGGTTCTTATCAAAGTACTACCTCATGTTAGTCACAAAAAGAACTTGTATAAAACATTAACGGGTTTGAAAATCGTTCTTTCACTTTGAAATGATTTTTTCACTTGTCTTACAATGAAAGTATACAAAAATGTTCTACAATAATGGAAGCTAAATTAGTGTTATTTCTGTTAATTTCTATGAACAATCTTATTGGGAGAGACACACACCCTTCAATTATATTATAGACGATTATTAATAGTTCTCTAATAAAAAGAGAGAAGCTCGGGTCACTAACATCAATGACTTTTTTGTAGACCATTAGCGATAAAAAAACTATTGATCATCCTCGATAATATAATTGATGATACTATTATCCGTTTGATTTATACACACACACACACTATACTAATTGTTGGAAATAGGTTAAAATTGAGATAAAAATTGGTTAAGTAAAACCTAAGAAAAGTGATTTTGTGTCAACTTCGACCTAGTATTCGGATGGGTTCCGATAGTCAAATCATGAAAGTGAATATACTAATTTGTTTTACTAATTGAGTAGATGACCATAATATATTTGAAATCACGAAACCAATTCCGAATGAATGAGAAATTATTGTCCAAAATTAGAAGAAAAAAATGAATTTTTGGCCATATAAGGTTGCCGCTCTGGCGGTAGTGAGGTTCTAAGTGAGCTCCAGATCACTGCTTTGAGTGCTTGAGCGGCGAAGCAGGTGAAGAGCGAACATTGAGAATGGTTGCGACCATAAAACATGCTGAATTCAGGGGCGCATCTCTCCGGCCACAACCTCACACTTTTTGTAAATTGAACTCTTTGGACACCATTAAGTCATTCCATACCATTTTACATCATTCTTGCATCAAAAACTCTTGTAAAATCACTCATTTTCTTGCCTATAAAGCCATTCTTGAGTAGTGAGAAATTATGTTTTTTGTTCGCCTTGGCCTTATAGTTTGAAATGCTTCTACTACAAGGAGTTCTCTGTTGTATTTTGGGAGATGATTGCCAAACTTTTGTTAGCACCGTTGAGGGATAAATTCGTCTTAAAGACAAAGTGTTATACGCTTGCCTCGGATCTTTGTTTCCATTTTTTTTCCTGGTTTTCCAACTTTTGTTTCTTCCATCTTTTGTTTTTTTTAACAAAGTTTCTGCATTGTTAAACTTTCGTCAAAAGTTTTATACACTTTCAAAACAATATAAAATAATTCCCCCAACAAGTTTAAGACAAATTTCCATTTTTTTGTTGGTTTCAAAAATCGATTCTCTTCATCTTTTAGAATAAGCATAAGTGTTATTCAGTTCTTGGTTCTTTTATGTTGAACTTCTGTTATTATAACATAAATGAAAACCATTAAGACTAATACGAGTCAAACAAAAAATGGTACAAATGATATGGTTTCGCAACACCAGATCAGGTACCAAATGCTGTTCTATAATTTGCTATGTCAATTCAAACTACTCCAATTCCACACGGAAAGAAACAAGAGAAATTCAATGGTGTAGATTTCAAAAGATATTCTATCTCACTACCTTGAATTTGGCAAGGTTCCTAACCGAAGATCCTCATGCTGTACAAGAAGGAGCAAAAAATTGGGAATCAATTATAACATTGGATGCTTGGAAGCACTCAGACTTCTTATGTAAGAACTACATTTTAAATAGATTGGACAATACGCTATACAGTGTGCATAGTGCAATAAAATCCTCTAAGGAACTTTGGGATTCTATGGAGAAAAAGCACAAGATGGAGGATACGGCACGTAGAAGTTCATTCTCTGAAGGTACCTTGAATACAAGATGATAGACTTAAAGCCATCATTAGTCAAGTGCAAAAATTTCATGTTTTACTTCATGACATTCATGTATAGAAGTCGACGTTGAGTGAATCATTCCAAGTTGCTACTATCATCGAGAAACTCACTCATTTATGAAAAGAATTCAAAATTATTTCAAGCATAAGCACAAAGAGATGAACTTGGAAGACCTTATTGTCCAACTGAGAATTGAAGAAGACAATAGAAAGATCGAAAATAAATCTTTTGTTCAACTTGGAGCCAATTTTGTGGCATCTGGTTCAAAGATCAACAAAAAGCGCAAGATTTCGGGAGATGCACCAAAAGGAACACCAAGAAGGCCAAGAAATTCAAAGGCAACTGCTACAATTGTGGCAAAGTGGGACATCGATCTAGTGAATGTTGAAAGCCTAAGAAGAATGTACAAACAAATGTGGTTGAAGGAGACACCCTATTTGAAAGGATACAAGAGATGAATTTGTCTGGGATTGTTTCTGAATGTAACAACATTGAAAATCTAAGTGAATGGTGGGTTGATACTGGTGCTATCTGCCACATTTGTGTAGACAAGACAATGTTTTCAAACTACAAAGAACTCGTTGGAGAACAACTTTTTGTGGGAAATTATGAAAGTTCTAAGTTTGAAGGTCAAGAGAAAGTTACATTGAACACGATTTCCTGCAAAGTCCTCATCCTCAACAATGTCTTACATGTACTGAACATACGCAAGAACCTTGTATTCGAGTCTCTACTTAGCAAGAATGACTTTGAACTTGTATTTGTATCCGAAAAATTTGTATTCGCTAAAAATGAGTTGTATGTTGGAAAATGATACTTGTGTGATGGATTGTTTAAAATGAACGTTCTTACTATTGTAACAAAGCAAATCATTACTAATAAAGTTTAAATTCTGCTTATACACTTGAGTTGTCTTGTTTGTGACATAGTTAATTAGGATATGCAAATTACAAATCTGCGCTTGAACTTATGAATCTACATGTGATACCGACATAATCAACGGAGATAATACCATTTGAGATCAATTATTTAATGGTATTGTGTCTAGACTTACCATTATATATATATATATATATATATATATATATATATATATATATATATATATATATATATATATATATATATTGTTTTGTGTTCTTCCAATAATCGATTGACTATCACAATGTATACCTATTGTAGATACCGGGTTAGGCCAACATAAAATATCATCAAAAAAGTTACTAAGCCATTCTGTTTCTTTATCAACTTTGTCTAAAGCTATAAACTCCGATTTCATCGTCAATCGGGTTATACAAGTTTGCTTTGTGGACTTCCAAGACACAACAACGTCATCAATGGTAGAGACATAATGACCAGTAGACTTGAAATTCTTTATATCGAATATCCAATTTGCATCACAATATCCTTCCAACATCACACGATATTTTGTGAAGTGTAATCTAAAGGTTAAGGTATGTTTTAGATACCTAAGAACCCTATTCAAAGCCTTCCAATGATCATGGTTCGGATTACTCATGAATCTACTAAATTTATTCACAACAAATACTGTATCCGGTCGAGTGCAATTCGTAATATACATTAGACTTCCTATAACATATGAATACTTTAGTTGAAACACCAATTTACCCTTATTCTTGCCTAAGTGTAGACTTAAATCAATAAGAGTTCTTGCTGGACTTTCCGCATATACATTAAATCTCTTAAGTATACTCTCAACATAATGTGATTGAAAAGGTACAACTTCATCAGATATTCAAGAAATCTTAATCCCTAATGTCAAATCTACCACACCCATGTCCTTCATGTCAAAATGTTTCGTTAACATTTTCTTGGTGTTTAGTATTATGTTGTGACTATTATCCATAATTAAAATGTCATCCACATATAAACATACAATTACATAGGCTTTAGGTGTATGTTTTATGTATACACACTTGTCACACTTGTTAATTTTAAAACCATTTGACAACATAATTTTGTTAAACTTTTGGTGCCATTGCTTTGGAACTTGTTTCAACCCACGTAGAGATTTAACAAGTTTATGAATTTTTTCTTTATTGGTTAATAGCAAAGAACCCTCCAAGTTGTTCCATGTATTTTCATTTTCTAATTTATCGTTCAAAAATGTCGTTTTCACATCCATTTAATGAATCTCATGGTTATGCAATGCAACGATTGCAATCAACAAACTTTATCGACTAGTCACATGTGAGTAAATATCAAAGAAATCAAGTCCTTCCTTTTGCCTATTAACCTTGACAGTTGATCTATCCGATTTCAATTACTTCTTGATAATCCATTCATACCCTAAATGCTTATTTCCGAATGGTAAATCTATCAAATCCCATGTATGATTTTCCATTATAGAATCTATCTCACTATTGATAGCTTATTTCCAAGCCAGTGCTTCCGGTGTAGACATTGTTTCACAAAATGTCTTAGGATCATTTTTTACCATGTAGGTTAGAAAATGAAGACCATAAGAAGTAGATGTTCTAGCCTTTTACTATGCCTTGATTTTTCATCGTTTACAGAAGTACCATTTATAGTTTCAAAAGTTTGCTTAATTGAACATAAATTTTCCTTGTATTTGAACATAAAGATATTTTTGAAAAATGAAAAATTTCTCGATTCTATTATGTTTCTTTCATGTATGTCTTGAATGTCAGAGATATGAACAAGAAATTGATAAGTGCTACTATTATTGGTGTATCCAATAATATGTAATTGTCTTAAGCCCAATTTTCACTTGTTTCAGCTTTGGTATGATACTTTAGCCAAACATCCCCACACTTTCAAGTGTTTATAAAAAGGATGATAACATTTCCATAATTCATATGGAGTTTCATCAATCTTCTTTAGAGGTTTCTTATTTGGAATGTTATTTGCAAAAAGTATAGCTTTCTCCCACATGCTTTGGAGTAGGTCCGAACTTATCAACATTACATTCATTATCTCCTTAAGAGTTCGATTTTTACACTCAACAACATAATTCAATTGAGGTGATAAGGTGTCGTTGTTTGATGAATAATTTCATGTTCGGAACAAAATTCTTCAAACGATGTCACTTATTTTCCTCCTCTATCATTTCGAATATTCTTTATTCATTTATTAAGTTGATTCTTAACTTCCGTCTTATAATATTTAAAAATATCTAAGGCTCCATCTTTGCTTCTAAGCAAATAGAAATAACAATGCTTTGTACAATTATTACTGAAAGTAATAAAATATTTCTTTCCATCTTTAGTTTGAACAAATTTTAAATCATAGATAATGCTTTGTATTAACTCTAAAGGTGTAGTGTTTCTTTGAACCGAATGAAATGGTGTTTTGGCCAATCTTGTCTCAACACAAAGTTCACATTTGTGATTAGAATCAACTTAAGCATAAAATCAAAGGAGAACATCGCGGATTTGCTTACAAAAGTGTTATTGAGAGATCCAATATACTGTCGAAGGAAATGGGATTATAGCTTACTATGTAAATGTCTTTGTAATGGTAACCCAACTTTGTCGACCAGAGATCCCAAGATTTTGGTTAATTGAGACAACTGAGTTATGAAGATTCCATAAGCATTTAGGAAATAATTTATACTCATTTTTATGATAATCAAAGTGCTTTCTGCAGAGTGTTAAAAGGTTAACAAGTTGTTTGGCCCCCATTTTGGAGTAATCACAAATTTTGGTATAGTGATTGATGGGAAAATATGTGGCTGAAAAATAACGAAAAGTTTCAGATTTGTGTGTAATATTATTTTATTTGGAGATTGTGATTAAAATTAAGAAAGAAAAAAAATTTATAATAGGGGCCAAATAAGGGTTAAGTTACACTTTTATGATTCTAATAACTTGATTAAATCAAGTGGAGTAGGATATAATACTCTTAATAGGAGGTTACACATGTAAGTGTGAAGTGGGGCCGTTAATTGACACTAAAATTCTCGAAAACACTTACGAAACCCAAGAGTGATTCATGGTCAAAATGAACACAATCATAAGACTCTAAATGATTTAGAGAAGACATTGTGTGAGTACTATTGTTTTGGTTTACACCAACGTTT
Organism: Fraxinus americana; assembly: GCA_035079005.1. Classification (NCBI taxonomy): domain Eukaryota; kingdom Viridiplantae; phylum Streptophyta; class Magnoliopsida; order Lamiales; family Oleaceae; genus Fraxinus; species Fraxinus americana. The sequence goes on along the minus strand of CM068706.1, from coordinate 32,349,322 downwards.
GAATGCTTCAAGACATTGTGTTCACCAATTAGTTGAGTAAATCAGATAGTATTTCACTAAGGCAGGTTCAAAACCAGAATCAACCTCTCCTAATGTGTTGTCTTTCTGCTTCTCTCTCTACTTAGCCACTGTTTGATCCAGATTCAAATCTGATTTTAATCCAAGTCAAAGTCAAACAATCAATATTAACTACATCTTTCACGAGTCCTACAACTTTTCAACCACACATTTCAAAAATTTCTGTCACGATCTACTAAAAATCTAATTTTAATCCCACCAAATACCCTCTTAGTGTCTGCATTATTATTTTCATAAATTGGTGTCATGTGGGAGATTATTGGAATTAGGTTAAAATTAAGATAAAAATTGTTTAAGTAAAACCTAAGAATGGGTTCCAATAGTCAAATTATGATAATGAATAGAGTAACTTGTTCTACTTATCAAGTAAATGATCATAAAATATTTAGAATATTAAAAGCAATCCATAAGAATGAGAAATTGTTGTCAAAAGTTAGAAGGAAAAACAGATTTTTGGCTATATAAAACTACCGCTCGAGCGGCGAAGCAGGCAGAAAGCGAGTAGTAGGAATGGCTACGAACCTTCATAAAACATGCTGAGTTTTGAGGCTTGTTTCTCTGGCCACTACCCTCACCTTCTATAAATTGGACCTCTTGGACGCCATTAAGCCCCCGTTTGACACCCATTATTTTGAAGAATGAGTTTTTGAATAGTGATTGATGTAAAGAATGTGTGGTTAAAAAGTAAGAAGAATTTTTGGGTTTATGTGTAATATTATTTTATTTGAAAAATGTGTGGTTAGAAATGAGTACTGTAGAAAAATGAGAATGAGAATGAGATAAAAAATGGGTGTCAAACAGGGGCTAAGTCACCCCATATCATTCTACATGATTCTTGCATAAAAAACTTTTGCAAAATCTCTCACTTTCTTGCATATAAAACCATTTTTTAGCAAAGAGAAATTCTGTTTTCGGTTCACATTGGCCTTGTAGTTCGAAGTGCTTCCACAACAAAGAGTTCTCCATTATATCTTGGGAAATGATTGCCAAACCCCCGTTAGCACCATTGCGGAGCAAATTTGTCTTAAGGACAAAATATCAAACACTTGTATCAGATCTTTTTTCCCATTTCTTTCCTTGTTTTCCATCTTTTGTATCTACCATTCTCCTTTTATTTAACAAAGTTTATGCATATACACTAATTCCCCCTACACCAATTACAATAAGTTCATTGAAGATGAAATAGAAAATAAAAACTAACATATACGTTGATAATATCATAAATAAAAGAAATAAAATATAGTGAAAATTATTAATTTAATTTAATTTTTAAATAAAATATAAAAAATAACTTATACGTTCATTTATTTATTTTTAATTATTTATTAGAGCCACGGTTTTATTTTTTTTTTAAAAAATTGGAACTACATTTATAATTAATTTTTTAATTTTTCCTTTTATTTAAAAAGGAGAGTTGTTCGTCGTTTCACAAGGTTTTATTGAGAAATGAAAGAAAATTTGTATTTCGTACAGAAAATGTCATCTAGGGGGCTTTTGCGCCAAAATGGAGGGATAGAGAAGTATTCCGCAATAGAAACAAATGTTAAATGTGTTTTTGTGTCAATTACCCTATATTAAGTTGACAAATCTTACATATTTTTTTTGCTGCAAAAGTAAAATATAAATTGAGTTGGCAAAATATATGAATAAAAAAAACGAATGATACGCACTTAATTTTTTTCATCTTGGTTAATTTATATAATTTTTTTAAAAGAATATTTATATAAATAACTATTAAGAGTGTTTATTTTTCAGATTTTGTTTTTAGAAATTATAGATTTTATTTTCAAATTTTTTATTTTTAAAAAAAATTTATTAGAATTTAATTATTTTGTTTTTTAGAATTTTTAATTTTTAAGAATTTTATGTAAATAATTTTTTTAGATGTTTATTTTCCATATTTTGAATTTTTTTCAAAACTTTTACTGAAAACACTCAAAACGTAAAAAAATGTGTATTGAATTTTATGTTATAAATTTTATTTCTTTTTTTTTTTTTCAAAAATGCATTTTCGAAAATATCATATCGACTAAATTTTGGATATTTTGTAAAATTGAATATTGAAAACATCAAATCAGAAGCACCTTAAACTTTTAAACTTAATATATATTTGTTCTTAATTTTTAAATTTAAGAAATATAGTTTAACTAGACTTTTGATCCAATAATAATCCACGAGTTAAACGATTGATTCGTCAGTTGAACCACTAATTCACTTATTTAATGCTATTTAAAAATTAAATTTCTACAAATTATAGTAATTAATGCTCCGCCATTTTCCTTTATATGTTACAATGTTGTTGTTATTTATTATTTTTGGGGGGGGGGGGGGGATCGTGCACGTCTATTAATAATGAAAGAAAAACAATACAAATTTAGGAGGCTAAGCCTGACCTGAAAAAAGGGGGACAATCTACGATACTACCAAAATTTTATGACAATTTCATAGACATATGTCATGTTTAAACAATCACACTAACTTTTCTTATTTCTAATTTTGAGTATCACACAAATGCCTAATCACTTTTTGAGCCATATCATGAGATGATATATCTAAAATGCAAACTACAAGAATATAAGTTAACATGGTTTATACACATATCGTTCAACATAGTTAGTCTAACATTATTCAATGAAAATGAGTTTTGGAATAGTAAATTTGTTATAAATTAAATACTATTTATGAATGACAACTGTATCCATGCAATTCTAATTATATATTTTAAATATGAGTTTTGACTCTTTTTAAATTACTTTTTATCTCCTTTTCTTATTTTTATAACATGTTATCAGCACTGATTTTTAGTCAACTAAATTATCAAAAGTGATTCTTCTTTTTGTTCAAAGATAAACAGGAAATTCTTGCCACTTAAGTTAGCAAAAAGTTAGTCTTTTTTGGTCAAAAGTAAATGTGAGTAGGATCTCTTAAATTTATTTGCATAACAACAAATTGATATATGTAATTCGATTTGATTATATCGTTTTAACTAATACCGATTAATGATAAGCATACATATATATTTTTGAATGTATTATATTATTTTGTATAAATATTCCATAAGAAATATTGTGTTATTGTTACATTTCTAAATATCAATATTTATAAAACATTATATTGCTCCCAAAGAGGAATGACTTTTATATATCAATATTTTAGAAGAATATTTGTCTCATGCTTCATGAAGAACCATAAAAGTAATTATTATTTTGAAAGAACACAATTTTATTATTCTAAAAATATTTTAGAAAAAAATATTTCACGGTTACTTATGAAGAAACATAACTTATATCGTGTTAATTAATATTTCAATAGAATATTATTCTATTACTTCTGTAGTATTAACATTTTAAAATAATAATTTATTGTTGTTCTTGAATAAGCAAATTATATACTAGTATTCTGATAAAATATTATTGTTCCCTAAAGATCATTTCATTACAAATTTTAATACTCTAGAAAAATATTAAGATAATGCTTCCAAAGAAACATAAATATTCTTTAAAATTATTGCATCTTTATTGTTGAAAAAATATTTATTTTAACTAATCGATGTTCCAGGAGAATAAAATGAGTTAGCTTCACATATTTATTTTTAATTTTAGTTAGCTTCACATGAAAAATATTATTTTCCAGCAATTTAGGAAATCCTAATTTGACCACATTATGGTTCCGTATCTTACTGGGACTGGATTTTAGACCTAAATTAAAGTTTATAAATGTGAATTTTGCTTTTAAATAAAAAGGTACACTATATAATCCTTTAGATTTGTACATCAAATTGAGATTTTGAAGATTGAATAATACAATTGGCCGAAGGATATACAATCAATCAAGGAAGATTTCATATTTATTTTATTCAATAGATTCGATGGCAATTTGATTATATATTAATTTCTTATTGTGTGCCGAGTTGACATTCAGTTTCTCGATCACCAATTGCACGGTTTTAGGATAATATTGAGACTAAGATGATATATATTTATTTAGTTTATGCAATAAGTAACATAAGTTTTGTTAAGAGATCGATAGATATTTTTATAGTTTATGCAATCATAATTGAATTATAAAAATTGATGTACACATGTATGAAATTACATATAAATATAGTAAGTCCGGGCATATAAATATGGTTAGTTTTGGTCAAGAGAGATTACTAACTAAAATTGACTAATTTAATTGTTAATACATAAGAAAAAGAGGTTGAAAGAAATTAGACTAGATGAATGTTAATGTGACTTAAATGAAATCGAAATTTCAAAACACTAAATCCCCAAATTCCTCTACAAATTTGTTAAATTAGATTAAATTTTACTAAATTTAATAGTAACATAAACTATTTTATTTGATAATTGGTTACTAAATAAATATAGATTGAAACTAGATTATGATAAAATTTAAATTGGGTACGATAATTAAACTCAAAATCTACTTTATTACTCGTGACGATCCGTATACTTGCAAAATCAATTGATCAGATTTTTAGTGCAGTTGTCGATGACTAATTTAGAGCCTGTTAGGTAGATATTAAAATCAGATTAAAATCGAAAAACTAGCCGTTATTGTTGCTTTTTATTAGACGAGTGAAACCCAATAACGGCTATATTTTCAATTTTAATTGAATTAAAATCCCTCTCAAACAAGCACTTAATCCCCTTTTAGGTTTCTTGCATGTGAAATTCGAGAACAATAATCTCTTACCAATTGATCTGAAAATCGAACGAATATTTAGTACAAAGGCTTAAGAAATAACAAGAGAATTTAATGGAAGAAAAAGAAATAGCAGTGCATTCGGCACGTGTTGAGCAATTGGTCGAAATTGATGAAAATGATTTGTCACTCAGACAATTCATTGCACCACATGTTGTTCCAAATCAACCAAGTATTGTGAATCCAGCATTCGGACAACGAAACTTTCAGCTACGAATGTATATCATTCTCCCATTTTGGAAAGGATTATCTTTTTATGGGAAATCTCATGAGAATCCATATAATCATGTCTCACGCTTCTTGGACATTTCACAATTTTAATGGTTTGTTCGATGAAGTAATCAAATTGAGACTCTTCCCATATATACTTCATGATGGAGTAAGAGAATTGTTGGATTCTTTACCAGGGGTAAGCATTAGGACATGGGGATGATCTCTTACATAAGTTTGTCACAAAGTACACCATCAAATGTAACTAAATTAAGACATGAGATATCCACATTTCAAAAGGTTGATTTACAGAGTTTCTATGAAGCATTGAAAATATTTTAAGGACATGACCAGAAAGTCTCTCCAAACTATGGTATTAAGAAATCCTTGCAAATTCAATACTTCTATACCAAATATAACCATCATGTTGTACGTTAGTAGATAGAACTTCAAATGGGTCTATCACATTGAAGTCACCCAGTTAAGTTGATGAATTATATGAGATCATGGTAGCCAACAAAGCATTGTGGCCTACTGAAGATCCACATACAAAAAGCTTTTAGGTGTACATGAATATCACCACAAATATATTCTTTGAAAAAGAAGGTGATGGATCATTTGTCCATTCAAAATTTGGCAAATGCAGTGCAAACTAAATTCTTAATTTGTGAAATTTTTGGGAAAGCTCATAACATTGAGGAAGGTTAGAATACAACAGAAAGAATGTCCTACATACGAAACTTTCAGCGTCAACAGAACAACCCTTAAACCAATATACAATTTGGGTTGGCGTAATTGTTGACCTCGAAAAATGGCTACGACACATGGCCAATAGAAGATGTCTTCAAGTCGCTCCTCCCTGCACACGTGGTACACCGTCAGTCACTCGTGGCCTTTCCCTGAGGGGTTGGGAGTGGCCGCAAGCACTCCGATGGTCAAGTCAGCTTGATGTTTAACCAGAAAGGGGGTTCACCGACGGTAGGACACTCGTCGGGAAATGGTTTGAGAATGTATATATTAATAAAAGTGCCCACAATGTGGGGGAGAAAATAATACCCAAGTGTTTGGTGTAGTAGTGTCTTGAATCTCTTAGAAAGTCCCTCTTCTTCAGACATAAGGATGGAGTATTTATACTAAGGATGGGAAGAGGGGAACCGTTGGATGAGGAGACACGTGTTGCTAGATCACCACAATTCGCCCCATCCTATGTGTGAATCTGTCCATCTATAGGCTGGCTGGCATTTAATATTTTCTGACTGAGTTGACCGTTTGGGGACCTGTCACACGTCCCATCAGCCAGGAATTTGACTTTGGTAAGATCTTTGTACAAGAGATCTTTGACGACGAGGCGAGGCAGGTGGGGAGTTGTAGCGTTGTGGAGGCGGAGTACGGGCCTTTGCATCCACCTCGTATTTGTGGATGAGTCCGGCTCATTCGCTGGTGCATATTCAGCTCGTTCTAAGAGGCAGTTACTTCGGTGGATACAATCAGATCGTCCCATGTATAATCGTCTCGGCCAATTCGTAGACTAGCCATGTAACAATAGTCCTGCAAGTCCATGTATAGATATTTATATAGTACAAGGACTTTGAGTGAGGAAGCATCGGAATGAGCTGCTTGCAACTTTGAATTCTGCTCAGGTCGAAGTGAGAGGGTTGGCAACTTTGTGGAAAGCTGTTGCAACACTACTACCGAATGATATAGGTTTGCAACTCTATGGAGAGCTGTCGCAATACTACCGTCGAAGTGATATAGGTTGGTAACTCTGTGAAGAGCTGTCGTAACACTACTACCGAATCAATATAGGTTGGCAACTCTGTGGGTTGGCAACTCTGTGGAGAGCTATCGCAATACTACTGTCGAAGCGATATAGGTTGGCAACTCTGTGGGTGGCAACTCTGTGGAGAGCTGTTACAATACTACTGCCGAAGCGATATACGTTGGCAACTCTGTGGAGAGCTGTTGCAACAGTACTGTCGAAGTGATATAGGTTGGTAACTCTATGGGTTGGCAACTCTGTGGAGAGCTGTCGCAACACTACTATCGAAGCGATATAGGTTGGCAACTCTGTGGGTTGGCAACTCTGTGGAGAGCTGTCGCAACACTACTTCCGAAGCGATACAGGTCGGCAACTCTATGGGTTGGCAACTTTGTGGAGAGCTATCGCAACACTACTGCCGAAGTGACATAGGTTGGCAACTCTGTGGAGAGCTGTTGCAATGGTTAGCTACGGCGGTCGAAGCTATTGAGGGCTCTGGAAGGACAACCTTGGGCTTTGTGTCAATGATTTGAAGGCTTTTGCGTCTTTCTAAGGCAATCATAGGATGACATTCGCTTGCTTCCAAGGCACGCCCCTTTCCCATAAAAGGTAATGATGGCGACCGTTCTCGTTCCTCAAGGCGAAGTGTTTGGATCGCACGTGAAATTTACGGCTCTATCAAGATCGTTGGTTCAAATGACCCTTGACTTCAACGGAGATCCTTGCTTCTCAATAATGCATGGCCCTGATTCGACTTGGGAGATCTAACAGCTGGGGCGAGTTTGGTATGCCTATAAAAGGCTCATTCATTTCATTTTGAAAAGTTTACTTTTGCGAAAATCTCAAAGAATCTCTGCATCGCGTTTGTGTTCCCTTCTCCGGAAACCACCCAAAATTCTAGCAATCGATCTTGTGAACTCTGATGACTGCTGAACTAGGTAATAAAGCTTGATTCGGTTTCTTCCATCTCATTTTTCTTTCCTAAATTTCTTCATGTCGACCGGGCAAATTGTTGAGAGGGAGAGTGAGGAGAGAGGCGAGGAGAGCACGTCCATGAGGGAACCCATACTAGTCTCACCTGACGAGCTGTGTAGGGCCATTAGGGTCGGGGAGAACATCTGGAGACTCCCAAATTCACCCGTAGATACGTCTGCCCAATGGGGGGCGTCGAATTTCCTGTCCAAAATCACCAAGGAGTAGATGGAGAAGTGTAAGGATGTTTTTAGAATTCCTCATAACATTCAGCTTATCCTACCCGAACCTCATGAGAGAGCTTGCTATCCTAGGCCAAGGTGTGTAGTAGTGAGCAACCATCTTTTCCGGGCTGGGTTGAGGCTTTCCTTCCACCCCTTCTTTCGCCTAGTTCTTAGGTCTTTCGGGTTAGCCCTCACGCAATTCAACCCAAACGCCTAGTCCCAAATGGAAGGAACATGGATACTGTGGCGGAGGGCCAGCATCGGGGTGGACATGCCCTTTAGCGTGTTCCACTCCCTCTTTCTTCCAAAAGTCACCGCAGGGGGAGAGGCGAGCAGAAGCTGGTACTACCTAGCTCCCTAGGGGTCCCACTCGCCATTTGTGGTCGATACGCCTTCTTCGATCAAGGGTTGGAAAAGCTCGTGGTTCTGGGCGTCTAGTCGATGGGACACCATGGAGAACGATCCCATGGCGTCTCTAACTGTTCCCACCGTCTACTCTACTTGCAGTAAGCATTTTACCGATCTGAGTATACTTAGGCTAATTTTGCTTATGATTTTAACATCTATTCTTCTCAGGTTCTCTCCCGAGGTACGAGATAGCAAAGGAGGATTGGGATATAGTCAGCCATCTGTACCAGCTACCTTCGAAGGAACGAAGCTACAAGGAGGTCATCGATAAGAATACCCCTTCATTTCTCACGGGCTGATGTCGAAACAAGGTAAATGCATCACTTTCGTCCTCCCAACGTTCCTACTCTCATTCCATACTCACCCATTCGCTCTGCCTGCAGGGGACTTTGCGAAGAAGAAGACGCCGAGGCCTGATTTTGCAACAATCCACCGAAGTGTGGCGAAGATGAAGATGCTGAAGACAAGTTCGGATGCATACAAGAAGCTTTCAGAACGCTTATTGTCCCTTAGCAAGGCTTCTCAGCCTGTTGAGGAAGACTAGGTGGAGGAAGGAGCCTCCCTCGTGAAAAAAAGAGGGCCGGCTCTGCAGGGGCATCAGCTTCAGCCCCTCCGAAGGAAGTTTCCCTAGCTCAACTTGGGGTGACCATGGTGGCCCCCTCGACCATCCCTCAGGTCATAGTGCCTATAACGGCCTACTTCTCCGAGGGTTCGGCCAAGAAGAAACAGAAAAAGCTTGTACCTACTTCGGCCCGGAGTAAGGCTGCAGATTTCTTGGGGAGTAGAGATGAGGATCTCTCTGAAGCAGTATTTGAAATGCTGCCCCAGGAAACAGCTTCGGCAGCACGGATCTATAGGAAATATTGGACAGAGGACTGGCAAAATCATGCTGCCTCGTGTGAGATTGAGGACCTGCTGGCTATGAACAATGCTTGCGTTGCCGAGAGCTAAGTATGGGCGCTGCTGCGGAGGATTTGGTCCGAGGCCTCCGTAAGAGGAATGAAGAGCTGGAAGAGAAGCTGAAGGCTTCGGAAACATGGGAGGTCGAGGTGGCCAAGGCGAAGAAGGAGGTTGAGGAAGTTGAAGAAAAGTGGATTCTAGCCGCCTCAAAGCTGGATACGACCGAAGTCGCGGTGAATAGGCTGAAGAATGAGCTGCATGAGTCCGTTTCCCAGGTGGCGGCTCTAACGAAGCGGATTGACTAGGCCAATAATCACCAGAGAATAGCCTCGGAGGCTCTGGTTGAGGCTAACAAGGAGAAGACCGAACTAAGGATGCTGTCCGAGGCTCAAGCAGTGGAGATAGAGTCCCTGAGGTTCGAAGTGAAGAATGCGAGGAAAGCAGCGGTCGAGGACTACAAGGCGAATTTTGACAAGACGCCTGAGTACTATGACTTCGCTAACTACTGGGCTTCCCGGGCTGCTCAGGATATGATGTCATGCCTGTGAAAGAGGCATCCAGAATTGGACACCAGCTTCTTGGAGGAGGAGTTTGGTAGCCCCACTAGGGGTAGGCCGATGGTCGAGGAGAAAGTGGCGGAGGAGGAAGACCCCGAGGAGGAGGCATGAGCAGGGGTCATAGTGAATGTAGATTAGTTTTCATTGTAATGGCTTCGGCCCCTTTCTTTTGTTATGAAATGAAATCATTTTTTCCATGTGTTGAAGCCTCTTTATTCGAATTGCGTAGTTCAATCATGTTATAACACATCGGACTCGCTCCACAGTAGAATGGAAGAAACCACTGAACAAGCAACTACGCGTTGGACTTACACAACCACTTAATAAAATGGAAGAGGCCAGTAAATAAGTAATCACGCATCAAACTCACTTAATCACTTAATAAAATGGAAGAAGCCAATGAATAAGTAATCACATGTCGGACTTACACGACCACTTAATAAAATGGAAGAAGTTAATGAATAAGTAATGTCGCATCGGACTCACTTAATGTGCACTTGCTGCTTTGTCAAGGATGGCACCCGCACCACCTCTGATTGGACAGAGTTTCTTGGGAGTGTACCCTTTGGATGGGCTTGCACCTTACCAAGTTTGTTTGATGTGCGCTTGCTGCTTCGTCAGACTGGGCAGATTTCCTTGGGGTGTACCCTTTGGATGGGCTTGCACCCTATCAAATTTGTTTGATGTGCGCTTGCTGCTTCGTCAAGGGTGGCACCCGCACCACTCTAGACTGGACAGAGTTCCTTGGGGGTGTACCTTTGGATAGGCTTGCACCTCGCCAAGTTTGTTTGATGTGTCAATGCAAGAGCGAAGTGAACAAAAAAATTCATTTGATGATAACATTCACAATAGTACATATTCCCTACTGATAATACTTCCTCAAATGTTCGACATTCCAGGGGTGAAGCATCACCTTTCCATTCAGATCTTCAATTCTATAGGTTCCAGGCCTGACCTCTGTGTTGACGCGATACGACCCTTCCCAGTTCAGCCCTAAAGTTCCTGTGTCGGGATCTTTGGTTGATGGGAAAACTTTGCGATGTACCAGGTTGCTAACGCGGTGTGCTCTCTTCCTTACTTTGGCGTTATAGCAATGCATCATCTTCCGTTGGTAAGAGGCGAGCTTATCTTGGGATTCATTTATCTTCTCTTCCAGGAAATCCAGCTCAAGTCTCCTCAGATCATCGTGCGTCATTGCGTTGAAGTGGAGACGTTGGGGAGACGGAACACCAACCTCTAGGGGGCTCATTGCCTCAGTTCCATAGGCTATGGAAAATGGTGTTTCCCCTGTGGCTGTTTTGCAGGTGGTTCTGACTGTCCATAGGACCTGGGGGAGTTCGTCCAGCCAGGCTCCCTTGGAGGTATCCAGCTTCATTTTCAGGGTGAGCTTAATGGTCTTGTTGACCGCCTCGACTTGGCCATTTGCCTGGGGGTGGTAAGGTGAAGAGAAATGCTTTCTGATCCCCAGTTCGTCACATAGATCCCGGATTTTCTTGTTATCAAACTGTTTTCCATTGTCAGAGACCAAGGAGTGAGGAATGCCGAACCGGTATATGATATTCTTCCAAAGAAATTTAGAGGTATTGGCCTCCGTGATTTTGTCTAGAGGTTCTGCTTCCACCCATTTGGTGAAGTAGTCAATAGCGACTATGGCGAAGCGCGCACTAGCTCGTCCCTTTGGCAAGGGGCCAATGAAATCTATTCTCCACTTCGCAAAGGGCAATGGGCTAGTTACAACGGTGAGTTCTTGAGATGGTTGCCTCTGCACATTGGAGAAGCGCTGGTACTTATCATACCTGCGTACAAATTCCATGGCATCCCTTTTCAGGGTTGGCCAGTAATACCCTTGCCTTATTATCTTATAGGATAAGGCTGGACCACTAGAGTGATTCCCATAAACGCCTTCGTGTACTTCTCTGAGGATATAGTTCGCTTCTTCTCCCCCTGTGCATCTAAGGAGTGGAGAGGAAAAACCACGCTTGTATAAAATATCATCTTGGAGTACGAAGTGAGAAGCTCTTCTTCGAAGCTTCCACACCTCAATTTCATTCTCTGGCAAGGTTTGTTCTTTTAGGTAGGCCAAGATAGGCACCATCTAGGACGGTGTGCTTTCAACCCACATCAGCTCTTCACCTTTCTTAATGGAGGGTTCTGTTAAGTGTTCGATTGGTACCATTTTGAGCAGTTTAGAGTCTCTATTGCTGTCCAGCGTCGATAGGGCATCCACATGAGAATTTTCTTGACGAGGCACCTGAATCAGTTCGAACTTCTCGAAGTCTGGCAAAGAATTCATAACCAACTTCAGGTATGCGGCCATGTGTTTATCCCTGGCCATGAAGTTTCCATTAACTTGATTCACCACCAACTGTGAGTCACTGCTGATGACCAGCCTCCTTACTTGCAGTTCCTTGGCTAGCCTAAGTCCGGCTAAGAGGGCCTCATATTCTGCCATGTTATTAGAAGCTTTGAATCCGAGCCTCACGGCGCAGTTGAGTTTGTGCCCCTCTAGGCTTTCTAGCACAATACCCGCTTCGGAGCCTGTTTCTCCAGACGAGCCATCGACAAAGAGATTCCAGGTGGGGGGCTCTCTGCTGGTTCCATATTCACTTCGATTTCGAGGGTTTTTGCGAATTCAGCGATGAAGTCAGCTAAGGCTTGACCCTTGACGGTTGTCCGGATCGTGTAAATTATGTCGAATTCGCTAAGCTCGACCGCCCATTTTAGTAAACTCCTTGATGCGTCTGGCTTCTGTAAGACTTGCCTCAGCGGAAAGTTTGTTGGGACGCGAATGCTATGGGCCTGGAAATACGACCTTAGTTTCCGGGAAGCGGTGACCAAAGAAATAGCTAATTTCTCCATGTTTAGGTATCGGGCTTCGGAGAGGAGCAGGACTCTGCTTACATAGTAGATTGGCAGTTGTTTTTCCTGTAAAAGTACTGAACTGATTGAGCCCTCAGCCACGACCAAGTATAACAATAAGGGTTCTCGTTCTCTTGGTTTGCTAAGGAGCGGTGTTCGTCCCAAGTAGTCTTTCAATTCTTGGAACGCTCCCTCTCACTCTGGGGTCTATTTGAACTTCTTGCCTTCCTTGAGGGCTTTAAAGAAGAGCAAGCACTTTTCAGTGGCCCTCGAGATGAAGCGGTTGAGTGCGGCTATTCTACCAGTGAGCCGTTGTACTTCTTTAGGTTTGTGAGGTGATCTCATTTCTATTAAAGCCCTAATCTTTTCTGGGTTGGCCTCTATCCCCCTCCGATTTACGATGTAGCCCAAGAATTTACCAGAAGCTACATCGAAAGCACACTTCTTGGGGTTAAGCCTCATGTGGTATCTTCTCAGGGTGTTGAACGCTTCGGTCAAATGCTCGATATGATCCTTAGACACGGGGCTTTTTACAAGCATGTCGTCAACATATACTTCCATTGTTTTGCCGAGCTGATTGACGAACATTTTGTTGACCAGTCTTTAGTAGGTTGCTATCTCGTTTTTTAGGCCAAAAGGCATCACTTTGTAACAGTAAAGCCCTCTATCCGTGATGAAGGGGGTCCTATCTTCGTCGCCTGGGAACATAGGTATCTGACTGTGCCTGAATAAGCGTCCATGAAGCTCAACAATTCATACCCGGCGGTTGAATCTACTAACTGGTCGATCTGCGGAAGCAGGAAACTATCTTTCGGGCAAACCTGATTTAGGTTTGAAAAGTCGATGCAAACCCTCAATTTACCATTATGCTTCTTCACAAGCACCGGGTTTGAAATCCAATTCGGATATTTGGCCTCATGAACGAAGCGATTACTGATGAGCCGTTCCACTTCTTCCTTTAGGGCCTCATACCTTTCGGCATTCAACGCCCTTCTCTTCTGCCTATGTGGAGTATAGCTTGGGTCAATTTGTAAGTGATGGCAACTGACCTTGGGATCTATGCCAATCATGTCCTCATGCCTCCATGCGAAGACGTCTGAGTTATGTCGAAGGAAGTTTTTCAGTTCCTCCCTAATTTCCTCGTCTAGTTGCTTTTCGACCTGCAAGACCTTGGATGCGTCTTGGGGGTCCACTGGGAACTTTTCCAATTCTTCCATTAGGGCAGTTTGTGACTTCGACTCAATTATCCTGAGGTCTAGTTCTTCCAAAGACACTTCGGGTTTGGCTTCCATCACGATGACATCTTGTGTCGGGGGATGCCCTTCTTCGGGGGCCCCCGTCATTTCAGCGTCTAGTACCATGTTAACTTGCGGCTTTGCCTTCCTTAACGAGTTGAGATAGCACTCCCTGGATCCCATCTGGTCGCATTTGACAGTGGCAATCCCTCGCTCCGTTGGGAATTTCATGCAGAGGTGATGAATAGAAGTGACTGCCCATAATTCTTTTAAGGCGGGCCTCCCCAAAACTCCATGGTAGGCGGATCGGCGGTCCACAACCAGGAATTCCATGAAATGGTGCGCTATCTGGGGCGAGGCTCTCATTTCAACAGCCAGAGTAATCTTTCCCCTGGGAATGATGCTATCTTCGGTGAATCCGTAAAGGAGCGAGCTCATTGGTGTGAGCTCGTGATCCACTGCCATTTTGTCGAAAGTTGTACCGAACAGGATATTGACTGAGCTACTATTATCCATAGCATACGCTTCAGCCTGTTGCGGGCCACAACAGCTTTGACTACCAAGGCATCACAATGTGGGAAGTGTACACCCATCGCATTGTCCTGTGTAAACGAAATGGGCTCAGCAGCTCTCCCCTCATGCGACTGGCTAACTGTATAGCTCGTTAGAGGCGTGGTCTTTGATTCCCTGGTGTAATTCCTTTGTGCATTTTTTGACTCGCCTCCCATGTGGGGCCTTTCTATGATGGTGTAGATTTCACATATCGGCTGCTGTTCGTTCGAGGGGGCTGAGTCTCTCCCGAGGCGCTGCCCGTCTCGGGGCCTGTCCCTACTGTCGTTTCTACTGTATGGAGAGTATCACCTCGTCTCTCCCCTTCTGGGGGGACTAGGCCTCGGACTGGTACCTTCATAGTAGTGGTTCCTGCTATTACGAGGGTTACTCGCCGGTCTTCTTACCCCCATACAATTGTTGGTATCATGGCCATAGTGGCGATGGAGAGTACAATAGGGTCATACTTCCGGGGACCTATCTCTAGGCCTTCCTCCCTTCTCCCTATTTCTAGAGGTTGAAGGCCGTCCAGTGTTTCTGGCAGGGTTGCTTGTACTCGGCCCAGCGTTTTCGTAAGCCAAGGTGGGGACTGCGTTCAAAGTGGCTATAGCCAGTACTTGTCCTGAAGTGGGGGCCAAAGTGTGTCCGACGGCCTGAGTCCACTGCAGACTTACTATTTGAGAGGTGGGTCCTCTGTCCATCTGCCTTTGAGGTGGTGGGAGCCCCTAGGCGCCTCTGTTCCAGTGGTCGGTCATTTCTTCATTGACGATTTCAACTTTCATCATCTCCACTAATTCATCATACGTTGAGGGATTTTTACTTCGGACATCTCTCCAGAATACAGTGTTCATGTTCAAGCCTCTTTTCAGAGTTGACAGGGCATCCTTGTCCGTGACCTACTCACAGTAAGTAATCTCATCGGTGAAACGGGCAAGGTAGCTTTTTAGCTCCCATGCCGCTTGTCTCATGTCTTGCAAGCACTGAATCGGAGCTTCTCCTTCCTTTCTTGAGAGGTATTGGTTCAAAAATGCCTTTTTTAGGTCGGGCCAGCTCCATATGCTAAGTGGTGCCAGTCTTCAGCAGCCCCACCACACTTCAGCAGCTCGACCAATGGTTAGGTGAAAAGCTTTGCACTTCAAAGCTAGTGAGGCACCACGGAGGCTCATCTGTGTTTTGTACTTGTTGAGGTGCTTTTTCGGATCACATTTTCCTTTGTATTTGGGGATTTTTGGAGGGACGAAGTTTTGAGGCATTGGAAAGTTACGAAGCTCTCTGGAGAAAGGTAAGTTGTCATCATCGTCGTCCAGTTATTACGACTTATAGGGTTCATCCGATTCGTTCCCATTTGCTGCTGGACGGGGTGAACGCTGAGCTGTTTCAGCTGTATTTCCCCAGTCCACTTGACTTCGCCTCTCCGATCCGATAAAAAACGCTAACAGATCTCTGAGGTTGCTCCTCGTACTTTGGAGAAAAATTGTATTTTCTTGATGGGACGCTGACTGGGGCGACAGTATAGTTAGAAGTGTCCACCCCCACCTCTCTTTCAACAAGAGCTTCCCCCTGGGGACTCACGTGAGTTCTCCTACTGGATTCCGCCTTTACATGTCTATGAGTAGATTGTTGGGGATATTGTGGGACTTGAAAACCGCCCTGACTTTGCACTTGCCTGAGAAGCTCTTGCATGGCTGTGTTCTGAGCCGCGATGGCCCTCATATTGGTAGCCATTTGGGCTACTTCGGCCGTTAAACGTGAGGCAGTTCTCCCACCTCGACGGTAACGGTGGTGATGTCGTTGTTGATTGACATTGGTGCGGATAATCCCTTCTTCAGAGACGTTCCTAGCCCCTGCATTTCCCCCTTCATTGCTGGAACTCATGTCCCGAAGCTGCTGAAGGATCACAAGAATCAGTCCTTTTCCTAAATGGGGAATATCAACTGAATGTTCAAGCAGCTTTTTGGTGGGAAAACTCGTGGTTAAGTTGATTCCCACAGACGGCGCCAATTTGTTGACCTCGAAAAATGGCTACGACACATGGCCAACAGAAGATGTCTTCAAGTCAGCTCCTCCCTGCACACGTGGCACGTCAGTGGTTTGAGAATGTATATATTAATAAAAGTGCCCACAATGTGGGGGAGAAAATAATACCCAAGTGTTTAGTATAGTAGTGTCTTGAATCTCTTAGAAAGTCCCCCTTCTTCAGCCATAAGGAGGGAACATTTATACTAAGGATGGGAAGAGGGGAACCGTTGGATGAGGAGACACGTGTTGCTAGATCACCAAAATTCGCCCCATCCTAGGTGTCAATCTGTCCATCCATAGGCTGGCTGACATTTAATATTTTCTGACATGGCAGCTGAGTTGACCGTTTGGGGACTTGTCACGTGTCCCATCAGCTAGGGATTTGACTTTGGAAAGATCTTTGTACAATAGATCTTTGACGACGAGGTGAGGCAAGGGGGAGTTGTAGTGTTGTGAAGGCGGAGTACGGGCCTTTGCATCCACCGCGTATTTGTGGATGAGTCCGGTTCATTCGCTGGTGTATATTTAGCTCGTTCCAGGAGGCAGTCACTTCGGTGGATATAATCAGATTGTCCCATGTGTAATCGCCTCGGCCAATCCGTAGACTGGCCACATACGCCGATACATGGCAGTCAAGGTGGAGGGTCTGACATGGACCCGTAACAGTAATTATCCTATTTTATTTTGTGGTAACAACCAAAATAATAGTCAGTAGCCATCTCCTAGGTTTCAACAAAAAAATAATAAACCTTCAATTGAGGAGATGTTGGGTAAATTCATGCAAATAGGCCATTAACTGAGCAGTTCTTGGTAAAGACCGAAACAAACTTTCAAAATAATTTGTTAGTCATCAAAAGTTTGGAAACTCAAATAGGTCAGATAGGTCCTCAAGGTGCTTTACCAAGAAATATTGAGACCGTTCCGAAGGAGAAAGTGCTAGTCATTAGAGTTGTTGAAGATGAGCAAATTGACACCGGGGATCCAAAGACAACTCCAAAATCACATGAATATCTACCCCCAATTCTGTCTTCAAAGACTTCAAAAGTGGATAAAAGAGGAAAGGATTAATGTAATTGCTACATGTATGTGGTACAATTGTTAGAAATCATAGTCAATATATCGGTTGTAAAATTACCTACTACTAAGGAGGAGCAAGTGTAAGGATTTGGAAGGATAAAACATGATAAAGTGACGATGTAAGGCTGAAAATTGCAAAAAGTGCAAAGCCAGTACATTTTGACTTGAGCCACCATGATCAATATTTAGCCAAAGTCTAGTTTGAAACTAAAACGAAGAAATTAATGGGAAGTAAACCCATTTTTTTTTAACATTCAGCTATTTAATTTTTATAATGCATTGCTTATAGAAAATACGATTGCATAATAGACTTGGGAATTTTCCTCATGTTTAGCATAAAAAAAATATCGCAGTCAACCTCAGTTTGCAAACCTGCAGTGACTCACGATCGTTAAACAACCCCTGTTTACCTCTATTAATCGTGATTGACCCCGGGTTGAATACGGTCAAACCAAATTAATAATTATTACAAACTTATTAATGATTTATGATGTGATTCGATGATCTTGACCTAGCCTAATTAATCAGTAATCCCGTTAATAATGGAGCACATAATTTAAAAAAATAAAATGGACTAGTTAAGGGAAAATTGCTTCATTAGTTCTCAACCTATTTATTTAGTAGCAATTGGTTCCTCATTTTATTTCTTTGGAATTTAAGTCCCCAACTTATCAATTATGTAACATCATGATCGGTAGTTATAGAAACCGTCCAATTAACCGGGACTATGTGCTAAAACAATTAAAGTTTGTAGACTTAATACACCAAATAAATAGAATAATAACTTATTATTACTAAAGTTTATGACTAGGGCAAGATATGGTCCGATTTGGTTTGATTCTAAAGAGAATTGTACCAAACCAAACCGAACCGAATCGAATCGAACCATTTTTTTGGATATTTAGTAAGCAAAACTGTCGGGTCTAAATTTAATTATGAAATCATACCAGTTTGGTTCCGTTCGATTCGATTCTATATCATAATTAAATTTTTAACATTTACAACACTACTACATTAATACAACAGATAACATGTTCAATTTTAATTCTTACAAAATAACGTAGTCCAAGTGTGAGAAATTATTAGAAAGGAAGGTAGTAGATGAGAGAGGAAACATACAAATGCATGAGCTCACAATAAACACTTTGAACACTAGCTATAAATTATAATATTTATACATTGAAGCACGAGAAATTATTAGAAAGGAATTAGACGAAGCTTACCTAGATCAAAATGGATGAAATTCCATTAATAGAGTAGAAAAAGAGTAAGATGAAGAGATGCGCAACCATCTGTACTGAATTTTTGATTTTTCGATTATTTGAGAAACAACAGAATGATTGAGAAAAATTTAGGTCACACAATTATAATTATTTGAAATGTAAATTAAAAAGTTGGGCTTGGATTGAAAACACGAAAATGATATTTTATGGTCAATTAATTGGTTGGCAAAAGAAACAAGAAAATTATATTTTTGGGCTCAATTAATTATTTGGCAAATTTATTTTAAAAATTAAAATAATTTAGTTTATTTAATATAAAAAATTAAGGAGATTTTGTTTTTATTCGGTTTTTTTGTCTATAATCGAGAATCGAACCGAATCGAACCCTTTAGTTCTCTATTCTTATACCATTCGAGTATTTAACTTAAAAATTACCGAACCAAATCGCTTGGTTCAATCCCGATCTGGATCAATTAGAAATTTTTGTCCAGCCTTATTTGTGACTAATACGTGTAAACTATACTAATTGCTAACAAACTTTGCACCTTCTTTTTTTCGAGACGCATGACACCCAGGCTTATGTGCCATACCTCACTTAGTATCACTTATACCACTGAACTTCAAATCATTTTATTTACTTTACCGAAATATATAAATTGTTTCAAATATAGCAATACATTACTCAAGCATTCATTTTTAAAATGAATATGCAAGATATCATGGGATCTTTGGATTTGGGGACCAAAATAGATTTAGCAATTCAAGAATTAAAAAAAAAAAAAAATTCTCATGTTTTAGCATTCGATCTACGTGGTGGTGGTGAGTATCACGCATGGCACATTACATCATTGAACTAAATAACTACTGAACGATGACACATGATTTTCAGTTAAAGAATGAGTGGATGAATGACTCGGTGGTCTAACTAAACTATTTTGAACAATGCTAGGGGTGCTAGGGAGGGTTTGACACCATCCCCGACAGACACAGATCCCTCACAATAGGGGGGAGAGGGGATTTTTTTTTTCTTTGTTAATTCATATGGGCCTTGTGTGGGTCCCACCGAATGTGAGAGGATGTCGACTAAAGCGTCAAGTTTTTTCTGGCAAAACAGTTTAATTCAACTGTTTTTAATCTTCAGGAGAGAAATTAGCAGTTCACATTTCACTAGTTTAAAAGATACTAAGAATGTGTTTGATTGCGAGTATGAAATTTGTATAAAAAGAAAATAAATTTTACGCAATTCAATTGTCGAGAACTTATTGTATGAAAATTATTATTTAAAAGCGTTTGATTAATTTAATTTTCAACCTAAAAAATATTATACTTAGTCTTTTTTATTATTTGGTAGATGAGAGATATGTGATATATGAGAGAGAGAAAGAGGGAGTGAATTACTTGAAAAATAAAAATCACCATCTCCCAAACAAAATATTTTCCTTGTTTTTTAAGAAAATATGGTCACATGACCAAAAAGTTGGAAATATTTTTCATTAAAAAAGTGTAAATCAAACATTCCAAAAATAGGAATTTAGATGAAAAAAATGATATTTTTCATGAAAAATAAAGTCAATCATACACACTCTAAATGTAAAAATTGGTGGCAATTGTATAAATTCTCTATTTAATACTACAATGTTCCCACTAATTAATATAGCTTAAAGATTCCATGCACCTAATGTCATTTTATTTATTTGATCAACGTTCAATTTGGAGCGTCTATCTCCTCTTTGAAGGCCTTTATAAACCACTCTCATATGCCTAATTCAACATTCAAAACGATCTTCTCTCAAGACACCCCCCCCCCCCCCCCCCCTCTCTCGCTCTCTCTCAACACCAAAATCTATCATAAAAATGGAGCAAAATCTGCCAATTGTAGCCAAGAAAGTATGGAACATAGTGCGTGTGATGTTTTTCATGTTGAGAAAAGGCATATCAAAGGGGAAATTATTGGCAGATCTTAGCATGTTGATGAAACGTGGAAAAATTGCCGGCAAGGCAATTCAAAATCTCATGTTCCACCAATGGTCCGCCGCCTCCGGACGCCGCCCACACAACCGCAATCTGTCGTTCCCTGTCTCAATCACTGAATACGAGTTTAGTTGCAGTAATAGCCCTGCTTATCCCAATTTCCATATCCCCTTTAATCTCAACAAGCTCAAACACAGCAGGCACCGCCGCGTCCACGCCCCACCCATGGCCGACGATTTTGCGATTGCTAATGAGTTGGTGAAAGCCTTGGAGATGCTCCACAGCGAGGCGGCGTCACCGGCCTTGCCAGGGTTCGGGAAGAGCCCTATGGTGAGGCAACTCAGGATTACAGATTCTCCATTTCCATTGAGGGATACCGAAGAGGATAATCATGTAGATGAAGCTGCTGAGAAGTTCATTATGATGTTCTATAAGGATTTGAAAAAGCAAAATGGAATGGCTTACTTTGGATAATCTTGAATTAGTAAATTTGATTGTGAGTTGGTTTCAGATTAATTTGGCAGTGCCAGATTTTTCATGCATGCAGAAATGATAAATCCAGGTCCTTTGATGAACATGAGAAATCGAGAATCTGTGAAGGGATCTGTCCATTAATTATGAATATGAATGTGCTGTATTCAAGAAATTTTATGAGGAAAAATAATTTAATGAATGTTTTGAATATTTCCTTGTGCTACAAGAAAACAGGGACAATTTTAATAATTTTGTTAACAACATTGAAGTCTTGTCTTCAAATTTTATTTAAGATGAGTAATTAAAATTAGTTTTCAATGGACTCAACAACTGGTAGTGTTACTCCAAGAGCCAAGTAGCCCATGTCCTAAAGAAAAAGCAAGAAGTTGACCAAGTTAAAGTCCAAGGTAAATTGTACCTTGCCTTCCGAAAGTAAGGATGTTATTATTAATCTTCTACCGTCATGATTATACAAGAGAGTCGTTGAGCTTGAAGCCCGGTCTCATGCTATGGAAGTTGAGCTAGAGATGCTAGATCTCACTTGAGGGCACTAGAAAGAAGCAAACTTAGGCTCAGTTTGAAAGAGATTAGATTTTTCAACAGTAAATCAATTTTCATTTTTAACCACACATTCTTCAATAAAATAATATTTTCCATCACATCAATAATTTTTTTTTTCTTTTTCAATCACACATTTCCCATCATATCACTATTCAAAATCAATTCTTCCCCCAAAAATCTCTCCCAAACAAGCTCTTAGTGTTAGAATGTCCAAGTCGACAAAAGTCGACAATGCTTGAGACTAGCTCGACAAAGCCAACACCATTCATGAAGATGCTTACCTAAGTTTTTCTTTTGTAAATGTTTAGCACTTTTTCAAGTTCGCAGTTTTGACAAAATATTCCAGTGAAATCCTCCTACATCAACACGTTACTTAAAATGTAAAGAAGAAACTAGAAAGGTATTACCTCAACAAATAGTAACGAAAAATTTAACACGTGAAATTAATACCTCTTTGTTTCGGATTAAAATCAGATTTTAATTTAAGTCAAAATCAAATAATCAATATTAACCACATCTTTCATGGGTTTCACAGCTTTTCAATCACACATTTCAAAAATTTCTATCATAATCCACTAAAAATCTAATTTTAATCCCTACCAAACACATACTATATATACATAACAGTGTTAATATTTCTAATTTTTCTTTCTATATTTATATTATACCACTTGTAATCGCTCACTACTAATAGCAAATTATACGTAATTTGGCCGAATTATAATATACATAGTAGTGTGCCATTTGGGACAAAGGCACTCATTGACCTGGCCAGACTCCTTTATGGGAAAGCTGATATCGAGATCCTCCTTTTTTCAAAGTGCATCCATTTGATTTTAACAGTAATATTATTTTATTTTATTTAAAGTGAACCAACTTATTTAATTTGTTCACTTTTCATTTTTCTTTTTTTTTTTTCCCTTTTATTTTA
The DNA here is from genome assembly GCA_035079005.1 of Fraxinus americana. Lineage (NCBI taxonomy): Eukaryota > Viridiplantae > Streptophyta > Magnoliopsida > Lamiales > Oleaceae > Fraxinus > Fraxinus americana. The sequence goes on along the minus strand of CM068706.1, from coordinate 32,326,608 downwards.
CACAATGTTTTGTAAAGCTACTTCCCTTGGTGTCGACTTGGTTAACAACTTAACAAAAGATGTTAATAAATGCTTTGTTTTATTTCTAAACAATTAATATTTATTAATTTCTTCAAATACTTTCTAGTCAGATTTGGCTTCACAATTTCACTCGTCTCAAAATCTAACAACTAGCTAATCAGCCCCGGTTTCATATAGATTCTTTAAAATTTATTTTTTTAAACTCAATTTCAACCACATATTCTTCTAATAAAATAATTTTACACGTAAATTCATAAATTTTTTTTCTATTTTTTAATCACTTATTCTCTAAAATTTTTTTTTTTTTTTTATTATTAAAATTATTTTTAATAATAATATAGCACAATATATCAAAGTCGAATCACCTCTTAACAAAAGTTTGACTTTAGCATATAATTGTACTAGCTTCTAATTTCATTCAGGGGCAGAGCTGGAGGAAAATTTTCTACTTGACTGATACGTATAAGAAAAAAATTCCGTGGAGAATGTTACATCGATATTCAACTAATGTTACCTAATCGATCTCTAAAGTAAGATCTTTTTGAAGCAAATTATAAATGTGCATGACGTAGAGAAAGTAGATTCAAATTTTTCTAGTCGATCGTTGTCACACAATAAATTATGTTCTTACAACGCAAATTTCAAATGTGACCTAGAGAAATCACTTTAATAAAATAAGGTTGTAATTTCTTGTGGGCAACTTATTTGAAGGATAAAAGTATTCAACTTTGTGTAGCAATGCTGAAACAAATGAAGAATTAAAAGCCAAAAGTTTAGGTAATTTGTTAGGTGAAAGTGTGAAAATGAGGAATTTGCAAGACACTTGTGACTTTATGAACTCTCTTTTCCATTCTTTAACACCTTTGGACTGTCGTGTTGGTGTGTTAGTGCCATTACGATATACATTGCGGCTTTTGAGAAAGCAACCTCTTCCTTTCTTCAAAAAAAAAAAAAAGAAGTATTTAAAGTTATTTTATATAAAGCAAGTTAAAATTTATAAAAAGTAACTTAAAAATTATGTTTGTCAAATAAATAACTTAAATTTAGATTAACTTATTTTTAAGTACGGCCTAGCGCTAACATCCTTATTTCATTGTACGGGACAAATATATAAAGAGAGATGCTACATGTACAAATACAGAAGCATTACCGATACTCACAAGGGCGGGGTGAGTGGATAATTTTTTTTTTAATTTTTTTATTGTGCGGGACCCACCTTCATGTGAAAGGGTGTAAGGCTTATGTATTGTTTTTCTTCTGTACAAATGTAAATTTCCATATATAAATTCAAGACTATTAGATATATGACAAATATGCCATAAATTTACATCCTACCAAAAGTGTAATCAACCTTATTTGATTAAATATAGAACTTAATCACGTGTTTAAATAAACAACGTAAATATTTTACATGTCTCTTTTACTTAATTAGCTATTAGTATGTTTTGAATTTATTTTTTCGTTATTAGACTTCAGATTTTTACTTAATAATTATAATTGTAGATATACTCAATTTATTTTTTCTTTGGTGTAATTGGTAACGAAAGTTAAGGGATAAAATTTCACATCGAATAAAGATAAAAAACATAGACTAATTTATAAGAGATTGTGTTACTCCTCTTAATAAGGTTGACCTTTTAAGATGAAATCTCAAATCTTAACATGTTATGAGAACCCGTTAAACTGAAAAGAGCCATTCGATCCGATTAAAACTAAAATAAAAATAAAAATTGAGCACACGAATTTTAAGATTGGTCTGCTCAAATGAGCCACCATCTTGTGGGGGCATGTTAAGGGAAAAATCTCACATCGAGTAAAGATGAAAAATATACACTAATTTATAAGAGATTGAGTTACTCTTCTTAATAAGATTGACATTTTAAGATGAAACCCCAAATCTTAACAACGAAAATTTGACATATTTTTATGTACCATTTTATTTTTAGTCATATATTCAATTCATTTATTCTCGAGGCCATATTTATATAAATCTTAATTTGTATTTAATTGAAAATATATAAAAAATGTTAGACTTACAAAACAGTGAAGAAAAATAACAGTAACAAGAATTAAATGATCGCCAAATATTGTAAATTTATAACCAGTTAATAAGTATATAACCCAAAAAACTAATAATTAAATCCCCAAATTCAAATCAATAAAGTTTAGACCACATTACACTTTTGTTTTATAAAAATAAATTAAATCCCCAAATTCGAATTAATTTTCCTATTTTATATATTCACTAACCAATCAGAAACTCACAAACTAAAGTTCTGTGTGCTGCATTATTGCATCCACAGTTCCAAAACTTGAGAGCTTATAAAATCAAGAGTTCAATTGGAGCAATACAAAAAGAAGACTTTTAAAAAAGTTCAATTTCTTTTATGTCAATGTATAAAGCATACCCTCAAAAGATCCAATCCAAAAACTCCATTTTCAAAAAGAAAAAGTTGGCTCGTACAAATTATTTACATGAAATTAAAGTATATGTTTCCACCTTCCAAGAAATTAATGGTGTCATTATTTGTCTCGTGCTTGCATGGCCGTGTTCCGATGTTCAAATGTTGTAAATAGGAGATCGAGACTCGATTGAAGTTTGATAATATATGTGCAGTAGAATAGATAATTGTCTCGACTATCTTGAAGACATTATCTACGGTCATTATTAATTCTTCGCTTGTTAGAACAAATTTACTTGTTTTGACATTAAGATTCTGATTATTTTTAAAATAAATCATTTTTTATGACAATGCACTATGATAATGGGAGATTTAATTTTTTAAACTTTGTTCAAAAAAAAAAAAAAAAATTATTACAAAATGCATGTACTTAATTTAGTTATAAGTAAACTTGGATATAAGTAATTATATTTTAAGCTAACATGCACATTATGTTAAATGTATGATTAATCGAAGACTAGATTTAAAAAAAAAAAAAAAATATTAGGCACCCCAAAGTCACATCATAGCTTATTTCACTTGAATTATGATTAACTAATTAAACTTTTTAAAAATAATAATTCAAGCTATTCACGTAATTGTATCAACAGTCAACACTCAAGTCAAATACTCCTATTCATAAAAGTTAAAGGAGATTATTAAAAGATATATTTTATTGAAAATACTTGGTTAATTAACAGTGTAATGCATGATTGGATCGAATTTAGCACTGCACCAACAAGGACGTTTTAGTTAATTTATTTACGTAAGTCCCATGATTCACGTCCTTAAGATCTCAATCAATGGAATTGAGTGTATGTTTGTCTATATATTTATAGGTGTGGCACTTGACGATTCGATGGATTGTAATGAAAAATCTTTGTTCCTTTTAAATTTGAGAAGCGAATGTATTTTAGTTTCATGAAAAAATGCGAATCACCATCAGTGTTTGAATTGGTGACTGATTTAATTGAAAAGTATGATAGCGTGTTCATTTTTTTATGAGTATAAACGGTAGAACATTTTTGGCAAGTACTTACACGTGTGTTCATAATGGGCTACAAGCTTTTTTTAGCGATTAGGTTAATTAAATAAAATAAGAAGACTTTAAAAGAGAAACAAAAAGGAGAGTCTCGAAAAAGTGACTGCGAGTGGAGGTTAGTGCTCAATTATTGAACTCTTTAAATGCACAAATCAAAAGTCTATCTTTTTCTTTATAATACATACTCCCAATGATTTATTTTGGCAAAGATTTTAGTAACCATACATTTTGTGACACATGGCTAGGGGAAAAAGGGGGAAAAATAAAGTATAGTTTCTTTGAAATTGATGGTATTAATCCATGTTCGATTCTACCTAGCACAAGCTGAAACGTTTGTATAGTTTGTCGTTTGTAAATGTACACAGTGATTGTTTATCGCAGTAATTAAAACTTACCGAAACCTACCCGACTTCAAATAGAAAGTTGGACTGAACTTATACCAAATGGATGAAATGCAAAGGATCGAGGCAAAAGTTGAACTATTTGTCATTAAGACGAATATGTCCCACACAAGTGTCTACGATAAATGATCATCGTCTTCCAAGATATAACAATTAACTTCGAGTGATTGCAGCATTTCAAATCAAGAGAAACATTGAACCAAACGAAATTTCGAACTCCTTTTTGTATGAAAAAAAGAACAAGTTTTGATGCAAAATTTTGGTAACATTATGAGGTTATGTAACATGCTTTGATTGCATAAAATGGAAGTGAATGAAACCAACACATAGGGATCAAATTTATAAAAGTTGAGGAGGTGCACAATAAGTGACACAACCCAAAATCAATATATTCCACGATGTGTTACACAAGTTGATATGTCTCTCAATCACTGCTCGATTACTGCTCGAACGTGGATTTCAAGGGCTCGCACTCCCTTGGCGCCAGGCTACCGCTCGAGCGACAATATTATATATTGAGTTTTTATATTTAAATTCAAAATTAATATTTTTCAACTTTACTTCATTCACTTATTTCTCATTCATTCAAAAATTTTTTTTGACATCCAAATATACCGAACTTATCTACTCGACGAGTAGAACATGATCGACCTATTTTTCGCTCAATTTGAGAAATAAGACCCATCCAAATATCTAGTTAAAGATTAAAAAAATCAACTTTCCTTAACTATTTTTCAACAATCCCCAACATAAATGGAAATTGTCAACACGTTCATGAAATGCAGACTCTAAAAGGGAGTATAAAGTCCAGTGTTGTTGCATCAGGAGAGGTAAATTTTGGCTTCGAACATTCCTTAGTTGAATACAATTGAATATATTAAGCTAATAAGTGAACATGATATCTTGTATAATCATCAATGAATGTAATGAAATACTTCTTACAACATTTCGTTTGTACAAATTTTAAGTCACATATGTTGCTAAGGGTGTCACGAGTCGAGTTGCGAGGCAATACTTTTTAGTCGGGCTCGGCATGAGTAAAAATGGTTCGAACTTTTTTTTGGCCAGAGCTGAGCCCAGCAAAAGTTCGCGGCCAAAAAATTTAGGCTCGACCCGAGCTTTTAGCTGGGGCCTTTGCGAGTCGAGCTTGCTCGATTTTTTTTTTTAAATTTCGTAACAAATCTTAATTTTTTTAAAGAATTTAAAGTTTGTGCAATTTATACATATTATAAATAATAACTAAATATTAACATATAAAAAAAATTACAGCTAAAATTAAAAATTAAAAAAAAAAAAAAAGAAGCGTTGCAGGCAGTTGGGATTGACTGCTTCCTGCACAAGCTTTTTTTTATTATTTATTATTTTTAAAGTTTTGCAATTTTTTTAGGCTCATTGGCCGAAAATGGCACGTGACACAAGTCGCCGTTCGAGCCGACCCGGCTTGAGCCAACCCGACTCAAGCTTTTTCCTAGCCGAGCCATGAGCTGTCCAAGCCTGCGAGCCATATTGACATCTCTATATGTTGTCGTGAATTAATTCTAAATGTGTCATGTTTCTTTCAATTGAATGAAACGATTTTTTTTTTGTTGACTTAGCCTTTACACAAATCTCACATTTACCATTTGTATTAAAATGTATAGATGGTAGTAAACTTTAATTCATAAACTTGCGCACATAATTAAAGTTTGCGGGTCTTAATCTATGATGTCATAAATTAGACGGCTCAAAAATATAAGTAGAAGATGATATTTTATTCTTCGAATTATTCGGTACAATAGTGAGGACATTCATTTTAAATAGTACATTATAAACTTATCCGATACAAAGACTAGTTCAAAGCTATTATTGTTAAGTAAAGAACCCAAAACTAAGTCCTTATAAATGTCAAGCACATGAAGCACATTGTTAAGGGTGGGTTTTGATAAGTGTGTTTTTACAGACTTATTTAATACTTAAATATACTTATTATTGATAAAAATGAGCGAATTTCTACTCACAATTATGTAATTATTGCATTTGTAGGTAAAAATCACCAAAATGAAAGAGAACAAGGCAAAAGAATAAAAAAAGGACAAAAAACGTACAAAGATGTGAAGTTTGTGACCAAGTTGCACAAGTGCAGAATGTTGGAGGACATTGGGATGCAATCTATGGAGGGCAATATTGAAATGAAAATCCAAATTCGAGGACCAAAATGTACAACATAAAAGTTGAGGGACAAATTATGCGATTTATCCTGAGGACCTCATGTGCAATTTTTTATTTCACCAAGAGTGCGCACTCGCGCACTTGGCTTCTGGAATTGTGCGCACCTGCGCACTTTTAGTGCGCACCTGTGCGTTGAAAATTCCCGAAAACCAGATATTTTGAGGGCATTTTGGGCTTTTGTTTGTATTCGGTTTTGGGAGTATTTAAACACCAAAACTCATAACTCAAACCCTAGAAAGAGTTTTTGAGAGTTTTCTCTCTTGTGGGTTTTCCTTCTTCTTTCTTTTTCTTTCTCGTCTTTCTTTCTTCTTTCATTTTTTCTCTTCCTTTTTCTTTTGTTTTACTTGATATTTTGGAGCAATCAAAAGCATGAAAAGGGAAATACATCAAAGTAGTGAAGAAGGATTTGGGGAAATCAAGCAAAGCTTCAAATAAGGTTTTATCTACACTTTTGATTTTTCTCAAATTTTCTTCCTTATTTGTAATGTATTGGATATATATTTTCCTTTGTTATCATATATATATAAAATAAGCTAATTGATTGTGTTGGGATTTGTGGAATTAGTTTGACCTAGCCTTGATTAATTTCTATATTTGCCATTTGATTTTAAGTTGCTTATTTTCATATGTTTCTACTATTGTTTTCCGTGCATTTTCATTTTTATGGCCAATAGATGATTGTATTTAGTGATTTGTACATCGTTCGAGAGAAGATTGTGCATTTTAGACCAAATAGTAGAAACCCTAATTGAATGCGATTGTTTGGTTGTAATCGACATAGAGATATAATAGGTTAAACCAATCAATTAGGGTAAATTTCACTCGAGAGAGGTAATTAACTAAAATTGGAAGATCGAGTCTAACATCGGAATTAAATAATTCGTTTATTGGCTTATAGAGAAATTAATTAGGCGATGGTTAAACGAAACCACGAATCCCAACCACGTTCTTTCTCCGAAATTTCCAAGTATTAGTGTTTTTCTTATTTTGTAGATTTTTAGTTTATTTACCGCTTTCCAAATCTCATGTTTAATTGTGTGTGTTTCATTTGATTGTTAGAATTAAATTGATTAAAGTCGTGTAATCTAAAGTAACATTCCTCGAGGGATCGACAACCCGGACTCAAAAAGTCCACTTTATTACTTGTACGTGACCCGTGCACTTGCTGTATATTTTCAAGCGAACAAGTTTTTGGCGCCGTTGCCGGGAAATGTTTTTAATTTGATTACCACTTTAGTTAATTTTAATTTTAACAAATTTTTTATTTAATTTTATTTGCCTTTATTTTATATTTTTTTTGTATACTTTTGGCTAATCCTCATATTGTTAATCTATCTTGTGTTTGTATTTTCTCCTCGTACTTTTCAGATATTTGCTTGATTCTAACTTTGGTAAATTAACAAAACTTTTGCAATGACAAATCTCTTTATGGACAATCAAGATATGCTTGGAGAACATTCAAGTTGTGATAATTGTTACATGGTGCATTGTATTGGGTCATGTTTGTTCTCGTACACTAGTTTACAAATGCCTAAACTGCTAAGGTTTAGAAAATATTTGAGGTGTAGAAAACAAGCCATTGACAAAAACGATGAAGGATCCATGCTAGTGGGAAATTTTGTACCTTACAATTGGGATGAGGTCATCAAACTTTTGGGAGATGGTCCATCCGTACTGAATGAGAAGGTACTTGCAAAGTACTTTAAAGAACTTGCCAAGTTGGATAAAAATGACATACTCATGGGAGGTTATATGTACTGGGGTGAATTTCAACAATGGGGGTATTATCCACTTCAAGGAGTTGACAGGACCGACCTCTCATTGCCTGTAGAATCGAATTGCGGACCGATCATTCAATCCGAAGATATATCCACTATGGACAAATAGCTCAAATAGAATAACAATTTAACCACAAAGGGGCCGAATGAAAATGTAGCAAGCAATGAAGATGAAAGCAATGTTCATTTTTCCGACTTCATTAATTGCCCGAAAATTGAGTTTGTGATTAAATTCGATGATGTGGTGGAAGTCTATAAAGCTGGATTTGAATCGAAAGGAATATGCAAGTCTTATTATATGGAAATGGGCAATATTAAGTGTTGGAGACTAAACGAAGAGTGGAACAAAGCAAGCGAAGAAAAATGGGCAAGGCATCTAAAGCCTTCTTTAGATGCCCATGAGTCCATTGTCAAAGTCGAGTTAAAGACTATAAAAAAACGCTTATTGGGAGGCAACCCAATTTTCTAACTCTTAGTCATTTATTTAATTTTATGCATTTTTCTTATTTTTATTTGATTAGTTATCATCTTTTGTAGTTAATTTTTGAAGTCCCACATATCTTTTATTCCTCACAAGTTTGGGGGTAGATTGGTGTACAAGAAGGTCACTTGCCCAAGTGTAAAAGCATCACGAGTCCAAGTAGAGCATTGGTACCTCTTCAGCAAATCGGGGAAGTTTCGTTACCTCCACCCTCTTTTATTTTATCTTGTTCTTTTACACATTGGGGACAATGTGTGATTTAAGTTTAGGGGGGGTGATTGTGCTTAAATTGATGATCTTGTGTTGTCATATTAGATAACCTTGCCGGCTTAGCATGGTTTGATGTTTAAAATTGTTGTTGATTCATGAGTTATGACCAAATATGCTATTTGTGCCTAAATTTTTCAAAATTTGCTTGTCCATGTGAGATCCTAAGTCACTTTGAGCACAATAGTCATGATTAATTGTTATTTAGATGTGGAGATTTTTGATTGATGGAGATCTTTTTGAATTGGTAAGAACTAGGCTGTGAATTGTGTTTAAATTTATCAATCTTACCTTCTCTTCTCTTTCACTTAATCATATTGTGAGATAAGTTTGGGGGTCGTCGAGCCGGTGAAGGATATTATCTAGAAGTGTGTTGATTCCATGCGTGTTGAAAAAATTTTGTGCGGAGTGTCTTTTGCCAAGTATAAGCTAGGTAATGACCATATGTTAGGAATTTAAGCCATGGTGTTATGTTGTGATTAAAAAAAAATAAAATTGATAGTGCACATGTTGAATCTTGGGACTCATTTCGTAGCCTTTTTTACTCGAGTTATTAAGTTCGTTGGGGTATCTCAAAATCCGATACCCTTTGGTCTAAACAACCGGGGAGTTATCGACCTAAAGCTCGCCACAAGAGTCAATAAGAAAGCTTAAGGGAGTGAGGTCAATCATGAGCTTTAATTGAAAAAAAAAATTTGATTTTGTGCAATTATCTTTGATGTTTGTGCTTAGATAACTAGTGGGTTTGAATTACTTAGTATGAGCTTAAATGTCAAAACACTCATCCAGTGGAGAATCATCACATGACTAAAGGTTGATATTACCGGTTAGACCCAACCAAATAAGAGTGGAAAAAGAAATGAGTGAATAGAGAGTAACATTTAGATTTACACCCGGGAAAAGAAAAAAATATCTATTTGAAGAGTGTAAATCTCATGAGCGGGAAATGACATATTTGACCACAAGGGGTTGGGTTGAAGTCAATTTAAAAAAATTTCCATCTTGGTAACATTTTCCTAATTTAGAAGATGATTGAAAGTGACTATACACTTACACACCGATCGAACATTGGATAAACTAAAATGATTTTTGTTAGCATTATTTGGAGCATATTTGTGAATTGATTATACAATTTTATACTCATAGATATTTTTGACAAGCTATCTAATGTGTTAGTCATTATCACATGTTACTTGATTGTGTTATAGATAATCTTGTTCGGGACGAGCAAGAGTTTAAGTTTGGGGGTATTTGATAAGTGTGTTTTTGCACACTTATTTAATACTTAAATATACTTATTATTGATAAAAATGAGCGAATTTCTACTCACAATTATGTAATTATTGCGTTTGTAGGTAAAAATCACCAAAATGAAAGAGAACAAGGCAAAAAAATAAAAAAAAGGACCAAAAACGTACAAAGATGTGAAGTTTGGGACCAATTTGCACAAGTGCTGAATGTTGGAGGACATTGGGATGCAATCTATGGAGGGCAATATTGAAATGAAAATCCAAATTCGAGGACCAAAATGTACAATATAAAAGTTGAGGGACAGACTATGCAATTTATCCTGAGTACCTCATATGCAATTTTTGATTTCACCAAGAGTGCGCACCCGCGCACTTTAAGTGCGCACCTGCGCACTTGGCTTCTGGAATTGTGTGCATCTGTGCGTTGAAAATTCTCGAAAACCAGATATTTTGAGGGCATTTTGGGCTTTTGTTTGTATTCGGTTTTGGGAGTATTTAAACACCAAAACTCATAACTGAAACCTTGAAAAGAGTTTTTGAAAGTTTTTGAGAGTTTTCTTTCTTGTGGGTTTTCCTTCTTCTTTCTTTTTCTTTCTCTTCTTTATTTCTTCTTTCTTCTTTCTCTTCTTTTTTCTTTTGTTTTACTTGATATTTTGGAGCAATCAAGAGCATGAAAAGGGAAATACATCAAAGTGGTGAAGAAGGATTTGGGGAAATCAAGCAAAGCTTCAAATAGGGTTTTATCTACACCTTTGATTTTTCTCAATTTTTCTTCCATATTTGTAATGTATTGGATCTACATTTTCCTTTGTTATCATATATATAAAATGGGCTAATTGATTTTGTTGGGATTTGTGGAATTAGTTTGACCTAACCTTGATTAATTTCTATATTTGCCCTTTGATTTTAAGTTGCTTATTTTCATGTGTTTCTACTATTGTTTTCCGTGCATTCTCATTTATATGGCCTATAATTGTATTTAGTGATTTGTACATCGTTCGAGAGAAGATTGTGCATTTTAGACCAAATAGTAGAAACCCTAGGTTTGTGTAATAGATAGAGATATACCATTAGCCCTAGGTGACCCAATGATCTATTTTCACAATGATTGAATGCGATTGTTTGGTTGTAATCGACATAGAGATATAATAGGTTAAACTAATCAATTAGGGTTAATTTCACTCGAGAGAGGTAATTAACTAAAATTGGAAGATCGGATCTAACATCCGAATTAAATAATTCTTTTATTGGCTTATAGAGAAATTAATTAGGCGATAGTTAAACGAAATCACGAATTCCAACCACGTTTTTTCTCCGAAATTTCCAAGTATTTGTGTTTTTCTTATTTTGTAGATTTTTAGTTTATTTACCACTTTCCAAATCTCATGTTTAATTGTGTGTGTTTCATTTGATTGTTAGAATTAAATTTATTAAAGTCGTGTAATCTAAAGTAACATTCCTCGAGGGATCGACAATCCGGACTCAAAAAGTCAACTTTATTACTTGTACGCGACCCGTACACTTGCGGTATATTTTCAAGCGAACATGTTTCTTGTCCGATGTCATCTTCAATATAATTTTGCATTGCCCTTCAACCTTCGAACTTGAAGAATTTACCATGAGTAACTTCTCACCATTCATTGGATTATATGATAAGAACATTGCCTTATCAATACAAATGTGGCGAGTAGCACCTGTGTCCACCTACCATTCCAAGGGATTTCCAATGTTATTGCATTATGAAATAACAGCCAACAAGTTAATGTCTAATATACCATCAGATAATGCATCAAATTCAGTGACATTTGCTTGGGCTTGTTTTTTGGTTTACGACATTCGTTGGAGCGATGTCCGACCTTTTCACAGTTGTACCAATTGTTCTTGAATTTCTTTGCATTCTTGTTGAGTCATTGCTTAAAGGATTTCAAAGAGTGTTTCCTCTTTTTATTATTATCATTTGTTTCCACAACGCACACTTGCCTTTGCTTGTAGTATATAACTTCCATTCTGCTTGTCCGATTTATGCTGTCTTCTTCAATTCTCAATCGAATGATGAGTTCTTCAATATTCATCTCTTTGCGCTTACGTTTGAGATAGTTTTTGAAGTCCTTTCACATGGGTGGAAGTTTTTCAATGATTGGTACCACTTGAAATGATTCACTTAGAGATATGTTCTCGACGTGAATGTCATGGAGAAAACCTACAATTCTTGTACTCAGATAACCATCTTGGAATTTATCATTTTGTAATCCAAGAATTTCTCAATGAAGAACTTCTTTGTTCCGGCGTCTTTAGTCATATATATCTTCTCCGAGAATTCCCCAAGTTCATTTGCAGATTTCATGGAACTATACACATTGTACAACGCGTTGTCCAAGCCATTCAGAATGTAATTCTCGCATAGAAAGTTTGAATATTTTCAAGCATCCAATGCTATTCACGATCCCCCTAATTTTTTCCTTCTTATACGGTGGGAGCATTCTCATTTAGAAATTTCCCCAAATTGAGGGTTGTAAGATAAAACATCTTTTGAAGTCAATCCCACTAAATTTTTCTAGTTTTTCTTCATGTTGAATGAATGTTGGATGAACGGTAGAGGGAATTGAAACAGAAGGAGGACCAATCGAAGTGATCGGAGTCCCAACAACCGACGTAACCGTACGACAGTAATTTATGCTACACAAACAGAAGATAAACAAAACCAAGTTTAATACCAAGAAAGAGTATAAAAGTTAAATTTAAAATGAAATTCAGTTTAACCGGATTGTAATTGAAATTTTGTAAAGAAATCACTTGAAAATTCGTCTTAAGATTGCTTTTTATAAATGCACAAAGTGATTTGTTTATCGCAGTAATTAAAAATAATCGAAACTTACCTGAATTCAAATGAAAAGTTGGACTGAACTTATACCAAATGAATGAAATGTAAAAGATTGATGCAAGAGTTGAACTCTTTATTTTTAAGATGAATTTGCCCTGCACATGTGCCTTGATGAATGGCAATCATCTTCCAAGACACAACAATGAACTTCAAATGATTGCAGCACTTCAAATCACGAGAAACATAGAACCGAATGAAGTTTCAAACTCCTTTTTGTATGAAAAAAGAACAAGTTTTGATGCAGAATTTTGGCAAGATTGTGATGTTATGTAATATGTTTTGATTTCATGAAATGGGAGTAAATAAAACCAACAAACAGGGGTCAATTTATAGAGATTGAGGAGGTGCACACTAAGTGATGCAATAAAAAAATCAACTTGTTTCACGAAATGTTGCATGGGTTGACCTGTCGCTTGCTCATCGCCCGGTTTCCGCTTGAGCGATCATTTTAGGGGCTCGTCGCTCGCTTCGCGTCAAGCCGCCGCTCGAGTGGCTATTTTATATATTGAATTTTCATATTTAAATTCAAAATTCATGTTTTTCAACCCTACTTCATTTACTAATTTCTCATTTATATAGAAATAGTTTTCAACATCCAAATATACCAAACTCATCTACTCGACGAGTGGAACATGGTCGACCCATTTTTCACTCAATTCGAGTAGTGGGATCCATCCAAATATTTGGTTGAAGATTGATAAAAACTAAATTTCCTTAACTATTTTCCAACATAGTTTGCTCTAGTCTATTGTCTTTTTCCTTCAATGCCATGATTAGGGGCAATCCGAGCACGGGCTGGCTCGCTTGAAGAAAATGAGGTCCATTTGAGTCTGTGAGTGGTTCGCACGAGAAAAATGGAGCTCGGGTCCCCCATTTAATATTCCTAGATACGGTGGAGTCCAATTCCTATTTCCTACTCTCAATAAATTGTATGAGTTGGTGGGGCTTGAGAACTTTGAACTGGTTGTAAGAGAGTTTCAAGTAAAGATTACATTAACTACTGTATTTCTTTTGTAAAAAATAGCGGTCGAAAATATCATAATAGAAAAAATCTACTTTCTACTATTTTCGTGCTCGTCGGATAGTATTTTTAGAAAGATACTAATCCGTGTAGAGGTATGATATGACACAAACATAATGCACAATATGTGTAATTCATATAATTGTGTGCCAACATTTTCTTAAATATCGTAAGGAGGTTTAGATCCACCACTTTAACATACTCAAAACAAATATTTATTTCTACATATCCAACATCTCGGAGGAGTTTAGCCAATGCTTTTCATTAGACTTAAATAGTGGAGTTGATAGTTAATTAACTCGCAGATTAAAAATAAAGTTAGGGCCCTTTATTGCAACTCGTCCAGAGTTTCATAATTGGATCTCTCTTAATTTCAGTAACAAGATTCACATAAATCCTCATCACTTTATAAATTAAACACATATGTTTTGCTTTATCTTTTTCTGCTTTCTTAAAGCCTAAAGGTGATATTGAAATAATGCATTCTGTCCCACTCCCATTCTCAGTACTCTAAATCTAATTATATGGGACAGGCAATTTTTGTTAGGAAAAATATTAATTGGTCACGTAGGTCTACATATGTGATTAAAACTGTGTATAAACGCCATCTAAAATTAAGCTCAAAATTAAAGTGATCTAATAAAAAAATAAAATTATGGGTTTTGAGCATCTAAATAAAGACCGGATCAATTAGGATTGTACTTGATGATGAACCAAATACATATAAAAACTATATATAAAGTTATGGTCCCAATTTATATGTAATTTCTCATTGTTTGTGACATCTCATCAACACAAGAATTAATAGAGTAAGCATATTGAATATGAAGATTCAAAATCCACAATCAAAACTCAAGATTAATTAATCAAAAATCAAGATGAATGATTGAAACAATTAAATTGAAGAATAAGACAATCAAGAAGAAAAAGCAAGAGGGAGTTGCAAGTTGATCTTCAAGACAAAAAAATTAAAGTTTCAAGTTTCAATATTCAAGATACAAATCGATGGATCAAGTTATGTTTCATATTAATTAATTCTCTTGGTAATTTGACATGGATGATGTTGGCAATTAAGTAATTATTTTTTTTTAATTTCTTGAGATTTAAAGTTTTGTAAAAATTCTAACAAGTGGTATCAAAGTCAGCTCAATGTTAAAACATTATGCCCCTGTTTGGCCCCCATTTTAGGGTATTGAAAATTTTTGGAATAGTGATTGATAGGAGACTGTGTGGTAGAAAAGTAATGAAAAATTTTAAATTTGTGTGTAATATTATTTTATTTGATGAATGTGTGGTTGAAACGAAAAGAGAGAAAAAATTAATGTAAAGTAATGGAAAAAAAATGGGGGCAAAACGGGGGCCATGTTTCAAGAAAGAACTTTATGGTTGAAATTCATACATTGAATTTTAGAATTCTTTAATTTGGAATGTGAATTTTAGTTATAAATTTCAAAATTATGATTTTTTCCAACAAGAATTTTAGGGTTGAAATTCATACTTTGGATTTGTAAATTTTGAGATGTGAATTTTAGCCTTGAATTTCAAAAATTTAGATTTTAAGGATTTTTTAAGAAAAAATTTTGGTACAAAACCCGAACTAGTCTTTGCAGCGCAGCACTGGAATTCTGTCCAAGAATATTATTATTATTATTATTATTTTAAAAAACAAAAGAAAGAAAATTAAAAGGTTAAATGAACAATCAAATTTCAAATCTTGGTACTTAAAATTTTATTTCGGATTACTAGTTTTCTAAAATAGATTAATTGAAACAACAATTTACCAAAGTAACATCTCTTGTCTAAATTAATTTATTTGAAATATTAGGAAGGTTGTGTGTACGTAATTCATGCGGATATTCACCGTCCCAAAGGAATGTCAATATTTGACCGAATTATTTGCACATATGTGGTAATAAATATGTGACAATTATAAAATTTATTTTTATGTGAACATTGAGTCAGTCCAAAAATAGACTTAATGTTTGACATGACTTATTGTCAATATTTGATTTACCACACCAAGAGTGCTATTTATTAGATGATATTTCTGTCAAAAGACTTAATATCAATGTTGTACCCAATCCCTTGTAATGGATCCACTATTATTTGAATTTATTGATTGCTCAATATGGATTATCATGCGAACATGCTAATTAGGTTTAAATTCTCTACTCAATTAATCTATCCACTTTTGCAGTATCTGTCAACAATAATTTAATTCCTATGCTTGAACCAAAGTTTAAGGACTGGAAAGAGAACATTTGTATCAATCTTGTTGGCATGGATCTAAACTTTGTTTTAAGGACTGAACAACCCACTACTCTTATGGACAAGAGTTCCACTAATAAAAAGGAGATTCGAATAAGTGTGATAGTTCATACCATATAAGTCTTATAATCATTAAGTGTGAAATTTTAACAACATTAAGAGGGATTGTGTTCGATAAGATAACTACTGCCAATGAATCTCTTAAAAAAAATCGAAAAACATTTTGAGAAAGGTGAAAAGGTCAAAACTAATACGCTTCGGAGAACTTGGTTTCACTAAAGTATAAAACTAAAGAAAATATAAGTATATCATAGATATGTCTCATCTTGCTTCAAAACTAAAGACATTAAAGTTTGAAATGTCTAATGACTTGCTCGTGCATTTGGTTTTGATTTCTCTTCCTGTACAATTCAGCTAATCTAAGGTCAGTTATAGATGTTAAAAGGAAAAGTGGACACTCAATGAGCTTATTTCATGTTGTGTGCAGAAGAAGAAATGTTAAAACAAGAGAGAATTGAAAGTGCTCACTTGGTAAGTACCCTTAAGGACAAGTTAATGAATAAGGAAGCTGCATCTAGTTTAGCTCAAAAGAAATAGCAAAAACCTAAAAAAGATAAATAATCTGGCTGTTATTTTTGTAAAAATTTGGAACACATAAAGAGAGATTGTACTAAATACTACGCTTGGTGTGTAAAGAAAAGTTCACACTTCTCACTTTAGTTTGTTTTGAGGTTAATTTAGTTTTAATACCAAGTCACATTTGACAGATAAATTCTAGTGTCACTACTCATATAAGTATGTCTATAAAGAGTTGTCTGAATAGTCAAAAGCAAATTGATATTGAAAGATTCATATATGTGGGGCAATGACAAATCAGTCAAAGTTGAGGCTATAGAGACCTTAGGTTATCATTAAAGAATTGTTATTATTTGAATTTGAAAGAGATATTTGCGGTATCATCTTTTAGATGAAATTTGATTTCTATTTCTATATTGGACAAATCTGGTTACTCTTCTCGATGTGGAAATAGTCAACTTAGTTTTTTTCTTAATTTAAATATTGTTGGTATTAATTCTTTGCGTGGTTATAATAACCTATGTTTGTCTAATACGGTTGCCTCTTGTAAAAAAATATTATATATAAATTCACGTGATATTAAACGTAAATTAACCAATGAGAATTTTACCTCATTGTGGCACAAGCAATCATGTCACATCTCTAAAAAGAGAGGAATAACTTGTGTCAAAATGAATTCTTGATTCTCCTGATTTTACAGACTTTAATGTTTGTGTTGATTACATTAATTGGAGACAAGCAAACATAAGGAGATTATGTGCTATAGGATTCCGGACGTCTTAAAACTAATTCATGCAGATATCTATAGACCATTCCCTTCGACTTCTTGAAATGGCCAACAGTTACATATACATTCATAGACGATTATTTTCTCTATGACTCACTGTATCTCATTAATACGAAATCTCAATCACTAGACGTGTTCAAGGCTTATAAGGCTGAAGTTGAAAATCATCTCAGCAAAAAAATAAAATAAGTCAGATCTGACCGTGGTGGTGAATGCAATGACAGATCAGGAGAACAATGTCCAGAGTCTTTTGCTAAATTCCTAGAGGAATGCTGAACCATCCTACAATGCACGTAAATTTCTATATGAAGAAACACTAAAGACTACAACTTAAATTCTCGATAAAATTTCAAGTAAAGTAACTGTCAAACCCCTTATGAGCTTTGGACATGCAAGAAATCTAATTTGAAGCACTTGCACATTTGGGTTGTCCAGATAAGACAATGCCTTATAGATCATCGGAAAATAATCTAGACTACAGAATCGCAAGTTGCTAATTTATTGGATACTTTAAAAGGTCAAAGTGTTACAAATTTTTTAAAGATCCCACTATTAGGTCAAAACGGAAACTGTTTGATTCTTTGAGGATCTCTTTTGTTGTGATTGACAATGATCAGGATTAGGGACAAATTCTTGCTCCAAATCTTGTTCAATAAACAATTTCGGATCAAAAATATTTTACAAAATCCCCTATACACAATCAAAAGATTGTTCTAGAAAAAAAAAACTCAATACCCTCAAAAACAAATGTCAATAAGGAAATCAACTAGAAAAATGAGAAAGACAATTTCAGATGACTTTATAACCTTCCTACAAGAAAATAATGATGGCATGGATTGATGGAAGAAGATTTGATCAATTAACTTTCATCAAACAATGCAAATGAATAATTCTCAAAAGTGAATTGATGTCATGAATAAAGAGATAAAATTCATGAAAGACAATTACGCTTGGAAACTCATCCCATTACATGAAGGTGCGAAACCCATTTGTTGTAAATGGATATTTAAAACAACAAATGGATTCAAAGGGTGATGTAGAAAGATATAAAGTCCGTCTTATTGCAAATGACTTTACTAAAAAAGAAGGCATTGACTTAGCCTTTTTCTCTAGTTTCTACGAAAGACTCTTTTAGTACTATTATAGCATTTGTGACACATTTTGATTTTAAACTACGTCAAATAGTTTAAAAACTAAAGAAATTCATCTATGAGATTAAGCAAGCTTTCCGTCAATGGTATCATAAATTTTATCAAATAATTATCTTGTTTGCTTTTGAGATGAATTCAATTGATGATTGTGTATACCACAAGTTCAGTAGGAGTAAATTTTTTTTATATATATTCTATGTCAATGACACACTGCTTGCCTAAAATGATATAGGTTTATTGTACGAAACCAAGAGATTTCTGTCGTGAAATTTTGAAATGACAGATATTGGTGACGCTTCTTTTGTATTAAGGATAAAGATACATCGGGATCTTTTTAGGGTATTTTTTGATTATTATAAAAGAGCATATCAATAAGGTTCTTAAGAGATTTATGATGCATGGATGTTGTTCACAAAAATATGTTTCGAATAAAACCACCGCAAGTGTACGGTTTGTTGACAAGTAATAAAGTGGAAATCCTAAAATTTCGAGTATCGTTCCCACGAGGATTGATTTAACTTGAATTCTATTATTGCGACCTTAACCGAATCTATTAACTCAATATGATTATTTTTGTGACTTTATGATAAAACTATGACCAATCTATAAATTAAACTAAAATTGTGAATCAAATGCAAAAGTAATGTTTGAATGCTAAAGTTTTAAGAAATCAATGTATGAAAAGCGTACTCGGATCCCGAATCACCAAGCAAAATTCATTCTTGACCCCTATTTCATAACTTGACAACACGATGAATCGTTTGAAGAATCAATGTTTCTAACCTATCCAACAATCTTTTTCGAGTAGAATTGAACATATTTTAGTATACCATTTGACTATATCTCTATGACAAATGCAATATACAAGCATGCATGAAGTTTTGTAAACACTTAGAGATTCACGTAATGCATATCGGTATATTTCTATCCTCTATGAACAAAACGATGATTTATACCTTGTTGAATTTATTTCCCTTCTTTCGAATGCATAAAATAAATCACCTAAACTCACATAATTATCGTCGACTATAATCACGGAGACAATAAGCGTATATAAATCATTCAAAACCATCAAAGTGTTTAATTGTCAAATTGCAAAATAGGAATTAAAAGATCATAATGCGAGGTTCATCGTTCACCTAGTACATGAAAAGTCTAGCCTAACATGGATAAAAGAAAAGAACAATAAAAATAATGAAAAGAAAACATCATCAAAATCTTGAATTAAATCTTGAAATCTTGAAACTTGAAGTGTAAATCCTTGTTCTTGCCTTCTTGTAAGCTCTCCAAGGTGTTTTTTTCTCAAAAGTGGCGTAGCCCCCTTCCTTTGGATGAGTTTAGGGTTAAATAAGTGCCCTAAATTCCTTTCCATAAGAGTTTTAGCAAGAAAAGGAAACCAGAAAATCGGGCCAAAAATACTACCATGCGGCCGCATGGTTATTTTCCATGCGGCTGCATGGAACAAAAAAATTTCATAAATTTATCCCTGAACCCTTCCGTTTTCTCTTGTTTTGACCTCTTTTGTTCATTCTTTCCCTCAAATCATCCCATGACATCCTCAATTTGTGATTAAACTCGTGTCCTCTCTTGAGTTGTCCTCGGGTCATCTTTTGGTTATTTGCATTTTGGTCCCTGAACTTTCATTCTCTTCCATTTTGGTTCTTTTTCGTACGTTTTCGCACGCTTTTCATTCCATCCATCAATGTAGTCCTACAAAAGCAAATTATATCGAATTAAGCCATATTTCAACATATCTATCGACAATAGTCCATGTTTTGGTTTGAAATAAGTGCGCAAAACGCCCTTATCAAATCCCCCAAACTTGAACTATTGTTTGTCCTCAAACACGATGGTGACTCAACTTTACACAAAACATGGTTTAACAACCGGTCGTGCTCAGGATTAGATTTCAGTGACCAACATAATGAATAGTTTCAATAGTACAAAATCAAACCAACCTCCACCTATCATATGCAGAACTTGATGTGTGTGTGTGAATACTTATGCAAAGCATACCACCCTAAAGATGGGTGCTAATCCCGACCTGTAGTAATCAAATTCTTCCTTTCTTCACTCGTGAAATTCACACCCCCCAAACTTATTCTTTTCGCTCAAAGATCTCGAAGTGTGTTCTAGAGTAGGGTTTTTTTATTTACTTAAATCCTTACCCTCTCTTAGTTTGGATAGATCTCGCAGTCACAAGTTCACACGTCAACAAGCAGGGATGCTCCTATTTCTTTGATTGTTTCAACCGTTAAGACTAGCCTAAGTTACTTGCTTCGTATCAGAGATATGATCCTATCAACCGAATGTCTGGGGCTAATCAATGCATTTCATACATAGAAGCACGTAAATTCTTCATCAATGGATAGACAGATATATTTATTTTTTAACATCTTTCATTTGCTTTCTATATAACCCTTGTAACGAGTTTTAGGCCGATGACTCCCAAGTCAGATGACCATAGGGCACCAGGTTTTAAAGCCTTGTGCTTAATCACTCGAGTTATACAGCTCGAATGCATGTCTTCATTTATTCAATAATCGGTTGCAATGTCCCCCTTTTTTTTAGACATTCAAATAGAATTGACCTCGAACTTGAAACTTTTACCTTGTTTTCGTCTCATTGGTCTAATCCAATCCACACAATACAATTTCACGCATGGAATCCCTACTCATCTCAATGTTCTCCGGTAAAAGCTAAATCATTTCCAAACTCCTAAAGTGATGGTTTATCGATAAGTATAGTAGAGGTTTTCGGGGTCTACCTATCATGTTCAACTCTACTATGATTCATACACATCATCATTAGCTTAGCATGCCCAACACAAGTATTGTGCTCAAAATGTCAAGTTTCCACATAGACAAGTATCAATCAATTTAACATGCACAATTTCCACTATCTATAGTTATCATGAGTCCAATATTCACATCATTGCCGACAGGGCCATTAAACCCACACAAACACACACAATTCTAAACTACAACTAGAGGTGCATAAAACTAAGAATAATGAAAAACTGAATTTTTTTTTTCACACAACACAATCACACAAAAATAAAAACTACAGTAACATAATGAATGACATATTGACATATTCCCACCCCCAAATGTATACAGAACATTGTCCTCAATGTTTAAAGAATAATAAAATGCAAACTTAGCAGTACATAAAATTAAGGACAAATTCACAGAAGATAAAGAAGGGTGAGGAATACTCCCCTGATCGATGAGGATGCAAATGTGAAGATGGTGGAGGAAAAAAAAGTGTGGACCATGCATAGGCTCTTTTATTACCTGTAGAGACAATGAAAAAAAAATCTTATTATTAAAAAAAAAACGTAAAGAAAAAATTACTAATCAAATGCTTAAGGCAAAATAAATAAAAAGGTAGAAACGATGGGTTGCCTCCCATCTAGCGCTAGTTTATAGTCTATAGCTCGACTCTACTGTGTTAGTCTGTTAAGGTACGTTGAATATAGCCTTAGAGGTCCTAATTAGCTTCTTCAATGATGCGCTTTCTTTCATCAATGCGTTCTTCCAAACGTTAGCCTTATCTTTATCTTTGTCATCTGTTTTTCCCTCATCAACTGCCTCAAACTCAACTGTACCCTTCTTGCTTCTTAAGATTTTGTTCGGATTGAAAATGCACATTATGGTCATCAGCAGCATTTGAAAAGTTTTGAAACAGAATTGTCTTCTGCAACACCTCCTCTACCACATCAATTTGATAGCAACTATCTGACTTGACATGATCATCCATAACATTGAAAACGCTGAAAGTGATCTGCTCCTCGCCAAATCTCAAATTTAACTGACCCTTTTCAACATCTATTAGAGCTCTACTGGTAGCTATGAATGGCCTTCCCAAGATAAGTGGTATATCCTTGTCTTCTTCCATATCCAAAATGAGGAAATCCGCTGGAAAAATGAATTTGTCCACCTTAACTAGCACGTCTTCAATTATTCCCCTCGGATGTGCAAATGTCCGATCGCCCAATTGCAAGTTGTCATTACCGTGGTTGGTTTGGCTTCGCCTAGTCCAAGTTTCCTAAAAACAGATAGAGGCATTAGATTAATACTTGCACCAAGATCACAAAGAGCTTTATCAAAATAACATTCACCAAGAGTGCAAGGTATAGTAAAACTCCCTGGATCTTTCAGTTTTGGTGGGAGCTTTTTCTGAATTACGGCACTACACTCCTCTGTTAGCATCACTGTATCATGTTCATCTAGCTTTCGTTTCTTAGATAGAATATCTTTCAGGAGCTTGGCATAGCTAGGCATTTTGAACAATGCTTCTGCAAATGGGATATTTATATGGAGTTTCGTGAAAATTTCGAGGAATTTCTTGTATTGTTGCTCCCATTGGTGCTTCCTCAATCGTTGTGGGAATGGAATGGGTGGTTCATAAGGATTCACTGAATTATCTGGAACTTGTTGTGGTATCGCTGGTCTCTCTTTCACTGGTGTCTTCTTAGTGTTGTCAGTCTCCTCTTCGGGCCTCTTTCCCAAAAGGCCCACCTTTGCCTCTTTGTCTACTCTCGGCCTTTTCACATGTATCTCGTAGCTGAACTCCACTTCTTGTAGTAATGGCTTGAACATGCTCCCTAGGATTCATCAGTATTGCTCTGCAAAGCACTGCACTCTCCCTGTCATTGAAAGAGCTAGCTGTCCCATTTGAGTCTCTAGATTCTTAATAGCAGCACCCTGATTCTGAAAATTTGTTTCAGTCTTTCTCATAAATTGATTTGTGGTTTCCATGTATTTATCGGTTTTTTCCATGAGTTTTGCAAACATATCTTCCAACTGAGGTTTCCTCTCCTGCTGAAACTGCCCCTGAGCCCAAGTATGATTCTGATTACCACCCCAAGAGAAATTGGGGTGATTTCTCCATCCCGGATTGTATGTCTCAGAGTGAGGATTGTTCTGCTGACGTTGACCCCATTGAGCAAAATCCACATGTTCCATCCTTTGTGTAACAATGGGACATTCAACGGTACCATGTTCTGCTCCACATTCTTCACAACTGGGCTTCTTCACTTGTGCTAAATTCACGGTCTGTGTTATACCCTTTATCTTGTGAAACAAGGAGTCAATCTTTGCAGATAATGCCGAATAGGTATCTACCTCATACACTCCAACTGCTTTCTTTGCACCCACTCTATCTGTAGACCACATGGCTGAGGTATTAGCCATTCTCTCAAACAACTCCCAAGCTCCTCGATCGACCCGGGTGGTTAAGGAACCATTTGATGACGAATCTACCATGCTTCTAAAAGTTGGTGTTAGTCCCCAATAGAAGTATCTAATTTGTTCTTTCTTGTCATATCCATGTTGAGGACACTTTCTTAGCATGCCCTTGAACCTGCTCCACGCTTCATCAAGTGATTCAGTCTCATGTTGTCTAAAAACTGATATGTCGTGCCTCAATCTCGCCACTTTAGCCGGTGAGAAGTATTTGGTGCAGAATTTCTGAGCCAAGTCATTCCAAGTAGTTATGCTCGCCACTGGGAGTGAATCCAGCCACTCAATTGCTTTATCCCGAAGAGTTAGCAGAAACAGCCTTAGTCTGATTGCATCTTCTGATATCCCAGGGTATTTGGAGTGTTGACACATATCCAAGAACGGGATATATGTGTATGTGGATTCTCGTTGGCTGTTCCGTAAAATTGATGTCCATTCTGAAAGAGTTGGATGATATTTGTCTTCAGTTGAAAGTTCGGCTGTCCGAATGCTGGGTAAACGATGCTGGACTGGCTTTGAACAACATATGGTGCTAGAAAATCCCCAAGTATAGTATTCCCATCATCCTGAGCTTCAACATTGCCTGGCGCTGCAAGACCTATCCTCGGTTCCAATTGTTGATCAGCCATTTCGATTTGTCCTTGATTGACCTGATGTGCTACTCTTGCTTCTCTCTGTCTGTGATGAAAGGTTCGTTCAATTTCCAGATCAACTGAAAATAAACCACAGCTGATTGATCTTCACATGCAATACCTGAAAAGGCAAAAACAATAGCAGCACTTAGCTCAACCTAAGTAATTGAACGAAAAATAAAATAAAATAAAAATAAATAAAACAAGTTCGAATTAGTGTCTAGATAACAAAAATCAAATTAATACTCAATCCCCGGCAACGGCGCCAAAAACTTGTTCACGAAAATATGTTTCGAATAAAACCACCGCAAGTGTACGGTTCGTTGACAAGTAATAAAGTGGAAATCCTAAAATTTCGAGTATCGTTCCCACGAGGATTGATTTAACTTGAATTCTATTATTGCGACCTTAACCGAATCTATTAACTCAATATGATTATTTTTGTGACTTTATGATAAAACTATGACCAATCTATAAATTAAACTAAAATTGTGAATCAAATGCAAAAGTAATGTTTGAATGCTAAAGTTTTAAGAAATCAATGTATGAAAAGCGTACTAGGATCCCGAATCACCAAGCAAAATTCACTCTTGACCCCTATTTCACAACTTGACAACACGATGAATCGTTTGAAGAATCAATGTTTCTAACCTATCCAACAATCTCTTTCGAGTAGAATTGAACATATCCTAGTATACCATTTGACTATATCTCTATGACAAATGCAATATACAAGCATGCATGAAGTTTTGTAAACACTTAGAGATTCACGTAATGCATATCGGTATATTTCTATCCTCTATGAACAAAACGATGATTTATACCTTGTTGAATTTATTTCCCTTCTTTCAAATGTATGAAATAAATCACCTAAACTCACATAATTATCGTCGACTATAATCACGGAGACAATAAGCGTATATAAATCATTCAAAACCATCAAAGTGTTTAATTGTCAAATTGCAAAATAGGAATTAAAAGATCATAATGCGAGATTCATCGTTCACCTAGTACATGAAAAGTCTAGCCTAACATGGATAAAAGAAAAGAAAAATAAAAATAATGAAAAGAAAACATCACCAAAATCTTGAATTAAATCTTGAAATCTTGAAACTTGAAGTGTAAATCCTTGTTCTTGCCTTCTTGTAAGCTCTCCAAGGTGTTTTTTTTCTCAAAAGTGGCGTAGCCCCCTTTCTTTGGATGAGTTTAGGGTTAAATAAGTGCCCTAAATTCCTTTCCATAAGAGTTTTAGCAAGAAAAGGAAATCAGAAAATCGGGCCAAAAATACTACCATGCGGCCGCATGGTTATTTTCCATGCGGCTGCATGGAACAAAAAAATTTCATGAATTTATCCCTGAACCCTTCCGTTTTCTCTTGTTTTGACATCTTTTGTTCATTCTTTCCCTCAAATCATCCCATGACATCCTCAATTTGTGATTAAACTCGTGTCCTCTCTTGAGTTGTCCTCGGGTCATCTTTTGGTTATTTGCATTTTGGTCCCTGAACTTTCATTCTCTTCCATTTTGGTTCTTTTTCGTACGTTTTCGCACGCTTTTCATTCCATCCATCAATGTAGTCCTACAAACGTAAATTATATCGAATTAAGCCATATTTCAACATATCTATCGACAATAGTCCATGTTTTGTGGCCTAAATAAGTGCGCAAAACGCCCTTATCAGATGTAAATCAGGTGAGACCCATATTTGTAAGGGATACGAGTTTAGTCTCAATTAATTCCATAAGGATAAACGTAAAGAAAATGAAATGTAGAAAATTTTCTATGCTTCAACAGTTGGGAGTTTAATGTATGCTTAGGTTTACACACATTCGGATATAGTATTCATTGTTGGAATACTTAGCAGATATTTAAGTAACTCTCGGATAGATATTTGGAAAGCAGCCAATCCGATTTTTCGGTATCTATAAAGAACTGAGGATTACACGATCACATATAGAAAATCAGACCAATTAGAAATCATTGGATATTCCGATTCTGATCATGGATCATAACTGTGGAATTTTGTCACTAGGTATGCACATTTTGGATTGAATTGAAAGCCTACTTAAGTTATTATGAGACAATAATAGTCTTGCATTCCAACGAGAACTCGATAATGTCTAAGTTTATAGACATCAAGTTTTTAGTTATTAAGAAAAAATTTAGAGTGATCAGTTTTCTATAAAGAATATTAGGACAAACTTTATGATTACGGATCTGCTTACTAAAAAACTACCACCCAGGTCTTTCAAGAGCGTGCTGTTCATATGAGTGTTACATCTTTTGATGATATGACAGTCTAGTGGGAGTTTGTATTTGGTAGTTGATGAGTGTGTTTTTGCTCATGAGGTTTATACAATTTTAAATTGATTGTGGGCTAAATCTTATGAGTATAGAATGCTTTTGATATGTTTGTTAGTGTTGTTTTAAAGGTACGGTGAGGTACAGTGAAAAGGGTGCTAAAGTGAACAAACAAGCCAAATTCAAGGAAAAGAAGCAGCAAAATGGCGCCTAGGCGCCATATTCAGAGCACCCAAGCGCTAGGAATGAAATGTTTTTTTTACAGCAAGTCAATGTCAAAGCACTAGAACCCAAGCGCCCAGGCGCTATTATGAACCAACAGATGCAGGTTGTGAACAGAGATCATAGCGCTTAAGCGCTATACTGAATTATATCGCAATACCTAGGCGTTGTATTCAAGTGCTTAGGCACTGTGCCGCCTGTTTTAGGGTTACATGTGTAGGGGAGTATAAATAGAAGAAATGAGGCACTTTTATAGAGTTCCACACATTGAGAAAAAAATAAATACAATTAGAGATTGAAGAGCGTAATTGAAGGGAGAAAAACATCAAGAAATTTAAGTTTTGAAATATTGATTGGAAGAGAAAGAAGACCTTGGTGCAAGATTAATTTCTTTCTTTACATCTTTATTCAAATTCGGTGATGTATTCAATAATAACTTCTTGTTTTTCTTCTTCCATCATTATGAGTAGCTAAATTTTATATTAGAGTGAACAATGTAATCTACTTGAAACCCTTTATTTCTTTTATTCAAGATTCTTGTTATTTTATCATACATATGTTGATTTTACTATGGCCCTGTTTGGGAAGGATTAAATTTTTGTAAAGTAAATCAATTCTCATTTTCAACCACATATTCTGCAATAAAATAATATTTTCCATCACATCAATAATTTTTTCTTCTTTTTCAACCACACATTTCCCATCATATCACTATTCAAAATCAATTCTTCCCCCAAAAATCTCTCCCAAACAAGCTCTATGAGTTTAATCCGTTGAATTACTTAATTATCAAATTGATGATTTTGTAAATCTTTTACGAATCAAGAGGTGAGTTTGAGATTTAGACCATATAGTAAAATTAAGTATATTAGTATAATGTATAGCGATACATATATTAAATTTGCGATCATTATATGGATTATTAGAACTAGTATTTCGTTTAATTAAGGTAGATTCACATAGAGATGTGTGATTAAATTAATTAAATAGGCTCAATGAGAACTCGAGATTGATAAATTAAATACAATAGAAGAATTTGATCGAACACTACATTATACCCTTGAATCTTGAATTAAAACTTAAATGTGATCAATATGTGAAATTGTTTGGCTCTAATATCCGTCCATTATTTGAATTCTCAATCAATCTTTGTATGCATTTTAACTAATTTCAAAATTTTAAACAAAAAATTCACAACAGCATATAATTCTTTGTTTCCTTTCATCAAATAGGAGTTAAAAAATATGATTAAGTTCTAAAGTATAATTTTCGTGGGAACGATAATTCGGACTCTAAAATTCACTATATAACTTGAAACAATATCATATACTCATAGCGCTGAAACGTTTCATTTATAGAAACGCAGCGCCGACGTACTTATTTTACAGAAACCCAGCTCCCAAGCACTCTGACGTATTTAAAAAAAAGATATATATATATATATATATATATATATATATATATATATATATATATATATATATCTGTGTGTGTGTAATAATAATAATAATTATTGTTATTATAAATTATAATTATAACCTAACCCTACATTTAAATAAATGCATGCCTACCCACTTACAATTCACCTCTCCCTTCCTTTCAAGTATTATCCCTAGTTCTTTTTCTTTTTCACCTTTTCTTCCCCCTTCTTCACGGTCTTACCAAGAACACACACACGACACTACTCCATTTACCACAAAGGTATCACATTCAAATAGTTGCAAGTGGTAATTTCATTCATTAACTTCCCTCTGAGCTGAGGACTTCAAGGTACAATGCCGCCTAAAAAGAGATCAAAGGCTGCAGCCTCCTCTTCCAGCGCCTTTGATAGGAGTAAATTCATTAGTGCCGAAGCCCCTGAACGATATAATAACTTAGTGGTACGCAAGACATGTATACCTCAAAGAGGCTTTGACAAATGCATGACAGAGCATATTGAACAACACAAATGGGAATCGTTTGCCAAATAACCACGACTTGCACTAAATCCAGCTGTTAGGGAATTTCATGCCAATGCGATGGAACACAGAGACTTCTGATGTTCGTGCGGGGTAAATGGATCCATTTTGATAGAACTTCCATCAACGTGTTCTATAATTTTTCGGATATTGGGGATGACGAGTATTCTAGGCTTCACGAAGAGAGAGTTGATCTTGACGAAATCATTTGGATTTTGGCCCAATATGGAACTTCTTGGAAAAGGGCGGAGACATATGTGATTAACTTCACTGCCTCAAGTATGACTTCATGGTATAAGGCCTGATATCATTTCATTTCTGCCAAACTCACACCTAGCAGCAATTTAGCGAGGTTACTGAGGAGCGTGCGACCCTCAATTATGCTATTCAAAGTCGTCTGTCAATTGATGTTGGAAAGATTATCCATAACAACATCCTACATATTTTGAGAAGGTCGACTACTGGTGATTTGGGATATCCGTCGTTAATTTCTGATCTTTGTCTAAGATGTGCATTTGTAACATACCCATTTGAAGAGGTCGTGCATCCCAAGCAGTAATTACACGGGAGAGGACTTGGAAATTAATAAGCTAATCTGGCTCCACTAGTGTACCACCCCCTGTACTAAAAAAATGGTCGTCCTAGTTACGTTGACCAACCCCATCTAGTGACCATAATACTAATCTTGTTGCTTAGCTTTACGTCATGCAATTACAGATGAATTCGATGCAAAATACAATGTACGAGCAGTCCCATTATCAAAATGAGTTCAACGAGGTCTTGGCTTTGATATATACCGACAGGACATTCCCTTAACCTCATCTACTTCCTCATCACACTGCAAATTCAGACCCACCTCGACTAGACACTGACGACGATGAAGACGTTTCTTCCCCCTTTTTCTTTGAATTTCATGTTGGGGACAAATATTGCGATCATTATATGAATTTTTAGAACTAATATTTTGTTTAATTAAGGTGGATTCGCATAGAGATATGTGATTGAATTAGTTAAATAGGTTTGATGAGAACTCGAGAGGGGTAAATTGAATACAATAGAAGAATTCAATTGAACACTACATTATACTCTTGACTCTTGAATTAAGACTTAAGGTGATCAGTAGATGAAATGGTTTGGCCTTAATATCCGTCCATTATTTGAATTCTCAATCAATCTTTAAGTGCATTTTAACTAATTTCAAGTTCTTAAACCAAAAAGTACAATATATAATTCTTTGTTTGTTTTCATCAAATTGGAGTTAGAAAAATCTGATTAAGTTCTAAAGTTTAGTTCTCGTGAGAACGATAATCCGACCTCAAAAGTCTACTATATTACTTGTTACGATATCGTACACTTACGATAGAAAAAATGCAATAGTTGTCGTCTAATTCAGACACATCTTATGCTTATAGATATTCAGGTTATTCTGTCGAAATAAAGTATTCGGTTCAGTTGCACTCTGATTAAAGTTTTGGTTTGATGTCATTAAAGAATAAAGTAGACCTAGTTAGAAATGACATGTTTAGATCATATTACATGTTACACATCCACACTTAATTTATGTCATTTGATTTATTGTTTTTTATAGAAGGAGGGCGGTACTTTCGAGATTTTATTAATATGTGCTCACTTGTGGCAGATAAATATCGTGATTACAAATGATATCGATGAAATCAATAAATGAGGAAGTACTACTTCCCTTATAGTGAAAGTAAAGAATAATCGGAAATCATTAAAAATGAGTACGACCCTCTTACAAAAAACACAAGTTAAATCAAAAATAAAAATAAAAGCAAAATACAAATACTTAAACTCTAGTGCTGGACAAATCATATCTGTCAATTTGAACAAGCGTCCTGATATGTCGGCTAGTCCATATTCCTGGTATCTACGTTGATGCCAACCCTCGGTAAAAAGTGCATCTGCAACTTGGTTCCCCTCTCAGAAGATATGGGAACCATATCTCTGTCAAAGAAAACGATATCTGCAATCTACTTGAGTATCCCCTGGATAGGCCACGGTCCGCGCCACCTCTGGTGATACAGTGAATGGCAATAGTCGAGTCTGCCTCGGCCCAAATATCTGACAAACCAACATCTCTAGCCAATAGTATCCCGTCATGAATAGCCCTGAGTTCCGCCTCTAATAGCATACATTGTCCATATGAAGTTGAGAAAGCCCTGATATAATTTCTCGCGTAGTCCCTGATGATGCCTCCCCCACTAACAATCTCATCATTGACACAACCATCGGTGTTGATCTTGACATATCCAAATGATGGAACGCGCCACCAAACCATAATATGGGTAGGAGATGGGGGAGAGTCAAATAAATACCAAAAAGTATAGCAAGCTGCATGTCATTACGCCGTGTAACGGTCAGAATAGTCCACCAATATAGAGGAAGGATACCATACGGTAAACTCTCTAGATAATATGTCTCAAGCTCATACATATATTCTCATGCTTTGCATTATTCATCTCAATCCAAAGAAACCAGAAAATCAATAGATGAATAATGATGCGAATGTGTCCGGTCCTTACAAACTGTCCAGAATACCTCCATCTCAGAAATTTCTGTCTGACACTCTCTCCTGTACTCATGGTAATCTGAAATAAAATCCCAAAATGTTGTCAAACATGATTTGAAGTACTACTACCAGTAAAAATATGAGTGATGGTCTCAATCTTTGAACAACAATGACATCGAGAAGCCAACTGACTGCCCATCCTCCTCTGGATAATGTCATTTGATTGTGTTAATATATGTGACCATTGAGGTTTAGTTATAATAATTGTAACGAAAACCGTTTTAATCCTATATTGACATAATTAATGGATGAAATTGTTCGAAAATTCTTTTGGCTATGATAGCAAAAGTTTTGAGCTTATAAGGGCATACATATTTCTAAGGTAACATATGTGATCTAAGTGGGAGATTGTTTGGAAAAATATTAATTTGTCATGTGGACCTACATATGTTACTAAAGCTATGCATAAATGCTATCTGAAAGCTAAGTCTAAAATTAAAGCGTTCTAATAAAAAAAAAAAAGTTATGGGCTTTAGGCATCTAAATAAAGTGTGAGCTGAATTATATGTGTAGAGATCAGATTTATTAGGATTGTATTTGACAATGAGCTAGTACATATAAAAACTATATATAAGGTTATGATCTCAACTTCATATGCAATTTCTCATTCTTTGCGACATCTCATCAACACAAGAATTAATAGAGAAATTATATTGAAGAGAAAAATCAAAAACTCACAATCAAGAATCAAGAAGAACGATTGAAACAATTAAATTGAAGAATAAAGCAATCAAGATTAAAAACAAGAAGATAAATCAAGAGGTGTTGCAAGTTGATCTTCAAGACAAAAGATTAAAACTTTAAATTTCAATATTCAAGATACAAATCAATAGATCAAGATATGTTTCACACATTAATTAATTCTTTTGGTGATTTAACATGGAGAATCTTGGCAATTAAGGAATTATGTTTTTTAATTTCTTGAGATTCAGAGTTTCATAAAAATTCTAACAATTTTATCTAGAAACATTAGTCCTTTTTTCAAATTATTTTTCAAGGACATTATATATTTCTGACGAGGAAAAAATATTTTCTTGAAGTAATTATGACCATACTTACTATAAAAATTCTTTAATTGTAGGCGAGGTGGTTTTGGAGAATTTTGGCTTCTGAAAGCCAATTTTTAATAAAAAGAAGAAGTAATTTTTCTTTTTCTTAGGTACTGAAAACTAATTTTCAAAAGAGGAAATTACACCCTCACATGTTTTTAAACTTTCATTTTCATAAATCCAAAAACAACTTTAATAATACATAAATCAGGTTTTATTTAATAATTTTTAAATTAATTTCTATTTAATCAATCATATACCATTTCAAACCCTAATTCTCTCATTTTCTCTCCCATTCCTCTCTCCTACCATCCGTTCTCTCCCCTCTCTCCCAATTCCCGCCGCCACCACCTGCCGGCGCACCACATCGCCGGCACCTAAGCCGACGATCGATAGTTGCACCACCTCTCCTGCCATCCGTTCTTCCCCCGTCTCACCCATCCTCCATTGCCGTTCTTCCCCGTCGTCGTCTCTCCTCCCTGTCAAACCTCGAAGCGGCGACGTTGCGTCGTCTCATCTCCTCTCCTCCCGTTCTCTCCTCCCCTTCTCTGTGAAGCCACCGCAAGTGGTGGAGGGGTGTTTGTACGTGCAGATCCATTTTTTGCGAGCATATCTTTTTTTTTTTGCGTGAAGGAGTGTTTAGGTCGCGATTTTCTTGGTGATTTTGGGTCGCGAACTTGGTGGTGGCAGATGTGGTGGCTGTGTGCGATCAACTGCGAGGTGGTGGAGGCTGTGGCGGTAGTAGGTGTGTGCAATTTGTTGCGATTTGGTGGTTGGCGGTGGTTGAGGGTGCGGTCTGCTGCGTTTTGGTGGTCGGCGGTGGTTGGTGCAGGTGGCGGTGGTTGTGGTTATTTTCATTAGGTGCGGTTGAGGCTTCGATCTGTTGGGTGTTGGTTGCGGCTGATCCGGCGGCGGTTTTGTTGTTGGTAGTGGCTTCAGCGGTCCATTTGGTGTTGTTTGGTTACTGGGGCGGCAACAGTGGTGGAGCCGCTAATGGGGGAAGTGGCGAAGTCGTGGTCACAAATGATTTGGAGGTGGTTACAAATGTCTACTTTGTTCTTGATTTTTATATAAATCCATGTAGATTTGTATTGCAGCTAGTGTCCAATTACATTATGACCAATAATTTGTTAAATTGTGACCTAAAATATAATATATGTTCAATTAATGGGATGTTTGTGACCGTAAATAAGTATTGTGACTTACAAATTTTGTGATTTGTGACCGATAAAAAAATTGTGACTTTTAAATTTTTAGGTTGTGACCGATAAATAAATTTTGACCTATGAAAATTTTGAATTGTGACCTAAAAAATTTTGAATTGTGACCAAATTGTATAGATCTGTGACCTTAACATATTCGCCGGAATCGGATCAATCGCCGGAAAAGTCGTCGGAACGGTCGCCGGAACAGTCGCCGGAGAAAAGTGGTGATCGGAAAGTCGGTTGGGGTGGTGGAGGTGGGGTGGGGTAATTATATTAAATTAGAATTAAATATTTAATAATAAATTGATTTAGTAATTCATTAATTATTAATTAAAAATTAAAAAAACCTGATTTTTGAATTTTCAAACTTGTTTTTGTATTTTTGAAAAGGTGTAAAGTAAATACCTTATAAATGTATTGTTCCCTAATTTTAATCTTTTCCTTGTCAATGTTTTACTAAAGCCAAGATTACAATTTTCTTACTCCAGCCCATTTCTAATTAAATAAACCGACCATTCAAATTTTGAGAAATTAGCGTCAATAACACAAAAATTATAGGATATAACAACACGCAGCATCTTTTTAGACTTCATTTTAAATGAACTGATCTAGCCTCTGCTTCTGATTCGTCATTCTACTATTGAAGGTGATCTTGCATTAGAGTAAGAGTTGAGTTCAAATTTTTTTCCTCTTACTCAATCTTGTTATTTGATTCTTGAGAATATTCATTCTTTCCAATTCAAGTTTATTATTTAGTCAACCGAATAGCTAAGTTACACATTTTTACCTTGACAATTGACATGGATAAAGTGAAAGAATAAATGAAAGAGTAAATAAAAACCTATGATAATCCTTGGGTTTGTAAATCCACCTCTGTCAAAGGACAATCAAAAAAATTTCAATCATGTTGTATGTACAGATTTTCCTGACACCATTGGAAGATGAAAAAAAAAAACAAACCAATGATGTTTGGCCACGTTAGCCTTGCTATCAATACGTTACAATTTTCCCGTATTTGGAGCTTTATTGATAAATTTTCTCAACTTGAGACTTGAGTCAAGTAATAGATTCTCATACTTGATGAAACTAGAGGAGTAAAAATGAGTAGAGCTATTCCACGTCCATCATGGTTATATTTTAGTTCAACTATAGAGGCCATAAGCTTGTCCAACACTCCACTTCCCACTTCCCACTAAGGCACATCATAAAATACAAATCTTTGTCCATGGACCATGGAATTTGTTAGACCACTAAATAGTAGTTAAGCCCATTGACATTAGAACATATTATTAACTAAAATCAGTGTTCTAAAATGTGCATATATAGTAGTTAAGCCCATTGATATTAGAACACATTATTAACTAAAATCAGTGTTCTAAAATACGCGCATATGCTTCACATATGCCCTCATATGGGGTATGGTCATGATAATAAGGTCAATTCATTTTATTGACCACATATACATGCTTAAATGTCAAAATACGCACGCACTGGTATTAAAAATTATGTCAAATTAGACTAGAAAAGATCAGCCCATTTTTATAATTTAAAAAAAGCAAATTGAGCTTAACAAATATCAAATTAGCCCAAATTACCAAATCCATAAATTATATAAACAATATGTGGGGTTTGACATTTGGAAAAATAAAAAATATATATATATTTTTCGTAAAATTGTAAATTATCTAGGTAGCTTCCTTGTTCTTCGGTTTTCCTCCAGTTTGACTTGCAAGTAATACTAGTAATGCACAATCTTGAATTGGTGATAGTTGTGATGAAGAGGAGGAGGTTGACATTGATATTTTACCATCTATAAGAGGTAATAAAGATTCCGAAGTTGAAATAAAAGAGTCCAATGAAAATTAATGACATGGAATATTGTCACTATAAATACCTAATCGAAGCTCATATCGTCACAATTCACCTTGTAAATCTTTAGATTTGGGAGTATACATACTACATCATGAGTTACGAATCCTTGATATAGCAAACCTTCCTTATTTATGGGTTCCATCAGAACCTGTTAGAATTGGTTAAGTGTTATAACTCTGGAAAAGTGACTTTCATGTCAATTTCAGCCCAATATTCAGACTTGATCCGATAGTCAAATTATAGAAATAAATAGATAACTTATTATACTCGTCAAGTAGATCGTTGTGGTATATTTGGAATTTCAAAATCAATTTCGGATGAATGAGAAATTACGGTTTAAAGTTGGAAAGGAATGAGAGGAAAACTGGTTGAGAATTGTCTAAACTCCGCCACTCACCTAGTGCTCGAGCAGTGAGGTCATCGCTCGACCGATGGGCAATCTATTTCTGATGCTCGAGCGACGTAAATGCGACGGCGAGCGATAACAAAAGTTGTGACCCTTGGTAAATGTTGCTAAATTTTGAGATGTGTCTCCTCACTTACAATCTCCCCTCCTCTATAAATAAGGTCCTTGGGGACGTCCATTACTTCATCAAAATGATATATAATCATAGCATAACATAAAATTTCATCTTTTTTTAGAATAAAAACTGTTTTTTCATTTCATTCAAATATCTTTTGGTTTGTTGTTCTTGTATTTTGGAGTACTACAAATACAAGAAGATAATCGCTATAACTTGGGAGTTGATTGCCATCATCCATAGGTACCGTTGCAGGGCAAATTCGACTTGATGATAAAGAGTTCAACTCTTGTCTCGACTTTACTTTTACTTTCACTTTCGTAGTGTTACTTTATCCATTTTTATTGGCATTCTAATATCATTTCTGTGGTTGATTCTTCAATTTCTTGCCATTACTCCGTCCAAATCTGGTAAGGTTGGTAAATTTTTTTGGTTAATTAAATAACTAATAATGTAATGTTTATGTAATTGATAAATAATTACACATTGTGATATATTAAAAAAAAGCATTAATAGAATCTATAGCATGGTCCTATAAATAAACAACGCTCAGAGTTTTATGATAGCTGTTTGAGATAATTTTGATTCTAAGATAACGATTCAACATTTTTCTCATCTTGCACTGCTTCAATAGAGAGGATATTAAACTGCCTATATTTTTTCTCCTTTAGTTTTTCTAGATCTACATAAACTTGAATCTTCCAAATTTCTTTTGATAATTTCTCTACAATGCTTTTAACATATGGTCGATTTTCCTACAAAATAAATTTTGAATAGGTTTACATAATTAATAAAAAATTCAATTATTTTTTAAATAACTCATTATAATAAAAATTAAGTTTTGAAGAAAAAATTAAAAAATACCTCTCCAGCATGTCTCATCAATTGAACTGTGGAACAATCAAGTGTCTGTTCTGCTACTTCACCAAATATAGTAGCAGCTAATTTTTCAATATTATCGTCCAATTCAACATACCCCCTAATACTTTAAATGCGTTGAATATATTAATTTTAATTTGAATAGTGTTAAATTCTAAATTAAATCAAACATCAATTTTAAATTAAAATTGTAAGATACATACAATGATTTGCAGACCCCTTGGCTTTTGCAATATATACAAACGAAACTTTGATTGTATTTATATCCAGTTCATTTATTACAGCCAATGTATGACATGTAATAAAATACTTGAGAAAACTCAATCACATTTATTTTCGCCTATATCCAGAATTTTGCTTTCTCCATTAAATCATTTTTAAAATGAATGTTAGTGTAAAGACAAAAAAATATATAAGTTTGTGTTTCGTACTATTATATTATATCAAATTTTGCACTTATTCATGAACATTTTGTACATAATAAAATAATATATAACATTACAATACAATACAATACAAAACTAAATAAATAAATATTTTTTCTTCATTAAGTTCAATGTACCTTACCAAATAAATTATTAACATTATTAAATTGATAATCTTCACGTCTATTTTGTTTTTTTAGTTTAATTTTTCCTATTGACTAAAATGTAGTAGTACAAAGCCTTTTGCATTTCCCATTCATTTATTATTAGATAATGAAATTCCAACAGACACAACAACAATGGCCACAAACGGTGGCATAATTGCTATTTAATGGAAACAATAAAACTAACAGTGAAAAAAAAAATTTCCGTTAAAACAACAATTCCGTTAGATTTTTCGTTAAAACTTCTGTTTTATAAGTACTTTATATATATATATATATATATATATATTAATCGTTTGAAAACCCGCGAGGACACTTGATCGTGGTCAAGTAATATAATGAGGAATAGAGTATCGAACTCACGAGAATTATGTGTTTGATCGAGTTAAAATTAATTGCAACTTTAATTGAATAGTAAATAAATTTTGTATTTTTTCTGTACTAATCCCTAAAATTATCAATTAAACTAATGAAAGTAAGTAAATGTGTTTGATGCATTGTTGAGATGTTGAATCCCCATTGTTACTCCATTTTTAGTGTAACAATCAAAGTGATAATTTGAAATCATTCACATTGTTCAATATTTCTAATTTAATTGAAAGCTTCTCTCGAGGCGATCTATCTCCCTCATGTGACTCTTTTATCTCTCGGTGAAAGATGTCAACATGATAAATGCATTAAGAAGTGTTAGAACGCCTATTGAAACCATATAAAGCGTAGATGTATATTTCTATCATGTATCGAATCTTACAATGTTTATTATATTGTGCTTAAACTCTATTGTCTTTCTCAATAACAATAAGATTTACTAACAATTTAATTGGTAATTAAACAATTGAAAAGAATGATAAAAATAATAATAAATATCCACAAATTAAAGTGAAAATAATTAACTAAAAAGTAAAAATATCATAACAAGGGTCAATCTCATCCTAACAATATATAAAACTAGCATAATATATTGAAATTACAAGAAATCATATTTAAGTGGAAATACATAACCTGAATTCTTGATAAATTGAGAAGATAAAGATGAATCTCGAAATCTTGAATCTCTTTAATGGTTTCTTGATGAATCTTCACTTGCACATTCTCTTCTTTGCCCAAACATTAAGTTTGAATCTTCACTTGATTGAATTCTTGCAAGTTCCCTTCAATTCTCTCATAAAAACTATGAATTTTCATCGTTTGATGATAATAATTGATGAGTATTGGATTATAATATGCATATGAGAGATGTCTAATATGTATTCTGCTGTTAGGTATTTTTAGGAGTTGAAATTTGGTTGAAAATTACGTCCAAATTGATTTTTAAAAGAGTTCCAATCGAATAAAGAAAGTTGTCTTCACGCACATGTTTTTGTATCTGCACAATAATCAGTATTTTGGCCATAACTTTCTTTCCAGATATCTGATTGAGGCGATTAAAAGTGTCATGGAAAGCTAACTCAAAGAGATACAACATTTCTAGAAATATAATTTTTCCAATTCGAATGTTTACTATGCCAAAAATGGGTTTTAAATTTTTGACTAAAAATCTGAAATATAATTTGTGCAATTAGAAATTGATTTTGATAATATTTTAATCATATTTCATTCATTTTTGAGTTCTAATTCCATCCAATTATCTCATAGAAATTTTCAAATTATCGTCTTGTGATTTGAATCAACTATTGAATATTTGCAATTTAAGCCTCAAACTTTGGGCTTTACCATTTTTCCTTAATTTTTCTTTAGTTTTTTCCATTTCCTCATTCAACCATTGAGTTTTAGCTATATAAAATACAATAATTTAGGATATATTTTGTCAAAAGAACTACCTCATATCGATATTTTAGATCCCGAATAAATATATAAAATACACTTATCATATATACCACAATATAAACTTGAAGAAACCCTAAATCTTTGCATCATTTTCACTATTACGTATACTAATGTGCTATATATCGTGGCGTGCTGAATCTTATGTTTTCCCACCTTGATTTTATTATAGCACGACCACATAGAGGTGTCAAGACGGACGGGCCGGCCATGACCCGTAAAAACCGGCCCGTGAAAACCGGGACCGCGGGCCGACCTGTGACCCGTGCGGGCGGTTCACGGGCCAAGGAGGTGTAACCCGCGGGCTTCGCGGGTTGCACCCCCACGGGCCGCGGTTAACCCGCGGCCCGTAAAAAAAAATTAAAAATAAAATAAAATAAAAATTAAAAAAAAGGGGAGAGATTATTTTTACAATACCCTCTCATTAGTTATTATACATTTATACTTTATAGTTCATACTTGTTACTACCTTACTACAATTACAATTATTCAATTACAAATATCATCATCATCTTAATTATATTTCTTTCTTCTCGATTCTCACTAGTCACTACTAAAGTTTTTAATCCTACTATATTATAGATTCTCACGATTCTTTTTCTCAAAATCCTATTTTCAATAATAGTTGCTCTCTAATAAATTTAGAAGATGATAATGTTGTAGAAGTTTGCAAAGTTATAAATAATTCATGTAACATTAAATTTGAATTCTATGTAAAAATTTCTTGATATAATTATGAATTTATCATTTTGTTCAATTCTTAGTTTACATTTAATAAAAAAATATATTTTTTGCTATAAATATGAAAAATTCTATACTTTTATAATTTTATTTATACAATCATACGGGCCAAAATCGGAACGAACCGCGACCCGCGCGACCCGTGACCCGCATGGGCTCGACCCGCATGGGTCAGCGGGCGGGCCTGGGTTGTAGTCCAAAATTGTGGGCCGACCCGTAACCCGCAGCGGGCGGGCTTTTTTTCACGCGGGCCGTTACCGGGCTTACATGTTGGCGGGCCGACCCGGCCCGGACCACCCGGATTGACACCTCTACGACCACATCATGCCCTTCTCTGTTTAGTATCGATACATATACTAAGCTAAACAAATTCTCTTGCTACTAATTTCTCACGTATCATAACAAAGCCCCTGATTGTCATCCACTTTCTCATAATTAATTTTTTTCTCAAAATCATCTTCAACCACACATTCATATAATAAAATATTTTACGCATAAACCAAAATATTTTCTTACTTTTTAACCACACTATCCACACATTATCCAAAAATCACTATTCCAAAACTCATTTTCTCCAAAATAAAAAATAAAAAATCTATTTAATGTTTGTCGACAGAAGCCAAGTGATATTCCTTACACGTGTAATATTTCTAGCAGACACTATATACTATACTCCATTAGACCATATTCAACATCTCATTCAAGAGTTAAGAATTTGAACTATTTTGGTTTCGAACTATATACCACGTAGTGCAGCCTACTATAGAGATATGATTTTTTGTTATCAAACCACACATCACACCATGCGATGTTCATTAGTTGCATTACATTTGTTACGAAAGTATTGTTGTGCACTCCAGCTCTATGCCATATTCAGTTTCATACATCGAATTCCATATTTAATATCGTACATGTTGAATATTATGTTCCCCCCACCTTGATTTCACTACAGCGTGACTATCTCACGTTCCATGTGTGTTTCATATTATGTATCGATACAAATACTAAGCCAATATTTTTCTCTCTTTCTAAATGTTCAATGTATTATACCTAGTGATGTACCTTGCACGTGTAACATTTCAAGAGGATGCGACGTAATGCACTCCATTAGACCATATTTAGTGGTTCATATTTCTAGAATCATAAATTTAGCTCTTTTTTTATTCCCATTTTTTTTCAAAATATATTTTTCTCTCTTTTTTTCAATCACATATTTTTTAATAAAATAATATTACATACAACCCAAAAACTTTTACTTCATTTTTAATCACATATTTTCCATTAATCTATTATTCCAAAATGCATTCTACACTAAAAAATGGGCTCAAACAAGCCCAAGCAATTTTTGTTCTTCACAATATGCACCATGTAATGCAGCCTACTATAGTGTTATGATTTTTGTTATCAAATGTCACATGTATCATGCCACATGATGTTCATTAGTCATTCACAACATATACATTAGTTTGGTGCTCATTTGGTTTTGTTTATTAAAGTAATATATTTCTTTGATGTTGATCAGACTTTCTATAATTGATTATGTGGTAAGCATTCATTGTCCTTTTGATGTTAACAGCTCAAATCATTTTGATACACAAATTTGGGCATGGTTTTAAGGACGAAGACAGAAATTCTTGCAACAAGTGGCGGTGATGACTGATGCAGTAATCAATTTGTGGCATGACTCCAAGTTGTGGATAAAGATGAAGCCTTCCGTAGAGAAGTGAAGCATCCTACTTATCAATTTAAGCGCATTTTCTTTAAACATTACTTGTGCTACATATCATGATAGATTAAGGAGAGAATTTTATTGGGTCCTAGTTGATGCTTGAAAAATTTTTTTTTTTTTTCAAAGTTAGAATAATAACACTGTATCCTTGATGAATTGCCTAGCATTGCAACTACACCAGTGCCACTGGGCTACAAAGGTAGGGTATGGTAGTATCATGTTAATTTAATTGTTGTGTAAGTTGCAACTTCAATAATGCTAGACGGCTTAATTTGCATGGAAGTTTTTTCAGTTTTGTTCTTTTTTAATTTCAAAAGTTGTGATGAAAGACAAAGAGAGTAATAGATGAGCAAAAAAGTCAATCTTAAATTTCTAATTATTAAAAACTAAGTCAATATTTCATACTTATTATTCTCTCTATTTAAATTTTATTTAAAAACTAAGTCAAGGTTTTGGGTGTAATGATGGTAATTGATAAGTATATTTTATACACTTATTCGGTGTCTAAAATAACAATATTTGATAGTTCTTTTGACAAAATATATCATAAATTGTTATATTTTATGTTATATATGTAAAATTCAATGGTTGGACGAGGAATGGAAAGAAAGAAGTGAAAAATAGCAAAATTCAAAGTTTGAGGATCAAATTATAAATACAATAATTGATTTGGAC
This sequence comes from Fraxinus americana, assembly GCA_035079005.1. Taxonomy (NCBI): domain Eukaryota; kingdom Viridiplantae; phylum Streptophyta; class Magnoliopsida; order Lamiales; family Oleaceae; genus Fraxinus; species Fraxinus americana. The sequence goes on along the minus strand of CM068706.1, from coordinate 32,284,002 downwards.
CAAAAGATGATACTTTGAAGATTGTTAGGAGACAAATGGATTGAATTAGAACTCAAAAAGGAATAGAATATAATCAAAATCAATGTCCAATCGCATAAGTTATATTCCAGATTTTTAGTCGAAATTTGAGACCCATTTTTGGCATAGTAAACGTTCGAATTGGAAAAATCCTATCTATCAAAGTTGTAGCCCTTCGAGTTATATGTCTAACACACTTTGAATCTCTTCAATAGGATATCTGAAGAGAACGTTATGGTCAAAATAGTGAATGCTGTGCAGAGACAAAAAATCCGTGCGCGAATGCAACTTTCCTTATTCGATTGACAGTCTTTTCAAAGTCAATTTGGACGTGATTTTTTTACCAATTTTCGACTCCTACAAATATCAGAATACATATTGAAGACCTTTCATGTATATATTATACTCTAATATTCATCAATTATTATCATCAAAGGAGAAGAATTCATAGTTTTGTGAGAGAATTGAAGGAGATTTGCAAGGATTCAATTGAGTGAATATTCAAATCTGATTTTTGGGCAAAGAATAAAAGACGCAAGTATAGATTTATCAAAAAATCATTGAAGAGATTCAAGATTTCAAAATTCATCTTATGAAATTCGGATTACGTCTTTTCACTTATATATGATTTTTTGTAATTTTGATATGTTAAGCTAATTTTATACATTGTTAGGATGAGATAAACTCTTGTTATAATATTTTTAATTTTTAATTAATTATTTTGACTTTAATTTGACTTAATTTGTGGATGTTTATTATCGTTTTATCGTTTTTTTCAATTGCTTGATCACCAATTGAATTGTCAGTGAATTTTATTGTTATCGAGAGAGACAATAGAGTTTAAATACATTATAATAAATACTGTAAGATTCGATAGATGATAGAGATATACATATATACTTTATATGGTTTCAATACGTGTTCTAGTACTTGTTAATACATTTATCATGTTTGCATCTTTCATCTAGAGATAGAAAAGTCACATGAGGGGAATATATTTGATCGAGAGAGACTTTCAATTAAATTAGAAACATTGACCAACATAAATAATTTCAAATTGTCAATTTAATTGTTACACTAAAAATGAAATAATAAGGGAGATTCGGCATCTTAGCAACGAATCTCACATATTTGAAATCTCCCTTATTTGAAAAACACATTTACTTACTTTCATTTGTTTAATAGACAATTTAGATATTATTATAGAAAATTCAAAATATATTTGCTATTCAATTAAAGTTACAATTAATTTTAACCCGATCAAATACATAGTCCTCGTGGGTTCGACACTCTATTCAATACTTTATTACTTGTCCACGATCTCGTTCACTTGCCAGAAATCAAGCGATCAGTAATCTTGTTGACATGCTTAAGGAGTAAACACAAAAACTTGAGACTGCTAGTGCACAAGAGAAGGACGTGGTAGACTTTGAAATTGGATTTTGCTATTTGTATATTAAAAAATGTACATCAACATTTACCAAAAATGATGTGGAGAGAAAATGATGGATGAAAAAGTTGATTGTACTTTAAAATGGAAAATGATAGAGTACCGTGTGGTATTATATAATCCATTATATAAATCTTGATGTATATATTACAAAATTCCCTTATGTCCCATGGACTTTTCTGATGTTTTTTGGTAACTTTGTGAGTATGAAAGGTACCGAATTTCGAAGTCTGATGTATGATAATTTATTCATATTTTAGGATATTTCTTTGTTGTAGAGTGTAGAGTTTAAAAATGTAGTGAACAAATGATTATTACAACTATAATGCGGAAACATAAACTCTCAAAGTGAAACTAAATCAATAGCTATAAAGCTTCTTCAACACCACTAATGGAGCGTCATATGACATTGAACTTAGATTTTTCCCACACCGGATCATGCACTGTTATCCATGGGAATGTCAATGAATATACCAAGAAATGAATCCGCCGGAAGCCACCAAGAATTTCATCGGAGATATGAACTTCTCTTACTTGATTACCTTTCTATGTTCTCTCTCTTTTATTGTGCCAAGTCCAAGTGAAACAAGTGAATGACCCTTGTAATTACAGATCCAAAGAACCATTTGAATTCAAATTCAAATATTGTACTATAAAAGATACATGACTAGTAGAGTAATTTGCCACAATCCATTGGATTTAATCTTTGGTTTATACATACATCAACTACCACAATCCTATCAAAGTGCTCAAGACAAATACTCAAGTGCCAAGTGGATTTAAGTGACCCACCTCACAAATCTTCACATTGGATCACATATAATCCATAGGCAAATTCCCCGATTACAAGTGCAATCCATTAGTATGGTCTTATTTCATCATCACCGCTCACTTCAACTCAGTACCTGCACACCAATTTACCATTATCAATACTATACTTAATATTAATAAATATTTGTTGAACTTACCAACGTAAGTATTTTTGTTCCAACATCTGAAGGGTTTTCATCGGTTGCAATTTTAAGAAAAATAAAATCACCAGAAGCTAACTTCTCCCTAATGAAGTGATATTTCACCTCAATATGCTTAGAATGTTCATGATAAACAGGATTTTTACACAACATCAATGAACTTGGACTATCAGTCAAAATCATAGCATTATCATTCAAGAAGTTTCATACACATACAAGGCCTTTCAGCGACATACATTTTTTTACGGCTTCAGATAATGTAACATATTCTACTTTTGTGCTGGAGAGCGTAACTATAGATTGCAACTGTGATTTTCGAGTGACACAATTATCACCTAAATTGAAGAAGTATGAAGTGGTAGATTTACTTTGATCTTTATCCCTCGTAAAGTCGAAATCTACATAGCCTTTTAGCGCTAACTTATCACTTCCATTCTTAAACACTAACCTGCTTTTTAAAATTCCAGTTAGATATCTTACTAAGTGTCTACCACAGATTTTCAGCTGCTTTTCATCCATTTTTTGACCGTTGCAGTCGCAATTTTGGACCGGTCATCTCACAGCCGGGACCCACATGAAGGAAACTAACGGTCAAAAAATGGATTTCTTGAAGATTTTAAAAGCTGCCAGACACAGCCTTAACAACAATTTAAGTGCAGTCCAATGAGGCTTACCAGGGTTAGACATAAACCTATTCAAGAAACTAACTTCATATACAATGTTCGATCTTGTGGTAATCATAAAATACATCACAAATCCAATGGCATTAGCGTAGGGAACGTTACTAATTTCATGCAATTCTTCTTCATTTTTAGGGCATGATGCAAACAACAAATTCATATGTGCCGCTAATGGTATATTGACAGACTTAGAAAATTTCATACCAAATTTGGTTATCACTTTATCTAAATAAGACTCTTGATTAATAGTCATCATATTATTAGCCGTATTCCTTTTTAATAAACATGCCAAGAATTTTTCTTGCTAAATCTTTCATGTTAAATTTCGATTTTAAAAGGTTTTTCATCTTTATGATTTCAACTTTACTAGAGCTAGCAAGCAACATGCCATTCAAATATAACAATAAATAAATTTCACAACTTACTTTAGAGTGATTAAAATACAGACATGCATCAAATAATCTCCTCTTAAAACCAATTTTAAGAACATAAGTATCAAATCTTTTATACCATTGCCTAGGACTTTGCTTAAAACCATATAAGGACTTTATAAGCAAACACACAAGTTCTAATTTTTCCCTTACCTTGAACCCTTGAGGTTGAGACATGAAGAAAGCCATCTTAACATCTAGTTGCTCCAATTTCCCATGAAGAAAAGTCGTCTTAATATCTAGTTGCTCTAACTCCCAATCATACTGGACAACTAAAGCTAAGACTAACCTGATAATTTTATACTTAATGACTAGTGAGAACACTACATTATAATCTATCCCATCTCTTTGAGTAAATCCCTTTTCAACGAACCTAACTTTATATGTCAAAAGGCCTTTAGGTCCTACTCCTTCTTTTAACTTGTAGATACATTTACAATGGACTACCTTTTGATTCTTTGGTTTTTCAACCAACTTCCAAGTCTCATTTTTGTTTAAAGACTGGATCTCATCTCTCATAGTCTTTTTCCAATTTTCAGAATTTTTACAGGTAATCACTTTCTCAAATGAAGCTGGTTCAACTGATTCCAAGGCTTTACTTGAAACTAGCACAAATTCCATCAAATTTGAAGAGGTGTATTTCATATTGGGCTTGACTTGTCTTCTCTCTGTATCCGTCACTAATTGGTAATCATCCAAATTAGTAATACAGATGTTTCTTGATTAGGGACAACAATTTTAGGAATTTCAAGTTCTGGTTGTTCTATCACTACTTCTTGATCAGATTCTTCTTGATATTGGATTTCACTATCCTTTGGATGATTATCTAATCTCTTCACCTCAAATTTCATCTTCTTTCCAGTAAAAGATTCACCTTCCTCAGTTTGTTTATTCTGGCTGTCTATGTTTTTAAGGCAAGCCATATCAAGTTAATTAAACTTCACATCTCTACTGTTAATAATATTAATGTCATTTACACCTAAAACCCACAGTCTATATCATTTCACTCATTCTGGATAATCTAACATGACACACTTAGTAGCCCTATGGTCCAATTTGCCCTCAACCTGATGTGTATAAGCTACACAACCAAACACTCTAATGTATGACAAATCTGGAATTTTTCCAGACCACAAATCTTGTGGAGTCTTTAAGTTAACAGAACTAGAAAGTGACCTATTTATCAAATAGACAACAGTAAACACGGCTTCAACCCAGAAACCTTTAGACAATCCTGAACTAATCATCGTACATCTAACTTTATTTATTAAAGTTCGATTTATCCTCTCCGCCGCCCCATTTCGTTGGAGGGTATGTCTCACAGTCTTGCACCACATTATATCATTTCCCTTGCAGAAACTATCAAATTCAAAGTTGCAAAACTTTAAGCCATTGTCCATCCTAAGAGTTTTCCCACCCTTTCCCACTTCATTTTCAACTAAGGCAAGTCACGACTTAAACTTACTAAAAGTTTCAGATTTGGATTTAAGGAGATAAGCCTAAACTTTCCTTGAGTGGTCATCAACAATGGGCAGAAAAAATATGTTCCCTCTATGTGTGAGATATTTTTCTAGACCCCACAAATCTGTATGAATGTAGTCCAACAGCCTCTTAGTGTTGTGTTCACCTATCCCAACGTTAACCATGTCTAACTTTCCTAGAGCACGTCTTACAAAACTTAAAGGTGTAATATTATCCTTACCAAGTAAATTCTGGCCACTAAGATATTTCAATCCCTGTTCTTAATGTGTCACATCCTCTTGTACCAAAAATCTGATTTATCTTCACAAATAGAAGATAATGACGACTCTTTGCTGCCTAATGTTTCACCTAGAAGGACATATAACCCATTCCTCTTGGGACCTTACATTAACACTAGAGACCTTTTACAAATCTTTAAAGTACCAACATGAGATTTATAACCTTCTTCTTCTAGAGTGACTAAGGAAATAAGATTTCTTCCCAGGCTCGGGACATGCCTAACACATCTAAGGGATCTAATAATGCCGTCATGCATCACAATAGTAATATCACCTACTCCCTCCACATTGTGTGTACGATTATCCCCAAGTATACTTTCCTAGGATTTACATCTCTATAGTTGTAGAACGAAGCCTTAACAGGGAACATATGAACAATAACACCTGAGTCTAAAATCCACTCAATGTCAAAATCAATATTAGAAACATTCATGATATATATGTTATCACGGACATGATCTACATCAATGTCAAAGTGTCCTGAAATAGTCATAACATATAGACAATCAAGGGAATTACCTATAGCAACTAAGTTCTGATCAACACTCTGCTGCAGTCTTTGTTTCTTCTTAAGGTCATTACAGTCTATCTTGAAATGCCTTAACTTACCACAATGCTGCTTTCATATCACTCTTATCTCTAGACGTGGATCTACTTTTCGATTTCCCAGCCCTTCTTAGTTTGAAAGTAGTTCTCCCTCACCTCATTCTTCCTCTAATAAACAAACTCTCTTCTCTCAAGCTACCATTCGACTCTTTCTTAATCTCTAGCTCTCAAAACTTCAGTCACAATATCTTGGGTCAAAGTATCCCTAGTATATGTGAAAGCATTCCTAACATCTCTACAGGATTCGGGGTGTAGCATTTAAAAGTATAACATCTATATACTCATCATCAAATTTCTTATCATTGTGGGCCAAACACTTGACGAGTCTGTTAAAGTCACCTAAATTGGATTCAAGATCCTTTCCCGGGTCCAACTTAAAACTGAAAAGTTTTTGAAGTAAATGTATTTCATTTTGAAGAGATTTTTTCACAAACAGCTTGTCAAGTGCTTCCCACAACTCTTTGACAATCTTATGTTATTCAACTAATCCTAACACATTATTAGATAAATGCAATATAATCAAACTATGTGCAATTTCATTTATCTTAGTAATTTCATCCGGTTTAACTTTTAATGCATCAAGATACTTTTCCGAGTCGTCAAGAGTTTTATAAACTTTTTGTTGGAATAAAATAACTTTCATTTTTTGTTTCCAAATAGAATAATCTCCCTTACTATTGAATTGAGCCAATTCCAACTTGAGAGGCCATGGTAGAAAAATAACGTTTTACGAAAAAGTTTTACTTAACCAATTTGCCACACACAAATGCAAGTTCAAACCAATTTATGTATAAATTACTTTTTAAGATGACACAAGCGATGATAACATAATAGATAACACATAGACAATATCACAAAAGTCAAATAATAATATGATAGCAAATAACACAATATCTCAATTGTAAATTCGAGAGGGTGTTAGAATGCTTAAACCGAGTGAACAAATATGTTGGTTCGTATTTTAAGAAGAGATACGAGTGTTTATCGATCTAGGACCTCTAGCAACTGCTCTAAGTCATCCAACAGTAGCTGCAACCTCAGGAAATACCACCGAGTTGCCAACGGAAAAGCTTTATCTACTTGACCTTTCTGCCCGAGGCTATATACGCTTCCACAGTGCACCAAACTAAAATCCAACACTACTAGGAGGTCGAAAATTTCACAAGCAACAAATTATCTTTTTTCAACTTCGGCCAATTCATCGTCATGCGCCCTCACGCGCTATATTTGTCCTCTACGCGTGCCCTCATGTGCCACCTTCATCGTCAACGCATGTGTCTCACACGCAGTACCGACAGCTTCTGCTTGTCATCTGGAGTCTGGTGGTGGTCGTCATTTGTCCACCACGTGCGTGGTTTTGCCGAAAAATGGGTTTAAAGATTCGAGTTTACTAGTTTTCGACCAAACTCAAACCCCTTCAACTTCCAATCCGATTTTCAGGTTTTTAACATTTTATACCACTATCCTAAGCTCTGATACCATTTGTAGAGTTTAAAAATGTAGTGAATAAATGATTATTACAACTACAATGAGGAAACATAAACTCTCAAAGTGTAAAATCGAACCAATAGGCCAAAAGCTTCTTCAACACCACTAATAGAGTGACATATGACGTTGAACTCAAATTTTTGTCACACTGGATCATGCACCGTCGTCAACGAAAATGACAATGAATATACCGAGAAATGAATCAGCTGGAAGCCACCAAGAATTTCACCGGAGATATGAACTTCTCCTACCTGGTTCCGCCAGAAGCCATCAAGAATTTCACCGAAAATATGAACTTCTCCTACTTGATTACCTTTATATGCTTTCTCCCTTTTGTTATGTCAAGTCCAAGTGAACAAGTGAATGAGTCTTTTAATTATAGAACCAAGAACCATTTGAATTCAAATTCAAATATTGTACCATGAAAGAGACATGATTAGTAGAGTAATTGATCACAAGATTAAATTCAATGGTTGGATTTAATATATGGTCTATAATACACTTCCACTAGCATAATCATTCTAAAGTGCTCAAAACGAATACTCATGTGCCAAATGAATTTAAGTGATCCACCTCACATAAAGTATCTATATAAATTAATTGGAGTTCATCGTACTTTTCGGTTCTTATTCGTTTTTCAGTTCGACGAACATTCAAGTGTGTTCCAGATTAGAAAACTGGCTGAGCAGCTAACTGGGCATGTCCTCAAAGATTATTAGATCAAGTAAAATTACCTTGATCCACGAAAATTCCTAAATATAAGAATTGTTGGGAATTTACTTAACATGCACAATGAAAAATTAATAATTTTTCAATTCCCAACACGGATCTACTTTGTGTTTAGATAGAAACTGTATTGAGAATAATATTTTTGATGAATTCTGCAAACTCTTTTGCTGATTCTCGAACTCCGACGATCACGATCTGTAATCCGAGCTGTCCAATTGTCCAGCCTCCAATGGTGATCCACACAGAGAACAAGAATGATGGCTAGAGTTTTCTTTTCTTGTACTAGCAAGAATAATGAAAATTCCATACCATTTACAAACCCTAGCAGCTTATTAATATAAACTCAAGTGGGCTGGTCCATCTCTAAACTTAACCCGGTCCGATATTTAATTAATCAAATTAATTAAATTCGGTCCATGAATTAATTAATCCAATTAATTAATTCGAGCATATTAATAAGCAATCCAATTTATTAATTATTCAAAATTTGTCAATTAATTAATTGGTAAATCTCATTCTTCTATTCTCTTTTGTATGTGACCTATTATGTTGTCGATCACGATGCCTAATGACGTGAATTATTATTTTGATCTAATCAAAATCGATAAATTAAAACACCTCTTTTAATTTATCACTCATTCACATTCGTCGTTCTAGATTGACATCTAGCAATGTGTCGGGCAATACATGTGATGAGAAATGCCACGTAATGTGACAAATCAAATTTGTTCGTTTACCATGAAATTATAATCATTTCGTCAATATGATCGAATCAATTATGAGATATGGATATGTGTCAATCTCAATTATCTATTATATCTTTTATCCTACTGTTAAGTTAATGTAAGTCGAAAACTCCTTTTCAACTTATGAGTTCACATTGGCCAATGATTTAATTATCAATTTAACTGGATAAAATGTAGATCATAATCTCTTACTATCTAAGAGTGACGAATTCTCTATCGATCATTCACAATCTTCATATAATTCTTGACATACCCGAACGATGCTGTATTAGCGACCCTTGACAGAGCAACATCCAACACCACCAAAGTATGACTGTCCTCATATAAGGTACTATGATGACCTCAAGTCAAAGGACCAATTTCACTACCGAACGTTAGAGATTAACCACTAACACTCAGATAGTTATCCATGTAGAATCTCCCAGCGGGTCTCCAATGTTTTGTTCTATAACAAAACATCCACGTGTTCATTCAAGTGTCACCACACTTTAACTTGTGAGATCAGCTACTTACTTCACAAGCAAGAATGTCACACGTGATGGTCTATCTGTAATAACGATATCTGTATCTTGTTATTACTTCGATCACGGATGATTTAAGATTCAGTCATATGTAATTTGTATCTCACAATCACAATTTCTTGTGATTAACAAATTACCAAAACTTAAATCTACGAATTCTATTATTTAATTGATTAGAATATTAATTCAATTAAATAATACATATTGGTATACATATGCATCGATTATATATTTATCTAAAGTGTTTATATTCAAAGTCGATTGGACTTAGGGTATAACACTTACAAGAATAAATCCCACATATCCAAAAAACAAGAAGTACAAAAAATACATTGCAGCAGATGAGGAATTGATGCTTGCTTACGTCGAATCCCTTCTTCCCGTATCGCAATGCCAATTTTCCATTGAACTTAGAATTAACATTTCTTATGGGGTCACGATAAATGGAGGGCATAATATGAGTCATTACACATTTCAGTTATAAAAATGTAAAAGATAAATATTAGGGATCACTAACATAATTTGATTATGAGAATCGTGCTTTTATAGCAAGAAATTGATGGTATAGAATGACATTTAGAAAGATTAGGTCGATGCACAAAATAAAAATATAGAGAAAAAGAACTTGATCGAAATTGACCTTTGTTGCAGGTTACACCTCGACCTCAATTTTGATGTTGTTGCGCTCTCTTTGGTATATTATTCATTGATTGTCAATTTACTAATTAACATTAAATAGGAAAATACTTCTTTCAAATTTATTATTTTTATTTAAAAAAAAAAAAGGAAAATACTACGTACAAAATATACCATTATAACTTTTTGGCAGCTGTGACACCTACCATTTTTAGGTCAACAATCTTTATTCATCCATATGAAATAATATTGGATGCAAAACTTAGCGTATGTATGACCAATGTTTACAAACAAATAGAAATAAGCGATGAATAAATGAGTAGTACTTGTAAATTTTATGAAATGTGAATAAAAAAATAATTTGACTTTTATAAACACTAGCCAAATATACTCACCAGGTTCTAACATTTAAAATGAATTTTAATTTAAAATGCTCCCTTAATTATTTAAAGGTCCAAAATAATAATCACAGCGAAATAAGACATTTTTGCAAAAAAAAAAAAAACTAAATTAAATCCAAGGAATTGCTATTTTTCATTTAATTCTCTCAAGGTTTGGCCCAAACAACTTTTCCATTTATTGTAAAACTCCGTTATCGGAAGCTGAGCTTTCAACGAATGATACATTTCTATTTGTGATTATATTTTTCCCAAACTAACCACTTTCCCAACAACCAAGTGAATATTTCGTTCTTAAAAAGAATTCTCATCTTGATTTTTACACCTTCTAAACTTCTTAATTAAGTCCTATATTTCGAGGGGTTATATCAGCCGCTTCCTACCACCTTCATTCCTCCTCCTATCCCCAATTTGCTGACTCATGTCATTAGGATTGGCAATAAATTGGATTTTGATCTGTATCCTATCCGAATCCGATGAAATTAATGGAAAATTGATTTAGGGTCTCAATCCGATAATTCATTAACTAAATAGATCAAATATATATATATATATATATATATATATATATATATATATATATATATATATATATATATATATATATGAGAATCTGATCCGATTTGCTATAAATAATTGAGTATGTAAAATATTTTTATGGCATTTTATTTGTTACTAAAATAAATAAATTTAGAATAAAAAAAAGTCGTCAGATTCATAACATAAAAAAATTGAAAATTTTATAATTATTAAACCCGTTTAAAAATTGGAAAAAAAAAAATTGATCCCAACATTGATTTTTTTCCTAATATCTTTAATCTTGGAACGAATAATCGGACCAGATATCAAATAACATAGCAAATCGAATATGGATTTAACAATCAAATATTCGTTGAATTATCGAATCGGATCGAATATAAGTAGATCCGGTTCATATCTGATCCATTTACAGACCTACTTGTCGTCCTATCAATTAAAACTAAAAATATCACTGAAATTTTACATATAATCAAATTTTAAATTAATCCTCAAAATAGATTTTAATTTTAATGGGATTAAATTAAAATTTGATTATGAGTAAAATTGTAATGACGTGTCTAATTTTTATTTGCGGGATAACTATGGAGACAAAAATTAGAGACAATTGATTTGAACTTCATAAGCTTCCCGTCTCCAACAGATAATGAACCTCACAACATGCCCCAACACAACTAAAGTACCTTTCAACCTCTATATATGAGGAAACCCCATCTTAACTGGCAAATTGAATTGCCATTTTAAGAATTTATCCATTGGCCAGTATATAATTCCAAATGAAAATATTAAATGCAACATTTTGGAAAGGAATTCTAGAAAAATATTTGGCAACTTTGAATCAATACTAATTTGTAGCTTACTTTCAAATTTTTATTAAGGTATATTATGCTACAAAACTTGAATTAAAGCATTTTCAAAAGAGTCTCTATTTTTAAAGAGTACATTCTATCATTTGGAGAGCGTCTATATATTTAGAGAGTTAAAATTTTGAAATATTTCAACAAAGTCTTTATATTTAACACTTAATTTTAATACTCCCAAAAAATATTTATTATTTTTCTTTATCTTTTATTTTAACTAGCTTTTATTTAGATTATTTTATTATTTTTCTACATTGAAAATTGAAACACTTTGAATGCATTTAATTATAGAGTGTGAGTTTGACTCTCCAAATTTGGAGAGTCAAACCCACTCTCTAAATTAAAATTTAAAATGTTAATTTAAAGAGTCTTTTAGAGCTTGACTTTAAATGTTGACTCTTTAAAATAGAGAGAATATTATATTTAAAGAGTCTGTTGGAGATGCCCTAAATCTATCGTGGCAAGTATGCAGAACTCTTTGAGCCCCCAATTTTGAGAGTTGTGGGTGTGCAGATGGAGACGAAAGGTTGTGTGCTTTTGAGAGAGGGAGAGAGGTTGGGTAGGATGTGGCTAACAATAATCATGCTATATGAATATTATTCTCTACATTTTCTTTTATACTTTGCCACGTGACAATATATCATTGGACAATTTAAATATTACACAATTTTTTCACTCAATCAACACTGGCAATGTCAACAATCACGAGAAAAAAAAAAGAGTGTACAAATGACATTTTCCGGCTAAAAATTATAGGGTACGGGTTGTCAGCATGGTGTATATGGGGTGGGACGGATGTTGATTTTGTTCTATTTTGTTTTTATTTTTAAGAAGGCCGGACTCCAAGTTGTACAAGAATGGTGGCGTTGAGTTTCTCGACCATTGATTTTCTTTCTATTTAAAGTTTATTTATGGGATTATTGTAGTCGCAATCCCAAAATTTTTAGTTTTTTGCAGATTTTATTTAGATTTTTTATTTGTAACAGCTTTGGTCCTAAACCTTTTAGACATTTGCTGAAGGATATTTGGACGGTTTTTATCTAAAAATCCTTTAATTGATCAAGTCAAGGGTCTTACCTTAATTTGAACAATTTTAAAATGACAAAACGATAACTTTATATTTTCTTACATAAAACAATTAAAATAATTAATTTTTTTTAAAAAAAAAAAAATCTTTATCTTCTTCTCTACCCCTACCACCTACTCAACTATTAAAACCCATTTTTCAAAACTTATTTTTCAACAATACATTTTATAGGATCCACATTTTTTTATTAATTTTTCATTAAATTTATCAAAATCTATTAAAAATTTGATTTCTAACCAAACCAAACATAGGCATAGAAATCTTTGATTTTTGTGTAAAATGTAAACGACTCCTTTGTTTCATTATTCTCCTCGATTTATTGATCACCGCATTATTAGTTCAATTGTAAACAATAATTGGAATATGTCTTCGTCTTCATCTTTTTCTTCATTGTTTGATTACCTCCAAGGAAATAATTGGAATACCAACAGCATCTCCAATAAATATTTGGCACTCTTTTTTGTTTCCTCTTATTAATTTTTATTTATTTCTCTGCTAGAAATTTACTATTGCCATTGGAATTAATTTTTTCTATGATGTTGATCGGTAAATTTGGTGACGAAAATTAAGGATTCGATTTCTTTGCCAGAATTGGATTAGAGAGTGCTGATCGAAAGAATTTTACGGATTTTTCCACATTTTATGTCAAGGGGTCGGGCAATTGATAAGGCAGTGGATTTTGCGAGATATAGAAAAGTAATGCATCTCTAGAATGGAATACCATTACTTGGTGTAGGGGTGATGGCGTGATGAAGGTAGTATGTTGGACTAGTATTGCTACAAATCAAAAATTTGAGTAAAATTTGCAAAAAAAAAAAAAAAATTAGAAGATTTTAGAACCGCGGTTGCGATCATCCCTTTATTTATTTCTTATTATAATTAAATGCCATTTACCGATTTTGGAAATATCGGCACACACTACTTACTTGAATGTCAAATTTGAGCACGTGTCGCTATAAATATAACAAAATTAGATATTTTGAGATGAGATTTTTGGTTTTTTTTTTGTTTTTTTAAGGAAAGTGTGGTTAAAAGTAAAATAAAAATTATTGCTCCAAGTCAGTAGCGAATCCAGAATTGAAGGTCAGTTAGGACGGTCATTGATCGTCAACCGTCGATAGTGAACGGACGTAATAGCGATGTTGTTTATTAATATTTAATTAAATAAAAATATTCAATACAGCTCAAAATAGTTTAAAAAAAAAAGTACATAATATAACCTCCATTCGTAGCCTCACGTATTAAATATAAATCACATATTAAATTATCACCAAGTTCAAATTTCCAATTTCCAACAGCAATTTATTATTTATCCCACATTCCCCCATTTAACACTTAATGATAATAACACAACAATTTATTATTTATCATCCATTTATTATTTGTCTTTTCTGTCAATTTTTTATACTTGATTAGCATTTTAGGCTACATTCCTGAATTAAAAACAAAGAGAAGAGAACACAAATAACAAGTGAATTCAAAATACGTTTAAAACCCAAGATCCAATTGCAATTAATCTAATTTTCTTAATTAAATAAATCAAATCATCTCCTCACAATTCACAAACCCTAAAATGCAAAAGATTCAATTTTTTTAATCATTTAAGAATTAAGAAGATGAATACAATAAAATTACCAGCACGATGGAGGTGACAATGAGGCGGCGTGGTCTGTAATTGGTGACGACGGGTGGGAGAGCACTGGGGAATCCGAAATCATCGAGTCGGAATTGAGGATAGATGAATAGGGCAATTATTGTGACTGACTTCAGACTCCACCCGGCGGACAGATCAATGGCCCAACCGCTCACCGTTGAACTTATAAATTTTGACGGAGTCAACATGCGAGGTCACATCACCTCATCGGGTGTTGACTTTGTCATTGATTCACTTATAAAATTATTTTACTGAAAGAATCTCATTAAAATGAGTTTAAAAAAGAAAGGTGTGTGATTTTGATATCAAAATCAAATAAAAATTATGATAACCTATATTCGATACCCTACCCCTACTACAAATTTTCCATTATTTTACTAACATACAAGATGAATCGTTTGACCTTTATCCCTGCGCCTATTTGGACTTGCCAATTTAGAACAATGGTCAAAACTAAAATAATTAATGCCAGTGGAATGGAAGAAAGAATCCCTTTTTCTTTTTTCTTTTTTTCTCATTTGAAATTTTATTCCATTAACACATCTCCACCGTCATTTTTTGATAATCAACGCTCGAAAATATCCTACTTCCTCTCTCCTTGTCGAGTTTTTCTTGCAGAGTACAGCTAAAATAATCGTAATAAAATTCGATTACTCTCTGTCTACAGATCCCTAATTTCTTTTGTCACTTATCTGATAACCCTAACGATCTGAAGCTGATTTTGTTCAATTTTTCTCCGCACATTTACCGATCATCTGTTGATTTCTCAGTTCAATTCAATTCGAATTCTTGGTATGCTTTTGCCCCATTGTTGTTATAGTAATTTTTATAGTTACTTTAGTGCCCAAGAAAGTGATATATAGATGGATAGAGCTTGCGTGTTTATTGGGATATTTGGTTTTTGATTTTTTGGTGAATAATTTTCAATAGGTGAAAAGGGCATGGTAATTGGAGGATGAACGATGCCGGTGCTGCGTGGCGGAGTGCGCAGAGGCAGGAGAGGGGAGCCGCAGCCAGTACCAAACAACGAAGACGATAATAATCAGAATCAGAATAATCATAATAGTGAGGCGATTGAGGAGAACGCGGCAATTGCGACGAGAACAAGGAGGAGGACGGCGGCGGCTGCAGCTGTTGCGGCTCCGGTTGATGACAACATAGTTGCTGCACCAGCAGCGGCGAACGAGATTAGGGAGGTTCCAGAGCGGGAGGAGAGGGTTTTGGAGCAACCAGAAAGGAGAGAACAGGTGGGAGAGAGGCCGATGGATGATCATGGTAGCGGCGGTGCTGAAAAGGCTAATGCTGACGAATCGGCATCTGCTCCTCTTCCTGAAAGGGTGAGAATATTGTCTCGTTTATTCTTTATGCATTTACGTATATAAGATCATTTGGGGTGCTATATTTTTTAGATTTTTGTATTGCACGTGTATTCAGATAATATAAAACAAAATAATTTTATGTTTTGGGTTGCATGTTTTCGTTTCTTGTGCATATTCCATTCATAAGATTGTGATCTGGAATTTAAAGGTTGAATCTTTATGTGTGATAAGGAAGGAGAGATTTGACAATTTGTTTATGTATGCATTTCATTTTTGGATAATTGTTTGGAATCTGCTTTGAACTACTGCTGGATAAATTTAGTATTACAAAGTTTCAAATTTCTTGCTCAGAATGAAATTGCTAGACATAGAGCATTGAATGATGACCTGGATGTTCGAAAAAGTAGCGTAGTGTTATTTTGTGAATGGATATAACAAATAATAACTTCTCTGCCTGCTGTTGTAGTATACCAGTTGAAAAGTATGATTAATATTAAATTATTTAATTGTCAATGTGCCGTATGATTGAAATGTCACTCCAGTAACATTTAATTGTCAACATAGGTATTTATTGTCTCTATTTTTTAAAAAATGTATCAGAAAAAGTGCAGCCACGACAGAGTGGTAAAACCAATATGTGAGTAACGTCTGGCTTTTTGTTATTATATAGAACCGTGTATCCAAAATTGACACCTGTAGGTTGTGCTCATGTGTTGTATTCTGTTTATGATTTCTTGTCATGGCACGTGCTACTCATAAGATAGATGTGATCAGTTGGCTGATTTGTGACATAGAGAGCTTCCATTATATTAATTCTGAGATGCTGAAGGCAAAGATCTTTGGTTTTGTCTAGAGGCTTGGGGTAGTGTGACGTAGAGAGCTTGAGTTTTAGAGATTCTGAGATGCAGACCTCAAAGATCATTTGTTGTGTCTAAAGGCTTGTCTTATTGTTCTATTCATCTGCTGCATCAAAAGCAAACTCTTGCGTTTAGTCCGAACTTCAAAATGCTTTCTTTTTCCTTCGCATTTGACCTCCCTTAGTTGTTTAATAGTAGGTAGCTTCTTCCAACGAGATTTTTCAATTAGTGTATTGAATCTCTCAAAATTTGGGAGTTCACTGATCTCTTCTTTTGGGCTTAGAGTTCTTATGACTCGACATATGTTGATCATGTTAGTTATAGCCATGTGGTCAAATTGTCAATTAAACAATTCCTGTATGATAATGTTACTGTCTTATAGCTTCTCTTCCATTCAGCACTTTAAACAAATTTAGCTCATCACCTGAAATTGACATGAGAAACTTGTTGCAGCCATTCTTCTGTTTTGGACCTTTGGGTGTCTGCGCCCATCATCATGGCACTAGCATGTCTTAATAATCCTCAGCAGCCCCTCTTTAATAATTTAAAACTGTCACTAATTAAAAATGTCTTTTCTTTTTGAAGAATTTAAAAGCGAAAATTAGAATGAGCGTTAATTTGTACCAACATGCTAAGTTCTTTTTAAGAAAGTTGTATGCTAAGTTTTCATGCTGGATATTATGGAGTTTGCAAAATATCTAGGTTTCACCATGTACCTATTCTTTCCTTTTTTGATGTTGCATAACCTTAAGTTACAATCCCATATATTTTATAACCCTCATGTAGTTATTTGATTTTGGTAGGAGTTTAAAATGTAAATATTACCAAAATGACGTGCAGATTCTAATTGCTAAAGCCAATGCTTAATTCTTACTTACATGAGTAAAATTACTTCAATTTCACGTGGAACTTGCTTGGTGCGCCAATTTATTCTTATCAAGTTGATTGGCTTTTTATGGCCAGATATGTCCCTAATGGTTTGTGTTTATCGGCGCTATCTGAATTGCATTCTTGGTATTTATTAATATGTTTGTTTTGTGTCTTTTTACATTTTTTCCCCTTTTCTTTGAAATTTTGAGAAAGTATTGCCTTTTCTTTAAGCATCCACAGTAATTCCTCAACTGCACATTCTTCCACATACTCTTGTTTTATCACCACTCATGATGATATGCTTGGCATACAATTATAAGAAATGCCTAGGATTGTTATCAACTCAGACTTGTGGGCTCGTCTATTGAAGCGGTTTAGTTCTCGAGGTTCAACAGATCTGAAGTTATCATGGCACTTCCCTTTGTGGTTAAGTATGATTGCTAAATTGAAATAAGTTTATATTGAGATGATTAAAAGTGTTTTTGTGGGCTTGTTTAGGAAAGTATTCTTTCTATAGACATCTGTCAATTATTCCCCATAGAAATAATGCCGGACCTAACCTTCTAATGTATTTGGGAATTTGGATGTCTGTATTGAGATTAATTGAGTTCTATGATTCCGTTAATGCAGGTTCAGGTTGGTGGTTCGCCGATGTACAGGATTGAGAGAAAACTTGGCAAGGGAGGTTTTGGGCAAGTGTGTGTTGGTCGCCGAATCTCTGGTGGTATCAGTAATGATAGAAATGGCCCTGGAGCCATAGAAGTATGTATACTGCATTCATCTTGTGCTAGATTTAAAATTTTCAAGCTCTTTCCTCCAAAGAAGGGACATAATTGTGTATGAACTTTCCAGGTGGCTCTAAAATTTGAACATCGTAATAGTAAAGGATGTAACTACGGACCACCTCATGAGTGGCAAGTTTATATGTAAGCCTTGTGATAATATGCTGCAGCTATTTGAACTATTTATGTTTGAGTGTCTCATTCATATTATTTCATTTGCACAGTACTCTAGGGGGAAGTCATGGTGTACCACGAGTGCACTACAAAGGCCGGCAAGGTGACTATTATGTGATGGTATGTTATTGCTACTGTTGCTCTGTCTTTTTTTTTTCCCTAGGACTCCCTTTTCAATTTTGGAGTCAGTATTTATAATTGTTTGGTTACATAAATAGAGATTTGATTTCTGCAGGTCATGGATATGCTTGGACCTAGCTTGTGGGATGTTTGGAATAATAACTCTCACTCGTGAGTATAGCGAAAACAAAGATATTAGGCTATCTGATTTTAATATCAATAGTTGATGCTTATCAAATTTTGCCTGTGCTTAATTAAATCTTTTGGCTCATAAAATTCAGGATGACCATTGAAATGGTGGCATGCATTGGCATTGAAGCAATATCTATATTGGAAAAGATGCACTCCAAGGGGTGAGTCTTTCACTGTCTGGATTTTTCATATGCGATGCGTTAATCTGCTTCCTTTCACTTTCATCAATTTTCCCCCCTCTCCTCAAACATGACCTTTATTCTTTTCCCTTTCTTCTTGTTGTATTGCTTCTGTAATTTTTGCAAACAATGCTAAGTTTCCTTTTGATTTCATTTCCGACATTTTCATTTTTTGCTCATTTCATTGTAATAACATGGAGTGTTTGGTAGCTGCTTGTAAATGTGGCATATAGTCCGAAAAAGAAGGAGAGAGAAGGGGGGGGGGGGGGGGGGTGATATATGTGAAACATATTAATTATTGTAAATATGTGAAGGCAGATGTGGTAGGGGTTGCAAACCAGACGGTAAACAATTTGGTTATAGTTGTGATTGTGCTTGTTAATGAGGAAAGTGTCTTGCCTGGAATACTATCATTGTGAGAGAAAGAGCGAGCCTTGGATCATAAAATTACGAGTGTAGCTTAATTTAGCTGATCTCACCAAATGAAATCAAAAGATAACTTGTTTGCTACGATAACTTGTTCGCTACGATAACTTGTTCAATTTTCCACAACTTTGGTACAATAGCCTAAGAAGTTCACATTTTATCGGTGTGCTGTTTCTTGGATACAACAAATGACCTTATCATTACTGTTATGAGGTTTGTCTTGTGGTGAAGGTTTTCACATTACAACCCAAATATTTTGCCTACTGCCAAATCATTTGTTAGTTATAATGTTTGATTAAATATCTAAATTACCAGATTTATTTTTTCTCAATGCAGATTGCTTGAATAATTGATGTCTTCTGGTAGAGGGTAGTTTAGGAAGTGTAAAAGTTGTTTCAGACTTGTATTGTATTGGGACTGATTTAAAGAGAGGAAAAGTAAAGAGTGACAATAAAATGAATGGTATCAAATCAGTCAATGAATCAATACTGGAGAATTTCTTAGTATACTCTCCTCTTTAAATCTTGTAGATGTGTTGGAATATGTTCCAAACTTTCTTTTGCTCTTATATCCTAATATCACTTGGCGTGCCTTGTGAATGTGCTGATATCATCTTGTAGATGTATCATTTATGAGTTTTTAGCTAATATCTTTGGCGATGGCAGGTACGTCCATGGGGATGTGAAGCCTGAGAATTTCTTGCTTGGTCCACCAGGGACTGCTGATGAGAAAAAACTATTCTTGGTTGATCTTGGTTTAGGTACTTCACATTTCAACTAATCCCAGGTTTCAGTTTATACTCCATGATTGTTTTAAGAATCTCATTTCAAATTCTGTTTGGCAATCAGCTACAAAATGGAGGGACAGCACTGGTCTGCATGTTGACTATGACCAAAGGCCAGATGTTTTCAGGTATGGGCATTCAAATAGATTGAAATTTATCATATACAAAACCTTCTTTTTTAATTCCGAGTAGTTATTCTGCTCTGTGAGGACAAGTTCTGGCAAGAATGGTGGTAATTGTTTTGTTTCTCTCAGGGGAACTGTTCGTTATGCTAGTGTTCATGCTCATTTAGGTAGAACTGGTAGCAGGAGAGATGATTTAGAATCTCTTGCTTACACACTCATTTTCCTTCTACGTGGACGTTTGCCTTGGCAAGGATACCAGGTTGGTCTTCTGAACTACTGAAGCTAAAAGTTAACATGCTCAGTTCTTCAATGTGCTTTATTTGGCAGTGCCCAATTCTGATCGTGTCCTTTGCTCATGACTTCTCTTTTCTTCTCTCTTTTCTTTGACATTATTATTCTTCTCTTAGGGTGAGAACAAAGGATTTCTTGTTTGCAAGAAAAAGATGGCAACGTCGCCAGAGGCTCTTTGCTGCTTTTGTCCTCAACCCTTCAAATTGTTCGTGGAGTATGTTGTAAATTTGAAATTTGACGAGGAACCAAATTATGCCAAATGTATATCCCTCTTTGATGGGATTGTCGGACCAAATCCAGATATCAGACCTATCAACACGGAGGGTGCACAGAAGGTACTTACGATTTTCTTTGATTTTTTTCCTTAAGCCAAGCCGTAAAATTTCATCTAAAGACAGTTTGGCTGCATGTCTAATTTTATGTTTGGCAAATGAAGCTAATCTATCAGGTTGGTCATAAGAGAGGCCGGTTGACTTTTGAAGATGAGGAAGATGAACAACCAAGAAAGAAAGTTCGTATGGGAATGCCTGCTACACAATGGATTAGTGTTTATAATGCTCGTAAACCCATGAAGCAAAGGTATGCGGTTTTCCTCTATTATTGCAACTGTTTGCCTTAGATGGCCTTGATTAAAATATTGCCTAGTGGTTAGTGGAATTTGTGCTTGTGTGACTTATAGCAGGGTGTACTTCAACCCTATTAATTTGTTTGGTTTTTCTGTAATATATATATATATATTCTGAACCACTTGTTAGAGTTTTTGTAATATTCTTTTTTGCTCTACCTTCATCGTGAATTTCATGATTTTGTTCTGTTGATATTGAAGGTATCACTACAATGTGTTGGATTCAAGGCTTGCCCAGCACATTGAAAGAGGAACAGAAGATGGCCTATTTATCAGTTCTGTAGCATCTTCTCAAAATCTGTGGGCACTAATAATGGATGCAGGCACTGGCTTTAATGCACAAGTTTATGACCTATCACCTTCTTTTCTTCACAAGGTATGTAAAAATTAAGGGCTATTTTCCCAATTGTTGGATTATTGATAAGCATCTGATGACGACAATATTAAATTTTCTGATTTTTTTAATGTGTATTTTGGATTACTTGTTAGGAATGGATAATGGAGCAATGGGAAAAGAATTATTACATCAGTGCAGTTGCAGGAGCTACAAATGGGAGTTCATTAGTAGTAATGTCAAAAGGTAAGTGTCTGGGTATGAATGCTTTATTACCGCTGTTTATTTTTCTTATTTGCTGGACATGACTCAGATTTGAATTATTTAAACTCAGGCACTCAGTATCTGCAACAATCTTACAAAGTGAGTGATTCTTTTCCATTCAAGTGGATAAACAAAAAGTGGAGAGAAGGTTTTTATGTTACCTGCATGGCCACTTCTGGTAGTAGATGGGCAGTTGTCATGTCACGTGGTGCCGGGTTTTCAGACCAGGTTTCTTACGCAAAATTATCTTCCTTTCCGTTGCGTTGGTTTGGTGTTTCCATGCTGATAATCTTAGCCAAAAATATTTCCATTTTTTAGGTTGTGGAGCTAGATTTTCTTTATCCAAGTGAAGGTGTTCATCGGCGCTGGGATGCTGGATATCGTATAACTGCTACTGCAGCAACTGTAGATCAGACTGCTCTTGTTTTAAGTGTTCCGAGAAGAAAACCAACTGATGAAACACAAGAGACACTTCGGACTTCTGCCTTTCCCAGTACGCATGTCAAGGTAGATCTATCATAAACGAGTCGGCTTTCTTTTGTGGTCTCTATTATATTATTTGCTTGGTAATCTATGCAGATTAAAAAACATTTTTTTTCTTTTTCTTGAATTGCAGGAGAAATGGGGGAAAAATCTGTATATTGCATCTGTTTGTTATGGCCGTACAGTTTCATAGAGATGCTACATTTTTACATTGACCTTCCATAATTTCTAAGATCAAGACTTACTGGTCAATCCAGCTGGAAGAAAGAACCTGGGTTTCTGTAGAGGCATCAATGTTTTAAGAGTTTTTTAGTTGTAGTTACAGTAGAGAAGTTAATGCTCGAGCCTGATTATCTGTTGTGTATTTTGGTTTTACCCAAGGCTCATTTGCATGCAAATTTGAGGATGGTAGGAGTTTTTTACTTCTTTACCGCAAATGTGTATAGTCCAATAATAAGTCTCTGTAGGGGCTTTAAGTCCGGATCTTCTATTGTCATGTTTACATTGCCAAGCACGGGATGGAACTTTGATACTTTAGAATTCAGTTTTATGCTTTATATGCAGTCTCAGTTTATCTCACTACTCGCAACATTTGCATTTCATGCGAATGCTTTTTCATTAATGTGGTGTGGAAGCGTTATGAAATCCTTATAATAAGAATTATGTAATAAATAAAAATGATATTTGAACAATCATGTTTTGTATATATTGAATAATAATTTATTATTGTTGAAAAGTGTACAATGTCTTTGTACTTATAGGCAAAACTACTCTTTAATCTTATTAATATAAGGAAACTAAATTCTAAAAGAAAATAAACTAAATTCATAATCTAATTAAAAATGTTATTCTAATTAATAAATAAAAGAAATCATATTCTAAACAAGAAATAAGAATTAAAAGATAAAACCTATTAGAATTAAAAAAGATAAATCATAATTGTAGTAGGAAACTATTAATCATGATTATATACTATGTCAATCCTCTCCACTTGAATAAAACTCGTCCTCCAGTTTTCTTGAAGAAAAAATCAATCAATTCGGAGGAAAATGCCCAAAAACTTCTGCAAATACCGATATTGAAAAAATGACAATTTCTTGATGTGCTCGATAAACGCTATTATATTCTTCAGTTGCATTATTCAAAATCAACTTTGTTCATATCATACTTGTTATATTTTCTTCACGGATAATTTGCAAATGGCATTCCTTCATAAACGAAGCATGATTTAATTTCTCTTCATTGAGTTCGCTCTCAATAGAGGCCACTTGTTTTATTTTCAATTCTTCATACTTCTCAACTTTTGTTGTAATGTTTAGTGATGCTTTCTTTAACACAAAAGAATCGGTACGCGGATTCAAATCCTCACTGTTCATGTTTTCCTTATTTTTATGCAATTCTTTGACACAAGCTATAGAAAAGGTCAATAAAACTTTTATTCTCAATTTGATAATCTTCACATTTGACTCCTTTGTGATTGCAAAATTCAATTTCTTCCTCTCGTTCACTTCTGATATTCAACTTGTTCATCCCTGGCGTGCGCCTCGATTTTGAAGTTTTCAATTGTAGTTTCCATATACAAGGAATCAACGGGTCTCGTATTTTCAACTTGCACATACTTTTCTTTTTCTGTTTTAGTAACATGGTTAATAACATCTTGATTATCTTGAATTACTTCTTTTTCATCCTCATTATCTGCCTTATAAGCATTTTTCTCTTTGTCATTCATAAATTGCTTATCACATGACACCAAGACAATCTTTTTATCGTACCACCTAAACACATATCTATTATCTTGACCTACGTAAGTAGCATTTACACCATAGTATCATGGTTGTCCCCAAATTACATGACAATCGTCAATCTCTACCACGTTGCATATAATCTCATATTTGTAGTTCTTTCCAAGAGAAAGTGAAATTTTACATACCTCCATATTTTGAGTTTTTTGCCCTTATGAATCTTGATAGCAAGATAAGTATTTTTCAGTTTTCAAATTTAAAATTTTCACCAATGCTTTGGATACCAAGTCCTGACTACTTTTATGATTTACTATCACTGTGCATACTTTGTTGATGGTGCATCGTGTTTTAAAAATTTTGTTGCGCTTCAAATTAGACACTTTTATATTTTCTCGATAAACTTTCGTAGAATCCTTGATAACTTGTGTGTATTCAAATTTAGCTGGAACTTGAGGAAACTCTCTAACCACCTGTTGCAGCATTTTAATCTTGTTGAAGCAACCAACATTCATAGAAGTTAAAGTCCGCAAATTCTTGTTAACTTGCTTCTCCATGGATTCGCGATTCCTTTGAAGACTCAACACAGTCACTATCTACGTGATGTTATGAAGGGTTTCATTGATCTTCTCGATTCGTTCGAGTTTGTCGAGTCTCTGTTCGTCGTCGACGGTTCGACTGTCACCAGGACCATCGTCGGCCATCAGATTGAGGTTAATTCCTTGCTCTGATACCAATTTTGGTGCGGAAACGTTATGAAATTCTTATAATAAGAATTTATGTAATAAATAAAAATGATATTTGAATAATCATGTCTTGTATATATTGAATAATAATTTATTGTTGTTGAAAAGTGTATAATGTCTTTGTATTTATAGACAAAACTATTCTTTAATCCTATTAATATAAGAAAACTAAATTCTAAAAGGAAATAAACTAAAATCATAATCTAATTAAAAATCATATTCTAATCAATAAATAAAAGAAATTCTATTCTAAACAAGAAATAAGAATACAAAGATAAAATCTATTAGAACTATAAAAGATAAATCACAATTATAATAGGAAACTATTAATCATGATTATGTACCACATCACAATGTCATTGCAAGTTTGTCGCATTGTGGATGAAAACCTGTAGGTCTTGTTTTGGGGCCATTGGTCCTCAGCTTTATATCACCCGAATAGCAAGATGGTCTTTTAACATTAGCACATGGGAGAAGTCGATCCTTCCAAATAGAACCAAAGTAGGAACCGTCTATATATTACAGCATGTCCAATTTAAGCAGGGTCTGGGAAGACAGAAAAAATGCTTTGTCTGGTTTGCACTACTTTTAATACTTGGCCTGTGAAGGATTTTGACTGAAAAATTGAAAGGAAACTCGGGGTAGAGAGTGAGAAGCACGTTATGATCTTCCACTTCAATTTGGTTTTTTCAGATAGTTGAACGTGACATTGATTTCCGATAATTAAAACCTTTGAAATCAGAATATGGTAAACAACATCCCTTGTACCAGCTCCAGAATTTCTATGCAAATCAGCGTCCAGAAAGCAAAGAGGGTGGTAAGGAGTCTGCAAGACTGCACAAACTGTACGGTTGTACCCATGGAATGCATTAAATGACAATATCGAGAACTAATAAAAGAAAAAGGAACACCAGCAGAAATTACACAGATTGCATAATCCGATAATAATTTGTGTTTTTTAATTGTGACTCAGATACCCAAATTTAGATGGCATGCTAGTTTGACCACTTGGTACAAATACTTTTTACTTTTCATTCGCCCATCACACCAGGCTCCAAGTCGATAGCGGGAATGGAGGCTGAAGATGTTGGTCTGCAACATAATTTGTTAAGCAAAACTTTGTCCTGGTATCACAAAGAAGACCATCAGAAATTCGATTTTTAACCATGTCAAATATACCCAAGGAACAGCATAAAATAGGTACTATGGAATTAGAATTCTTGGAAAAGGACGATTTTGCTATCATCTCTGATATCAATTTCATTTTCCCAGTTCCAAGCTCTCTAATTTAGCTAGATGAATTTGAAGATAATTCCAAAAGCGAGATAACATGCGTTTAGAGAAAGGCTACTGACCTCAAAGTCATCTGTGACATATCTGACCACAAAGATGCACCTGCAGCCTTCGATATCATGTAATTTCCGTTGGATATCCACAATATGTGCATCACAATAAAGTGCATAATCCTCGTCTTCCTGGAAAGACAAACAGAATGTTATCAAAAAGAAAAACCTACATGAAGATTGGTCCTATATTTGTATTTTATTAATAATTTAATATTCAAAAAGTCTCGGAAAGAGGAAGAATCATGCAGCTTTTAATTCCTCAAGACAGAATACTACAAGAAGATTAAGAGGTAAAATGTGATTGGAAACATACCCTGAAGCAGAGTACAAGATCTCCAACATTGACTTTGTGACATTCAGATACTTGTAAAGGAATTGAGCGTTCACGTACTGCCTCTTTTACATTAATCCATTCATCTTCATCTTTATTGAAGCCAGCAAATCTCACACGAACTGCCTGCCATATTAAAACAAATTATTAAGTGAAGTCCCTCTATAGATAATGAACTTCAACAAGTTCAATACTTGCATAGTTCAATGAATTATTAAGGTAAATCTTTGTTCTAATAGACCATTTGTATCCCAGTCCAATAGGTTCTAATATCAGTCTGGGGACTGGTGGGCAGTAGGATGAGTCATGGCAGCGTCTATGTGGATGTGCATGCTAGCATTGCATGCACTAGAATAATGTGAATTTGTTCATGCTTCATTATTTTCCGTTTTATCTTCTTCCTTCCAGGAATGCAATTATACAAGGGAGGGCTTACCTATTGCACAATGATGATAAACCAGTTGTTTGGTTTTCAGATCAGTAGATTTAATGCATAAAAGCAAAACAGTTCTCCTGAGCCAAGGTATATCACTTTTCATAGAAAAATGACACATCATGTCTATTTAAACCAATATTTTTGTGGTATGATTAACTTCAAATCCTATAAAATGAGAAAAAAAGACTATTAAACGAAAAGTGACAAGAAATTCAAAAAAGTGACAAATCAATTTGGCCGTAATAAATACTAAAATTTATACTTCTAATCAGTTTTAAAAGTATTAATTTAATATCTTATTTTTTAAGGATAGTAGGCCTAATTTTCCTAAATTAAAAGGCCCAAATATTTCACACCAAAATTACCCGCTGATCAGGCCCAATATATAAAGAGCATTTGGAGGGTTAACTCTTTTAGCCTCTGTTTGAGCCACATTAAAATTTTCATTCTCATTCTTCTACTCATTTTCAACCACACATTTTTCAATAAAATAATATTTTTCATCACATTGATAACTTTTTCTTCTTTTTCAACCACACATTCTCCATCAATCTACTATTTCAAAATATACTCCTAAAATAATGTAGCTCAAACACACCCTTAATAAGTGTTGCTCAATGATAACGTGTGTGGGGAGATTATTATCTCTTGATAAATATCTTGCTGATAGCAAACTATTTTGTTGATTGATGATTCTTTGATTTATCTTTTCTGTTTGTGACTTGTATTCAAACTTTTTGTTGAGTTAATGACTACTTAATAATTTTTTTGGTAAAACTTGTATAGTTTCTAGGTTATTGTGTGAATGATATTCCTCCTGAGTTGTGTTTTTTTTTTTACTTGTTGAAATTACAGCTTTGTTAACATGTCTCCTAGATCTAACATTCTCTACACTGTCACTTGAGAACTTGATTCTCACGAAATCCTGGGCTTATAGGATAGTGTATATTCTTGTGATGTGATTAAGAAATAACGGCTTCTTGGTGATTATAGCAGTCAACGCACCTCATTCCTATAACCCCATGAACAACCAATACCAGTTATCAATCAAATCAATCCAATTTCTCACAATCTACAACCTGCACATGAAACCCATGCAATGTCAGATATAGTCATGTATTGAGATCATACACCACTACCTATCCGCATTGCCAACTGATCTACCCCCTGTCATCTCCGACCATCGCCACCAACCACCTAAAAACCACCACTCACCACCTCAGTGTCTAACTCTCGCAGGAGACAATGAAAGCGTTGTGAGCTGCCAGTAGTTTTATTTTACTTCTCTTTTATAATTCTAATGAATGTTTTGTACATATTAAATTATGAACACTGAAATCAATTTAATTGACTGCTAAGTTCCTTTCTATGAAGTGACTAGTGTTATAATACCAATCCCATTAAATCCAAGTTCTGGGACTCTTGACGAATCAATTCTTTTTCCATATAAATTCAACTGCAAACCTGATTATCTTTAAGATATTCATACTCGATTTTCTGGATTAATATCACCAAAAATCTCTGTTTTCACTAGCACGTACACAGACATTAACTGAAGCTCGCTAAGGCACAATAGTAGGTTCTCAACTTCTTGGAAAATGCATTCAGATTTGTCATGTAGTCAAAAGTCCAGAAAGAACTGGCTGCAGAAGCCTAACACTAGTTTTTTGTTTTTAAGAAAAAGTAGAAACTAAAATCTAGCTACTGATTACTGTCAAGAATATAGAATAAGATTACAGAGATCGTCAAAGATTGCGATTATAATATTTACTTTCCTTAGTAGTAGATTACGTAATATTTCCTTTTA
The DNA here is from genome assembly GCA_035079005.1 of Fraxinus americana. Classification (NCBI taxonomy): domain Eukaryota; kingdom Viridiplantae; phylum Streptophyta; class Magnoliopsida; order Lamiales; family Oleaceae; genus Fraxinus; species Fraxinus americana. Next base: position 32,255,200 of record CM068706.1, on the reverse strand, counting down.
TGTTTATTTCCTTTTACAGTTATTTCTAACCCTAACCCTATAAATAGGGTCTTCTAGTTTGTAATAGAAACAAGTTTATTATAATACAATTTATAATATTCTTCACATGGTATCAGAGCCTTAGTACATTAACCTTGAATTCCGTTCCCGGCGAGCGGCCTTGAGCCGCTCGTCCGGCTAGCAATTTTTTTCCTTCTTTAAAAAAAAAAAAAAAAAAAAAAAATCCGGTTACTGTTCATCCGCGGTACTGTTCATACCGCGCTCTTGTTCATCCGGTTACTGTTCACCGCCGACACTGTTCATCCGCGGTACTGTTCATCCGGTTACTGTTCACCGCCGACACTGTTCATCCGCGTCTTGTTCATCCGTTAATCGTTCATCCGGTTGGTTTTGGTCGTGTTCAATCTGCTAATTTCGAGATCTCGCTTCGGTTATTGGTTATTGTTCGTATGACGATTCTACAAATGTTCGTAAGTCCGGTTATGACTTTCGCGTTCTTCGTTTAAACCCTACGAGTTGTTTGTATTGTTGGTCCAGGTTATCTGGAATTTGGTTCCGTTAAATTTGGTTCAGTTTATCTGATATTTGGTCCAGTTTATCTGGAATTTGGTTTAGTGTTGGTTCGGAGTATCCGAAATTTGAGTTTCTCATCTCGTAGTTTTTTGGCCGGTATTTTGGCGTGTGTCACGCACGTCGTGAATTTCTTTTGGAAATTCTTCTTGGGGAGTATGCGTTCTCGTCGTCTTCTCGTAGTTTCTCGTGGTTTCTCGTCGTTTCTTTGGAGTGTTCTTGACGTCGTTTTGGAGTAGTTCTCTGTTGTTCTTGGTCTCTCGTCGTCAGTAATTTTCGTCGTTGGTTGCTTTGATTTGGATTTCTTCTTCGTGGACAAGTATCGTCGTCGTCGTCAGTTCATGATTGCAAATTGATACTTTTACCAGCATCAATTTGAGGGGGGATGTCAAGAATATAGAATAAGATTACAGAGATCGTCAAAGATTGCGATTATAATATTTACTTTCCTTAGTAGTAGATTACGTAATATTTCCTTTTATGTTTATTTCCTTTTACAGTTATTTCTAACCCTAACCCTAACCCTATAAATAGGGTCTTCTAGTTTGTAATAGAAACAAGTTTATTATAATACAATTTATAATATTCTTCACAATTACAAATATTGAATTAATGTGGAAAAGTAATCATCATCATAAGATTGAACTGATTTAGCTACATGGCAAGAAACCCAAAATATAAAAATTACTGAAGATTGGAAAATAAAACGCGCAAAGTCTTCTAAGAGTGGTTTTGTGTGTTGAGGGAGGGGCTGCAGTTATGTAGGAAGACCAACAAGCAATGAAGTGTAGAATCTTACCACTTCCCCTGAACTGAGGACTTTGTAGTTGAGGAAAGAACCAACATCAAACCTAGAAACCATAAAAAGAAGCTGTCTCTCAGGATGTTTCTAAATAATGTAAACTACTAACAAAGTAAGATAGATTTAGCATTTTATGTTGTAGATTTCAAATATTTATTCTTTTAATCTTTAATTAGAATGTCATTGTTTGAGAGAGAACTAAATTGGTGTCGAAGATGTTTGTCTCACCAGAAACAAAACCACAAGCCCAACAACAAAGGATCAATATTTAGGACAAACCGTATATGAAATTACCATGATGTGAGACAAGGCAGCTGTACATAAATCTACTGCATTCACAAAAATTTTCATGGAACTTTGTTAACTTCACCCCGTCAATGTGATAAGTTTTCAGGAGAATGTTCAAGTGTTACTGAATATTATGTTGAATTGTATAAGCAGTCAAATCAGTAATATTCCAGATTAAATGGGTAACTAGCACTGTTTTGCCAAAATTTATTCACATGCTTGCTATATCAGGGGGGAAAGGGAAAAAACGAAGGCAAAAATTATCATCTTGAATGATGTGTGTATATAATAAACAATAAACTTCTGGTTACGAATGCCGTAACATAATTGAGTCCAAGATCCAATTGAAATCTAGTTTAAAATGACAAGGGAATTGTTCTCTTCAAATTGAATCCTCGTTGGTTTGCAGGTATGCTAAAGGAAGATCACCATCAAAACAATAGGAAACAACTGAAAAGTACTTTAAGTGCTCACCAAGCATAGTCTTTTGCTGATTTAGCTTCAAAAATCAAGTTTGAAAGTGCCACAGCCGCTTCATCAGCAGAAATTGTCGATACTGGAACTAATTTGCAAAGTTGACGTCAGCCCAAGTAAAATATAGAAGCATCTCTTGAATGAGTTATTTGTATGTTTAATTCTTGTGAATGGAAGCCAAACAAGGCTATAAAAGCTCAGATGGATACAAGACTTCTAATTAATAAAAGCACCCAAAAAAATTGGTAAAAGGAGATATAGAGACAAAGGACGTTTACAGGAAATGATAAATTGCTAAATCATTATCGAGTACACATGAAAATGATTTGAGTTTGCACGTTGTTGAAACACTTACCACTGAATTGCATTTGAAGTGGCAAATGAATTGTTTACTCCTTAAAAGAAAATAATCTCACACACACTAAAAGACAGTCAAACAGGTTTGCTTATTCAAAAAGAAAATTAAATAAATATGTGAAGTCAGAAAAATTAGCTTCGTAAAACATGTCTGATGACAGTGTAACATGCTACCTAAGAATAAATTAACTTCCTAAATCATATAATAAGAAAAAGCCAGCTAAAAGTAATTAATATAAAGAATGAACCCAAATATTGATTAAATGCAATTTCATATCAAAAGCCAGTTTAACATTCAGCTCTAAATATTTCGGATAAAAGCTGGGTTGGTCTTATCCAAACACAATATCATGCATTCTGAACAAATATTGACACAATATTTTGGAAACTACTTCAGAATGATAAGTAAAAGGCTCACATAAAAGATCCAAATAACAGCCTTTTTAAATATTGAAAATGGGAAAAAAAAAAAAAAAAATATATATATATATATAAACAAGCTAGTTGCAAATGAGAAGTGTTCTTTTCTCTTCAGGCATAGTCTCCTACGTTGAAAATGTCAAAGAAGCATAAGAACATCATAATGTCAACCATCTTCTTTCTTTAGGTGTTTCCTTTTTTCCCCATATTTGGCATCAAATTATTTATTAATTTTATACCAACTTTATTAGACCACTTACTCATACCAGTGACCATGTGCATCGTATTCTGAAATGGGTGAAACCACCATATAGCTAATGTATAACCTTTAGGACACTAGATATGCATGCAACCAGTAATTATTGGGACAATTATGACGAGAATTCACTTAGAGTAATCACCTTGAAAACAACCATGTATGAAAGTCATGAACTTTGAGCTACCATGATCTAATTTACTTTTTTTTTTTCCTTAAATCATATTTTATCAAAGAAGACATTAAAAACCTTTAGGTTTTTTCCTCCTTGGTGCAGGATTTGTATAAGCAACAATTGCTTTACAAGAAGAAGATGAAGTTACTTTAGCTGCAAGACTTTTCTCTTTATCTTGGAACCATTCTTGCACCTACGACATAAGAGAGGTAAATAAAGTAATAAATTTTTTCAAAAGAATTCAACCATTAACATAACCAAGAAAACAAAATACAAAAAATTTAGAAGCAGCACCTGTTCCCATTTTACAGAAGATTTTTCAGATCGGTGAGGTGAGCAACTGCTCAAACAATACAGACATTGAATAAATTCAGAAGCATAAGATGAATATAAAGGGAAGAGCACAAACTGAAATACTGTCTGAAGTACTCGGTTAATCTCAATCAGTGCCGTAATAAGATATAGCTAAGGAAAGAACATACCTAAACTTAGTTGCAAGCTCTTGACAAATAACCTGACTGATTGCTTTCTCTTTTGATTCTTTAAATTTTTTCTCCATTGCCACGATCTGTTTAAGAAAGTGCAAAGTCACAATGAAACCTCAGTACACAAAGAACATGATTAGCACCCATTTAGTCATTGTTGTTATACCTGTATCTCTGGTTTTGTTGTTTTGGAAATATTAGGTTTGTTCTCTTTACTATTTTCAAGCCGTTTTCTGTTTTCGATTTTCCAAAATGGTGAAAACGCGTTCTCTTTCCTATTTTCAAAAATGCGTTTTTGAAAACAAGTTAAAAAGTTACAATGAAAACTCAAATTGTCGTTTTGATTGTTTTCAGTTATAATCAAGCCAAAATTTTCAAAACGCGTTTTTTGGTATTTTCAAAACAATTTTTCAAAATGTCAAAAAGAAAATATTTTCAACAATCTTAAAATGAACACTCAAAACACAAAACCCAAAATGAATTCAAAACACAAACTGAAACACAAAGAGAACAACTCCTTACTGTCTAAGAGAAATTAATTTCTAAAAAGTTCAAATTTGGAATAGAAAGGAAATCCAAGAAAGTTTAGAGGCCGTTCTCTTTGTGTTTCAATTTTGTGTTTCGTGTTTTAAATTTATTTTGGGTTTTGTGTTTTGAGTGTTCACTCTGACATTGTTGAAAATGTGTTCTTTTTGACATTTTGAAAATTTATTTTGAAAACACTCAAAAAGCGTTTTGAAAATTTTGGCTTGATTATAACTGAAAACACCAAAAACGCGTTTTCGAAAATAGGAAAGAGAACGCGTTTTCACTGTTTTGAAAAATCAAAAACAGAAAACGGCTTGAAAATAGTAAAGAGAACAGACATAAGGGTTCTCTTTCCTATTTTCGAAAAAACGTTTTTGAAAACAAGTTAAAAATTTACAAAGAATTGTTTTGAAAATACCAGCCAAAATTTTCAAAACGCGTTTTTGGGTGTTTTCAAAACAATTTTTCAAAATGCCAAAAAGAACAGATTTTCAACAATTTCAAAATGGACACTCAAAACACAAAACCCAAAATGAATTCAAAACTCAAAGCACAAAACTGAAACACAAAAAGAACAGCCTCTTAGCTTTTTCAAACTATTGAAATAAGTGAGAGCTGAACCGACATGTACCATGACTACAACACTATATCAACCAAGTTCTCTCAGAAAGCAAATGTCAATATGATCTCATGTTAACCTATAAATAAATGATTCCTCCATATGTACCTGAAGCAATCTCAGTAGTGGTTCAATGACAAGTTTCCAGCAAAATATCGTAAACGTTTCCATTAAAGAATACAAGGAAAAGAAATGCAGGTTAATTTCAAAATTGTAAAATTTGCAATAAAATTCATTGTATTTTTCCCGTTGTGTTAGCTCTCTTATCCTAAAGGACAGCAGGATTTTCCCTGAAGGAAGGACACTTACACGTGAGGTTCAGAATTTAATTTCACTGATTCAATATTTAGTTCCCAGTACAGGTGGGTGTGCAGTGTACTTGCTGCATTTTCCAGATCAGAAGAGTTCATCTTCAGTACTTTGAATCATTTCATATTTGTTTGACATACTTGAGAAGATTAGACATATTTGATAGGATGTAGAAGTGTATGACGAGATTCATGTGAGCAGAAAAAATATGTGTGGGTTAGCATTGTTATGCATATATCCTGTACTCTTCTTTGCCCTTTCAAATACAAAGCTAGGAACCAGATTCTGCACGATCAGTACTCAGATACTGTAGCAACTCCTAGAGTAGGAAATTGGCAAAGCTAGGAACCAGATTCTGCATGATTAATACTCAGATACCGTAGCAACTCCTAGAGAAGGAAATTGGATGGCTGATAACTACATAAAAGGGTGATCATTTTTAAAAAGTAGCCAAGATAATTATCATTCTCCGCAACAGTGTAATTCATGGAAAGTGGAGAACTGTAAGACCCCAACAGAAGTTTAGATTGATATTTTCATTGATTTATAAAGCAACATTAACTCAGGTAGGAGAATCACACCGAGCAACAGAAACTGAAGGTTCTGTACTGCCTTTGATTTGTCACAAGACTCTTAACTTGTTTCACGGTGCTCAGTAGATGTCAGTAATGTTTTCTACAAGTGCATCAAGTATGTATGAATTTTGAAGCAGGGTATGCTACTCTATACAATGCAGTCCTCAGAAATTCACAGCAATTGAGCTCTTTAACTACTGTTAAAAAAATGTTTTCTCCTCTATATGTTGCATTGAATTATTATTTTGAAAATAATACAACTCATGTCTAATATTTGTCAATAATGTATTCTTCGAGTGCATCACATATGCATGAACTGTAAAGCGGTATTCTATACCATGCAATCCTCATGTATTAGCAGTAACAAAGCCCTTAACTGCCAGGAAAGAAAATGCTTTTTATTTTGAAAATAATAAAACTCATGTCTAAAATTTTTTAAAGTCCCCCCCCCCCCCGATTAAGCACGAAATGCTTCCATTTTTCTTACCCCCCAGGACTTACCATAGAAACTCTTAAGAACTGATTATAACACTTGTGGCACAATTCTACTCAAACTATTGCTTCATTCACGATTTTCTTGGATTAATAGTAAGAGGCTAACAACAAATCCATAAAGATCACATCATGGAAAGCGAAAACCACCACATTCTAAAGTTTACACCATGACGCGCTCACTAAGCATACTTCTATACAAATATCAAGTCGAATGCCCAACTGCCCATGCATAAATTACAGAAAATATCCTATTCCGAAGGCCTTTTTTTTGAAAAAAAAATAAATAAATAAAATAAAATAAAATAATAATAATAAAATTTGTGACCGTTGTCATGTAGCACAAAAAATAAGTCGAGCAAATCAGAGCCGTGATCGAGATTGATGCTCCATTTAGAACAAGCAGAGAATAATTTGCATTAGCATCACAATTAATTAAAAAGGAAAAAAAGATTTAAGAAAAAAACACTACAGTTCATATTAGGAAGTAAATCCTTCATTAGGAGAATGTTTCTTTGACTATGTAAATATGTAGCTATTTTTGTGCAGTTTGTTATTCCTTCCTTTCTCATTGATTGATTTACGTGTAAATAACTTGTAACAAATCCCTTAATTATGGGATCATCTTTGGCTATTAAAGGCCAGGTAAGAGCAATAGCAATACAAGCTTTTCTGATAATTCAAAGTTTATTATGATATCAGAGCATTGGTGTTCTTAAGAAAACACATATTTTTTTTTTCGCTTTGTTTCTCGACATTTTCCGCCGCTCAATTTCTCACGGTGATTTCAGTCATCATTTGTCCTTCAGTATTTGTTCCCTATTGTTAGTGTCCACAACACGCTATGGCCACAGACGGACGTTAGCCATCTCCATTCACTGATCCCACCTCGCCATACTTCCTTCATCCATCGTCTAATCCAGGTTCTGTTTTGACTCGAATTAAATTGAAAGGAGAAAATTATTCTACTTGGGAACAAGCTATTACTTTGGCTTTGCGATCTCAAAATAAATTAGGTTTCATTGATGGTTCTATTGCCAAACCTGACAAATCTGATTCAAATTTTGCCGCTTGGGAAATAGTTAACTCTATGTTATGTTCCTGGATTGCCAATTCTCTAGATGAATCTATTAGAGCCACTGTGTCTCGACTTAGTACTGTTAAAATATTATGGGAGTGTCTCAAAACTCGTTATTCTATTAAGAATGGCCCCAAAGTTTATAAAGTTTGGTCTGATCTTACTTTGACTAAACAAGCAGGTGCCTCGGTCATGTCATATTATACACAATTTCTGGGTATATGGGAAGACCTTAGTAATATATCTCTAGAGACTTGTACTTGTGAAAACGGGTCATCTATTGCTACATGGTTTAATAATCTCAAAACCTATCAATTTCTCATGGGGTTAGATGAATCCTATAGTGCTTTGCGTACCCAAATTATTAATATTGAGCCTCTTCCTGATCTTGACCGGGTTTATGCTAAGGTGAGCCAAGAAGAAAGTCATCGCTCCGCCCTTCAACCGAGGGATAATAGCCCTGCTGTCGATTTTGCAGTCCAGTCAAAAGCCTCAGCTTCACCCACTGTCCATAGTAGTCGGCCTTATTGCGCCTTTTGTGAGCGCCAAGGGCACGACTTCGACAAGTGCTGGACCAGGCTGGGTATTTCTCCGGCATCCAACCGGGGACGAGGACGTGGCAGGGGGCGACATTCCTCTCAGTCACGTGCGCCTGCCTTCGTTGCAGCAGCCCAGTGGGCCAGCCTGCTGGTGCACCATCTTTAGCCCCATCTTCAGCTCCCACCGCGGGCATTCTGGGGCTTTCAGCCGACCAAGTTCATCGTCTCTTGGCTCTAATTGAGTCAAGTCCTGAAAATGATAAAATGTCTGGTAAGAATATTCATGATGTTTCTTGGCTTATTGATAGCGGTACATCCCATCATATGACGGGTCATATTTCACTTTTGTCAAATGTTCCGAGATATTTTACCTTCTCCTATTGGGCTTCCCGATGGTGAGAAAACTTCTGCAGTAAAAGAGGGTTCTTGTGTTTTACAATCTGAGCTCACTCTCCATCATGTGCTATTTGTGCCAAATCTTGTTGTCAATTTGATTTGTCAGTAAATTAATTTGTGATGCCAATTGTCTTGTGACATTCACTGATCAATTGTGTATTTTGCAGGACCGCACCACGAGGAGCCCGATTGGACTGGGTGAGTCACGAGGTGGGGTGTACCACTATCGGCCGGTGATGGTAGCGGCCGCCTCCGTAGCTCGAGTACATGAGTCCTATGAGACATGGCATCGCCGGTTGGGTCATCCGTCTTCTAAACCCATGTCATATTTATATGTTGATGGCCATAAGATTGTTGTTCCTGACCATCTTTCCATTTGTGATATCTGTTGTCGAGCCAAACAAACTCGATCTCGCTTTCCTATTAGTACCAATTGTGCTAAAGACAAGTTTGATTTAATTCATTGTGATATTTGGGGTCCATATCGCAAGTCTACTATTTCTTGTGCAACTTATATTCTTACTATTGTGGATGATTTTAGTCGTGCTGTTTGGGTCTATTTGATGCATGATAAACGTGAAGCTAGTTTATTGTTGAACAATTTTGTGCTATGGTCACCACACAGTTTGCAAAATCTGTCAAAATGATTCGTAGTGATAATGGTTTGAAATTTACTTCCACTTCTATGACTTCCTTTTATGGTCAACATGGGATTATTCACCAAACCAGCATCGTTGATACACCACAACAAAATGGTCGTGTCGAAAGGAAACACCGTCATATTCTAGAAGTTGTCTGGGCTTTATTGTTTCAAGCTTACTTGCCTATTGAATTTTGGGGGGAGAGTGTTCTTACTGCCGCACATTTAATAAACCGTACCCCCACACCTCTTTTGAACGGCCTTACTCCACATGAAAAATTATTCTCTACACCACCTAATTTTACACACCTTCAGGTCTTTGGTTGTTTATGTTATGCTCACTACAAAGACCGCTCCAAGGATAAATTCTCCCCCCGTAGTCGTCGTCGTGTGTTCTTGGGTTATTCTCACGGAAAGAAAGGTTGGAAGGTTATGGATTTGGAGTCTAAAAAGATGTTTGTTAGCTGAGATGTGAAATTTGATGAAAACACATTCCCTTTTGCTACTCCTCATTCCCAATCAAGCTCTACACCTTCCACCACTATTATTGGAGCTGATTGGTCGTGGGAATCCCTTACTTTTGATAATGTTGCACCATCTCACAAGTCAGGGGGAGCCCTCATGACACCGCCCCACACTCGGTCTTTTACTGTTGCTGAGACACCCATGTCGCCTGCCACGGCACCATCTCCTGTGCCATTATCTGACACTGTCGTCGTGCATCGCGACTCCCTTATGACAACATCTGATAATCCAGCGCCGTGCCTTGGTCGTGGCCATCGGGTTCGTAAGCCGCCTAGTCATCTCCATGATTATGTTTGTCACACAGTCCAGGTACATCCTCCTTCTCGCCACTCCACTGGGTCCTCAGGTATGAGGTTCCCTTTAGCTAATTATGTCACTTGTCAAAATTTCTCTTCATCACATTCGAAATTTTTGGGTGCTATCACTGCTGGGGTTGAACCCCGTTCTTTTAATGAAGCTATGCATGATCCTCATTGGAGACAAGCTATGAAAACTGAGATCGACGCCCTTGAGCTTAATGGTACCTGGACTATTATGGATCTTCCTCCTGGCAAAAAGCCCATTGGTTGCAAATGGGTTTACAAGCTCAAATACAAGTCCGATGGCACTATCGAGAGGAATAAAGCTCGACTTGTGGTACGTGGTGATACTCAGGTCTAAGGACTTGACTTTGATGAGACATTTGCCCCTGTTGCAAAGTTGGTCAGTGTTAAGACTATTTCTTGCTATCGCTGTCATTAAAGGCTGGGAATTACATCAACTTGATGTCAATAATGCTTTCCTCCATGGTGATCTCCACGAGGAGGTCTATATGCGATCCCAATAAAATTTGCCAGCTTCAAAAGTCTTTATATGGTCTCCGACAGTCACCTTGCAATTGGTTTGCCAAACTGACTGCAGCTCTCCGGTGCTACGATTTTATTCAGTCACATGCTGACCACACTCTCTTTACTTACCGCAAAGATGATATTTTCCTATCTGTTCTTGTGTATGTTGATGATTTGATTGTGGCAGGAAATAATTCTCAAGCCTATATCTCTTTCAAGAGTTACCTTAATGACTGTTTTCAGCTTAAAGATCTGGGGACCTTGAAATACTTTCTTGGCATTGAAGCAACTCGTAACGATTCTGGTCTATTCTTGTGCCAACGAAAGTACACTCTTGATATACTAAAAGAAGAGGGTCTCTCGGGTGCTAAGCCAGCCGTCACTCCTATGGAACAAAATCACAATCTTGCTTGTGCTTCAGGCCGTCTCCTTCATGATCCAGGACGTTATCGCCGTCTTGTGGGTCGTTTTGTTCATCTCTCTATTACTCGCCTGGATATATGTTATGTTGTTCACATCTTGACTCAGTTTTTGCACGAGCCTCGGCAAGAGCATATGAATTCGGTACACCGTGTTCTTCACTATTTGAAAGGGTCTCCGAGCCAGGGTATTTTATTACGGTCTGATAACTCTATCCAGATTTACGCCTTTTGTGACTCTAATTGGGCCGCCTGTCCCCTAACTCGTCGCTCCCTCACAGCGTATTTCATTAATCTTGGGTCTTCACCCATCTTATGGAAAACCAAGAAGCAACCGACAGTCGCTCGCTCTTCCGCTGAAGCTGAGTACCGAGCCATTGCCGTAACCACGTGTGAATTAACATGGATCAAGTCTTTCCTTGCGTCGCTTGGAGTGTTCCATAGTCACCCCATGCACATCTACTGTGACAACCAAGCAGCCTTACACATTGCTTCCAACCCGATTTTCCACGAACGTACAAAGCACATTGAAGTTGATTGTCACTATGTCCGTGAACAACTCGTCGCGGGTAACATCTCCACTTCATATATACAGTCATCGCACCAACTAGCTGATATTTTGACCAAAGCTCTCGGCCATCACCAGTTCAAGTTTTTATTGGGCAAGTTGGGTGTTCGAAATCCTCACGCTCCAACTTGAGGGGGAGTATTAGGAAGTAAATCCTTTATTAGGAGAATGTTTCTTTGACTATGTAAATATGTAGCTATTTTTGTGCAGTTTGTTATTCCTTCCTTTCTCATTGCTTGATTTACGTGTAAATAACTTGTAACAAATCCCTTAATTATGGGATCATCTTTGGCTATTAAAGGCCAGGTAATAGCAATAGCAATACGAGCTTTTCTGATAATTCAAAGTTTATTAGTTCATAGACACCAAAATTATCTAAAATTCTTCAACAAAATTAAAATAGCCAACTTGTGAAAGACCTAATTGAAGAATACGATTTAAAGTTGTAAAAAATAGGCACCGATATTACCTCAGCTAGTGTGAACTCGAGAAAATCATCTTCCATTTCCATTGACTCAACCTCGAAATTCATTTCTTTCTGTAATTCAGAAAAATAATCTTTCATCACTATTGGCTGAACTTCGTCTTCCATTATTTTCTCTCGCACTCGCACTCGCACACACCAGCGCGATTTCCTTTACAGGGTTCTGTTCTCTGTGGGTAACACTGTTATGTGAGATTCACTTGCGAAATATTGACTACGGTGAAATTGGTGCGGTGAGTACAGTTAACGCGGTAGGATGTTGCCACGTAAGCCTTGTTCACTTATTTTAGAGAAATCTCCGACACAGTCTTGTAAGTTGTAATCAGGGGTCACCATGTTTCGATTTTGACAGTATTTACACGTGCCATGATGTAGTTGAGTACGTAATAGTGTAGGTATTAAAAACAAATATCTATGTCAAATATTAATTACATAAAATTTTCTTATAAGTTGCTAAATGTTTCGAGACAACATTAAATGTGGAGATGAAAAAGATCACACCCACAGTTATTGAAGAAATCAAGGCTCACCTTCCACCACAACCTCCAGTTATCGAAAAATGTCTTCTCACCAATCCTCGATGTTCAGTCATTGTCATTTATTTCATAAACCCCTAATCAATTTTTAAACAAAAGAACAGTGAAAAAAACTCAAAATAAATAAGTTTATTATTATCACATTTTAAGTTTTTTTTAAAAAATTGAAATCGATCCAAATGGATATTCATATCGTGAAATATCGAATCAAACGAAAAATTGTAGGAAAATAAAGTACGAAAAAAGAACATTGGAATGAGGTTGAGATTGAAAAGAAATATAAACAATCACGATGTTACGTTTCACAATTAATGTAAAATTATTTTGATATTTAAAATTTATTGATCATATATTTTTCATGACTGCACTTCAACATTTTCAACAAATTTTAAATCGCTTAAAACGAATATCTGTCACTTAAAATATTGAATCAAACGTAATAAAAAAAAAAGGGCTTAGCTGAGTCGAGTCATCAAGTCATTTGGCTGGTAAATAGTAAACAAAACTAATAAAAAAAAGGTTAGCCGAGTTGAGCCGTAAAGCCATTTTTATATTTTAACTTAATCGAAAAAAAAAAGTTAAAATAACTAATAAACTCAAAGAAATTGAAAAAAACTAATCAAACGTTAAAAAAAAAAAAAAACCTTAGCCAAGCCGAGCTATAAAACCATTTTTATATTTTAACTTAATCGACAATATATTTATTATTATCACATTTGAAGTTTTTTTTAAAATTTTGAAATCTATCCAAATGGGTATTCATGTCGTGAAATATCGAATCAAACGAAAAATTGTAAAAAAATAAAGTTCAAAAAAAGATATTAGAATGAGGTTGTGATTGAAAAGAAACATAAATAATCACGACTTTACGTTTCACAATTAATGTAAAATTATTTTGATATTTAAAATTTATCGATCATATATTTATTATGGCCGCACTTCAATTTTTGATATTTAAAATTTATCGATCATATATTTATCATAGCCACACTTCAACATTTTCAACGAATTTTAAATCGCTTAAAACGAATATCTATAACTTAAAATACTGAATAAAAAAAAAAAAGCCGAGCCTAACCGAGCCGAGCCGAGCGGTAAGCCATTTGGCTCGGCTCGGCTCACGGCATGTGAACAGTAACCATAACTCACTCTTTTATATTTAGTTAGATTAGATGTTATTTGTATCATCGTCTTGACAAGAATGGTTGACAATATTGTTCTCAAAATTCGAGTAATTAATTTAAAATAATTTTTAAAATTGATGAATGTAATGTTGTCAAGTGCTAATTGTCAATCAATATTGCCAAACTAGATTTTACATGTAGCATGTTCAATTTTTATTGAGTATCAAATTTTAAATGGTAATAAAAAATTTCAAATTAAAACCATGTTAGAAAACCTTTATTTGAAAACTAGTTTTTTATACATACTATTTTTACTATATATTCACACAATAAAATATTTTGCATGTAAATTCAAAATTTTTTCTACTTTTTAATTGTACACTCCTAAAAATCACTATTCAAAACTTTATTTTTCCTGTATAATGGTTGTCAAACTGTGGCTAAAATTTTCAAACCAAATACTTTTATTTTTTTTTTGCGATTAGATGCCCTTGAGCCCCATTTTATTAAAAATTCATTTTTTTTAAAAAAAATCATTTTTAATTGTACATTGTCCAATAAAATAATTTTACACGTAAATCAAAAAACTTTAATTGTACACTCCTAAAAATCACTATTTAAAACTTTATTTTTCCTGTATAATGGTTGTCAAACTGTGGCTAAAATTTTCAAACCAAATACTTTTATTTTTTTTTTGCGATTAGATGCCCTTGAGCCCCATTTTATTAAAAATTCATTTTTTTTTAAAAAAAAATCATTTTTAATTGTACATTGTCCAATAAAATAATTTTACACGTAAATCAAAAAAATTCTTATTTTTTAACTACACGTTGTTAAAAAAAATACTATTCCAAAATACATTTTTTCCTCGAAATGGGGCTCAAACGAGGCTTTTCAAAATACGAATCTAGCGAAATCAAAATAACATTTTTCAAACATGTAAAAAAATAAATATATTAATCTAAAATTTTACTATAACACTTATATCGAAACCTTCTAAACATAAATGTTATGTTATAAATATTTTTGTGTCCATATAAGTTTAAACAAATAATTACCATAAGTTCAACCATAAAATTTAAACTTGTATTTTCATTCTTGGGAAAATTAGGCCCACTACCCTCCAAATATCACAAATTAGAATAATACCCCTAAATCTAATTAAAATACTTACACCTCCGTAATTAATACGCTAAAAATCCCCAAATCCCAAAATATTAGAAAGCGGCGGAGAAGTTGAAAAAGTATTCCAGAAATTTAATACCAATAAAGATCACAGAATCTCATTATCAGAACTCGGTGAAATTTTGATTAAGCGGATAATGTCAGAGTTAGACATCGACGAGAGGGAAGAAGAAAGCATGAGCACTTTTAATTATTTATAGAGTTACATTTTCATTCATACATGTTTTTTCTTGAGTATTTTTTTTTTATTTTTTTCTGAAATTTTTATACTTATATTTATGTGTGTTGTATATGTCTAGAGTTGATCCATTTGCAAAGAAGGATTGGTATGATATCAAAGCGTCGTCAATTTTTTACTCGTACTTGGGGTAATTTTTCTCTCTTTAAATTATATTCATTATGTTGGAGAAATGCTGGAGAAATGATACGACTCTTGTTAATGCAAATTGATTGATGAATTGGTTTAGCCATTGAAACCTATTTACATCAGGAAAGTTGTAATTTTTCCCTTCAACAAGGGATCTAGTTGTCTGCTGTCCAGAGGGTCTAATGAGTTCTTTTGTTTTTCAGGTTTCATCTGTTGCATTTTCTATCAAAAGATACTAACGCACTGTTTCATTTTGATATTGTCCCCACTCCTACTATTTTTTCGTTCCTCCTGAATAATTGAGGATTCTGAAACTATCGATTTGGCATCAAGATGTTAGCTTTATTGCTTAGCTAAGATTCTTCTAGTTTCGAGTTATCGAACTTTGAATTCATTGCTCAAAAGATGTGAGTCAATGCTTCTGAGATACATTTGTGCATGAATTGCAATTCCTAATGTCATCAGCTTTTGCTTAAAGAACTTGAGATTTTTGAAACTTGAACAAATGAATATCATGATGGAGCAACTACTGTGAAAAAAAATTAAGGAAATGACTTACCGCATCTCTTTTATGCTCATTATTTTATACAATCATCTCTTCAAATTGATCAGAAGTTCTTAACTATCTAAACAACTAAGATAAATCCATCTATAGAACTAAGATAAATATTTGAAAGCTTATACTATTGAAGCTCATTTTTGTCATACAATTGTTGTAACATCTTCGTTTTAGAAACAATCTTTGGTGCAAGTACTCTACTATTCATAAGCACTTAAAATTGATAGCCAACATTGTTTTCTCTATCAGATTGTTTCAGAAGGGCTTAACCGTCGTATGTTTGAAGCGTCTTTGGCTGACCTTCAAGGTGATGAGTACCATGCTTTTAAGAAGATCAGATTGAGAGTTGAGGATGTTCAAGGAAACAACATTCTCACCAACTTCTGGGTATGATAATAGTGGAAGCATTTGGTTGTTCCTACTTGGGTTATATATCACATATGCATATGTTTCCCACTGGACGCTTAGGAAGCACAATAAACAATTGGTGTACTAAGTGAGTCGTTGAATGAGATATTATGATATTAGACTCTCAGGGTGTTATGGCCTTTGAGTTTTGTGAATATAACTTGTTATACCTTAATAATGTCATTGTATACATTGTAATATCTCATATAAACTTGGACAGCTTCTTTTTCTTTGCTTTTGGTGTAGGACAACTAGTTTTGGAGTTTGAAGAAGTGTTGAAAAGGAAATTGACGAAGAAAGATCGCGCTAGGGGCAATTTGGTCAATTGGCGCGACGGTGTCGGAATGGGCTGAAATTTGGCAGATTGATTGAAAATGGCCTGAAAAATTGGACTTCGGACAAAGACCCAAGATCTCGGGATTTTAGCCAAATTCCTTCATTTAGGCCTTCAAATAATTAATTTCCATATTTCCAGTTTTAGATTTTCGCTATTTTTGGAATGTTTTAATATTCTATATTTTTAGGGTTTCTTGTAACGCCTATTTAAAGGTTTTTGAACGTTTTTCGGATCATCATTGATTATTATAAAATTTCGTTTCTTTGGTAGATTCCAAATTTGGTTCTTCAAACTTACGTTCGTAAATCTCTTCTTCCGTTCTGCGTCAAGTGGTATCAGAGCAAGGATTTGCCTTGTTTTTCAATGGCCAACAACAACGAAGGAGGAAGAGTTAATCCTCGCGACGCTGGTCGCAGGGATACAGATGCAGATTTGTGGGCAGCAATTGACGAACAAAGGCAAGCGATGGGGAGATTGGAGGCTATGGTTCAGTGTCTGTTGGAGCGTCCTCCCGTCCCTGTCGATGGCGGCACCCTCAACCGTCCTGCAGTGGAATGCCCTCCTAGGGTCGCCAGAAACAGGCCATATGCTGATATTAACGATGATAATTCAGAAGAGGAGTTCGCAGGTGTTCTAGAAAATCAGCAGCAGGGTCGAAATCAGCCTGATTACAGGATCCGTGCAGACATACCATTGTTCCATGTTAAGTTACAGATCGAGGAGTTTCTGGATTGGATCTCTGAGGTTGAACGATTCTTCGATTTCACAGAGGTCGCGAAGGAACGTTGGTCAAACTGGTTTCATATAAATTGAGGAGCGGGGCTGTTGTTTGGTGGGAATGGTTGTAGATGGATAGGCTGCGCCAAGGCAAGACTCTCGTCCGATCTTGGAGGCGAATGAAACAACTCATGATGAATAGATTTTTGCCGCCTGATTACGAACAATTCATATTCCAGAGCTTCCAGAATTGTGTGCAAGGGAACAAATCTGTTACAGACTATACAGAGGAATGGTCCAGGCTTTCAGTTCTGAATAATCTAAATGAGTCAGAGGCGCAACACGTTTCCAGGTATTTGGGAGGATTGAAGCCATCCATTAGAGATAGAATTGGGTTACAGGTGGTTTGGACAGTTGATGAGGCACATAATATGGCCCTGAAGGTAGATCTGATGGAGAAAACATCTGCTCGTTTTTCCAACTATAAGAACACGTGTGAATTATCTTACACAACAGCGAACAGGGGTAGGTTCACATCACCCGATGGCCAGATTTCGTCCAAATTAGCTACAGACCATGTTCAACGAAGTGTGGCCTCTACTAATAATCAAGCTGGGACTTGCCCAATTAGAGATGGCAATTTTTCCCGTCCCGCCCCGCCCAGAATGGGGCAAAAAAACCCGCCCCGAACGGGTTGGCGGGGCGGGGCAGAGATGCCCCGCCCCATGAAGAATTAAAAAAAAAAATTTTTTTGACATTATTTGTTTTGGACATTTTTTTGTTTCAAGTGCTTGCTTTGAATATTGATATAGTTACATTGAACATTATTTGTTTTGGATTTTAAAATTTTGAATTTTTATTTTAAATAAAAATAAAAACAAATGGGGCAGGAAACGGGGCAAGTCCTCGCCCCGTACCCGCCCCGCCCCGCCCCGCCCAGTCCCGTCTAAGGCCGGGTGGGCGCAGGGTGGGGAGGGAGAGTGGCTTGGTGGGGCGGGGTGGGGTGAGGGTGCCCCGCCCCATTGCCATCACTACGCCCAATAGCAATTGCAAAAGAATCCCCACGAGTACCAAATACGTATGCTAAATCGGGTGGTTTTAAATGTTACTGATGTGGCCAACCGAGGCATCGCTCAAATGAATGTCCATCCAGAAGATCAGTGAATTTTGTGGATGCTGGAGAGGATGGTGAAGAGGAGCAGTATGTGGAAGAAGGGGCTGAAGTGGAAGAACTGTTGGATGGGGCAGAAATTGCAGAAGAGCAGGGAGAGTTTGTAAACTGTGTGGTTCAGCGTGTCATGTGCTCAACAAAGGTGGAGGATTCTTCGCAGAGAAATAATATTTTTAAAGCTTGTTGCAGTGTGCAAGGTAAGGTCTGCGATTTGATTGTTGATGCTGGTAGTTGTGAAAATTTTGTGTCCAAAAGGCTGGTGGAGCATCTAAAGTTACGGGTTGAAAAATACCCGAAACCTTATGTGATTGGGTGGATCCAGAAAGGGCCTAAGGTGAGCGTGACAGAAGTGTGCAAAGTTCCTATTTCAATTGGACAACACTACCGAGATGAGGTGGTTTGTGATGTAGTCGACATGGATGCTAGTCATGTGTTGTGAAAACGGATGAGTCATCTTACACAACAGCGAACAGGGGTAGGTTCACATTACCTAATGGCCAGATTCCCTCCAAATCAGCTATAGACCAGGTTCAACGAAGTGCGGCCTCTACTAATAATTAGGCTGGGACTCGGCCAACAGCAGTTGCAAAAGAAGCCCCACGAGCACCAAATCCGTATGCTAAATCGGGTGGTTTTAAATGTTACAGATGTGGCCAACCGAGGCATCGCTCAAATGAATGTCCATCCAGAAGATCAGTAAATTTTGTGGATGTTGGAGAGGATGGTGAAGAGGAGCACTATGTGGAAGAAGGTGCTGAAGTGGAAGAACTGTTGGATGGGGCAGAAATTGCAGAAGAGCATGGAGAGTTTGTAAACTGTGTGGTTCAGCGTGTTGCGTGCTCAACAAACATTTTAAAGCTTGTTGCAGTGTGCAAGGTAAGGTCTGCGATTTGAT
The DNA here is from genome assembly GCA_035079005.1 of Fraxinus americana. Classification (NCBI taxonomy): domain Eukaryota; kingdom Viridiplantae; phylum Streptophyta; class Magnoliopsida; order Lamiales; family Oleaceae; genus Fraxinus; species Fraxinus americana. The sequence continues at coordinate 32,236,075 of CM068706.1, read as the reverse complement.
TGTTGATACTGGTAGTTGTGAAAATTTTGTGTCCAAAAGGCTGGTGGAGCTTCTGAAGTTACGGGTAGAAAAACACCCGAAACCTTTTGTGATTGGGTGGATCTACAAAGGGCCTAAGGTGAGCGTGACGAAGTGTGCAAAATTCCTATTTCAATTAGGCAACATTACCGAGATGAGGTGGTTTATGATGTAGTCGACATGGATGCTAGTCATGTGTTGTTGGGGCGGCCATGGCAGTTTGATGTGGATGTGACCTATAGGGGGCGAGAGAATGTGTATGTTTTCAATTAGGAAGATAGAAAAATCGCAATAGTCCCAAAGCAGAGTTCAGTTGGTGTCTCAACTAAGGCTACAGCGGGAGGTCAATCATTACTCTCCTTCGTTACTTCCCTAAGGGCCTGTTTGATAGGCTATATTTTCCAGGGAAGTAGGAAAATATTTTCCATTTTCCATCTTTTGAGCTGTTTGATAGCCTAAATTTTCCCCGGAAAATATTTTCCCACCCCACCCGCCACGTCAGCATTTTCCTTGATTTCCTTGAAAATGTTTTCCCAACATTTTGTTGGGAAAATATTTTCCAACCGGCTGATGCAAATTTTTTTTTTTTTTTTTTTTTTTTTTGGTAATGGAAACAAATATCATAACCAATTATAAAAAAAAATTTTACTTTAATGGACAATTTCCATGTAAAACAAAGTCAAACGAACACTAAATTTTGATGAAAAAAATGATTTTTTAGGAAATAATTTTTTTTTTCTTTTTTTTTTTACTTTTTGGCAATGGAAACAAATTTTATAACCAATTGTGGAAAAAAATATTACTTTAAGGGACAATTTTCATGTAAAACAAAGTCAAACGAATAGAAAATTTTAAAATTTTCCGGGTGGAAAATTATACCAATCAAACACATTTGAAATCATTTTCCCTGCAAAACATTTTCTAGGCAAATCTTTTCCCTGTAAAACATTTTCTTTCCGCCCATTTTCCACCCTTGCAATCAAACGCACCCTAACAGATTTGGAGTTGGAGGTTAAGGAAGTACAGGAGTTTCATGTTGTGATTGTGCGAGCTCTAGTGATAGAAGAAAAAGAGGAGCAGAGAGAGGAGGTACTCGAGAACGTACAGTCCCTTTTGGCCGAATTCAGTGAGTTGGTATCTGATGATTTATCAAATAACCTTCCACCATTGAGAGACACTCAGTACCATATTGATTTGGTTCCGGGAGCAAGTTTACCGAATCTACCACACTACCGAATGAATCCGAAGAAAAGTCAGATTTTGCAGGAAAAGATAGAAGAATGGATGCAGAAGGGGTTTATTCGCGAGATCATGAGTCCATGCGCTGTCCCCGCCATGCTGGTTCCAAAGAAAGATGGAAGTTGGAGGATGTGTGTTGATAGTTACGCCATAAACAGGATAACAGTCAGGTATAGGTTTCCAATTCCAAGGTTGGATGACATGCTGGATATGTTAGAGGGTTCGAAGTTGTTCTCCAAAATTGATCTGCGCTGTGGGTACCATCAGATTCGGGTGAAACCAGGTGATGAATGGAAAACGGCTTTCAAGACGAAGGATGGACTCTATGAGTGGTGGGTGATGCCATTCGGACTATCAAATGCGTCGAGCACATTTATGCGACTTATGAATCAGGTATTACGACCTTTCATTGGAAAGTATGTAGTCGTTTATTTTGACGATATATTGATTTACAGTCGGAGTGAAAGTGAGCATATGGATCATCTTCAGGCTGTGTTGGAGGTGTTGTCCGAGAATAAACTGTTTATTAGCTTTAAGAAGTGTAGTTGGCTGACTGAAAAATTGTTATTCTTGGGATATGTAGTCAGTTCAGATGGGATATTAGTGGATGAAGAGAAAGTGAAAGCCATTCGTGAGTGGCCAACACCGAAGACAGTAGGAGAAGTGAGGAGTTTCCATGGGTTGGCGACGGTCTACCGTCGATTTATTAGAGATTTCTGCAGCATTGTAGCACCTATAACCGAGTTTTATTGATAAATATATAAAAATCACAGATCTATTCAATTTGGTCACAATTTGGATTATTGGTCACAATTTAAAAATTTAAAAATCACAATTTATTCATCGGTCACAGATTACAAAATTTATAAGTCACAATACTTATTTAGGTCACAATTTATCAATTTATTGGTCACAATTAATAATTTTTAGGTCACAATTAATAATTTTTTGGTCACATATTGTCAAATTTTTAGGTCACAGTTAAATATTTGGTCACAAATAACCAAATACTTGGTCACATACCACCAACAATAACCACTACCGTTGCCTCCCCCGCCACAGAACCGCCACCACCTCACCGCCTAACCTCACGGCAACCAGTACCAACACCACCATCGCAACAACCAACACCCCTACACAAAACACCACTACCACCACACAAAAACACTACCACCATCGTCGCATCGAACCACACAAAAACACCACTGCCGCCGTCGGATTTGTGCACAAGAACCATCAAAAACCACAAAAATTACAACGGATCTGTGCACAATAACCACTACCGTTCGAGAACTGCAGCGGCGTCGAACGGCGGCGTCGCGACGCTGCCGCTGCGAGATCGTTGGCCCACTGCCCACCAGCACACATAACACACCCAACCGCACCCAAACAGTTCAACACCTCCACAACCGCCGCACCCACACACACACCCAACTGCACCGGCCGCCCCATCAAACGCATACACACTTCCACTAAAAACAGATCTGCACCACTCACAACATAAATAAAAAATAACCGACAGAGGGAGTCCAGAACCAGAGGGAGAGTGAAGATGAGAGGGGAGCGGCCGTTGCGAGGGAAGAATCGTCGGAGGTCGTTGCGGCGACACGACTTTTGAGTGATAAACGGTAACGGAGACGAGAGTGAAAGAGAACATCGGCGGCAGTGAAGAGGCAAGATCCCTTATTTTGCCGGCGAGTGGAGGGACCAAAAGCGACGGTTTGCTGAGCACATAGACGAGAGGAGAGAATGGACAGAGGAGAGAGAATTGGTGGGAGATGAAATGAATTTTAGGGTTGATTTGGATTATTTTAATTGGGATGAAAATTATATAATTAATATTAAATTAAATATAAAAACCTGATTTTTGAAAAGTTAAACTTGTAATGTGATTTTTGAAAATGGAAATCTAAATTCAGGGCTGTGTGTAATTTCCACAATCAATAATTTGGATTTTACCTTTAACAATGGGCCAACTTACGAAAATTTAAAAGCCCATATATTTAAGAGCCTGGCCTAATAATATAACACAACCATTCTTGATCTGATTCATTTCTATTTTCTTTTCTTTTCTTTTTCTTTTTCGGTCTAAACTCTATTTATTGGTTCAAAATTGACAACTTATATTTCAATTTCTACAAATTTAGTAAAGAGTCGATAACTAAACAAAATGGAAAGGAGAATATGCGGAATACAGAGTCTATAACTAAACAAAATGAGCAATCTAAAAAGAGAAAAATCAAATAGATTGTTTACTTCACACATGTTTAAAAAACAAAAAGGTTTGAAGGACGGCATTATTTTAACTAGGGGTGGAGGTTGGGGCAATCCTAGACTTTGGCATAGGGCTGCCCAAGCCTATTTATTTTATTTATATGTAAAAAAAATTACTCCTGACTCGGCCTCTAGTTCTAACGATCACTCTATTCTAGAGTTTGATATTTATTCGATATTGTTATGCATGATTTTCAAAAAAATCATGTAAGAACTTTATATGTCGAGTTACGTATTTCAAGAGTTTAGTTTTTCCTTCGTGCTTGATTGCATTTTTCCGTCAAATGTTATATCTCATTCTTCTTTAAGAAAGAAATTTTTTCAAACGGATTGATGGCATAGATTCACTTGAAAAATAGTATTTGTATTTAGTTTAATGGATGATATTATTGGTTGACCTAGTAATCGTCCATTAAATATTAATCAAATTTTCGAAAGACCTATTCTCATATGAATTAAAAAATAATTATGATACATATTGTACAAAATAAATAATGACGTTTGCTAAAGTATAATTAACAACATTAGATTTATTCTCAAGAGCATTCACAAGATGTTTCATATTCTTCTTTTGAGGATCTACCACCTCCGTGGTGTTCGATTCAATTGGATCTATAGCTTTCTTATCGAGGGTTTTGAGCCGCGGCTCTGATACCAACTTTCACGAGGTGCCTTTCTTCTTGACACAGAAAGGGACACCGTGCGGCAGTAGTCTGTTCCGCTAAACTGCCTTCCGCCTTCTTTCGATCGTTTCGGGACGAAAGACAATTTGATTACAATTTGTAGAAAGCTTGCAACATGGAATTGAAATGAATTGAAACTAAATTGATCATTGATTGTTTGAAAGCTAGAAATTACAATTGATGAAAGTAGAAAATTACAATGGCTAGTGCAGGGGCGAACACTAGATAGCATGAAAGATTGTTTGAAAAACTAATACCCCCTATAATAGCATTCTGAACAAAAATTTAAGTGATAGGAGTAGACGTTTAAATTCCGAGGAATCATACTAAGTTTTTCCAATATCACATCTATTTTACAATTGAATTAAAATATTTACAATGTGCGGTCGAAATTGGGAAAACTGCGACTACGATTGGGTCAAGCGGCTAGTTGAAGTTGCGGTCTTTGACACTCGACTTCTAGTTCTAACGATCACTCTATTCTAGAGTTTGATATTTATTCAATATTGTTATGCATGATTTTCGAAAAATCATGTAAGAACTTTATATGTCGAGTTACATATTTCAAGAGTTTAGTTTTTCCTTCGTGCTTGATTGCATTTTTCCATCAAATGTTACATCTCATTCTTCTTTGAGAAAGAATTTTTTTAAAACGGATTGACAGCGTAAATTCACTTGAAAAATAGTATTTGTATTTAGTTTAATGGATGATATTATTGGTTGACCTAGTAATTGTGCATTAGATATTAATCAAATTTCCGAAAGACCTATTCTCATATGAATTAAAAAATAATTATGAAACATATTGTACAAAATAATTAATGACGTTTGCTAAAGTATAATTAACAACATTAGATCATGCAAAATATAAAATTCATTTAATAATATTATTATCAATACAATCTGTACGAACGACTATTGAGCACCAAACATGATCTAGACATAATATACATTGAAATTTAATCAATTGACTAATCTTGATATTTCCATCTTGTCCTCCCTATACAAGGATGTCAATGGACCGAGCCGATGATCGACCCTTTTGACAAGCTAGTTCATGCTTGCTCTAGGGCTAGTTGATCATGAGCCATTGAGCCAGTTCATTTAAAAAAAGTTTGCTAATTTTTATTAATTTTTTGAAATGTAACGTAAACGGTTTAAGGGAAAAATCAATTTTGTAAAAGATATTAAATAAAATAAATTTGAATTTGTAAAAATCCTCATAATTTATCTAAGCTTGGGACCAGCTACATGATATGTATTTAGAGTTAAAGTTGTATACAAATTATTATTTCATGTTTAAAATTTTTCTATAAAAATTAAATACAATAACATTGTACAATTGGAATAAATAACTTACGTCTGTTTGCACTTACAATACATAAACGCTTGTGGAAGGATTGATAGGTCACATTTTTCAAGCCAATGGCGTACACAAACATATGCTTTTATTCGATTTGCAATATTGCCATTTCTACATTAAAAAAAATCTTGATTCGAAATACGATTCTAATCAAATCCCTTACGTCTTGGAGTGTAGATAAGTTAGCGGGGGATATGAATAAATAACGAACAATATCGAATAGTCAAACCATTGTGCATTTCATCACTGAAGTAAAGTAAAGAATTCAGCCCGCCCCGACCATTGTTTTATCCCATGTAGGTTCTCGAAGCTTTCGATTATCATATATTTGGAACTCGAGAAAAGTTAAATCGTTATAATTCAAATTGAAGTACGAATTATATAATTATGTCATTCTATTATGCATGGAGGACATATTTGTTGTAAAAGTGAAAGTTAAATTATTTTGAAGTAACTCCAAACAATGTTTAGCTCAGCGTAACTTGAGACGAGGACTGAACATTAGAGCAAGAATAAAAATCATTGATAAACGATGAAACACGTTTGAGTTTGTTTTCCATTGCAACCCAACTTAGAATAAGGAGAAAAAATCATTAAAAAATGTAGAACATGTACTAAATTAGAGTATCGTCATTAAAAGTTTATGTGTAGCAGAAAAATTGAACACCATCAATAATATTTTCAGGAACATAAGGAAAATTTTGACTAACCAACATTTATGTCTCCACATTTTAGATTTTGCCTCCCAAGTTTACTTAATTGACGTCTAATAGTTGAGCCATAGATTGTATCTTTAACTGTAAACATTGAAATTGAACATAACAATTAAATTCAAGTGTTCTTCCTTAATGCAAAGAAAAAATAAACTGTCTCATGTTCTTTATTATATAATTGTTTTGCGTGCAATAAGAGTACATGAGATGTTAAGGGTGTGTTTGAGTCACATTATTTTGAAAGAATGTATTCTGAAATAGTAGATTGATGGAGAATGTGTGGTTGAAAAGGAAGGAAAAATTATTGATGTGATGAAAAATATTATTTTATTGAATAATGTGTGCTTGAAAATGAGTAAAAGAATGAAAATGAAAATTTAAATGTGTACCAAACAGGGGGCTAAATATCTTACTAATTAGATTACAAAAATGATGCGTTGCTAAAAAAAAAAAAGTTGGAGGGAAAATTGTTTATTTTTTTAAACTGTCAAATTGTGTGTTTCCACTTGTTAAAGTGTAAATGATGATGTAATGTAGCATAATTGATTAGATTAACGTCTTGCAAAGTATGTGTCATAGAACGTGTGATGTGAAGATTAGCTTCATATGATGTAATGTGTTTAACACTAAGGGCCTGTTTGACATGCATTATTTTTCATAGAAAATGGTTTCCATTTCCACTCATTTGGCTTGTTTGATGGCCATTTTTTTCTAGGCAAATTTTTTTCCCGGTGGCAACCTCACGCGCCTGTTTTCACCAGTTTTGTGGAATTGGATTTCCCACCTTTTTGGTGGGAAATCTGATTCCACGTTTTTTTTCAATGGAAACAAATTTCATAATCAATTGTGAAAAAAATTCATTTTAATAGATAATTTTCATGTAAAATAAAGTCAAACGAACACTAAACTTTGATAAAAAAATGATTTTTTGGGAAAAAATTTCGTTTTTTTTTTTACTTTTTGGCAATGGAAACAAATTTTATAACCAATTGTGGAAAAAATTATCACTTTAATGAACAATTTTCATGTAAAACGAAATCAAACGAAGACAAAAAGATCAAAAATTTTAAAAAATTTCGGGTGGAAAATTATACCAATAAAACACACTTAATTAACAATTTTCTGAAAAACAAGTTTTAGGCAATTACTTTCGCTGGAATTCATTTTCTTTTCACTCATTTTCCACCCTTGCAATCAAACAGACCCTAGAGCTTGTTTGGGAGGGATTAAAATCAGATTAAAATTGAAAATATAACCGTTATTGTTGACTTTTATTAGACGAGTGGGACCCAATAACGGTCATATTTTCAATTTTAATTGGATTTTAAACCCTCTCGAACGAGGCCCTAATAAGTTTCCTTTCAAAGTCGTAACATTATCGTCAAGAGAAAAAGTAGAATCAAAGGCAAAAGAAATAAGACATTCATAGTCTAGAAAAAAAAAATATTTTTGGCTTCTTTGATGTGGATTTTTTAGAATAGATTTTGTGAAAATTGATTATTTTGAAGAATTTGTGGTTAAAATATAGAAAATTTTTATGAGTTCACATGCAAAATCCTTTAATTGGTATAATGTGTGATTGGAAATGAATTTTCAAAATAATAATAAATGATTTAAAGATATGCACCAAACATGGTATTTAACTCTTCCTTCATTTTACCAAATGCTAAAAACAACTCCAAATATTTTCGTTAAATAATGAAGATTATGAGCTAGTCAGTACATAAATTACTTCAGGAAAATACGGAACTAGAGAATACATGGTGAACACTCATTGGGATCTTGAGAATTAAGAGAGTGATGAGAGGAAAGAGGCTTTTTTTTTTCTCTCTTTTATTTAATGATGGGAGGAGAGAGTTGTATGAGAGTAGAGGAAGCCAACAAGTGTGGAAATATAATCCTAAAACCCTCCACTCGCAGGCTGAAAATGGATTGAAATGAAGAGGAAAAAAAAAAAAAAATTAAAATTTGAATATCAAATAACAACGATTCCATGAGATGATTTGACTACTAGAAATAGAGCTGCCTCTTCCGGCATTCACGTTGCTTCTTTTGCAACAATGACAAATCATTTTTGCAAAAGTAGCAACAATTCAGACTACACAAGTCATTTTTGACTCATATAGGTCTAATAGGTCGCACGAGTCGTGAAAATCAACGAATAACTCGCATGAAAAAATAATCTACTTGGGTATGAAAAAAAATACCCTGCTCGTGTTTGGAGCCACTCAACTCACTTAGAGCCTGTTTGTTTACGATTAAAATTCAATTCAAATTGAAAATATGGACGTTATTGGGTTCCACTCGTCTAATAAAAGTCAACAATAATGGCTAATTTTTCAATTTTAATCTCATTTTAATCTCTACCGAACACGCACTTAACATCCCTACACGACCGGCCCTAATATTTTGGGGGGCCTTATGCCAACTTCAAATATGGGGTCCTATTTAAGCCCCAATTTGATATAGAATAAAATTAGATTTTTAACAAATTTTAATAAAAGTTGGTGAAATGTATGGTTGAAAAGTTGTTAGAACATATCGAAAAGACTCTTTAAACATGATATACTCTCTATTTTAAATAGACAATATCTATTTACTATATTAAAGAAGGATAGTGCAGCAACAGTATTCCCGCCCAAAATCCCGCCCAAACCATATAAGTGGTCCCTGCAAAAAAAATGACTGAACATCATTTGGCTGCCAAGTGGAGAAAGAAAAATAGAAAATTCAAATCGTTCTTACATCTCGAGTCCTGCCCAAGAATCCCGCCTAAAACATATAAGTGGTCCCGTGCAAAAAGTCCAAGTAATCCCAAATGCTAAAATAACCCGCCAAAGGTCGCAGCTTTCTTCAACAGCTCAATTCAATTTTCACCACGACCAACCTTCAAATAGCTCAACCATGGAGTTTTAACCTATAATCTCGACAACCCAACCGATGCTTCAAACAATAGCCATGAAATCTCTATTGAAAGCCAAACTAAACACGTGTATATTCACATTACACATCAAAATCCACTACCAATCTTAATCTTAATCTTCAAACAAATTCTTTTTTGTCAATTATCAGTGAAATTTATAAACGGGCCCCACCACCGCACCACCTTCATCTCACCACCGCACCACCTTCATCTCCGCACACGAAGGTACACTCCTACTCCGCGTGAGGTAGCCTCCGCACAGAGGCCGGGCGAAAGCCTCCGCGTGCGGAGGTTCCAGCCCGTGTGAGGCGCCTCCGCACGTGAGGCCGTGAAAGCCTCCGTGTGCGGAGGTTCCAGCCTCCGCACAGAACCTCCGCACACGGAGGCTGGTGAAAGCCTCCGCGTGCGAAGGTTCCAGCCTCCGCACGCGGAGGCTTGTGCGGAGGCTTGTGCGGAGGCTGCCTCCGCGTGCGGAGGTTTCAGCCTCCGCGTGGCGTAGCACGAGCTGCCCGCTCAAATGGTGAGATGACAGGAGAATTTCAAACCCACCAACAAGGCTCCACTCGCCGGATAAAACATTCCACCGCCAGACCACCTGACTGATCCTATTTTTCTACAACCGGTTCGGTCATTGTATCGTGGTGGTGAGTTTGGCTATGTTCGACTTGTCGCGAATAAGGATAAGCTCACATTATCTTATGTAGGAAACCATGATGGGGAGGTGCACGATGTGGTAGAGATCATGGCTTCGGGTCAAGTTCTTAACGGCATTGTTACTCGTGGTGTTGCAGGGAGGGACAAGGTGGAATCAACATCTTCATGGTATGTTATGGGCGCCGGTGTACTTATGCTCGGAGCTTTTATCGGGTATATTTTTGGATTCGTAACTCGCTCAAGAAAGGATGTCGTCTGGGAAATAGATGGACTCAAGAAAAGTGATGAAGCGTCATGAAAATTGCAAGAAATCCATCCAGCTTTGTGAAGCTTTTTGCAATGGACAAGGTTCGCTCTCCAAGGCAAAGAGTGTGAAATTATTCAACTTTGGCCTCGATGCATTGGTAAATTTATAGTTAGATTGGACAAACTTTTAAACTTTTGTGTTGTCACTAAGCTAGGTGTAGTCGAATGTATAAATTCACTTTTTTTAATTTTTATTTTTCCTTGTAATTTCTCCCTCTACTTCATACGTATAAAACATTCCACCGCCGCATTTTGTTGTTTACTCCATCGATCCGTGTTAATTCTTTCAAATACATCTACTTTTCAGATCTTGACCTTTATTAGGGATCTTGACTTTTATTAGTGCATTTCATGAATATCTTCTTTTCTTGCTTTTTATGAATGTATGAATATGCAAGCAATTTGATGAATTTTCTATCATTTTCGGCTCTTTTGAAAGGTGTATTTTTGTGGGTTTCTATCTTGGCCATGTTTAATTTTGACTGTGATGTTGTAAACGTTGTAAGGGCTATTGTATTGTTTACATTATTGGATTTGGTTCACACCATGAGGAAGACATAAACAGCCCCCGTAGAGTTTGGCAGAATTAGAGATCTTTCATGCATGTTTGGCACTGGATCGTTCTTTAGATGATATTGTGTTCTGAGAAACATAGTCGTGGTAGTATCTGATAGTTGACGTTGTGCTTACATTGGATTTTCTTTGTTGATTTTTCACAGTTTTTCTTTGTTGTGCTTGCATCGGATTTCCTTTGTTGATTTTTCCATTCTTGCATCTCCGGCTCCTTTCTTATCGGGACGACATCTTCACTTCTTCACCGGATGACATTTCCTCTTAGCTCACGCTATTTGAAGCCGACTAAAGCTATTCTCGATCAATTTTTGAAAGGGGCGAGTTACTGACTTTTAAAGGTTTGTTGTCATGCATTTTAGCGTTCGTTTGCTATATTTTTGGGATATTAAAAGCTAAAAATGGGTTAGATTTTGGGAGATTTAAAATCAAAATGGGCTAAAGCTACTCGGATCGATTTGGGTGCACTTACAAATTTATGTAAGGTTTGTTGTCGTGAATTTTAGTGTTTTTGGTATATATTAGATTTTTGGGATACTTAAAGCTGAAAATTGGTTATATTTTGGAATATTCAAACTGTTTTCTGTTTGTATTGTGATAAAAAACATTATTTGGAAGTTCTGCATATGTTTCTTCCATTTTTTTCCTACCTATAATAAAACGATGAATGATGAGTCATGCTTGGAATGTTGATTAGTTCCATTTCCTTCATTTTTCTTTTTTTTGTTTTTGTTAACAACAGTGATTATTTCCATTTCTTTCAATTTTTTTCCAATCTCATTTTCACGCATGGTTTTTTGTAAAGAAAGACATCCATTATTGACTTTTGGAATGTTTTGGCAGATACCAAATTTCGATTTCCCGCTTTCTCCTTCAAATAGATGGTGGGAGGTTTTTTAAAATTGAAGGAATGTTAGGGATATTTTTGGAAATGTGAGTAAAAAAAGGATATTTTTGACCTTTTAAATTTTGCTCGACAACGTCTCGTTCACTTTCAATTTTTTAACATTTAGTTTCATCGTTAAAAAAAATGAAAAATCTCATACAAATTCATGCGTAGTGGAGGCTAATGTCTCCAAGCGGAGACTTTCACATTTTTTTTCCTCTTTTTTAACAAAGTTTATATCTATATCCTATCTATAATAAATCCTACAATGTGCAAAAGATATATTGTTATTTTGAATGTAATATTAGCATTATTTTGAATGTTATATTAACGTTAGATATGAATAATTAAAGGGAGATATAAGCAACGGTAGAAAAATGAGCTTAATTGAACAAAATAAATTTGATTTTAAATTAATACAATTTTGATTTTATATATCAAATGAATACAATCCTGATTTTAATTCTAATGATTACTTTCGGTAAAAGTTTGGACGTGATTTTTATACATGTCATGTGAAGTGAAATTTGAAATGCTGAATTTTTCCCGTCTTTTTTACCCCTTTTCCAAGTTGAATGATAACGATTTTTGGACTATATTTGTACTGGTGGTCAGTGGCAAATTTTGTGAGTCGAAATTAGTATTGAATTGTCGTTTTGTGCATCTTACCGTGCATCGCACGGGGGAAAGACTAGTTTAAAATTATACTTCAAAAAACTTTTTAAATTAACATTTTAATTTAAAGAGTGGGTTTGACTCTCCAAATTTGGAAATACAAACACACTCTCTATAATTAAATGCATTCAAAGTGTTTCAATTTTCAATGTAAAAAAACAATAAAATAATCTAAAGAAAAACTAGTTAAAATAAAAGAAAAAGAAAAATAATAAATATTTTTTGAGAGTAGTGAAATTAAGTGTTAAATATATCGAGTTTGTTGGAGTATTTCAAAATTTTAACTCTCTAAATTTATAGACGCTCTCCAAATGATAAAATATACTTTAAAAATGGAGATGCTCAAATCCTATGGCATATGTAGTTAAAATTAATTATTGACTTTAACTTAGAAAACAATTAAATACAATTAAACATAATCAAGAAAATTGGAAGACATTATATAAGATTTAAACTCCAGTACAAACTTTAAAAAAAGGAAAAAAATAATAATAAGTGGATCGGTAAAATCCTAAATCAAATTACATACCATTTAGAGAAGTATTAATTTAATTAAAACTTTAATTAATACAATGATACTGAAAAATTGGGAAAAAAATGAACAAATAAAATGAAATGCAAAAATTTAGATAGAAATGAATATTAGTGCCTTTAGCAGCCGCTCATTGAATAAGTACAAGGCCCACCACGGAAACATTAGAAAAAGTAAAGGCTGTAAATATTAAAGGGAGAAAAGTAACCTTTTTTCATTGTTAAAAAAAAGGAAAATAATGGTTGGAATGATAAATTGTCAAATTAATTATATATACAAAAAGTAACGGTTGTTATATATTTATGTGATACATAAACGTACATGATAAGTTCTATGTCATTTATATGATTTTTTTAGAGATATTTGTGTTTTTATTTTATTTTATTTTTTTTTGCACACGATAAATCTAATTTAAAGAATTTCGTAATTTTATTTTTCATTTTTCTTCGACAAGTCAATTAACCTTACATAATTCGGGGTCCTCATCAAAGTGGGGCCTTAGACAATCTCGCCTACGTCACCTACAATCAGGATCGACCCTGCGTCCCTATCCTATATTGCAATTAGTTAAACTATAAACACCAACTCCTTAAAAAAATAAAAAAAAATGACTAATTGAAATTTTTTTATCATGATGATTTTTTTATTTTTTATTTTTTGACTTTTTGTGGATTGTTGGGATTTAACACGAGTCAATTTAGGTAGGAAGCTGAGTGCTCATTTCCGACGCTGGTCCACACGTATTCCTTTGAATGAGTCCGACATCGTAATCTACTTTTCTTGAGTCTTAATTTTTTTTTTTTTTTTTCCGAATAATACTATCTCATTCACTCAACTGTAAGATCAATTTAGGCGACAATAAGTGATAGACTCAATAAAAGATAGAATTAAGTGAAAAAAAAAATCAAAAACCTAAAAAAAATTGAACAAAAAAAACCAAAAAAAAAGTGTGAAATTTTGAAGAAAAATCAAAATTGAGTGGGGACGGGGCCCCCGTTGGACCTCATGTAGGCCCGCCCCGGAGGGGTTTTCGTGAAGGTTAGAACCGACTTATTCTTTTTCAAAAGTTGAGGATTAATTTCTATTCACGAAATAAATTAAAGACCAAAGATATCATTTTTATGCTCTATACCGGGGAAAAAAAATGATTGCATAACATGTAGTATTTTTTTTGTAATTTTTTTCTACAACATGTAATATTGAATAATTATTTTTCATATCGAATTGTGATTTACAAAAGAAAATAATGCCATATGACGTCGCTGATTATGTGATAGCGTAATAATATTAATAGATTCAATTAACGTACGTTGATTTTGTTAACACAAGTGGTAACTTTGTAAACATTATTCTTTGAAAAGACTCACATGGGAGATGATTAATGATGTTGAAATGAATAAAAACATGGGAACTATCGACAACAAGAACTTGTTTGATTCCCATTTTTTCTAAACTACATTTTTTTCTCTTTTTTTTAACAACACATTCTTCAATAAAATAATATTACATGCAATCCAAAAATATTTCTTTCATTTTTAACCACATATTCTCCGAGATGGCTTGTGGTTAAACCATATTTACCCAACTCAAATAATTAAAAATTAAAATAATTTCACTTTGTTGTAGATCATTGTCCTGCTGTCAATTCAATAAGCAGATCTCTCAATCACAAACATTTAAAATCTTGCTCTTATTTGGGTCTAAAAGTCAAAAGATTTCAACTACAAAATAATAGAAAAGAAAACCCTCAAAATTTCCAACTTATTAGACTTATTTTTGGTGCCCTTTGAAAGTCATCAATGGATGAGTACTCTGCTGGACACTCCAAGTCTTGTATATGTTAAAATAAATAAGTAATAAATTATGTGATAACAACATTTTTAAATGGGAATTCCACCTCATTCCCACGTCATAATCCCCTTACAGCTAAATTAATTTTGAAATAAACTATTTTGGTCCTCGTTTTTATCTAATTTTCTTGAACAGAAGTCCTTATTTTTACTACCCAATTTTCTCAAAAAAAAATTCTTTATTTCATTTTAATTTCAATATTAAGTCACTCTTAAAATTTCAAAAATGTTATGAGTTGATAGTGCAAGGCATAAAAATTAGTTGATATACTTGATTGATAATCTTTTAATAATTGTGTAGTGCTTACTTAATTATGATATCCACACAAGATTTCTTAATGCCCTAACTTTATTACCAAACCACAAAACTTTAATCTTCTGGAAAGCATGAAATTTTCAGAAAAAAATACATTAATCATGATGTAAGATAGTTATCGAGATAGATTAGACTCCGTAAATGAATTAAGGGCCTGTTTGGTACAGATTCTCATTTTCTACAGTAAATCAATTCTCATTTTCAACCACTCATTCTTCAATTAAATAATATTTTCCATCACATCAATATTTTTTTCTTCTTTTTCAACCACACATTTCCCATCATATCACTATTCAAAAATCAATTCTTCCCCTAAAAATCCCTACCAAACACACTCTAAACACGGCTAATATCATTAAGAGAGAGAAAAAAAGATACGTATAGTCTTTGTTACTCGTTCTGCTTAGTGTTCATGTGTGGTCAAACAGTCGTGCTTAAAAGTCAATCAAACTTACTTTAAAGTTTTTTATTTTACAAACATAACTTAAAGTTACCTTTTTTACTAAAAATTTAATCATTCAAAAATTAGTGGATGTTTCATAGATTTTGTAAATTATATATTTATGGATGGTGAACATCTCCAACAAGCTAATGTACCTTTATTCAACGAAGAAGACACAAATGATCTAATACTAAGACTTTCTCAACTGGTTTGACGAAAAAAAGGTAAGGAATTTTACCTACTCCATTAAAGTAGTTTTTTTTTTTTTTCATTCACATTTAACTTTTGTGTGGGACAAGCAGTGTTCTTGGGGTGGGTGAACAAGAGGACTATTAATTAGTGAAATTTTTATTTTATTTTTCTTAATTTGTAGCTGGCATGGACAAGTGGATCAATTGTGCATAATTAGGTTACTGGAATAAAATTAAATTTAAAAAATGGTTGAAAACTTAAGACGAGAGACTTCTCGATTCAAGTCTCAATAATTGTTGACAATAATATAATTTGTGACAATTATTGTGAATCCATGTTTGAATTCATTCGTGTGTACTTTGGTACCCAACTACTTTTTACTTTGTACTTGAGTTTTGAGGCTTTCAAGTTATTCAACCCAACTAATTTGTTTTGGCATTTGAGTCTTCGAACTTTTATGTTCATAACAATTAGATCACCATTGACATCCTTATGTCTAAAAACCTGTTAGAGAATGAAATGTTTTGTCATTTGTGTGATATGCATAATTTCATTAAATTACAATTTTACCCTTATTTATACTTTTAAAACGAGAAATGATCATCTCCTCTCCTACTCGCCCCTATGCATACCTCCTAGTTTCAGCTCCCATCCCCCAATCAGTGTTGTTCTTAGACACCCGGTATCTCCCCAATTAGTAAAGTGGGGAGCATTTACACTTAGCCAACCTTTACATATAAGTCGATTAGATATTTTTACTAGTAAACCAAGAATATCTCAATAATTTAGTTCTTAAGGACTATATTTTATGAAAGTTGCAGTCACATAACAACAATTAACTCTATTACAAACAGGAAAAACACAACTTTTTGTAAAATTATTTTATAATACATTATGGGAACTAATACTATCTACAAGTATGGTCAATTAATTCAAGTTGGTTTATTATATACATGCAATGATAACTTCAAGTTCTTTTTATAAGTTTCAATGATAACTTTTTATTTACAATACGTCCAAACGCCCAATCATAAGGTGTGTAATGGATGACCAAGAACTCAGAAAGTCTTGATTATCCATACATGAAATTTTCGATTATCACCATGTGCTTTTCATTCTCTTCCATCGTCTCTTTGGAAGCTAGTGCACAACCTAGCATCTCAATTATTGATAATGGGAACCTGAACTATTCTATAAATCGAAAAAATAATAATAATTTTCATCAGTTAAATACATGGAAAAAAAAAATGGGGGTAGGGAGCGTGACCCCATTCTGTCTTAAGCAATGATAGGCTGGGTAAAGGAAAAATCTGAACAAGGCAGGAGACAAGATTGACTGCCTCGAGCAGCCCTATTGCCATCCATATTCAACGCTTCCTTGGACAATTGAG
The DNA here is from genome assembly GCA_035079005.1 of Fraxinus americana. Taxonomy (NCBI): domain Eukaryota; kingdom Viridiplantae; phylum Streptophyta; class Magnoliopsida; order Lamiales; family Oleaceae; genus Fraxinus; species Fraxinus americana. The sequence goes on along the minus strand of CM068706.1, from coordinate 32,219,048 downwards.
CCATTAGGGGAGGGAGGGTAAATAGCATCCAACGCAAAGTGGCCTTTCACCCCCTCCACCCCTCGACTTGGGGACCAGAAAAAAGGCCATTCATTTTCCTCGATTGGCTTTTGCCACTTTCCTTAACAAACCTTCGAGTCTTTTTTTTTTTGGCACCTTCTTTATACAACCCCTAAGTTACCCCAAGGGCCGAATTCAAAATATATCCAAGTTGTGCGAAAATTTGTAATCTAATAATCAGTTGTTGAAACGATCATATGTTTTTCTTTGTGTGAAAATACTCACAATAATCTCATGAGATGTGACCTTTGTTACGTATTTTGGGGTTTCTAATTGTCAATGACTACAATATATATAATAAATTTAATTTTTCTAAAAAATTTAAACAACTACTGTGAAAAGTTGAAACGCTATGATCCTATAAATTAATTTGTCTTTTCCTCCAATATTTGACCAAAACTTCCTCAACCGCACATGGTCAAATATTTAACTCGTTAGGATTTGATTTCAAAAAAAAATTCTTTATATATAAAAGTCACCAAAAAAATAAATCCTACCAACAAGACCTACTACTGAATTTGAATTACACCCCTCCCTAAACCATCATTTCCTTTTTCCAAAAAAAAAAAAAAAACTATTTAGTGATGCAGTTAACACGTGTACGCTTGTGTACACATCACACTTTCGAAGAAAAAAAATAATATTTTCTTCAAATTCAACAATCGTATTGCATCATACTTAAATTTTCACCAAAAAATTTAAAGAATTAGCTAATTGCCATCTATATCTACTTGTGTTCGTATTTTAAATTTCAAGAGCTTTGAGAAAGTGTCAACGAATTGATCCCTTTAATAGACTCGTCATTTTCAAAAGCTAGCTAGCTCTATCTAAATGCACATTTTTATAGATAATTAACTAAATACTAGGTGCAAGCAACGTGCAATGCACGTTTTTATATTTAATAATTTTGTTTAATAATTAATTTGTTATTAATAAATATGTAATTTTTTTGGTTAATTAAATAATTAATGATGTAATATTTATGTAATTGTTAAATAATTAGATGTGTGATTTTGATGTTGTGATGTAAGTTGGTGAGATCGAAAAAAATAAGCAAAAGTTGACAAATTTGGAGAAAATGCTAAATTGTAAGGGATCCAAAGTTCGGGGACTAAAATGTAAATACTTAAAAGTTGTGCCGATCTTCACGATGAAGATTTGAGAGTGTTCGGAATCAATTGGATAAAGAAAGACGTCAATGGAATCAAATTTAGTCACAAGATGATCACAAATCAATTTTCAACCAAAAAGTTATGCTCCGATATTTTAGTTTCATATTGAGACCTACTTTTGGTATAGAAAGTGATCGAATTGGATAATGATGTCTGAATCAAAGTTTTAGCCAGATGAGTTAGCTTTCCAACGCATTTTGAATCGCCTCAATCGGATATCGGAATACAAAGTTATGATATAAACACTGAAAGAAGGTACAATTGCCTGTTTAAAATAAGAAATTCCATTACATAGTCCGTTAAAATAATAAATTCCGTTAGTTTTTCCGTTAAAAACAAGGAATTCCGTTATATAACCACTTTTAATATATAGAAGATATGCAGGCAGGCAGGCAGCTTGACGATAAAATTAATTTACGAAATAATAATACAGCCGAGACTCTAATTATATTTTATGAACCGGCTTACGAAATCCGACATGGTATGCAAGTGCACCCTTACTTTCCCAGAGGCGGATTGTTTTGACTCTTTCCTCACCAATCCACATTTGCTTGCATAAGCTGTTCTTCTTTGAATATATTCATTTGTCTCTATTCACCAAATTGAATACTTTTGCTTCAGTATTGATGTAGCCAAATTGAGAACAGTGATATAAAGATAAAATATGCCTCTGTTTGTCGTATATCAAAATCAGATTTTGAGTAGATTTTGATAAAAGTTGATGGAATGTGTGGTTGAAAAGTTGTGGGTCCATAAAATATGTGGTTAAAATTAATTGTTGACTTTGACTTGAGATTAAAATCAGATTTTTATTTGTACAATTATATGTGTATGCGAGAATAAGTAGGGCCCCCACCCCTACCCCACCAAACAAGTAAGCGTGCTTATATATAAGAATCCATGTACTTCTTCTTGGAAATATTGATCTTAACAAACCAGTTTTACTCTCTCTAAAGTCTGAACACATGAGGTGACTCTTTCAACTGGTTTAGAAATGGTCAAAGTATAATAACTTATATGTCAACATCCCAACAACTTCCTCGTGCCCTATATAGCCATCTATTTCTCCATTCATCCGTTTGAGGAAGAAGACGACGACTACGACGTTCATACACTCTCTCAACTTTTCGACCTCAACTAAGTAAACATTTCATTTCATATTCTTGATGTTCCTTTTATATGTTTTTTGGGATTTTCTAGAGATATATTACGCTAGTTGTGATTTTCTTTTTTCCTTTAAACTAAAGTAAGCAGAAGGGAAAATGGACGATAAAATGCGAGCTTCAAGAAGACAAACAAGCCGGAGTACGAGCAGGACTACTGGTAGAAGCCTAAGCAGGGCAAGCTGGAATGTGGATGATGTCTTTTCCGGCTCCACGAATAGGCGGAGCATTCGAGCCGAGGAAGATGAAGAAGCTCTACGATGGGCTGCTCTAGAGAAGTTACCAACCTACGACAGATTACGAAAAACTGTCCTCAAATCCTTCGAAGAAACTGCCAATCAAAACAATAAGGTTGTGCACAAGGAGGTTGATGTAAGAAAACTTGACATGAACGATCGACAAGAATTCATCGATAGGCTTTTCAAGGTGGCTGAAGAAGATAATGAAAAGTTCTTGAGAAAGTTTAGGAATAGAGTTGACAGGTAACCTTTTCTACACCAATTTTTTATTTTATATTTACATAAATTGTACAGTTAGTACATCCATAATCAAACTATCTCTCTCCGTCTCATGCAAATAGAGAACGAAGGATAACCAACTATACCCTTCTTACATTGAAAAAGTAAAAGCAAATTTTGAGTTTGAAGTCATTTGTTAATTATGTTTTACGCATAATTATGAGGAAGTTGTTTTCAAGAAATATAATTAATCACTATATTTATCAAACAATTTATTGCATGAAAAGCAAGCAAACACGAAAAAGAAACCAAAACAGCATAATTTCGTGGAGCTAATTTACTCTACACTGTATCAAGGAATGATTCTCAAGTAACAGTTCAACAATAAAATAGTACTGTATTATAATATAATTATTAATTAATCAAATCAGTAACGTATGTTATACTGATGTAATCAGCGATGACAAAAGAAGAAGCATACAATTACTAAATATAAGCTATTTCATATGAAGTACAGCCTGTATGCTTGACTAAGTAATCTAATTTATTTCCTATTTAGATATTAATTGTTTTTCTTTTTTATCCACCTTGTAATTGCAGAGTTGGGATTACCCTTCCTACAGTAGAAGTGAGATATGATCACTTAACCGTCGAGGCAGATTGCTTAGTAGGCGACAGAGCTCTACCGACACTGCCAAACGCTGCTCGTAACATTGCTGAGACAGCATTAAGTTGTTTCGGCATCAGATTGGCTGAGAAAACAAAACTCACAATATTAAAAGATGTTTCTGGTATCATAAAACCATCTAGGTAATGTTTTGAACAAAAATTCATTGCTCAAAACATTGTTACATCTCAAAAGAATCAATCTAAATTATAGCTGCTGACTTTAATCCGAAAATTACTTAGCTAAAAATCAAATTCAAATACTATGTTCGATAATCTTGATGTGTTTCTATCGGTTACATTTCGTAGGATGACACTTCTGTTAGGGCCACCTTCGTCCGGGAAAACAACCCTTTTGTTAGCTTTGGCAGGAAAGTTAGATCCGACCCTAAAGGTTAGTCAAATTCACACCTACATTATCCATGAATGTTATTGATAGAGATTAACAACTCTTAACTTAATTTGCATAAAAATATTAATGTGGAACAGACAAGGGGAGAAATCACATACAATGGACATCAACTCAATGAATTTGTACCACAGAAGACATCAGCGTACATTAGCCAAAATGATGTTCATGTAGGAGAAATGACAGTCAAAGAAACTCTAGACTTCTCTGCTAGGTGTCAAGGGGTTGGATCTCGATATGGTAAGTTCGATAAATTTCATAATCATTATTTTTTTTTCATTGAAATAATTGTATTCTAACTATCAAAATTAAAATAGAACTTTTAACTGAACTGGCAAGAAGAGAAAGGGATGCTGGTATCTTTCCGGAGGCAGAGGTTGATCTTTTTATGAAGGTAATGAAAAAATAAAATAATATTACCGACAATTTAAATTTAAATTTCCCCTTTTTGGTTGACTTTTTTCATATTTTATCTTTGTGCCTTCTTTTGTTGAATTAATCTACTTGTAAAATTGTCCTTGACAATGATGGATGACAACATTAATGTTGTCAAAATCCGGACCATTAATTTTAAAAACATTGTTTGAAATAGATGAATGTGATTTTGACAAATATGATTGTCAACCGACATTGTAAGAAAATGTACACCTAACATGATTCTCTTTTGTTTTCTCACAGGCAACTGCAATGGAAGGAGTAGAGAGCAGTCTCATTACAGACTATACTCTCAGGGTAAGATTTAATTAAGTCTAGTTATTCATCAAAAAATAATATTTGGGATTGCCAACATATATAATCAACTCATGATTGTCTATTCTCGCGTGGGGTTTCCATATTTTCCATATATTTTCTTTTATTTAATAATTCTTCTTTTTTGGGTCAAAAATTTCGCCTTACCTACTTTACCGTGGGACCCATATTTCTGCTGGCTGGATATTGAGGGACCCAGTAACGACATTTTCAAAAGGAAAAATCTCATTGTACCGGGGGTGTACAACCCCCCTACCGGCCCCCTCAAAAATGTGGGCCCCCCTCATGTGAGGGGGTCGGTACCGGTACGAATAGTGCGATTCTTTTCAAAATTCCGGAAACTCTCAATCTAACTTCAAATTCATACACACACATGTACAGATATATTAATAATATTTTGTTTGTTTATGTAATGCAGATATTGGGACTTGATGTGTGTCAAGACACTATTGTTGGAGATGAAATGATTCGAGGAATTTCAGGAGGACAAAAGAAGCGTGTGACAACTGGTAATTAATTAAAATGATTTATGTTTTTGATTATTTTGGAAAATAATTTTACCAAGTGACACAGAGAGGCACTACAAATCTGTTGACCAAATCCTAAAGTTGAACTACCTAACCTTATCTGCACAAAGATGACTTGAAACGCATTCTGTGAGTAGCCACAATTGTAGAAAATCACTTGTGTGATGTCAACAAATTAAAGCACCTCTATATTAAAAAAAAAAAAATTCCACAGCCCAAGGGATGGCCGAGTACGTGTTCTACATGTAATATTTTTTTATCTACAACCAAATCATTGGCACAATAGAAGAAAAATAGAATGTCTAATAGAAAATACAGAAGGTCTATAGATTTAAAACTCAGATAAAAAGAAAATTTTGAACATATTAGATGAACAAAGTATCATATTTAGCAAAATGTAATATGAAAATAGCAACATAAACATATGTGTTAGGCTTTGAATCTTGACCTTTATTGATGCAGGGGAGATGATTGTTGGGCCAACCAAAACACTGTTTATGGACGAAATATCAACGGGCCTAGATAGCTCCACAACATTTCAGATAGTAAAGTGCTTGCAACAAGTTGTACACCTAACCGAAGCAACCATCTTGATGTCCCTCCTCCAGCCAGCTCCAGAGACGTTTGAACTCTTTGATGATATCATCCTCTTATCGGAAGGCCAGATTGTCTATCAAGGCCCACGAGAGCACATCCTCGAGTTCTTCGAGAGCTGTGGATTTACGTGTCCAGAGAGAAAGGGAACTGCCGATTTTCTGCAAGAGGTGACATCAAGAAAAGATCAAGAGCAATACTGGATAGACAGAAGCAAACCATACAAATACATTCCAGTTAGCGAATTTGCAAAAAGATTCAAACGTTTCCATGTGGGTCTACGGCTTGAAAATGAACTATCACTCCCTTTTGACAAGAGCCGAAGTCACAAAGCAGCTCTAGTGTTTAAAAGGTACTCAGTCCCAAAAAGAGAACTTCTCAAAGCCAACTTCGACAAGGAATGGCTGTTGATCAAAAGAAATTCTTTCGTCTATGTATTCAAGACTATCCAAATCATCATTGTGGCAATCATCACATCTACTGTCTTTTTGAGAACTAAATTACACACTAGGGATGAAAATGATGGTGCTGTCTACATAGGTGCACTATTGTTTAGCATGGTATGCAATACATTCAATGGTTTTGCAGAGCTCTCTCTCGCCATACAGAGACTTCCCGTCTTCTACAAGCAGAGGGATCTTCATTTCCATCCACCTTGGACTTTCACTTTGCCAACGTTTCTACTAAAATTACCTATATCCGTATTAGAGACTATTGTGTGGATGGTCATAACATACTACACCATTGGATTTGCCCCCGAAGCTAGCAGGTATTTAAACTATACATTACGTTTTCTCACTTCTTATTTCCACTCAACTGACAGAGTCAATGATTATATAAAATTACATGGACTAACTTGAGTTCAAGTTTTGATAAGTTAATGGACATAATTCCAAACCTAAGAGAAGTATTGAATCGAACTACCAAACATAATTTTTTGATGGAGCTTAGCCATTCAAAAGATTTCACAAATTATGTTAATGTAGAAGTGTATGCAATTTAGTATGCATGTAATCAATCAGGGACAAAGGCCAAAGGATATGGTACAGACTAATGGCTACTGGGAAGAATATAGTATAATGTTAATAGTCAGTCAACATCTCTCCTAAAGTACATGGAATCAGGTACATGTAGGCACATGGAAGAAACAGTAGAACACATAATCCACTCTCTTTGGCAGTGTCCTAAAGCAACGAACAATTTAGCAGGAATCCATACTAAACTCTTGTTCTAATTATACTTGCTTTCTAAAACAGATAATTCTCGCATGCAATGTAACTACGAGTGAAACTGAATCTTTTGCCACGTTCTCAGGTTCTTCAAGCAACTATTATTGATATTTGTGATCCAGCAAATGGCAGGGGGAATGTTTAGGCTCATTGCAGCAATATGCAGGACCATGATTATCTCAAACACTGGTGGTGCTCTTACCCTTCTGCTCGTGTTCCTTTTGGGTGGTTTCATCCTTCCAAGAGGTTAGTTCAAGCACAAAAACCCCACTACAAATTGCAGAACACATTTATAATTTCGAAACACAGTCAACATATAACGTAAACAACAAAAGAGAGCAATAAGAAGATAAATTATATAATGCATGCCTATTGCTAATAACGTGAAAATAAACCTTCAAACTCGATCGTTTTAGTAGACTTGCAATTGCTTCTTTATCAACAGCAAGAATGTACTATGTACCAGATCATATCTTTCTTTCTTTTTCTTCTTCTCTTCCAATAAATTAGTAATTTTTACTTTAAAACTTTTAAACCAAAAAAAGCCAGGAAGTTTTCAAAGTAAAACTGAAGAAAAAAAGTACTCTAAGAGAACAACCAATCTCTCATTTATACAAGGACAAATGAAGTGTACCAAAACAACAATAGAGCAAACAAAGGGATTTTGATACTCATATATATTTAACAATATACATGATACATCGAACTTGCTCAGAATTTTTTAATATGCAGAAAAAATTCCTGTCTGGTGGAGGTGGGGATACTGGGTTTCACCTCTGAGCTATGGTTACAATGCGATTGCAGTAAATGAGATGTTTGCTCCAAGATGGATGAACAAAATGGTACATTCCTATACATTTCCTCCAACTTATTTTTCATCTGATTTTCAATGACACGGTGTAGCAATGTGTCATACTCGGCATTCAACCAGCATTCCCGGTCATTTTAAAAGGAGATTTATCTTTTTTCGTTCCTGTTATTTGGCGAGCTCACCCATGGAGAAACAAAATTTAAGCTGATTAAATGGTTCCATACAGGCACAAGACAATGTGACAAGAGTGGGTGCGGCAGTGTTGACCAACTTTGATATCTTCCCTGAAAGAAACTGGTACTGGATAGGCGTAGGTGCCCTCATTGGGTTCACAATTCTCTTCAACGTTCTTTACACCTTTGCCCTCATGTACCTTAACCGTAAGTTTTAACATTGCAATTAACATACAAATCCAAATTCTCTTTATCAGGCAACTGATCTCTCTTTCTTCTGTTCTACAAAATAGCTCTTGGAAAGCCACAAGCTATCATATCCAAAGAGATGGCAAGGGATATGGAAACTGGCCATGAAGAAACAAATGAAGCACCAAGGCTTAGAACGACAATGTCAAAGAAAGAATCTCTTCCTCGATCCTTATCTGCTGCTGATGGAAATAACACAAGTAATAATCATTAAATTCATCAATGATTTCTGTTAGAAATATCAAATTTTCTCACATGTTTTGTTTTTCCTATGGTTATCTATCTAATTAGGAGAAATGGCAATGCAATGGATGAGCAACAATTCCAATGCCAATGGACTATATAGAAATCAAGACTCAAACCTTGAGGCTGCATTAGGCGTTACTCCAAAGAGAGGGATGGTTCTGCCATTCACACCTCTGGCTATGTCATTTGACACTGTAAATTACTTTGTCGACATGCCTCCTGTAAGAATCAATATCCTTCTCATTCACGCTCAAATATTGTCAACAAATAGCGGTCTTCATAAGAAATCAGTAGCTAATATAACTATCTTTCAATAACAAACTTCGCTGGTTTGAACAGGAAATGAAAGAACAAGGAGTGACAGAAGATAAACTCCAATTACTTCGTGAAGTAACTGGTGCATTTAGGCCAGGAGTTCTGACTGCATTGATGGGAGTAAGTGGAGCAGGAAAAACCACGCTAATGGATGTTCTAGCCGGACGAAAGACTGGTGGTTACATTGAAGGTGACATTAGAATATCTGGATTTCCAAAGATACAAGAAACCTTTGCTAGAATTTCGGGATATTGTGAACAAAACGATATCCACTCACCTCAAGTAACCATTCGTGAATCATTGATTTATTCTGCCTTTCTTCGGCTGCCTAAAGAAGTTAGCAAGGAAGAAAAGATGGTACATTCTTCTTTCCAGCATAATATTCCTAAATATATGATGCTGTAACTGTTTCTCAGTTTATGCACTAAAATACATCATTCGTATGTACTCTTTGCAGGCTTTTGTGGATGAAGTGATGGATCTGGTTGAACTAGACAATCTCAAAGATGCCATCGTGGGGATCCCAGGAGTTACTGGATTGTCAACAGAACAGAGAAAGAGATTGACCATTGCAGTTGAACTAGTTGCTAACCCTTCAATCATATTCATGGACGAACCAACTTCTGGCTTAGATGCACGAGCAGCGGCAATTGTCATGAGGACTGTGAGAAACACTGTGGACACAGGTAGAACTGTGGTTTGCACAATTCATCAGCCTAGCATCGATATATTTGAAGCTTTTGATGAGGTAAAATGCAACTTTCACTTGATTAGTCTCGCCAACCCCCTTAAATGATTCCCATGTCATACCCACAAAACAAACATTCCCTCTCTACCTCTTTTTCACTGACGTTGTCTATGTCATATTATGAATCAGCTGCTTCTCATGAAAAGAGGAGGACAAGTGATATATGCTGGACCATTAGGCCAGCATTCACAAAAAATAATTGAATATTTTGAGGTACTTCATACTCATACTCCATATATACATTTCTGCCAACTGAAAGAAAGTATATTAAAGATCTCCCGCACAATGCAGGCAATTTCAGGAGTCCCAAGGATTAAAGAGAAATATAATCCTGCTACATGGATGCTCGAAGTGAGCTCAGTGGCTACAGAAGCGAGACTTTCGATGGATTTTGCTGAACACTACAAATCATCAACCTTATATCAGTGAGTAACAATGAATACCTCTACTAAATCTCTACAAGATTCACAGAAACATTGATCTCATACATATCTGCCCATTCCCAGGCGAAACAAGGTTCTAGTGAAAGATTTGAGTACACCCCCTCCGGGGGCAAAAGACCTATATTTTCCTACACAGTACTCTCAAGCCACATGGGGTCAATTCAAGTCCTGCCTCTGGAAGCAATGGTGGACTTACTGGAGAAGTCCTGATTATAATCTAGTCAGATACTTCTTCACTCTGGCTTGTGCACTCATGGTTGGGACAATTTTCTGGAGGGTCGGCAAAAAAAGGTTCATACTCTAAATCTTGGTTAATTGGGAAATTATTAAAAAGTATCAGTAAAAAGACTCGAAGGCCAAGGTGCTGATTCCATCTTTCTTATTTTGTGGCATCAGGGAAAGCAGTGCAGATCTTTTGACTGTCATCGGGGCCATGTATACTTCTGTGTTGTTTGTTGGCATCAATAACTGCTCAACAGTACAGCCGGTAGTAGCCATCGAAAGAACTGTATTCTATAGGGAAAGATCTGCAGGAATGTACTCAGCATTGCCATATGCCATTGCACAGGTGAATTTTTAATTTATCAATTGAACGATCTTCATCTTAACATGCTTTTCATAGCATGAGAGATCAACTTGTGACTTGTCAAAATGGAGAAGTTAATAAAGAGCATAAATGTAGTTAAAAAAATATATTTAATAATGGTTTGTTTGTTACATCACATATGCAGGTCATTGTAGAAATACCTTATGTACTTGTTCAGACTACATATTATACTCTTATAGTGTACGCCATGGTGAGCTTTCAGTGGACAGCAGCTAAATTCTTTTGGTTCTTCTTCGTGAACTTCTTTTCCTTTCTCTACTTCACATACTACGGAATGATGACTGTCTCCATCACGCCAAACCACCAAGTGGCAGCAATCTTTGCAGCAGCATTTTATGCACTTTTCAATCTATTCTCTGGTTTCTTTATCCCCAGACCGGTAAGTTATTTAAGTCAAAAGTATTAAGTTTAATAATGATCTCCAATTAAGCACAGTTTTGAAATTTTCCCCGTTTGAAATTTCAGAGCATTCCCAAGTGGTGGGTATGGTACTACTGGATTTGCCCAGTGGCATGGACAGTGTACGGACTTATTATAGGCCAGTATGGCGATGTGGAGGAGACCATTGACGTGCCTGGGATGTCCTTCGACCCTATGATTAAAAACTATATTCAAGATCACTTTGGTTATGATCCCAACTTTAAAGGACCAGTTGCGGCAGTTTTGGTTGGTTTCACAGTCTTCTTTGCATTCTTGTATGCCTATTGCATCAAGAAACTGAACTTCCAAATGAGGTAAAATGATCGGTAAAAAAAAAAAAAACGCAAAATGTAAATATACATCTCGAGGTAGAACAAGAAAATGTTTGTAATGGCTTATATTAAGTTTATGTCATAGGATAGAGTATCTTTCCTTCTTCATCCCCCAATTCATAAGGTCATACTTCTCTAATAGGGTGAATGTGTGTATTCCTAAGTTTTGAGAACTATATATATAGTTGAAATGTAATTATTTCTTTGAATTTTGTAAACTCATATCCAAAAAAGTTATCTTTATGGAGACGTAAAAGTTGCCATGTTATCTAGCTTACAGAAAGCTAATGTTTTAACTGAGATCATTAGTGATTATGATTCTAACTACATTCAAATAAGATTCCCAAATTCATCTCCAATATAAATGCTGTTTCATCTCCAATATTTCACCAATTCCAGTTCTATACTCGAATTCCATGTAAACCAACACAGTTTGAATCTTGGTTTATAGGTTTTCAATTTGAATTTGGGAAATCTACAAAACGAGGGGGAATCGCCGATTTGTTTAGATAGAATTTTTTTAGGTTTTTTTTTTGGAATTTACAAAAATGTCCGAATTTCATGCTTGCGTGAATAGAAAAGTGTCTAATTTTGTTCATTATTACAAAAATGATAATATAATACCACCTTCAAATTTATTTACTACACCACGAGCGTGCACACAAAAAGATATGCTATGGTGGACTGAAATTTATTTTTTTTCCCAATGATTGCTTTATACCATACAAGATTTAGTTTAAAATGTTAAATTCATGACACTCGTAATGATGTGGGTCAGAATATATTTTGGACACTCGTAACAAAGTTCTAACAAATATATTTTTAATTAATAAAATTAAATATATAGTATATTACTTATTTTGATAATAACATCCATTTTATAGTCGAAATAAATAAAATTTTTAACCCACAAGTATAAATAAGTAATATATGAAAAAATACATTATAAAAAAATTTAATTACTTTTAAGGTTAGTCAAACATGTGGCATTTCATACTGATCAAATAAGCCATTTATTTTTAATCAATAAAAATTATTTGTTATATAATAAACTAACTTGATTATAAGTGAACTCTTTAAACTTAGTTATATATATGTCCGTGAAATAAAATATCTAATTTGGTAATGAGTTATTTGTGTATCATGAATATGTAATTGTTGTATAGTCTTAAACTAAATTTGAATAATTGAAAATTGAGCTAGGGTTAGAAATGAAGTTAGTTTGGCTAAAATTAACTTTTTAAATTGAGCTAAATTTTTATTTTTTTTTATTTCCACTATGAATTTGGGCTAACTTTTCCATTTTTACAAGCCAATTTGCTTCTGGGCTGGGGCTGGGCTATAGCCCATCCCAGCTCCCCTCTCCATCCGTCTCTGTACACCGCGTTGTAATCACGCCGCAATTAAAATATATTTTCAATAAATTTTTTTTGCAAATATATATTCAACTCTGGATTTTTATTCATATGTTAAATGCATAAATTCAAAGCCTCCAACCACAAATCAAACTGGAAAAAGATTTTATGCTCCTTAAAACACTCCACCTCCTGTAATTTTGCTGTGAGAACGGGGATTTATCACCGAATAATCTGCAAAATTTACAAAATATTTAAAAAAAGGAAAGTAATTCAATGCAATGAAATGTGGAGAGATGGGTGAATTTATACTTGACGAATAGCCATTCGATAAGGGCGCAGTGTTCCATGCAAGCAAAGAGGAGGGACTAGGCAAGGACATTGCCAATTTCCTCTGTATCTTGGGAAGTGCTATTGAGTTTTGACATTTTTCTGAAAGTTAGCAAATTTACTGATTTTCTTGTTACTTTGCACACCTGCACTAGTATCACATTTATTTAGATGAATCATGGATAATGCTCTTTGGACATGCTCAAGGATATGCATGGAAGGAAAAGGTGATGTCAGGGACGGATTTGAGGGGGGGGGGGGGGGGGGGGGGGATTTTTTTTTTTAAAAAAAAAAAATTTCATGTGTAATTTTTTTTTTTTTTTTTTTTTTTACGTATTAGCCCCCCTGTCGTCCGGTCCTGGATCCGTCCCTGGGTGATGTGATAGATAATACTTGGGTATTGTATTTTTATTTCTTTCAAACTGTTCAATCATGTGTCGACACGTATCTCCCTGTTTTCGAACATGTCTTTGAGCATGTTTGTGTAGCACAATTGGATGAACCATATCCAAACGGTCTAAATCTCACATTTTCTCTGTCATGGCACAAAAAAAATTGGAAAGAAAAATTTAGCTTTATATTTGTGATGGAATAATAATTTATTTTATTACAAGGTACATTAAAACTCTAATTACATAATTTCACTTAAAGCTATTTAAGTATATGAGAAAAATACTAAAAATTATGACGCACTTAATAAAATTCGTAGTGGTAACATAATTATCCTTACAAAAATGACCAAATTTGGCATCAAAATATCTATTTTACCCTTGATGAAAAATAAAGTAAAAATAAATAAATAAAAATTTATTGAGTGTTTGACAAATTCCGAGGCTAACAAGGAGCTTCCATGATAAGTTTCAATAATGCTAGTTATTACCTATTGGATCCATTTACTTGCATTATCTACTGGGTGTTGATCAATTATTTTGAGGAAAATGGAGAAGTAGAAAATCATTAAACACTAACAAAGATCTGTATACTTTCAACTCATAAGAAATTCATATAATTTCATTCTGAAAAATTTAGCCCCTGTTTGGGCTCTTTTTTTCCTTAGAAAATGTATTTTTTTCTCTCATTTTTTTAACCACACATATGTCAATAAAATAATATTACATATTAAACAAAAAAATTTCCTTATTTTTTAACCACACATTCTTAAAAAAAAAAAAAAAAAAAAATCTATTTCAAAATACACTTTCCCCCAAAATTCATTTTTAATGGAGCCCAAACAAGGGCTTAATATCATTCAAATTTTGCGAGTTGATTGGGCTCTCCACAATTCTCGGTGGAAAGTAATTTTTCTTTTCTCGAAATCTTGTTTGTGTTGATAAGTTGTGTTTAATAGTTGTTGTTGTATATTTCATGAAAATTGATTAGATTATCCCAAACAATTAGTCAAGATTTGTCGTAAGATTATTGGAGTATTTAAAAAAAGAATTATTGTTCATTGAGATGTGTTTATCAAATATTGTATCACATCCTTCTTAAATAACTTAGATAGATAGGAATTTAAGGTAATTGTTTATTGACCGTGTCATTAATGGTAAAAATGAATTCTTTGAAAAAGTAGTGGTCGAAGAAGATGATAATTACACGTGGTGTGGTGTAATCTCGTCATATCGTTCTCGACATTTTCTAAACGTCGAGAATGATATTTTAAATGTAATTCTTGACATTTTTCCAATTGTCTAGAATGACGGTTTAAACCGGATGAAGTTAGGAAACATTTTGTGTTTAGCGTTTAACATATTGCATGTGGATAACATATTCGTTTTAGGTATTTGTGTGTTAGTTGATCATATTTGTGTTGATGGCATGTAGGTAGGAGGAATGTCATGAGGTTTGTTATCTCGCATTGTGGTATCTTCATCAATGTGGATAACGATTGGAAGTGATTTGAGAACCGGACAACATCAATTGTTATTCGAAGTGACATTTAATATGAGGAGTTTGTCAATAAATTGTTCGAGAATGGAGTCGATTGGATTGTTCAACAAGTCATTGTTGCGTACAACAAAGTCATTTACCTTGTGGGAAGGAAGTCCGATTAGCTTGTTCAACATGCCATCCGTTCCATCAATGTATCGTCTCCAAACATACATAGAGCACTAGGACAACCTCCTACCCAATGTGAACGGTCAAAAATTAAAAGGTTGACAAACACAAAAATGTGGCTAGTGCAGGCATTTCAGACTTAACATGCAGACATGTAGGAATCTAGCACAGTTGATTAAGTGCCCGTTTGGCCCCTATTATTCCATATTATAATGAGAGGAATAGTAATTTTTTGGAGAATGTGTGGTTAAAAAAAGGAATTTTTTTTGAATTTACGTGTAATATTATTTTATTGAAGATTGTGTGGTTGATAAGAAAATAGAAAAAAATAACAGTTGATTTGTCATTCTATATATATTATTCAAACATTTGATGATTCAACTATCAAGAATGGCATGTCAAGCTTAAAAAATGTTCCCAAGTTAAACGACATTAACATAACATGAATTTTGATATAAAACAACAAACATGGAGTACGTTACCTATACAATACTCTGACACACAATCACATTCGACACACAATCACATTTGGTATCTTCTAATCTCAATACTTGACATTTCATCTTCAGGAACGAGGTTTTGAATCTAGGAAAACACGCTCTAATATTTGAATTGAATAAAGTAAGTAAATTTCTGCCTTCAATATCTCAGAGAAAGTCTAATAATCTACGAGTAATATCATCTATTAATATCTTGAGCAACAATTTAGAAATAAAAAAACCACACAAAATATAAGTTAGCAGTCATCCGAACACATGCACAAAATCAATTTCAAATAAATAGCCTGCACAACTTAATGTGTGAACGTCTTTGTAAACTATCATCAACATCGTGCCCTAGGCAACTGTCGTGGTGATGGGAGGCGCAACGTGAGAGATTGCTTTAGTTGAGAGGGAGATTCAAATAGATGATGAGTTTTGGGTTGGTCGCGACTGGCTTGGCTCTGGATGGCGACTGGCATGGCGTGGGAAGCTTCTAGTGTCATGGTGGCACACAGAGACATGAAAGAATGAGATAGAGACAGTTTATGTTGGATTAGGGCAAATAATGGTTTTTGTTGTAGTGTTTTTCAAATATCTAGTACATGTTAGGTCTAAGTTTATGGTTTGTCACAATATCTTATTTGTTAATACAATTTTTAATTTATGAATTTGAAATTGTTACTAAGGGCATTTTCATTTAAATTTTAGTAAAATGAACATGAAACAAATTGGGGAAGTTTTGCTAATGATCATGTGAAAGTGGACATTTTTGGCAATTCTCTCTCCCTCTCTCTTTTTTCAAGGGGACCGTATGCAAGTTAAAAATGAGGAAAATTCCATCATACATCATAATCTGCTAATTCATCTACAAAAATATCGTGTCACTAATTTTGTCAATTTTGTTTCTTTCGGATATTTGTAGTTTCTTAAAATAAAAATACCTTGCATAGTCTACATTAAATTCTGATTTGACATGTTAAAAAAGTTATGCTAAAATTCAAAATATCACTCCAAATACAACACGAAACCAACGCCAAGAGTCATTTTCACTTCGTCTTCCATGCATCATCTTCTTTCCTTGCTGAAAATTTTACTCCCACGCCACTTTCACGTTCGATAACCCACCCACCACACCTCTACAATAACCTCTCCTCATTTCCACGACGGATAGCCAACACTCTCTAGGAGTCATTTCTCTTTTTTTCTCCGACGATTTTTTCTTCCACAGTATAAAACGAAATAAAAAAGGACAAGAAGTTTGTACCCAAAAGCAACTCGGGTAAAAAGAAAAAAGGCTCGATTTTCTCCTTATTTCTAACACAAGGTATATTCATCTCCCATTGTTCCATCAATTAAGGTTTTGGATTTAGAGATTTTTTTTAAATATCATTTGAAAATGTTGAATTTTTTGCCAAAAATGTATGATTTTGTTTCTATGATCATTATGAATTGCCTTAGTGACAAATATAGCTTAGGTAATTACATGAAGCATTTGTTAAAATTGGGGATTCATGTTTTCATCTCAAGAGGTTATTTTCAGTATAGATAGAACATATATCAAAAAAACATGTTATTCTTGAGAGATGGTTATGGGATTTCTCGACAGTTTGAATAAAACGAAACAAACTGTTGAGAGATTAGCCTACTTGGGATGTATCTATATATATATAAAAACAGAAGTGCCGTCAAAAAAAATTTCCCTCCAAAATGTACTTTCCTCTTATGGAATTCTGATTAAAGTCCGTCTACCCATTAGTCAAACATTACAGCATGCTTTTATTGATAGTAACAATTTCATTTGTTGAGTTTTGTGTTCATTAAATCATTCTTTTTTTAAAAAAAAAATGTTTGAAAACTGAAAAGTCACTATAACCTGCCTTTTATATATAAACTTTTTTGGATTATTATCATTTTAAACATTTAAGTTGTTTTGTGTGTGCTAATTACATTATTATTATGGTTTTGAAACTTAATTAATGTTTGATTTTATTATTATTATTATTATTATTATTATTATTATTATTATTATTATTATTATTATTATTATTATTATAACAGTATTCGTGAAATGTGTGCCATGTTAAATACCACGTTAATATGGTGCAAGTAAATATAAATTACCGAACAAAGGCCGTTAGCCATGGTTAGCTCAAATCATGGATTAAAATTTTGAGTTATGAAACCCAGTAGATATTTAGATGCCCAAGTAATTAATAATTATTAATAGTAAAATGAGGTAAACTATTGTTACAAAAGTTGTTCTGTATTAATTATTTCTATTTTTCCTTTAAATTTAATTTGCACATAAAGAGGCAGAGTAACTGTTCGTTTTCCGAGTAGGGACGTGCAACCATTTTGAAATACTACAATTTTGTCAATATTTTACTTCAAAACCCATCATTCTACCTCATTGCTCATCATTTTAGCAGTGTAAACAAGACTTCAAATTTGATTTATGCAAGCACATTTACAAGAAATTTGAAGACTTCGTTTTCTATTTGTCTCGGGAGAATTATTTTTGTAGGTGCAACATTTTTGTGAGTATATCGTTCAAGTCACAGTCCGGGTGACATTCTAGCAATTCTGTTTCGAATACATCTGTTAATGACCATATTTTTTTTTTGTTTCACGATTTGAACTTTTTTTCACTTTTTCTACCACGTCGAAAATAGATAAGTGCATATGGCACCGATATTTGATCTTGTGCAAGATATCAACGTCAGGAAGACTAATTGAGCGCTAAAAGTGCGTGTTATCCGTGTTTACGAGCTGCCAAAGATCACAAATCTGAATGAAACATATAGCTTGGAGTTCATTTCGCATGACAGTGAAGTAAGTTTTCATATTCCATTCCAAACTTTACATGTGAATCTGGTATTAACATATGTAATGCAACATGTTAATTGTAGATTGAAATTTAGGATATGAAAGTGAGAAAAGAATTATAAATATGGCATAAAATAAATTTCTAAGGTATAATTTTTTGAAAATTATAAATTTGCTACTATAAGCCATGGAAGAAAATGTCTATATGTTTATTTTAAAATTTGAAGATGAATATCAGTAAAGGAAAAAAAATAATAAGAATAAAAAATTAAATTAGTACTTTGTAAATTATCAAGCAATTATTTTTCCACTATAATTTTTTTTCAAGATGAAATGAGATATGATCGGAAAGCATTGGTGGAAGAACACAAGAACATGGTCTCTAATTTGACAATTGAGCAACCACATGTTTATGACACAGTATTGAATTCAGTTCAGTCGGATAAAGGTGGTGTTTTTTTGTTTATGGTTATGGAGGTACAAGGAAGACCTTTGTATGGAAAACTTTATCTGCGGCTTTAAGATCAAAAGCAGAAATTGTATTGAATGTGGCGTCAAGGGTAAAGCATCGTTACTTTTGGACGGTGGTAGAACTCCACATTCAAGATTTGCGATACCGCTAAATCCAAGTGAAGATTCCACGTGCAACATTAAGCAGGGTAGTCCTCTCGCGGAATTGATTGTTAGATGCAAGCTTATAATTTGGGATGAAGCGCCTATGATAAACAAATATTGTTTTGAGGCTTTGGATAGAAGCATGCGAGACATTTTGAGATTCAACAATTCCACGAGCAACGACATGTTTATGACACAGTATTGAATTCAGTTCAATCAGATAAAAGGTGGTGTTTTTTTTTTTTTTATGGTTATGGAGGTACATGGAAGACCTTTGTATGGAAAACTTTATCTGTGGCTTTAAGATCAAAGCAGAAATTGTGTTGAATGTGGCGTTAAGCGGTAAAACATTGTTACTTTTGGACGGTGGTAGAACTCCACATTCAAGATTTGCGATACCACTAAATCCAAGTGAAGATTCCACGTGCAACATTAAGCAGGGTAGTCCTCTCGCGGAATTGATTGTTAGATGTAAACTTATAATTTGGGATGAAGCGGATATGATGAACACATATTGTTTTGAGGCTTTGGATAGAAGCATGGGAGACAATTTGAGATTCAACAATTCACAGAGTATGGAACTACCTTTTGGAGGAAAAACAGTTGTTTTTGGAAGAGATTTTCGACAGATCTTACCTGTGATTCCAAAAGGAAGTAGACAGGATATTGTGCTTGCAGCTATCAATTCATCATATTTATGGAAAAATTATAAGGTTTTGAGATTGTCCAAAAACATGAGACTACAAAATATCGAGTCGATGCTAAGTGCGTTGAATTAAATGCATTTTTTGATTGGATTGCGAGTATAGGGGATGTAACAATTGGCCGTGCGAATGATGGTCATGCAACAATTGAAATTTCAGATGATATTTTGTTACGTGGATTCGACAATCCAGTCAAAGCATCGTGGATAGTATGTATCCGTTGTTTACTTGCGACGTTAATAAGGCAAATTATTTGCAAGGAAAAGCTATTCTCGCACCGACACTTGATGTGGTTGAATCTGTCAATGATT
Organism: Fraxinus americana; assembly: GCA_035079005.1. Classification (NCBI taxonomy): domain Eukaryota; kingdom Viridiplantae; phylum Streptophyta; class Magnoliopsida; order Lamiales; family Oleaceae; genus Fraxinus; species Fraxinus americana. The sequence continues at coordinate 32,198,995 of CM068706.1, read as the reverse complement.
ATATGATTTCGCTAAATGCGGCTGAAGGAAATACTTATTTAAGTTCTGATGCAACTTGCAAGTCAGATGCCAATGTTGACATGTTACGTGACCTTCATACGCCTGAGTTTTTGAATGGAATTAGACGGTCTGGTGTGCCCAACCATGAATTGAAATTGAAGGTCGGCACTCCTGTTATGCTTTTACGCAACATAGACCATTCCGTCGACTTATGCAACGACACAAGATTGATTATTACGAGGCTCAGACGTCATGTTCTGGAAGCAAAGATTCTCGCTGGAACTAATGCAGGTCATAAGGTTCTTATCCCTAGAATGGCGTTGACTCCATCTAATCCAAGGCTGCCATTCAAGTTTCAACGAAGATAATTTCCTCTTATTGTATCATACGAAATGACAATCAACAAAAGTCAGGGTCAATCGCTATCTCATGTTGGTTTGTATTTGAAAAAATCAGTTTGAAGCCATGGTCAGTTATATGTTGCTATGTCTAGAGTTACAAATCACAAATGGTTGAAGATTTTGATTTGCGATAAGCATGACGGACAAGACTATTCAACGACAAATGTGTTTTCAAGGAACTTTTCCAAAATTTGTAGTAGTTGGAACATCGGTTTAATTTTTTTATGACAAATTGTAACGCATATATGATACTTATTTCATATACTTTTATAACAACCTCAATAATCCTTTTTAAGTCAAATGAAATATTTAATTTCAACGTTTATAAATTTATTTTTTTAGTACAATATCCGTGCATCGCACGGGTGACACACTAGTTTGACTTTATTCACTATGTGTAGTATGAATTCAATGCATGTTAAAATGGAGACAGAAAATAGGAGCGAGCTATTTGATTGCTTTACGATAGAGCAAGCTATGTTCTTCCCCTTCCTCAAACCAATTACCCCCTCCCAAAATCATTGACTTTGCTTACGACTTTTTATCCACTCTAATGTATGGAATTATTCAATTATATTATTCAAGTTAAATTGAAGTGCAAATTCTGCAATAAAATAATAATAATAATAATAATAATAATAATAATAAGTGTTCTTGAGTCAATGACTCAATATTTAAATTGAAATACGATCAAGAGATTTTGAAGTCAATTTTCAAACAAAATTAAACATGCCAAGTGTTATCAGAGTCTATCATCAAGTAGTTCTTGTTGGAAAATTATTTAATTTGTCATGTGGGCCGACATATGTAATTAATTGTATATAAATGCTATCTTAAAGTTAAGCCCAAAATTAAAGTGATCTAATAAAAAATTAAGTGATTGAACATTGTGCATCTAAATAAAGTATGTGTCGGGTTATATATATATATATATATATATATATATATATATATATATATATATATATATATATATATATATATATATATTTGACGATGAGTCGAATACATATGAAAACTATATATAGGATTATGGTCCCTAATTTATATGAAATTCTCATTATTTGTGTCATCCTATCAACATAAAAATTAATAGAGAAATCATATGAGGAACAAGAAATCAAGATTTAAATATCAAAATTCAAGATTCATTATTCAAGATACAAATTAATGGATCAAAGTATATTCCGCATAAATTAATTTTCTTAATGATTTGACATGGAGATCTTGAATACTATTTTATAAAATTTAAGTTTCATGAAAAATTCAAGAAGTGGTGTTAGAGCCAACACCATATTAAAGCATTGAGATTCAAGAAAGAATTTTTAGATTGAAATTCATACTTTGGATACTTAATTTTGGAATGTGAATTTCAAACCCTAGATATTTAAATTTTGGGAATTTTCAAATTTTACAATTTTTAGGACTTAATTGTTGAATTTGAGTATAATTATAATTGATTGCATTTATGTGAAAATAAATTTTGCTCAATCTCATAAGACACGTGTGCATGTAGTGATTAATTAGGATGATGCAATTGCAAGAAAATTTGAATTTCTTTGGCTTTCAAGAGAATTAGTAATTCACATTCTTCGTCCAATGAATTCAAACCCTTTCACGATATGATGGTTAGCAGCATCCATTCCCATATTTATTTCCTTATTTCATTAAAGTTTCATTTTTTTCTCTCTACGTGTGTTAAAATTGCCTTTGTTCAATGTGGCACTGCAATGCCCATTTTCGAGCGCTGCGTCATCGACTAATTTCTTTTTTTTTGGTTTTTGTTTTAAGTTCAAACAAAAAAAATAAAAATAAAAGAATTAGAAATTAACAATTTAAATTCAAATCTTGGTATTAAAATAAAGTTCTTTTAGATTACTAATTTTCCTAAATAAATGAATTGACGTAACATGTTACCAAAGTAACATCTATTGTCTAGATTAATTTATTTGGAATATTAGAAAGGTTGTTTGTTTGTAATTCATGCGGATATTCATTGGCCCAAAGGAAGGTAAAATATTTGGCCGAATTACATGCACACCCGTGGTAATAAATATATGACAATTCTAAGGTTTTGTTTTATGTGAATAACAATATTTGATTATTACACCAAGAGTATCACTTACAAGTTGGTATTTATGTCTAAAGACTAAATATCAATATTATGCTCGGTCTCTTGTGATGAGATATATTTCTTTGGCTTTGTTCTCTATTCAGTTAACCCTTCTACTTCTACAATATCTGCAAACATCAACTCTATTCCCATGCTGAATGAAACCAACTTTAAGAACTGGAAAGAGAACATACAAATTGTTCTTGGCTGCATGGACTTAGACCTTACGTTAAGGACTGAAAAACACGTTGCACTTATGGATAAAAGTTCCGCTGATGAAAAAATGGGACTTTGATAAGTGAGACTGTTCAAACCACACGAGTCTTATGATCATGAAGCGCGGTATTCCAAAATCATTCAGGAGCGTTGCGTCCGATAAGGTAATTACTGCTGGTGTGCTGTAGCAGACACCCAAAAATAAAACCTTAATTTCTAAAAAAATAAATGTAGTAATGGAAGTAAAAGTCGATCCCACGCAGAGTGATTAATCTAATTTTATATTATGTAAACGATGCTAGGGAGTTTTGATTATACGTAAACAATTTTAAATAAATCAACTAATGAATGACTCAAATTAAAATAAAGAAAGTAATCAAAAGAACAAACCTGGGTCTAAGTCTACGTCATCATTGGAATTTTACAACAGATCTAGATGCAAATATATATTAATTCTCACTTTGAGTATTCACCGTTGTATTTATTTTCCTATTTCTCCTTAATTGTAGTTAATTAGAAAAGAAGCGATCCAATTAACCCTAATTACTAAACAATCCAAGACAAGCACTATGAATTTAATCTAGTAACCGTCTTAAAAATTAGATAAATCGATGAAACTAAATAACACAATCATAAGCGATTGTATTTAATCTAGTCAAACATTCTTCTCAAGATTTAATAATTTCTAACACAGCAAATCATTAAATCCTAGTTGCTTCACAAATTAAAGAAATCAAATAATTACGAATTTGATATTTAATTTAGCGATAGATTACAATAAATAATAAACTAGTAGGCCTCCAAGCAATTAAACGCAACAATAATGAAAATAAGTGCAGAAGAACATTAAATACTCAAAACATGAATTAAATAATGAAAATAATTTAGATCTCACAGTTAGATTGGTTCCGATGCTTCAATTTCCTTCGACCAAGTACAAAAATTTAGCTACTCATGAGAATTCTAGCACAAAATAAGAGAGAAAGGGTATGGGGGCGTGTGTCTATTTTCTGGACGGTTTTAGGGTTTAAAAAACGTTTTGAAATTGTTTCCGTAAGTGTTTGAGTCAAATTCGGAAACCAGATTTTTCGCACCGGAAGTGTACTATGCGACTGCATAGTACAAATTCCTACAACCACATTGTTCATTCGAAACACGGTCTTCAATTCTCGGTTACCAAGTATGATATCATTGATTTCGTTTCAGTCCTCAAACTTCGTTTTCTCGATTCTTAGTTTCTTTTCTCGTTTTTCTTCTTCCAATACTTCATGTATTCTATCAATTGGTCTTCCAAATCTTTCACATCTTCATTTTGCTTTCCGAGTCATCCTTTGGATATTTGCATCTTGGTCCCTAAACTTTGATTTTCTTTCACTTAAGTCTCTTTTCATTTGTTTCTTCTAAATTCCACCATATTCATCCAATTGCAACCTAAATGAAAATATAAGAATACTTAGTACATTTATGTATTAATTAATCACAAAAGCATAGGATAAAGAGATGAAAAATATAGCATTTTACATTCTCATCAAATTCCCCCGCACTTAGCTTTTGCTTGTCCTCAGACAAAACTCAGTTTTTACTTTCCTAAAAAATACCAAGGTTGTAACATCATAAATATAGAACAACCAAACTTTTTAAAACACATAACACATCATGAACAAACATTTCCACACAATTTATAATCAATTAGCTAGCATTTTTATATGAAAATGGAGTAAACCAAACACCTCCACCCTCACGGAAATAAATACTCGACTCTCATATGTTTGAAGGGTATGTGTTTCGCTCTAGTTCATTCCAATGGAGACAATCTATCATATGCTTGCATATCTTCTCATTCTTCACCAATTAGACCACATGCATACCGCAAATCATAAGGACTTTTCGAAGGTTTTAACAGGGCTTAGGGTTAAGGTGGAAAATATTTGGGAATGTAGCTCAAAAGTCATCGAAACTAGTGGAACAAACATAGGGATGGCAAAAAAACCCGACAAACCCGATACCCGCGGGGACCCGCCCCGAACGGGGAGGGGAAAACCCGCTTAAACGGGTAATGGGGCGGGGATGGGGTGGGGAATTATTCCCCGAGACGGGGCGGGGACAGGTAACGGGGTCCCCGCCCCCCTTCCCCGCCCCATTAAAAAAAAAAATTTTTTTTTTTTAGAATTCAATACTTTAAATGAACATTTTCGTTAGTTCTAATAGAAAATAGCAACTAAAATTATTTGTTTAAATATAATGAATATGGACAATAAAAATAAATTATCAAAAACTAAAAAAAAAAAAATTTAAACGGGGAATAAACGGGGAAATAACCTACCCCCGCCCCGCCCCGCCTTAAACGGGGAACGGGGCGGGGACGGGGAATGAATTTCTTAACGGGGCGGGGAACGGGGAGGGCATCCCCGCACCCGCCCCGCCCCGTTGCCATCCCTAAACAAACATGAATCAACTCAAACTCAAATATGTAAGACATATAAAGCCCATCACTCCACTCAGCAGTTTCTTCAATTTGCATCTATCTCGCATAAATAAATCTCTTTCTTGAAATTTCAGGAGGAATTATGAACATGGATAGTTTGTAACATTAAAAGTCATTTCCTCAATCACTTTTCTTATTTTTTTTCTCTCTTTTTTTACTCAAAACATAACACCAACAATGGAACTTGTGAATTGAGACTAAAAACATGTTTAATTTCACTAGTCATAGCACTACCGTAAATTCTGTCACCCCCACACTTATTTCTTGTGTACCGATACATATCATAATGATGAATAATACTGCACTAGCTCTCTGACTTGAGTAAAGCCATTTTTTTTTTGGATTAAAACTTGTAACGTGGGTTTATAACAAAAGAAAAGGCAATCAAGTTCAAAGAGGTTTAACAAAAGGAAAAATTAATTACAAGGCTATTTGGCTTATGTAGCTAACTTATATAACAAAGATAACCTTAATCATATTCATGTATGCATGTATCAATATGGCCTTAAAGAGAATCAATGCAAGCTCTAGATAAACAAATCCATGGAAGAATATCACTCATGAAAGAATATAGTGAGACTGATATGGATGTGTCAGTCTAAAGGCTCAAAATATCACTGGCTTTTGTCTACAAAATTCAGTTACTACCATTTTCAAAGAAAATAATTAAATTAATTAACTCTAAGTTGAGAAATTACTTATTCAATCATGTTATGAGTTCTTCAAAAGTTTAATTGAATCTAGCAAATAACATACACAACCAAAAATATTTAAAAACCACCACTTTTTTTGGAAATTTTATTTTTATTCTTATTTTTTCAAAATTTAAACTCACATTAATATGAAAACGACTCAAACACAACCTAAATCTAAATCCTCACCCGCACACTGAAAACTTACATTGTCCTCAATGTAAGGTGAAATGTAAAGAAAAAACAAAAATAAACATAATATGAATGCAAAAATAAAAAGATAAATGAACGAACTCCCCTTGGGTTACCTTCCAAGCAGCGTCTTTGTTTATTATCATTGGCTCGACTCAATGCTTCCTTTTTCAACCAGTATAAATTGGATTCTCTAGGTCCAATGTTGTCACATTCTCTACTTGGAGACCTTCGTAGAAAGGTTTGAGCCTATGGCCATTATCCTTGAACACTTTGGAAGTTTCTAAACTTTGGATTTCAATTGCACCATGAGGAAAAACATTAGTAACAATAACTGGTCCAATCCAACGACAACGCAACTTTCCCGGAAACAAACGAAGTAGTGAATCGTATAGAATGACTTTTTAACCTACTTTAAACTCTTTCCTAGAGATCATTTTGTCATGAAAAGCCTTCGTCTTTTCCTTGTAAATTATTGCACTCTCATAGGCTTCATTACGAATTTCTTCTAATTCTTATAGTTACACCTTCCTATGTTCTCCATTTTGATCCATCTTCATGTTAAAACTCTTAATAGCCTAATAAGCCTTGTGTTCTAACTCAAGTAGAAGGTGACATACTTTCCCAAACACCATCCGATAAGGTGACATACCAATGGGCATCTTGTACGCAGTCTTATATGCCCACAAGGCATTATCTAAGTGCAAACTCCAATCTTTTCTGCTTGGATTGACCGTCTTTTCAAGGATGGACTTGATCTATCGGTTCAACACTTCTGTTTGCCCACTAGTTTACGGATGATAGACAGTCGACACCTTGTAGGTTACATGGTATTTTCTTAGCAAAGTTTCCATAGTTTGATTGCAAAAGTGAGTGCCTCGATCACTTATTAGAGCTCTTGGGATTCCAAACCTGGAGAAAATGTTAGACTTGATAAAATCTGCAACAACTTTAGAATCATGAGTCTTGGTGACCTTAACCTCCACCCATTTTGAAACATAATCAACAGCAAGCAAAGTGTAAACATAACCGAAAGATACAAGGACGATCCCATGAAATCGATACCCCAAACATAAAAAATTTCACAGAATAGTATGGGTGTTTGTGGCATCTCATTCATTTGGGATATATTACCTGTCTTTTGACAATGTTTGCGTGACTTACAAAAAGAATATGAATCTCAGAATAAAGATGGCCAATAGAAACTACATTCTAGCACTTTTCTCGTCGTTCTCTTAGTTCCAAAGTGACCTCCACAAGCATAAGAATGACAACATGTGAGAATAGAAATAATCTCATTTTCAGGAATGCACCTTTTTTATCACTTGATCTGCACAGTGCTTCCAAAAGTATGGGTTATTCCACACATAATATTTAGCATCACTCTTGACCTTATCTCTTTGTGCCCTAGACAAACCAGGAGGTAACATATTAGTAACCAAATAATTTACAATATTCACATACCTAGGTAGTGTCACACTTGCAGAGAGCAATTGCTCATCAGGGAATGTTTCCTGCAAATGAAGTTTATCCTCCACATGAACTAAACGACTCAAATGATCTGTTATGCGATTTTTTGTTCTTCTTTTGTCTTTGATCTCCAAATTAAATTTACTCAAGAGAAGTATCCATCTTATTAATCTCGATTTTGCCTCTTTCTTTGTCATCAAATAACGAAGAGATGCATGATCAGAGTAAACAATGACCTTAGTACCAAGCAAATAAGATCGAAATTTCTCTAGAGCAAAAACAATAGCTAAAAGTTCTTTTTTAGTTGTAGAATAATTTCTCTAGGCATCATTCAAAATTTTGGGAGCATAATAAATGGCATGGGATACTTTTCCAATCTGTTGACCCAAAACCATGCCCACTTCATAATTACATGCGTCGCACATTATCTCAAAAGGAAAATTCCAATTAGGGGGTGAGATAACTAAAGTAGAAGTCAACAATTCTGTCAGCTTATCAAACGCCTTTTCACACACCTTACCAAAATCAAAAGCCACCTCTTTTTGTAGCAACTTGCATAGGGGTAGTGCTATTTTGGAGAAGTCTTTGATGAATCTACGGTGGAAACCAACATGTCCAAGAAAAGAACGAACTTCCCGTACACTAATGAGATAATGTAAAGATTATATAATATCAGTTTTAGCTTTATGTACCTCAATCCCCCTAGATGAAATAACATGACCCAAAACTATACCTTGTAAACTATGAAGTGACATTTTTTAGAATTTAACACAAGATTAGTTTCTATGCATCTTTGATGTTATGTAAGCAATTATCAAAGGAGTCTCCATAAACTGTGAAATCATCCATGAAGACTTCAATGATATTCTCAATATAATTTGAAAATATACTAATCATACACTTTTGGAAAGTGGCCGGAACGTTGCAAAGTCCAAAAGGCATGCAACGATATGCAAAAGTCCCAACTGGGCATGTAAAAGTTGTCTTTTCTTGATCCTCTGGAGCAATTGCAATTTGAAAATAACTTGAGTAACCATCAATGAAACAATAGTAAAATGACCAGCCAACCTTTCAAGCATTTGATCGATAAAAGGTAAATGGAAGTGATCTTTGCGAGTCACAATAATTAATTTTCTATAATCTATACAAACCCGCCACCCATTCTGAACATGGTTAGGAACTAACTCATCATTTTGATTTTTCACAACAGTTATTGCAGTCTTTTTAAGAACTACTTGAACCGTGCTAACCCAAGTGCTATCCGAAATAGGATAAATCACTTCAACTTTAAGAAGTTTGATGATCTCTTTCTTCACTACATCCATCATGGTCGGGTACAATCTTCTTTGTGTTTGAGCGGAAGGTTTTGCGCCCTCTTCAAGTAAGATATGATACATGCATGTAGACAAGCTAATTCCTTTGATATTCGCAATTGTCCAACAAATAACCATCTTATGCTCCTTAAGGACTTGCATAAGCTTTTCTTCTTGCGGTGCACTAAGTTTATTGGAGATGATCACTGGTAACCTTTATCCATCTCTAAGGAACACATACGTGAGGTGGCTAGGGAGAGGCTTCAAATCTGGAGTGGCAGCCTACAAAACAGAGGGTACATGTCTCTCTTTAGAAACTGGTAACGCAATATAAAGAATGTTACCTATCTACTGTAACTATGGTAAATCATTTAACATTGCAACTGTTTCCTGCAATTCAGTACTTAATGTTAAATCATCATTCTCTTTCTCAAGATGATTACTAATGGTAACTTCTAATCCATCTTTTCCATCAAGTTCAAAAACTTCATGTGCTAAATAATCAATTACATCAATAGAATAAATATGATTATCATTTTCAACATATTTCATGGCATCATAAATATTAAATTTAATAATTTCACCATCAAATTCCATAGTAAGTGTGCCACTATGAACATTTATCTTAGTTTTGGATGTCTTTAAGAATGATCTTCCTAATAAAATAGGTATAGTTTGATCACTATTTTCCATATCAAACACATAGAAATCGGTGGGAAAAACCAAATCATTAACTTGTACAAGGACATCCTCAACTGTACCCTTAGATAGATATTAGATCTATCAGCCAATTGGATCACAACACCAATTTTATTCAAAGTTTCAAGTTTCAACGAAGTATATACAGAATATGACATGACATTAATAGAAGCTCCTAAATCTAACTTGGCTTTCTTGAATCTAGTGTCACCATCGTACAAGGGATAGTAAACATACCCGGATCTTTGCACTTTGTAGGGAGCTTTCTTTGAATAATTGCATATAAATTCTCCCCAACTCTTACCTTTTCACATCCTTTAAGTTTCTATTTCCTCTTAATTGTGTACAATTCTTTAAAAAATTTAGCATAACGAGGTACTTGTTTAATAGCATCTAACAATGGAATATTCACTTCGCATCTATGAAAAGTTTCATACAAATCTTGATTTTGTTCATATTTTCTAGATTATACTAAAGGTTGAGGAAAATGGGGGCACTGGTCTATAATCAGAAAGAGGTGAAAACTTACACTTTGGTACGTCATTGTCATTTAGAACATTTGTATCTGCAACGAAATTTTCCCTTTTTCTTGTTCCGATGATGTAGGGGCTGCCTTTACCGGAATCTCAACCTCTTTACAACTTCTCGGATGACTGTGCTTGCATTTTCTTTTGGATTCACTATTTTTTGAAATGGTAATTTCCCGAACTTTGCACCTCTAGCCGACTAATTATGGTTACCATCTGGCCCATCTGATTGTCCAGCCTTTGAATACAGGCCCTGGCCTCTTGTTGTAATTATTTTATATTCTGTTGGAATTGCAAAGTGTTAGTGGCAAGGGACTTAAAAATATCTTCTAATGACATATCTGAATTTGAAGATTGGCTAGGTTGTTGTCTAGGAGGGTATGTTTGCTTTGACACATGTCGGTTGGATGTCCCATTACTAAACAATCCCACAATCCTTTGTTGTCTGCAAATTACCTACATCCATTTGACGAACACGAGAAGTTGGACTCGCAATTTGTTGCTCAATGGATGAGATATTGACCTCATTAACATGTTTTGAAGGAAGGTTGAGTCTAGTGCCAAATTGTTGAGAGTTAGCTGTCATGTTTACAATTAAGCTCCTTACACCCTCAGGAGTTTTATCTACCAAAGCTCTTCAACTAGCAGTATCAATCATACTCATATTAGTGGGTAGAAGGCATTCATAGAAATATTGGATGAGAAGTTGCTCACTAATTTGATGATGGGGCTAACTTGGACATAACGTCTTGAAGCGCTCCTAGTACGCATGTAGGGATTCTCTGCTGTCTTGCCTTACACCACATATTTTGAATGTTGGCTACCCTTGAAGCTTGGAAATATTTCTCTAAAAATAACCTCTTCATCTCATCCCATGTGGTAATACTCCCGGATCGTAGATAACAGAGCCAATCCTTAGCCGAATCCTTTAAAGAAAACGGAAAAACTCTTAATTTAATCTTCTCTTCAGTCACTCCCGTGGGTTTCATGCTCATGTAAATCACATGAAACTCCTTTAGATGCTTATGAGGATCTTCACCTGCAAGACCGTGAAAAGTGGGCAAGAGATGTATTAGTCCAAATTTTAGTTCAAAGGTAGTTGTAGCATCTAAAGTAGGAAACATTATACATAATGGTTGTTGATTCAAATTAGGGGCTGCAAGCTCTTTCAAAGTTCGATTTCCAGACATGACTTCCTTTTCCTCCAAATCAGAATCGCTAGCAAATAGGAGATCGGGATCGGGATCGGGATCGTTCTCTTCAAAATTCCGTCGAATGCCAATCCTCAACCTACGGAAAATTCTCTCTATTTCTTGATCGTACTACAAATTACCTTGATTAGAAGATCGAGCTACAGTCATACACAATCAAGAAAACTCTAAAAAAATCATGAAAAATAAGTAAGGAAAAGCTAGAGTAAAAGAAAAACAAACACAAATTATAAGTTATCATACAAAAAAAATAATAAAATGTCTAAGAACCCTAGAAAATGATAGAATTTGACTTCGGGAGGGGTGGTTTGTGGATCCATAGGATCCACAAGTATTGCTTTAGTGTCATTTTCCTTCAAAATACAAAGGCTTAATCCGATCAGAGTCAAAATTTTGCCGAAACTGCAAATATCGAAAATTAACGATTTTTTTCCAGTAATGAAATAAGCAAAAAAGAAGCACAAAAATAAACTAAATCAACTCCTCGGTAATGTTGCCAAAATTTGGTGTACTGTCGTAGACACCCAAAAATAAAATCTTAACTTCTAAAAAAATAAATGTAATAGTGGAAGCAATGATCGATCACACGAAGAGTGATTAATTTAATTTTATGTTATGTAAACGATGATAGAGGGTTTTGATTATATGCAAACAACTTTAAATAAATCAACTAATGAATGGCTCAAATTAAAATAACGAAAGTAATCAAAAGAACAAACCTTGGTCTTAATCTACATCCACACCATTGGAATTTCACAACTGATCATAGATACAAATATATATAAATTCTCACTTTGAGTATTCACCGTTGAATTTATTTTCCTATTTCTCCGTGACTGTAGTTAATTCGAAAATAAGCAATCCAATTAATCTTAATTACTAAACAACTCAAGATAAGCATTATGAATTTAATCTAGTAACCGCCTTAATAATTAGAGAAATCGATGAAACTGAATAATGCAATCACGAGCGGTTGTATTTAATATAGTCAAACGTTCTTCCCAAGATTTAACAATTTCTAACGCAGTAAATCATTAAACCCTAGTTGTTTCATAAATTAAAGTGATCAATCAATCACGAATTTGATATTTAACTTAGTGATATATTGCAATAACTAATAAACTAGAGGCCTCCTAGCAATTAAACGCAACAATCGTGAAAATAAGTGTAGAAGAACATTCAATACTCAAAAGATGAATTAAACAATGAAAATAATTTAGAGCTCACAGTTGGATTGGTTTCGAGGCTTCAGTTTCCTTCGACAAAGTACAAAAAATTAGCTACTCATGAGAATTCTAGCACAAAATAAGAGAGAAAAGGGTATAGGGGCATGTGTGTTTTTGGACGGTTTTAGGGTTCAAAAATCCATAAGTGTTTGAGTCAAATTCGAAAATCAGATTTTTCGCACCGGAAGTGTACTATGCGACCGCATAGTACAAATTCCTACGACCGCATAGTTCATTCGAAATGTGGCCTTCAATTCTCGGTTACCATGTATGCAACCACATAGTTTTTAATGCTATGCGACCGCATAGCATTGATAACTATGCAATTATTTCGTTTCAGTCCTCAAACTTCATTTTCTCGATTCTTGATTTCTTTTCTCGATTTTCTTCTTCCAATCCTTCACGTCTTCTAACAATTGGTCTTCAAATCTTTCACATCTTCGTTTTGCTTTCTGAGTCATCTTTTGGATATTTGCATCTTGATACTTTGATTTTCTTTCACTTAAGTCATTTTTCGCTTGTTTCTTCTAAATTCCAACATATTCATCCAATTGCAACCTAAATCAAAATGTAAGAATACTGAGTACATTTAGGCATTAATTAATCACAAAAACATATGATAAATAGATGAAAAATATGGCATTTTACATTTTCATCAACCGCTAAGGAATTTCTTGATGAAATTGAAAAACGCTTTGCAAAAAGTGATAAAGCTGAAACTAGTACATTTTTAGCGAACTTAGTTTCACTTAGGTATAAAAGTAAAGGAAATATTTGAGAGTACATCATGGAAATGTCTCATATTGTTTCAAAATTAAAGGCTTTAAAGCTTGAGCTCTCTGATGATTTGCTCGTGCATTTGGTTTTGATTTCTCTTCCTAGACAATACGATCAATTCATGGTCAGTTATAATTGTCAAAATGAGAAGTAGACTCTAAATGAGCTTATTTCACTATGTGCGAGAAGAACAAAGGTTGAAGTAAGAAAGGACTGAAAGTGCTCACTTGACAAGTACATCTAAGGACAAGTTCAAGAAAAGAAATAATAAGGAAGCTGCACCCGGTCCAACTCAAAAGAACCAGCGAAAGCCTAAAAATGATGAATCATCGGTTGTTACTTTTGTGGAATCCCGGGACACTTGAAAAGGGATTGTACCAAATACAACACTTGGCGTGTAAAGAAATATACGTTTCTCACTTTGGTTTGTTTTGAGGTTAATTTAGTTTTAGTACCTAGACATACTTGGTGAATTGATTCCGATGCCACTAATCTATAAGTGTGTTTATGTAGGGTTGTCTGATCAGTCGAAAGCCAAATGATGTTGAAAGATTCATCTATGCGGGCAACATCAAATCAGTTGAAGTAGAGGCTATAGGGAATTTTAGATTATTATTAAAGATCAGTTTTTATTTGGATTTGAAAGAGACTTTTGTCGTACCATCTTTTAGACGAAATTTGGTTTCTATTTTTTTTAGATAAATTTTGTTATTCTTGTTCATTTGGAAATAATAAATTTAGTCTTTTTCTTGATTCAAATATTGTGAGTACCAGTTCTTTATCTGCATATGATAATCTATACTTGCTTCATTCAGTTACATTTTATATGAAACATTGCATGTGAATTCACAAGGTATTAAACGTAAATTAACCAATGAGAATTTCGCTTAATTATGACACAAGATTTAGGTCATATTTCTCAAAAGAGAATTGAAAAATTTGTGTTAGAAGGAATTTTTGATTCCCTTGATTTTTTAGACTTAAGTGTTTGTATAAATTGTATTAAGGGGAAACAAACAAATATAAGGAGATTAGGTGCCAATAGGATTTCGGACGTCTTGGAACTAATTCATATGGATATCTATGGGCCATTTCCTTCGACTTCTTGGAATGGTCAACAGTCATTTATTACAATCATAGACGATTATTCCCATTATGGTTACCTGTATCTCATTCATAAGAAATCTCAATCACTGAATGTGTTCAAGGTTTAGAAGGCTGAAGTTGAAAATCAACTTGGTGAAAGAATAAAACACGTTAGATCTGACCGTGGTAGTGAATACTATGGTAGATTTGACGAATCAAGTGAACAACGTCCAGAGCCCTTTGCTAAATTCCTAAAGGAATATGGAATCATCACACAGTACACACTGCCGGCTCTCCTAACATGAATGGTGTTGCTAACAAAACACTTAAGGACATGGTAAGGAGTATAATTAGTCATTCCACCTTACGAGAATCTCTCTGGGAAGAAACATTAAAAACTATAGCTTATATTCTTAATAGAGTTCCAAGAAAAGCAACTGTTAAAACCCCTTATACGCTTTGGATAGGAAAAAAGCCTAGTTTGAAGCTCTTACACATTTGGGGTTGTCAAGTTGAGGCAAGACCTTAATGGCCATTGAAAAAGAAACTGGATTCCAGAACTGTTAGTTGCTATTTTATTGGATACTCATGAAAGGTCAAGGGGTTACAAATTTTATGATCCCACTACCAAATCAATTTTCAAAATGGGAAATGCCCGGTTCTTTGAAGATGTGGAGTTTGTGGGGGGAGATAAAGTTAGTGATTTTATATTTGAGGAGGAACATATAAACATCTATTCCATTGCAATTAACAATGATCAAAACTAGGGACAAACTCTTGCTCTATATCTTATTCAAGAAGTAATTTCGAATTGAGACAATATCCCAGAACCCCTATAAAGAATCAAGAGATTGTTCTAGAAGAACAAACTCAACAACCTCGAGAACAAATGCTATTAAGGAGATCCACTAGAGAAAAGAGCGATGTAATTTCGGATGACTTTATAGTATTTCTCTAAGAACATGATGATGGCATTGGATTGATGGAAGAAGATCCTATCAACTTTTATGAATCAATGCAAAGTAATAATTTTCAAAAGTGAATTGATTCATGAGGAAAACAAGTCCATGAAAGACAATGACATTTGGGAACTTGTCCCATTACCTGAAGGTACGAAATTCATTGGATGCAAATGGATATATAAAATTAAGAGGAATTCGAAGGGTAATGTGGAAAGATATAAGACTTGTCTTGTTGCAAATAACTTTACTCAAAGGAAAGACATCGATTACAAAGAGACTTTCTCTCTAGTTTCAACAAAAGACTCTTTCAGGATTATAATGGCACTTGTGGCACATTTTGACCTTGAACTACATTAGATGGATGTAAAAATGACGTTCTCTATGATGACATTGATGAGACGATATATATGGCGCAACCAAAAAACTTTATATCAGGAGACTCGTCAATGGTATCACAAATTTCATCAAATAATACAAAAGAGCTATATCGATACAGTATTTAAGAGATTTGGGATGTAGGATTACAAATCAGGTGATACTCCTGTTGCTAAGGGAGACAAATTTAATCTCAATCAATGCCCTAAGAATGACTTTGAAGTAAAGGAGATGCAGAAAATTCCCTATACTTCAGCAATTGAGAGTTTAATGTATGTGCATGTATGCAAGCGTCCGAATATATCATTTATTGTTGGAATGTTAGGTAGATATTTAAGTAACCTTAGGATGAATTATTGGAAGACAGCCAAGCGGGTTATGCAGTATTTATAGAGAACAAAATATTACATTCTCATATACAGGAAATCAGACCAATTCTGATTGTGTTGGATGTCAAGACAGTCGGAGATCCACATCGGGCTATGTTTTCCTGCTGGCTGGAGGAGTTATATCCTAGAAGAATGCAAAGCAAACACCTATAGCTTCTTAACCATGGCAGTAGAGTTTATAGCGTGTTATGAGACATCCAATCAAGGAATATGGCTGTGGAATTTTGTCATTGGGCTGCGGATTATACATGGAATTGAAAAATCAGTTAAGCTATTTTGTAACAATAAGTCGGCAGTCTTGTATTCAAATAACAATAGGAGTTCAACAATGTGTAAATTTATAGATATTAAATTCCTAGTTGTTAAAAAAAGAGTTCAGAGTGGTCAGTTTACTATAGAACATATTGGGACAAAATCCATGGTAGTAGATCCATTCACTAAAAGACTACTACACAAGGTCTTTCGTGAGCACACCGCTCACATGGGTGTTGTAAAATTTGATGATATGCTAGTTTAGTGGGATTTTGTAATTTTAGATGTCTTTCTGACACATGATTTTTGGTTGTGCACATTCAAGTTTATTTCAGTAATAAAATATTCAGTTCAGTTTTTCACTCTAATTAAAGTTTTTTCTTTTAGTTTGATCTCATAAGGTAGAAAGAATAAAGTAGAACTAGTTGAAAATAGGCATGTTTGGATCACATTGCATGCAATTTTCATGCTATACATCCACATTTGATTTATATCATTTGATTGTGTTGATTTACATAATTGAGGGTTTAGTTATGTTATTTGTAATGAAGACCACTTTGATCCTATATTGATATAATCAATGGACGCGATTGTTCGGAAATACTTTTGTTTATGATAGCAAAAGTTTTGAGCTCATAAGATTATATAATTTTATAAGGTAATATATGTGGCCCAAGTGGAAGATTATTGAAAAATTAATTAATTTGTCATGTGGGCCGATATATGTAATTAATTGTGTATAAATGATATTTTAAAGTTAAGCCTAAAATTAAAATATCTAATAAAGAATTAAGTAATTGAGCTTTGGGTATCTAAATAAAGTGTGAGTCGAGTTATATGTGTAGAGACCGTATCCATTAAGGCTTGTATTTGATGATGAACTGAATACATATGGAAACTATATATAAGGTTATGGTGCCCAATTCATATGCAATTCTTATTCTTTGTGCCATCCTATCAACACAAAAATTAATATAGAAAGCATATTGAAGAGGAAGATAAAAAATCCACAATCAACAATAAATAATTATAATTAAGAATCAAGAAGAAGAATTTGAACAATTAAATTGAAGAATAAGAAATCAAGATTTAAAGATCAAGTTTCTGAATTTGGACTTCTAGATCATAACTTGCAATCATTTTTTTTCATTTATAAAAATTGTAAAGAACTAAATTTGTTAACTTAGAATTAACAATAAAACAATAATAAAATAAAATATTCAAAATATTTATATTACAATCAAATAATAATACGAAAATATTTTAAATGATCACTTAAATGCAACTCGTCTTGTAGTTTTAGAAACAAAAACATCAATTAGTTTTGAATAATCAAGTTGTTCAACCATTTATTTTTCAATGGATAACATGAGTAATTCATTCAATTTTTGCTATACATAGTTGATAGGAGATAAGTCTTGATCAATTTCAATTTGAAAAAACTTTTTTCGGCCTATACAACTGTAACCGATGGATAGCAAAATCTTATAAGTAATGCAAGCATTTGGGAAACAACAATTCATTTTCATTAATTAAAAATTATTCTTTTTGTTTCTCTAGGTAAATAGTATTTCAAGACTGTCAACTCCGAACATAAGTTTTCACCAATAATGTCTAAATCTCCATTATGTTTCAAATACTGCTCAAGATTTTTACAAGATTTCAACAAACTTTCAACATGCACACTCTTTAATCTCTCCAAATTAAACAAAAATCCAAACATTTCTTCATAATGTTTAAATGGTTCAAAACGAGAAGTGAAGATCGAAATTGATCAATTATAAAGAGAAAATAATCAACTCTAGAAGATTTTTCAGTTGATTGTGTTACTTCTTTATTGCCATTTTCATCAAACTATTTTTTCTTTGAATGTTGTGTTTCTCTCGAAATGCAACTTCAATTCCCATTTCACTTGCCATTTGTTTAACTTCATCAATGGTACTAGCAAACCCAAATTCTCTATAATCTTCAAGAAACAAAATAAGTGTTTGTAAAAGGTTAATGGCTTTATCAATATCCATGTTTTAGGTTGAAAAAAAATTACTCAAACTATTAAATGCATGCATACCAAATTACCATGCCAAGCAAGATCTCAAAATTCTCAAGTTCATACATTGCTAAGGACTCAACTTCTTACGATATCATTATTGAAGAAGTCGTCTAGGTTTTTATTTCTTCAACAGGCAATTGGACAATTGGGAATGAGAGGTTTTGAATATATAATTAATGGGTTTTGAAAAATAGAAAAAAGAAACAAAATTTATTTTGGGCACCCTTTAGTTGAGCCTGAGGCAGTGGCCTCTTGGGCCTCTCATTTGGTCCATCTCTATGTATAAAAAATGACCTATGTATATAGATAGAGAAATGGAGTTTGGGGAGAGAGAGAATGGTTGGGTGCATTCGAAATGAGAAATAATGTTGTTAGTCTTCGGATTTATATAGAGGCAGTCTTAATTATGGGATTATGAAATTGGAGATAATTAGAGGATTAGTATTTTCGAGTATTCTGTCGCTGATGACGTCGAAATGATAGTGTTCTCCTTGTTTGGATGTTGTTTTCTGCTTACACGTCAAGCTTTTAGGGGGATTTTTGCCCCTATTTGATAAGGATTAAAATCAATTTTTTATTAAATTATGAAATGTGTGATTGAAAACTTGTGGGATCAATAAAATACGTGATTAAAATTAATTGTTGATTTTAATTTAGATTAAATTTTAGATTGTAATTCCTACAAAATAGGGACAAATTGTTGGCGCTAGTATTTCATATTTGTTTGATCAGGATATGAATCTTTGGAATACAATATTAAACCGTATTTTATCTAGATTAAAATCTAACTAAAATTTTTAGTCAAAATCACTTAATTTTAACCACACATTTCATAAGACCAAAACTTTTCAACCACACATTTCATCAACTTTTATCAAAATCTACTAAATATTTGATTTTAATCCACACCAAACAATGGCTACATGATTTATACAATAAAATAAATGACATGGATTTAAAAAATAAAAACAAAAAATCCTAGATTCGTGTATATTCTAGACATTATGTTCATCTAGGTACATATCAAGATTATAAATAAAAATAATTGTTGATAGACATTGTTTGTAAATATTATGCTCTAGATCCAAACGATTTATATTGTAAACACTTTTAATATGTTTGATTCATTTATATATTGCGAGATCTATTATTTTATTGAATTACTTTTCATATAAATTATATTAATAAATTCTATAGATTCAAATCCTAGTAACTTTTTAATCACAATGAGTTTTGATAGTGAGAAATAAATTACATATGACTAAATTCTAAATTATTTATGGTCATTGTAATAACGAGATACATATATCGTTATTATGGATTGACCATCACGCGTGACATTTCACTTATGAATTGAGCAGTTGATCTCACAAGATAAAATGTGGTGATATTTAAATGAACACGAGAATATGTTGTTAGAAGAATAAAACATTAGAGACCCGCTGAAAAGATACCACATGGATAACTATTTGAGTGTCAGTGGTTAATCTCTAACATTCGGTATTGAAATTGGTCATTTAACTTGAAATCATCATAGTGCCTTAAATGGGGACAGTCACGTTTTGGTGATATTGGATGTTGTTCTACCAATAGTCGCTAATACGGCATCGTTTGAGTATATCAACAATCATATGAAGGTTGTGAATGATCAATAGATGATTCATCACTCTTAAATAGTAAGTAATATGATTTACATTTCATTCAATTAAATTGATAATGAAATCCTTGACCAAAGTGTACTTATAAGTCGAAAAAAGTTTTTCATTTACATTGACTTAATAGTGGGGTGAAATACATAATCGATAATCGAAATTGATACACATCATATCTCGTAATTGATTGGATCATATTAATGAATAGATTATGATTTCATGATAAACGAACAAGTTTGGTTTCGTCATATCATGACATTTTTCGTTATACGTATTGCCCTAACACATTGTTAGATATCAATCTCAAACAACGAATGTGAGTTGATGATAAATTAAAACGGAATATTTTAATTTATCGATTTTCATTGGATCAAAATAATAATTCACATTGTTAGGTATTATGTTTGGGAACATAATGAGTCACACATAAAAATGAGAACTAGAGGAATTGTGTCACTAATTAATTAATTTACAAGTATTGAATATTTGTATAATTAATTAATTGTGTTGCTTGTTAATGTACCCAAGTTAATTAATTGAATTAATGGACTAAGCTTAATTAACTAGATTAAACAGACATTGGATTGGGTCGAGTTTAATGGATGGGCTAAGCCCACTTGAACTTCTATGAATAAGTTGTTAAGATTTGAGGAAGGGAAAAATTCATAAATAAGAGGTTTGGAATTACTCTTTTCAAAACTAAGAACAAATGTTTTAAATTTCAAAAATCAGATACTAATTAAAATTTATTTATGATTTAATTCATTAATTATATATTTTATTATTTAACTATATTAATGTCACAAATCTATATAATTTGGTCACAAATTAACGATTTAATTAGTCACATATTATATTTCGGTCACAAATCAAAAAATTTATGTCACAAATTATTTTATTGTCACAATTCATAATTTTTATAAGTCACAATTTGTTCATTGATCACAAATCAAAAATTTATACGTCACAATTTATTTATCGGTCACAGATCACAGATATTATAAATCACAACTTAGTAGACAGTTACAAATTGTCAAATTATCAGTCACAAACAAAAAAATTTTAGGTCACACATTATTTCTTGGTCACAATTTATATTTTTCATTGATCACATACTATTTATTATTCACAGATTAACCAATTTAATGGTCACAATCAACCAAATAATTTATGACCACAACCAACACTTGTGACCACCGTCGCACCATTCCTTCAAGCAGCACCGCAGCCAGAACCACCACCTCCCGACAACAACAGCAACACCATCGCCTCAAACAATTAACACACGCAAAAAAATACCACCACATCGTCACGCCGTTCCACCACCACCACTACCTCGACAGCCCCACCGTCATGGCCGCCCCAGCAACAAAACCACATTCACTATTCATCTACAGCCATTGTAACAGCCCCTGTCCCCGGGCAACGCCAATGCCACATCGCCTCGTCATCGCCACCAACAATACTTGCACCACAACTGTCAGCGACCACCACCTCTCCACCGTTAATAGCACCAAATCCACAACCTCACCAAAGCCGGATCCACCACCAATAGTGCCAGATCTACCTGTACCACCGCTAACAAAAAATCACCCAAAAAACTCTAGTCACGCTGCGCACCAGATCGCTACCCAAAACTCTGACCCAATTTTCCTCAGATCCGACAACAAATCGAGAGCCAAAACTCAGCTTACGCCGCACATCGACTAAATTGCAAGAAATCGAACTCATTGTGAAATCATATCCATCCGCTGCTGCTATGAAATCGACCTAAAACCTCTTGAAGTATTCTATCAAACTTGTGGATGAAGTACTCTATAGCGGTGCTGTGCCGGAGCTGTGTTGAAATGAGGGAAGAGAGCTAGTGAACGGCGCCAGTAGAGAAAGGATAGAAAGAGGTCGGGAAAGGGAGAATGGAGATACAAGTACAGAGAGAGAGAGAAGATATGCATGTCGATTAATTAATTTATAATATTTTATTAATATTAAAAATTTGAATTAACATCTAATTTTGTAAAAACAAACTTTAAATCTGATTTTTGAAATTAGATTTTAAAAAATCTAGTTTTATGTGATTTCCACTTTGGGGAATTATAACACACGATCATTATATTGCTTTGCTAGCACAAGAAATGAGAAATCTCAATCCTCTCATTCTTGTTCACTTGTATAGATTATCATTGGAGGCTGAATAATTAAACAATTGCAGATCGTGAATGTTCTTCGTAGAAGTAACTAAATGTATAATTCTAATTACAGTTTCTATCTAAACACGAAATAGATCCTTTATGGGAATTGAAATTGTTTTATTTTTCATTATTCATGATTAAGTAGATTCTCCACATTGTTGCCATGTAGAGAAAAGATGGATGTCAAGTAGGGTTGTGTGCCACATTTACCTACATTGCATCATCTTCCACAATAAGAAGATTATTGGATGCATTTTGAAATCATCAATGGTCGCTTATAAATCTAGAGCTTTGACGAACCTCTGTACACTTACAGGTTCAACAAAGGTAACCGACCAATCTGTGGCCTTGCCTCGAGTATCCTATCCTCCCTAGGCATTGTGTCGTTTACAACGTGAACTCACCGTAAATGAGGAGAATACTAAGTAGACAAGTCATATTCATCTGTTATTAGCCCCAATACATTTTGACCTAAGGCCTTTTGCAAATTTGATAATAAGAAGCTTTGTCTTCCTATGTTACGAAGCAGTGGGTTGAATGTTCCCTAATATCAAAGGCGGTGGCAAGCTTGTCCTTACACGGTTTTTCCGTAAAATGTGTGATTATAAGTAATTATTAACTTTAACTTCAATTTCAATCCAAATTTTAATCCAATTTTAATATCAAACATGCATGAATAAGAATTCAGTATTCATCTTTGTACTCAATAAACTCAGCTAAGGCTGCAGTTGCATATGACATAGCAGCAATTGAATATCGAGGTCTTAACGCAGTTACAAATTTTGATCTTTGTTGTTACATCAAATGGTTAAGACATAACAACATCACCAACAAGCCTAACCCTACCCCTAACATCGACCCTGATCATGCCATTACTAATTTCGGACCAAGCACAACCCACAACTCAGGCGGCTCATCCCCCATCCACCACTTCCAACCACCATCAGATGTGGCTGATGCCACCTCATCTGAGTCCCGACCTTCCACCGTCACTTCAGCACTAGAGCTTTTATTACAATCTACCAAGTTCAAGGAAATGACGGAGATGACCTTGGCCGCCGAGTCTCCCAAGCCACCAACGGAGACTGAGCGTGAGCGTGAGCGTGAGCCATCACAAAGCAGCATCCCTAAAGATATAAATACATATTTTGACTGGATTTCTCTACATACAATGATCAAGGGGATGATATACTTGGGCAGCTCAACTCATTCACGGAGCATATGGTTCAGTTTGGCTCAATGCTTAATGTGGAAGATTTAATGATATAATTAATTATGAGAGCATGAAAAATAGAATGACGAGTTTTTATGGAGGTGGATTATTCTTTGAATTGCATTCTTTTTTGTAGATATTTTATGTAATAAAACATGCATGCAATATTATCGTGTAGTCATTGTTCTCATTAATTTCATCAATAAAAAAAAAAAAATTTTTTTGTCTTAGTTTGACAGCTTTAATTTACAAGATTTTGTCTATAAGAGAAAAAATGTTCAAACTATTTCCTAGAATGATAGAAATGACGATCGTGAAAATCATAGATTTTAACGAGCCTCTACATAAAATATATGATCCGTATTTGTAAGTAACATTGACAAAATTTAAAAAAAAGTGATAAGAATTTTTTACAGCTAAGAACACGTTTGATACAAAATTTTTTTAAAAAATAATTTATTTTTCTTTCATAATATTGTTCTATTCACATCTTAATTAACCACTTTCCAAGGAAATCAGCTCTATAATTACTCATAGACCTGTTTGATTGGCCCCACTTTTTGACTCGGAGTCGACGCAGCCCAAAACAATATAAGCGGACCTGACCACTAAGACACTAACTTCTAGGGTTGTTGGCCCATTGGGCCTTTTAGTGCCGCAAACCCACACTATAGCCCATTCTCCAAAGTCCAAATTAATCACATATACACTACATATAAATTGATTGTTTTTTAAAATTCTGCTTCCAGCATTCATTTTCCTCCTTGACTCCTTGTAATCGATAATTATACTGTAAATATTCACACAATAATTGTTCGAAGAATATAGAATATTTATTCAAAGTATGGCGAATCAATCCACATCCCATCCGATTCTCTTCTTCATCAGCCATCTTTATCACCACGGAAGTATAATACCAGGAGTGGAACTGCTCTCCGAGAACTCGACTTCTAGACTTCCACTCTTGCGGTTAGAATAAATAGGAAAAGGTGGAATTTTCTCACTTTTTCGGTTATAGACTTTGAGTATTAGAGAGCTATAATATCAAAGTAGATTCTTAATGACAAAATGAGGTTCAGTAATGTAGCAATCTGTTGATTTGGCTGTGGAATTGGAAAACACTATAGATAGTCTCTGTGTGTGTGTGTCTCTCTCTCTCTCACCTTGATCCGTGTAAAGTTTTTGACGCAGGATGAGTATAACTTGTTAAAGAACAATCGAAGATTAAGAAAAGAAATGAGGTCCAAGAAGAGAACAATTGAAGACAATAGGAAAATCACTTTAATTCATATAATCAAGATTGTTAATTACAATGAATAATCCCTCTATTTATAGAGCAAGAAACTCTAAAAGGGTTTAAACTAAAACAAACTTTTAGTAAATTTGAATTTGATCGAATTATTAAAACTAATCTAATATAATAACTAACACATAAGGAATCAAACTCTACTCTTAAAATTCTATCTATATCTTTATCGCTATCATGATCTCCATCATTTCTTCCCAACAGTGAGAATTCAACTCCGATGAGTTAGACTAAAACTTCATAGCCAAGGAGGTTGATCTTTTCTCTTCACCAAATATCAATATTGAACATTGGAGAACAATATATGGCTAAATTCATCCCAAGGAAGGCGATCTTGATCTTTCTTGAGAATCAAATATCTGAACAGATCAATAGACAATAACTGAATTTGCAAATCATCACAAAAAATATGATCTAACCAAGGGGGACGATCCATCATTTTAATCAAGTATCAATACGGAACTCCAAAAGGCAAGAACTTGTGCAACTCATCTTCAAATTTTTTTTCAAGTTGTTGTGCAAAATGAGGAGCACACGGATTTGACACTGGAGACGGGCCTATAGAAAAAAAAAATGATTGCAACATCGAAAGCTTGAATGAGCCCTGAATAGAAAATAATTTTCCTACATTGAAAATATAACTTTCATTTAAGAGAGATGACCAGTCAAATAGGAAGTTTTTGTATGAATTATCCAAAAAAAGAATTCGTAACATTTTTAGAAAATCGGATCAAAGAAACATGCAATAAGGTAAAATAATGGTCAATAGAGTCTCCTAACCAATATTGCACATCAAAAGTAAGCTAAAAAAATTCATGATTGAAAATAATTTGTCTTTTTATCTTAGTATGAAATTTAGGCACATTGGATGCAAAAGGATTAGCTAATTTGTCTTTTTATCTTAGCATGAAATTTAGGCACATTGGATACAAAAGATTAGCTAACGTAATTAGTGGTCAATAACCTAATGTCGATAGAAAAAATATGTAATCGAACAATGGCCTTAGACAACAAATTGGCAACCCAGTGGGTATCATGTAATTGATGTAACATCAAAAGAAAGTCAACATAAAAGTCATGAAAAAGAACTGGCGAAATCAATTATGGTACTAGGTCGATGACAAATGGAATGTTTGACTTTGGTGGCAATACCATAGGTAGTTTTTCAATTGTGTTATGGACAACTACATCAAAAGTTTTCGGTGCGAGAAGGGATATGGGACAAGTCTACAATTCTTGTCCTCACTATCAGAAGAGTCAATTGGTTCAACAATAAAAATCTCATTTTCTTCTTCAAGGGGATGACTAAGACAACTAGTCTTAAGAAGTGACTCCAGTGATTGGCTAGACGGTAAGCTTCATCTAAGGATTAGGATTGTCATCGGTAAAATTTCAGGATTTAAAACATCGAGAAACCTAGACGATGTAATTTGTGGAGCCTCATAAATATAACAATTGTGTAATAGTTCTTCGAAATGGGGTAAATACTCACTAATAGTGGAACTGCCTTGTTTATAGTGCAAAAATAATGATTTAATAATTGAGTTCAATAATACACAAGAGCATAGTTATTACTTAAAAATTTGTTTCATCTATCTCACAAACTAACAATGCATTGACCTAGAGGATTACGTAAATATAATCTCCAATAAGTCTTGGTTGGACCAACCAGTGACATAGTAGCATGACAAATTCGACGTAAATCAATTGAATTGTGATAGTTAAAGAAGTTTTCAAGTTTTTTGAGCCAATCCAGAAATGCTTCTGGACCAATTCGACCATCAAAATCCCATGATTGTAATAGAACGTGTCTAGAAGGATAATAGACATGGTCGACATAATTCCTAGATGGAAGATAATTGTACTGATACTGGGAAGTGAAAGGCACACTATCATGATAATGACCTAAGGATTTGAGGTATGTATAAGAGTTGGACATGATATATATATATATATATATATATATATATATATATATATATATATATATATATATATATATATATATATATTATGGTCCGTTTGATAGACAAATGTGGAAGTGAATTCCAATTTCATGTTAATTGGAAAATAAAAACTCACCAAATTCATATGAATTTGTTTTCCATGAAAATAAAAAAAATGCAGCTTAAAGTGATTGTACCGTGAAATTTGGTTTCCATTACCACGTTGCAATCAAACGGCTAAAGAGAAATTTGTTTTTTTCGGATGTTACATTTTTCATGGAATTCGTTGCAGTCAAACATGGCATTAAAGTGTGATTTTTTTGAAGTGAAAAGCCAAAAAAACATAAATAAAAGTAAAATTTTCAATAAAAAAAAAATTGATACGCATACTCAAATAGTTAAACAATGTCCCAATCATGATTTTCAAACTGGCACAACTACAATGGAAGAGCGACAATTGATTTGTTGGAATGACTGTGTCAATCAACAAGAAGAAAAAGATCACAAGAAAATGTTTTTTTAGAAAATATAGGGTCAATGGGTACTGGATCAGTGGTGGCTACCGATGATGTAGATAATTCTGAAATGGATGGCAATGGTTGGTTGGATGTGCGCTTAGGCAGTGTTGGGAAAATTCGAAACAGTAGCTGGTGGAAAAGCAAAGAAATCGGCAACGGTATTAGCTGGCGACGAAAATTGAGTTAGGGTTGCAAGAAGTTGAAGATGATGAATAGGGTTTTGGACTTAATGGGTTGGGTTAATTGGGTATTTTGTGATAGTGAACTATAGATTGTGAGTTGGGGGCAGATACTGAGTATAAATGGGTAATTATAGAGTAATGGACTTGGAGTAGTTAAATATGGAGTAAGGGGTTGGATTTATTGGGTTTGGGCGTGGGTATTGTATGTGGGAAAAATTCATAAATAAGGTGTATTCTTTACACCAATTCAAAAATAAGGTTTATAGTTTGAAACTTCAAAAATCAGGTTTTTTTTTTTTAATTCTAATATAATATAATATAATAAACCCACCCCACATGCACCACCCCCCTACTCCTGTGACTATTCCGACGACAATTCCGACCACCACTTTTCTCCGGCTCCGATTCCGGCGACTACTCCGATTCCGGCGACCATTCCGACGAGGTCACAGATTTTTAAAGAGTCACGTATTATTATAGTCACCGGTCACATTTTGGTCACAGATTTACAATTTAGTTAGTCACATATTATTTTTCAGTCACGGATAATAATTCTTATACGTCACATATTATTTTACAGTCACAGTTCAAAAATTTTGTAGGTCACAATTATTTTTTTGGTCAAATATTTCAAATTTAGTTGGTCACATATCAAAATTTATAGGTCACACGGTCACATATTTCAAAAACGGTTTGGTCACAGATTATTTTTGAGTCATATATTACTAAATTTTTAGGTCACAGTTAAGTAATCAGTCACAGATTACCAAATATTTGGTCACATACCCTTAAATACTTGGTTACATAACCAAGTAATTGGTCACATACACCAAATAGAGGTCACACATCACATCACACCATACCACCCGTCATCAACACCGCTTGTCACAGATTAAATATTTGGTCACAGATAACCAAATATTTGGTCACACACCACCAACAATAACCACCAACGTGGCCGCCCCCGCCACAAAATCGCCACCACCACCATAGATCCACCAACAATAACAACCAACGCACATCACACCACCAACAATAACCACCAACGTGGCCGCCCCCGCCACAAAATCGCCACCACCACCATAGATCCACCAACAATGACAACCAACGCACAGCACATCACTCAATAGCCAAAAAAAAAAAAGAAAAAAAAATAATAAAATGCATCATCGTTTCCTTTCCCTACAATAAATCGGCGCTCAAAGTTAGCCGATTTCATCGTCATTAGGGACGGCAGCCGATTTATTCCGCCGAGCAATAATGGGTCATTGCCGTACACAGCCGATTTCGTCGCCGGGATGGGTAGCGAAATCGCTGATGTGCCGAAGGAGGGAGGGAGGGAGGGAGGGAGGGGAGGGGAGGGGAGGAGAGAGGAAGGCGGAGGCGCGGCGGCGGCGGCGGCGGTGAGGAAGAAGGTGGTGGGAGGGAGAGAGAGCGGGGCAGCCGAGAGAGAGAGAGAAATTAGGGTTGAAAATGAATTAGGTTTTGGATATATTTATGGTTTGATATTTAAAATAAAATACCTGAAAAGTGAATAAAAAACATACCAACCTAATTTTTAAAATCCACTCTTTAAACACCTGATTTTTTATAATTTCTCATTGTGGTATGTAATGTTTGGGTTATGGTTATATGGTATGATGGGTCGGGTTATAAATTGTTGGGCTAGGGTTAATTATTGGGTAGGATGTGTATTGTGTGAGTTTGGTAGGCTACAGATTGTTGATGTGTTGGGTTTTTTTTTTTTTTTTTTTTTTTTTTTTTTTGTGGTAATTACATGTAACCCTACTTTTCAAGATTCAAATTCATAAATCAGATTTCAAGTTTTAATTTTCAAAAATCAGATATTTTATATATAGATACAGATTTTTTATATTTAATTAAATATTAATAATAATATTATAAAAATTAATATATACATACACCCCACCCCACCCCTAAATTAATTTCAAACCCTAAATTCACACCGTCTCTCACTCCTCTCTCGCTCTCTCCGTCTCTCCCTCACCGCCACCACGCCCACCGAAAACCGTCTCTTCTCCTTCACTCTCCCCTCAGCCTGAAGTGAAACGATCACCGCCAGATGTTGATGCACTTATATCTGTCTTCCGATGAGATCTGCAGAACATGATCGAGGAATATTATGGAATTTTCAGGCAGGATGATGCGGCTTTTTGCTACTATTGTGTTGCCGGAGAAGAGGAAGAGTACGTTGAACCATGTGTGGCAGGTGGGCCCCTCTTTGACGGCGGGAATGCCTTACAAGCATGAATTTCAGCCGGCGAATTTGAACCAAGAAAATGCAAATTTCTACTGTATTTTTTTACTTATACCAGTTCATTCTTGCTTTAGATTTTGAGTTTGGTTGAAAGAATTGAAGAAAATTCAAATTCTGGGCAATTTTACAATTGATCTAATTTTGCCTAATTTTACAATCGAGAGAAATCTTTGTTTTGCGGTGGTTGTTCAATGATTTTGTTGGCGGTGGTTGTGTTTGTGATGGTTGTGTTTGTGGTGGTTGTTGTGATGGTTTTTTTGGGGTTGTTGGTGAGGTGGCTGTTTGACTGTGGAGGTGGGGCGGCTTCGGTGGTGGTTTTTGGTGTTTGGTGTTTTGTTGGTGGTGGTTTGTGTTATAGCAGCGGCGGTGAGATGTTGGTGCTGTTGGTTCTGGTGACAACAACGATGTGGTGTTGGATGCAGTGGTGGCTGTAGGTTTGGTGCTTGTAGGGGCGGCGATGTTTGGTTGTGATGGTTTTTGGTGGTGGTGGAGGTGTTTGTTGGTGGTGGTGTTGGTGGTGGCGACGTGACTCACAGTTAATTAAGTTGTGATTAAAAAATTAATCCGTGACCTATAAGATTTTGGATCTGTGACCGAGAAATAAGTTGTGACCAATAATTTGATAATACGTGACTAATGAAATAAACCATGACATACAAAATTTTTGATTTGTGACCTCTAAATAATTTGTGATCTACAAAATTTTTGATCTGTGACCGATAAACAAATTGTGACTTGAGTTGTGACCTGGGCTGTGACCTGTGACCTGAGTTGTGACTTGTAAATTGAACTGTGACCTGAGTTGTGAGTTGTGACCTGGACTGTGACTTGTGACCTGAGTCGTCGGAATCGGAGCAGTCACCGGAACGATCGCCGGAGCATTCGTCGGAACAATCGCCGGAGTAGTCCCCGGAATATTCGCCGGAATATTCGACGGAGTATCGCCTAAGAGGTGGGGGTGGTGGAGGTAGGGGTGGGTTAATTTTATATATATATATATGTGTGTGTGTGTGTGTGTGTGTGTGTGTGTGTATGTTAAAAAATCTGATTTTTGAAATGTGAAAATTATTTTGTTATTTTTGAAATAGGGTAAAGATAAAGTAGGAGAAATGAATTTTTCCCTTTTTTTTTTTTTTTTGGTTGTAGATAGGTTAGGTGTTATGTTGGAAGTGGGCTACATGTAGGATTGTTGGGATGTGCCTCTTAAGTGAAATTGGGTTATTTGAGTATTAAGCTAGTAGCTTTGAATTGTTGTGTGTGGATTGTTGTTTAATATATTATAAGTAGGGAAAAATTCATAATTCAGGCTTTATCTATCCCAAAATAATCAGGCCCCAAGGTTTAGAATTGCAAAATCAGGTTTTTCATGAATTAATTAATTATATTTCACAATTATTATATTAAATTAAATATTTAACTGTAATATAATATAATTAACCCACCCACCAGCCCGCCCTACCTCACCTCCATCTCCACCACTCCCACTGCTCTGACGACTATTTCGGCGACCGTTTCACTGCCGCTTAATTCCGGTAGCTGCTCCGATTTCGAGGTCACAGATATCTTATTAAGTAATTAAAAATTTAATTTTCAGTCACAATTTATTAAATTAATTGATCACGAATTATTTCGAGGTCACAGATCAAAAAATTGAGTCATTCACAATTGATTTCATTGGTTACTGATAAAAAAATTACAGGTCACTGATTTTTTTTTATGGAGCTCACAGATTTTTAATTGGTCACAACTTTAAAAAATTATTCCATATTTGTTGGTCACAAATTATATTTTCAGTCACATATTAATGAATTTTAAGGTCACAGTCCCAATCTCAGTATACACCAATACTTGGTTATAGATCGACCAAATAGTTGGTCACAGACACTTCATCCCATCCGTTGAACATGTCCCCTAATCCCAGTATATCACCAATACTTGGGCACAGGTCACAGATCGACCAAATACACATCATGCCATACCTGCTACCACCGCCACAGTCACAAGCACCCTCCAACAATAACACCAACAACAACTGCTATTGTTGCTCCCTGCACAACACCACCAATATTGTCGGCCCCATCACAACACCATCACACGAACGGTCATTTTATCGCTACCACATGAACACAAACTAACCAGCCACAGAACACACGATAGGACGAAAACTAAACCCAATTCGCTTACCTTCGCCACCTACCATGATACACAAACAAATCCGCCCGCAACCGCTCCCAACAACAACAGATCTGCCGCCCACAACAGCCAACTACCAACAATAGATCCGCCAGCAACAACAGCAAACATCAACAACCAACCACCAATTCTCCACCCACAGCAAACAACAATAACCAATCCGCCATACCCACACACCCCAAGAGTTTCACATAACAGACTACCAGTACCAGTTTTTCGTCAAAGCCTACGCATAACAGAAATTAGAAGAAAGAGTAAAGGAAAAAAATAATGTATTTTACACATTATTACTTCAAGGCACATGGGGATAGAGAGGAGAGGAATGGGGAAGGGGTAGCAGCGTCGTTGTGGCGCTGCTGCGAAGGGAAATGAGAGGGTAAGGGATGGAGATGGAGATGGAGAGGGAGAGGGAGAGGGAGAGGGAGGGGGAGGGGGATGGGGAAGGGGCAGCCATTCAGCAGCGACGCAGCTGAACGCTAGTAGTGTTGTTGCGATTGCAGTAGCGTCACAGCGTCGCTGCTGCGATCACAGCAGAGGGAAGGAGATGAGAAGGGAGGCGGCGTAGGGGGCATGGTGGGAGAAATGTGAGAGGAGAGAAATGAAAATGAAATGAATTAGGTTAGGATTTTGGGTAGATTTAGGATTTTATATTTAAAATAAATTTGGTGGGGGTAGGTAGTAGGGTGGGTATATAGGTTATTTTAATTTTATAATATCATTATTAATTAAAAATGATAAAACCTGATTTTTTATTAAAAAAAGCTTAAACCTGATTTTCATAAACTTAAAAGTAAACAGCTAGTTTTATGTAATTATCCATTATAAATATATCTGTGGCCTGTGTGCTTGTTTAGCTTGGGTGGTCTTATGTGTTAAATTGTATTGTGATACATGGGTTGGTTGTGTTATTGGGCTGTTGGTATATTGTGGAATTAGGGCTCGAAATTGGGCATTTGTGGAACAACAAGTAATGCAGTAGCAACAATGAACCCTATGAATCGGCATTGTAATGTAGCAGCCAAGGAAACAGACTCAATTTTTTTTTTGGGAACCGAACAGTAATTAAACAGGATGAACTAATTGCCTTTTTTCGAATTTTTTAACCTCTTTTTTCAACTTAAAAATAACGAAGGCCGAAAATTGTTGTTGCTTAGATTAGTGATTTTCTTCCTTTTGTGCTGGTTGTCGGGTTTTTGTGTATAAATGTGGTTGTATGGCTTGAATGGGTAGCGAAAGGAATGGGTTATATGGATTGGATGGAAACGGTTGGAAGAATTTTGAATTTGTGAAGATGTAGGTCAAAAGAGAACGAATTGCTTTCTTATCAAATTGATACAAGATGCATACAACTTGTTAAAGAACAATCGAAGATTAAGAAAAGAAATGGGATCCAAGAAAAAAAGAATTGAGTGCAACAATAAAATCACTTTAATTCATATAATAACAGTTGCTAATTGAAATGAATAATTCCTCTATTTATAAAGCAAGAAACTCAGAGAGTCTAAACTAAAACAAACTTCTAGTAAATTTGAACTTGATCGAATTATTAAAACTAATCTAATCTAATAATATCTGGGAATCAAACTCTACTTTTAAAATTCTATCTATATCTTTATCTGTATCATAATCTCCATCAGTTTTCCTTCCCCACTTATCTGTTATCTAATCTATTTTGGTAGTTCAAGTTGAAAGTTGTTGTTTATTGAATGCAGTTCGGTCTAGATTCTTATAAAATTGAGTATGTGTGGTTGGTAGGCTAGACTATTCTTTTTTGATTTCACGCTTTCAGATAAAGATGATAAAATATAAACCAATAATCGAGATTGACATATTTCATATCTTGTAATTGATCGAATCATATTGTTGAAGGGATTATGGTTTCACGATAAACGAACATGTTTAATCTCATCATACTAAGTGATATTTCTATCACATGTATTATTCGGACGCATTGCTAGATGTCAATCTCAAACGACGAACATGAATTGATGATAAATTTTACAAAAAACTTTTTAATTTATCGATTTTGATTAGATCAAAATAATAATTTATAGATATCATGATGGGGAATCTAATGAGTCACACACGAAAAGGAGAACTAGAAGAATGATGTCACTAATTTATAAATTGACAAGTTTTGGACATTTGTGTAATTAATTAATTGAGTTGCTTGTTAATGAATCAAAGTTAATAAATTGAGTTAACTAATCTATAGACTAAGTTTAATTAATTAGATTAAACAAACATCGGATCAGGTGAATTTTAATGTATGGGCTAAGCCCACTTGAACATCTATGAATAACTTGTTAGGATTTGAGAAATTATAACATAGAATCATTATCTTGCTAGTACAAGAAATGAGAAATCTCAATTTTCTCATTCTTGTTCCATTATGTAGATTATCATTGGAGGTTGGATAATTAGACAACTAGATATCGTGATTGTTCTCCACGGAATTAACTAAAGGTATAAATCAAATTACAATTTCTATCTAAACACAAAGCAGATCCTTGATGTGAATTGAAATTATTTTAAATTTTGTTGTTCATTATTAAGTAAATTCCCAACATTGTCACCATATAGAAACAAGATGGATGTCAATTAGGATTGTGCACCACATTTACCTTGCCCCATCTTCCACAATGAGAAGATTTTTGGATGCATTTTGAAATCATCATTGGTCGCTTATACATCTAGAGCTTTGATGAGCCTCAATACACTTATAGGTATAACAAAGGTAACCAGCCAACCTGTGGCCCTCCCTCGAGTATCCTGTACTCCCTAGGCATTGTATCGTTTACAACATGAACTCATCATAAATGAGTAGAATACTAAGTACACAAATCATATTCATGTGTAATTCGCCCAATACATTTTGACCTAAGGCCTTATTGCAAATTAGATAATAAGAAGCATGGTCTCCCTATGTTATGAAGTAGTGGGTTGGATGTTCCCTAATATAAAATGCGGTTTTTACTTTCTGTCGAAGAGTATAATAATGCAGAATCTAACAAAAAATATGTTTTTACCCTTGAAGAGTAAATCCTTACATAATTTATTACTCTAAACAATAATATGTTACTACTCCCGAAGAGCATGATATTATTGTTATTCTGGAACGAAGTATGATTTAATCATTTGAATATTCTAGAAGAATATTGCAGAATTATTTGAATCAATTAATAAAATCAATATTCTTGAAGAATATTGTGTTGCTACGAAAGAAATACAATTTTATATTTATTAATATACTTGAAAAATATTATGTGTTTATTTTTGAAGAATCACGATTTATACATTTTAATGTAAATATTGTATTGATCCTGGAGAATTGCAATTTTAATTAAGTTGCTTCTAAATAAGTAATAGTTTATTTATATCAATATTTTTGAAGAATATTATTTTGAGGTTTCGGAAGAGTCAATATTGTGTGATATGAACGGATAAACTTACTATTGTTAGTAATTTATTCCCCCCTAAATAAAAAAGGAACCTATAAAGTTTGTAATAGTATTTCTTGATTGGTACACTATGCTAAATTTTAGTGAACATTGTGATAAACATTGTCGTGAACTAGAAATTCAATAACTTTTATATTTTATTGATTGGCATGTCTAGTTAGACCAATACTGGATCAATAATTATGCGAAATCGAAAATTCAAACATTCAATGAAGAACTAGAAATTTTCTCAATCCAAAACATTCATATATAATATTTGTTCCCTTTATTGAAAATTGATCATCGTTAACTAAAATAGGGATTGAATTCCCTGTATTTCTAAAAATTAATCAGGGTGATACATGGGGCACCATCACCCTCCACATTGACCATCTAAATATTATTTGTATCTAATAGATTTTATACATATACTAGATGATTGCATGGTGTTTGCCACCTGAAGTTTGCGAAATTATTGCTCAAATTATGAGCTTAATTTTTAGATTATACAATCAAGACGATGTGTTTTATTAATACTAGTGATCCTAAATCTCTACCTTTTGATAAGTGTTAGTTGAGATGCCGATAAATGATTTAACATTATTACTTGTTAAACACTTCCAATTAATTTGATTGAGAACCAAGTACTTCTCATTTCTATTTAGGTAAAGCTGTCAAGTGTTATAATAACATCGTAGTTCTTCCATTATAATTGGCTTATAATCAAAACCTAATTTTTCATCTAACTATTTTGATAGTACAGTAAGTGCAAAATTAATTCACCACAATACACTGAGATGGAAAGTAAAGAATGTTGAGAATAAATGCGTAGTTTGAACTCTTACACAATATCTCAAGCCCTAACGAGTGATATTTTATAAAGCGGTTTGTTGATTATCAATTTGATTGGACAATTCTCTCTGCATTAGGGGGAGAAATTAAGAAGCTGAAAATAATATACAAAAATATCATTATCTAAATTCTCGCAAAAGATCATTCGAACCAAAAGTTTGAAAGATAATTTATTTAGATACATTTACTCACCAAAGAGATGTCAATATCTCACATCAGCTTTAAATGCTCAAATTCGAATTAATGTCTTATAAGACAATTAGTTAATGTTATATTTGATAAATTTATGACAAATCTGAAACTTGATGATATTCGATTCTAATATAAAAATTTTCAAATGAAAATAGAGCAATTAGCAAAGATGATCTCATTAAAGAGATATATACTCTTGATGAGTATTTAGACATAATAAATTATAAAACCTCAAAAGAGGTTCATGTACCTGATATGTTAAAAATTGAGATATATCTATAATTTATGTCGTTATGAGAAAAGAAATAAAATCGAAAAAAAGTTGTCGACAACACTTTTTGCACATGATGTACTGTGTCATATAATGAATAGCGAGGCTATCGAAATAAATTTATTAGTATATTGATTGAAGAAATGATTGACCAAAATAAATGAATACAATTCTAGAAAATTGAATTTACTGAAGAAAACTAAAGTTTATGAATCTATAGTTTGAACTCTTAAATGTGTATACTTATGCGAAATGAAAATAGAAAAAGTAAAGTCATAATATGAAATGTACGACTCTTTACATAATGAATTTTGCCAAAAATTGTATAAATAGATAAATTATCATGTGATGGATGTAATTACAAGTCTCCATTTCATTAGTGTGTCAATGCATGTAATTTGATATGTATGTAATACATGTGATTATAGACAATTTATTTTGTATGGTTTTGATATTATTCTAGAAGGATTTAATATGCTTGAAGTATAATTCAAGTGAAATTGTCATGAGGGAGGGGAGTAAATACGCATTGTACTCTTTGAATTTTTCTGGCAAGGTTTTAAATGAATCAACTTTTGTGGCGTATTCAAAAGAACAATGTACTTATTTTCCTTCATTAGGATTTTACCTAGTAAAAGTCTTGATGAGGCATATTCTTTGTGTAATGATATCCTTAATCATCAAGGCATTTATCCTCAAAAAGAATACTTTATACGTACGAAACTCGCGAAGAGATCAACAAAATTTATGTTTCGAATCATCATGTTACTATGGTCATCAAATATTAATAAATATTTCGTATGAAGACTATACAAACAAGATAAGATATACTTCACTAGAAATTGAAATATTGAAGATATTGACGTACAAGACATCGATCATTTGATACAAGAATTTTCACTTATTGAAATAAGGGGAAATAACTGCACTCTTTTTCCTACAATCAAGTTTGTTCCACTGAATTTTTTTGACAAGATTTTAATGAGAAAATTTTATTACTTCAAATTATTTGTATTATTTTTTCATTTGTTGGTATTTTTGTCCCATCGAAATTTTGTCAAACAATATTTCAATGAGATAGTTATTGTGCAAATAATCATTAAAGGTGGAGTATTGTAAAACTATAAGATAAACATTGGTGATTATGTAGTATTATTATCATGAAAATATAAGTTTTATTTAGTTTAGAGAGTATTTCATTCCAATTATAACTCTCATTTTGAACCTTATAAATATGAGTTTTGAATCTCAATAAAATACACACTCAAGTTTTAACTCCCTATTTTTCTCTCTTATTTATCCTTCTTATTTGTCTCTTACTCCTTTTATTTCATATAAAAAATAATATTTTATACAATCAAATGTGTAATTAAAGGTGAAAATGTCAAAAAAATGAAAGGAAGAGAAGTTTTGTGCTAATTACCCATATATAATACATCATCGGTGCTTGACATAAAGCGTGTATCGGTGCTTAGTAGATCATTCCTGAATTTTAAGTACTTAAATATAAAATAATTATATTTATACTTAAAGGAGACTAAGAATGCATTTTGTTGTTTTCAGTTTTGCTAAACATCTCAAAACTCGTTTGTTCTAATATTTTTGAAAATGGATTTTCGAAAACAAAATTAAACTTAGAACATAAAATTTATAACATATTTTTGAGAAACAGAACCACGTGGCCTCATTTCCCAAGCTGAAGCCTCACATCACTCCGTCTCCTATGCATTTAATACATTGATAGGGTCAACCATCCTATATAGTAGGATGACAATCTTGACGTTCATTATTACGAATGTTACATCAACTACTCTTAAAGATTGCCTGCAGATCCTCTAAAAGATAAGGGCTTCAGCCAAAGGGAGTTTCATATTGGACGTCTTTCGGTGTGAAGAGATGCGGGACAGAGAGCTTCGACTCCTTCTTTGGCTTCTTATGTAGTATTTTGGCTTTAGAATTTCAGCTACTTACATAGTGTTTCGGATGAGAAGGACGTCAACTTCTTCTTTGAAGACTTTGGCCAGGAGGAGCTTTGGAAGATCAGCTTCTCTTTAGCTTCTTTATTTTGATCAATTGAGTCTTCATTGACTTAGCCAAATTTGACTTATATTTCTACATGGACTATGAAATAGGCTTCTGACTGGAGTTTCAGTGACGAGACATAACAATAGTCCCCCAAGTTTAAGCACGATTGTTCATATAATGCATGAACTTTCGTTATAAAATTTTTGTTTTGTTGGGGTGGTTTTTACCATACACACTCTCTAAAAAAATAAACGAAGAATTTGGCCTAATGGCTCGAAGAGATAGAACTTTGATCAATTTTTCATATATTATTTTATAGAGTTTGCAGAAGCTTCTTTGTTTACAGAGAATTTTGAGAAAATAAGTACACATATTAGATATGGCCTCGATTTTTGCCTCAACCTCCTTATTTAGGAAAAAGGGACACAAGCCCTCTTATGCTACAGCCAGCAGACCCGAGACAGTGTGGAGAGGGTCAGCAGTGAAGCTGCTGAATTTGAAGGGCACCCTTTGCCAAAGAAAAAGGGAAAGTAAGAGGTCGTGGAATCCCCCAAGAACAAGTGCACCTTCCCTAGAGGTTTCAAATAAAGAGTGTGCTCTGTTGAAGCAACAAGTAGATGGGCTAAATTCTAGAATTGGTGGCCTGATCGAAGTAATGGAGGTGGCTCGGGGTAAAGCTCAGTCTACTGGCGATGAGGCTGTGAAGCATTACATAGCCATCTTCCACCTAAGAGAAAAGTACAAGCGTTTCACTCAGTATTAGTGGAGGTTCACTTATACTGAAGTGGCGGAATGGATTGAGGTTCTAATGTGATCTAAGAAAGGCAACAAATTTACAAAGATCCGGCTCAACTTGAAGAGAAACCAAAGACAAGATCAAGAATTACGGAGGATCAAGGAGGCCATGGAATGAGTTATCTAAGATGCGGAGGCCAAGAGCTCGAGTTTAACAAGCTAAATAACGAGCTCGAGTGCTACAAGCCAAATAATGACTTACATGTTGGACATGAAGGCGGAATCAAGTTGGGTGTGTTGGATTCAAGATTTATGAAAAAAGAGCAATGTTGATGAAAACGTGCATAACATTCAGCTTGGGTCTCGGATTTCAGTCCAAGAGTACAATCCGAAAACGGCACAAAATTCTGTACAAGGTAAAAGAGGATTTAAAATTAAAGCTCTGAAAATACGGTTTCAATTTCGGGAAAGCTGTTACCAAGGAGAGAGACAATTTCTCCATGTCTAGATTGCGGGTCTCTGCTACCAAGTGCTTTGCTTTCATAATAAACAGGTAGTTGGTGATCCCATTCATTCCTCATAAGTACCGAACTAATAGCGTCGGTGGTAACTGCCAGGTACAATTGTAAAGGTTCACAATCTTAGGCTTGGAAAGAATGAGAGTCTATCCCAAGTGCTTTTTGAACCCTTGCAAGGCTAACTCACACTCCTTCATCCATTGAAACTCATTTCTTCTCTTCAAGACTTTGAAGAAATGAAGACATTTTAGGGGTTCCACCTCATTATGTACCTTCATAGTATCCGAAGGTCTCTGTAAGGTGTTCCACATGATCCTTTTATTTTAGGCTTTTACCAACATGTCATCTACATACACCTACATTGTCTTTCCAATGAGGTCTATAAATATCTTATTAACAACTCTCTGATAGGTGGTTCCGTCATTTTTCAACTCGAAAGGCATCACCTTATAGTAATAAAGACTTATGTCCGTTGTGAATGAAATGACCTCTTCATCAGTTGGGAACATTGGAATTTGATTGAAGCCTGAGTAAGTATCCATGAAGCTAAGCAGTTCATCTCCATCGATTGAGTCCACGAGCTGGTCTGTGGGAGTGGAAAGCTGTCATTGGACAGGGTTAGCTACCCAATTTGGATATGTTAATTCCCAGATGAAGTGATTGTCGATTAGCTTCTTCATTTCGTCCTTCAAGGCCTCGTACTTATCCGAGTTGAGGGCTCTCATTTTTTGTCAATGACCTGTAGCCTCAGGATCAATTTTAAAATGATGGCAGCTAACTCTTTGGTCAATGCCAATCATGTCATCATATTTCCAAGCGAGGATGTCCAAATTTTATCTCTAGAAACTTTTTAGTTTTTCATTGGTCTTTATTGGCAGATCTTTTCCAACCTTTAGAAATTTGGAGGAATCCTAGAGATTTACTAGAAAACTCTCTAATTCTTTCACTGGGGCTGTTTGAGGCTCGCAATCGATGATGTGAGGGTCCAACTCATCCATCATAACTGCTTTTTCAGCGACTCTCATTTCTTTAGGGGCTCTTATTACTTCAATGACTGTCTCCTCTTTAGAGGCATCCTCCATTTCGACGTCTTCTCCTTGTTCAGAAGCTTGCCCTTGCTTATGGGCATCATACATATCAGTGTCCAATATAATCAAGTTAACGTCCCTAGGCTTCGCCTTTCTAAGGGAGTTCAGATAGCACTCCCTTGTGTTTATCGATCACCTCTAACGGTAGCGATTCTATTATTAGCGGGGAACACCATACATAAGTGGTGAATGGAAGTGGATGCCCATAGCTCTTTCAATATTGGCCTTTGCATTACCCCATGTTAGGCGGAGCGATTGTCTACCACCAAGAATTCTATGAAATGATGTACGATCAATAGCTCCATTCCCATCGCAATTGCAAGGATACTTTTTCCTTTGGGGCGATGATATCTCCAGTGAAACCATACAAAGGAGAACTTATGGGGGCCAGTTCATGATTCACTCGCATTTTGTCAAAGGTTGTCCCTAAGATTATGTTTACTAAGCTTTCATTATCTACCATCATTCTTTTAAGACTATTTCATGCTACAATGGCCCTTACCACCATGCGTCACAATGGGGATAATGTAGTCCAGCTGCATCATCTTGTGTGAATGTGATGGACTGCACCTCTTTCTCGATCAAAGGTCGGCTAATGTTATCTATCAAGCTTGTGCATTGGGGGTCCCTGACCTCCCTTGTATAGTTTCTCTAGGTGTTCCTGGATTTTCTCCCAATATAAGGGCCTCCAAAGATGGTATCAATTTCTAGAACCGGTTTGCAACTGTGTCAACTGGAGGGCTCCTTATTTACCTTTACCTTTGACCTTCCATACATCTTTCATCATCGTTTTCTCGTCTTCGAGGTACATCATCCCTATTGGGGTGCCTTACCTCAACTCTCCTAGGTTGCCGATCCTGTTGAGAAGGTGGCACATTTTTCTCGTGGACGTTTGTTCGTCCTTTGGTTATCTAGTTGGTAATGTAAGACAATGTCCCTATAGTCAGATGTGTTATAGCTATAAGAGTGGTGGAAGGTGCAATTGATGGATGTTTCATTCCTATTTCTAGGTTCAAAAATTTGTCCCATATCCCTTCCTCCTTGGGCCAATTGTTGGTGGAGTCAACCCTGGTGTGTCTCAACGATAGGGTTGACCTCATCATAAGCCAAAGTGGGTACCGTATTTAGTGTTGCCGCAGCTAGAGTCTATCCT
Organism: Fraxinus americana; assembly: GCA_035079005.1. Lineage (NCBI taxonomy): Eukaryota > Viridiplantae > Streptophyta > Magnoliopsida > Lamiales > Oleaceae > Fraxinus > Fraxinus americana. The sequence continues at coordinate 32,156,808 of CM068706.1, read as the reverse complement.
AAGTTGAATGTGGTTGACTAACTGTCCTGGTGTTCCATAGGTATGTGGTGGGACCTTTCCCTAGCTACCTTGGAGGAGGAGGGAGTCCTCGATTTGCCCTATTACGATGATTTCTCAATTCTTCATTGATGATTTCGTGCCTTATTATTTCCAGTAAAGAGTTGTAACTGATTGGGTATTTGTTTTGCACGTCATTCCAAAAAAGAGAGTTCATGTCCAACCCTCTCCTCAGAGCTATCGGTGCTTCTCTATCAGTCCTTCGTATACAGTAGGTCATTTCATAAGTAAAACGAGGTAGAAAGCTTTTCAACGACTCTCCTTACTGCTACCTCATATCTTGGAAGTGTTGTATTAGCCCTTCACCTTCCTTACTTGTTGCAAAGCATTTAAGGAAAGCCTTTTTAAAGTTTGGCCAGCTTCTAATACTTCTCTTGGAAGCTTGGTGTACCACACTTCAGCTACCCCATTTAGGGTTAAGTGGAATGCTCTACATTTCAGGGGAGGAGTTGAACACCTTAAGCTCATGCGAGTTTTGAAGCTGTTGAGGTGTTTTACAGGGTCACATCTTCCATCGTACTTGGAGATTTTTAGGAGTGCAAAGTGGCTTGGAACAGGAGTATACCTGATTCTCTGAGAGAATGGCAAGTTATCATCATTATTATCGAGGTCGTAGGACCTCTGTAGTTTGTCAGAATCTTCATCTTCTCTGGCTTGAGGTCCCTGAGGTTGTTAGGATGGCCTTGCTCAATTCCTGGCCTCTTCCGCTCTCCTCTTGCGCCTATTCCTAAATGGAGAATTCTAAAGCATGTTACCATGGACGGGTTCACTTTCCCTTTCAAACTGGGATGGTCCTTGCAGCTTATTTCTATGTACAAAGAGAGGCTGGGCCTGCCTATTTCTAGGTATTCCTAGGGTTAATCGATCGAAGATGCTTGTAGATCTCTAATGCATGTCTTCACGTTCAAAATTTTGCTAAAATTTGAATGGGACCTCATCAGGTTGGTTAGTTGCGTAGTTGGTGGAAGTGTCAATCCCAACTTCCCTATATTAAAGGGCTTTTTCCTAGGCATATTGTTGGCCATTTGGTTTTGAAATTCATTTTCATGATAGTAATATCGATGTGGGATTAGTGGAGGGTCAGGGAGGTAAGCATTCCCTTGAGCTGCATACGGGGACATTGGGTGTCCTCCCTGGTTTTTCATGTTCTTCAGTAGCTCTTGCATGACAATGTTCTGTTGGATGATATTCCTCATGTTGGCGGCCATAGTAGCCACTTCTCTAGTGACTCTGGTAGCTTTCCTGGATCCGCCTCTAGATTTACCTCTTCGATGCTGATGATGAAGTCGAGGGCCGACTGTTGGAACGATATGTGAGGGTTCCTCTTGTTCAGGATATTCTCTAGCTCTCCAAGGAGCTGACTCTTCATTGTTAGAGCTCATCATAATGATTTTTCTTCAAAAATAACTTGGCTTTTTCTGAACAAATAATATTCCTTTTTCAAGTGATAGACTAAATTTTAACAAGCAGTTTTCCTTAGACTTTTCAGCGGTTCTTTCTTCAAGAACAAACCCCTTTTTCAAAGGTAAGGGAATCACCTTACAATATATCTTCTTATGGATTTTTCCATGTGGTTTTCGTGATTGAATGTGTGGCTTCCTACAGATGGCGCCAATCTATTGACCCCCTTTTTTGTAATGGTCACGTGGACAACAAATGACGCGTCTACTCGCATCCATGCAAGTAAATTTTCACAATTTTTTACCGTAGATCCAGACGGAGGAGGTTGGTGTTTATTGACGTGGGAAATGCTCTATTACACGAGAAAAAAATGTTTAAGCATTTATAATATGATTAAAGATGATTGCATATAAACAAACAATCATAAATAACTAAAAAATTAGAAGTAATCTAGACTCAAGCAAATAAATTTGGAATAAGAAATAGAGAAAATTGAGTGTGGTTTGAGAGTAAAGGGTTGATTTTTTTCAAAAATATTACAAAAATTTCTTATTCATGGAGTTTTGGCCAATGTGGTAGCCGTTAGATCAGAACCACGTGGCCTCATCTCCCAAATTAAAGCCTTACATCACTCTGTTTGTTATGTATTTAATACATTGACAATGTGTCAGCCACCCTATACTCTAGGCTGATAATCTTGACATTCATTATTACAAACGTTACATCAATCACTCTTAAAGATTGCATGCAGATCCTCTAAAAGACAGCAAGGGCTTCAACCAAAAGGAGTTTCGTATTGAACGTCTTTCGGTGTGAAGAGTTGAAGAACAGAGAGTTTCGATTCTTTCTTTGGCTTCTTATATAGTACTTCAGTTTCAGAGCTTCAACCCTTTATGTAGTACTTCAGATGAGTAGGGGGCTAGCTTCTTCTTTGAGGACTTCGGCCAAGGGAGCTTCAGAACATCAACTTTTCTTTGGCTTCTTTATTTTCCTTTCAAACTTGTTTTCAACTAGATTTTTGAACTGAGTGAATTGAGTTAAGGCTTCAGATTTGCTTTTCATAGGATAGATCCAGGTATATTGGTGTGATCGTCAATGAATATTATGTAATACCTAAAACCTAAAGTGGATTGAATGGGTATAGGCCCCCACACATCTGTATGAATGAGTTCAAGTGGAGCTGAGGCTCGAGAGTTTGAAAGATTGAAAGGTAAGGAGTGAGATTTCATTTCATTAGAATTGAACTTTTCATTACATGAGTTGAGAACTAGTGATATTACAAAACTTGATGGATGTCCAAGTCTAATATGCCATAGTTTTAATTGAGACTCATTTTTGGTGATTGCCTCAGACACTCTAGACTTAGCAGCAAAAACATAGGAGTTCTCTTGACAATAGAACTTTTCATCTTGACTTGGGGGTTGGAACTCATATAGTCCATCTTTTAGCTTCCCTTCTAGCAGCACCTTCTTCAACATTTTATCCTTAACAACACAAAAACTAAAGTGAAACTCCATGAATACATCATTATCAGTAGTTAATTGTGAGACACTTATCAAGTTTTTCTTGATTTCAGGTACAAACAGAGCATTTTTTAGAGCAAGTGACTTGTTATTTAGTGTGCTCAAGTGATTTATGCCAATGTGGGAAATATGAAGCTTATTACCATTTCCAACAGTGAGACTCTCCTTACCACCAAACTCACGTGACTCTAACGAATTTCCTTTCTCACCAGTTACATGATGACTTGTTCCAGAATTTGTAAACCGAGCAGGGTTTGCAATAGTGTTAGGTGAGGCAATAAGAGCTGCTGGTCCTGATGAATCTTTTTGATAGAACATCTCAGGTTCAAAACCCATGTATCTATCATCATAGCGATTGAAACATTTATCAGCTAGATGGTTGCTCATTCCACAGATTTGACAGGATCCCTTGTTGTCAGTTGGTCTTGTTCCTTTTTCCTTGTTTCTACCACCTCTGTTGTTGTAGCTTCTTCCACTGTAACTGAACTTTCCACCTCTATTTGCACTTGATCTGTGCACAAAATTTGCTGATGGTTGGTTTAAGTTAATTGAGCCAAAACTATTTTTCATAGCATTCAGATGTTTAATTCTGCTTTTATAGGTCATTAGTACTGATTGTAATTCATGCCTAGAGATGGATTCTCTGCTATTAATTTGAACTACAATGGGAGTGTAGTCCTCATCTAGGCCAGCCAGTACTTGGGTAACAACATCACCATGATGAACCGTCTTTCCAGTAATTTGCAGATTGTCTGCTAACTGTTTTATGGTATTGAGATATTGATCAACTATCATGGAACCTTTCCTGGTCCTTTGAAGCTCACTGATAAGGAAGGTTATCCTTGATTTGTTCATGACTCCGAAAATTTGCTGGACTGCATTCCCGAGTTCACAGGAGCTCGATGACTCCATCACTCTCATGGCTATTTCTTGCGTCATTGAAGAGTATAACCAGCCCATCAGTAGCTGGTCAGTGGACATCCACTTCATATAATCTGTGTTAGGAATCATTTCCACAGTAGTGCCAGTAGTTTGAGTAGCTAGGAACTCAGCTGGACAGATTTTGCTCCGGTAATGAAACCTTCAAGGTTATACCCTCTAATGATTGGTATAACCATGTTTTTCCAGTGAATGAAAGTATTTCTATCCAACTTCACCGGAGCAACTTGAGAGAAATTAATCCCAAAAGATACCTACTGATTACCTCCTACCATTGAAGGCATCAGAGTACTTGAAGTGGGTGAGTTGATTGGGTATTGACATTTGATTCGGTGTTAGCCATAGTGGCTATGATACCAACGTAAAATTGAAGATAAAACTATGTGATCAATGAAGATGATGAACCTGTGATTTCAATGATAATATTTCAATGAGCAATGTACAGTATATATACAGACTTCTTGGAATAGAGAGCAAGCTAAGAGAGAAACAATTACACATGAAAAAGGAATCTAATTAGTTACAACAGTCCTTTTGGCGGTCCAGCTAACAGACAATCATTTTTAATATGTGCTCAATCCGGTGAGCAAGTTAATCCGGTAAGTGTGAGATTATACTGTAAGTTATGCTCAATCTGGCGAGCAAGTCAATCCAGTAAGTAATGAGGATATATGGTAAGTGATACTACGCCAAAAATCACCTTTCGCAGCAGCCGAAAAACGCTGTGACAAGGCTTTTATAGCATTTCAGCAAGTGTTGCGGAGGGCAGTGTTGCTGTTGAGGGAAGATATATGACGGCAACGTTTTTTAAACGTTGCCAAAGGGGCCTTTAGCAACGTTTTTTAAACGTTGCAAACGACCCCTTGGCAATGCTTAAAAAACGTTGCTAAAGGGTTTTTAGCAACGTTTAAAAAACGTTGCCGTAAGGGGTCTTTCGCAACGTTTTTTAAACATTGCGAAAGACCCCTTACGGCAACATTTTTTAAACGTTGCCAAAGAGGGTCGTATCTCCATTGAATTTGTCAACATTTTGTAAACGTTGTCTTTGGTATTTTTAATATTTTTTTTAAATTAATGCGATTTTTATATATGCTTTCCTACGCTACCGGAATAAATATCTAATATATAAAGAGACTACAAGACATCAAAATAAATATAAGAAATCATGATTAAAATGAGAAAAAAATTGCATTGAAATTAAACCATGCTAGCATATACATTGTGCAATATTCACTCCATTATACATGATTTTAAATATCAACTTAGCATCAGTAACATATTTTTCATCATTTATCGGACCACTCACAAAAGGTGCTATTCATAACATATTTTTGGTACATTGCTCTGTGTCGATTGATATTTTGTTACATAAAAAAAGGAGTTGCTGCAAAAAAAAATGAAATGAAGCCCATGTTTGAGCCCCATGGGAAGCAAGTACCTCGCACATCCCTGCAATATCACATAACTCTACTGAGAACCACTTGAAGCTCTAACAAAAGTTCACTACCATTGCAAAATGAGATGTGCTCCTGTTTACAAACACCCACGCACAAACCATGAGTTTCTTTTAAGCAAAATTTATCAATAAAATTACAGAAATTTATAAATGCACATTCCAAGTAAAATTGCCCGTTCCAAAAATGTTAAATCACAAATTTGAAACTAAATGGAATAACAGAAAAAAGCATAAATGAACACAATCAAACACGTTTAAATGCCCAAAACACACAATAGAGACAAGTAATCCTCAAAAGAAGTCTCTAGATACTTGTAAATAAGTGCTTCAAAGCAAAGAAATGAATAATATTTTCCTACAATCTATTCACTAAGTTTTGACACCAGCTAATTGAGCTTCATGTTTATGTAACCAAAAGCAATTCACTAATTTAACTAACATTTATATACAGATAAAACCATCATTCTTTTCAGACTCCCTAAACTCCGAACTAATCCTATTAACCGCTCCATTTGTATCACATATATTCTTCTTGCAATTACTCATCCAAAACCATCAACCACCACAACCAAATTCATTCACTCTTGGATTCCTTTAATTAATAGAATACCTCAGAATAGCACATCCTATTCACGTCAAAAGAACGGCTCAAGAACACAACATTTACTCTGGCATAATCACATTTTACCTGCCATACATGCACTAGAAAAAGGCATCAAATTGGGAAAAGGGTTCATGCTGCTGAGTAATCGTTAGATAGAACAACACACAATGACAGTAAACAATTATTAAGAAGTTCAAACATAAAACGGAAATCAAATTTGAGAGGTTTGTATGCTCTTAAGTAAAAATAATCATCCAAAAGATTATTGATAGTCCTACAAAAGGAATAACCAATACGAATACTCTAAAAATAGTCTAAACCTAAATTAAGACCCATGATTAAGCCTACAATTAAGCCTAGTCTATTAGCACCAGCACACCTTACTTCCAAATGAGCAGGATGGCTGATCAAAATTTAAACAACATATACCACATTCATCATAACCTTAGAGCTTCAAACATATTACCCACATGGCTTGGCAACAAGTAATACCATTAGTTTAAAAACCACACCAACATGCCTTCCTCAAGACCCAAGTTCTTGCACCAGTCATGTTATCATTAAAAACCACACCAACTAATCATTGTCTTGGTAAGACGTATTACATAAGGAAAACCATATAAAATAAGGCAAACAGGTCAACAATTCATTTATATAATTACATAAACAAGTGATTGTTCAACATAAATCCTAAAAACCATTATATGAAAGATCACCCAGTGTAATAATCCCTTGGCAAATAAATGTCCTTTAAAGGGCCAAATTATTTTTTAATCATTAATCATTTTTTAACTGATTACACATTACTTACTGATGGTAGTGTCAGATTCACCACAGGGTTTCCATCCTTATTTTGCCAAAGGTCTCCATAGATCAAAATGTTCTTGATTGGACTGAAAAAAAGGAGTAAACATCGAAATAATCCATAGGTCAAAAGATTATAACTAAATCATAAAAATACATTCATATAGCTCAATTAACTTTTCTCACAACTTGGCATTCAAGACTCTTGAGAAGACGAGATTACCTAGGTCTAGGAGCACTCTCTTCCTACGCAAGATAATCAGACCACGACACAATCCATCACAGTTAGCCAAACAACTAACTCTAAAGAAGAAGCAAGTTTCAGTTTGCAAAATAAAGTATGCACATGTATGCACAAATTCACAGTTCTCTCATATCTAAACGAGATTTATCTTTTCAGGTGTGAATAAAACATGAAACTTGGAGTTGCTATTTATTTAAGATCAGATTAGAAATTTCTAGAGATCAAACGGAATCAGCTGCTATTCAGCAAGAAGCAAGGAGCCAACAATGGCATTGTCTTCTCAAACATTGTTTATCTATGAGAAAAAATTTTCTGTGTACAGACGACTTCAAAAAATAATGAAAATACTAAGGTAACCCTCAAGATCATCCCTTTTACTGTGAAATTATTCCTATTGTTCACTCCTCAAATCTATAATACCCAGATCACCAAATTATTTTTGCTCACAAAATCTAAATCGGGTAAACTCATATACTTCCCTATTGTCAAACTATGAAAGAATCTTCAACTAAATCTCCTTTCCACATCTAGAAAAAAACCACTGCACAGCCATTATTTTTCTGCAAATCCTAAACATGAAAACCAAACTTTTCAAACTATAAAGAAATCAAAACATTCTCCTCCTTTCAACATTCAGCTACACCACCTAAAAATCACAGTACATAATTCCACTATTTTTTCCTGTAGGTGTATTGACTCTATAAATCCCAAATATGAAAAACTAAAGGTCTTTATTACTAACTCCACAACTTAGAATAAATAACATTATAATAACAAATTGTCATCAAATTCCCAAAAATTAAACAATAAAATCGCCAAAACTGGAGCGAGAAAGACAGAATAAAAAATCTACCTAACAAAGCCACTTAAATTCAGTTCTTTTGCTGCAGCAAAATGTAAAATTTAGAGCAGAGGGTTCGTTTCTTACACCCGGCCCACTCTCTCGCCCAAAGCGAAAACCAAAAACAAGAAGATGAAGATTTGAAATAAAATAAGAAGATGAAGACTTGATGACCTTGAGGAGCGATTTGCAGTTGCGGACGAACGACGCTGTTAGTGTGTAGGAAAACCCGGAAAGGAAGGAAGGGAAAGGAAGTGAACTACGAAAGAAGAGTGGAATTGGATTCGGAATGGCATCTACACGACATGAAGTCATCTGATTCGTTTGGAGAGTTCAATTTAAGGAAGACAGCTAGGGTTGAGGAGAATGAGAAATGTTTTGCAAGTGTACATCTTGTGTTTTAAGAAGTCGGGTTGCTAGTCGGGTTAGCCCTCTTTACTTTTCGCAACGTTTATTTATAAAATGTTGCTAAAGCTCAATTATACTAATCAATTACAATATTCACTTATCAAAATTGTGATAGACCCCTTTAGCAATATTTAACTATCGAATGTTTCCTTTTATGTGTTGCGAAAGCTCATTTTGGCGTAGTGTGATATGATATCTAGTAACTTCAGATATGATATCCGGTAACTTCAGCATCATCTCTAATTCAATCAATTACATATATATATTTCAACATGAGCTGCTAGCGGCGCAAGGTGGCGCATGAGTGAATGAGGGGCTAGCATGGTGTGTCGCCACTAACATTGGTCTGTGCGATCACATGGAAGATGAAGACAAGGTTATTCGGAATTTGATATCGATGCGCTGTGCAAAATTAAGGGGTTCTCTCAGACCAGACAGTTATGCAAATTCTCAAGTTCACTACTTAGCTGTTTTTTATGGTCATGGTGATTCTCAGGTATTTAGCAAATTAAGTTAATGTATAAATTTAATGCTTTATTCACGATTAATTACCTTCTATTTATTATATTCAAGAAGATGGCTTTGGCTTTTTAATTATATATGTTAATTACAGTTTGTCTCTTTGAGATTTGCTGAAGATTTATCCTTATGCCACTGCATTTTCTTATTTGGAGTATTAAATGTACATGGATTTGCCATTTATTTATCACAATTTTGTGTCATGGATTTGCCATTATGAATTATCAGAAGTTTTTTGTAATACAATTTCTCAAAGTGATTGTTGTTGCGACCGAGGTGGCACATGTGACAAAATGTGTATAACATAATTACAAAATTTGTTGTTAAAATAAAAAAAAAAAGGAAAAAAAATTAGTATTTTGGAAATAAAAAATGTTCAAAAGTATATATAAAAAAAAGCTCTATTTTATAAAGGTAATTTTTTGGAGAATGCGTAGTTAAAAAATAGGAAAAAAAATTAGGTTTACATGTAAAAATATTTTATTTGAAAAATATATGATTGAAAATAAATTTGAAAAAAAAAATAAATTTTTAGATAAGTAGCTCAAACAAAGGCTTAATGTAGGGAAAATTACATAATTACAAAAGTTTCAAGTTGGGTTTTCAAAATTAACAAACTTGTGAATTATTTTTTTTTTCAAAAATTAGGTGATCACATATTGTGACCCCTGATAAAAGTTTGTGACAAATAATTTAATTAATTAGGCCACGATCACAAATCATACATTATTTATAGTCATAATCACAAATGACACAAAATTATAAATAAATAAATAAACAAATTTGAGGGCACATATTTTTTAGGTTACATCATTGGTCACAAATTACCAATTTTATTGATCACAATTATTTAAATAATTGGTCACAAACGTTCTTCGTACCACCCCCAACAACATTATTCCACCACTATTCCTTCACCACTGGAATCACTCAAAAGCTATTGTCACCTCACCACTACCACCACCTGCAACAACAACCACCACCAACTAAATACCGTTGCCACCGTCACAACTCCACCACCATCACTACCACCGTACTTTCACCACCTGAACTAAAACACGTCATCACAAATGTACACAGACTGCATACTTAGAGATTCATCCCACGGCACCACCACCACCATCCACTACCACCTGCATCGTAACACAACTACCATTACACCAGAACATTCATAGTTGCACCAGTAGAGCAAATCATGTTGTAGTAGATCACGAGAAGCATTGGTCACTCTACTCCATCACCACTACATCCCATAGACACTTCCCAAATTTTACCACCACCACGACCAACAATAACCACCACCTGCACCAACACCCACATGACAAATATACACATACAGTACATCTTAGATATTCACCACCACCTGCACCGCCACACATCCACTAACGCACCACAACACACCACCACCGGAGCAGTTCTCGTTGCAATAAATCACAAGAAGCAATGACGCTCATCTACGGTGAGCACGAGCTGTGCATTGCGCGATTCACTCTATCGTCGCGAAGAGATCATGGTACCATGCATTGAATTATCGTAAGCGTGGGATACAAGACAATGACCTTAGTCAACAACCATTGCCATTGTGGGTGTGAGTAATGGGGACAAGTACCTGTAGAGCTCAGTTTTTGTGACTAGATAAATTAAGGCTTGTGGTGTGAAAATCGAGCAGGTAGGAGATAGGATACTATGGATTTTTTTAAAAAATAAAAACAAAAATCTTGTATATGATTGTAGAAAAAAAAATGTCAAATTACTTTTAATAACATTTTATTTTTTACTTTCAAATAAAATTAAGCCTTCGTTTGGGCTCTATTAAATATATGATTTTGGAAGAATATGTTTTTTGAAATAATGAGTTTTTGGAGAATGTATGGTTAAAAAATAAAGATGAGTATTGCATCTATGTATTACTTTATTTTAGGATAGAATGTGTGTTATGCTAAAGACATGCAAACCCTAATGGAGGTCGGCGAGGCTGATGACCTTCGGAAGATCCCTTCGCCATCGCCACCAGATGACCAATCAAGGAAAAAACTATGTTCTTCTCAATAGGGTATAACTAGTATGGAAACTTCTCTGTCCAACATGGAGGGTCTGGAATTTTCGTACAAGGAGGCTCTCTCCAGATCTGCTAATAGAAACACCAATACTCACTGTAATGATGATGAGAATGATATGGTCATGCCTGAGGTTTTCTCGGATGAAGAAGAGATTGGGGGTGAAACTAGAGAAGGTATGGAATTGAATCAAGATATAGTTTTTGAGGACAAAGAATTCTCATTCGTAATGAATATCTCAGAATCTCTTGAATCCAAATTAGTGAAGCCATGGAAACGGGCAGTGGTTGTTAGATTATTGGGATGGACTATCACCTATGAGAGGCTTTGTGAAAAAATTGATCTTTTATGGAAACCTGTTAGTGGATACAAGGTGATTGATTTAGAACGAAATTTCTACATCGTACAGTTTGAAAATGAAGATGATTATACACGTCTTATTAGATGGCCCTTGGATGGCGACGGGACGATATCTAATAGTTCAACCATGGCATTCTGATTTCTCAACGAAGGCAGATAGAATTACAAAAGTAGTTTCGTGGGTTCGAATTCCGGGTCTCCCGATTCGTCTTTATCATAAAAAGATCCTGCGAGCCATTGGTAACAAATTGGGAAGGTTAGTTAAGATTGATTACAAAACGGAATCCTCCGAAAGGGGCAAATTCGCTAGACTCGCTGTGGAATTGTATCTAACCAAACCTCTTTAACCTTTTTTTTGAATTTAAGGGAAGGATGCAACAGATTAAATGCGAGGGTTTACCCCAAATTTGTTTCAAGTATGGATATGTTGGGCATTTGGATAAACAATGCAATAAACAGTGTAATCAAAGAGATGAGAAAATGGATCCAGATAGAGATAAGCTAGAAGAAGGAATCCTATTACAGCGTAAACGTGAAACGGAGGAAGAGGATGGACCTTCAGCAGAAAATGTTTTTGGTCCCTGGATGCTGGTTCAACGACGGCACAAGAAGTTTAATGGTAAGAATAAAACATTGGAGAAGTCAGGTAGGTAAAAGGAAATGATCAGCGGTGATAGACTATCTGACAAAGAAAGAGGAAGAAACCAATCCAGATTTGCTATTCTAGAAGAAGAGTTGGAGAATATCGAGGCTGTGGAAAATCCCCTTTTTAATGAAGTAAAGGATTTTATAGCTTGTTTGGAAAGGATTAAAATCCAATTAAAATTGAAAATATAACCGTTATTGGGTCCCACCCGTCTAATAAAAGTCAACTCCAACGGCTATATTTTCAATTTTAATCTGATTTTAATCCCTCCCAAACAAGCTCTTAATTCCTTAACAAGAGAAGGGACCTCTCAAGAGCCGAATAAACCATCTGTGGGGCAGCCGCGTAATGCAAGAACGAATGCTAGAAAAAAGGAGAATGCTAAAAAGAAAAATTTAGAATTAGATGTTGATGACCACGATCGCCCTTTGCTTGAAAGTTCAGATAGCCAGCGACATGAAAATGAGTTGAACGAAGTCGTTTTTGCAAAAGATAAGCAACTGGCAAGCTCTGTCACTCAGTTTCCGACGGATAATGACGTCATACTGGAAGGGAAGCAGGGAAACATATGTCTAAATTGGGGGAATAAGGAGACTGGTCATTCTCAGCAGGAACTAATGCATCTGGTCGAGGCTGTCAAGGCTGACAACCTTGAGTCTAATATTCTGGATAATTCAACGCATGTTGCAGTTCGAGCTTCCAGAACATATCAACGTTCGGGTTAATCTCACACAGGTTCAATCCACGACAAAATGGTGATTAGAGGAGGGAAAATGACTATAAGTCGGTTCAATGGAGGACGACCGCCTGACAGTAAAATAAAAAAATTAAAAAATACTTCTAGTGTCTCCTTACGGTCGTTATCTAAGAAGTATTTGGAGAAAGAGTTTTGCCAAGAAGGGAATGCTTCTCTTCCTTCAACCTCTGATGGGCTTCTTCATGGAGGATTGATGGACAAGGAAAACCCTACTTTTGCCTGTTAAAGGCTTTGGTTAGTGCCTTTCCTTTTTTCTTGATCTTTTGTTACGATGGATAAAATATTGGTGTGGAATTGTCAAGGCGCTGGTTCAAGTGCAACGTCTGGGTTTATTAAAGATTTGATCAGAAGTTATAATGTATCCTGTATCATTCTCCTTGAAACAAGAATCAGTGGTCTTGCGGCTGACAGGGTTATTAAAAATATTGGTTTTTGCAATTCCTTTAGAGTCGAGGCGGATGGCTTTGCTGGAGGTATTTGGGTTTTGTAGAAGAATGATGTTTCGCTGGACATTCTGTCTTTCAATTACCAGATTGTGAATATGAGAATTAACTTCCATGGGAACGTTCTCTTTATTTTCTCAGCCGTTTATGCAGACTTGACTGCTTCTTTAAGAAGATTTTTTTGGCAATATGTGTCGTCCTTTGCTAGTACAGTTGTTAAACCATGGTGCTTGATGGGGGACTTTAATTCTTTTTTGTTTTCATATGGAAAAGTTGGAGGATCGGTAAGAGGTAGTCGTCCATGTAAGTTGTTTCAACACTGTGTTAATATTTGTTGCTTGCTTGATTGGGGTTTTCAGGGCCCCATGGCAACTTGGCAGAGGGGTTTGGTGAAGGAGAGATTAGATCGTGGTTTGTGTAACATGGATTGGCGTACTCAGTTTCCTGATACGATTGTGCAGCACTTGCCTTGTATTGCATCAGATCATAGGCCTCTCCTTTTGTCACTCAATCGTTCCAACGGTAGTCCAAGTCAGGTTCCTTTTCGCTTCTTAGCTCCTTGGATCATGCACTCAAATTTCAAAGATTTTGTCAATAATGCTTGGGCTAATTCGAATAATATCCTGTGTGATATGAGACTGTTTACCGATAGAGTTAAGGTGTGGAACAGAAAGGTCTTTGGGAACCTTTTCTATAGAAAGAAAAAAGTCATAGCTCGCCTTAAAGGAGTGGAAAAAGCTCTTGGTGTGCGGACTTCAAACTTCCTTCGTAAATTGGAAAGGGATTTAAGGCATGAATACGAGACCATTCTTAATCAGGAAGAACTATTTTGGAGACAGAAGTCAAGAACGGATTGGATCACTGCGGGAGATCGTAATACTTCTTATTTTCATGCCAAGCATAAGGCTAACAAGCGAAAAACCAGAATTGATCGATTGCAACTTACTGATGGCTCATGGTGCTCAAATCAAACTAGATTATGTCGGCAGGCGGTCAGTTTTTATAGTGCTCTTTATTCTGAAGATAATAGCATGGCTCCTAATTATCCGATTGCAGGTAAATTTCCGTCTCTTTCTCCTAACTTCTTGGATTCTTTATTATGTTGGGTAGAAGAGGAGGAGGCCAAAAGAGCTCTTTTTGAAATGAAGCCATTCAAAGCCCCTGGGCATGATGGCCTTGTTGCGGCTTTCTTTCAGAAGTGCTAGAATTCAGTTATCAGTTTCGTGCAAGACTGTTTTGATGGGAAATATATTGATGAGGATTTGTGCAGGGGAGTTATTACTTTGATTCCGAAGAAGAGGAGCCCAATTTCTTTTGCAGATTTCAGACCTATTACTCTCCTCCCTGTGGTCTATAAAATTCTTATGAAGGTAGTTACAAACAGGATCAAACCCCGCTTTAAGTTTTCTGGTGGATAATACGCAAGCTAGTTTCATCCCATCAGGCAAATTACTGACAATGTTGTTGTTGTGCAAGAGGTAGCCTATTCTATGCGCACAAAGCAAGGAAAGAAGGGTTGGGTCATGATCAAAATAGACTTCGAAAAAGCCTATGATAGACTCAGATAGAGGTGGCAACGAGCCGAGCCCGAGTCGGGAAAAAAAAGCTCGGGCCGAGCCCGAGCTTTTTTGGACCGAGCTTTTTTTGGCCCAAGCCGAGCCGAGCCGAGCCGAGCCGGGCCCGGCCAAAAAAAATGAGGCTCGGCCCGAGCTTTAGGCTCGAGCCTTAGCGGGCCGAGCCGGCTCGGTCTTTTTTTTTTTTTATAAAATCTACATTAAAAAAAAAAAATTGTACATTTTATGCTTAATACGTGTTATAAATTAAAGAGATTATGAAAGCTTCAGTTTTACTTAAAGTATGTAACTATTATTTCTTGTAATGTTATGGTGAAATTTCATTGAGGGTCGTAATTCCAATAATTCAAGGCAATAACTATTCTATTTATCATTGAAGAATAAAACCCTCCTCCTTTATCCGGGTTTGGGACCGGCTACAATTATCGTAGGCGGAGTTAAAATTGTATACGAATAAAATATTTCATGTACAATTTTTTTTGAAACAAAAAAAAAAATTAAAAATTACGTATTGAATTGAAACTAAACAATTTAAAAACTTGCAATATCCTTTCCTTGGATCTGTTGCAACTCTCCGGCCATTATACTGTCAACTTATTCTTGAATACGTAATTCCACACATTCCCAGGCCTTCAAGCATATTAAAGCCTCCAATATATCTTCTTTTAGTCTTGATTGTTCGTTTGATAAAACGAGACCACCTAAACTAAACGCCCCTCCGATGCTATCAGAGACACCGACGGTGTTAGTAGATCGCGAGCAATTTTTGATACAATTGGATACTGCCTTTCGTTACATCTCCACCATGATAAAAGACTAAAATCCTGTAATTCTTGTGGTTGTAACATACTACGAACGTCCACGCACATATACCTAGCTAACTCCGAAGGAATTTCAAGATTTGAACCACTACATTTATTGCTCTAGATATTGACGAACTAGAACTAAATGAGGGAATACTAGTATTGGTCTCTAAATAACTCCATATATTATCTACATTTGTTGAAGTGTTCTTTGAAAAAGTATTTTGGGAAGAACTACACTGACCTTCTTTTTCAGCGTAATAGTTATACATTTCGCATAACATTGATTCTATATTCGTATGTGAAAATTGTATATCCATGAAACGTGAAATCCCATTTATAATAGCTTTTGTGCCAGTTAAATTAAGTCGAGGGTCCATTACAGAAGCTAATAAAAATAATGAGGGTATCTCTTCCCAATATTTACGAAACTTTAAATCCATAGAATGAACTACATCAACAAAAATTGGGAAATTCCTATGTCTTTGAAATGTTTGTGCAAAATAGAAAAAATGTTGTAAAACAAGTGAAGATGTATGATAATAAATACCGCTACATTCCTTTGTGGCATTGAAAAAAGGTTTTAAAAATGTTTTAACGATAAATGCAAGATTCTATTCCCAATCTTCCAAATTATGTTCGGGTCCATATGTATGCCTACCATTATAATACATTGTAATAATTTTATCATAATTTTCACACGAGTATAACATAAGATATGTAGAGTTCCATCTATGTGATACATCAGTGACAAATGATTTCTCTTCTAAGCCATACTCAGCACATAAACTGTTAAATGCTTGCTTTCTTGCAGGTGATATAGTAATAAAATTAATTGCTTGCCTAATTTTATCTAACTGTGTTTTTATATGTTCTAATCCAGCTTTTACAATCAAATTAATAATATTGCATACACAACGTTGATGGAAAAATAAACCTCCAAATATAGGGTTCAAATCATCAATAAATTTATCGACAACAACTTTGTTTACACTAGCATTAACAAAAGTAAAACTTCGAATCATTTCTTGCATACCATATTCTTGTATAATATATTTTAAAACCATGTATATGTTAGTCGCATTATGAGGATATTCTACACATCTAAATGCAATAATTCTTTTATGCATAATCCATAGGTGATCAATGTAATGAGCTGTAAAGAATATAACCTTTTTTATTAACACCGGTCCATAAATCAGAGGTAAATGATATAACACAATTAAAAGTTTTTAAACTTTCAATATTAGTTTGTTTTCTTTTGTTATATAATTTTATAGCATCAGAACGAAGAGTATTTCTACAATAAGAATGATACCTGGGTTGGAGATAATTACTCGCACAAGACGAGTAAAGTGTATTGACTCGATCATCGTTAGCGGCATCTCTGCTGCAGCCACGTATGTAACCATTCCTTCACGAAATCTTTCCTGTGAATATACAAAAGTGGAAAGAGTAGAACCGGAACCAGTAAATGTTAGTTCGGTCTGTTTCGGGTCAAGACCGACTGGTTTCGCTTTGCAACTTCTTAATATGTGTCTATTTAAATGCGATGTGCTCGAACTAGGCTTCCAACTGAGTTCTTTACCGCAATAATTGCAACATGCTTTCCAAATATCGACTCCATTTTGAACCCCAACTTTTTTTCGAGTCATATGTTGCCAACAATCTGCAGACTCTTTTTTCGACTTCTTAACCTCGACTACTTCCTCCTCTTCGATATCTTCCAAATCAATTGGAACATTTTGAGATGTATTGTACCCCAATGGAGTACTCGAACTACCTCTAAACTGATTAATCTCATCACTGGTAAAATCCATGTGTACGTATTATAAATTTATAATAGAGGGAAATTGTAGTAAAGAATTAAGAATATGATATGTAAAAAAATAGGAGAGGAGAAATGGAGAATATAGAATATCGTAGTAAAGAATATAGCAAAATGAGTAAATTGAAAATAATACTGAGTTAAGCGATTGAAGAATGAAGAGTGATATGAAATAGAAAAAATTCTCGTATTTAAAGACAGAAAAAAAAATGTCAATTTTTAAAATAAAAAAAAAAAAAAAATTTTGCGTGCACGCAAGAAAAAATCTTGCGTGCACGTTAACGCCTAATGTGTCTGACAAACTATTTGTGATATGATTTTTCGTATTTAATTTTTGAAAACACGCAAATTTTTAAAATTTTTGAATGTTGCACGAAATCGAGACGGATGAATCCGCACGATTTCGGGAAAGATTGTCATTTAGTAGCACTGCTACGAGCGACTAATCTCTGTAAATTGCAGGCAGATTTGAATTTGAATTTTTTTTTTTTTTTTTTAAACACGGGCCATTTTGGCCCGTGACACGGGCCGGCCCGGGCTCGGGTCGGAGCCCCCACATGGGGCTCGGCCCGAGCCTCGGCTCGGTGCGACCGAGCCCGAGCCGGGCCCGGTTCGGGCTTTTTCCGAGCCGAGCCCGAGCCGCCGAGCTTTTTTGCCTTCCCTAGACTCAGATGGAGCTTTTTTAAAGATACTTTGATTGACATAGGTTTCCCTCATGCTCTCATTTCAATTTTATTTAAATGTTGGGAAACTAGCTCGACAAAAATCTTTTTTAACAATCAGTCATCTGATAGCTTCAAACCTTCGAAAGGAGTTCGTCAGGGAGATCCTTTGTCTCCTTACATTTTTGTTCTTTGTATGGAAAAACTTACTCAGGGCATTAAGCAAGCGGTGGAGAATGGTGTTTGGAAGCCTATAAAACTGGGAAGACAAGGATGCCCGCTGACCCATCTTTTCTTCGCAGATGATCTTATTATTTTTGTAGAAGCGGTGGAGGAACGGATTGATAAAACTTTGGGGGTTTTACAAGAGTTTTGTGATTGTTTCGGAATGAAGACTAACAGTTCCAAAACCTCTTTCTGTGTTTCGAAAAATGTTAACAGGCATACAATTGAGGATATCAAGAAGATTTTCGGTTTTAATTTTTCTGATGATTTGGGTTTATATCTGGGGATACCGGTTCTACATGGTCGCAATGGGCGTAAATATTATACTTACTTAGAGGAGAAAGTGCGGAAAAAACTCAGTTCTTGGAAGGCTAGAACTCTCTCCTTTGCGGGTAGAGTTACTCTGGTTAATTCTATCTAGGGGTGGGCAAAAAACCGATCGACCCGACTAATCCGACCCAAACCGACCGGTTTGGGTCGGTTTTTTGTATTATTTGGGCGGTTTTCGGGTTTCAGGTTGGGTGGTCGGGTCGGGTTGGGTCGGGTCGCGGGTTGGCACCCCCAACCCAACCCGAAAAAAAAAAACGTTAAATTGAAAAAACGACGAATAGTTTTCTCAATTATTTTCAGATTGTATTAAGAATTAATTTTTGTTAGCAATTCTTTATTATTAAAACTTGAGCTTTCAAAATTGATCGAGGATTTCAATTAAAAATTTCTTGAAGATTTAGGGATGAAGTAGAGAGGCTAAATTAAGTAATTATTTTACTAGTTTTTTTTATATTCAATAAAGTCAAAAAGTCACGTTGTATCATAAAAAATTACATTATAGAGTATGAATCACTATAGATGATCACAAGACATTTCAAAAAATGAAGTACGTTAAATAAAGTGACTTTGAATTTCTTCAATTCGATCTATCGTTTGCGTTTGGTTCAATCTCTAATCTAAAACTGCACTATGTCCATATTTGTCTTGTCAAGTCATTTCGTTCGATAATTCTTATTTCATAATCAAATTTAACATAAATGTCGATTTTCAATTACGTCTCACTACTCTTGTTCTCTTCATTTTTTTTATGTCCTTGCTATATTAGCTATGATGCCGTGTCTCTAGTCTCACATCAGATTGGGAAATGTTCACATACAATTCCCAAGCTATAATACTTGTCCCGCTAGGATCTCAATTCATTTAATTCCAACATGTGTCAAAAAAACTGAAATTTATGATTCAAACCGACCAACCCAACCCAACCCGACCGACACATAATTGGGTTGTGTTGGGTTGGGTTTCAACATTTACATGGGTTGGGTTGGATTGGATTTCGAAAAAACCGACAATATTGGGTTGAGTTTGGGTTGGGGCAAAAACCGAACCAACCCAACCCATGTAAATAGTATGTGACAAAACCGAACCAACCTAACCCAATATTGTCGGTTTTTTCGAAATCCAACCCAACCCAACCCATGTAAATGTTGAAACCCAACCCAACCCAATTATGTGTCGGTCGGGTTGGGTTGGGTTGATCGGTTTGAATCATAAATTTCAGTTTTTTTGACACATGTTGGAATTAAATGAATCATAGATTTCGTTCTCAATGTTCTTCTATTTGGCATGCTATGAATAGTATGTGGCCTTTTATTTCGGGAAATTCTAGGTGGAGTATTGGTAATGGTAGGCGTGTGTCCTTTTGGTTTGATAATTGGTTAGGCACGGAACCTTTGATCAACCAAATTACACGGCATATACCAAGTAGTTATCATGAGTGGCACGTGAAAGATGTTTTGAGTGGGGATACCTGGGATTTTAGACTTTTGTCAGATTTTTTACCAGATGAGGTTTTGGACGATCTAAATTTGTGTTGTCTTCCTAGAGATGAGTTGGAGGATGATATCCGAATCTGGAATCTTGCTGGCAATGGCCAATTTTCTTTGGCTTAGGCTTATTTGGCTCTTTTGGACCTGGGATTTAGCAATGACCATGGTTATTAGGATCTGGTCTGGCAGTGGCAAGGCCCTCAGCGGATCCGGGCATTTCTTTGGCTTTGCTTGCACAATAAACTTCTCACGAATTATGATCGCAATAGACGGCATTTAACAGATGACCCAAGCTGCCCTGTTTGTCACAATGGCGTGGAAACCATCTCTCATCTGTTACGGGATTGCTTGATAGCCAAGGCCTTATGGTTGAAGCTCCTACCCCTCTCGGATAATGCCAGGTTCTTTGATTTGAACTTTAACGATTGGATGGTCGGTAACTTGCGGAATGGTTCTACAGCCCGGGAAAATCTTGATTGGAGGATGCTCTTTAGGTTTACCTGTTGGTACATTTGGACATGGCGGAACAAGTTGGTTTTTAACAACTCTCGGGTAGATGGTTCCTTGAAGCCTAACATCATCCTCCATGCAGTTCATGCTTGTGTGGCGGCTTTTGATGCTCTTGCTACAGTTGGGGAGGTGAATGCAGTGCGCAGAGAGGCCCTTATCATTTGGACTAGACCGCCAGATGGTTTTGTGGTTCTGAATACTAACGGAGATTTTCGTAGAAATTCTCTTTCAGCTACAGCAGGAGGCGTCTTTCGCAGTCAGAATGGGATTTTGTTGGGAGGATTTTCGATCAAGCTTGGCCATTGTAACGCTTTTAGAGCGGAACTTTAGGGTATTTACACTGGTTTGCAGGAAGCTTGGAAAAACGGGTGGCGCAAAGTTCAGGTCCAAGTTGACAACTCAGCTGTCGCTTTGATTTTCAACTCAAATTCTTTGATGTCTATTCATAATGGGGATCTCATATCTCGGGTTTGAATGCTTCTTCATCAAGATTGGCAAGTTCAAATTCTTCATGTTTACAGAGAAGCTAATTCTATTGCTGACCATATGGCCAACTTGGCTTTTGATCAGGAAGATCGTTTCATTTGGTACGATGATCCCCCATCAAGCGCAAGTCTTCTTCTCTTTGGAGATATTGTCGGAGTTGCTCATCCACGGATGATTGGCTCATAATTTATCTAGTTTGTTTCCTTTCTAAATTAAAAAAAAAAAAAAAAAAGAGTTTTAGAAAAATGCATTTATAAAAAAAAAAAAAAAAAGATCCCAAGCATAGCTAAGTTACTTACTGTTATTTTTCATTAATAAAAAAATTATTTAAAACTTATTTAACTGTTTTTTGCTTAGAATGCAAAAGAAAAAGGAAATGGAAAATCGGAAAACAGGTACATAGAACATCAATTTTGACAGTTTAATTTCTTGTTTGTTTAATAAATTTTATATTTCGGTGATTTATGATTTATCGTCCAGCTGCTCGTGTTCGGGATTAATAATTTTTTTTCGTTTATTTCACATGAAATTCAAGGTTTTGTCGTATGAAAAGTAGATAGAAGTACAATACAGTGTGTGTCTGTGCCTTAATGGTTTCTGTTGTCGTTTTTTTCTTTATTATTTGACGGATTAAATTGCAAGCTAGTTGTTATTATTAGCCTTTTTGATTCAATATTAGTTTGTTGAATGTGTCACGTTTAGCTTGCGATCTTACACATTGATCTACAACAGATTCTTCGATTAATTAGAAATCTTGCGGAGACTGCAAACTTGTTCACCATTACAGACGGTAATATTGAAGTTTCATGAATTTGGTTGATCAAAAAGCCCTTTTTTACCTTTTATGACTGTCCTCGGAGTCTATAAAGTTTTATTTTAATTTGGTTGATCAAAAGCTCACTTAATCGTTGTTGAAGCGAGAATAATTACCTTGGACCATAACAAAACAACATCTATCATAACAAGCCTCTTCGATTGAGGAGTTTATGTATGCCCTAAGCACGGATGTAGTGCAGTGAAGCCTGTGAAACCATGTTCTTTATGGTCAGTAAAGTTGCATGTTGTAGAAGATAAAAGAGTCTAATGGTTGAGGTTAGCGAAACCTGTCAATCTGTTGGAAACTTTTAGCCAGTACAAAAGTACAGATTTTATTGATAAGTTGGAAGGAAATGGCTTGGATTGGTGTTAACAATGAATTAATTCAAGATTCTATCATGTTTGGATACTGAATATGGATGCCAAGGCAATGGATTCTGTGTAAAGACTTTTGGTCTGTTGAAGTATTTATGGAAATTCTTAAGATTCATGTTACAAACTTAATTTTGGAGCCGGTGACATTAGGGGTGTGTTTAAGTCACATTATTTTGGAAGAATGTATTTTGAAATAGTAGATTAATAGAGAATGTGTGGTTGAAAAAGAAGGAAAATTTATTAATGTGATGGAAAATATTATTTTATTGAAAAATGTGTGGTTGAAACTTGAAAATGAGTAGAAGAATGAGAATGAGAAGTTTAATGTGGCTCAAATAGGGGCTAGATTGCAAAATGGTTTACATAAAGTCTAGCATATAAGTCCGTTACATTAATGGCATCGTGGAAGGGAAATACAACATTAGAAAGTTCAACACCGTACGGAATTCTAGAAGCATTCCATAGTCAAGGCCACCTCAGTTCTTCTAAATCATTTTCTGCCAGGTAGATTTGTCTTTGAGCTATCAATCAGTGAAATGGATGTCATGTGGTGGGCCTGGTGGCTTCTGTATTAATTAATCTTAGATGTTCACAATCCTGTGATTTAGAACTAAGCTTTCTAAATCATAACCTTTTTTATAAGAGATATTAGTTTTGGAGTTTTTTTTTACCAGATCCAGTAAGTAATATTACTTGCATAAATTCCTATAGTAATTCTTGGAGTTTATGAGCTACACTATGCTTTATGGAAATGGTCGCTTCTGTGTCTGAGGCACTAATGGCCAGATTTGTGCAGGAAAATAAACTACCAATAAGGTTTAGCAGTCATTAATTTTGTGCGGTAGCCTGTGATATTTATTTCTACTATAAGTCGTAAGAGTCTTTTGACAGTGTAATTTCCAGAACTAATTAGTTTAGTGTTAGTCAAATTATCAAAAATAGTTAGTCATGTTAATTTTTTCTTTGATATCAAAATATTTATGTTCTTGAGGGAAGTAAAACAACCAATTTCTTTCAGCATGAAATCATGGTCTAGTGCAAACCAACACAATACTTTCTATCAAAATATCATTTACATTATATTCCAAAATGAGTAAAATTTCCATGCCATACTTATTGAAGCATGGATACAGACACGAAACATGTCTGTGATATTCCATGACACGGACTTTTAGAGAAAGGAGGAGACGGACATGGGGGACATGTCTATTAAAAAAATATATTTATATATGTTCTATTTTATTACTTTTTTTAATAAAATTGATACTAACTTTGTTTTTGAATGTTTAAGATGAAATCTTTTGAATATGAGAAGTGATCAAAGTAATAAACGAAAATGTTCGTGTATCGAAAGTTGCATATAATAGATATAAACAATTTAATTTGAAATTCCTACTACTCTTCTTACATTATGTTAATTTTGTAACACAAATAGTTTATTAATTAAATTTTTTCTAATTATCTATTCCAAAGTTTACGAAATTGGTCTTGTTGCGTCTCAAATGCATTAGGACATGTACCCCACATGTTGGAGATTAAAAAAAAACAAAAAAATTATAGGACACGCTTTCAAGGGAAAATGTCTTGGTGGAGTGTCCATCGCATGTTTAAAATTTTAAAAAAATATAAAAATGAGACATGTCATATAGTCTGTCAAATATGCGTCTTAAATTGTTCGAAGAGTGGTAGTGTCTGTTGCATGTTGGACATTGATAGGCCACCCTAGAAAGGGTGTTCGTGCTTCATAATGTAACACGAAGTAATGGGAATTATTCCTTCCTTATGATAAGCATAACATTAAACTAACAAGATTCCATCCATGTTTAGTTCGGTTGGTTAGGATTGTTAGAGCGTGTTTATAATGAACAAAACTCAACATTTGATGTCCTTTTGATTCTGCCATGGCAATTATATGTTGGTGGATCAAGGCCTACCCATAAAGCGTATGTATACTTGGAATAAAATTACCTTAATGCTAAACCAAATTGAGCTAAGATCTTCTTAGGAATGGAAAGATCTGAGATAGGCAGCAAACCCCTTGGAGAGCGCAATTTGCATGTACCAAGTAATAGGGATGCAACTTCATGCAATAGTCGTCAACAAAATTATCTCATTTTTCATCTCTTTAGTACTGATGGCTTGCAGTGCACCCTTAATGGAAAGAGTAGGCAGTAGCCTTTAGGTTGGGAGATATCAAAATAGAACCTAGCTTAGTTTTAAAGGTAATCCGCCAATCTTGAGATTGAGAAAGATTCAATTAGCTTGTCATGTAGCTTCTATTGATATGCTATGCAAGTGGTAGAAGTGATGCTGCCAATTTAATGCTTAACACTCAATCTGCTTAGGCTTGGGCGATGTTTTTGTAGCAGTACAACTATTACAAAGGAAGAAAAGGACTCTCACGTTGATCCGAATGAATCATCCTTTTCGTAGAGGTCAATCTTTGCCTATCAGAAAAGAGGAGAGCAAATTACAAATTCAGTCTCAGTAGTATATGTATTCCTATTATTATGAAATTCATAAATGAAGTAGTTAATGGTATAAGAGGGAGGGGTACCAAGTAGACAAAGAAAACTATGTAAGGCTTAGACTAGACCTTGCTTATACTTCTCTTAATAGACGTTGAACCTAGAAAGGAATTTACCTATAAATTTACGATTTCGATTTTAATTTAGAGTTTCTACTAACTAAATTGTGTTTCTTGTGCACATGATGAGAATGTCGTCATCAAGATGCATTTTGTAAAAAGAATCCGAGTTTATTTGAGGAAAATCAAAAATATTACATGGTTATACATTCAACTCGACCAATTATTGTGTTGTGTATTTAAATGTTGGACATTCTCAAATGCACAAATATTTGTCAAAAATCTTTAGTATATTGGTACTTGCACAGTTAAACATTAATGATGTCGGTGTTCTATTATCTTTTCGCATAACCTTATTTTTATTTAAGCTAACTTCTGTCATAAATTCAATTCTAGTATATTTATTTGTTGGCACGTGAGATCATCTTATGAGGCCAGCTAAAGGCACCATCTTTGTGACTTCATAATTTTTTTAAAAGACTCTTGGGGAATTATTTTTTGTGCTATAATTGAAGGAATTGCTTTTTATGGTTGAGATTAAAAAGGTTTGTGTTGTTTTTATATGTGATAACAAGAAGTAGCTTTAACATGATTAAATGATTGTTGAGAAACATTAATGCTCAAACACATAATACGTTTTCTTATTTGTAAAGTATCCATTTGGTATATGAATCCCTCTTTAACATGGTTAAATGATTGTTGAGAAATGGAGATTAGTATCACATCTTTACGATAGAAATGACGAGTAGTGATAATGATTGAAAATTCGTTTCCTTATTGTCATGGATAAGTGCAATAAGAGTGACCTTCTTTGGTATGTTACAACTTAGAAATTTAAGCAGATCGAAGTTAAATTTCATGATATCCATTTGAGGATTTTGCGTATAGCACAATGATTTTAAACGTGTAAAACTAAGCCATAAGATAGACATGAACACATGACAGTGACACTTCAACATGCCATTTTCAAAAAAGTATGACAAGCTCGTGGGGATACATTGATTTTAAAGAATTTGAAATTATTTATTATAATTCTAGATCTTACATTTTTGCTTTGATTTTTCTTGTGCTTTTAAACCAATGTGGCTATTTGCTGTATCAAGACGAATTTTGTTTATAATTACATGACGTGTTTAACACGTGTTTTGGGGTGTCCTAGGCGTCTCATGTTTGATACATGTCAAACATGGATGGGCCACCTGATTAGGAGTGTCCATGCTTCATAGTTTTGAAGTTCTGGTTTGTCTTTATATTGAGAATGCAAAGGTAGTTTAAAGTTGAAGCTTCATGGCACCACTTCCATGGAGTGAAGTTTGTTGAGCTATTTGATACTCTCAAGGTGCCTACAGTCTGTTATCTAAAAAGTCATGTAACTACTGTTCATGTATGTGTTACAAGGTTTGAAATATAGGTGTTCAGTATTGTATTTATTTTCTCAAACTTAGAGATCTCAATTGGAGACATCAATAGGGATATTTAAGATGTGTATTTAATTTAGACTTTTTAATACTTGCATAGACATTTTTTAATTGACTGACTTTTGTAGAGTTCACAAACTTATATTGAATTTTTATATCTAGACATATTAGACTTTTGGTAGAATAAGTATAAAGGGAGGGATAGATCAAATTATAGTTGCTAAAGATCTTAGCACCAATTTCATTGAGAATTTTGTATGGGTTTCAGTGATGCCAAACTACCCAATTTACCTTGATCATCGACACTAGATATTTCTAGTATGACAAGGTTTGAGTATGCACAAATGTGATTTGGGCCCTACAACGAATATAGTCTTAAAAAACAATGATTTTTTATTTGAATTTTCTTAATCATGAAGCAAGTTTTTAGGAATAAGTTTTGAGTCTCAAAACACCTTTTTGAGAAATAGCATATTTATGGGGAATAATGTTATCTAGTATCAGTGGTGAGTCTATGTGACATTATGTGATATGTTCAATTAAAGGTGAAATTATGTAATTCATTTAATTGAACCTGTAATTTAATGTCACTAGTGCTGCCACCTAGACTGATTTTTAACACCAGTGGTGCTAAATAACACTACTCATTTCTGGGATGGAGACGAAGTTTGAGAATGGTTGAGGGAACCTTTTGGGAAATACAGAAGCATTGAAAGACATTGGAGATGATGGAAATTTATGGGCTGGGAATATTTTATTTAACTCTGCTTTTTTCGAAGTTACTAGACACCCCACTTGATGCAGCCACCAAGCCTTAGCATTCTGTGAGCAGAGTTAATCACACGAAGGCAGGCACGTAGGGTGTTAAAGGGGAAACAGGGAAGTCATGCACACTGCCTTCCCGGACCGAGTGCTGATGCTGTTGTCTTACTTCTTTTAATTATGTCTGTGGTTACTTATATAGTTAAAAACGTATGAGGGTATTTTGGTCTTTCAATTTAATGCTTGTGATGATAATTTAGTAATTCATTTAAAGTGTCTTAGTCATTTGATTAAAGACCTATCAGATGTTGTTTTGGGTTGGTTTCATAAATTCGGCTGCTTCCACATCTTTCTGTTTTTCTTCCCGTATTTGCCACCACCACCACTTCTATTTCAAAAGTCTTACTGGTATCTCACTTCTATTTCAAAAGTCTTACTGGTTACATCTATAGTTGTGCATATCATTCAGATACTCTTTAATCAATGCTCATGGGCATTGGCAATTATATTTTCTTGAATAGACTAAGTGTTATAGTGGTAACAAATGTGCAGGTAAATGGCCCAAGTAATAATCAACTATTTGAATACAATACTCAAATTTCTGTGAGATGTGACAATCAGAGAACTTTAGGGAATTTTGTATTCTAGTTGAATGAAAAATGGCAACATGATTAGTTTGAAAATTCCTCTTTTCTAGAAAGAAGATTAATATCTCACAACTTTTCATAGTCGCTTCTGGAACAGTTTTATGACGAGGACTTCTTTGTTATGGAAATTTTGCATCATTTAGAGAAAATGTTGGGATATGTTCCACTCCTATCAGAGGTTATATCAAATTCAGTAACCCTTTTTATCTTATCCGAATGGTGTGCAGGTAAGTAACTATTGTGCAGCCAGTCTTCATGACTCTGTAGCAGAGGAATGGGAGAGGCAAAACTATGATGTGAATGGATGGAGTCAGAAGTGGGAACATTTTCTCTCAAGGGCGTTTACCAGAGCTGATAATTCACTTGAAGATGGCATAGTAGCACCACAAACTGTTGGATCTATAGCATTAGCTGTTATAGTGTCAGCTTGCCAGATCATCTTCTGCAATTGTGGAGATTGCAGGGCAGTACTTTGTCGGGGCAACCAAATAATTTCCTTGACCAGTGATCACAAGGTCTTTTTCTTTTATATGGATACATTTCAGGATCTAAACTTTAAATTTTCTCATTAGCTCACTATTAGAGTTTCTGAATTTCATTCATCCGTATGACCATGTTAACTATATGTTAACTTTTGCCTTTATCAGCTAGCTAGTCTTTTGAAACTTCAAGAAATGGTATAGACAGATTGTTTCTTGTCAGGCATTCCTGAATTCAGTTTGACTTTTATAGTAACAAATTATTATGCCCTGTTGAGTTCTGTCTTGGGCTGCATCTTTATGCTGTAACACTATTGATGTGGGACACAACAAACATGAAACAGGATTATAGAAGAATGGGAAAGGAGAGACTAATAATAGGGTCGAAGATGGTACCAAAGAAAACCAAAAATTACTTTATATGGGGAGAAAACTGATGTCGGAAGTTCAGATATGGAGATAAATAAAGAATGTTACTATGCGGTGCCTAATCCAGAACTTGGTAAGAAATGTAGACAGAAAGTGGCATTACCCTTAGCCGACAGGGAAGGCATAATTGATAATTGGTAATGTAATTGAAGGGACAACGAGTAATCAATAGCTTATCTTCTTTTAACGTGATCTTCCCACTTTGAGAGTTCAGATAGGTTATGATCTTATCGTCTCTTTAATGTGTGTCCGTATGCATTATTCTCTTTCCAAACACATTTTATGAGACAAGTTTGATATTGGAGCGATTTCTAGGTTATTTTTTATATTTCTTTTTGGAGAACAGAAGCCACTGAACTAGTTTCTTCATACCTACAAGTTTTCTCACATTCCAGATGATGCGTAAAGAAGGCTGGGGAAGGGTTTTTTAGATGTTATGTAGTTTTGGTTTTTCTATCTCCTTTTGGAACTAATAATGGAGGGTGCTTTAACTTTTTCTAGACCATACATATGTGCATGCAGTGGCAGATCCTAAAATAAATATAAATTGGTGGACCCTTATCATTATTTACTTTTTCTTGTTGAGGATTTTTTATAATTTATCACAGGCATGCATTTCAGTGCCTAGCTGCACATAAGCTTTTGTCCAAAGCACTAATGAGGGAAATGCTTGTGAAGTGATTTCTCATTTCCCAAACATTATTTTCGGGGAATGATCAACAACAAACAGTTACTAGTTCACTTCTAACATGGTTTATAATGATGAAAAAGTCCTGCTTTGACAGGTCTTCCAAAGATTTAAACATTGAAAAACTGCAAAATCCCTTTTATTCACAAATTAGAAAAGCAGTGCAATTTTCCTGCATCAAATGTGTGGCGTTAGTGTGAAAGCATCTATTGCTGGGTTAAGGACCTCGGCCCATTTTCTCACTTGGGCTTCTGACCTATGGGCCCTCCTCCTGACTTCTCGTTGACCGTTCTGCCACGTGGCATGACACGTGGCCTAGCCTCTTTAGACCTCGAAATCAGGGGATAACAATAGTCCCCCAAGTCTAGGCATAATTATTTATGTAATGCATGAATTTGAAAGTAAAATTGAGATAGAGCTTCAGATAATAAGTTGTTCTTTTAGAGCTTCGGAAAATAAGATGCTCTCTTAGAGCTTTCGAAAATAAGATGATCTCTTAGAGCTATTGTGCTCTCTTAGAACTTCTGATAATAAGATACTCTCTTAGAGCTACTGTACTATCTTAGAGCTTCTGATAATAAGATGCTTTCTTAGAGTTTCGGAAAATAAGATGTTCTCTTAGAGCTACGGTGCTCTCTTAGAGCCTTTGATAATGAGATGCTCTCTTAGAGTTTCGGAAAATGAAATGCTCTCTTAGAGCTACTGTGCTCTCTTAGAACTTCTGATAATGAGATGCTCTGTTAGAGTTTCGTAAAATAGTTGCTCTCTTAGAGCTCCTATTGACGAGATCCCTTCAAATGTTCCTAAATGATTGAGGCTCCCTCCTTTGTTCAATGAGATATGAAATTACGATTAGCCTCGGATTGATGGTTACGAGGATTTGTTATTTTCCCAATAACTCTGAGATTCACGAGGCGTTTTAGTTATGGAGTTTCAATGATTTGATGTCGTGGTACCTTCCCAAGAAAACAGCTGGGGTCATTTCAACTTCCAACACACGCAATAGCTGCCGCATTAAATGCGCAATGATGATTGTTTCCCACGTTCTTCAACAAGATTTTAGACGCGTGAGGGCGCGTGTAAGCCACGTTCAGATCTTAGCCTTTGAAGACCAAACGTCTGACGTTGTGGGTGGCTTGGATTACAAATCTTATTGATCCATGGCTGGACGGCCCGGATCGAGATTCAACGGCCAGGGTTTGAGCTGGTTTGCCTATAAAAGGCAAAGAACCTTTGAGAGAATTTCTTTCCACTTTTTGCACGTACTCGCGCATTCTCCTTCTCCAAGTTCCTTAATCCTTTGAGCTTTTCTTCTCAGAATTTCTCCAAGAGTTTTCCTTTCTTTCTCTTCTTATTTTCTTTGGGAAACTCGTAAGTATCGTAACTTTCTTCTAATTTGCCAAACCTTGAGTTAATTTGCAAAGTTAATGGCTACATCCAAACCATTGGGGGAACAAGTGAATGTTAGTGAGCTAGCTCATGAGTTGGGTTTTCAAATAACAAATATTGCCAACCTTGTCAGGGCTATAGAGGCTGGGCAGGGCGCTTCGGTTTTTGGGGATGACAGTGGTAGTGACGAGACAGCTTGGGGGCATCCAAAATTCGATCCTCTGTAGATCCAACCTACTTGCTCAGCCTTAGAGAAAAATACAGGATTCCTTATGACATCGAACTCCTTTCCCCTTCTGTGAATGAGCGAGCCTGTGTTATCCTAGGCAGGGATGTGTTGCCGTGAGTTCCTGTTGAAAGCTGGACTTCGTTTACTTATCCACCCTTTCTTCCGGGCCATCCTGAGATTATATGGGATAGCTCCTACCCAGCTCGTACCCAATGCCTGGGCCCAACTAGTGGGCTCTTACTTCCTCTGGAAGGAGGTATCTCTAGCCGAGGATATGCCTCTGCATGTCTTCCAAACGGTCTACCAACCCAGATCTTTAGGAAAAGGGGACTCCAAGGGGTGGTATCCGTTGTGTCCCTGGGGATCACATTCCCCCTTCGTGGTAGGTTTGCGAAGCTCCATCAAGGGGTGGAAGGAAACTTGGTTTTGGGTGAGGGGGAGGTGGCAGGAGGGTGAGGGTGACCTTGTTTCCCATGTCAAAGTCTCAACTTCATATTCCGATGCTCGTGAGTTCTTTCCTTGTGTTTATCTTTTCCAAACTGATGAGGTCTGATACTTACACTCTTCTGTTGTTGTGCTGGTTCAGTTGAGCGTTTTCAGTTCACAGAGAGTAATTAGGATACTCTGTCTGAAGTGTACAAGAAATCATCATCCACTCGTGACTTTTTCCGTTTAGTCCAAACGACCCAATTTTTGGAGGACTTCGGATTGATGGCAAAGAGGGGTGAAATTCACCTAAATACTTTGATGGTTATATGATTTTGTCACTCATGCATGCTTTGCTGATTTTGTCCATCTCTTGGTTTGCGGAAAACTTTGATAAAAGAAAGCCTCCCACCCCAGACATGGCCACCATCTTTGCTGCCACATCTACTACTGGGCGAGCGATGAAGCCCTCATCTGCTGGAGGAAAGCAGGTGAGGGACAAGATCGAGAGGGTCAGCAAGGAGGCTGGCTCTCAAGAAGAAAATCCACTTCCCAAGGATAAGGGAAAAAAGGTGGTGGAGGAGGAACCAATGAAAAGGTTTAGGATTTCGACGCCAGCAGAGTGGGTGGTTCGAATGATGTTCCTCCTCGTTCCAAAGTTCCTGCGGGGAGCAAACTGCTGGGCAGCTCGATAGCTGCGGCCACGGAGAGTCACAAAAAGGCCAGCCGCCGTGGAACCTCTAAGGCAAGTCCCATCGAAGAAGGCTAAGGTTGCTAGTGACTCCACAAATTCTGAGGCCCCAAGAAGGAGAGCAGCTTTGGCCACTCGTACTGACGAGCTGGCATCTGAGGCACTCGCTCTTATTCTTCCGGAGATCCAGGCAGCCACTTCCGCATTCCATAAGTACTGGACGGATAAATGGCAAACTATATTGAGCAGAACGACGCAATAGACGTCTTCGAGACTATGGTAGCCCAAGCGGAGAGGTCCTTTGGCATGGCCATAGAGGCTGAGGCCATCTTCAAAAGCCTTCAAAGTAAAAACCAGGGATTTACCAACAAGGCTACCATAGCAGAGGAGGAAGCTGCCAAGCTAAATCGGAGGTTGAGGCTTTGTGGAAGGAAAAGGAGGAGGAGTCCACAAAGTCAGTCTCTGCCCTAGCAGAGATTGAGTCTTTAAGGAAGGAAGTCCATTTGTGCCAGAGCGAGGTAGCTTTAATGACCAAACGAGTTGAGACCTCTGATGTACATCAGAAATTGACTGCTGGGGCTTTGGGAAATGCAAATGAGGAGAACTCTACGCTGAAGGGAAAGGTGGGAAAATTAACCTCTCAAGTTGCTGGCCTTATTGAAGAAGTTGAGAGTGTCAGGAGCGATGTTGAGGCGGCAAGCAGAGATGCAGAGAAATCTTTTTTGGCCAACTTCCACCTGATCGAGGCTTAGCAGCGCTTTGGCATATACTGGAGGCAGTACACCTATAATGAGGTCGTTGAATGGTTGGAAGAGCATGCTCAAGGCTTCGACACTTCAGATTTGAGGCCGAGTTCTTTGGTGATGATGAGGAAGAGGGGGAGCCTCAAACTCCTGCGGAAGAACCTCAAGTGATTGAACTTGATGAGGAGAACACGGAGGAGCAGGCTATAGTGCCATTTGTGGCTCCTCAACACCCACCCCCGTAGGTCTTTTGATAGTTTTGGTAACTTTATTCCAAGTGTAATGGCTTCTGCCTATCCATTTGTAGATTTAGTTTATCTAATGAAATTCTATCTCGTTTATTCCAGTTTTGCTTGACCTTCTATTCGAATGTGTGATGCCGATGTGATCGATCAATTGGACCTGACCTTATCATTACTTAATAACTTCTTACATTAATTTGATGACATTCGAACACCTAGCCTTGTAGGATAAGTCTAGGCTCTTAGTTTTTGTAGAAACGAACTCGAGGCTCTTAGCCTTCATGGAAAATAAATCCCAGACTCTTAGCCTTCATGGGATAAATTGAGACTCTTAGCCTTCATAAAACTTAAATAAGTCGAGGCTCTTAGCCTTAATGAAACGACTTCGAGGCTTTTAGCCCTTGTGGAATAAGTCGAGGCTCTTAGCCTTTATGGAAAAAAAATCCCAGGCTTTTAGACTTCGTAGGATAAATTAAGGCTCTTAGCTTTTAAAAAACTTAAATAAGTTTAGGCTCTTTGCCTTATTGAAACGACTTCGAGGCTCTTAGCCCTTGTGGAATAATAAGTCCCAAGCTCTTAGCCTTTATGGGATAAATCGAGGCACTTAGCCTTATTGTGATAATTGACTCGTAATTTTGGAATAATAACAAGCATAGCTTTTTTATTGAACTTGAAAACGATTCATACAAGATGTATTTCATCATTGGTAGTACCTACGCAAGTGTTCCACGTTCCAAGGATGAGGTTGTACCTTTCCATCCATATCTTTGATTCTATATGTCCCTGGTCGAATCTCCTCACATACATGGTAAGGACCTTCCTAGTTCGGGCCAAGGGTCCCTGACTCGTGTTCTTTCGAAGGTGGGAACACCTTTTGAAGCACCAATTCATTCAACCGGAATGTCTTCTTTACTTTTGAATGATAGTATCGGGTCATCTTTCGTTGATACATGGCCATCTTGACCTTAGAATCGTCCCTCCTTTCTTCAAGGAGATCCAATCTAAAGCATCTCGCCTCATCATTGGTCATTTCGTTGTAATGCATTCTCCTTGGTGATAGAAGACCTATTTCGACCGGACTCATAGCCTCTGCCCCGTATGTCATAGAGAAAGGGATTTCTCCTGTTGCAGTTCGACTTGTAGTTCTGATTGCCCAAAGCACTTGGGGCAATTCCTTTACCCATGCCCCCTTTGATGCATCAAGCTTCCTTTTCAGAGGGTACTTGATTGTCTTATTTACAGCTTCAACTTGCCTATTAGCCTGGGGATGATGTGGGGAAGAGAAATGCTTCTTGATGCCTTGTTCTTCGCACATGTCCCTGAATTTCTTGTTATCGAATTGTTTACCATTATCTGTTACGATCGAATGGGGAATTTCGAAGCTGCAAAAATTTGTTTTTCCAGAGAAACTTGGAAGTGTTTGCCTCAGTTATTTTTGCGAGAGGTTCGGCCTCTATCTACTTAGTGAAGTAATCAATTGCAACAATCGCGAATCTGGAACTTCCTTTTCCTTTGGGTAGGGGTCCGATTAGGTCGACTCCTCACTTTGCAAATGACCAAGGGCTAGACACTACGTTTAACTCCTGTGAGGGTTGTCTCTGAATTTTGACAAAACACTGACATTTATCTCATTTTTTGACGAACTGATGCGCATCCTTTTTCAAGGTAGGCCAGTGGTATCCTTGTCTGAGCGTTTTTTTGTGCTAAAGACCAGCCTCCGGCATGGTTGCCACAAACACCTTCGTAGATCTCCCTAAGCACGTAGTCTGCTTGTTCTCCTCCAACGCACCTTAATAGGGGCATTGAAAAGCCACGTTTGTACAGGACATCGTCTTGTAAGACAAAGTGGGCTGCTCTTCTTCTGAGTTTCTGGGCCTCTTCTTTTCCCAAGGGTAGTGTGGTTTAGTCCTTTAGGTAGGAGATGATTGACTTCATCCAGTGAAGAGTATCTTATACCCACATAACTGTTTCGCCGACCTCTGTGGAGGGTTTGGTGAGGTGTTCAATTGGGATCACGTTGAGTAGCTCGAAATCTTTGCTACTTGCCAATTTTGCTAGTGCATCAGCATGAGCATTGTAGGACCTCGGTATTTGCATCAGTTTGAACCTTTCAAATGAAGGGATGAAGCTCATTACCAGCTTTAGGTAAGCTGCTATAGATTTATCTCTGGCAGAGAAATTTCCATGTACTTGACTAACAACAAGCTGGGAGTCACTGCTGATTATGAGCCTCTTTATTTGCATTTCTTTTGCCACCCGAAGGCCTGCTAGCGAGGCCTCATATTCGGCTGTGTTATTGGTCGCCTTAAAGTCGAACCTTACAGTACAATTGAGCTTATGTTCCTCCGGACTAATCATGACAATCCCTGCTCTTGAACCTGTATCGCTTGACGACTCATCGACTGAGAGCTTCCAAATCTGAGGTTCTGAAGGCTCCATTTCTACTTCGACGTTGGGGGCAAGGGTAAACTCAGCCACGAAATCAGCTAAGGCTTGCCCTTTTATGGCTAACCTGGGTTTGTAGAGGATGTCGAACTCGCTGAGCTCCAGAGCCCACTTAAGTAACCTTCCTGATGCGTCTGGCTTTTGAAATACTTGCTTGAGGGGGTAGTTGGTTAGTACATGGATGCTGTGTGCCTGAAAATAGGGCCGAAGCAATTACTAAAGAAAGAGCCAATTTTTCCATATCAGGATATCGGGTTTTAGCAGCTAGAAGTGCTTTGCTCACATAGTATATTGGCAACTGATGGTTGTTTTCCTCCTTTATCAGAACTGAGTTTACTGCCTCGGAAGTTACTGCCAGATATAGATGCAATATATCGTGGTCTTTTGGCTTTGAAAGGAGAGGTGTCTGCCCCAGATGCTTCTTTAGTTCTTGCATGGCCACCTCACATTCTTCTGTCCATTGGAACTTGTTCCCCCCCTTAAGGACTTTAAAGAAGGGGAGGCATTTGTTGTCTGTTGCCTTGGATGTGAAGCGATTTAGGATTGCTGCTCTCCTAGTGAGGCTCTGAACTTCCTTCGGTTTCTGGGATGACCTCATCTCAATCAAGGCCCGGACCTTTTCAGGATTCGCTTAAATACCTCTTTGATTAACTATGTAACCAAGAAACTTGCCAGATGATACCCCAAAAGCCCACTTTAAGTGATTGAGCTTCATTTGATACTTTCGTAGAATCTGAAAAGCCTCATTCAAGTGGGTGATGTGGTTTGTTGATTTCTGGCTTTTCATCAGCATATCGTCCACATTCACTTCCATGGATTTACCGATGAGGTTGGCGAACATTTTGTTAACCAACCTCTGGTACGTGGCCCCAACATATTTTAATCCGAAGGGCATAGCCTCATAGCAATAGAGCCCCTCGTCTGTGATTAAGGAAGTATGGTCTTCATCTGGTGGGAACATGAGAATTTGGTTGTACCCATAGTATGCATCCATAAAGTTGAAGAGCTTATGTCCAGCAGTTGAATTTACAAGTTGGTCTAACCTTGGGAGGGGGAAGCTGTCTTTTGGATAGGCTTGGTTCAGATTTGAGAAATCAATACATACCCTCCACTTCCCATTGTGCTTTTTCACCGGAACTGGGTTGGAGACCCACTTCGGATACACGGATTCCCTGACGAAGCCATTGTCAGTCAGTTTCTTGACTTCGTCCTTTAAGGCTTCATATCTTTCTGGATTAAGGGCTTTCATCTTTTGTCTGTGAGCCGTGGCTTTCGGATCAATATTCAAGTGATGACAGCTGACCTTGGGGTCGACACCTATCATGTCGCCGTACTTCCAGGCAAATACATCAAGGTTTTTGCTCAAGAAGTTTTTCAACCTCTCTTTCATTTTATGTAGCAAGTTGGTACCCACTTGTAGGAGCTTTGTTGAGTCCATTAGGTTAGCTGGGTATGTTTCCAATTCCTCCATAGGAGCTGTTTGAGGTTCGCAATCAATAATGCGGTGGTCCAGTTCTTCCAAATTGATTGCTTCAGTTATTGCTCCTTTTTCAGGAGCTTCGGTCATGAGGACGTCTTTCCCTTCTTCAGGGGCTATTATTGTTCAGGGAGGTCGTCCATATCAACGTCAGCAAAGACGTCGTTGGTGGTCCTCGATTCCGCTTTCCTTAGGGAGTTGGAATAGCATTCTCTAGAACCTCTCTAGTCACCTCGAACTGTTGCCACACCACTATCGGTGGGGAATTTCATGCATAGATGGTGAATCGAGGTTACCACCTATAACTCCTTTAATGCGGGTCTCCCAAGCACCCTGTGGTACGCAGATCGGTTGTCGACTATAAGGAATTCCATGAAGCGTCGAGCAACCAGAGGTTCGGTTCCCATTTCCATTGCCAAGGTGATTTTCCCCTAAGGATGTTGCTATCTCCAGTAAATCCGAACAGGGGGGAGTTTACTGGGGACAGCTCATGATCGACCTTCATCTTATCAAAGATGGTACCAAATATGATGTTAACTGAGCTTCCATTGTCAAACAACATCCTTTTCAGGCCGTTGCGACACAGCTCTAACTACTAGGGCATCACAGTGGGGATAGTGCACCCATGGTGCATCCTTCTGCGTAAAAGTGATTGGAGGCGAGGTTCCTCCATTCGTAGGTTGATTCACGATATAGCTTGTCATAGCCGGGTCGATTGCTTCCCTGGCATAATTCTTTTGAGAGTTTCTAGATTCTCCGCCCACGTGAGGACCACCAATGATTGTGTCGATTTCTCGAATGGGTTCATATTCATTGCTTG
The DNA here is from genome assembly GCA_035079005.1 of Fraxinus americana. Lineage (NCBI taxonomy): Eukaryota > Viridiplantae > Streptophyta > Magnoliopsida > Lamiales > Oleaceae > Fraxinus > Fraxinus americana. Next base: position 32,119,181 of record CM068706.1, on the reverse strand, counting down.
GTGGGGGACTTCGTTGCTGCCTCTGACCCTCTCTGGTTCCTTCGGTTTCATCATCCCTTCTTCGTGGAGGGTCATTTTTGTTAGATTGACGTTGCTCATTGTTTTTTGGAGGGCGGTTCAGCTTGTAGGGAGCATTTCTTGAAGGACGCCTCCCCCTAGCCTGATTTTGATTTTGGGAGTGCTTCGCAACGTCCCAGCAGTTTTCGGTATGATGACCATAGGATTGGTGGTAGGAGCAGTAGTTAGGGGCATCATCCCTATTTCTAGGTTCAGCACCTCATCCCCTACCTTGACTTTTCAGTGGAGATTTTTGATAAGGCTGACGCTGTTGTGCTTCAGCACCAGGATTCACCTCTTCATAGGCTAAGGTTGGTACGGCATTGAGCGTTGCTGAGGCGAGCTCCTGTCCGTGGTTCAACGGGGCCTGATGATCCATCAAATGGGAAGTTGGGCCCCTTCCTCTTTGCATCTGAGGAGTGGGAAGGCCTCGGCTCGCCCTATTTCTATGATCCTTCACCTCTTCATTCAGGATTTCTCGTCTTATCATTTCTAATAGGGCGTCGATAGCCGGGTCTTTGTTTTGTACACTCCAAAAGAGGGAGTTCATATCTAATCCTCCTCTTAAGGTAGTTAATGCTTCCCTATCTGTGATTTGCACGCAGTAGGTCATTTCATCCGTAAATCGAGACAAGAAACTTCTCAGTGCCTCGCCCTCGTTGCTGTCGCATGTCCTGAAGTTGTTAGATGGGTCTATCCCCTTCTTTGCTGGTCGCGAAACGTTTTAAAAACGTCTTCTTCATGTCTGGCTAACTTTGGATACTCCCTTCAGGTAGTCTGGTGTACCAGACTTCAGCGCCTCCACTTACAGTTAAATGAAAAGCCTTGCACTTCGTTGCTGGAGTGGTCCCTTTCAAATTCATATGGGTTTTGTAGTTGTTCATGTGTTTTGCGGGATCACCTCTCCCATTGTACTTTGGGATTTTAGAGAGTGAAAAGTGGTTCAGCATGGGGGCACTCCTTATGGCTTTTGAGAAGGGAGATTGGTCATCTTCATCATCCAAATCACAGGATCTTTGAGGACCATCTGAATCTCCATCTTTTTGGGGTGCCTAGGGGAGTGGCTGAGAAGTTCTTGCCTCATTTCTAGCTTGGTTTCTCCTTTCCCGCCTATTTCTAGGGGGTCGGATTAAAGGTTCTCTTAGATTTGAAGGCTCTGCATGGTACGTCGGCAAATCCTCAGGTTGATGAGGTTTCTGCTGCCTCCCTCTAGTCGGAGGAGGTGGAGAATAAACTTGCCTATTTTTAGGTACTTTGGGTGAATGGTTCTGCCTATCTCTAGGCGCCCCTGAGCTTATCCTATTGAAAACACTTTTGGACCTCTGGGGTCGATTTTTTGGTTCATAGTTTGGAAGGTGGTTGAATGGGACCTCATATGGTCTCTCTTAGGCGTGGTTAACCAAGGCGTCCATTTCAGCATCTCTCTCTTGAGGAGCCTCCATCCCAGCACATGGAGGATCGACCATTTGACTTTGTACTTCTTCCTCCTGATAGTATCCTTGCGCTTCAGGAAAGACATCTTCCGGGGATGTATATTGGTGAGTCTAATAGCCTCCTTGTCCCTGCATGTTCATCAACATTTCTTGCATGGCTAGGTTCTGCTGAGTGATATTTCTCATGTTGGCTGCTGTTGTCGCCATTTCCCTCGTTAGCCTGGCTGCTACTCTCCCTCTGGCCCTAGAACCTTCTCTCCTGCGTATTGGAGGTCTTGGGCGGACTGCCTGAACAGCATGTGAGGGTTTCCCTTCTTCAGGGCGTTCCCTCGTTCTTTTAGAGGTATTCTCCTCCGTGGAACTCATCACTTGATTATTTTAGTAAACAACTTTTTATCCCTTTCTTCAAGGGTTTTAAGTTCTTGGTCGTTCTTTCTGTAAGGATGCTCCTTTTTCAAGGACAAGTACTTCTTTCCGTCAATCTTTTTAGCAATGTAACCTGGCCTTTCTTCCCACGTGTATTCGTGGTTAAGTGTAGGTATTTCCCACAGATGGCGCTAATCTGTTGACCCCAAAAAATGAACTCAACAGATGTCGGACCCACTCTCGTCACGTCAAGTACGGATCCAGCACGTTTTTACCGGAATAGGAACGGTAATCCAACTGTAGTGAACGTGGGAGGCACTTTCCGGCGAGAGACAAAGATGTTAAGGTTCCGGCGATATGATTCCAGGACAATCACACTATCAATGATCTCCTTTAAACAAAATGATAATGAAATATGTGGAAGGATAGATATGATGAGTAGATGAGTTCTCTTCTTTTCAATAGGAGTTCAAGTGTTTGTATAAGCATGTGTTTGTCTATTCTTTGCATCAATCCATCGTCCCCTTTTTCTATACAGAGAGTGACTATTTATACTGTTCTAGCCGACGTGATGATCGTCGGATCAAGTCCACGTGGCGACATCTCCTAAACTGAAGCTTCACATCACTGTCCACTCATTACATTTAATGTTTGACTAAAGGTCAGCCGTTCTAGTAGTAGGCTGACATTGATTAAAACTATATGCACTTTACAGCAGACGTCACATCAATCAATTCAAAAAGATCTCCGAATCTGTTGTGAGGCAGCGTCAGTTTCATGAGCTTTGGACGAGCCTGAAAGAACCTCGGATTGGGTTGTGCCTCGTCTTTGAGGAAGTGTTTCAGGCCGAGGCTTGTTAATGTGAAAGCATCTGTTGCTGGGTTAAGGACCTCGGCCCATTTTCTGACTTAGGCTTCTGACCTATGATTTCCGGCCAACTTTTTTCTATTTAAGTTGCCTTCTATGAGACTATTGTCTAGATAACATGATAGATGATAGCCTTCCCTCTACTAACACCGTCTTTAACAACGTACATCCTTTTTTAACTGGACGGAGTTGTGACTCATACCTACTTCCTTCTATACAATTTGGTCAATCTTTAGTTTTGATCTTGCTTTTAGCAATAGAAGTCATGTTTGAAAGTCTTTTGCTCATATGTACATGTTCATGAACACAGATTTAATGTTCTATTTTCGTTATCAGCATCTATTCTTCCTACATTTTCTCTACGATGAAGTAGAAAGAATTACGAATGGTGGTGGAAGAATAATATTCTTCCAGGGAGAGAGGGTGGATGGGATTCTTGCAGTAACAAGATCTATAGGTTTGCGTTTTCACTCGTGCAATCGACTGGTTTACCTTTATTTCTTTAGAATTTTTAAGTTAAGAATTTTTTGGAGGCCTAACAAGTGCCCATTACTTATATTATAAGAAATAAGAATTGATGATAATTACTCTTACAATCATGCATTCCTATGCAATAAAATTAGTCTAAATTTTAGACGTTTCATAGTGCACAAATTCACATTTCTTGTATATTTGTTTCACTTTAGTATTGTGTTGTGGCTTTCTTTCATTTGTCCATCCCAATATCCTTTTTTCACTATGACTTGCCTTTCTGATTCTATATTGGTTTTAGGAGATCATTACTTGAAACAATGGGTTACTTCTGCAATGGCTTGTGGGATACACTATCTACTTGAGAAGCTGGGAAGTATGCCCATAAACTGATGAAGAAGAAGCATCAGCAGGGAACTTTTAATCGGGATTCTTCTCTCTTGACAAGATACGTGCCAAGTGCCCTCCTTCATAAAGCACGTAAAAGAGGAAGTGAGGACAATTTTTCGGTCATTGTTGTCGATCTCACATCACAAATCCATGAAAACTGCCAATAAATTGGTAAAACGTCTTTTCCCTTTTGTAGATTCTTTTTACCAACACCAGTGGGCTTTTGATTTTTGGAATTTATGGAAATTTCTGGGTGTTATAAGCAACTTTAGGCAACAACAGGAGGCTGTTTGGTCTGTTTTTTCCTGGACACAAAGTTAATTGTCAGATTCGTGAATTATCTATGGGACACGGGGATTCAGGATTTTAGGATACTTAAGTTCGCTGAATTATTATATTGGATTTCTAGTAACTAGAAGTAGAGATGGCAATTTTCCCCGCCCCGCCCCGTCCCCGCGGGGCCCCGCCCCGAACGGGTTGGCGGGGTGGGGCGGGGCGAGGTCGCCGCCTCGTCGCGGGTCGCGGGGCGGGGCGGGGCCCCGAACCCGCCCCGTGAAGAATAAAAAAAAAAAAAATTGTTTTGGACATTATTTGTTTTGGACATTTTTTCGTTTCAAGTGCTTGCTTTGAATATTGATATAGTTAGTAACTTAGTATGAACATTATTTACTTTGAATTTTAAAATTTTGAATTTGTATTTTAAATAAAAAAAAAACAAATGGGGCAAGAAACGGGGCAAGTCCTCGCCCCGTACGAGCCCCACCCCGCCCCGTCTAAGGCGGGGTGGGGCGCGGGGCGGGGAGGGGGAGTGTCGTGGTGGGGCGGGGTGGGGTGAGGGTGCCCCGCCCCGAACCCGCCCCATTGCCATCACTAACTAGAAGAGATAGAATAAGAAATGTGCATCTTTGAGAATTGCTTTTGTAGCAAACTAATTAAGAAGTTAATATTGTTTGGACGCATTCTAAGACCAGTAAGTGCACTAGTTAGGAAAAGTGATGGGATTTGTATTGCCTGGAATGAGGTAACTGAAAAGGATTTTGAGCTTTGTAGTTCAACCAATTGATGGGATGGTCAGTGTATTTGACAAGTCTTATTAAAATTGTTTTTGCAAGAGTTGCCTCTCTTGACATGATGTTAGTGAGAAGACCCATCGTATGATATTTTTTATTCCTAATTGAAAGATTTCTTAAAATCCTATTTACGCTGAACAGCCCCGCATCGAGTTGTCGCTACAGCTTGTCACCTATATGACACCATGACTAAAATTTCTGTCAACGCATGCTAAAATACAGTCCAGCTTTGTTAAAAATATGAAAGAGACAAAATTATTGATAAAATCTATGATGCTTGGACTCTCCAAAAATGGAGAAGTATCATTGTCAACACGACATGGCACGGATACTAACACGAGATATGTTTCGGATCCTTGGTTTTGCACTCTGACAAGGCTGCAAAAGGGAGAAGACGGCGGACGGTGGACTATTGCTTCTGCTTGTGTATTTGGTAGCAGGAAACCCATTTATTTTGACTAAGCATTTGTTTATTTAATCAGTGAGAAATGATTTCTCATTTAAATTAAAATCTACAATTATATAGATTCATATATTGTGTGAACAATTTGGTACATATTAAAATGAGAGAATGTATTTTTTTAAGTGAGGTGGTGGAGAATATGTGGCTGAAAAAGAAGGAAAAGTTATTGATGCGATGGAAAATATTATTTTATTGAAGAATGTGTGGTTAAAAATGAATAGAATAATGAGAATAAAAAAAATAATATGGCTCAAACATGGCATTAAGAGGTTCACTTAAAGAATCTCTGGTCACATGGATATTTAATAGGCATTGCAACTTATATATTCCATTTTAAGTGAAGCATCCTTACTTTGTCTGAGAATAACAAAAGAAGGTTTTTGTTGTGTTTCTTACTTTCAGATAGATAGGGTTTGATTTGTCTTTTGAAGAACTCCATATTCATCAAAATAGTGTGTCGTTCTTTGAAACTAGAACGTTATTGACATATTTGGTATGTTAGATTGGACCGTACTTAGTATGATTTAAGAAGAAAATAAGATTAAAATTTTGTACTTTGAATTGTACAGTGTCTAATATTGCATATCAATCATGCAATATAATGACTCTCGAGTGGAAACATGTTTATGCCTCGTCATTGCACTATAAGCAGCACTGTAATTCTGGAATGTCAAATGTTCTTGTGATACAAGTGTGTAAATTGATGGGTTCTTGTATTGCTGATTTTGGTGGGTGTCATACTATTTCACTTTCCGTATTTAGCTTGGGTCTTTTCGATTATTATAACGAAGGAGTGACTGAAGAAGACGTAATACATAGGATTAGAGAGAGTTGGACGAAATTGAGTACTTTGACAGGGATTTTTTTGTTTAAGACCAAGTTTATTAGCCTTTTTTTCATAATCGATCATTGTGGGTTTGGGGATAAAGGTCAGAACCATTTCTTGATTCTAGGGGTGTAAGCGGTTCGATTTTTGCGATTTTTGACAAATTTTCAAACCAAACCGTTTTGACCGGTTTGAGAAAAACTCAAACCTAAACCAAATCATTTTGACCGGTTCGAAAAAAACTCAAACCTAAACCTAACGGTTTGGTCCGATTTTAAACCGCTGGTTTCGTGTATATTTTTTTCCTGCCTAGTATCTACTTTTATGCTATTAATTCAATATATATTTATATCTTACTAGAAATAAATCTAAAACCAACTAAATATATTTACTATAAATTTAAATAACAACAAAATAAAAGTAAAATCACAATAAATTAAAGTATAGTTTTTTATTCGCCATTTTCACATTTTAGGATAATACTTTATGATAAAGATACAATACAAGTCCACTAAAATATATATAAAGTCCAAAAAAAAATAATAAAGTCCCTTTTCAACTAACTAAAGGAATAAACGAATTAATTTTGTCACATGCTCAAGAAAAATCAAATTTTGTCACAAAACTCACAGAACTAGCAAAAGGAAGAAACATTCACATACTCAAGAAGCCACAGAACTCATGATCAATTTTGTCCTTCATACAAAAAAAAAAAAAAATTAATTAATTAATTAGCAAATTGGAAAAAAAAAAAAGAATTAAGACACGGATCCATCTAATAATGGCTTCCAAATTACAAGTTGCAAATATTTTTTTCTCCCCAATTCCACTATATATACCCACCTTCATCTTTTGCAATTTAACACAGAATTATACATATTCTCTCGTATGTAAACAAATGTCTTTTGAGCACCTGATAGCCCGAATTTCAACTTTAAGCCTTACTCATGATCAATAAAAATGTAAACAAATTTCAACTAGAAAGTGACAAAAGTTCAATTTTAAGCCTTACTTACGACTAAATAAATATGAAAGAACTTGAAATAGTCTAATAATACCGGTGAACGTACACTACCGGCAACTGGGAGGTTCGAGATTTCAAGGGCGTTGATGATTTTGGAGAAACCAGGAGGTGCCGCGGGGAGCGAGGCTGCGACCAGCGAGTTGCGAGTGAGAGAAATGGAAATTGGAATATTAGGGTTGTGACTTGTGAGTATATGGACTTGGGTTGAACTGTTTAGTGCTACTTCTTTCAAATTTGGGTCTTTTTTTTTATATATAATTAGGTTTGGGCAGGTCGTAAATCTTAATAATTAATAGGAAATTAAAAATTAATAAAAATACATACAAAATGACAAAATTATTCAATTTTACAAAATTGAAATTTTGGATAAATTTTCAAAAAAAAATCAATTTTTTATTTTTTTATTTTATATATTTTTCGCCGGTCCGGTTTGGTTTCAAACCATAATTAAAATTCTCAAACCTAAACCAAATCGTTTTTGACCGGTTTGGTTTGATTCAAAACCATTTCGTTGACGGGTCCACGTGGCACCAAACCGTCGGTTTCGAAATTGCGGTTTCGGTTCGGTTTTCCGGTTTGGCGGTTTTTGCTTACAGCCCTGCTTGATTCCGTTGAACCTTCACTTCAGTGCCTTTGGCATTTCTGTGTGCCTTTGGCATTTCTGTTTCTTTGAACTGCAAATTTTGCAAATGGAGCAAGTTTGGATATTAGCTTGGGTTACGTGGTTGCAAAGATGAAGAGAATAAATGCTTCGAGGAGAATATCTGTGAAAAGCTGAAAAGGAAAGGAACCCTAAAGCCCTTTTTATATGATTGCATAAATGCTCATTTGTTAAGAGATTTGGATTATTCTGTCTAGCACATTCTTGAGTTTTATGGAGACAGCCCGAACGGCTGCTAATTTTTTGATGCGACAAGTGAATTTGCTGCTCGCTAGCCAATACAAATTCTTATTTTGGCTGCTACAAATATAGGTAGTAATGGGGTTTTGCTGTATACATCTGTGTGTGTGTGAGTGCTGTGTGGGGCCGGGCGGGATGGTAATTCGAAATTGTCATTTTAGCCCTTTCCACGTCGTTAAAAAGAGTTTTTGGGGGGGAAAAAAAAAGAGTTTTGGAATAATGATTTTTGAAAAATTGTGGTTAAAAAGGATGGATTTTGCGTTTATGTGCAAAATATTTCATTGTGAGAATGTGTGGTTCAGAATGAGCTTATGTTTGACACTCTTTTTTTTTTCTCATTCTCTTTCTCCATTTCAACCACGTATTCTATTAATAAAATAATATTACACATAAACCCAAAAATTCTCCTTATTTTTTAACCATACATTCTTCAATTAATCACTATTCCAAATCAAATTCTTTCATAAAATTAGTGTCAAACAAGGGCTGAGTTTTAGGGGAAAAAAGTTTTTGGAGAATGATAGACAAACAACAGCTTAAGTTATGATTGATATAGTTTCATAAAAACAATACTGAATGGTTAAATTTGATCTCTTTCGTTCTCTCAGTTAAGAGTAAAATTAAACGCAATTCATATGAAGCATTTAGGGCATGTTTGATCTTCACTTGTTTTTCATGGAAGTTGGAATTGAAATTCTATTTCTTACTTTTACCATGTTTGATTGCACTTTTTTTCTTGGAATTGGTTTTCCACATTTGCTAGTTTTCTTGGTTTTAGTTGAATTGAAATTCTCACATTTTAGGTTGGAATTGAAATTCCTTTTTTTAAAAAAAAAAAAATTTATCCATTTAATTTTCATGTAAAACAAAGTCAAACGAAAGTAAAAAAAAAATTTCATTTTTTTTTTTTTGGCAATCCAAATAAATTATATCTCTTTAATTGACAATTTTCATGAAAAACAAAACCAAACGAAAATCAAAAGATAGAAGATTTTAATATTTTTCAAGTGAAAAATTATACAAATCAAACACAATTAATTGACAATTTTCAATAAAATAAATTTCGGGCAATTCAATTCCTTGCAATTCGTTTTTTTTTTTTCCCATTCAAATTTCATCTTTGAATCAAACGGATCCTTAGTGTGTTAAAAAAATGGAATAAGTTAAGGTGTTCGTGGTTTATCGTATTAGTTTTTTACGTTTCTGTTGTGCCTATGTAGCTTCTCTTTAAAAATGAAAATAATAATAATAATAATAATAATAATAATAATAAAAAAAAAAATAATAAATAAAGTGCCGGTTTTTGAGTTCATCATCCAACTAAAATATCAGCTTGAATTCCTTTTTTTTTTCTAATTTAGAAATAAAATTTGATTTTTTACTTTCAATATGCAGTCTCAACATTCCCTCTATTTCCTACTCCAACTCTTGCACATTATGCTCCTCGCCTTTCCATTTTACCAAAGATTATCTTCCAAGACCATCAAGACTCATTTTAATATGCATATGTTGGAACCAACGAGTGATTAGTTAACCTCTTGCTGTCTTGTACGGATTAGTGAGTGGTCAAATTAATAGAATCGAAAGAGCGTCTTGCCCCTAGCGATAGGGATGGGGGTAATTGAACACGTCGATCCTAACTAGTTAAAGTTATGAAATAAATAAAAGAATATGCACCTTTAGTTCAAAAATTTGGATACGTCTTATTCAGCATCGGATCCACTATCAATAATGCTTATCCTTATTGCTCATAATTCATAAAGAGTGACTTTAACCAGTACATCAGATGTTCCTCCTCTTTCCTAATTAATTCTTTATATTCCCTTTCAAAGTGCACATAGCAAGATTCGAGGTTGTTTAAGAGTCAGAAAATCATGTTTGGTATACTATACTATATTAAACTGAACAAAATTAAAGAAGAAAAGAATGAAATCAACAAACTAAAACTCATTATTAATGAATTTCCAATTGACTACTTCAATTTCTTTTCATAACTTTGGTTGATTTCTAAAATTGCTAGAATCTTCAGAGCATTTATATCATTAACAACTAGAACATCCCATATTAAGTTCGACTGTACTCATGAGATAAGCCTCTTTATTGTTATGCAAAACATGTAATTGACTACAGAATCGATCTTTCCTTAATTTTATTCTCATTTCATATCTTATCCTTTTTAAAATGCTTAATGCTCTCATACTTTACATTTTCATTGACACTTTATGTCATAGAATTAAAAAAAAAAGAAAGTACATAACAAAATTTGTCAATTACTTTATATGATCCTCTTTAATCTAACATATCGAATACACCTTAAAAATGGGCTCTAAGGCTGTACAAATGAGTAATAATAAATGGTATGCTTTTTACTTGTTTGGCAGGAGAAAAAACAAACAATTTGATTACCTAATAAAAGGATTCCTATGATGTGAAATTTAATAAATGCACTATACAGAGAATTTTTTTGAGATTCTTATCGGCATAGGAATAAATGGGTGTTTGAGCCCCATTATTTTTTAAGAATGTATTTTGATATAGTAGATTGATGGAGAATATGCGGTTAAAAAAAGATTCTTTTTTATTTGAGTGCAATATTATTTTAACGAAGAATGTGTGATTAAAAAGAAGGAGAGAAAAATGTATTTTGGAAAAAATGAAAATCAAACACCCCCTAAGTGATAGCAATTAATACAAAAATGAATACATCTAAGTGTAAAACATTTGTTGACAATCATGTATTGTCAAAATTATAGCATGTGATGTAGAAAATAGTTTTTAAAAATGGATGAATATAATAATGTCAAATAAGAAGTTGTCAATCAATATTTTACATGTAGCATGATTCTACAAAAAATTACTTGTTTAACAAAGAATTAGATGTGACCACACATTTACAAACAAGAAATTATTTAATAAACATTTTGAAATGAGGATCTATTAATTCTAGAGAGTATTGTTTGAAAAGATTGCAATTTAATAAAAGATTTATGTAATCTAATTTGAAAAAGAGTTTTGAAGTGACATAGAAAGTCTATCATGTAAAAAAGAACAATCTAAACCCCTGTATTGATAATATCAATTTAAAATTCAACGACTCATCTAAAGTTTATAAAATTTAACATTTGTTTGGTTCTTATTATTTTCAAAATACATTTTTTCCTTTTATTTTCAATCACATATTTTTCAATAAAATAATATTACACGCATATCTAAATTTTTTCCTCATATTTTAATTGCATATTTTCCATCAAAATACTATTCCAAAATGTATTTTGGGCAAAAATAGGCCTCAAATTAATGTTTATTGAGTATTTTGGACTCTGATACCATAAACTTCAAGTCTATATGTCGATTATTGTTTTCATATTTAAGCGATTTGTAATTCCGTGTGTATTACATGTACATAATAATTTATATAATGATTTATATGCACATGATATGATGAAATATACTTGAATCAAAATTTCTCTAACCAAATAAAAAATATATATTTTTCACTCTCTTTTTAACAATTTATCTGTATATAAATCATTATGTAACTGCATTATGTACAAATAACATTATTCTTAAAATTTTACCCTGTAGCGGACCAATCTCTTACTTGACACAATCATGTTACAAATTTTTTGCTGGATTTGTTGCCAAATGGAGAAGGAAAGAAAGGATAAACAAGAAGATAGACAAGGACCATTTAGGCATATCATGTGCCAATCATTGTTTAGAAGCAATTCTCCTCTTTGTTTTCCTTTTCCTTTACCTTATTTGGTACTCCATATTTCCTATATTGGTATATATGTCCCAAATATATTCTCCTCCCACCAAATCCCTCTTGCAAATTGTGCACCATTTTTTGTTTTTCTAGTGCATACAAGCTAATTAAAAGAGAGAATATATAATGAGCAAAAAGTGGAAATCATATTATGAAATGGATGCTATAAATAAACGATATTTTAGATACATTAGATTTTTTTTTCACAAGTAGACAATATTTTGTCATTTTTGCATATCAAGAAAGAGATTAACATAACTTGCGGGTAATGTGATTTTTTTTCACATGAATAAGGAAAAGCGTATATAGAAATGATTTTTAGATAAACTTTTATAGTTTGGCGCAATTCTTTTTCTCTGAAGTAGGGATTGCCATCTTTCTTGAAGTGTATTATGTGTGTGTTTGGTAGAGATTTTTTGGGGGAAGAATTGATTTTGAATAGTGATATGATGGGAAATGTGTGGTTGAAAAAGAAGATAAGATTATTGATGTGATAGAAAATATTATTTTATTGAAAAATGTGTGGTTGAAAATGAGAATTGATTTACTGTTGAAAATGAAAATTTTTACCAAACATAGCCTATATAAATTTCTTCTCATGTGAAGAACACAAAATTTTATGATTTATCGATTTGTACAATAGAATGGCCGCATTTGACAATATTAAGGTAAAAAAATATATAAAAATTGTTGATTACATTTGCTCATGTTTGGTAGAATTTAAAATATAGATTTTATTTTAAATCAAAGTCAAAAATTAATTTTAACCATATATTTTACTGGATCAACAACTTTTCAGCTACACATTTTATCAAAATCTATTAAAAAATTTATTTTAATCCCCACAAAACATGGGCTTAATTTTATTAATTGTTCATGTTCACGAGTAAGCTCTTCTCGCTTTGTTGTTAAAGTTGACTTGTGAATCCAAATCTATGCCAACCGATTTGTTCTCTAATTTCTTCCCTTTGTCACATATACATCATTCATACAAAATACAATGACAGGAAAATGTCATTTCATGGCTAAGATGGAATATGTGCACTTTCATTGCAAGTTTCGTATGCCATCTAAGCCTCCAGTTGCGAACAATTTATAAATAGTTTAAATTATAAATAGATGAAAATAATTTATAAATTTTATCAAATGGAGGCTAAATAGTTAATTCGTAGGACTATATATGATTTTTATTAAAATGAAACTGAGCTATCTTGTGTGAAACTTATGGTACATCGCAACTATGTTGACACTCACCATTACATCCCTTTATAAGATCTGGATTATTATTATTAATGAATAATTGTAAAATAATCTTACTACATGTACATCAATTTTAAGTTTGACATTATTATAAGATGATGACTTTTTTTTACATTGATTTTAACAACACTTTAAACAATTAATAATACAAATTTTGACACATCACACTGTGTCAAACTTAATGTACACTTTGAATATACAACTAGCATAATTGTAAAACATATTCAGTCCAAAGTACTATCCAAAGACACTTCTTACAAAACAAATACTAGAAAAAACTATCATTTGAACGACCTAAATAATCAACTTTAATGGAAAGTTGTAAAAATCGGATACTTTACTATCATTATATCAGTATAATAAGATATTATTTGACGTCACACTTAGCATGTGCATGTACTATATGTTAAAGGGTAGAATGGTTGTTTTATTTACTTGATTGGGGTAGTTTAGTCTTTTTTCCCTTTCGATATTTATCTCTTTTGTAATCTCATTTTCTCACTGAATCAATTAAGAATTATTCTTGTTGTACAGAACTATTCATCTACCAGATGAATCCAGATACTCACATGGTAGGCTCCACGCTGAATAAAAAATGGCCAAAAATCCCACCCACCCCCCTATGTTGTGAGTGTCTGGCAGCATTTACAGAAGCATGGCTTCTGTACATGCAGCAGACTTCATCAATTAAACTCTTTTACGGTTTGGAACCCTTGCTTCCATTACTTTTCTTCTTCATCTTGCCTTTTTGATTTCCTCATGGTATCAGAGCGTTGAGTCTCGAAGGAATAAGATGAGAGTGTACATCAGTTGTCTTCCTCGTCGTCGGACTCTTGTTCATGGGTGATTTCTTCGGACTCGGATTCGGCACTCGGAGCTCTCCTATTCCATTTAGAGTTTTTGAGCTCCTAGCTTCTGATTTTCTATGGCTGTGGCACCTGTGAGGAGGTGATAATTTTATGTTCCTTGTTTTCTATGGTATATCTTATGGTTTTCAGTTGCCTATAATCTTCAGGTGTGCCTTACATTTGTGGAAGTTCTTAATGTCCTCAACCTTGTTCTGTTGTCTGATTGAACCTTTTTGGAGGTGGAGCTTCCTGGTAAAACACAGGTAAAATCTTGGCATTTTTGATATTGTTGTGTTGCTTGTTGGTTGAATCCTTTGTGATGGCGGATGTAAGGGATGATTCGCTTCAGTCGATTACTGTGAGACTAGATGGAAACAATTATTCATATTGGAGTGTTGTGATGAAAAAAATTTTGAAAGGAAAATCATTGTGGGATTATGTAACTGGTATTGAGACCAAACTTCAGCTCGATGAAAACGAAAATGGTAAGTTTGTAGAAATGCTTCGTACTTGGGACATGAACAATGCTAAAATTATGACTTGGTTATTTAATTCTGTGAACACTCTATTGGTATACAATTAGAAAAATATGAGACAGCTAAGGAAATTTGGGACCATTTAGCAAGGTTGTTCACACAGTCTAATTTTGTAATGGAATACCAATTGGAAGCAAATATTCGAGCACTATAGTTGAAAAATATGAGTGTTCAAGACTTTTATTATGCAATGACCAACCTTTGGGATCAGTTGACTCTTACAAAAGATGATGAACTTCGAGCTCATAAACCATATATTAAGAGCATAGAGCGACGACTTTTGGTTCAGTTTTTGATGGCTCTCTGTGATGATTTACTTAGTGGGTCAATTTTGCATCGTAATCCACTTCCTTCCTTTGATTCTGTTGTTAGTGAACTTTTAGTAGAAGAAATACGTTTGAAGTCTCATAAAGGAAAAATATCTCTATCTACATCCACTACTTCAGTTTTGGCAGATCCTTCTCGACCACTCACACAGAATCAAACGAGGTCTAATTTGAGAGTTGCTAGTGATGAGTGTAGCTTTCGCAAGTAGAAGGGACATTGGAAGGCTCAATGTCCTGAGTTATTGAATAAACAACCACCTCCAAAGGGTCAACAACGGTCCTCACAACAGTGGCAATATTAGTCTTCTGGAAATTTGGGAGGTCAATCACCACATCTATCTTATAAGCTGATAAGAATGCAAAATGCATATTTTTCTCTACTTATTTTATGTACTCGTATGATTAATTAATACCAAAATGTACTCATTACGTAATATTTTAATTTATGTGGATTCAATGGAGATAACATAATTTGGAAAAAATAGATGAAAAATGACCAAAGTGAAAGGAAATGAAAGTTCAAGGACTAACGTGAAAATATACAAAAAGTTGTGTCGAACCAAATGATGAAGATTTGAGAGTATTAGAAGTCAATTGAATGAAAAGAAGTTAAAGGGGTGAAATATAGTCAAAGTAGGATCACACATCAATTTTCAATCGAAAAGTTATGCATCGAATTTTTAATCTCAGTTTGAGACCCATTTTTGACATGTCAAATGATCGAATTAGAAGCTTGTATCTGAAGTAAAGTTGTAGCCCTTTGAGTTAGTTTTCCGATACATCTTGAATCAACGCAATCGGATATCGGAAGATGAAGATATGACTAAAACACTGAATGCGGCTCAGTTAAATTTGTCGGGTGGCCGCCAGACCCTAAACTTCATTGACAGAAGCCAATATTTATGCCTGGGTGGCCGCCCCATTTTCTACTAGGTGCCCGCCCAGGCCAAATCGGGGAAAAATTTTTGGTTTCCTAATTTAAGTCAACCACATATGAAAACAACTATAAATACATATTTTAAAACTCTAGAACAGGGAGAACGCCTCCAAACTCCATTTTTTTTATTTCTCTTTTAGATTCATGAATTGTAATTAAATTTTTACACTTGGTCGAAGGAAATTAAAGCCCCAGAATCACATATTGTGAGATCTAAATAGTTTTTTTTATTGTTTAATTTTTATTTTGCGTATTGAATATTTTTCTGCACTTATTTTCATGATTGTTATGTTTAATTGATAGGAGACCTACTAGTTTGTTATTCATTACAATCTACCACTAAGTTAAATATCAAATCCGTAATTGTTTAATTCTTTTGACTTATGAAGCACTAGGATTTGATTATTTTCTACGATAGAGGTTATTGAATTTTAAAAAGAATATTTAAATATATTGAATGCAACCGCTGGTGTTTGTGTTATCTAGTTCATCGATTTCTCTATTGTGTAAAAATGTTATTAAATTGAATTTTGAGTGCTAGTCTGGAATTATTTAATAATTAGGGTTAATTAGAACACTGATTTCTAACTAACTAAAATTAAGGAGAAATAGGAATCAATTCCAATGGTGAATATTTAAAATATGAATTGAATTATTATTGCACTTATGATCAATCGTGAATTTCCGACGGTGGATTGAACTTAGACCAATGTTAGTGTTTTGATTGTTTTCGTTAATTTAATTTTCATTTTTATTGATTACGTTATTTACAATTGTTTGCATACAAAAAATCTCCCAATCATTGTATAAAACATAAAATATTGAATTACACACTTTTCGTAGGATCGACCATTACTTCCACTACTGCATTAGTTTTAGAGATTAAGGTATTACTTTTGGGTGCCTGCGACAGCATACACTATAGGCCTAGTACAAATTCAGTAGCAGTTGTATCTCTTTTTTACTCATCTGGTACTAATACTCTACAACCTTCTGGTCCTACTTTATCTGATCTCACTGCGCAGTTTCAGAAGTTCCTTGCCACACAGCCACATTCTTTGTCTGCATCTTCATATGTAGGTTTGCTGTCCCAAAATCCTTCAGGTACAGCTTCCTCTATATGGGTTTTAGACTCAGGTGCGTCTAATCATATGTCACCTGACTCGACATCCTTTGTTTATTTGTGTCCTTCTAAGTCATCTATATCTTTAATAACCGCTGATGGCATTTCAATGCCCTTAGCAGGTGTGGGTTCTGTTAGCACACAAAATTTATCACTTTCAAATGTTTACTGCATTCCTGCCATTTCTATGAATCTTGTCTTTGTTGGTCAATTATGTGATGTTGGATACTCAGTTCAATTTTCTTCTGCTGCTTGTCATGTACATGATCCTCGCTCTCAGATGCTGATTAGGCTAGTGATCCAACTGATCGTAAATCCACTACTGGTTTTTGTGTATTTTTGGGTGATTCTTTTAGCTCTTGGAAAAGTAAGAAGCAAACTGTTGTTTCTCGATCTTCTACCGAGGCTGAGTATCGTGTTATGGCATCCACTACTATTGAAATTATGTGGCTGCGTTGGTTACTTGCAGATATGGGTGTTATTCTTTCCACTTCGACTCCTATGTACTGTGATAATAAGAGCGCTATTCAGATATCTCATAACTCTGTATTTCATGAACGGAAATAGCACATTGAAATTGATTGCCATCTCATTCGTCACCATCTTCTGCATGACACTCTTGCTCTACCTTTTGTTTCTTTTTCGATGCAACTAGCTGATTTTTTCACGAAATCACATCTTGTTCAACGTTTTCTTTTTTTGATTAACAAACTCTCGATGCTTCTTGTTGTCACATCGTGAGTTTGAAGGGGGATGTTAAAGGGTAGAATGGTTGTTTTATTTACTTGATTAGCGTAGTTTAGTCTTTTTGCCTTTTTGATATTTATCCCTTTTGTAATCTCATTTTCTCATTGAATCAATTCAACTCTTTTACGGTTTGGAACCCTTGCTTCCATTACTTTTCTTCTTCATCTTGCCTTTTTTATTTCCTCACTATACAGGTGTATATAAAAGCATCAGTTGAATGATAATGTGGCTTCGAGATTTTTCTAAACTGAAAAGAAAAAAAAAACATGTAGTTCTTGTTTTTGTTAAAAATCAATTTTTTTGGGTAAATTTTGATAAAAATTGAAAAAACTTGTAGTTGAAAAATTGATAAAAATTATGGATCCTTCATGTGAAATTAAAATTAATTATTAACTTTAACTTAGATTTTTATTAATTTTTAACTAAATCAAACGGGATAGTAATTGCTTTTTTTAAAAGCCCTTAATGATACCATGATTTCCCTATTATAAACACCCTAGGAATTTTTTTTTCAAAAATCTAGTTAAAATCGAGATTATGGGCAAGTGAAAATTTGTTGCACAACTTGTGGGGATCATTCCCAATAGATTAATAATAAAATTCAAGAATGGGCTTTCCCTTCTTGAATATGTGCCTTTTAATGATTTGAGAATTTTATGCATGGTTTTTGCTGTAGCCCCTCACAATGGGGGCCCAGACTTTTTTTATTGAAAGCGGGCCCCCTATTGTGAGGTAGCAAAACCCTTTATGCATTTTCTCCAACAATTTAATTCCTGTCTTGAAAAGGAATAATGAATTAATGATAATGTTGTTACATCATTTTTATTTTTTTTTTGCAGCACATTTTTCTTGCCAACTTTTCTCTCTTTTTTGGATAAATTCAGTTTCTTCAGGAAACAATTACATTTTTGTAGTATAAAAACTATTCGGGAAAAGGTTTGGAATAGCTTCTGGCCAATTATCAATTAGCATATGCTAAAGCAACTTTTTTCCCCTTTTATATTATAGGAAAAAATATATAAATACAAAGATTTCAAGATAAACTTCAAAAGTAAGAAACTTGTGAAAAAGCTTGCGACCACCTCATAAGATTAATTAAACAAATCAAGGTGACAATAATATAGAATGTATGATCACAGTCACGTATTGGTCACAAATAAAGCTTTTAAGCACGACTTTATTCACCTTCTTAATTTTAAGATTTTCCTCAAATAATTGTTCATAAACTTCCTGAAGTTCCATATTACACTGAGATCCCGAATCATAAATTGATTGACTCATCTAGAGAAAATTTTGGGTTAAGGATCGCCATTAGGCTCTGATACCACTTGTTATTTACTAGTTCAACCATAACGCAGAATTAAAATTAACAATTAGTAAGCAATAAGTTACTTTTAATTGTTTCCAGATGGTTACTCAATCAATTCAATTTTCCTATGGCTTGAATGCCACAATTATATAGAAAGCAGTAAATAATACAAAATATGACGGAGAAAACCCTTTATTAGGTAAAAACTCTGGGACCAATCCAATAGTTTTCACTACAGACAATGTGAACTTACAGTATAATCCAACTTAGAAAATTTACTAGACTTGCTGATCTAAATCCTGCAATCTCCAATATCCGCTAGAACGTGCTTCACTCACACCTGCTCACGATCTTCTGGAATTGTCTATCTCGTGTGAACCACCAAGAATGCATTTTTTCTTGTACTCTTCGTGTGCTTGCTGTCCAACGTCTCTCAATTTTTAGCAACTCTGAAAGCTATTGAGAAAGTGCATTCTTGAATATTAATTTAGGAAGTTGGTGTTTTGGATTCTTCACTTTGATGTTTTCTCAAAGTGTGGTTGAATGGTCTCAAAAATGAAAAAGATAAATCACAAATGATGAATGTTTTCTTGGATCTCCAAAGAATGATATGAGACAAAAGAATAATAAACAACAACACAAAAAAATGTGCAAGGGCTTGAGTATTTATAGTAAAAGGTAGTTAGGTAGTCTAGGCCCATTAATACTCTTTAAAACGCGAACTAGGGTTTCCTCGAAAACATTATCGCTTGAGCGATAGCTTTGTGACAGGCTAGCAACAGTTTAGCAGTCGTCAGTATTGTTATCATAACTTTCTCTCCCGATATTCGATTGAGGTGATTCAAAATGCGTTAGAAAACTAACTCAAATGGATACAATTATTCTAGAACTAACCTTATCCATATTCCAATGTTTCTATGTGAAAAATGCATTGTAAGTTGCGGCTGAGAATTTGGAGCATAACTTGTGCGGCTC
Organism: Fraxinus americana; assembly: GCA_035079005.1. Lineage (NCBI taxonomy): Eukaryota > Viridiplantae > Streptophyta > Magnoliopsida > Lamiales > Oleaceae > Fraxinus > Fraxinus americana. The sequence goes on along the minus strand of CM068706.1, from coordinate 32,099,483 downwards.
TTTGACATTTTTTAGACTTCTAATTGCATTTCCTTGATCATATGTGATCTTCTTGGCATATGGATTCCTTCAAGGACCATACTACCAACCAAAGAACTCCTTGACTTTTACAACTATTTTATAACAATCATTTTGTCTAAAAAAATTGAGAACACACTAAAAACCTAACAAACTCTCCATTTTGCATTTTGTGACAAAATTATACAATATAAGTTAAGGACGTAAAAATAAAACTAATCCTACACAAACTAAAACTCAATTTGAATGTTTGTCTTGTGCATTCCTTGTTAAACCTGTTCTCTAAAATTAACAATTTAGATACTTGGTGTAAAAGCACGTGATACAAGAAATATGACAATTAAAACCAACTATCATAAATATTCTAGCTAAGTGAGAAGTAATACTAATGTTAATCAAAACACCATCTGAAACATTAATATCACCAAACATCAAAACTTAACAAGCTATGCATTATGATATGGAGTGCCAAAAAAATCATATCAATCATCTCGCCCCCTTACTCATATCTCTCCTAAAATGTCAAATGCAAAAAATTCACGCCCATTAACTTTAAATCCAAATTCGCCCAAAATACATTTCTCTCTCCCATTTTGTCACAAATGATGGAGGGAAGTAAATAAACAATATATAACAACTCAAATATGCAGTTGATAGCATGCACAAACATAATCAATGATTAGTAAACTTTCCCACATACTAAGTTCAAGTCTAAATGGAATAAATTATATAAGTGACTCAAGTGTGTTAAGTGCCATTAATTCCCTGTGAACAAGACTCCAAACTTTAAATTTGTGAGAAAGAATATGCAAAACATCACTATTAAATAAGTTGATCCTCTACTAATGAAAGTCAAACCAGAAACTGAATATTAGGACCTATACATAAAACTCATTTTCAAGTATATTATTATTTTCTCCCCCTGACTTTGAGTTTATTTTTTTGCACAATTTATATTTTTCTTTTCAAATTCATCATATTTCTCTTCACTTTTTAACATCTTATGTGCAGATTCTTCTCCATTAAGCGACTAAGATGGCCTCCCTGTAACGAGTTTTGAGCCGATTGACCAAGGACATCAGGTTATGAGAAACGTCTTGGGTTTAATTACTCTAGTCAAATAGGTTTCGAAAAAGAGTATAGGATGACACATATTTTATTTTACTTTTTCAGGAAAATTTACTAGAGCTTCGATCAACTAAATTAAGGTCAATTCATGTTCAAGATCACCTTGCAAACGAATTACTCCCCCTTCTCCACCACCACCAAATTACAAATTCACCAGGTTTGAAAATAATTATAATCCCAACACAAGCAAGAATTGTAGTGGTAAAAAACATCTCGTGTACATCAACAACACCCTTTGGAGCAATCCCAACCTCCAAACCCAACCTAAGCAAGAATTTTAACTAAAAAGTGATTCCTTTGGTATGCAACCCTCCCCATTTTAAGCCTACTCTACAATGGATTCTCACATGGCTTGACTAAATCCTTCTCTTTTATCACTTCGAATCCTACTTTTTTCGCAATCTCTACAATGTCCTGTTAACTCCTAGCCCAAGTAGTGCATAGGGATTGCAATGGGGTGGTTAGGGTCGGGGCAACCTCCCCCATCCACCACCCCGCCGGGTAATTTCTTGTCCCATTACCCGTTTAAGGCGGGGTGGGTCAGGTCAGGGTTGGGCTATTGCCCCGTTTATTTTATTTAATTTTTTTATATAAGTTTTTGATAATTCATTTTATTGTCTCATTCATTGAAGTAAGACAATAATATATTTTTTATTTATTTTTCAAAGTTAATTTATTCAAATATATTTGGTAAACTAAGACTTTTATTATTTGTCATATTTTTTAGATAATCTTAGTTGTCATTTTCTATTAGAACTATTGAAATTCCGTAAAGTTTTCCATTTAAAGTATTGAATTCTAAAAATAAAAATAAAATGGGGCGAGGTACTTGTTACCCGTACCCACCCCAGGACGAAGTTACCAGCCCCATCCCATCCCCGACCTGAATACCCGATTAAACAAGTGCCCCATAGGTAACGAGTTTGTTAGGTTTTTTTTGCCATCCTTAGTAGTGCATCGACTCTCTCAATCCCTTGGATGACTTCGACATGTTATGAGACATTCCCAAGGTTCCATTGTGTCATCACCCATTCATATGAGACATACATGGATCCAGGCTTTAAGACCTGGTAGATCTCAGTATGAAAACTAAGGGCATACAAATTTGAAGGAAATATACTTTGAAATCAAGTACACTAGACTCAAAGCCAACTAAAGTTTCGATGGACCGGACCTTGAAGCTTAGCAAAGAGTTGGAGAGTTTTTTGACACATCCAAGTATTTATAGGAGATTGATTGGAAGACTCTTCTATCTTACAATCACAAGACCAGATCTATGTTACAATGTTAATAATTTAAGCCAATTCATGGCTATTCCTACTGATCTTCATTTGGTAGAAACACTGTTGAACACTTCGCAAAATCCGCCTTCAGGGAAACAAAAAAGTAACATGCGAAAGAAAGAAAAAGCAAAAGATTCACCCAAAGGTCGCGAACCAATTCCTGTATTCAGGCTGGCTATAGGCCTTCACTAAGGGACATATGGGCAAATGAATAAAACGTGATTCTTAATTGAAATTAGTTATCAGACTACAAATCAAGAATAACCACTTAGCGCAGCGCAAGAGTTACCAAATTACTCCAATGTTCGAAGGGAAATCTATAAATACCCTTCTCCATTTGAAGAATGGTAGCAATTCAAATATATCCCTCTCAAATAGCTATTTCTTCTCTGGTTCTAGTTTAATCATCTAGACTAGCAAATTTAAGAAGTGAAACTTATAATCAGGTAAAATGATTTGTTGATTGTATTTACATTAATCTTTGATTGTAATTGTTTGTCAATAAAATCATTTGATCCAGTTTTTACCGTCAACAAACACATAAAGTTCTCAAATACATCAAAATAGCTTCAGGACAATGTCTACTCTTCCCTGCTTCATCTTCATTGTAATTGACAGCTTATTGCAATTTCGATTGGGCCTAATGACCCGACACCAAAAGATCCTTGACTGGTTACAGTATCCTATCAGGAGATTCTATCATATCCTAGAAATCAAATAAGAAGACGGTTGTTTCTAGACCTTCAGACAAGGCTGAGTATGGAGAAATGGCAGCCACGTGTTCTAAGCTTACTTGACTAAAGTATATTTTGATAGATTTTCAAGTACTTCACCCACAAGCTGTTGTTCTTTACGTGACAATCAAGCAGCATTATAGAATGCTTCTAATCAGTATTTCACGAGCATACGAAGCCTATTGAACTCAATATTAACCTAATCCGCGACAAACTACAAGAAGGGAGCATCTGCAAAGCTTATGTTGGTACTCAATTCCAGTTAGCTGATATTTTTACTAAGACACCGTCCTCTTCAAGATGGGAATAGTTAATTTCCATTCTTCGTTTTATAGGCGGGTATTGCAACAAGAAGTGTCAAGATATAATGATGGAGAGATGATTCAAGTTGCCGCGCAAGAAAGCTTGAGGCAGAATAACAGAGCACTAATCCAGCTGGCAGCTTAGTCAGCTTAGTCCACATTTTATGTCTTGTTATTTTAGATATTTTGTGTAACTACCTTTCTCGCCTTTTACACTTTACTGAGCTTGTTGCTTGTATAAATAAAGGTTGAGATCTCCTCTCGTGAAGATTAGAGAGTTGAATAATAAAATTGAGATTTTCTCTCTTCCAGTTCATCTTTTCCTTGGTCCTTCAGTTTCACCATTTTTCATTCCTATTTTCATTCATCATTCAATATGGTATCAGAGAATAAAATGCTTCTATTGTTTACGTTTTGAGCTCAATTGATTACAGTTTTGAGCTCAATTGATTACATTTTTGCAATGGAGTCGATGGGAGTAAACAATACATTACCGATGAACAATTCGGTCATCTTTGATAATTCTAATCCTTATTGTATTCATCACTCAGAGAGTCCGAGACTTGTGCTTGTGTCACAGCCCCTCACTGGTGATAACTACGCCTCATGGAGTAGAGCCATGGTGATTGCTCTCTCAGTGAAAAACAAGTTAGGGTTTGTGGATGGATCCTTGCCCAAACCTAATGTTGATGATGATCAGCTGAGTAATTGGATCCGCAACAATAATATCGTCATTTCGTGGATCCTCAATTCAGTATCTAAAGAGATTTCTACAAGTCTTATATATTCTGTTTCAGCTCATGATATATGGATTGATTTGAAGGAGAGATTTCAACAAAGAAATGGACCTCGCATATTCCAGTTACGGTGTGAGCTGATTAATCTAGTACAAGGTCAGTTGACTGTTGGTGTTTATTTTACCAAATTCAAAACTATCTGGGAAGAGTTGAGTAATTATAGACCTATGTGCTCATGTGCGAAGTGTGATTGTGGTGGAAACAAGAAAATTGTCGAACACTACCAGACAAAATACGTCATGTCCTTCTTGATGGGTCTGAATGATACATATGCTCAGGTGAGGGGGCAATTACTTCTCATAGATCCAATACCATCTATTAACAAAGTTTTCTCTCTTGTTTCCCAAGAGGAACATCAAAGGAATATCAGTGTTTCTAGTGCAAATGATAACATGACCTTCTATGCTAACACTGATAAGAAGAAGTTCAGTACTGGATAGACATATAACAGGTTTCAAAGGAAAGATAGATCTGTGCCTGTATGTACTCATTGTAAGATGGTAGGGCATTCTGTGGATAAATGCTATAGGCTACATGGATATCCTACTGGCTTTAAAATGAAACAGACCTTTGGTTTTAGTGATCAATTTGGTGCTGGAAGCAGCCAGCCAAGACGAGTGGTTGCAAATCAAGTAGCTTCTGAGTCCAGATCAGAACAACCACAAGGTAACACCACGGATTTCATGCAATCCCTGAGTAACACTCAATATCAGCAATTAATGACTATGCTCAGCACTCACCTGATATCTGCAAAGGTTTGCACAGATACTGATGAATACTCCAATCAAGTGTCAGGTACATGCTTTTATATTCCTCCTGCTTCATGGAAAAATTCTCCTGAAACATGGGTGTTAGATTCAGGAGCAACTAGTCATATATGCTCAAATCACCGTTTCTGCATTATGAAACCTGTTATGAATACATATGTTATTTTACCAGATCATAAGAAAATTGCAGTTAATTTCATTGGGAATGTGAATTGTGGACAAAAACTGATGCTTAAGGATGTATTATATGTGCCACAATTTAAGTTTAATCTGCTATCACCATTGACCAAGGACTCTAGTATTGAAGTCAAATTTTTCACTAATACCTCGCATTATTCAGATACCAATAGCCGAAGATGATTGGCAAGTGCCGAAAGGATCGCAGGTTTATACATATTGAAAAATATCTTTGTTGATTCAGGAGAAAAATCTGAAAGTAATGTTTGTGTTTCAGTTTGTAATGCTTCGAATAAAGTGACTGCCAACACTTGGCATCACAGATTAGGGCATCTATCATTTCGGAAATTAGAGTTTTTAAAGGATTAGTTGCATTTTGTTTGTAACAAGTATGGAGATTGTAAGTCAATTCCTTGTAATATCTGCCCTTTAGCAAAACAGAGGAGACTTCCTTTTGTTTCTAACAACAATTTTTCATCTAATGCTTTTGACTTGATACATTGTGATACTTGGGGACCGTATCGTATTCCTTCTCACTCAGGACATAGATATTTTCTTACCTTGGTGGATGATCACACCAGATTTACATGGGTGTATCTCATGAAGAATAAATCAGAAGCAATCAACATTATTCCCAGATTTTTTAAGCTGGTTGAGACTCAGTTTTAGACAAATATTAAAAGGTTTAGGTCTGATAATGCCCCAGAGTTGAAGTTCACTGATTTTTTTCATACAAAAGGGGTAATTCACCAGTTCACTTGTGTTGAAAGACCTGAACAGAATTCTGTTGTGGAGAGAAAGCATCAACACTTACTCAATGTGGCCAGATATTTATATTTTCAGTCTCATGTTCCCATTCGTTTTTGGAGTGATTGCATTTTAACTGCAACTTTCCTCATTAATCGAACTCCCTCTTCCATCTTGCAGAACAGGACACCTTTTTCTCTATTATATAGAATCCCTGTTGATTACAATCGTCTCAGGGTTTTTGGCAGCCTTTGTTTTGCTTCCACTTTGCCTTCCAGTAGAGATAAATTCACACCTAGAGCTACCGCTTGTGTTTTTGTTGGTTATCCACTAGGGGTCAAAGGGAATAAACTTTATGATATTCTTACCAAAACATTTTTTATTTCTCGAGATGTGTCTTTCTATGAGCACATTGTTCCATTTCAAACTATTCCTCATTCTTCTGATATTATTGATCCTTTCCCTGACCATGTTTTACCAATTTCCACCCCTGATTTTGATATCCCATTCACTCCTTCGGATCAAGTTCCTACTATTTCCACTCAGGATGTGAGTATTGATCCCAATGAGCCTTCTAGTGCTCCTAGGAGATCTTCTAGACTCCTCAGACCTCCTTCTTATCTGCGTGATTTTCATTGTAACTTGCTCACCAATACTCCACAATCCAGTGATTCTTTACCGTATTCATTATCCAGATATATTTCATATAAAGCCTTCTCTCCATCTCACTCACAAGCTTCTTACTCAATGTCTCATCAAATTTTGAGCCGACACATCAATGCTATCAAATATGATCATTGGAAGGCCGCTATGGCAGCTGAATTGGATGCCATGGAATTGACTAACACCTGGTCTGTGGAGAGATTACTCCATTGAAAACACACAATTGGCTGTCACGATGGATTTACAAGATCAAATATAACTCGATGGTTGCATAGATCGACATATAAGGCCCGTTTGGTGGCCAAAGGATACACTCAAATAGGAGGGCTTGGACTTCACTCGAGACTTTTTCAATTGGTTAAATTGGTCACCGTTAAAACACTTCTTGCCATTGTCGCACCGAAAAATTGGCATATTGTTCAAATTTTGATGTCAATGACGATTTCTTAATGGAGACCTATTTGAAGAAATTTACATGGATTTACCATTGGGATATAAAGAGTATGTCGGCTCTAGGATTCAGGGAGAATTTGGTATGTCGGTTGCACAAATCTATTTATCGTCAAATGAAGCCGCCAATGGTTTGAAAAGTTTTCATACTCTTGTGGCAAAAGATGGTTTTGTTCAGTCCAAGTCGGATTACTCCTTATTTACTAAAGGAACTGGGAGTGCCTTTGTTGCCTTATTGGTGTACGTTGATGACATACTCATCACTGGTGCAGACCAGAATGTTATTGATTCCTTGAAATGTTTTCTTCATCAACAATTTAAACTGAAAGACCTTGGCCGTTTGAAGTATTTTCTTGGGCTGGAGATAGCCAGATCGCATAAGGGTATTTTCATGTTACAGAGGCAATATGCCCTTCAGTTACTGTAAGATACAGGTTTTCTGGCTTGTAAGCCTGCTGTTTCCCCTATGGATCCTATACTCAAGCTGAGTTCCACTGAAGGGACTTTACTTACTGATGTGTCTATGTATCGCAGACTGATAGGTCGTCTTCTTTACCTTACCATTTCCAGACCAGATATTACATTTGCTGTGCATAAGCTTAGTCAGTTTGTCTCTAGTCCCAGGCAGCCACATTTGGATGCTGTTCATCACTTGTTGCAGTACATTAAAGCTAGTCCAGGACAGGGGATTCTTTTCTCCTCTACAGGTTCATTCAAATTAAGAGCCTTTTCTGATGCGGATTGGGGAGCTTGTCTTGACACAAGGAAGTCAGTTACTGGTTTTTGTGTCTTTCTTGGCGACTCTTTAATCTCTTGGAAGGCAAAGAAACAAACTACCATTTCTCGATCTTCAGCTGAGGCTGAATACCGTGCTTTGGCAGCCACTACCAGTGAACTGATTTGGTTAACCCAGTTGCTTCGCGATTTTCAGATTTCTACCAATGATCAGATTGTGATTTTTTGTGATAATCAAGCGGCGATTCACATTGCCTCCAATCCCACTTTTCACGAACGTACTAAGCATATCGAAATTGATCTCCATTTCGTTCGGGATCGTGTTGCTGATGGTTTTCTAAAGCTTTTACCAGTTCGTTCATCCCATCAACTAGCTGATCTCTTTACGAAAGCTTTGCCGTCTTCCTTGATGTTTCCAGCATTGTCCAAGATGGGTGTGATTGCTCCTCACACTCCATCTTGAGGGGGAGTATGTAGTACTAATCCACCAAATTTAGTCGCCTTTAGTCCACATTTTATGTCTTGTTATTTTAGATATTTTGTGTAACTACCTTTCCCGCCTTTTACACTTTACTGAGCTTGTTGCTTGTATAAATAAAGGTTGAGATCTCCTCTCGTGAAGATTAGAGAGTTGAATAATAAAATTGAGATTTTCTCTCTTCCAGTTCATCTTTTCCTTGGTGCTTCAGTTTCACCATTTTTCATTCCTATTTTCATTCATCATTCAATACAGAAAGTTTCAGTAGCTGGTGCAAGAGAAATGAGGATACTGGAAAATGGCTAGTTGCTCTCTTTTGTATAATACAATGATAACTAGTTTAGTTAGTTATATTTGTCTTAATCATGTTGAGCTGTATTTTTTATGAGCCGACACTATGAGGCAAAGGCACGTGCAGCACATTTTTTGGTTAGATAGATAGTTATTATTTTTTTAGAGTGTTATATTGCCACCACAATTTTTATTTGATACACTACATTTTAATTGTTGTTGGGCTCCTTAATCTTTGTTCATTGTAGCGTTCATTTCCTTAACCTTTCAGTTGAATTCTTATCTTAAACCTTCCATTAATTAATACGTCTTGTCATTGATGATTATTTATATTAAAGTATTTTATTTTCATTTTTGAAATGAGTGAAAAATATTTTCGTACTAATTATTTATTTATTTCTTAAAAATATGATGATAAAATAATTTGTTTTATGATATATCAATGAAATTTTGGACATAGAACTATTATCAAATACAAAATATATTAATTAATGAAAAGTTTAAGGATACGAATGATATGAAAAATCGTTAGGGACATAAGTACTATAATGAGCAAAGATTAAGAACTTTAAGTGTAATTAAAATATGGTACAAGAAATAAAAATTGTGATGTGAATATAAATTACCTTTTGTTTTATGTATATCTTGCCCTTTTTATCAGTGCTTTGTATTCCAATTTTCATTTAATAAGTGAAAGGTTGAAGATAAGAATATTTTTAGGAAATAAATAAATACAAATAATATAATTACCCTTTTTATTTAATTCTATCAATTCTTTTTAGAGCTCTCATTTTTTCCCTATTCTTCTCCATCTTCTACTTTGGATACTGCTGTATCATTTTTCTTATGTGATAATGTTATTATACCAATGCTTTTTATAGCAACAAAAAATGACATTCTAACTTTTGTCTATTTTTGGGATAAATTCCGGTTCAATTATCAATTAAATATGCAAAAGCAACTTTTTTTTCCTTTTATAATAAAAATATATATGTATTTTTGATGGAATATAATCAAAATATTTTCTTTACTCTGTTTTAGGGATAAATTCTTGCTCAATTATCAATTGGCATATGCAAAAGCAATTTTTTTTTTTTTTAACTTTATAATAAAAATATTTTCTTTACAAATAAAGAAACTTGGAGTAATTAAAACACACAAATAGTTAATATGTAATCGGATTTCTTGATCCAGTTAATTTTATTGAAATCCAGTGAGTAATATCATTTTTTATTAAAAAACAAGCTTATAAGCATTATCACTTTTGAGTCATTTAGTGACCGTTTGATTTGTTTTTCAATTTTCAATTTTCGATTTTCAGTTTTGAATTTTGAATTTATTTTCAATTTTCCATTTTGAAAGTCTATTTTAAGAATATTAAAAATGCGTTTGGTTTATCATTTTGAAAAATTATTTCTCAAAACAGAGAACTAGAAAACACGATTAGTGAATCTTACAATATTTTTTTCATTACAAAAGTAAAATAAAAATAAATATTAAATTGAGTTCAAATTATAGGAAATAAAAACGAAAATAGAGATGTGAATTAATAATATTTTTATCCGTGTTCACTTAAATACTTTTTTAGAATTTTTATGTAATTAATCATTAAAATCTTGAATACTATTTTTATTTTTTTTTAGAAATTTTTAGAATTTTAATTTTTTTAATTTCTAATTTTAGAATTTATTTTGAAGATTTTTAATTTTTTTAAAATTTTTAAAATTTATTTGTTAGAATTTTATATTTATATTTTTTAAAATTTATTTAAAGAAAGTTTTATTTAAACGCTCGTTTTTCATGTTTTGAGTAGGAATGTCAATCTAGCTCTTCGACTTAGACGGCCTACGACTTGGCTCGTAAAAAGCTCGAGTCGGCTCAATGGAACCGAGTTGAGGCTCGATCATAGCCTCTTTCTCGAATGACGATTCAAGCTAGGGCTGCCTCGTGTGGCTCGCTTGTCGACTTAGACGACATGCAACTTGGCCAGTAAAAAGTTCGAGTTAGCTTAATGGAACCGAGTCAATGCTTAGGCCAAGCCTCTTTTTCGAATGACAACTCAAGCCCGAGCCGACTTGTATGGCTCGCCAAGCCGCACGGGCGACTTGTAACATAGGCAAAAAATGAATCGTATCACAAGCCTGACTGCTTGCTTCCTTGTAGGCGGTTGCCTACTGCCTTATAGGTGCAAAGCAGCCTTTAGGCTTGATGTTTCATGTAGGTGGTTGCTTCTTGTACGACCCGAAACTAAAGCTCGAGCCAAACCTCAAATTTTCTACCAAGCCTCGGCTCAGCTTGAATCAAAAAGTCCGAGCCATTTTTTGCTCGGGCCGCACCCGAGCCATAATCTTCTGCTCGCGAGCCGGCTTGACCTGATTAGTTTACATCCCTAATTTTGAGTATTTTAAAATTTTTACTGAAAACACTCAAAACGAAGAAAAATACGTACTGAAAACACCCTAAAAATTCTATTGTTCAGCGGTCAAATAAGCTGTTTTTTTTCCTGACAAAAATTAGTAGTTTAATTATTGGTTAGGTGTTATATTTCTTTGGCAGTTTGATAATTATTTTGATTAGTTTACTAGGGTTTGTGTATATGTTAAAATAGTAAGTTAGGGCTTCTTGTTTTCTTTGAAAGCTAAAATTGTAGATGGTTGTTTTTTGGATAAATAAATAAAGCTATATTCCATAAGAATCTCATCAAATATGAAAAAATCTGAAAAGATTTGGTTATATATATTTTTAAGCTTGAAATCCATCTAAATCTTTTAAAATCTCTCTATGACTGAAATCTTTATAAATCCACTCGTTATTGAGCATACCTAAATTTTAAAGGATGTCACTGAATTTTATCAAAATCTCAATTGGGGACACCTAAATTTTAATGAATTTCATTAAAATTCATTAAAATATCAATTGAGAAAACCTAAATTTAGAAATATTTTTAAAATTCATCAAAATCTCAATTAAGATCACCACTCTTAATTAATTAGTTGGATATGTGATATGAAAATCGTTTGCTGGATTGGAAGGTTATAGATATTTTCTTGAAAAATAATGAAACTTGATGGACTATTTGCAATTCACAAATTGTTAATTAATTAGTTGGATATGGCTTAGGAACATTATTGATAAATATTGAATGAATATCAAAAAACATTGTGATATGCATGTATTTATGTGTGCGCATGCGCATATATATATATATATATATATATATATATATATATATATATATATATATATATATATATATGTATATGCCCTTGTTTAATTCCCCATTATTTCTAAAATATATATTTCCCTTTCTTCTTTTTAGTCACATATTTTTTAATAAAATAATATCTGACACAAGCCCAAAACCTTTTGTTATTTTTTAACTACACATTCTCCATCAATCTACTATTCCAAAATGCATTATTAATTTAAAAAACAAAAAAGGGCTCAAACAGATGTCCAAGTGAGACAATGCTTTCTGATAATTGAACTTATTTGGTCTTTTAATCTTATTCAATTATAGGTGAATTGAACTGTTATCCACTTTAATTTATGTAAATTATATTATTATAGGAAAAATTCCAACTTTGATACAATTGGTATGAAAAATGTTTTTTTAAAAGTTAACTGGAATTGATTTAGAGCAATTAAAGATTATTTGGTTGTAATCCATCAATTGAAAATAGTAATGGAGCAATCCGAGGAAATTCATAAGTTTTGGGAGTTAAATTCAACAACTGAAAAGTTTGAAACTTGCATCGGATCAATATTTTACTATTTTGGATTGACAATGAGCAAATTATAAAAGTTCAAGGTGAGTGACTTGTGTTGCAATCAAGGAAGGATGTGTGATGAATAATATAAGAATTTGAGGATCTAATTAAATAACAAGCAAAATTCAAGGACTACGATTGTAAATATCCTACTTTCCTATTTTGAGCTGAATTCTTCTTGTAACGCGAATTGGCTACGATTTTTTTATTTTTTTATTTTTTACCTCATTCTTGGATCTATAAATATTCACATTCATTCTACAATCAAATAATGCATGTGGTGGTTCATTATACACATTTTGTACAAGCTAAGATAGACCTGTTGAGATATAAAAAAAGCTAACGTTTCAATGTTTTGAAAAAAAAAAAGGTAGATTCTTGGTGCAAGTTCTTAATATTTTTCTCTTTTTTTCTTAAAACCCGATGATATACTTTAATTATTACTTTCATTTTTCATCTCCCATAATGTGAATTTAAATAATTTTTAGGATGAATTGTGACATAGTTTCGGACCATTGGAATCTTCAATTGATGCTTGTGAATTACTTTACTTTTATTCTTAATATTTTGAATTAATTTTCCATTAATTCATTAATTTGCGAGCAATAATTATTTCGATTTGTGAGTTATTTATTTATACCATGTAGTAAAACCTGCAATTTGGATAAAAGAGTATAAATACACTTTTATGATTTTTCGGTCATTAAATAAATTCTTTGGTGATTGAATTCTATTGATTAAGATTCATTCGGATTCACATAGAGATATAATTGATTGATTTAATTAGGTAGGATTGGTTTGAACTCGAGAGACGTAAATCAATTTATTTTGAAGAATCTGATCGGATATACGCAATCAGTTATTATAAAATTTTGTGATTGAGATTAAGGGGATAGTTACGGTGAAATCATGAATTCTAGCGCTTAAATTATCATATAAAACTTTAATTTTTATTTCTATTTGTATATTAAAAATAAAAATCCTATAAAGAAAAGAAACATAATTATTTGTCCTCGATCAAATTGAAGTTAGACATAATTAAATCAATGGTTACATAGTAGTTCTCATGAGAACAATAATTCAGATTCTTAGGTTCAGTTTATTAATTATTTGTTACAATCTATACACTTGTTCAATATAAAATCAATAACAAGTTTTTAAGAGCCATTGTTGAGGACTATTTTTATTTAATATTTATTTAATTATTTTTAGTTTTTGTTTGATTTTTTTCCTTTTCAACTTATATACTTGTTTTTCTTTGTTAGATTAACAATGAACGAAAAGAATCAAGAGAGCAACAAAAATATGCAATGATTGATCCTGACAATAATGATGGTAACATGCTTGTGGGAGATTTCTTCTTCATGAAATAATTTAATATGTTGTGATATTGTTGGGGCTGAGCACTTCTTTAATGTTTGAGATTAATACAGAATTAATAGATGTACAAGTTGCACCAGCAGAAAAACGAACCAGTAGAAGAAGCAGCAGAAAAGGAGAACAGATTAAACCAGCAAGAAATAAAACCACCTGGAAGAAAAGAACACATGACAGATTTAGAACAGGAAGAATGATCTTCCTCAATCTTTATTTACGAAGACTAAACATGATTTACCAACTAGAAATCATCATAAAGATTTTTACCCACCTTTACAAGAGTTTTACCACTCTTCCTAATCTCACTTTCTCTTACTTTTCATTCCCAAGTTGCCCCTTTCTTCAGACCTAATACAAGTATTTATAGGCACAAAGGGGTATCAAAAATGGTTATTAACTACCTAACTAACTAAAGCTCCATATAGTTGAAGATTCCAACCAAAATCAGTTGCAAAACAACTAGAAAAGAGGCTCTAGTTCAACAGCAATTTTGATTGTTTGAGGAATCAAGAGACAGACTTTAAGGAATCATTTTCTTACAATCTCCACTTTGATTCCTTGAGTGAAATTACAGATGCAGTAGGAACCTTCAACTTCATTTCCTTGCAAAACATAGATGCCTTGTTGTAGCACTCCTTTCATGACCACCATCGAATTTTTCATCACCTTTAACACTCCACCTTGAGCTTTGTACATACAACCAGATTTGTCCAGTACTCCCAGTGAGATCAGATTTCTTTCCAGGCACGGTACATGCCTCACTCCACCTAAGACCTTTGATGAACCATCCCATAATTTCAGCTTCACAGAACTAACACCAACCACATCACAGGTGTTATCATTTGCCATCAACACTTTACTTTCTGCAACTGATTTGTACTCCATTAAAAATTCCTTTCTTGGTGTCATATGAAATGAACAACCTGTGTCCATAATCCACACATTAGTCTGGCTTGCACTTGTTACAGCAAGTAATTCACCAACTTCATAGCCTCCAAACATATTTGTACACTTTCCATCTTGCTTGTTGTTTCCTTGCTTCATCCACCTCTTGTTTCTTTGTGGACAATTCTTCTTAAAGTGCCCTTCTTGATGACAAATTCAGCACACTTTCTTTTCCTTTCTTTCTTGCACATTCAGCACTTCTCCATTCCTCTTAACAATATTTCCATTCAACTTCAAATCCAATTCCTTTGAGTAGGATTGTGCAGCAACTTCTTTAAGGGTCAATGATTCATTGCTATATTTGATGGTGTCTCTTAGATGATCATAGGCTGGGGACAAAGAATTTAACAAGAAAATGACTTGATCTTCTTCATCAATCTTGATTTCCAGATTCTCCATGTCTGAAACCAGCTTTGTAGACTCATCAATATTCTCATCAATTGACTTTGATTCATCCATCTTGAAGCTGTAGAACTTGTGCTTCAAGTAGATCCGGTTTATCAAAGCTTTGATCAAGTAGAGCTCTTCCAGTTTGTTCCACATTTCAGAGGCCATCTTCTCCTTGATTACCTTCCTTAGAACTTTATTGGCTAAGGATGATGGTATTTATTGCCTTCTTCAAGGTGTCAACCTGGTTTGAAGCCTCAGTTCTAGATTTTTCTTTCAAGACTTTTTCCAATCCAAGATTACCAAGATGTGTCATCATCTTCTCCCTCCATAGGTTGAAATCATTCTTGCCATTAAATTTCTCCACTTCAAATTTGGACGTTGACATGATTTGACCAAGATTCTGGCCAGGAATCTTTCTTTCACAGGAAATGTGTTCGGCCAATTAAAAAAAAATAAGAAATTAGGCAAGGAAATTTCAAGCTCTGATACCAATTGTTGGGGCTGAGCACTTCCTTTATGTTTGAGATTAATACAGAATTAATGGATGTAGAATTTGTACCAACAGAAAAACGAACCAGTAAAAGAAGCAACAGAAACAAAGAACAGATTAAACCAACAAGAAATAAAACCAGCAGGAAGAAAAGAACACATGACAGATTTAGCCCCTGTTTGGCCCCCATTTTTTGGGATTGAAAATTTGTAGAATAGTGATTGATGGGAAAATGTGTGGTGGAAAAGTTTTAGATTTGTGTGTAATATTATTTTATTTGATAATGTGTGGTTGAGATGAAAAGAGAGAAAAAATTAATGTAATGGAATGAGAAAAAATGGGGCTCAAACGGGGGCTTAGAATGGGAAGAATGATCTTCATCAGTCTTTATTTACCAAGACTAAACATGATTTATAAACTAAAAATCATCAAAAAGATTTTTACCCACCTTTACATGAGTTTTACCACTCTTCCTAATCTCACTTTCTCTTACTTTTCATTCCCGAGTTGCACCCTTTCTTCAGACCTAATACAAGTATTTATAGGCACAAAGGGCTATCAAAAGTGATTATTAACTATCTAACTAACTAAAGCTCCATATAGTTGAAGATTCCAACCAAAATCAGTTGCAAAACAACCAGAAAAGAGGCTCCAGTTCAACAGCAATTCTGATTGTTTGAGGAATCAAGAGACAGACTTTAAGAAATCATTTTCTTACACATACAATTCACCTATCATATTCAATGAGGGTGACTTAGTAGTGAGATTATTTATCCAATCCATTGTTTATGAGGAGATGAAACCCAACTCGTGACTATTGTGGAGCTTTGCATTATACTAAAAATTGCTTGTTGTTGGTCACCCCAAATCAAATGATGAAATCTTTCCGATATGATCTATCTTTCCAGTATGATCAACGTGTAGAAGATGATGATGATTATGATGATGAAATGTTTAGGAGATGTCTTCACCATGTTAAATTATAAAAGGATTGAAGCCAACTCTAGATGAGCCAAATAACATGCTTATGGGGGATCTTTTTGTCTTTCAACTCAAGTAATCAACTAAAGAAGAAGAACATGTACAAATCGAGGAAATATTATAACAGATTCAATCGAATGAGTGGCATTCAAAGAAGATGGAATTAGCATGCAAAACTTCAACTTCATTTATTTTGGGACTAAAGTCGATGAGGAGATAGAAGTATTCTTAATTGAGTTTGAATCCGGTAATTTAGCAAAGTCATATCATACTCAAAAAGGCAAAGTAAGATTTGGAAGATGTGCAAAGTGTGGTGGAAGAAAATCTACGCAAACGAAACAAGACATCCAAAGTCATATTCAATGTGCTGTGAAACATCATTGTCCAAAGTCAAGCTAGAGATTATAAATCAAGAACTAATGGGAGGCAACTCATCTTTCTAAACCTTAACTTTTTAATTTTATATTAATGCATTACATATAGAAAATAGGATTGCATATTACCTTTAGAAAATTTTCCCAAGTTTCAAAAAAACCGAGTTTCGGGTCAATCACGACTTTACAAATTCCAGCTAACCCACGGTTGACCAGAAAAATAGTCTTTTCTTCCTCTTTTAAAAAACTAAGAAAATGTAAAACAAAATGAGAATTAGTTTTCATAAAAAAAATATATGTATTTTCGTCCCCTCCCCCCCTCTCCTCTTTAAGTCATAATTAGGTTACATACATGGAATTCTAGACAAATGGTATTACTTGTATGGATACCACTAGGTCTGGGCATTTTAACCGGAATCAAACCTCTTGAACTGGAACTGGAGGTTCGATCCGGTTTCAAAGATGAAGAGAATAAATGCTTCGAGGAGAATATCTGTGAAAAGCTGAAAAGGAAAGGAACCCTAAAGCCCTTTTTATATGATTGCATAAATGCTTTTGGATTATTCTGTTTAGCACATTCTTGACTTTTATGGAGACAGCACCAACGGCTGCTAATTCTTTGATGCGACAAGTGAATTTGCAGCTCGCTGGCCCATACAAATTCTTGTTTTGGCTGCTACAAATCTAGGTAGTATCTAGGTAGTAATGGGGTTTTGCTGTATACATTTGTGTGTGGGGCTGGGCTGGATGGCAATTCGAAAAATGTCATTTTAGCCCTTTTTGATGTCGTTAAAAAGAGTTTTATTTTAATGAGTTTTGAAACAGTGATCTTTTGGAAAATTATGGTTAAAAAGGAGGGAAATTTTTTGTTTTAAAAAAAAATGTTTTTGGAGAACGATAGACAAACATGGGCTGAAGTTATGATTGATATAGTTTCGTAAAAATAATATTGAAGGATTAAATTTGATCTCTTTTGTTCTCTCAGTTAAGTGTAAAATCAAAAGCAATTCATATGAAGCACTTAGCGTGTTAAAAAAATAGAATAAGTTAAGGTGTTTGTGGTTTATCATATTACTTTTTTTACATTTCCGTTGTGCCTACGTAGCTTCTCTTTAAAAATGAAAAAAAAAAAAAAAAAAGTGCTGGGTTTTGAATTCATCATCCAACTAAAATATCAGCTTAAATTCCTTATTTTCCAATTTAGAAATAAAAATTTGATTTTTTACTTTCAATATGTAGTCTCAATATCCCCTCTATTCCTACTCCGACTCTTGTACATTATGCTCCTTGGCCTTTCCATTTTACCAAAGATTATCTTCCAAGACCCTCAAGACTCATTTTAATATGCATATGTTGGAACCAACAAGTGAGTAATTAGAGTAAAGCCACTTTACCCGAAAATGGTTGATACCTTGGGTGACTGACCCTCACATTGCTTGTGGGTCCCACATGAATAAAATAATGCCCGACCCCTGAGATATGTGTGTTCGGTCATCCCATATGTCATCCTCTATGTTGTGTATCATAGTTCAATTAATTAACCTCTCGCTATCTCGTACAAATGAAATTAACAAAATCAAAGAGGGTCTTGTCCCTAGCGATAGGGATGGGGTAATTGAACACGTCGATCCTAACTAATTTAAGTTCCGTTGTTTAAAAAATAATGGGAGGGAGAAGGAAATAAATAAAGAGTATGCATCTTTAGTTCAAAAATTTGGATACATCTTATTCAGCATCGGATCCACTATCAATAGTGCATATTAATTCATAAAGAGTGACCTTAACCAGTACATCAGTTGTTTCACGTCTTTCCTAATTAATTCTTTATATTCCCTTTCAAAGTGCACATAGCAAGATTCGAGGTTGTTAAGGAGTCGGAAAATCATGTTTAGTATACTATACTAAACTAATTTGAGCAGAATTAAAGAAGAAAAGAATGAAACCAACAAACTAAGACTCAATATTAATGAATTGCCAACTGACTACTTCAATTTCTTTTCATAACTTTGGTTGATTTCTAAAATTGCTAGAATATTCGAAGCATTTATATCCTCTACAACTATAACATCCCATATTAAGTTCGATTGTACTCATGAGATAAGCTTCTTTATTTTTATGCAAAACACGTAATTGACTACCTAATCCTTCTTTCTCTAATTTTATTCTCATTTCATATCTTATCCTTTTTAAAATGCTTAATTCTATGCATTTTTCTTAGTATTCTCATACTTTACATTTTCATTGACACTTTGTGTCATAGAATTAAAAAAAGAAAGTATATAACAAAACTTGTCAATTACTTTATATGATCCTCTTTAATCTAACATATCGAATATACCTTAAAAATGGGCTCTAAGGCTGTACGAATGATTAATGACAAATGGCATACTTTTTACTTGTTTGGCAGGAGAAAAAACAAACAATTTGATTACCTAATAAAATGATTCCTATGATGTGAAATTTAATAAATGCACTAAACAGAGATTTTTTTGAGATTCTTATTGGCATAGGAATAAGTGATAGCAGCAAGGACAAGAGAATCAAAATCTGTGCTTACAAAAATGAATAAATCTAAGTGTACAACATTGATTGATAATAATGATTGATAATCATGTATTGTCAAAATCATAACATGTGATCTAATTTGAAAAAGAGTTTTGAAGTGACAGAGAAAGTCATTCATGTTAAAAAGAACAATCGAAACCCTTGTATTGATAATATCAATCTTAAACTTCAACGATTCGTTTGAATTTTATAAAATTTAGCCATTGTTTGATCCTTATTATTTTTAAAATACATTTTTCTTTCTTTTATTTTCAACCACACATTTTTTCCATAAAATCATATCACATGCAAATCTAAAATTTTTCCTTATTTTTAATCACACATTCTTCATCAAAATATTATTTTAAAATGTATTTTGGTTCAAAATATGGCTCAAATTAATGTTCATTCGAGTATTTTGGACTCTGATACCATAAACTTCAAGTCTATATGTCGATTATTATTTTCATATTTAAGCGATTTGTAATTTCGGTAGTACTACATGTACATAATAGTTTATATAATGATTTATATGCACATGATGTGATGATATATAATTGGATCAGAATTTCTTTAACCAAATAAAAAATAAATATCACTTTCTTTTTGACCATTTATCTGTATATAAATCATTATTTAATCGCATTGTGTACAAGTGGCATTATTCTTGAAATTTTATCCTTTAGCGGGACCAATATCTCTTACATGACACAATCATGTTACAAAATTTTTACTGGAATTGTTGCCAAATGGAGAAGGAAAGAAAGGATAAACAAGAAGATAGACATGGACCATCTAGGCACATCATGTGCCAATCATTGTTTGAAAGCAATTCTCCTCTTTGTTTTCTTTTTCCTTTACCTTATTTGGTACTCCATATTTCCTCTATTGGTATATATGTCCCAAATATATTCTCCTCCCACCAAATCCCACTTACAAATTGTGCACCATGTGTTTGTTTTTCTAGCGCATACTAGCTAATTAAAAGAGAGAATATATAATGAGTCAGTGGAAATCATATTATGAAATGGATGCTATAGATAAACGATATTTTAGATACATAAGATTTTTGTT
The DNA here is from genome assembly GCA_035079005.1 of Fraxinus americana. Taxonomy (NCBI): domain Eukaryota; kingdom Viridiplantae; phylum Streptophyta; class Magnoliopsida; order Lamiales; family Oleaceae; genus Fraxinus; species Fraxinus americana. The sequence continues at coordinate 32,078,968 of CM068706.1, read as the reverse complement.
TTCTAACAAGTTGACAATATTTTGTCATTTTTGCATATCAAGAAAGAGATTTAGTCTCTGTTTGGTCCAGATTAAAATCTGATTTTAATTCAAGTCAAAGTCAAACAATCAATGTTAACTACATTTTTCATGGGTCCCACAACTTTTCAACTCACATTTCAAAAATTTCTATCACAATCTACTAATGTGATTTTAATTCCTACCAAATACCCTCTAACATAACTTGCAGGTAATGTGATTTTTTTCACATGAATAAGGAAAAGCGTATTTAGAAATGATTTTTAGATAAAAAAATTTAGTTTGGCGCAATTCTTTCTCAGAAGTAGGGATTGCTATCTTTCTTGAAGTGTATTATATAAATTTCTTCTCATGTGAAGAACACATATTTTATGATTTATCGATTAGTACGATAGAAAGGCTGCATTTGACAATATTAAGGTAAGAAAATAAATAAAATTTGTTGATTACATTATTTCGCTCATGTTTGGTAGAATTTAAAATATAGATTTTAATTTAAATCAAAGTCAATAATTAATTTTAATCATATATTTCATGGAATCAACAACTTTTTAACTACACATTTTATCAATTTTTATCGAACTCTATTAAAAAATTTATTTTAATCCCCACAAAACAGGGGCTTAATTTTATTATTTACGTACTTGTGAGGCCTTTCCAATTGTTCATGTTCACAAGTAAGCTCTCCTCGCTCTGTTCTTAAAGTTGACTCGTGAATCCAAATCTATGCCAACCGATTTGTTCTCTAATTTCTTCCCTGTCACATAGACATCATTCATACAAAATACAATGACAGGAAAATGTCATTTCATGGCCAAGATGGAATATGTGCACTTTCATTGCAAGATTTGTATGCCATCTGAGCCTCCGGTTACAAAGAATTTATAAATAGTTTAAATTATAAATAGATGAAAATAACTCATAAATTTTATCAAATGAAGGCTAAATAGTTAATTCGTAGGACTGTATATGATTTTTATTAAAATGAAATTGAGCTATCTTGTGTGAAATTTACGGTACATCTCAACTATGTTGACACTCACCATCACATCCCTCTGTAAGATCCAGATTATTATTAACGAATAATTGTAAAACAATCTTGCTATATGTACATCAACTTTAAGTTTGACATTATTATGAGATAATGACTTTTTATACATTGATTTTAACAATGCTTTAAACAGCTAACTGCACAAATTTTTATACATCACACAGTGTCAAACTTAATGTACACTTTGAATGTACAACTAGCATAAGTGTAAAGTATATTTAGTCCAAAGTACGATCCGATTACACTTCTTACAAAACAAATACTACAAAAACTATCATTTAAACGACCTAAATGATCAACTTTAATGAAAAGTTATAAAAATCGGATTCTCTAAATTGAAAAGTAACTTTACTATCATCATATCTGTATATTACCGAAATTACTTGGAATAATTAGATGTTATTTGACGTCACACTCACACTTAGCATGTGTATGTTCTATACAGGTGTATATAAAAGCATTAGTTGTATGATAATGTGGCTTCGAGATTTTTCTAAAATGAAAAGAACCAAAAAAAAAAACACGTAGTTCTTGTTTGATTTTGCTAAAAATCAATTTTTTAGGTAAATTTTGATAAAAGTTGATAAAAGTTGTAGTTGATAATTGATAAAAATTATGAATTATGAAATTAAAATTAATTATTAACTTTAATTTAAATTTTTATTAATTTTTTAGCTAAATATTGTAATTGCTTTTTTAAAAGCCCTTAATGATACCATGATTTCCCTGTCATACACACTAGGAATTTTTTTTTCTTTCAAAAATCTAGTTAAAATAAAGATTGCGGACAAGTGAAAATTTGTTGCACAACTTGTGGGGATCATTCCCAATAGATCAATAATAAAATTCATGAGTGGGCTTTCCCTTGAATATGTGCCTTTTAATGATTTGAGGGTTTTATGCATAGGGCCCTATATGATTTCTTTTAGGGAACAATACATAAATCAAGTTTTTAAATATGAGCATTTCAAAATTAAGGATTGAGGTTTTAAATTTCAAAAATCAGGTTTTCATTAAAATTTATTTATAAATTAATTAATCAATTATATATTTTATCAATAAATATATAAAGGTCACATAATTATGCAATTTGGTCACAATTCAAAAATTTTAAGGCCACAATCAAATATTTTATATGTTACAGTTCGTTCATCGATCACAAATTAAAAATTTAAAAGTCACAATTTGTTCATCGGTCACAAATTATAAAATTTATAAGTCACAACTTATTTTATGGTCACAAAACATCAAATTATAGGTCACAAATTAATAAATGTGTAGGTCACGCAGTATTTATTGGTCATAATTTATTCTTCATTGGTCCCACACCAAACAATTTATTGGTCACAATCAACAAATCATTTGTGACCACCACCAACACAACATCACCGTCATCTTCGCTGCCAACACTAACACCACCAACACCACAGAAATGCACCACCGTCGCAACACCACAGAAACGCACCACTGCCGCCAACACTAACACGACCATCGCAACCACTTCCCAGCAACAAAATTACAATTTCAAACATTGCAGCCAACATTTTCACCACCACCACCACTGCACCAAACTTGTCAACATTACAACCACCACCACCCAAACACCACTAAAAAACTGGACCACCACACCACCACTACCACCAATAGAACGTCAAGCCACTCTCACCATTTGTGAACCACAATCGCCGGACCACATCACCATCACAACCATCATTGCCACAACCACCACAACATGCGCCCCCATTTGCAAAACACCATCAAAAACCAATAAAAATCACCCCCAAATCACCGGCTAAACAACATATCGAAATGGGAAGAAATCATCCCCCAAAATCACAGCAAGCGTCATTGTCACAGCAATCTAAGCACTGTACAACGACACTGTAATCACTGCTACAATGTAGTGCTCGTCGCTGCAGCTTTAGTTCCGAGCATCGCTACAGTGTTGCTCCGCTGATTGCCGTACAACAGATGATCGTCGTTGCGGTGCAAGAGCTTAGCGCTGCTTCATGTGGTGCCCATCTGTCGACGTTGCAGTGCCAGATCACCGTGCTTGCTCACGGTGCTGTTGCACCGGCACGAGAGAGAGAGAGAGAGATTGGGGTTTGTATTATTATTATTATTATTATTATTATTATTATTATTATTATTATTATTATTATTATGTTAATCGATAATAATTAAATGAATATCTGATTTTTGTATAATAAAACTTGATACATTATTTATGAAAATGGTATTTTAAAATCGGGTGTAGGTGTAATTTTCTCTGTTTTTTTTTATTGAAAGCGGGCCCTATTGTGAGGTAGCAAAACCCTTTCTGCATTTCCTCCAACAATTTAATTACATCATTTCTTTTTTTTTTTTTTTAAAAGCAAAAATATCTTGCCAACTTTTCTCTCTTTTTGGGATAAATTCTGTTTCTTCAAGAAACAATTATATTTTTGGAGCATAAAAACCATCCGGGAAAAGGTTTGGAATAGCTTCTGGCCAATTAACAATTAGCATATGCTGAAACAACTTTTTTTTTAATTATTATTATAGGAAAAAATATATAAATACAAAGATTTCAAGATATACTTCAAAAATGAGAAACTTGTGAAAAAGCTTGTGAGCACCACGTAAGATTAACATATCAAGATCACAACAATAAAGAATGTACGATTATAGTCACGTACTAGTCACAAATCGCACAAGATCACATTTACAAAGACAAAAGTTATGGATCACAATTATTATTTAGTTGCAAATCACAAATTTTAAGTTGCATATTACCATGTCACAAATTACCCATTTTATTGATTATAATTACTAAACATTTAATAACAATCGTTTCTGTTCCCACCCCACTCCACCCCACCACGACTCTACTACCACTGTCTCTACCCAAACATCGTTGTCACCTCACCAACAACAACACCACCACCAAGCACCAACACTGCCTACAGTGCCACCTAAGTCACCGCCACCACCATAACTACCCACGACATCCACATAAAATCCAAAACCAGCACGGCCCATAGCACCATCACCATCGACCTGATCTATACAGGTACACCATAGGCATCATCCCAAATTGATCCCCTCTATCACAACACTGTAAAATTGGTATCTCTAGGCTTCCTCAAGCACAAGCTCAAATCAAATCCAGATAAAAAAATCAAGCTACCTCTCCACATAATATTATGAATACATATATACACGTGTCCAAGCATATATAAGTCCCTTTTTATTATATGCAGGAATTGAAACGAATGTTCGATGTTTAGTTAAATATTGATTAGCATCAATCAAGCCTAGCATATCTCTATCTCACATACATAGAGGGAACAACTCTTTCCCTATATAAACCCTCTAGCTTCATGCAAAACTATATTGCATTCTCATTTCAACTATCACATATTTCCATTGAAGTCCTCTTTCTCTCTCTTCCCCGACATTTTTTGTATATCACACATTTCTTCAATGGAAAGGAATTTGCATAGACAACTTGCTAACATGAAGAAGTCCCTTTTTGATCAGGTATTTCTTAATTACTACTTTCTTAGTATTAATTAAGTGTGGTTCACTAGCCAAAACAAGATCATCCTTTGTTCTAGGTGAAACTTTTCTATTTCTCCCATATTAATTAAAGACTTCTGCATGCGAAACACATTCGTTTTTTGCAAGTTTCTTTATATGTTTGAGAAAGTTCTATGTATAATTGTTTCTCTGTATTTGCATGTATCTCCCTCTCTCTCTCTCTCTCAATCTCATACAAACAGTAATATTAGGTGTATCTATACATGAATGTTAGAATGATGCACAATGTTGAAAGAGCATGGTCAATATATTTTTATTTTGTTGTACTGTTGTGTTGTTGAGAATCAAAATAATATGGGACATTGTGCAGGGATATCTAGATCATGAACAATTTACTCAGCTGGAAGAGCTACAGGATGAAGCAAATCCGAATTTCGTGGAAGAAGTTGTTACATTGTACTACAGGGATTCAGCTCGATTAATCCAAAATATAGAGCAAGCTTTGTGAGTAAAATCTTAGTTTCTTTGAATTTCAGTTGCAAGATTTTCTTGTAAGCACTAATTGACTCTGGGGATTTCTCCGTCCCTATATATTGGAAATGCAATTCGGCGCTCATGACGTTTAACAGTTGACTAAAATTGACATCAAAAGCTTCGATTCTTGATTATGAATTTGTATTTCCTTTTTCTTGTCAGGGAGAAGAACCCTCTTGATTTTGCTAAGCTGGACAACTATATGCACCAGTTCAAGGGGAGTAGTTGCAGGTAATTATTAAAAAAATAATAATAAAATAATTATTCCATAATCAAAATAAATCAAGATAGAGATCTAGCAGGTATATTTGTTCATCTTTCAAAATTAACCCTACTAATTTGTGTAATCTATATATGCAGCATTGGAGCCAGAAAGTTGAAAAATGAGTGCACACAATTCATAGAGTACTGCAAAACAGGAAATGGCGAAGGGTAATTAATTTTATATATAATTTACAGTCTAAATCTTAGAGTTAAATGTAGGAAAAATACAGGTTTTGTGGAGAATCCATGGGAATCTTTTCATTAATATAGACTTATTAATGATATTAACTGATTGTTGATGTTTTTACAGATGCAAGAGAACTTTCCAACAATTGAAGAAAGAATATTCTTCTCTTAAAAAGAAATTAGAACATTACTTTCAGGTCCCTTACTTTTCCCTATTTCAAATTAATTCGTGCAACACACCTAAAACACGCTCATGCTCACATGCACAGCTCGAAAAAGAATTGTTTAATCTGAAAAGGTAACGTGCCTCCTTTTTTTTTCTTTACCAGTTTGCAAGACAAGTTGGGCCTCTTGAGAAGGCATGTCGCCCAAAGTAAGGAATCTGTGCAGAGGCTGTAATTATGGTGCATGAAAGATGCTATAAAATTGGTGATTATATGTTAATGTAAAATGCACCATTTTCATCACATAATCCTTCTGCAATGCAATAAAACAGAAAAATTTTGGTGGGTGTATGTATTGCCTTTATTTTAAATCTTTTTACCCATTAGAGAATTTGGAGAGGATGCTGCCATACAATTCAAATACTTAGCTCCTTTTTGACAGCTATTCTTTCAAAACATACGAGATTTTGAATAGTAAATTTTCAGATAAAGTGTGGTTAAAAAGTAGGAAAAAGTTATAAGTTTACGTGAAAAATATTTTATTGTGAAAATGTATGGTTGAAATGAAAATGAGAAAACAAAAGATTTAATAAAAAATGATTGTCAAATAGGGTTTTTATTAGTTGATGTGATGTTACGAGTAAAGAGTAATGTTATTCATCCCCAGTAGGGATGATAATACAGTCTAAATGGCTTTAAATGATATGTTAAATGAAATGTGAAATTAAATGACTTATTTAATTTCACCTATCATTTAATGTCACATCAACGCTACGAAGACTATGTTTTCATCCCCAGCAGGGATGAATAGCATTACTCTACGAGTAAAACAAAGGAAGAAAAAAAAATTGCAGGTATTAATACATTTACTTTCTTGTTTTTAATCAAACTATATGAGTTAGAGTATTTATTAATACTAAGTATAAACACATGCGATGCAATTGGTTTTGTAATAGCACTCATGTTGTTGAAATATTTGAACAATAATATAAAGAAATTTGCAATTAAGATAAAATAATGCTTATAACATGCAATATATATAGTCGATGATAGGAAATGGTAGGTGTAATAGAACATTTCAATTATGTTAACATCTCTATAGGACCATCATCATCTACCCATTTTGACATATCGCCAATAATTAAAAAAAGAGTACATGAAATTTGAACCAGAAAGTAAAGTACAATCAACTTATGCGACGTGACTAAGATTCAGTAAAGCCACAATGCAAGCTATTAAATTACGGTCTTGCTACTTGTACATCACATTGTACATCAGGGAGTACACCCCCCTCACATGGAGGTGGGACCCGCTTAAATTAAAAAATAATTTATGCAATGGGTCCCACACCCCATGTGAGAGTGATGTATCCTCTTATATACAATGTATGATGTACAAGTAGCATTTTTCATTAAATTAAGTTGGGAGGCTTGAAATTTGAAAATAAACCCGCCTACATGTGAGTGGCTTATATTAAAAAATATATTTCTTTATATAAAAATTTAAACTTTTATAACAAGTATTAAAAAAAAAAAAAAAAGTTGGCTTAGCCAATGGAAAAACTTATTCAATAACTAAAGAAATTTTTTTAATAGTCAATTGCGGTACATAAGTTTTAAAAATGGTAATTGGTACAATACCCTCTTAACTTTTATTTGTATTGTGGAATACTCCACTATCTTTTTATTTTGACACAAAATCCCCTTAACTAAATCACTCAAACGTTGTAGAATACAACATTTTCATCAATTTTCCTTGTAAAATGATGAATTTACCTTCATCCATAAATTAATTAATTAATTGCATCCATAACCCCAAAAATTCTAAAAGTGCAAAGTAGTCCTAATTAAAACAATTTTAAAGTATTGTTTCTCGTCCTCCTAATTTTCCACCACCACCAGCACCAAAATGCAAATTCACCAGGCTCAAAATGAATTATAATCCCAACACAAGCAAGAATTGCTGTGGTAAAAATCATTTCGTGCATATCAATAACACCCTTTGAAGCAATCCCAACCTAAGCAAGAATTGTAATTAAAATGTGATTCCTTTGGTATGCAACTTTCCCATTTTAAGCCTACTCTACCATGGATTTGCACGTGGCTTAGCTAAATCCTTCTCTTTTTTCACTTCGAATCCTACTTTTTTCGCAACCTCTACAGTATCATGTTAACTCCTAGCCCAAGTAGTGCATATGGATGTCAACAGGACGGGTTAGGGCAACCTCCCCCGCCCCGCGCCCCGCCAGGTAATTTTCCATCCCGTTACATGTTTAAGGCGGGTAGGGTCAGGTCGGGTCGGGGCGGGGCGGGTCGGGGCGGGGGCCTTTGCCCCATTTACTACCCGTTTATTTTATTTTATATATATATATAAGTTTTTGTTAATTCATTTTATTGTCCCACCCATTAAAGTGGAACAACAATATATTTTTAAAAGTTAAATTATTCAAATATATTTGGTAAACTAAGAGTTTTTTTGTTTGTCATATTTTTAGATAATTTTAGGTTCTATTTTCTATTAGAACTAATGAAATTTTGTAAAGTTTTCTACTTAAAGTATTGAATTCTAAAATAATAATAATAATAATAAAAATTAAACGGGGTGGGGGTACCCGTTACCCATACCCGCCACAGTGAGAAGTTACTGGCCCCATCCCCGACTCGAATACCCGATTAAGCGGGTGCCCCATGGGTATTGGATTTGTCGAATTTTTTTGCCATCATTAGTAGTGCATCAACTCTCTCAATCCCTTGGATGACTTCGATATGTTATGAGATATCCCCACGGTTCAGTTTTGTCATCACCCATTCATATGAGACATACATTGATCCAGGCTTTAAAACCTGGCAGATCTCACTGTGACAACTAAGGGCAAACAAATTTGTTAAAGGAAATATGCTTTAGACTCAAGTAAACTTGGCTCAAAGCCAGCTAAAGTTTCTATGAACCAGATCTTGAAGCTTAGCAAAGATGTAGGAGAGTTTTTCACACATCCCTGTATTTATAGGAGATTGATTGGAAGAATCCTCTATTTAACAATCACAAGACCAGATCCATGTTACAATGTTCAGAATTTAAGCTAATTGATGGCTAATCCTACTGATCTTCATTTGGTAGAAACACTGTTGAACACTTCGCAAGATCGGAAACAAAAAAGCAACGTGCGAAAAAAAGAAAAAAACAAAAGATTCATCCAAAGGTTGTGAACCAATTCCTGTATCCAGGCTAGCTATAGGCCGTCACTGAAGGACAAATGGGCAAGTGAATAAAACGTGATTCTTCATCGAAATTAGTTATCAGACTACGAATTAGGAATATCCACTTAGCGTAGTGCAACAGTTACCAAATTACCCCAATGTTTGTAGGGAAATATATGAATACCCTCATCCATTTGAAGAATGGTAGCAATTCAAATATCTCCCTCTCAAATAGCTATTTCTTCTCCGGTTCTAGTTTAATCATCTAGACTAGCAAAATTAGGAAGTGAAACTTATAATTAGGTAAAATGATTTGTTGATTGTATTTACATTAATCTTTGATTGTAATTGTTTGTCAATAAAATCATTTGATCCAGTTTTTACCATTAACAAACACATAAAATTCTCAAATACATCATAATAGCTTCAGGACAAAGTATATTCTTCCCAGCTCCATCTTCATTGTAATTGACAGCTTATTGCAATTCTGAGTGGGCATCATGACCTAATACCAGAAGATCATTGACTGGTTACTGTATCCTATCAGGAGATTCTCTCATATCCTAGAAATCAAATAAGAAGACGGTTGTTTCTAGATCTTCAGCCAAAGCTGAGTGCTCTAAGCTTACTTGACTAAAGTATATTTTGATATATTTTAAAGTATTTCACCCACAAGCTGATGTTCTTTACCGTGACAATCAAGCAGCATTACAAATTGCTTCTAATCAGTATTTCACAAGCATATGAAACATATTGAACTCGATTATAACCTAATCCGCGACAAACTACAAGAAGAGATCATCTGCAAAGCTTATGTTGGTACTCAATTCCAGTTAGCTAATATTTTTACTAGGACAATGTCCTCTTCAAGATGGGAATAGTTAATTTCTATTATCCATCTTATAGGCGGGTATTGCAACAAGAAGTGTCAAGCTATAATGATGTAGAGTTGATTCAAGCTACTGGTGCAAGAGAAATGAGAATACTGGAAAATGGCTAATTGTTCTCTTTTGTATAATACAATGATAACTAGTTTAGTTAGTTTTACTTGTCTTAATCATGTTGAGCTATATTTTTTATGAGTTGACACTAGGAGGCAAAGGCACGTGCAGCACATTTTTGGGTTATTTTTGTTTTAGAATGGTTGACACCACAATTTTTATTTGGTTTGTTTTTCTTTTTTCAGTTTTGAGTTTTGAATTCATTTTCAATTTTCTGTTTCGAAAGTCTATTTTAACAATATTAAAAATGCATTTGGTTTATCATTTTGAAATATTATTTCTCGAAACAGAAAACTAGAAAACACGATTAGTGAATATTACAAAAAAAATTCGCTACAAAAGTAAAATAAAAATAAATATTAAAATTGAGTTCAAATTATAGGAAATAAAAATGAAATTAGTGATGTGGATTGAGAATATTTTTATTTGTGTTTACTTAAATACCTTTTTAGAATTTTTATGTAAATAATTATTAAAAGCTTGAAGTACTATTTTTTATTTATTTTTTTAATAAATTTTAAGAATTTTCGTTTTTTACTTTCTAATTTTAGAATTTATTTTGTAGATTTTTAATTTTTTAAAAATTTTAAAATTTATTTGTTAGAATTTTATATTTTTATTTTTTAAATTTTATTTAAGTAAAGTTTTATTTAAACGCTTGTTTTCCATGTTTGGAGTATGAAGGTTAGTCCAACTCGTCGACTCAAACGGCCTGCGGCTTGGCTCGTAAAAAGCTCGAGTTGGCTTAATGGAATCGCCAAGCTCGGGCCGAGCCTCTTTTTCGAATGACAATTCGAGCCAGGGCCGCCCCGTGTGGCTTGCTCGTCGGCTCAGACGACCTGCAACTTAGCCCATAAAAAGTTCGAGTTGGTTCAGTGGAATCGAGTCAAGGCTTGGGCCAAGCCTCTTTTTGAATGATGACTCAAGCTGGAGCCAACCCGTATGACTCGTCAAGCTACACGGGCGACCCGTGACGTGGGCAAAAAATGAACCATATCACAGGCCCGACTGCTTGCTTCCTTGTAGGTTGTTTCATGCATGTCGTACAACCTGAACTTAAAGCTTGAGCCAAGCCTCAATTTTTCAACCAAGCCTCGGCTCAGCTTGGACCAAAAAGCCCGTGCCATTTTTTGCTTGGGTCGTACCCGAGCCATAATCTTTGGCTCGCGAGCCGACTTGATCGGACTAGTTTTCATCCCTAATTTTGAGTGTTTTCAGAATTTTCACTGAAAACACTCCAAATGAAAAAAAAAAAATGCATAGTGAAAACAGCCTGAAAATTCTATTGTTTAGCGGTCAAATAAGCTGTTCTTTTCCTGACGACAATTAGTAGTTTAATTATTAGTTAGTCATTATATTTCATTGGCAGATTGATAATTATTTTGATTAGTTTACTAGGGTTTGTGTATATGTTAAAATAGTAAGTTATGGCTTCTTGTTTCCTTTGAATGCTCAAATTGTACATGGTTTTTCTTCTTTTATTTTTTTGATAAATAAATGAAGTCAAATTCCATAAGAATCTCTTCAAATATGGTGAAATTTGAAAAGATTTGATTATTTAAGCTTGAAATCCATCTAAATCTTTTAAAATCTCTCTATTACTGAAATCTTTATAAATCCACCAGTTATTGAGCATGCTTAAATTTTAAAGATTTTCATTGAATTTCATCAAAATATCAACTAGATGTTAGATATTTTTCATCATTTTGCATGTATTATCTTTTGTTTTGCGAATGTTTTGCCGCTCCGACTAGTGTTTGCCGCTACGCAACGGGGATCGACCTGACCGGTCAGGTCGCGGGGGTCGAGGGGCGCCGCCCCGTAAGCTCGGGGGCAACGCCCCCGAAAGAGAATTTTATTTTCAGAAGTTTTTGAATAGATATGTTTCTTCCAACAGATACGTCCATTCATCTCAAGGGACACGCCTATTCAAAAGGTTGCCTCCATTTCTATATATTCTGGGCGAATTCTCATTTGCGAGACACTTTTTAAAAAATTTCTATTCTTCTATCTTTCTCTTGGCATCGTCAGTTTCTCTATACAGTGTTTCTTGGTTTGATCAAATAGTCACAATTTGAATCAAACGCCTCCATTGTATCCTGAGAGAGATTTTCTATCATACCCCGGTCGTGACTTTGTTGGAAAGGGGAGAAACATCTCTTAAAAGATAACGATTTTCGTGCCTTGGAGTTATTTTTTATTCCAGATTTCCTACATATTTCCCAACACTAGAGACATCTAAATTTTAATGAAATTCATTAAAATCTCAATTGAGAAAACCTAAATTTAAAAACATTTTTAAAATCCATCAAAATCTCAATTAAGAACACCCCTCTGAATTAATTAGTTGGATATGGCATATGAAAATCGTTTGGTCGATTGGAAGGTTATAGATATTATCTTGAATAATAATGAAACTTGATGGATTAATTATAGTTCACAAATTGTTAATTAATTAGTTGGATATGGCTTAGGAACTTTATTGCTAAATATATTGAATGAAAATCACAAAATATCGTGATATGCAGGTATTTATGTGCGCGCTGCACATATATACATCGTTAAAGTCTCTTATTTAGCCAATGTTTAATCTCTCATTATTTCTAAAGTATTTTTTTTCTTTTCAACAACACATTTTTCAATAAAATAATATCAGACACAAATTCAAAACTTTTTATTATTTTTTAGCCACATATTCTCTATCAATATACTATTCCAAAATGCATTATTAGCCAAAAATAGGGCTCAAACAAATGTCCAAGTGAATTGAACATTTTACACAACGCTTTTTGATAAGTGTATTTTATACATTTATTTGGTCTTCTAATTTGTTTAAATTATGTTAATTATAGGAAAAATTCCAACTTTTATACAATTGGTATGGAAAAAAAAAGGTTTTTTAAAGCTTAATTGGAGTCGGTTCAGACCAATTAAAGATTTTTTGGTTGTAATCAATCAACTGAAAATAGTAATGGAGCAATCAGAGGAAATTCATAAGTTTTGGGAGTTAAATTCACCAATTGAAAAGTATGAAACTTGCATCGGATCAATCTTTTACGATTTTGGGATGACAATGAACAAATTATAAAAGTTCAAGGTGAATGACTTATGTTGCAATCAAGGAAGGTTGTGGGATGAATAATATAAGAATTTAATGACCTAATTAAATAGCAAGAAAAATCGAAGGACTTCCATTGTAAATATCCTATTTCCCTATTTTGAGCTGAATTCTTCTTGTAACGCAAATTGACCATGATTTTTTTTTTCCACCTCATTCTTGGATCTATAAATATTTACATTTATTCTACAATCAAATAATGCTTGTGGGGATTCATTATACACATTTTATACAAGCTAAGATAGACCTCTTGAGATATAAAAGTCATATTACACGAAAAAAGAGCTCAAAAGGAGAGAAAAATTAAGAAATCAATCAAGAAGCTAGCGTTTAAATGTTTTGAAAACAAAGGTCGATTCTTGGTGCAAGATCTTAATATTTTTCTCCTTTTTTTCTTAAAACCCGATAATATACTTTAATTCTTTCTTTTATTTTTCTTCTCCCATGATTTGAATTTAAATAATTTTTAGGATGAATTGTAGCATAGTTTTGGACTTTAATTTTAATTTTGAATCTTCAATTGATGCTTGTGAATTACTTTACTTTTTATTTATTTATTTTTTATTTTTCGGCCTCAAAATTTTTTTTTTTAATCTCCTAATCCAGCCCATTCAATTGTTTGTGAAGTTGTATTGTTTATCAATTATGAGTGAAAGAGTTTCCTTAATCCTCAGGCTCGGTGATGGAGAAATATTTCAAAAGATTAGTAGTTTCTTTTATATGTTTCTTGATTTTTTTGTGAAGTTTTCGTACATTAATTTATGTTCATTTGTTTCATTTCTCCATCACAAAGTACCAATTTTCCTCATTTTAACAGATAATGTTTCAAAAAAAAATTTCGGGGGCAGAACCCTCGTGAGCCCCCGCCCCTTCAACTCTGGGACCCCCCTAATTTGAAGGGCTGACTCCGCCCCTGAACTCGTAGTAAAATTTTCAATTTGGATAAAAGGGTATAAATACACTTTTATGATTTTTCGCTTGTTAAATGAATTCTTTGGTGATGGAATTCTCTTGATTAAAGCTTATTCGCATTCACATATAGATATAATTGATTGATTTAATTAGGTAGGATTGGTTTGAACTCGAGAGCAGTAAATCAATTAATTTTGAAGTATCTGATCGGATATACACGATCAATTATTATAAAATTTTGTGATTGAGATTAAGGGGATAGTTATGATGAAATCATGAATTCTAGCACTTAAATTATCATATAAAACTTTAATTTTTATATCTATTTGTATATTAAAAATAAAAATCCTAAAAAGAAAAAAAACACAATTATTTGTCCTCAATCAATTTTAAGTTCGACATAATTAAATCAATTGTTAAATAGTAGTTCTAATGGGAACAATAATTCAAAATCTTACATTCACTTTATTACTTGTTACATTCCGTACACTTGCTCAATATAAAATCAACAAGTTTTTCAGAGTCATTGTCGAGGACTACTTTTATTTAATATTTATTTAATTATTTTAGTTTTTGTTTTATTTTTTTTCCTTTTCAATTGATTTACTTGATTTTCTTTGTTAGATTAACAATGAACGAAAAGAATCAAGAGAGCTACAAAAATATGCAATCAATACACCAAAAAAGACTTTTTGCAGCAGCCAAAAAACACTGCGATAGACCTTTTGCAGAATTTTAGCGTGTGTTGCGAAGGTCTGTGTAGCCGTTGAGTGAAGATTTTTTGCAACGTTTATTCACCGTTGCGAAAAACCCTTTTGCAGCATTTTTTCAGCATTGCGATAGACACTTTTGCAGCATTTTTTCAGCGTTGTGATAAATCATTTTGCAGCGTCTTTTAAACATTACGGTAAACCTTTTTGCAACGTTTTTTCTACGTTGCCGTAGACCTTTTTTTTAAGGTTACATATGGTAATTGACAGACCAAATTGAGATTGACACCTTGTGAACAAATTTTGGAATTGCATAAAAATTGATAATTTTATTACAAATTTTTGAATCAATACAACATTAGAATGTGATACAACACAACCTATCTAAAAAGGAGCAAGGATTAAAGAGTTCATGTTGCATCCTCTATAAAGCTCAAAACTACAATAAACTATCCAAACTACAAATTGTACAGAAACAATGGCACAAAAACAAGATCACCAGGTTGATTACCCTCAGGATCTGCTCTACCACTTCTGGGAACGCGTGTACCGAAACGACGACAAATCCTTCTCCGCATCATCCTACACCACCACAATATACAGCAACTTTGTTAACTCCTCTACAACCGCCATTTCTCCACCTTCACTTGCAAAACACACAAATTTGTAATGAAAACCATATGCAGAAACTTACAACATTAAAGCATTTACCTCTGCAGTTCCTATATAAGTTACAAACATAACACATACAACATAACATAGAACCATGCACAGACAAAGCTAAAAAAAGGAGAACATTCACTACAATCATTCAATATGTAAGAGTATGCGGTTACTACTTAAAAACAATTCTATTGGTGAGCACTTAAAGATAAAACATTATTGAACGACACCGTACGAGAAAATGATCAACATTTCAACTTAGATTTTCGTTAAAGTTGTCTTACACTTCAATCTAGCATGCCACTAACACGTCAAATAAATTAAACTTCCTTTAAAAAAAATAAATAAATAAATAAATAATTCCCCTACAATATTTTCGATACACACAAAAAGATTCAATTATTTCGATTACTATAAAAAGATAGCTTACCTAGGAGGGATCAATATTTATTTCATTTTCTCAACAAAATAAAAGGTTTATCAAGGAGTACATTTGACACTAGTAGTTTAAGAGTGATATGATCATGGATCACTGAAAACAAAAAGGAACGTACATACATTCTTCTCAAATAGGGGAAGAACAGTCTGATCCACCAAGAATTTTCTCAGGTGCCCCAGCACTGCTTCTAAACCTTTAAGAACCTTGAGAGCTTCCCCATGTAACTCAACAATCATTTCATCAGAACTGGCATAAATTGGCAATTCATCTGCACCGCAAATGTCAAATATCATATATCAATTTCAGACTGAACAATTGTCTTAAAATAACTGCGGAGTAACATTTAGATAGTAGCCATACTGACAATGTGCTAATGTTAAATTAAGAACATATCAATCACAGCCGGTTAAGTTGCATCTTCAAATTCTGTTATGTTTTCGAAGATGTGGGGACACTTGTTTATCCCATTTCCATTATTTTTTTAAAAATGAGAAACATATGTGCTCGAACGAGTAAATTTACCTCCAGGAACCTTGCCGCTCCCTTGCCACCTGGATGTACACATACCAGCATCATAACCAGAAAGCCTCAGAATTTTTACCAGAGAGAACCTGATGCAGCTAGCATTAGAAAGACCTGATTTTACATTGTGAAGATCTCTCTCGGTGATCAAAAGCGCAAGTGAGTTCACCACCGACAATATGTCATGCTGATGATGATCCACCACAAACTTGTGATACTGAATGATAACATCAAACTCGTCAGAGTGAGAATAAACAAACTATTTGATGATAATGCTTGTTTGGCATGTGTTTAAAATATAAGCACTTTCGGTCAAACCTACTTTTCATCCCCACATTTTGTGGGATCTACAAGAACTACCCACTCAGCCACTACCATTTATTAAAACCAACCATATTTTTCTTTACAGTGGAAGAAAAAGTTCTGCAGAGTGATACAACAAAATGACAATGCAAAGACATGGATGCAAACTCGAGACTGATTTACAACACAACACCTACTAGCCAAGATATTGACCAAACTGTGCACTTTTCTTTATCACATAGATTATATAAAAAAAATTAAGTTGTAAAATAGCTATCGGTTGGGCATACCACAATTATTTTAGTTGACGCACATCAAAATTCGACAAGGTATTTATTCTCCAATTCCTATTGGACTCACAAATTTTGTCCTTGGTTTTATTTTGTTCACTTCTTTCCCTATACTCTCTCCTTATTTTCCTTCTCTTTCTTCAAAAGCAAACAGAGCAAAAAGTTCAGAATATCGAGTTTTCTTCTGTTGGGTGAACTAGCCAAGCAAGAACCAATTATCGAAATATGTTTTCAACTAGAAGATAGCATCCTTGAACTTTTCTCAGGTCCTAGGATACCTAACTAATTCAAAGATTTGTAAACTGAAAGGAATCCATAAATTTGTGATCCCAGCAAATTCACAAACTAAAATTGGGATTTGGGAGTGGGACTCACATTTTCATAAAATATCAATAGTTATTAAGAAATTAATAGTTCTTGTAAACACAATTCAAAATATCTAAGTAATTGTTAGGTGTAGAAATATGGTATCAAAGATAAGAACTTAATAAATGTAATGGCATACGGCCTTTTTCTTTTCTCCACAGAATATATAATACCTGATAACTACCAAATCAAGATGCCTAAACTCAAATATAATTATGAATGAAAAAAATGGATTTGAGCATCAACAATGTGCAGTTCTTCGAAGATTTTCAAAACGACTTACATATCTGTCAAATCTACCAGCTCTTATCAAAGCAGGATCAAGTACATCAGGCAAGTTTGTTTCAGGCATCAAAATAATTCCCTGTGAAGAAGTTCAGAAGGTGACTTTAACGAGTTTCTACTTAATATAGTGTCTAAGTTGCTTTTATAGGTTAAACCCCGAATTTTAGGATGATTGATGCAAAAAGAAACAAGTTTGAGCATAAAATGACCAAAAGAAGCAGCACGAGGAACCCATGTGAGGAAATCAGTGCACAAATTTTGTATAATCTCCACACGGAAAATAATATAAAATTGGAAATATAATTGAATTTAGAATTCAATGCAAAAAATAGAGTGGAATTTGAAGTTGTAGGTCACAAATTATGCGTGTTTGGAATTAGATAGCCTGACAAATTCGAGATTTGCACAGTAAACTTTAGATTTGCCAAAAAAAAACTTGAGATTTACACATCAAACTCTATTTCTCAACATACTCGAAATTTGAACAACAAACTCAATATTTATCCAACATACTGGACTTTGCATACCAAACTCGAGAATTGTGTCGCATCTCGAGATTTTAGTTGTAAACTCCATATTTGACATGAAAACTCGCTATATGTCTACAATTATGTTATTTGACCACCAAAAACTTTTTATTTCACCAAATAAACTGGAGATTATGAATAATTCCAGTTAAAAAATTTCTTCGTCCCTTCAGAAATTTAATATTTTAGATTCAAATTTCAACCACAATATCCAACTACCAATTAATCCTAACATGTTAGTGCCACATATTTTGACATTTGTTTCCCAAATTTCATAAATGCATGAAAACATGGACATTTCGAAATCACCAAAACAAAATAATAATAATTATAAAATAAATTAGACAACAACAACAAATAGTTCACAAAAAAAATTTACATTTTTTTACAATAAATACACGAGGACTTCAATTTACACAAATATTGCACAGATGAAAAAAAGAATAGATTGAATTCATATAATAAATATATAAAAATATATAAAACAAGATTTCTATATTTTTTTCATGACATTCAATAAAAATAATTTATTCTTCTTCCTCTTTTTTTTTCCATAAATTTATGATTCTAATATAATTTGATAAAAATCCACAAATTTTTGCTTTCTCGGCAACTTCACCGCTAGCAAGACACTCATTTGTTGCACCTACGATGAGGAACTCGTTTAACGGTCAAAATGAAAATTCAGAAAAATATGCAAAAACAGAAGAAATATAGGAAAAAGAAAACGAAAACGACCGATTGATTGATTTAGAATCTAGTTGAGAATTGAAAATTTATTTTCTATTTTTTATTTGTTATTTTAAAAAAAAAAAAAATCTATGATGCAAAAACCTTTCAATTTTTTGCCATTTTTCAGAATGTGTGGTGACTAAGGTTGATGTGGCAATAATATAGGGATGGCAAAAAAACCAGACAAACCCGATACCCGCGGGGACCCGCCCCGAACGGGGAAAGGAAAACCCGCTTAAACGGGTAACGGGGCGGGGATGGGGTGGGGAATTATTCCCCGAGGCGGGGAGGGGACGGGGCGGGGACGGGTAACGGGGTCCCCGCCCCGCCCCGCCCCGTTAAAAAAAAAATTTTTTTTTTTTTTTTTTTTAAGAATTCAATACTTTAAGTGAACATTTTCGTTAGTTCTAATAGAAAATAGCAAATAAAATTATTTGTTTAAATATAATGAATATGGACAATAAAAATAAATTATCAAAAACTAAAAAAAAAAAAAAAAAAAATTTAAACGGGGAATTAAACGGGGAATAAACCCACCCCCGCCCCGCCCCCGCCCCGCCCCGCCTTAAACGGGGAACGGGGCGGGGACGGGGAATGAATTTCTTAACGGGGCGGGGGACGGGGAAGGCATCCCCGCCCCCGCCCCGCCCCGCCCCGTTGCCATCCCTACAATAATAGATCAATATAAGAGAAATTTAGTAGGATAATTGTAATTAATTGCTGGAATATTGTAAAGAAAAAAAGAAATTCTTATTTTAAAGTGTTTTGGTAATGTATTATAGAGAATTACTTGGCTCGGCCTAGTAGGGGTCTATTACACCTATTTATAAGCCTTTTCACAAAAGCTTGTCGCATGCTATCTAGTCATGTTACTTTGCTTGACCTCAAATGGGTGCAACTGTCTTATTTGAAGAAATTTGATTAGATCTTGAGTTTACCTACTAGCCCATCATTTCACCTGGAACATACCATGTAGCCTAGGCATGATTGCATATTGCCTACGAAATCATGACTTTCTTCTAATTGGTGGAAGGTACAGTGTCGTTTTTGAGATGACACTTGCCTTCTAATGATTGGTTGTTGTGTAGGTCTAACATCACTAAGGGATAATTTTCAAATTGGTAATGATGATGTTTACTAATGATGGTGGCCTTATAGTAAATGGTGTGTCAAAGGTTGTGCTTAAGATCAGATACCAACAATTGTCTCCTAAAGTTAGAATTCTATATTTGATGTGTTCAAACTTTAATATTCAATATCAACTCAAGATGGAACGCTTCAGTGTTGGGTGGGAGATAACTATGCATATGGTATTTCATATGAGCTACAAGTAGCAGTGAGTCAATTGAGGTGTCATCCCACTAGCTCAAAGCTTAGTTTTGGGGATTGATTCTGCTCTTGATTTTATTTTATTTTTTCCATAATTATTTTTTCAATATCTGTATTAAGTCTCTTCAAATTCCTCCTTATATTTTCATTTCCCTAATTAATTTTTTGATATCTCTTACTTTCTCGCAACTTCTTCTACATTTTCTTGTGAGTTCTACCAATCTAGTCTTCCAAACTATTTGAGGTCGTTCATCAAAGTCTTTCCTTGGTATTTCTTTTCATTTGTCACCTTTATTTCGTCTTCGTCCTCCTCTCTTCGGTTTCTTTCCTTTTACATTTAAGAATAAGTTCAGACTAGATAGTCGTCATTCAGCTGGAACGTTCATGAGGTCTTTATTGTAGTCCTTATCATAGCTATCCATCCAAACAACACCTTCCACACATAGGAAAATTTACAACCCAAACTGGGTAAGGCTCTTCGGGATGAAGAGGGAAGTGAGGCCAACCCCAGTCATAGAAGAGAAGTGGGTGTGTTTAAACATAGAATCTACAGCCAATGAGAAAAGATTGGAAAACTATCATATTCTCAGCTCGATCAAAATGTTCCTAATCGGGATTGATGATAGAGCTTATGAGTCTCCAAAGGACGGTGTGGCAATCAACCCCACCATATTGACGGTTGATTTGAGTTTCCTATTTCTCTTATTGGTGCAAAAATTCCTTTCCAACTAAAGAATCCCAACTCAACTTTACCTTAAAGGGTGGAGAACTATGTTCGCCTTCATGTTGCTTTTTCACATGATATGTTTTCCCCGAGCTTAGCATTAATGCGAAATGAGGATTACCAGGGCTTCTCCAAGTTCAGTATACTCCAAAACAATCAAAACCTCAAACAAGTCGAGACCAAAAAATCGAACCAAAGAACCTAAACTCCAGTTGCTTTAGATGCCCACTTAGAACACACAATGGGATGTTATTGTACTATCTCTTCCTTTTGAGAAAAATGGCACCCCCTTGCTTCGTGCTCTCTTTCATTGTGCCTTTTCTTCCTTTAACCTTTATGGCGATTGAAAATTAAAATTTTAATTTAAATCAAAATCAACAATTAATTTTAATCATATATTTTATAAGACTCGTAATCTTTCAACCACACTTCCCATAAAATTTTATTAAAATCTACTAAAAATCTGATTTTAATACTCATCAAATACGGGCTAAACAAATTACAAAAGACGAATAAAGAAATAACACACACAGAGATAGTATTATTTCTCAACAGGAAGAGATAGTGCAATAACACACATAGAGACACGACCAAGGAAGCAACATATATAATAGTATGATTAGGGTGTAACAATGGGCCAAGCCCAATAGGTGGTCCAGTGAATTACTAAATGGGTAATATACCATAAGTCATCCGGGAGAGTCGAGAAATGGGCCATGAGCAACTCTAATAAGATTAGATTGCTTCAAATGGCCCAAATGATTTTAAGGCCGAGTCGTCTCATTTTGAGGAGTTGACTTTTAGTTCAATCAATTGGTCAATGCCGACTGAGAAAATTATGCCCAGTTACATCATAGTCCGGAAGGTCGTTTGACAACAATTTGTCCAACAAACCTTAGTGTCAAAGGACCTGCAAGAAAATATTATTATCCATTAGTGACAATTCCAAAATGAGAAACGATAAAATTGAAAATTATTTACCTCCATCGATGTTTAGAAGATCCTTAAAACTTCTAAACTTTACAAATGACAACACTTTAGTGCCCATGTTCGAGAGGTTATATCGTGTGTGAACTTTTTCAAGTCTTACCACTTCTTGTGATAGGATAGCTCTAATGAAATGTAGTTTAAAATCAATGTGTTTGATGCGTTCATGAAAAATAGGTTTTTGAATAGATGCATAGAAGATTAACTATCCGAATATACTACTACATAATCATTTAGAACACAAAGTTTATGAAACAAACCTCTAAGCCACAAAACCTCTTTAATTACTTCAGTGGTAGCAATATATTTTGATTTTGTGGTAGATAATGCAACTATGTATTGTAACTGTGATTTCCAACTAATGAAAGAGTTAGACAAAGTAAACACATAGGAAGAAGTGGATTTTTTTGTTATTCCTATCCCCCGGCATAATCTGCATCTACAAAACCCTTCAATTTCACACATTTATTAGCACCAAACTTTATACCAACATCACTAGTCCCATTTAAATACCTTGACATCCATTTTAAGGTTTCCATATGCTCGGGACCCGGATCAAACATGTACTTACTAAGAATATTAACAGTAAAAGCTAAATTCGATCTAGTACAAATCATCAAATACATAATAGATCCATCACATTAGAATATGGAATCTTACTCATGTATTCTATTTCTTTTTCATTACATGGAGCTTGATCTTTAGATAATGCAAAATGATTAGTTAAAGGTAATATAATAGGTTTGCAATCTTGCATGCCAAATCTTTTCAATACCTTTAAAACATAAGAGGACTAATGCAAAAAAAGAGTAGAATTTGACCTATTTCTTTCAATTTCCATACCTATTATTCTCTTAACTTTACCTAAATCTTTCATGTCAAATTTGTCATTCAACTTTATTTTTATCTTACTTATCCACTTAGATTATGAACCAACTAAGAACATATCAGCCAAATATAGCAATAAAAACATATAGTCATTATTAGCATCATCATATTGAAAATACAGGCAATGATCAAACTTACTCATTTGAAATCCTATAGTGAGTACAAAATAATCAAATCTTTTATACCACTGTCTAGGTAATTACTTTAGGCCATATAGAAATCTTTTCATGAAGCACACATGATCATATTTTAGTTTATTTTAAAAACCTTTTGGTTGATTCATAAATATTTGTTCATCAAGTTCATCATGTAAAAAAGTAGTTTTTATGTCAAGTTATTCAAGTTTCCAGTCAAAATTTGCAACCAATGCAAGCATGATCCTAATAGTGGTGTTTTTAACAACTTGTGAGAAAATCTTGTTATAATCAACTCCCTCTTTCTGTATGTACCCCTGGCCATTAACCTAGTTTTAAATTTTAAGGATTCGATGCATTAGTACCCTCTTTAACCATAAAAACCCACTTACAGTTTACTGTAGATTTATTTTTAGGTCTAGGTACTAGTTCCTAAGTTTGATTCTTTTCTAAGGAACTCATCTTCTCTTTCATTGCCTTAAACCACTCTTCAGATTGTTCATTCTTCATCGTCTCCTCAAAAAGTTTTTTGGCTCTCTATCAACTAACAGCTCATAGCTAACATGAGCAAAAGCTAACTGAGACTGATATTTGAATCTTCTAGATGCTCTTGGCTATCTTGTTTTTCTATCCTTAGCTAAATTATAATCTGCTAAGGGATTCTCTTCCTCATGATACTCTTCTATCACTAGTTCCTTTCTATTCTCCACCTCAGGTTGCTGGACCTGAGTCTCCAGCTCACTAGGAGTAGCAGGGATAGACGTGCTAAGTTTTCCTAAGTCCACCTTCAACTGATCTCTCTCTTCACCTTTTTCTTTACTCATAGGTTCATATTCAGTTTCATGGTATGGTTTTTCGCCCTCATTGAACGTAACATCTCTACTTACAATGATCTTAACCCCTTTTTGGCTTTTATACCATAACATGTAACCTTTGATACCCTTAAAGTAACCTAGAAAAATACATTTTCTAGCTCTCGATTCAAGCTTTTTCTCGCTTTGATGAGAAAATGCAGCACAACCAAAAGTTCTCAGGACGGCATAATCACTTAGTTTACCGACTATTTTTCATGGAGAGTATCACCATTCAATGCAACAGATGAAGCCTAATTAATTAAATAACATGCAGTCATAATAGTTTCGCCCCAAAAAGATTTTGAGACACCAGAACTTAACATCATACAACACACTTTATCAAGATTTTTTTTTAATGGAAGGAGGGTGGTACTTCCGAGATTTTATTAATATATTCTCACTTGTGGCGGAGGAATACCGTGGTTACAGCTGAAAATAAGCAAAGCAATAAATGGGGAAGTACTACTTCCCTTACATAAAAAGTAAAGAAGAGCAATAAAAAAGGAAGTACTACTTCCCTTACAGCAGGAATAAAGTAAAGCAATAAAAAAGGAAGTACTACTTCCCTTACAGCAAAAATAAAGTGAAGCAATAAAAAAGGAAGTACTACTTCCCTTACAAGAAGTTGAAATGTAAGCAAAAATAAAAACAAAAATAAAAAGTACCAGTAAAGGCAAGATACGAATACCCAAACCTAAACTCAGAATCTGATGCTGGGCAAGCCACACCTATCAATCTGAACAAGCGCCCTAATTTGGCTTGGTAAGTCAGCTGGTCCATATTCCTGGTATCGACGATTATGCCATCCCTCGATAGCAAGTGCATCCGCAACTTGATTCCCTTCTCTGAATGTGTGGGAAACCGTGTCTTTGTCAAAAGAAAGGATATCATCAATCTGTCGGATGATGCCTTGGATGACCCAAGGTCCACCACCTCTAATGATGCAGTGGATTGTGACACTCGAGTCAGCCTCAACCCATATGCCCATTAAACCAAGATCTCCAGCCAATAGTAGCCCATCACGAATAGCCCTAAATTCCGCCTCTAAGATCATACACTGTCCATATGAAGCTGAAAAAGCCCTGATGCAATTCCCTGCGAAGTCCCTGATGATGCCTCCCTCACTCGCTAACCCATCCTTGACATAATTGTCAGTGTTGATCTTGATAGATCCAAAAGGTGGAGTGCCCCACCAAACCATGCTGGGAGGAGAGTCAAAGAAATACCAAAAAATATAGCAACCTGCAAGTCATTACGCCAATGTAACGGTCGAAATAGTCCACCAGTATGGAGAAGGGAGACCATACGGTAAACTCTCCAGATAATACGTCTCGAACTCATTTGTATGTTCTCGTGCTTTGCATTATTCCTCACAGTCCAAAGAAACCAGAAAATCAATAGAGGAATAATGATGCGAATGTGCCCAGTCCTTGCAACCTGACCAGAATACCTCCATCTCAGAAATCTCTGTCGACACTCTCTCCAGCAACCATGGTAATCTGAAATAAAGCCCCAAAATGTTGCCAAACATGATCTGAAATACTGCTACCAGTAAAAACATGAGTGATGGTCTCAATCTCTGAACAACACTGACATCGAGAAGCCAATTGACTGCCGATCCTCCTCTGGATAATGACATCAACTAGTATTAAGTTCTACCATAATCGCCAACAGAAGAACAAAACAGTAGGAGGAATGATAGGGCTCCACAGTATGCAAAATGAATCTTGCACAGGCTTACTAGAGCGGATCAGCTGCCATGCTATTTTAGTAGTAAATTTACCATCTGATGTAGCCCTCCAAAAAATGCGATCCGAGACATCAAGAGATAGTGGAATGGCCGCAATCTGCTCTACCATAGTTGTTGGAAGAACCTGAAATAATCGCCCAAAATCCCATCCAGTCTCCTCGAAAAAATCCTGTACCCTCGCAGATGTGTGCTGCTTATGTGGGAAAATGGATGCCGGTGTAGAATCACCCATCTAACAATCATGCCAAAAGAAGAGTTGCCCTATCCCAAGGTACCATGCAAAGAAATGTCTATGTGCATGGTCCAAATCTCTTCAGTCTCTTCCAAATGGAAGAGGCTGAGTGAGGGACAGCTGCAAGTGATGGATGTATCTCTCTACAATATTTATCCAGTAAAAACTGAGCCCAAAGAGAACTTTGAGACCTGAACAGCCACCATAGCTTCAATGAGAATGTGTCCACCATATCCTGTAATCGTCTAAAGCATAGACCTCCCTCATCAGCAGGGAGACAAATTGCCTTCCAGCTCTGCCAATGTAGCCGTCGCGTATGATCCTTAGATTCCCATAGGAATCGCGGAAAAATACTCTCCAGCTTTTTCAAAATGACCTTAGGAGGTTGCATAATCTAGAAAAGATACAGTGGTATAGAGCAAAGAACAGACCTCAAAAGAGTAATCCTACCACCGGGAGAAAGAAGGAACGAAGTCCATCTAGAAATCCTACTCCTGACCTTCATAATAAGATCATCATATAGAAAACTCCTCTTAGCCCCTTTAAACAAAGGGACTCCAAGATATGTGAACAGCTGACTCTGATGTGAAAATCCAGTCAAAAACACTAACCTCCAAATTTGAATTTCAGACGCCCGCTTAGGCAATATAAGACCACTCTTATCTCTATTCACTAACTGTCCAGAGACCCCCTCGTATTGCTATAAACAATCAATGACCCTTTTGATAGACCTCTTTTGTCCATTGGTAAATATCATCATATCATCAGCAAATGCAAATGCAAGATGAGAGATACTAGTCCTACCTCCATGTCGATACTGCATACTAGGATATGTCTGAAACCTCTGAATAAGCAATCGAGATAAGTAATCTGCAGCAATAATAAATAAGGATGGGGAGATAGGATCTTCCTGTCTGAGACCTCGCGAAGAAGAAAAGAATCCACATGGCCGCTCGTTCAAAAGCACTGAGAAACGACACTCCGATATACATCGTTTGATCCGATCAATCCACAACTGGTCAAAACCAAACGCCTCCAATATAAAATAAATGAATCTCCAATCCATACGATCATATGCTTTAGCCATGTCAAGTTTCATCATAACATTTCCTCCACGCATGTTATTATCCAACGTGTGTAGAAGCTCCTGTGCCAGCAAAACATTGTCCCCAATAAGTCGACCGGGGACAAATCCACTCTGTTGTGGGGAAATAATACAAGGCAGAAAAGAGCTCAATCTGTTGTTCAACAGCTTTATGATAAGCTTATTGAACACCATACACAGGCCGATAGGTCGATAATCCGTCTATCCACAAGCATTATCCTTCTTCGGAAGTAAGACAATAGACGTAGCAGCAAAACCTCTAGGCAAGTGACCACCCTCAAAGAAATCGATGACTGTTCTGTATACATCATCATGTATAATATTCCAACAGTGTTGGTAGAACAGTGATGAAAATCCATCAGGGCCCGCTACACTATCAGCATCAATACTGAAAACAGCATCCCGCACCTCCTCAATCAAAGGGAGACGGTTCAGCGCCATATTGTCTGCCTCCGTCAGAATCCTAGGTATGATATCAAGACGAATATACTCCAGAGGTTGTGAAGGAGCGGATAGTAATTCCTGGAAAAAGGAGATTGCCGAGCTCTGAATATCTGCTGGAGTAGTAAGAACTTTCCTTCCCTAAGTCATGATGGTCCTGATACGAGATCTGATCTGTCGTCCTTGTACCAGCAAGTGAAAATATCTGGTATTGCTATCTCCCTCACAAACCCAACGAGAGCCGGCCTTTTACTTCCAAAAACCCTCCTCAATAGCTAAGGTCCGGTTCAAATCAGCCTATGCATGATGGAGTAAGTCACGGTGCCCCGGTGTAGGATCAGCTTCAAAATCAATCTCTGCCTGATCAACCCTCTCCTCAGCGTCTCTAACTCTCTGGAACACATCACCAAAAACCTGTCGATTCCATCACCTTAGTCCCTATTTCAGCCTAAAGAACTTCTCTCAGAGGGCAGCCATTCCTGTAAGATATGTGGGAAGTGACCATTTTTTAGAAACAAAGGCAGAGAAATCATGATGTTTGGTCCACACATTGAAGAATCTAAATGGCCTAGGACCTAAATCATCATCAGAAGTCCACTGTAAAAGTAGAGGAGAGTGGTCAGATGAAGCACGATTCAGATGAGTTACCGTAAGCTGTCTATAAAAGTCTACAGCTAGAGAGTTAATCAAAACTCTATCCAGTCTTTTACTAACCCTGCCATTCATCTAGGTAAACTGAGACCCAGAAAAGCCAGCATCCTCTAAGCCACAATCCAACATCATATCAGAAAAATCAGTAGAGCCACGATCTTGACGACTATGACCAGTGCGCTTACCATCATGTGTGATGACATTAAAGTCACCACCAACAAGCCAAAGATCTTCTGTAGAGAGGGAAATGTGGTGAAGACCCGCCCACAAGTCCCTCATAACATAGGCTTGACAAGCAGCATAAACAGAAGTCAAGTAACTAGGTCGTGCTAGTCTGGGATCCACAATTCTAACATGTAGGAACTAGATATGATCATCGATAACACTAACGGTAGTACCGACATTCCAGAATACCCAAATCTTATTCGACACATTCTGAACTTCATTGTCGAAATGCAGATAACGACAAACAAAATCAAACCTCCTTTCCAAAACCATGGGCTCCAGGATAACCAAAATGTAAACCTGATGAAGCTGAATAAGTTTTCTCAGGCGCCTGTGAGTAGCTACACTAGCTACACCTCTTACATTCCAGATGATAGCACTCATCTGGATGTTATGTGAAGATGAATCCTGCGACCGACTCCTGGTCATCATCCTGGGTAGTGAATTATCAGTAACTTTCGAATGTCTCTTATGAGTTACTGGTACAAATCCGTCATCTTCTGTCCTACCAGCCAAACCTACCAAATTCTCAGAAGAAGATCTACGAAAAGGACCCGGCTGATGAACTTCAATCTGAGGGAAATCCCCTGAATCCGACTGCTCGGTAGAAAGAGGAGCCTCAATATTCTGCTGATACTGTGCAATAGGCACAACCGTACTATTGAATCCCTGCGTCCTCTCGACCATATCCATCAAGAGAGGGTCTAAGTATGTAGAAGTAACTGTCATAGAAGCACAGCTAATGGGGACCAAAGCCTGAATACCTGTATGATCAACTAATGTAACAACAGGTGGTATCTGAGGAACAATCCTATGAGGAGCAATTGCAGGACGGTCTAGTGGTAAAGAAGTAGTCTGTATAGCAGTAGCACTGATGATAGGTGGAGAAGTAGTATAGGTAGGGGCCATATGTGTAGCAAGTGTCTGAGATGAAGCGATTGTATTGGTAGGGCCCATTGGAGCCACATGAGAAACAATCTGAGCAGCAGATTGGGAGATCTCATGTGATGTATTAACCTGTCTCTTCTGGTTTCTCTTCACAGGTGTCCATCGCTGGCGTGGCGCGGTCACAACCTCTTTGCCCTTACCTTTATCCTTTGTTGAAATTAGAGTAGGTCTATGATTTGGGTCAACAACATATAGTGCCATCGAAGGCAGAGCAGATTGGGAGCCATTAGTACACTTTTCATCCGTATGGCCAAAATGTCTACAACGAAAACAGAAATCTGGCACCTTATCATATAAAACAGGTTGCCAGTATCCTCCCCTCTTTTTCCTTTCTATCCACACTCGATCAGGGAGTTTACATTCTAGATCGACCTCAATGCATACCTTCGCTTCACTTGGTCGTCTAAGATCAGAAGTGGCTTCGTCAATACGAAGCGGAAGTCCAATAGCTTTGGCTATAGCAAATAATGCGCTCTTAGCCCGAAAATGAATAGGAAGTAAGGAAAATGAGACCCACATAGGAGCAATAGGAGCCTCATGCTATGGAGTAAAGCTAGGGGTCCACTTAAAGACCTTCATAGGACAACCATCAATGTACCAAGTAGGTTTGAGGAATAATCGTGAATAATCATCCTCGTGCGCCACATGAATTATAATGTGTACATCATCAATAAGACATATCTCATAATCGCCAAGAAATCCAAAACGCTTAAAATTTTCACAGGGTTTGCGATGTGCAAATTTACCAACAAGGGTAAACCTGTAGGCCTCCGCCAGGAATCGTTCTATTCATCATTTCAGCTGCTCCATTTTGTTGGGGAGTGTAAGGAGCAATCTTATTGCTGTGTTTTTTTATATTCGCAAATGTACGATATCGTAACAAATAATATAGTGGACCTTTGAGTCCGGATTATCTTTCCCACGAGGACTATACTTTAGGACTTAATCTAATTTTTCTAACTCCTATTTGACAAAAGCAAGTAAATTTTATGATGATTGTGATTATATATTTTTTCTAACTACTTTTAACTAATTGAAAATATAAAATGATTGCAAACAATGGATAATTGAAAATTCAAATATGTGATGAATATTAGGGAATAACAATTTCATCTATTGATCACATTTATTCTTAATTCAAGATTCATAACCTAATGTAATGTTCGATAGAATTCTTCTATTGTATTCAATTTACCCCACTCAAGTTCTCATTGAGCCTATTTAACTATTCAATTTCATATCTCCATGTGAATCAATTTTAGTTAAATGAAACACTAGTTCTAAGAATTCATATTATGAGCGCAATAATTAGTATAGGTATATCAACACGTTATACTAATTTACAGAATTTTATTATATGGTCTAAATCTCAAACTCACCTCTCGATTCGTAAGAGACTTACATAATCATCAAATTATTAATCAGGTAATTTAATGCATTAAACTCATAATAAAATCAACACATAAATAAATAAATCATAGAAATCTTGAATAGAAAAATAAAGGATCACAAGTTGACTACATTGTTTTCCCTAATATAAAATTAGTTATTCATATTGAAAAAATAAAAACTTGCAAGAGTGGAAAGAAATCACAAAAAAATGACGAAACGTGAAAATTTATTATGTTTGCAGTTTCCTTTCCTTTCATTTTCTTTTCTTTTTTCCTTTTCTCTTTCTCCTCTCTATGCCTTTTTCTTCCTTTTTTTTCTCCTTTGACTTTTCCTTCCCTTTCTCTTTCTCTTTTATTTTCTTCTTTCTTTCACTCTTTCTTTTTTGCCTTTCACGTTTTCTTTCATGTTTCTTTCTTTTCCATTTTCCTCTCCCTTCTTTTTCTTCTTTTCTTTCTTTCTTTCTTCCTTTAGCGACATGTTCTCTTTCCTCTTCTCTGTTTACTATCCATCCTCCCTCCTTTCTCTCTAATATATATATATATATATATATATATATATATATATATATATATATATATATATATATGTATATGTCTAATTTGGGCCTCAATTAAAATTTTCAATACAAGTCCATTGAGGTTCATTTAATTTCAACACATTTAATATATTATTTCTCGTCAATGTTTCATCTTTGAATTTTGCCCCCTTTTTGCCACTTTTGCGTTCTTTTCTCTAATTTTTCATTAAACATAAAATTTTACCTACAAAACACAATATAAAATAAATTAGGTAGAATTTAATACAAAAGATAATAAAATATCATGATTTAGAGCCACGAATAAGTGTATAAACTACACTTATCACTTGTGCTTTGTTATTTCATTTTCTTTGCACATATTGTCAAATTCAGTATTACAAAACTCTAGATCATTATCGGTTCTCAAAAACTTGATCATATTTCCAGTTCGATTCTCAACTTGTCTTTTCCAATTATTAAAACTGTGAAAAGTAATAGACTTATCATTTAAAAGATAAACTCACACTTTTCTCATGTAATTATCAATGATAGACAATAAATAACTATTTCAACATGGGTGAAATTAGTAATAGAACACCACAAGTCTGAATGCACATATTCGAGCATACCTTTAGTTTTATGAACACTCGTGGATAAAAAAGTTATATGATACTTACCAAGCACACAGTGATAAAAAAAAAAAAAAATCAAACACATAATCATTACCAAAAGCACATTTTTATTAAAAAGTTTAAGCTCCTTAATACCCACATGTACTAGTCTATTGTGTCATTTATGTGTGTAATCAGCCTTGACAGAAGAGATAGAAGAATCTAAACCTTTTATCACTTCCTCAGTTGTGATATAAATATCATTTTTCCTAATTCCCTTAATTGAAACAAGTGCACCCTTAACCAATTTTAAAACTCAATTTTCAATTTTACTAATGAAGTCAGCTTTCTCAAATCTTCCTACTGAATTTAAATTTCTAAACAATTCAGGAATGTATCTAATATCTTTTAAAGTATATACAAAACTAGTGTCAAAATTTAAAGTAATATTACTAATTCCAACAACAATATAAGACGAATTGTCACATAGCACAACATACCCATCATTTGATTCATACAAATTTTCAAACCAGTCCTTTAGTGGTGTCACATGAAAAGATGTACCAGAATCAAGTATCTACTTATACAAAAGAAAATTGGTAGTTAGATTCAATCCAGCGGGATAAGCAACTCAACTTGTAATCATATAAATTTCACCATCATCAGTATTGGAAGCAAAAGACAATACATTTACTAGACCTACCATTGCCCTTCTTTTTACTTCAATTACTACTTGACTTGCCACCACTTTGTAACCCATCATGATTGTTTTGCCTAAATTGAGTTTTACTCCTCATTATGTGAATCTCACCACCTTTCTTATCATGTTTTTCAGGTTCATCTCCATCCCCTTACTTCTAAGTGAGTCAATGAAAATTTCAGGCATCAAAGTATCATTACTGTACTTAATCGCATCCTTAATTTCCATAAAAGTATCATGTATGAAATTAAGCAAAATTTTAACTTTATAGGTCTCAGACACTAACTCTTCACAACTAACAATATTTTGAACAAATTTGTTACATATATCTAAATTGTCATCAAGATCCTTTGATTGAACTATTTTAAAACTGAGAAAACGCTTAAGTAAAGCTTGTTTGGAGTAGATTTGATCAAATACAAGTCCTTCATTTTTTTCCAAAGTTTTTTAGTGGTTTTTATTTTACCAACTTTTCTCAAAACAGTGTCAACAAGTGTAAAATGACTGAAGTGTAAGCAAACTCATCGACTTCTTCTTTTTGTTCTTTTGAAAATCGGTTGAAAAATTGTCATCAATGAATTTTGAAACATTTTGTTGAACCAAAATACCTCTCATTTATTGTTACCATATTGAAAAATCACCATTTTCGTTAAACATTTCTAAGTCAAAATTGTGAGTTGTCATTTTTATGAATCAATTAAAAATGCACAGAATCACAATTAAGCCACACAAAGTAGTCCTAGAGTCACAGACACATCGTTCTAGATTCCCAGGATTTCATAAGATTCTCGATCTTAGATCAAGGAAATATTCAAACAGGTAAGGTCTAGGTATTCTAATGGAATTAACGGAGCAACAAAAGATATGTCAATCAAACAGTTTCACATACAGTATATCACAAAGATAATGAGCTAATTTTATCAAACGAATAACTCAATCACAAAACAATAATTAAAAAAAAAAACTAAGCAGGTCTTAATTTTTAGCACAGATAATGGTTACCCCATATAGTAACCTCAATCATATTGTCATGCCACACAATGACGTGCTAGTGCTGGAAATTAGATGAGATAAGCCAATTTCTCAGAGTCGACTACATCTGAAGGTCCGTAAAATTGAGATATGCGAATATGCTGCTTTAAGGCCACCACAATTCGTCCTAAAGGTTCAGCAAATGTACCAATGCAATTGACCATTGATCACAGACAAACATCCAAGGGAAAAAGCGTCCAAAAATTTATGTATAACTCGAATTTTGAAATTAAAGATATTAGTCGTTCAGGATAATAATATGAGCAACCTGTCTAAAAAAGGCCTCTCCAAAATCGCTGTCATGTGCCACCCAGACAGGAGCTCCTTCACCTACTGAGTATGTGTATGGACTCTGTTTCTTCGGCTGACGTCTGGTTTGGCCGGAATTAACGACTGCAAGTTTGAGACTTTGAAGGAATCGCGTGATCTAGCTTTGTTTTAGGTTAATTTTGGCTTGAAAAATCACTAACCAAGCTCTGATACTAGATGTTAATGCGGAATGAGGGATCACCAAGGCTTCTCCGGTCTCAGTATACTCCAAAACAATTAAAACCCCAAACAAGCCAAGACCCAAAAATCATACCAAAGAATAACCCAAACTCCGGTTACTTTGGATGCCCACTTTGAACACACAATGGGATGCTATTGCAGCCACATAAGCTAAAGGAAGAAAGTAATGGTTAAAGAGAGCACGAAGTAAGGGGGCATCGTTTTTTCTCAAATGAAGTAGATAATGCAATAACACACAGAGACACAAACAAGGAGGTAGCATATATAATAGTGTGATTACGGTATAATGGGCCAAGCCCAATAGGTGGTCAAGTGAATTACTAAGTGGGTAATATACCATAAACCATCTAGGGAGTCGAGAAATGGGTCATGAGCAACTTTAATAAAATTAGATTGCTTCAAATAGCCCAAATGGTTTTAGGATCGAGTCGTATCATTATGAGGAGTTGACTTTTAGTTCAGTCAATTGGTCAATACCGACTGAGAAAATTATACCGAGTTACATCATAATTCAGGAGGTCGTTTGACAACAATTCAACTCCATGTACTTCTTTAAAAAAGGTGGAAAGGACTCATGTTGGTATTATACCAATGTTAAAGCTACAAATGGGGGGTCAATAGTGGGCGACACCCCTAACTCGATCAAGAGAGGAAAGGTCAACTTCTTTTTCGTCAAAGGAGATTAGCAATTTCACCTAAGCGAGGTGAACATGGATGATGTGGTTCTTACTCGCTATAGTAAATTATGAAAGTCTTATAGCTCGACGCCTCTTAGCTCAATGTCCTTCATTTCTACTACCTTTTATTTCTATCTTCTTATTGTCTTATAGTACCTTCCATGCAAAATCAGCACACCCACCAAGCAAAGAGTTGACATAGCTCGAGCTCTTACCATAGATCAAAGATCCTACAACTTATTGATCTCAGACTCTAACCTCTTTAAGGATGACCTGTTTTCCTTGTAACTTTGTATCCCTTCTTCCAGTAAGTTTGAGAACTTGAGTTATTATTTTTTCTTGTTTGATATAATATCCATTCTCCCTAAGAATGTTTTACATTTCCCTTAGGTCTTATTGAGGAGATGTTGAGCTTTAAAGTAACTAAACAATCTATCAACTAGTTTAAGGCTCAAAAGGCACCAGTCGAGGATGGAGGGCATACATTTTTAACTAAGTGACCTCGTTCCTTCATCTGTTCTGTTAGAATAATTCAGGAATGATTCCACAGCTCACCATCAGCAAAACAGAATTCATTGAGCCAGCACAATCCCTGGTTTTAGGAGTGGAATGTTAAATTAGTTATCCACCTATTCAATTCTAGAATGTTCAACAATGCACAGCTGATTGTATAAATCCATTACTTTGCAACGTCAATGAACTAAGCAATAATATTATTCAATAATCCTTTCCAAATTTTAACTTGGTATCAGAGCCAAATATGGCCAACACTGGCTCTGGCTACAATAAAAATCCTACTGATTTTAACACAGCATCGATCAGTTAGGCTGTTGTTAACCAAAGTTCACTATTCGGTATGAATCTCACTCAAACACCCTTAGTGAAACTCGATAGAAATAACTTTCTGTTGTGGAAACACATGATCATGCCTATAATCAAAGGGCACAATCTTGAAGGGTACCTGCTGGAGTCAAAGGAGTGTCCACCTGAGTTTGTAACCACACAAACTACCATTGGACAGGGAGAAGCGGTTGAGATGACTCAGAACCTTAAGTTATGAAGTGGATCTCAACTGATCAGCTTCTAATGGGCTGGTTGTACTCGTTTATGACTCCAAAAATAACCATGAAGATTATGGGATGCATCAGTTCTAGTAAGCTTTGGACTGCTGTTGAGGAAAGTTTTGGGATAATAAACAAATCGAGAGTCATGTTTCTCACTAGAGAATTGCAAAGAACCAGGAAAGGT
The DNA here is from genome assembly GCA_035079005.1 of Fraxinus americana. Classification (NCBI taxonomy): domain Eukaryota; kingdom Viridiplantae; phylum Streptophyta; class Magnoliopsida; order Lamiales; family Oleaceae; genus Fraxinus; species Fraxinus americana. The sequence continues at coordinate 32,043,209 of CM068706.1, read as the reverse complement.
ACTATGACAATGGACCAATACCTCACAACCATCAAACACCTGGCTGATAATCTAGAAATAGCTGGAAAAATTATCGAGCATAGTGACCTCATAACTCAAGTTCTATCATGTCTTGATGAGGAATACACACCCATTGTGGTACAAATCAATAGTAGAGACAATATATCTTGGTATGAGCTGTCTTCTGTGCTCATGACTTTTGAAAGTCGACTTGAACATCTAAGCCAAATCATGAACAATTTTACATCAATAAGTGTAAGCCAGTCAAGTGTCCAAATGGCACATAGAACTAACTCAGTTGCTGGCAGAAGTTTTAGAGGAGCAAACATTGGTAGATCTTACAATTTCAGAGGCAGAACAAAGGGCAGAGGTAGAGTCACAGCTGGCAGGCAAAATGAAAACATAGGTCCTTATCAGATTTGTGGACTTAGCAATCATTCTGCAAGTTGGTGTTTCAATAGATACGATGAAAGATACATGAGGAGCAGACCAAGCAATCTAGGATAGTAGAATGGTGGCTCTACTCCTTTAGTATTTGTTGCTTCACCCAGCATTCTTGAAGATCCAGCTTGGTTCTTTGATTCTGGTCTAACAACCATGTAACTACTGATGAAGGTAATTTGCATGTTGTGAAGAAATATAAAGGTAAGGAAAAGCTGTTAGTTGGTGATGGAAGTCAGCTACACATTGAACATATTGGAAATAGCAAGATTTCTACAATGAATAATATGCCACTTACACTAAACAAATTACTGCACATTCCCTCAATCAAGAAAAATTTAGTCAGTGTATCTCAACTCACTAATGATAACAATGTCTTCATTGAATTTTTCTCTGATTAATGTGTTGTCAAGGACTCTCAAACGAAGAGGATATTGCTGCAAGGAGCACTTAAAGATGGGTTGTATCAATTGAAGCTGCAGAGTCACAAACCAAAAACCACTGCCATAGAGTCACGCTACCAAAATAGCCCTTACTGTCTCATAGTCACTTCCAATAACGATCAATCATCCCAAGTTGCTCAAGTGTTAGATTCTGAACTTGATATTTGGCATAGAAGGCTAGGTCATCCTTCAAACCATGTGATGAGTCAAGTTTTAAAGTCTTGTAACAAAACTATCAAAACTAATGAAATTCCCAACTTCTGTGAATCTTGTGAATTTGATAAATCTCATGCTCTTCCATTCAACGCATCATCATTACATGCATCAATTCCCTTAGATCTCATTCACATGGATGTTTGGGGTCCTACTCCACTAAACTTCACCATGGGTTTCAAGTATTACATAATCTTTGTTGATGATTACAGTAGATTCACCTGGATATACCCAATGAAATATAAATCTGAAGCCTTGAGTATCTTTATTCATTTTAAAAAACTGGTGGAAAATAAGTTGGATAGAATAATTAAATCACTACAATCTAACTGGGGTGGTGAGTTTAGGAATTTCAGTAAAATAGCTCTAGAGTCAGGCATTGAATTAAGGCATTCGTGTCCTTATACATCTGTTCAGAATGGAAGAGCTGAACGAAAACATAGGCATATAACTGAAACCGGTTGACTCTCTTAGCCCAAGCTGGAATGCCCTTGTATTACTGGTGGGAATCATTTAAAATAGCTACCTACTTGATTAATAGATTGCCTACCTCAGTCCTCGAACACAACTCACCTTATTAGACATTGTTTGGTAAGGATTTTGACTACAAATAGCTAAAAATATTCGGTTCAGCTTGTTTTCCCTGCCTCAGACCATACCAAAAGCACAAGTTCAGCTTTCATTCACAAAAATGCTTGTTTCTTGGCTATGGTGAGTCACACAAAGGCTATAAATGCCTCAGCTCAAGTGGAAGAATCTATGTGTCAAGGCATGTCATGTTTAATGAACAAAACTTTCTCTTCAAAACAGGCTTTCTAAACAGGTCAGTCCAGCCACAATCATGTGAAACCGTAACAAGTTTTCTTCCCTCTATAGAATTCGATCACAACACTATCTCTCAAAATAAAATTGATACAACCCAGTCTAATGTTTCATCAGCAACAGACCTCCTTGATAGAGAAATGAAAACTGATATTGGGGAAGCTGACTCAGAACATCTTGGTAATGAGGTAAATCAAGAATCACTTGTTGATCATGAGAGACTTGAAATTCAACAAATCAGATCTGACTCAGAATGCAACAGACGAAGTTCTCTTACAAAGGATATTGTGAATCGAAATACTGGGATCAGATGGTTACTAGAAGTAAGCCTAGAATTTTTAAACCTAAAATCAATGCAAGTGAAGCCACAGATGTTCTAGCAGAAACTGAACCGATTACTACAGAAGAAGCACTATTAAGCAAAAGTTGGAAGGAACCTATGCAAAAGGAGTATGGAAGGAACCTATGCAAAAGGAGTACAACGCCCTAATGAAGAATGAAACATGGACATTAGTACCATATGAGGCTGGAATGAAAGTTATTAGCAACAAGTGGGTATTCGGGCTAAAGCATGATTCAAAGGGAAGAGTTCACAGGCATAAAGCCAGGTTAGTTGCCAAAGGTTTCCTTCAAACCGCTGGAGTAGACTTCAGTGAAACCTTCAGTCCCATTATTAAGGCTGCTACATTGAAAGTCATTCTTACATTTGTTGTTGCTAAGGAGTGGGAGATCAGACAGGTTGATATCAACAATGCGTTCCTAAATGGCAACTTGAATGAGATAGTCTACATGAATTAGCCATATGGATTTACAGATGAAAAACATCCTGAGTTTGTGTGCAAACTAAAGAAGGCTCTCTATGGTCTAAGGCAAGCCCCAAGAGCTTGGCATGGCAAGCTGAAAAATACCCTACTGGAATGGAATTTCAAACAATCTAGAGCAGATAACTCCCTGTTCTTCATCTGAAGTGGGAATGATATATTGTTTGCATTGTTATATCTGGATGATATAGTAATCACAGGTAACAACAGCCAGCAATTGCAAGATTTTATCAACAAATTGAACATTAGTTTTGCACTGAAAGACATGGGAAATCTCAGGCAATTTCTGGGAATTGAGATATGTAGAGACACTACTGGCCTATATCTGACTCATAAAAGATATGCTATGGACTTACTAAAAAGGTTTGGTTTTGAAAATTTGAAACCAAGTGTAATACCTATGGCAGTGGGCAAACTAATCTCCAAAGCTGATGGACAGATAATGAAGAATCCAACTTTGTATATAAGTGCAATCGGTGGTCTCCAATACTTAACTCACACAAGACCGGATATCACTTACTCAGTGAACAAATTAAGTCAATTTCTTCAATCACCGACAGATGCTCATTGGAAGGGGCTTAAGAGAGTGTTTAGGTATCTAAAAGGAACACTAGACTATGGCCTCGCAATTCAAAAGAATGACAGACTTGACATCACTGCGTTTGCCGACTCTGACTGGGCTTCATGTCCAGACAACATAAGATCCACTGCAGGATCTTGTATATACATTGGAGATAATTTGGTATCTTGGTGCTCTAAAAAATAGCATGTGGTAGATAGGTCGAGCACAGAAGCTGAGTATAGGGCATTGGCTCATTGCACTTTAGAAATTACCTAGATTCAATCCTTGTTGAGCGAGCTAAGGATACAACTGAAGATAGCTCCAATCATTTGGTGCGATAACTTAAGCGTGAGTGCATTGGCTTCCAATCTGATTTACCATGCTCGTACCAAGCATATAGAGGTTGATGCTCACTTTGCAAGAGATAAAGTGCTTGGAGGTGAACTGAAGATATAGTATGTGCCTTCATCTGATCAAACGGCTGACCTATTAACTAAACCTCTCTCACTCAAGATTCCAGTTCCTTAAGGACAAGCTTGAAGTGATTGGATACACTCCACCTTGAGAGGGGGTGTTAGAATAGCTTAGGAATGATTCCACAGCTCACCATCAGTAAAACAGAATTCATTGAGCCAGCACAATCCCTAATTTTTAAGAGTAGAATGTTAAATTAGTTATCCACCTATTCAACAGCTAATTGTATAAATCCTTTACTTTGCAACGTGAATTGCTATTTCCAGATTTTAATTGTTCTAGGGTAGATCATCCCTCACTTGACCTATTTCCATAACTCGTCCTTCTGATCTCCTCTTCGTGCTCCATATATATCAACCTTTGCCTCTACAAAGTTGGGCCCTTCTCACCTCGGCTGCCTTACCCAATCTTCAGAGGCCCAATCTAGAAAAGATGGTTGAGAAATGCCTAGAGTTCTTTCTAGACTTTCTTAGGGCACCGTATCCTCCTCAAGACATGATAATATCTCTTCTCTCGCTAATACGGGTTCAACTAGCGTGATGATTTGGATCTGGACCGAGGTAGAGTAGAAGTTTTTGAGTCAGATGTTGGAAGAAGAGATTTGTATAAATATAGAGCTCTATGCCCATTGATTTATCATTTATATAATGTCTGTCTCAAACAAGTTACCAACCTTTTCTTTAATTACATGGCCTCTTTTGATATTTTCCTTTAAATATCCTTCTTTTACTTGGAATTTTCTCCTTTCATTGAACTTGAACGGGTCAAAGCCGAGGTTGAAAATGCTCTAAAACTTTGGAATGATGCCTTATCCAAGTTCTATGCAGTTGAGACTGAGAAGCCTCGACATGTAAAGGATCATAATGGATGGGATAAAAAGGTGAAGACACTGCAAAAGGCTAAGTTTAGGGGAAGCTAAAGGCTACCAAAACATGGGGAGAAAGTGATCAAGCCTGAGCTGAGATCGATAATAAAAAGGCCATTGAGGAGGAAGTTCGAGCTAATAAGGTAGCAATGAAGTCTGAAAGGGCTATCAAAGAGTGGCAAAGCTCTCTACCCTTTGATGCAGTGGGGCAAGACGCCTAAGTTGTCAGGCAGTCAAAATTATAAAAACATAGAAGAGATGAGGCTAGAGTTCGATATTAGCTTCATATACACAACCCTTAATGCTTGAAAATCAATTTAGGTCGGATGGCTATTGAAGGCACTTCCTAGGATCCTCTTGAAGGTGATCTCCCTCCTATCGAGCTCCCATATCAGAATGAGATGTCCCCTTCTACTTAGTATTTTTAGTTCTTTTAGATTATTTTGCACATTTAAAAGCAATCATTTAACCAATTTTCTTATACGAAATTAGTTAAGTGATGCAGTACTCACAACCTGAGCTTAGATTACTTAAGAGTAATTCTTATCTTCCTCTAAAATTTCTTATAAAAAATTCTTTTTCTTGAAGTTGTTCCCTTGAACTTCCAATCTTTTTTGAAATAAGCTTTGCTATTACATTCACTAATACAAATAGAATAATGTTTCATTGTCACCTCGACCCCTATTGATAATATCTTTTGATGTATTCTGCATTCTGTATAATGTAATGTGCAATTTCGAATGACAGAGTTTCTGTTTCAAGTAGGATAAGTGCTTCTACTCTATAGGTTAAGGAGAAGGGAATTTATAGTAATAGTTCGTGACGTGGTTCAATAAAACCAAAGTACATTAAGGAGCTCATTCACTCATGCTAATTTTATTCGTCAAGACGAGCTTTCAAATTGTACTTGATTATTTTATTCTCGCTTCGACTTGGACATTGGCCTAGGGGTGATTTGGAATGGATAAGTTCTTCCTTATCTTTAATTCTTCGCAGAATGATCTTAGCCCTGAATTATCGAACTATTTTCCATTATTCATGATAATTGATTGAGGTGTGCCAGATTTGTAAATTATGGACTTGTAAATAAAGTCAATCATCTTTTGTTTCATAATTTTAACAAGTAGCTTAGCCTCGATTGATTTAGTGAAGTAATCCATGACTACTGTGTCAAATTTGGTTCCATCTTTCCCTTAGGCACCGGTCCAATTAGGTCTATCACCTACTAAGAGAATAGTCAAGTGCTAATCAAGTGATCTCTTTAGGTAGAGATTGAATTATTGGCATGAGCCTTTGACACTTGTCGCATCTTCTGTATAACATGTCATTTCATTGTTGGCCAAAAATACATTTATCTCAAGATCTTGTGAGTTAGAGATTGTCCTTGGATGTTGTTTTCGCATATCCCTTCATGCACTTCTTGCAAAGCATAGTGTGCCTCTTCTTCATTTAAGAATCGCAATAGTAGGGTCACATATCATCTTTATAGATGATCCCGTATATCGGCCGACCTTATTCTTAATCTTCTAGCACTTTCTAAATCTAATGGGTTCCATCACTCATTTAGGAAGCTAATGATTTTATCCATTTGGGTTGGCTTAGGATCTATGGTAATAGCAACTTCTAAGCTATTTTCGATAGCAAAGTATCTTATCCAAGGATTTCCATTCTTTCAATAGTTGTGAGACCAATCAGCGTGTTTGTATGGTTGTTCTGGGATCTAAGGATCTTCTTTACTTCGGTGAGTTCGAAGTTTTGTAGTTCTTTTTGAACAGCTTGGAAGTAATTGGTCATTCTCTTCTCTTTGGTTTGAAAGAACTCATTGATTTGGTTGACAATGAGGAGACTCACTTGTGCTATCATCTTGGATATTTTTAATTTCTTGGTCATTTTTAGAGACCTTGAAATTGAAGTTTCGTATTTAGGAGAAGTTGTATTGATTTGAACTTATCAGTATAATCATGTGCTTGACCGAGCTTCAGTTGAAGATACATCAATAAAGAGTTTTTACAGGATATCTTCATATTGTTGGCCCTTTCGAGAGTTTGGTTTAAATTTACCTACAAATTCAGCTAGGGCTTGTCCCTTGATGGCGGTTCATGGCTTATAAAAGATGTTAAATTAGCCCAGCTTCACTGTCTATTTAACTATACAACCTGAGGTGTCTGATTCTTGTAGGACTTGTCTTAGCGATAGTTGGTTAAGACTTCTATGGGATTATTCTAAAAAAATACGATTGTAGCTTTCTTGCGAACATTATTAAAGAATGCCAGCTTTTCCATGGAAGAGTACCATAAGTTCTACACTATGGAGAGCTTAAATGACATAGTACAAAGATATTGTACCATGTCTTCTCCTCTCATGAGTACAACAATTGTGGCATGCTCTATAACAGTTGGGTATAGCGAGAGAGTTTTATTTGCCTTAGGTTTAGAAAAGAGTGATGGTTGAGTTAACTGCATTTTGAGAATTCCAAAGGCCTCAGCGTTCCTTTCATTGGAATTTCTTTTCTTCCTAAACTATATCATAGAAGGGTTGACATAAATATGTAGCCTTAAAGACGAAGTGGTTAAAGATAGCTATTCTATCGGTGATGCTCTAGACTTCTTTAAGTCAAGTAGAAGCTCTCATTTTTATGATTGCTAGAATCTTCTTTTGGTTGGCTTCAATTCCTCGTTGATTTACCATGTTGGTCAAAAATGTTTCGAAACATCGAAAGTGCACTTGAGGAGGTTTAACTTCATCCGTATTTTTGAGGAATTCCAAATATCTCAAACAAATAATCGTCATGATCTTCTGTTGATGTACTCTTTACCAACATGTCGTCAACATAGACCTCTGTAGTCTTACCAATCTATTGAGCAAACATGGTAGTTACAAAAAGTTTGTACATTGTTTCAGTATTTTTGAGACCAAAAGGCATCATTTTATAATAGTAGAGACCTCGATCAATATTGAACAAGGTATGCTCTTGGTCGAGCTCATTAGTATTTGATTATAACCGAAATACATGTCCATTAAGCTCAACAGTTCATGCCTGACCTTGGCGTCCACCATTTGGTCTATCCTTGATAGTGGGAAGATGTCCCGAAGGAATGCTTTATTGAGGTAGGTGAAGTCTATGCAAACTCTCCCATTTTCTATTGATCTTAGTTGTTATTGGAAAGATGTCTTGGGGAAATACTTTACTGAAGTTTGTAAAGCTTATGCATACTCTCCATTCTTCATTGCTCTTTTTTAATAGGACCTAATTTATGACCTATCTTCAATATACTACTTTCCTAATGAATAATGGTCAAAGAGATTTTCCACTTATGTAAGGATTCATACCTTTTAGAGTTCAATGGCTACCTATTTTGTTGTTTAGGCCGAGCTGAAGGATCAATGTTCAGCATGTGGAAAGCAATCTTGAGATTCAATTACGTGAGCACCCTCTATGGATGGTTTAGGTTAATATGAAATTTGTCCAGTTCTTCAATTGGTTCAGCTTCTTTATCATAGACTTTCACCTTGAAGTCTAGCGACCTAAGCTTGAAATCTACCACGTAGACCATGTGCACTCCAAGATGGAATGATACAACTTCGGCATCTAAGTTGGCTAGATAGTAAAGGATGTGACACCTTTCGAAAATTTTCGTGTTTCCTTTGACCTCGACCACCCTGCAAGGGATAGAAAATTTTAGCAAGTAATGATACTTTGAGACAATCATCATTAAATCATAGAACAAAGACTGCTCCATGATGGTATCGTTGCAAACTTTGCCATGATGTTGGCATTTCGAGGAGATTTTTCCACCTTAACGGAAAGTGTGATCAATGTGCCATTTAACCCAAACAGTAGGCTAAGTAAGGTAGCAGAAAGTTAGGTAGGATCGAAATCCAGCTAAGTGTGTTTATGTGTAATATATTAAGGACACTTCCTATGTTGACTAGAATTTTTCGAATGTTGATTTCTTCGGTGGGTAGGGTGACTATTAGAACGTCAGCCTCAACTTCACCGATGGAAAGGTGATCGTCTTTGAGTCTTTTCGTGTACCTTTCTCCTATCATGGATAGGTTGTTTGATGCAAGCTTCTTCAACCTGGCTTATTTGGTTCGGTCCACATGTCTCCTTCGAAATATGCTAACATGTACTTTGTCCAGGTCGATATTAAGGTTGAACCACTCCAATACATATTTCTCTAACTTAGTCACCTTGATCCACTCCAACATTGCCTAGAGTAGAAAGATTAAGGTTGCAACCTTTAGCTCGTACAATATGGGATGCCATATGATGGTGTAGTAGTTAGATGGTAGATCCACGATCAAGAAATCAGCAATTGTCCTCCACTGATAGGGCAACTATCCTAACTCGACTATTATGGCAATTTTTCCCCTTGGATCGACATGGTCACCTATGAAGACTGGCAATTCTTGGGATAGGCTTGCAAGTTCCATTCTGAAATTTTGATCTATTATAAGGTCTCTAAACATAATATGTTGATAGAACTCCCATTATTCCCAAGCGTTTAATGGATATTTATTCCAACCTCTAGCATTGTTATAACAAGGATATCGTTCTAGTCTTGCAGTACTTTGTGGGAATCTTCTTCCAAGAAGTTAAACCATTCTGATCTCATTTCCAAGTCTAGCATTGGTTTAGGGCTGACTTACTTCGAGATTCTACCAAACATGTACCTTCCTAACTTATCTCCAATGCTTCCTCAGGGAACTTTTCTACATATTGATTTTCTCTAACTAACATTTGAATTTATGTTCTATACTAGTTAGGTCTTATTGGTTGGTATGGTTGATCATTTGTTTATGTAGGAGGAGTCATTGCTATCTTGTTGGGCTTGGAAATAAACTCTTAGAGTTGGCATTCTCTAATCAAAACATCTACTTCTTTTTTAAGGTCTCGAAAATCATTAGCGATGTGACATGTTGACATGAAATAACGACAGTATTTGTTTTGATTGAGGTTGACTGAGCTCCTCTTTAGGAAAGAAATTCTATGGAAGATCTCTTTATCTTTTACATAAAAATCTATCCAATGAGGTATTAGAGGTGGTATTTCTGGAACCTTCCTAGATAGGGACGAGGTCATTCGACCTCTCATCATTAATTCTTCATTTCTTACATAGGTATCATGTTCGACCTTTTCTCTTTTGGATATGCTACATTTCTTACTTCAGTCTTTTTTTCTTTCTGATCGAAAATAGCTTGGATTTTCAGCTCTGCTCAAGAATGTATGGTAGGTTCTTGGTCTTTCATTTTGGGCAGACCACCAGAATTTCATCGTTGACCCTAGCCCAGACAAGGTTACTATAAAGGCAGCATCGTCTAAGACTTTCTCAACCTCCATGATCTGCTTGTTAAATTTATTGAGGTAGTTCTTTAAAAACTTGCTCTATCATTAGTAGATGTTCACCAAACATTCCTCAGGCATGAACCCAACTCTGGAGCCCATAAATTGGGCCAAAAAAGTTGTTAAGTCGTTCCAAGTTCTAACTGACCTTTGGGATAGCTTTTTGAACCACCTTTGGGCTTTGTCCCCAAGTGTGAGGGTGAATACCTTACACATAATGGCGTTATTAGCTCCTTATAGCTCTATTGAGGATGTATACTTGTTGAGGTGGCTAATTGGTCACCTTTCTTGTCATATTCGGTCATGTGTGTCATCTTCAACTTTTCTAGTAACAATTCAGCCAGGATATCTCCATTGTAGAAAGAGTGGAGGTTGGTGGAATATTCTTCCATCACCTGTTTCTGCTTGGCCTCCAGATTGGCTACTTGTTTTTTCAAATGACTTAACTATTTTTTCTCTATTTCTTCAGCAAAACTGTTTTGAGTTGGACGAGGATGATTAACCATTTGAAGGATGAACTCTGTTATCGTAATAGATCAAAAATGCTTTCAATTTTCTTGGCAATTCGTCCATCTTGAGGTGGGGTATTCATTTCCTCATCTATCCTACATTTGAAGGACTCTTCTTCTGAAAACTACAAATTCCTTCGAACGGTCGTGAATTTCTGCCTTCGGTAAGATATTCCACCTCAGACTCTACAACCTGAGTGATATTCATTTGATTTTACTCTATTCATCGTACAACACTTATGAGGTGTTTCTGTTACCTCTTTAATGGCCGTTGGGGATTTTTGACCTCAATGAAAATCATCCCTACTTTAAAAATTGCTGGAAGGGTTGATATCATCAAATTTTGTATGAGAATAACTTCTTGATCCAACATTGTTGCTCATCTTTATTGGATGAACTAACTCTGAATGCTCAAGAATATCAAAAATGCGGGCTATTCTATAGAGTGTCTTTCCTTCTAGCATCAAGCTGTTGATGATTTAAATTGACATGGCAATAACAGATCAACTTAAGAGAAATTTAGTAGGATAATTGTATTTAATTGCTGAAATATTGTAAACAATAGATAAATTCTCAATTAAAAATGTTTCGGTAATGTATTATAGAGAATTACTTAGCTCAACCCTTTGTAAGGGATCGTTGTCCCTATTTATAAACTTTTTTTCACATGAGCTTGTCATCCTCTCGTCAAATTACAATGACTGAGATAATTTTGTGCTCCACTATCCTGTTTGAAGAGATTTGATGGATCTTGAGTTCAGCCAATCAGTTTATAATTTTACCTAGGATATAGTCGTAGCCTAGGCATGATTGCCTACATCGAGGTAATCATAACTTTCTTTTGATTGGTGAAAGGTGATTTGTCGACATTAGAGCTGACATTTTCTTTTATTTGATTGGTTATTGTGGAGGTGATGATGTCATTAGGGATACTTTTTTAGATTGATGATAATGATGTTTATTGATGACAACAATACTTTTAGACGCCCATAGTTCGATCTTAGTTTTTTTTTATTTTGGGAACTTTGTATTTAAGTCTTTTTAATCACTTTTGAAGTAGGTTCATGATTTCTATTAAGATCGAATACCAACAAAACGAATTGTCAAAACAATTTTACTACATGTACACTAAGTTTGACGGCTTGGTTGACATCATTGGATGTGACAGACCTAATGACCATTGATTTTAGCAACATTTATTCAAATTAATGGCTAGATTTCTTACACAATGAGGGTGTCAAACTTAATGTACAAACTTGATGTACAAATAGATTAATTCTTGTCAAAATTGAACATTCTCGTAGCCTTCTCTTATGAAAAATTCAAATCGCGCTATGATAATAGAAACGGCAGACAGGCGCGTTGACACTGTGAAGTGGAAAAACGAAAAAAGATAAAATAAAAAAGAATAAAATGAAATCCAGTAAAAACATGACTCTGCGACATGGGATTACACAAAAAGAAAAAAAATCGAAATCCTTCCAAAATTAGCCCAAATTAACAATCCACTTCATCCTACCATTTTCTCCTAAATCATTGAAACCCTTGAGCATCGAATTGAACCCAGCAACTCTATGGCGCTTTTCCAACTGCTACAGCTAAATCGTTGATCGCAACAAAAGCCATTTTCTCCATATCTTCGATTTATAGTTCGTGCACCATTCGCCCACTGTCGCTATTTATTTCTTCGAAGGTGATACCACTTATCTTCTTTAACAAAATCGTTAGTAAGTGGAAGTAAGTACGGTGTTTGGTTTACATGGGTATGGATCTCTTTGCAAGAATTCAAATTTGTGGCCTGTAACACAATAAGTTGATTTGGTGGATCTATTTGTCTTCCAATTCGGATCTGTCATATCTATTTAAGCTTTAGAGAGTAAGACAGGGAAAGGTGGTGGTGGGATATTGTGTGATTATTTATGATTTTATCTATATTTCTTGCAACTTAAATTGTTAGTCGATTCCTGCAGCTTCAAAGCAGGAGATGGAAAATCCTGCATTTGAACAACTGTAATTGTTATGTTGAATTATATATATAGACACAATACACACATTTTGAAGAAAATTCCGAGTTCAATTTTGCCAAACTGTTTGCCCCTAAAATTCCACCTCGTTATCATTTAGTTTTTTTTTTGGCTCAGTCTACATATGCTTCCTATTTTATAAGGGAAGTTAATAAAGTGTGATGATGTTTGTGGTATTTTCAGATTACGTGTATGTTATAGTGCTGTAGGTATTATTTGTTATTAGTGAATGAGCACTATTGACATTCGATCTATTGTAGTTGAGTCCAAACTTACAATGGTAAAAAAAAAATCATGGAGTCTATCATAGTTGTAGACACAAGGGTCTTTTTTGCAGAGTGTATGAGAAAACGACCTTTACCCATGGTGCAAACATGCCTTTGTAAAATGTTTTGAAGTAGAGAAGGACAGTGAAAAAAAGGCAAACTATTTAATTCTTGTAGTGCGAAATGTGAATATTTGGAGTGGGTCTGAGCTGGTGAAACGAGAGGTGAATCAAGTTCAGCTAAACTCTTTGGCATGTTTGAAAAGCAAGTGCGGAAGGGGATAAGAAAGGAAATGGACATGTCTAAGTTGTAGTTGTAAATTTAATGACGTTATTTTGCTTATGTTTTGTATGGCTTGGTAGTATGATTAGGATGTAATGGATAACGACATTGCTCTCTTAAAATTACCGTGACATTCATTCACATGGCATGAAATACATTTCCTCCCTTAGTGATATGTAGACATGCTATGAATAATCTTCAATCAGCTTCACTAATACAGTACAGAAAAGTTTATGAAAGAGATAAATTTAGTGCATTCAATGTTGTGTTAATAAGATAGTGGCCACGTCTATCTGTTATCAACTGTACATGCAAATCTTGACTTAACAATGCAAATAGAATATCAGACCCAACTGCATGGAATTGCAAGACTGAAGTAGCAAACTCGTCGGATCTCCAACTGACTAGAGTGTACGTTCTCCAGTCCAATACCTATAGCAAAGGACGGACGAATTGACAGCCATTAAACAAAATAATTGGCAGAAGCAAAATAATTTATAAGCTCATTTTACAAGTTACAAATAGAGCATAGTTTTAGAAGTAGTAACAATTTATAGTCAACTGAAATCTATCTCCCACTTTTGTTATTCCAAGATCATAGGTTTGCGCCATCATTGTTCAGCAATCGTGGCAAGTAGTACGACATTGAATTACATATTTTACACTATAATCATTAACACACAAAAACCTTAGATTCAGGAGTTTAAACTACATTGATTGTAACATGTCATTTACCTTGAGCATTGAATGTAACATTGCTTGAATCCGATAGGATTGAATTAGATGATTGTAAGTGTTGTATAAACTCAAGACTTTTGTTTCCAACCTACATGAAATAACATTATCATGTAATACGTATATGTACCTAGTAAATTTAATCATATAATTATACTAACCATTAGGAGTTGTGAATAAGATAACGGTATCAGCAGGGAATAGTGTGCTTATTGAGTGCCTGAACAATTGTTGCACCATCTCCCAGATTATTCATGCCTTGAGTCTCTTTCCTCTGGTTGAACTAAAAGTTGTCTGCATAAAATGAAATACTATTTTCCCTTATCAGTATTCAGAAAACCTAATGCAATTGGCAACCTGAAATTGGAACATACGTTCGCTTTATTGGAACTCGACTCTAGTGGGTACTTTGTATGAAGTTTCTTAAGAGCACAATTTCTCTTCAAATATTTAGGATCTCGTATGCTACGGCTTCCAGTATCGTATGATGCCACACACTCAGATGATATATGAGTAATATGTGGTGAAAGGGCATTGCTTCCACAACTTGACTTCGTATTCGATATGTGTGTGTACACTGAACCTCAATCCAGTCCAATATAGCATTGGATCTAACGACATCATCAGTAGTCATGTTTTCCAATGTCGCAAATGACTTAACCATTTTGCCGTACATCAATTGTACAGGAGTACTAACTAATCTATTGTAGTTTACTGCAACCCTCGTGTAGGATCCAGTCACATCTTTCCACCATCTCCGTAAAATATATATGTCAGACAATGACTTGAAGTCATTGCGGATCAGTACTGCGGTCGTATGCCTAAATATTATTCCTCGAAACTCAAATAAGTGGAAGCTGCACATAACTTCACATTTGTCATTCATTAATGAGACAAAAAATGTTTTTCTTCTTACAACGATCATTATCTATGACATCTTCACATACTTCGTACATTGTCCCCAAACATCCCTCCAAAACAGATATGAGATCACAATAAACCTTACCTATGAACTCATCTTGAACTTCATTGAATTTCAAAATTGTATATACTGTCTGGGATTTTTTTTCCATCTCATACCTCATTGGACACAATACCACCATTTGTGAGAAAGACTTGAAGTCTTCACGAAACTCCTCCTCAATCTTATTTCTCAATGCTTATTCGTATTATTCTGCGAATTGTTTCAAAGAGGTCTTGGAATGGACATATCTATCAAAAAGAGCATTCATACTTTCACTTTATTGAGTTGTTGACGCCCCTACGCAGAAAGTGGTTTTCAAATAGCAAAGAACTCAATGACCTCTGTTATCATAAAGCCCTGATAACCATTCATGATCATGTCATCACTCTCCAACTCTCTTCAAATTCTTCAACAGATTAAGAATCATACACCGATCCATGTATAGTAGAAAATATCGAAACTTTATCGACGTGATATCCAAACTTTTCTGATAATTTCTTCAATATGTGCACAAACACCATCTATACTTTATATTGGGGAACACAATCTGAAATTACATTTTACATGAACCTGTCTTGATCAGTAGTTATCTGATGGAAAGCTTGCATGCACTACAACCATGTCCTAAATAGCCACACAAATGTATCTGTATCCTTGTTTGATATCAGTCCACATCTAAGGAGCGTGGATTGTCCGTGATGATTCATTCCAATAAAAGGGGGCAAAAGGCATGTCATACTTATTAGTGAGTTATGTGGTATCAAAGGTGACAACATCACAAACCCCTGACATGCTTGCCTACTCATATTTTCTATCCAAAAAAAAAATTTAAACATGACTCTTCGGCCAAATCTATACTAAAGTAAAACCCCGAGCACCATGCTTGCATATCTAAAAAGTAGAATTGTATTGATGCAGCGCCTCCTTCTCCAAATCTTAACCGTCTAACTTGTTCAACATATTTTCGACAATTCTTTTCCACGTAAGTCATATTCTCATATCCACCTGCTTCGACAACTACGGAGTTGTAACTTTTGTGCAACGAAATTCCTACAATATCATTTACTTCAAGCCACAGTTTAAGCTGCGCACTCAATTCTCAATTGCAACGGTACATTCTGGACTTCGAATGACTTGTTTTATGATTGTGGTCGAGGTGTATTGTTTTAATTCTCCATATTCTACGAATATCTGAATATGCAGTCACCTTGACTTTACCTCTACTCTAGACCGTTGCTTGTGGCTTCAGAGAACTGCTTATATTACTTTTTTTTTTCTCTTCACGACTACAAACAAATGTCATGTATCTCAGAGCTCCATCATCATCCTTTTTTGAATTTCTTTTTTTTAATTGAAAAACCTAGGTCATATGCATATCTTTTATAAAACTTAAATATGTCGTTTTCATCATTGAATTTCATACCTACCTCAGGCACAATCGCACCATTCTTTCCTAACATTTTATCGCCCAGTAATTTGGTATTGTCCATAAAATTCTCATTATCGGCCTCCACCAACATAATGTCATCCACATCTTCCAAAATTTCTTTCCCTAGAACAAAAAACCAATTTTGATGTTTATTCTTTCTCTTCACTACAACAATTTTACAAGTATGAGTTCTACTTATAAAACACAGAAAAGTTAAAAAGTTTCCTTGAAGAAATTGTTTTCATGACATTCTCAAACAGACGGAGCCCATGTTTGGTTTCGGTGACATTCTTAAAAAGTGTTAAAAAAAGGAATTCCCGTCAATGAACCGAAAAAACACGTTCATTTTTAGAATTTACGTTTTTCTGTCATCTTCAGGGTGGGTGCCTTATCGGTTGGACAGTGGCGTTGATCTAAAGTCAATCCAAAGCAAGAAACTTCAAATATTCTTACGCCTATATCGTTCAGAGATTTTTGTTCCTTAGGAGAGTGGCATCTATCAGCGGCATTGCGGGCTTTTATCAGTCAGACAGTGCTGTCGGAGGATGGGGCCAGAAAATACGATAGAAAGAGGTTTCTGAATGAACTCGAAAGGGGTGCCTAAATGAAAGAGTGTGGAATAAAATCCTTTCAAATGGGTTTGGGCTGGTTCACACCCATTTATCTTGACCAACCTTGTTTGATCTCCATTTTTTTCAAAATATATTTTTCTTTCTTATTTTCAACCACACATTCTTTAATAAAATATCAATTTTCTTCATTTTTAATCATACATTCCCCATCAACTTACTATTTCAAAATGCATTGTACACACAAAATGGGGCTTAAACAAGCCCTAAGTTTTTTTTAATTAAACGAAATCCACGTCATTATGTCAGGTACTACGTCAACTGCTAATTTCGTGTCAATAAAGCTCCACGTAGGGGCTAGCTGCTCTTTTGTGTAACTTAATTCAACAAATATTGACGGATTATTAGGGATGCCGCTGCAAGCCGAAACTCGAAGCTCGGGCTCGACTCGAGTAAAAATGGTTCGGGATTTTTTTGGCCTGAATGGAGTCGAGCTTTTGCTAGGCCAAAAAATTTTAGGCTTCACCCGAATTTTCGGCTAGGGCCTTAGTGAGCCGGGTCGAGCCGGCTCAGTTTTTTATTTTTATTTTTAAATTCGTAACAAATCAAAAAAAAAAAAAAAGAATTTTAACTTTGTGCAATTTATACAAATTATAAATTAAATAAAAGTTACAACCTCTCTCCTTTTTCCAAGTTCAGGACCAGTTACAATCAACGTAGATGGAGTTAAAATTGTACACGAATAAAATATTTCGTGTACAATTTTTCTTGAAATAAATAAATATAAAAATTACGTATTTTTTTGAAGCTAATGAATCTAAAAACTTACAATATCCTATTATTGGACCTGGTGCAACTCTTTAGCCATTATACTATCAACTTGTTCTTGAATACATAATTCTGCACATTCCCAATCATTCAAGCATTTAAAGCCTCTAATACATCTTCATTTAGCCTTGATCGTTCGTTAGATAAAATTTGACTACCTAAACTAAATGCAGCATCCGATGCTGGCGTAGCACCGGAGGTGTTATTAGATCACGTGAAATTTTTTATACAATTGGATATTGCATTTTGTTACACCTCCACCGTGATATAAGATCAAATTCATGTAATTCTTTTGTTTGTAACACACTAGAACGTCCACGCACATATACCTAGCTAACTCGGATGAAATTTTCAGATTTGTACCACTGACATATATCGCTTTAAATATTGATGAATTAGAACTAAATAAGGGAACACTTGTATTGGTATCCAAATAATTTCATAGATCATTTGAATTTGTTAAATATTTCTTGAAAAAGAACTTTGAAAAGTAGAATTGTCCTGAAATTTGAAACATGTGATAATCCACATTCATGAAATTTGAAATCTCCTTTATAATAACTTTTGTGCTAGTTAATTTAAGTCGATGGTCCATCATCGAAGCTAAAAGAAATAAAGAAGGCAAATTTTCTTAATATTTATGAAATTTTAACTCTATAGAGTAAACTAAATCAACAAAAAATTGACAAATTCCTATATTTATGAAATGTTTGTGAAATATAGAAAAACTACTGTAAAACAAGTGAAGATTTAGGGTAATAAATACTGTTACATTCCTTTGTGACATTGAAAAAATGTTTTAAGAATTTATTCACACAAAATGCAAGAGACCACTCCCAATCTTCCAAATTATACTCGGATCCATATGTATGTCTACCATTATAATATAGTGAAATAAGTTTATCATAATTTCCACATGATTGTAACATAAGATATATAGAGTTTCATCTACATATTAAATCAGTGGTAAATGATTTCTCATGTAAGTCATATTTTGTACTCAAACTGCTAAATGCTTGTTTTTTTGTTGGGAACATAGTAATAAAATTTATCGCTTGTTTAATTTTATCATCTAAAGGCAATCTTATATGTCTTAATGCATTTTTTACAATCAAATTGATAATGTGGCATACACAACGTTGATGAAAAAATAAACATTCAAGTGTAGGGTTAAAATTATTAATAAAATTTTCGATAATAACTTTGTTCACATTAGCATTATTAAATGTAAAATTTCGAACAATTTCTTGTATGCCATATTCTTGTATAATATTTTTTAAAATTATCTATATATTAGTGGCATTACGAGGATATTGTAAACATTTAAATGAAATAATCCTTTTATATAAAAGCCATATGTGATCAATGCATGAGTTGTAACAATAATATAACATTTTTATTGTTATCGATTATAAATCAGAGGTAAACGATATAACATTATTAAAAGTTTTTAGACCTTCAATAACCCATTGTTTTCTTTTATTATATAATTTTATAATATTTGAACGAAAACTAATTCTACAATAAGAAGTATATCCGTGTTGGAGATAATTTTGCACGAGTCAAGTAAAGTTTATTGAGTCTATCATTGTAAGTGGCATCTCTGCTGCAGCCACTTATGCAGTCATTCATTCACGAAATCTTTCCTGTAAATATACAAATGTGGAAAGAGTAGAACATAACCGCTAAATACTAATTTGGTCTGTTTTGGGTCTGGTTTCAATTTGCAACTCTTTAATACGTGTCTACTTAAATGCTTTGTGCTTGAACCAGGCTTCCAACTAAGTTCTTTGCCTCAGTAATTGTAACATACTTTTCAAATATCAACTCCATTTTGAACACCAATTTTTTTTACGCATCATATGTTGCCAAAAATTCAAGAATTCTTTTTTCGACCTTTTAGTTTCAAGTACTTCTTCCTCTTTGATATCCTCCAAATTAATTGGAACATTTTGAGATGTATCGTAATCGGATGGAGTACTTGAACTACCATTAAACTATTAATCTCATCACTAGTAAAAGCTATATATAGCTATTATAGCAAAAGATACTGAATATTACAGTAAAAGAAACTGAATATTAGAGTAAAGAAATTGGAGAATGAAATTAAAACTAAAATACTGCAAGTTAAAACTGATTGAAGTAAATTGATATGAAACTCAAAATTTTATCACATATTTATAACCAAAAAAAAATACACACACACACACACACACACACACACACACACACACACACATATATATATATATATATATATATATATATATATATATATATATATATATATATAAACACTGTATATATATCTGTAATTTTAGCTACCTGCAACTATTTTTTTTTTTTCAATTTTTATTTTTAAAGTTTCATAGATTGCATTTTTTTTCTTTTTTTGGTGCTTGGCACGAACAGTTCGAGCCAGCTCGGCTCAAACTTTTTTCAAGCTAAGCCACAAACAGTTTGAACCAACTCAACTCAAAACTTTTTTCAAGCTAAGCTACAAACAGTTCGAGCGGACGATCCACTTAACCACGTTGCCACCCCTACGTAATATCAGTGTCAAAGTGTCAGTCAGTACACGCCCGAGCTTCTCCCACAAAATTACCAACCATACTGTGTATATTTTCACTTTAATTGAAGTTTTAATCCAATTTATTTCCATCCCTGTGCAAGTTTTTTTTTTTGTTTTTTGCCCCATTTTCCTTTTCCGAACCGCGAGGTCCGCGACTGAGTTTCAATTTTGATCCCGAGTTCTCTCAATTGAGAAATTCTTTTCTCTGGGTTCCAAATTCAATCCCCCTTTTACATCTCAATTCTTCAAATTTGTTAATTTCTTACCCTCGTAGCAAGAATTCCCAACTCGATTTTCTTGGATTTTTTTCTTTGACTTTGTGTTCATCTTCACCCCAAAATCCAATTCAATTTCTTTTTTGCTCATTACAGAGATCAACGGAATGACATGAATTCTTGATTCGTCGCTAAATCTTGATTTGCAACTTTTTGCTAACCCAGAGTTTTGCGCTGCAATCGTAAATTATTTCTCTGATTTCGGGGAATAATTTCATCTCCCAAGTCCCAAATCCCAATAGGGTTTGAACTTTGGAGTAGAACTGTGATATCTCACATGGCTTCATACAGGCCGTTCCATCCGCCGGCTCAGTCAACAGTCGCTCCTCCACCGACAGCGCCACCGAATCAAAGTATTCTTCAGCCCCAAGCACAACCGCCACCACACGGCAATCAGTACCCTCAGAATTGGGATACTTATAACGGCAAAGAGGGCACCGCATACAATCAGAATTATGCCCAGATGAATCTGAGTTCAAACTATAAACATGCAGGTTATGGATCATCATCGCAACAGCATTTCAGCCATCCAGTCCCGCCACAGCCCCAACAGCAGCCGTTTCCGTATCAACCACCACCACCGCCACCATCAGAATCTTCTTCATATCCTCCACCACCACCACCACCCTCGTCCATGCCACCATTACCGGTCCCAGCTCCTCCAACATATTACCCGGATTCTCAGTTCAATCAGCCTCAGCCATTGCAACCGCCACCTCCGCCACCTCCTCCTTCATCTCCTCCTCCTCCGCCACCACCTTCTCAGCCCTCGTCCCCGCCACCACTCCCTTCTGCGAGATTAAGCACAAAGAGCAGGCATGTAGGTGAGAAATCAGGGCATGGAAATCTGGAAGCTTCATCTATACATAAACAAAAGCCCCCCTTGCCGCATACTGGCCCAGTTCAAAGATTTGGTAGGCATGGGCAAACAGGTAAGGCTGAGACGGAAGAGGAGAGAAGGTTGAGGAAAAAGAGGGAGTATGAAAGGCTAAGGCAAGAGGAGAAACACAAGCAGCATTTGAAGGAGTCTCAAACTAAAGTGCTGCAGAAGACACAAATATTGGCCACTGGGATGAAGGGCCACGGATCTATTAGCGGATCGCATATGGGTGAGAGGAGTACTCCATTACTAAGCGGAAACAGAATTGAAAACCGATTGAAGAAGCCGACAACGTTTGTCTGCAAAATGAAGTGAGTATGTTTAAGCTGTCAAATTGGGTTTTTGCCGTTACTTTTACTCTTATTTGTCTTCTATTGAGATGATAATGCAAGTAGTTGCTGTGTACTGTTGTTTTAGTAATCTACATGACTTGTAAAATTATCATCTTGCCATTTAATGTGATTAAGCTTTGAATAGTATCCAGGACTTTGCTTATAGTGATTTCGACATATAGATTTGATTTTACAAATCTAGGATAAAGCATAGAGGTTGTTGAGTGTGAATTGGTGGATTGCCTTCGTATTGGCATTCTCTAATGTGGTTTGTGCATTTAGCATGTCAAAATTACAAGGTTGCTTATAGCCAGCCTGCTATTTCATTGACCTGCTATAGAATTGCATTCGATTTCAGAAATTTATTATGCATTTTTACATTTATGTTGGGTGAATCGGGTGGCATATCATTTTATTGATATCTGTCAATGGATTTAACAAGTCAAATTGTAATGACAACCTAATGCTGGAATATCTCTGGTTGTTGGAGGATTTAAGAAGTCTAGCGACAGAGAAATCTTAAGTATCAGAAAACTAGAATACACCTGGATTCTTTCCTTTCGCATGTCGTGTTAGATGAATTAGTGTGAGCTCAAGTTTTAAATGTTGAGAGTGTGTTTGGTAGGGATTTTTAGGAGAAAAATTGATTTTTGAATAGTGATATGATGGGAAATGTGTGGTTGAAAAAGAAGAAAAAAGTATTGATGTGATGGAAAATATTAGGCCTGTTCGGGAGGAATTAAAAGCCAATTAAAATTGAAAATATGGCCGTTATTGGGTCTCACTCGTCTAATAAAAGTCAACAATAACGGCTATATTTTCAATTTTAATCTGATTTTAATCTCTCCCATACAAGGCCATTATTTTATTGAAGAATGTGTGGTTGAAAATGAGAATTGATTTACTGTAGAAAAGGAGAAGTTTTACCAAACAGGCTATGAGTTTAGTATAAGCTATCTAATGTAAAAAGAGAATGAGAGTCCAGTAAGGGCTCACTTGGTTTGTGGAATGAGATGGGGATAATAACTCCTCCCGTCTCACTCCTCATTTGGTTGCTTTTCCTTTTGAAGTGGTTGTTTTTATTTAGTTCTAGGTCCAATCATGCATATGTATTATAAATATTCAGTGGCAGTAATAGAGAAGTGGTTTTTTTGAAGGTTGAAAGATTATTCTACCCTTTATTATTAATTTGTGAAAGTATATTCTTACCCTTCTCATTATATTTCTATTCTCTTGCACTTCACACATCTCTCCCATCTTTTCAGACTCCTTGGGGTAATGCTTCATAATTTCTCACTCTCACACCTTTTTCACACGCTCATCATTCTTCATAATAATTATTGGTCTTCCCCTCCCCGAACCACAACCAACTGTTACCTAGAGAGAAAAGTTGATAATGCAGATCTGCATGGGATTTCTTTATTGATATTTATGTGAGATTGAGAATATATAGATTTGTATTTTAATATATGATTGGAAATTTAAGCTTTATTTAGTTATTTTTCTTATTTGATTTTCATGGAGGTCATGTGAATCCATGTTTGGTTTCACTCTTACTTAATGATTTCTCTTGCAGCTAATCTTGCAACTTGACCTACGGTTGTCATGGACGTTGTTATGAGTTTGTTAATGTGTAACTTTGTGTTTTAACTATTTGATTTGGAGAATATACACTTCATTTATTTATTTTTCATTTTTGATTTCCAAGAAGGTTGTATGAGCCTTGGTGCCCTATGCCCCTTGGTATTAACCATGCAACTTCACCTTAGGCTGTTATGGAGTTTGTTACTTAACTTTGTGTTTTGATTCGTACAATTACACTTTTATTTATTTATTTTTCTCAGTTGATTTTCAAAAAGGCTGTATGTATCCATGCCTTAGTTTACTCTAAATTAATGGTTTCCCCTTGTAAATACCCATGCAACCTCACCTAGAACTCTCGTGAACTTTGAGCAGTTTGATAATTTCTTCTCAATGAAGTAGTTATAATTGTTGATTTGGTCAAGACATATAGCAATGCTTTCTGCAGACTGCAACTGATTTTTTGTTTCTCTCTATATTAACATTAAATATAACTTTATACATTCACTAGTGATTTGTGTTCTTTGTAGGTTCTGGAATGAACTACCAGATCCATCTGCAAAGATGAAGCTTTTGACTTTAGGAAGAGACCCAGATCGGTAAGAAACCTTACTTCTGTATCCTTTATATTTCATGAGACACACGGTAGAGAGAGTATGTTGTTGCAAATTTAATGCTTGTTTTCCATAGCTGTTAATGCCATGCCACCATGAATCTGCACCTCTGTTGTACCAGTAAATGTCGCTAATGCTCACTATTGGATTAGGTCATCTTCTTTTTTGATAATAAACGAGATAAGATGTGCCGCCTTAGGATCGAAGAAATGTGCCTAGGATGAACCACAAAAAAGAGCAAACTGCTTTCGAAACCGTATAAAGCACGCTTCAGGGCATAACTCATTTTACTATCAGCCTTTTGAGTCCATTTTCGGCAGATCCAATTGCTTTATTTTAGTTTGTTCTGTCATTTTTCAGCTCTGTTCCGTAAGTTTGATTTGTTACTGGAAGGCATTTGGTTTTCTTCATATGATTTTTTTAATTTTACGTGGTTTGTCATGGTAGTTTGTCAAATTTTTCATATATAGTTAATAAAATTTGACATGATATATATAAGTAAATTGTTTTTTTTTTTTTTTAGGTTTTCATTTAATGAATTGTTAGCCAAAATATTGTTGAACCTACTTGAAAACAACTACAGATGCTTTTGAGCTTAACTCGAAAATGTAGACCCTCCAAAATTATGAATTAGAATGTGTACCATAACTTCTTATATAAACTTTGCTAGATATTGATCCAATGGTTAATGTTTCCTCGCAATGAGCATGCCCCTCACACAACAGGTTTCAGATATATATCATCCCTGCTACCAACTTCTGGTAGTAGGTTCCCAGCTGCTGCCTGTGAACTGTCAGTTTTACTATTCCTACTACTTGAATCTAGATTGTAGAAAGTTGATCAAGGAGCCATGTGTTTCTCAATCATAGACATGTGCTGGATACAAATTTTGTTTTGTAACTGTTGTAAGAAACTTCTAGTTGTACTTGAAACGTTGTTTCGTATTGCTTGAATAGGTATATCCTTTAGCTTCATGATTGCTACTGGTTAAAATATTGCCTTTATGTAATTAACGTAGCTAGTATCAAGTGAATTACAGGTTTATTTGTATCAATTATTGAAATCAAATATAATGCTCGCTTTTCATTTAGATCCTTGTGTATTCCAGAACAGAGTTCTGGTTTTATACGAGGAAGCCATTAAAGATTTCACATGACAGTTGATCCTGTACTCCCTTGTAATCTGAATTTCTGGTTTTGCCCTATCTGTCGAACATTCAGGATGTGTATTTTGTTTGACTTTTGGTATAGTGGAATTGTAAATTGTTAATTAATCATAATTGAGACAAGTTTTTATCAGCTATTGTGTTCTGGCCGCCTTCTGAAAAAACACTTGTCAGGTGCAAAAAGGAAAAACACTAACTGCTGGAGCTGTATTTTTCATTTTCGCTTTTATATTAGAGATCATAACTTATGCCTATATATATATATATATATATATATATATATATATATATATATATATATTGAAAAGAAAAGAGAATTAAGCGTGTATAACTTTTGTCATAGAGCTCATATTTTAATCCTTCAGATACATTAAATACGCAATTACGTCATTGGAGAAAAATCACAAGCCTCAGCTATACGTTGAACCGGACCTTGGGATACCTCTTGATCTTCTTGATCTGAGTGTATATAAGTAAGTTTCTTCATCCCCTTGCACTGTTGCTCTTACCCTAAAATATTTTTGCAGAACTTTCAAATGTAAGGCTGTTCTGATTTTGTTCTTGATGCTTTTTTTGACTAGTCCTCCGAAGGGTGAAAGGTGGTTAACCATGGATCCTGAGGATGAGGAGATATTGCGTGAAGATGTTCCTATTACCCCAATTAAGAAAGATGGCATAAAACGGAAAGCAAGGCCCACTGAAAAGGGTGTTTCTTGGCTAGTCAAAACTCAGTACATATCTCCTCTCAGTATGGAGTCAACGAAGCAGGTATTTTTTAGTTATTTCTTCCCAATGAATTATTACGACACACTGTCCAATGCTTGCAACATGATTTTGATGTTACGTGCAGTCTCTTACTGAAAAACAAGCGAAGGAGTTGCGCGAATCAAGAGGAGGTCTGAACATTTTGGATAATCTTAACAGCAGGTTAGTTGTATATTTATGTGTCATGATTTGTATATAAACTTCAAGATGTATATTGTTTGGGTTTTATTTTGATATTGGATTCTCTCTCTCTAGGAAAGGGAAAATTCAGAATATTGAGACTTCATTCAAGGCGTGCAAGTCAAAGCCTGTTCATGCAGTCAACTGCCAACTACAGCCTAGAAGGATTTTACCACTTATTCCTTATTTTGAGCGGTACAGTAGTTGTCAATTTCAATCTGCACTATAATATTAGTAAGCACCTGTGCATCTGAGTATATATGGAGGAGAAAGTACATGGCGTTCATGGGGGAAAATGAAGAAGTGATTATGATTTTAGCTTGCCTTGAATAATATTTGAATTTTGTTTTATTCAACTATTTTCCTTTTGAAAATTTGATGAACTTTACAATTTTCTTTGCTTTTCTTTGAGAAATGTGAATGTGTAATTTCTTGGCCATTCTTTTTCTATTGTGAAATTATTGGGACTTTTGCTGGAGATGTTCACTCATTTGTTCTTTCCCGAAATATACTTCACCATTCACCTATGATCATGCTGCACGAGTTTTGTACATCTGAAGCTGATGGGTGCTCTTGACAGGTATGAAGACCAGTTTGCGTATGCAAGTTTTGACAGTGCTCCAACAGCTGATTCAGAAATCTACAGCAAGCTGAATGCAGCAGATCGTGATGAACACGAACGTTGGGTAAGGGTTAATTGGATACTTAACCATATTGTACATTGTTAACATACTGTGCAAACCATTTAAACTGAAGAATGCCTTTTTAGAATTGAAGTATATTTTGCCAGTCTTTTGAACTTCTACTGTAGAATCTGCTGCAATATAACATTTTCGAGCTCCGATGTCTATAGCTTTCTTTGCTTTCTATTTCTGAATATAGGAATTGATTATCTTCAATGTTAAAGGCCTCATTTTAGTTTTCATAAACCATGCTTTGTTGTGGTTGTCACCAATTTGTGTAGTGGGATTTTGCATTTCTGCCCTTCCCTTTTTTTTGTCTTTTCAGTCATTTGTGAACTTCTTGGTTTCAAATTTGGGGGCTCTTTTTTAGTTGTATCATAATTTTTAGTTAAATATTTTGATACTCATTGTAGCCTTTTCCAGCGGAGTTTTGAGCCCTAGGGTGACTTCCTGGTTTCTCATTGACTTCTAATTTCTCTGGATGCTCAGAGAAGAATTTCTACTAATTGACATGCAAAGAGAGTATAAAGGATTTAAACTCTGCTATTTTAACTTATCCATTACTTTACAGGCAATTATGAAAAGTTTTATGGCTTCAAGCTCGAGTACAGATAAACCTGATAAATTTTTGGCATACATGGTGCCATCAGTTGGAGAGGTATTCTAAATGAAAATGTTCATCATATGGATATTGTTTAAGCATCGATTCTTGCACGGTTCATTTGGTCGCCCTGTATTTGTTGAATTGTGGCAGATGAAGAAGGATATGCATGATGAAAATGAAGATATTGCCCATTCATGGATCCGAGAGTATCACTGGGATGTACGTAATGTATCTTATTTCAACTTTCAAGTTTCTTTTACTTCACAGATCATATCTTGATAATGCCTCCACAGGTGCGAGGTGATGATGTAGATGATCCCACCACATACCTCGTCGCATTTGGCGATTCAGAAGCCAGATATTTAGTAAGTTTCCAACTTTTAGCTTGTAAATTCAATAGACTATTAGCCTCTTTGTACTTATTCACATTTTCATGTAGCCACTTCCGACAAAGCTTATTCTAAGAAAAAAGAGGGCAAGAGAAGGAAAATCAGGTGACGAGGTCGAACATTTTCCTGTGCCTAAAAGGGTGACGGTTAGAAATAGATCTCAAGTAGCAGTCAGAGAATTGAAAGATGTTGAGGTAATATTTGTGTTGCCCTTTGGATTTGGGTACTTGTATGCTGTTCATTATAGTTATGAGCATGTTTGGCTAAGCTTAAAATGTTAATTTAGAAGTAAGTAATTCCTTTTTATTGATGAAAGTTGGAACTAAGGTTAATTTTAACAATAAAGTAAGAGTTACTTTCACAATAAGAGCAACTTTTTTACCTAAAAAGTAAGAAATAGCAAGTTTTCCATGTCAGTGATGTCTCATGCCTTGCTTTTTAGCAGGATTATGTAGCTTCGAATGGTAGATTAGGCGTGAATGGGAAGGGTGTGCACCACAGTGATGCTGATGATCAAGATAGTGGAGGTGAAGATTATATATCCGAGTAGTTCCTTTTATTTGATTGTTAAATAGACTGGAAAATTACCAGAAATGAAAGAGAAAAATAGTTTGGTATTTGCTAGCATATGTATATATTTTTTGTTAGACTTGTTTATTTTGTGCATAAAATAACTATCATATGTATATCTTTTTTATTTGAATGTGTGGAAGTATAAATAAGAAATGAGGGACAGTGAATGTGTCACCAGTTTGATTTGTTTTAATTTCATACCTCAAGATTGCCGCCTAGTTTAAATGTTACGATGCTGACATGTAAAAAAAAAAAAAAATCTGGAATCTCCCCCATCCCCGAAGGAATTTTGGACTGAAGCTAATCAAGGTAGAAGAATTTTGGGATGACGGGGAAGTATAAATTTCATCGTTTATGTCTTATTAAATTTGTTCATTTTTTGGCAAAGGAATCGAGCTCTTGATTTTTGAAATAAAACTCTATAATTCTCAAGCTATAGATTCTGCAAGAACATTGAGGTTTCTACTATGTTTTGCATGACCAATGACAACACTCAGCTCCCACCGTATAGGATACCATGGCCTGCATCTTCAGTGTGAGATGAGATTACTATCAATAAACAACTAATTCTCGGAGATGGATCTTCGATAACTAGCGCTTGTTTCAAGTCTTCCATCTTTTTCATCGTTTCATCCCTTTATTCGGTCAACTCAGATTTTTAGTCTTTAACGAGATATCGAATGACTATATTGAAATTCATATAGTGGAATAGCAATTGTAGTGCTTTATGCAGCGGGATATTGCAATTGAACATCACTGAAAAGCCTCCAAAGGAGAAAAGGAAGTCATTATGATGGGTGCAGTATATCAGCCATCCGAATTACTATACGAAATTTTTGGAATTGCTCAAAAAAATGAGAGTATTTTCAGTTTAGAGCTAATGTAAGGGCAGTTGAGACCAAGAAAGGCATCTAATTTGATTCACCAATACAACCCCAATAAAAGATAATTATAATACTTATTGGAAAATGTTGCAATTTATTGTTCAACTTATAATGGTAAGTATATATAATGATAATACTTTCATATGGGTGAGGCAAGCAAGTACGGAAACATCAAAAGCAAAACGAGAAGAAAAACGAAGGGGCTGAAATTTTTGCCCAGGCTTATGGCTGGACACTTGCCCGGCCTTGGTCTGGTTTACTCGAGGCCAAAACATTGGCCTAACCGGAATATAAATCCTTCAAAGAGAATGGAGAAGAGTAACAATAGAAATAGAAAACACCGAAAAATGGTTTAAACGCGTAATTGTTGTTCTTAAAATTAAATTTATCCCCTCTGGAATTGATTTTGATCCTTAAAAGGACTCGCAACAAACGGTCTATAACATTTAACAAGCCTTAAAAGAAGATAAACAATAAGCACTTGTGCTTTCTCCTTAGAACATGAAGAACCCTTGAATGAATGAATATGTATAGAAAACTTTGTAAAACAATTTTTCTATATGGAATGATCTCATGAATTGATGATTTTATTTTCTTGTTGAAGTGATTTTCAATTTTATTTTTATATGTTTTAAACATATCAAATGTTTCATGTTTATGTTTCATTTAATAAAAATAAGTATACCTAGAGTAATCATCTATAAAGATAATGAAATATCGATTTTCACCTCTAGATAACATGCTATTAAGTTCAAATATGTCCGAATGAATAGGTTTTAAAATTTGAGAAGCCCTCCTCTTCACACTTTGATAAGGTTTCTTAAAACCATTTTAAATTATACAAATGTTTTACATTTATAAGCATCATCTTTTTATAAGCTTAGAATTTAATCAAAAAGGTGTGATATACTCTTATGTTCAAGTATTTGTACTTATTTGTCACATTCTCGATATAATGTGATTGACTCAAATAGTAATCCCCACTATTCTTAATAACATTGATACTTAATATGACATCCACTTGTTGAAGATCCTTCATCTTGAATGCGAAAGACAGAAACATTTTCGTTTCTTTTATTGCACCCATGTGATTCCTTAAAATCAACATGTTATCAACATACAAGCAAATAAACATAACATTTATCACATACTTTCAAATATAAACACTTATCTACATTATTATGTATAAATCCAAATGAAATAACTGTTAAGTCAAATTTGTCATTAACATTCTTCTGGTGCTTGTTTTAAACCATATAATGATTTTACTAATTTACTCACCTTATATTCATTTTTAGGTAGAACAACACCTTCAGACTAATCCATATAAACCTTCTCATTGAGATCCTCATTTAAGAATATCATCTTGACATTCATTTGATGAACATGCAAGTCATGTATGAATGATAATACGAATAATATCCTAATTGATGTTATTCTAACTATCGGTACATATGTATCAAAATAGTCAATTCCATCACCTGTCAATAATCTTTAGTTACTAATCTAGCTTTAAATGTATTAAGAGGACCATCTATATTATATTCTTCTAAACACCTATTTACAACCAATAGGTTTAGAATCAAATAGTAAATTGACAAGTTCCCATATATTATTTGACGTAATTGAATTCATTTCATATTGAATTGCATTTTTCCAAAAGACACTAGCACGGGAAGTGATAGTTTCTCTATAGGTTTCCACTTGTAAAATAAAAGGTATTGATCTTACAATATTATTCTCATTTTCCTCTACTAAGTAAAGTGAAAGAAGTTGAGAGTCAATTTCATCCTATTCTAAAATCTTTTCTATCCGAGTTCTTTGGCTTCTTCGAGGCTCACTAGATTCATTAATATATTTAAAAGATGTTTCATTTTGTGTTCCACTAGAGTTAGGAATCTCTTTATGAGTCTCCCTTTATTCATTATTTGAAGATAGTAAATTCTCAATGAACTTTACGTTATTTGATTTCATTATCACATTGGTCTCCAAGTTCAATAATTTATATGATTTGTTGTTATTAACATATCCAATAAAGGCACATTTGATACCTCTTGGACCAAACTTAATCGTTTTAGGATTCGTCTTCTTACAATATATAAGACACCCACACACTTTGAAGTATTCAATATTTGAATTTTTTTTTTCCTTTCGACAATTCATGAGGAGAAACCTTTGCAAATTTTAAAGGAATCTTATTTAATATTCTACATGCATTCAACAAGGTTTCACCCCACAAGTTAAATAACAACTTCCCATATGTTAACAATGTATTTATCAATTCAACTAATGTTCTATTTTTTCTTTTAAGTCAAATCATTTTGTTCGAGTGTCCTAAGTATAGAACATTAATGTACTACACCTTGTTGTCTCTTCCATCATTCTTTATAAGTTTAGAACTTGGATCAAGAGGGGTACTATACTCTTTTATGTTCAAATATTTAAATTTATTTGTCACATTCTCGACATAATGTGATTGACTCAAATAATAACCCCCGTTATTCTTAGTAATTGTGATAGCCATATGGTATCCACTTGTCCAAAATCCTTCATCTTGAATGTAGAAGATAGAAACACTTTCGTTTCTTTTATTCTATCCATGTGATTACTTAAAATTCATATGTCATAAACATACAAGCAAATAAATATAATATATTTATCACATGGTTTCATATATAAAATCTTATCTACACTATTATGTATAAACTCAAATGAAATAATTGCCGAGTCATACAGTTTACAGGATTTAATAAGTCTTAGAAGATGATAAACATTTGTGTTTTCTCGTTAGAACATGAAGAACACTTGAATGAATGAATATGTATAGAAAACTTTGTAAAAGATTTTTTCTATATGGAATGATCTTATGAATTGATGATTTGATTGTTTTTCAGAATGAAATTTATCTTTTATTTATAGATTATCATTCATACACCACGAAAAAATCTTAAAAATCCATGAAAATGAGTTTTTTGCCAACATGAACCAGAATTTCAAATCTAACAATAAAAAAAATAGGCTTAGGCAATCGCCTAGTACAAAATCGGGCACTCGCCCAGGCCAAAGTTTTGGCCTCGAGTAAACCAAATCAAGGCAGGGCACTGCTAGTGAAGACTTATGGCCAAACATTTTGGTTAATTTTGTCGAATCTCTTTGTGGCCAAAAGGTTTGTGGTGCTCCCAATCGGATAAATAGTAGTGGAGGTCTTCAATCTTTTTCGTCTCTATGAACATTTTAATCTCCAACCTTTCGCTTTCATTGCACTTTGTAGTCTCATAGTATGATTTCTATCTAAAATACCCTTAGAATAACATGTGAGAGGTACATGTCATACGAGTACATTGGGTAAACACTTGATTCCAATTAAAAATAAATAAAACAAGAAAGAGAATTTTTTTTTTTTTTTTTGGTTTATATATTTTTAAGTAGATAAGTACTTGCCTTTTATACCCATGAAGAGGTATGACATGTACGTGTGCCATGTTATTTTAAGGGTAATTTATATGGAAATCATATTATACAATCAAGAGTCAACGAAAGTGAAAAGTTGATGACAAACATGCTCCTTTTGGAAAGGTTCCAGATGAAAATACAAGAAGAGCAATGGATTGCAAACCTCGACTACTATTTTCTGCTCCAATTTTGTTTGTTCCTGCTTGCTACCACTGATGGTGGTGGAACAATTGGGAATGACGTTAAAAGCCATTTGACGACGTAGACAATATCGACAACATCAACTTCGACGTTGACACGATGGTGAACCCTCGAAGCTGGCGACAGCATGGATTTTTTTTTGTTCTTAATCTTCATTTGATTGGGGAAAATCTATTTAAAATTGAGTTATTTAAGATTTCTTAAAATTGTCTGAATCTCCAATGACTGGATTTAGGGTCCATCGCAAATGATGGGGGTAAGAACATGGGGTTCACCATCTGGTCGACATCGAAGTTTCCATCGTCGATATTGTTGGCCTCATCCAACGGCTTTTAACGTCCTTCTATTTAGAGGTGCTGCTGGGTTTCACATGGAATGGAAATAACAGGAAAATGTATGGTTCAAAACAAAATGCTCCCTTTTGTTTTTTGTGTATTTATTTATTAAGTTGTGAGATTTTGACTTTTTCAAAATATTGCCATATCATACACTGCAACATATTCGGTAGATAAAGTTGTACGTGTAGCACTAGCCTCCAAAATTTAGGTCATTTTAAAGGTATTTTAGACAAAAACATCATCCGAGACTAACATACAACAAGGCTAATTGTAGAATTAAACTAAAAATTTGAACACGGTAAATTTCAAAATAAAAATTGAAGAATGAAAGAAAAATAAAGACTCTAGGGTTTGGTCAAGTTGTTTAAATCTCTCAACCTCAACAAGAATCTCAATCCGCAAGACAAATATGTTTCTACCTTTCAAAAATTCATATTATAGGTTTCAAAAGGAGTCAAGTCCTTTGCGAATTGATGTTTGACTTTGTCAACAACGTTACATTGGGAGTTTAATTCGCACACGTTTGGAAAATATTAGAAGTAATAACCAACGGGTTCGGTTCGATTCTAGATTATAGATCAAGAATCGAAAAACCGAATAAGAACCAAATCTTCACAATTTTTTATCTTAAAAATAAGTCAAATTATTTTATTTTTTAAAATAAATCGTTAACTAATTAATTTAATCCAAACCCAAAATATGATTATACTATTTCTAATTTTCAGTCAAGCTCGGCCAAGCCCAACTTAATCAAATTGACTTAAGTTTTACTCAAATCTCATATTCTATCGTAGCGACATTTCTACTATTCTATTATTGTGAACTAGTCATCTCCCTCTCCCTGTAATTTTAACAATCAAATTTATGAAAAACTCAATAAAGAGAGGTGCAAAACATATCACGAGATTGAACTACATTATTTTGTAAAAGTAAAGATTGTATATGTCATAATCGAATCAATGTAGCTTGTTGTAATATAAAAAAAATTTAATTATTGTATGGAATCCTGGAACCGAACCCGAACGGAATTGAACCCGAACGGTTTTCCATAATTAAATTTAGACTCGATGGTTCAATTTACTAAATATCTGAAAATTTCGAGTTAGGTAGAACCTAATCGAACCGAATTATGTCCACCCCTAACATAAGCTATATTTCTATTTAGATAATCAACATTTTAATAAATTCTAGTTTGGCCTCCATTACTTAAAACTTAGGGGATGTTTGGGATTGATTCTCAAATTCTACAGTAAATCAATTCTCATTTTCAACCACACATTCTTCAATAAAATAATATTTTCCATCACATCAATAATTTTTTCTTCTTTTTCAATCACATATTTCCCATCATATCACTATTCAAAAATCAATTATTCTCCCAAAAATCTCTCCCAAACAAACTCTTAATTTTTTTTTTTTTAAAACTCATTTTTATGCAAATCAAATAGTTAGCTTAGCTTTATTTTCAATGAGTCTCACAAAAAATCTAACAATCTAGCCAAGCATGAAACCATTTTTATTTTTTTTTAGGCTTTTGAGCTCGTAGTAAGTTTCAACATTTATTTTTCTTCGGTCACATTTCCTAAGGACTTTACATTTTATTTGGAATAGTTCTACTTATGCATAAAAATTTCCGAAGAACTCACATTAGCTAACTTCTTCTAGAATCATTTCTAATCAATATAGCATTTTCAAAAAATTATCTCAATAGGCCCAAAAGTAACTTCACTGTCTCAAAACTTACTTTTAACTTTTCAAAAATTATGTCAAACAAACAGTTACTAAACTATCAAAAACATTAAAAATGCTCAAGTAACGCTTTCAAGCTAGAACATATTAACTTATTGTTGGTTACCGATGTGCCCAACACGATACATTTGAGCAAAGTAAACCAATCTAAAGAGCACAAGGCTCGACACAGCTATACTGAATATAAAAAAAAATGTTGAAATGCCCTATGTTATACCCTCTACTTCCTAAAATGATTGCAAGGAAGTGGATCCAATCGATTCTTGAACAGGGACTCGATATAGGTTGCTTATGCGCTTGACACATCCATTTCAAACGAAATTGACTCAATCATGCTCGCTCTAAGAATATAAAAACATGGGATTTTACCATTATGTCAGAAGAAATTTAGCAGATGTAGAGACATAATATCAGAGGTGACGACAAATGATTTGATAAAAAAGTTAACTGTGTTTAAAATAATTCAATGATAAAATATCAGGTAATATTATATCATGACATCAACACAATAGCATAATTCAAAAATATGTTTCGGAAGCATTTATAAGGAGGGTAATGCTACATGTACACACACACTTTTACACAATCTTTTACACCTCTCTCACATGGAGGGGGGTCCACGATTATTTTATTATGTGTGGGCCCCCTTCCATGTGAGAGAGGTGTAAAAGATTGTGTAAAAAATTGTGTACACTTAGCATTATTGTTATAAGGATGAGTCAAACATGGACTGGCTAAAGATTTGGCTTGGTTTAAGTCTTTCCTGCATCCTTAGGTCCTACATCTTTCATAAGAAGGTAGACTAGATTGACTGTCTATATTTTGGCCAAAAATTCAGGGTCAGGGAGTTTCTCACACATCGCTATTCACTTCAACTCCTCCTCCTCCTCCTCCGACAGTGCAAAAAGCTGCGCAGGTGCATGCACAGTAAAAATGTAATTTCATTTCAATTTATGTTTAGATTTTATTTCAAAATTCAAAATTTCCAACCCGAATTATACATTTCAATTATCGGAATTAGTTGAATTCACATATCGATTTTCAATCTCTTCAGTGGTTAATTGTACATTAATTTTGTGTTTTAGGGGTTAAAATTCTCTCTCGATAGGTTTTGAAGTATAATTTTATTTATAGTTCCAAGTAAAATTTATACCTTGTACACAGATACCTGCAATGGCTTCGTACAGGCCATTCCATCCTCCGCCACAGTCAAGTTTCGGTCCTCCACTGCCAGCCCCGCCGAGTGGAAGTCTTCTTCAGCCTCCAGCCCCACCGCTAACGCAGGGCAATCAAAACCCTCGGAACTGGGGCACTTATAGCGGCAAAGAGGATTCGGCATACAATCAGAACTATGCACATATGAATTTCAGCTCAAATTATCAAAATGCAGGATACGGATCATCATCCCAAAAGCATTTTAACGCTCCACCAGGAAACCAACCCCCGCCACCGACTCAACAGCAGCAGTTTCCGTATCAGCCACCACCGCTGCCATCAGAGTCTTCTGGATACCCACCACCGGTTCCAGCTCGTCCAGCCTATCACCCACATTCTCAGTATTCCCAATTCAATCAACCTCAGTCTTTGCAGCCTCTACAACCACCTCCTCCTCCTCCTCCTCCTCCTCCTCCTCCATCTCCTCCACCACCTCCACTGCCACCGCAGCCCTTGTCTCCTCCCCCACCCCCTTCTTCCGTACTTCCTGCTAGATTCAGCACAGAGAACAGACATGCTGGTGAGAAATCAGGGCCTAAAAATCTGGAAGCTTCATCAAACCAACAACAAAAGCCCACCTTGCCGCCTGCTGGCCCAGTTCAAAGATCAGGTAGGCACGGACAGCCAGGTAGGGTTGAGGCAGAAAAGGAGAAAAGGTTAAGGAAAAAGAGGGAGTACGAAAGACTAAGGCAAGAGGAGAAGCACAGGCAGCATTTGAAGGAGTCTCAAAATAAAGTGCTGCAGAAGACCCAAATGATGGCCACTGGGGTGAAGGGCCATGGGTCCATTAGCGGGTCACGTATGGGTGACAGGAGGAGTACTCCATTACTAAGCGGTGACAGAATGGAAAACCGATTGAAGAAGCTGACAACTTTTATCTGCAAAATGAAGTGAGTGCATTTGAGCAGGCAAATTGGATTTTGCTGTTAATTTTACTTTAATTTTGCCTCTTGATGAGATTATAATGCATTAAGGTGACGAATAGAACTTATTTGCTAAATATGGTTGTTTTTGTAAAATCCAGGCGCTATTATTGTGAATTCTTTGATATTGTTTTATTGTTGTGTGATTTAATGCGATGTAAGGCATTTAATTGTATCCTGGGCTATGCTTTTTAGTAATTACCACATTTGAATTGATTTCACCAATCTAGGATACAAGCATACACATTGTTGTGTGCAAGTTCGGTGGTGTCGTATTGGTGTTTATCTAGTGTGTTGTGTGTATTTAAGATGTCAAAATTGTAACCTTGCATATTCCAACCTACAGTTACAATTATTTTGCTGTACATTTGCATTTCATTTAAGTAAATTTGTGCAATTTGATGTTTCAACAAGTGTGAATTGGGTGGCGTATCATTTTACTGATATTTGTGGCTCCGTGTTAATAACTCAATCTATTTTATTAAAATATATTCTATTACCTTCATTGATAATAGTGAAAAATATTGGACGAATGCTACTATTGCAACTTCCTGAGAATTAGTGGATTCAATATGTCAAATTGATAAAAGATAATGCTGGAATATTGGGTGGTTGGTGGTTTAAGAAGTCTCTCAACTTGGGAATCTTACACATTGGAATAGTAGATGACCTGGATATCTTTCCATACACGTGTTGTGTTAGATGACTAGAGCATGCTGCTTCTGTCTTTCCACATTGAATCCCTAGTGTTTTATATTGAGTTTAATCCTACTGGAGACTGATTCTGAGTTTAAGTTTAGGTGCGGGTCTAATCTATAAAAAGAGATTGGGAATCCAGTATTCTCTCAATTTGTTTGCGGAATGAGACGGGATTGATAACTCTTCCTAAGTCACCCCTCATTTGGTTGCCCTTTTTTCAAGTGAATTTTTCGATTAGTTTTATGCCTTATCATTCATTCAATATACAGTTATAGAGATAAGTTGTTTTTTTAAGGAAGAAAGATTATTCTGCCCGTTATTATTTTATGACAGTCCACTGTTATCCTTCTCATTATATTTCCTCTATCTTGCGCATTACCCATCCCTCGCTTTCACTTAAAACCCTTCATGCACCGCTGTCCTCACTTCTTACCCTCCCACCTTTTTGACCTTTTTATCGTTCTACCTAATAAACTGCCACTGCCGACAGCCACCAAACACTTCCATTTGGTAATCACTCCTTGTAGCGTTGAGAGTGTAATTTTTATATTCATTGAAATAACGAGTGACAAAGTATATACAAAAAAGGGAAAAATGATATTTACATCTTAGTCCCTAACAATTTCCAAAGGCTACAAGTTGGTAACTAAGAATAAAACTATATGTATTTCAACTCTCCCCCTCAAGTTGGTGCATAGATATCACACATGCCCAACTTGGATATCATTGTATGGAATGAACCACCAGCAACTCCATGTGTCATTATATCAGCCAGCTGTTCCGTCCTCTTGATGTATGGAACCTTTATATTTTTGGAATCGAGATTATCTTTGATGTAGTTTCTATAAAGTTCAACATGCTTTGTTCTATCATGTTGCACGGGGTTGTTTGCAATTTTAATAGCAGCAGTGTTGTCACAGAAAAGTAACATAGGTTTATCTGGACCAAAGCCAATTTCACTAAGGAGAAGTTTCAGCCAAGTGAGCTCAGTAGTTGCATGATGCAATGCACGATATTCTGCCTCAGCACTGGATAGTGAGACCACATTCTGTTTCTTACTTCTCCAAGTCACAAGATTCCCTCCAACAAACGATACATATCCTGATGTAGATTTTCTGTCCAATCTCGAACCAGCAAAATCAGAATCTGTATAGCCCATAATATCTAAATGCCCCCTTTTTGAGTACAGAATGCCCTTACCTGGAGAGGACTTCAGATATGCCAATATCCGATTAACTGCACTCATATGCTGCTCACTGGGATTATGCATGAATTGACTCACGACGCTAACTGCATATGATAAATCAGGTCTTGTGTGGGTTAGATAGATCAACTTTCCCACCAATCTCTGGTATCTCTCTTTGTTTGTGGGAATCTGATCAGGATAAATAGATAGACCATGATTTACCTCAACGGGTGTGTCAACAGGAACACAAGCCGACATACCAGTTTCTGCTAGAAGGTCAAGGATGTACTTGCGTTGAGATAAGATAAGTCCTTGTTGGGACCGTGATACCTCAATGCCCAAGAAATACTTCAAAGTACCTAAATCCTTCATTTCGAACTCCTTTGTCAAATGGCTTCGGAGTTTCTCAATCTCACTGGGATTATTGCCAGTAACAATCATATCATCCACATACACGATAAGCATAGTAATACCATGACTATCTCTCTTATAAAATAAAGTGTAATCAGCGAAGGCCTGTTTAAAACCATATTTTTTCATTGAACAACTCAATCTTCCGAACCACGCTCTTGGAGATTGTTTTAGCCCGTAGAGGGCTTTCTTCAACTTACACACATTACTCCCCGGATGAGTGAAACCAGGAGGAGGATCCATATACACTTCCTCTGTCAAATCACCATGAAGGAATGCATTTTTAACATCAAATTGTCTCAATGGCCAATCAAGATTAACTGCTAGAGATAGAATGACTCTAACAGTATTCATCTTAGCTACTGGAGCAAAGGTTTCCTGATAGTCAATCCCATAAGTCTGTGTGTACCCTTTGTCAACCAATCTAGCTTTATACCTATCCACAGTTCCATCTGACCTATGTTTTAATGAGTACACCCACTTGCATCCCACAGTCTTTTTTCCCGGTGGTAATGAGACCATCTCCCAAGTAGAGTTCTTTTGGAGAGCATTCATTTCTTCTACCATAGCAGATTTCCACTTAGGTTGATCAAGAGCTTCCTGAAAGTGATTAGGGATAGACACAGAAGATAGTTGGAGGGCAAACACCAAATTAGTCTTAGATAAACGGTGGTACGAGATATAATCGGAGATGGGAAAGATAGCATTAGAAGAAGATTTTGAAAAACCAAACCTATCAGGCTTATTATGGACTCGAAGAGGATATCTCCTATCCTGAGAATCAGCAATATCTAAAGTTTCAGGATTAGAATCAGAAACAGAGATAGGAGTAATAGGAGTAAGCAAAGTAGGTACCTCATTTTCAATCTCCGAAGAATCAGATGGCACTGTAGTATCAATCGGAGGGTTGTCAGGGTCTGAAGAGGGTAATGTAGGAGGGCAAGCATTGTCTGAGTTTCTCCTTGTATAACACTTTTGGAACAGGCGGGGCGATCTATCATCCTCAACTGGATATTAAACTTGGGGTTCTCCCTCATTTCCCTCTCCCTCATTTCCAGAAATCCACACTTTCTTTTCATCTAACCACACTCGTTCCTCTTCCTTACTACTAATCTCCCCCCGAAGAGGAA
Organism: Fraxinus americana; assembly: GCA_035079005.1. Taxonomy (NCBI): domain Eukaryota; kingdom Viridiplantae; phylum Streptophyta; class Magnoliopsida; order Lamiales; family Oleaceae; genus Fraxinus; species Fraxinus americana. The sequence goes on along the minus strand of CM068706.1, from coordinate 32,002,813 downwards.
CTAACGACACGTCATCAGAAAAAAGGATTCTGATTCACAAAATTCCACATCTATAGAAACATAGTATTTCCCCGTAGGGGGGGTGAAAGCATTTATAGCCCTTCTGGGAGCTTGAGTAGCCAAGAAAGATACATTTCAGGGCACGAGGATCAAATTTATCTCTGAGATGAGAATGCACATGGACATAACACACACAACCAAAAATTTTGGGACAGATATTTAGAACAGAGGGAATAGAGTGAAACTGAGACAACACATTTAAGGGAGTTTGAAAGTCAATAATGCGAGAAGGCATGCGATTTATGAGAAAGACAGCAGTCGTTACCGCATCAGCCCAAAAACGTTTTGGAACACGCATAGTAAAACATAAAACCCGAGCTACTTCAAGAATGTGTCGATTTTTTCTCTCTGCAATGCCATTTTGCTAAGGTGTGTAAGCACAAGTGGTTTGATGGACAATGCCGTGAGTCGAGAAGAAGTTCCTAAGGGTTTGGTTTACAAACTCATGACCATTGTCAGAATGAATAACTTTGACCCGTGCATGAAATTGTGTCTCAATCATTTTTGAGAATTTTGGAATAACATGCAGTACTTCACCCTTCGATTTTAAAAAATATATCCAACATACTCTGGTACAATCATCAATGAAAGAGACAAAATATTTATGACCTGCAGCGGATGGAGTAGAGAAAGGCCCCCAAACATCAGTATGAACACAAGTAAAAGGAACACAACTTTTATTAAGGCTGACTTTGAAAGGTACACGATGATTTTTAGCAAAAATACATTGTTCACACCGCATACTAGAACTAGAAACACTTTCAAATAGCTTTGGGAACAAGTGTTCTAAGTAAGTAAATGAAGGATGGCCTAATCGACAATGCCACAAAATGATCCTATCTCTTGGAGAGGGTTTACTAATAACTTAAAGACCATGGCTATCCTTAGTTTGCAAACATCTTGTTTCCTCCAAAAAATACAGCCCTCCTCTCTCTCTACCAGTGTCAATCGTCATTTTCGTTCGATTGTCCTGAAATACGCAGGTAGTAGGTGAGAAGATGACAGAGCAATCAAGATGTTTTGTAATTTTACTAATAGATAAGAGATTAGTGGAAAACGAAGGTGCAAGTAAAACAGATGAGAGAGAGAAAGTAGGTGAAAACGAGACACTTCCTGCCCCAGTTATTTTGACAGGAGTCCCGTTAGCCACTTGAACAGACTGAATAGGCGAATGTGTCAAGGAATCAAATGTAGTGGGATTACAAGTAAAATGATCAGTAGCTCCAGAATCTATAACCCAAAAATCAGATGTAGTAGAAGTAGATTGCAACCCAAAAGTACCTTCTCCAGGAGATGAACGGGCGACATGGGAAACAGTAGATGTAGGTGTAGGTGCATGAGTGGTCGCAGCAGATGAATGCGGTGCCTGAGAATATCTTCCACCCTTCCTCTCCGCCCTCTGTGCTAAATACCAGTCCGGATAGCCATTTTTCTTGAAACACTTGTCAGCAGTATGCCCTTTAACGTGACAGAATGAGCAAGTTTCAGTAGACTGAATAGGAGCTCGAGATCGAGGATTGAACCCTTTTGCCACTAATGCAGACGTCTCAGAATGGCCTTCAGTCCCCATGGTGAGTTGTCTTTGTTCCTCACGGCGAACAATCGAGAACACCTCTTCCAAGCTTGGAAGGGTGTGTAGTAGCCAAAATACGACTACGCACTTGATCCAAACCATGATCTAGCCCCGCCAGAAACATATAAATCCTGTCTTCAGCACACCTTTCTTTTAACGCATTAACATCGACTGCACACTTCATAGGGTTGGGTCTACGATAGTCAAGCTCCAAGAAAATAGAATTCATTTCAGTGTAGTACGTGACAAGAGGCCGCCCCTCTTGCCGCAACTGAAAAGATTTTTTCATTAGTTCATACACTTGTGACTAATCAGAGACATCAAGGTAACTTCTCTTAACCGCATCTCACACATCTTTGGATGTGTCAAACTGAACAAAGTGAATCATAAGAGCATCTGTCATGGAATTGATAAGCCAAGACTTAACGATAGCATCATCTGCCATCCATTCGCCATAGCCACTATCATTTTCTTTCGGTGTAGTTAGTTCACCAAAAACATGGGCTCTTTTCTTTCGGCCAGTAATGTACATCTCCAGTAATTTTGACCACACACGATAGTTAGTGCCATCTAACTTAACGTGAATTAGAGGTGATGTCTCGTGAATTAACGATGTAGCAACTTTGTTATCGGCCATAATTTTGGAGAATAGATTGCTGGAAAAAAAATTGGATGCAGACAATCCACCGAAACCCACCAATTGCAGACAATTCAAAAACAATCTTCAACAACCCAGAAAAAAAAAAACTTCACAGTGGACCCAATTCCACCACACACCAAGTAGAGCAAGATAGAACTGGCACAGCAAGGATGCCAAAAACAAACAGAAAACCTAAGTCGAAAAAATTACACAGACAGTGTAGAAATGGTGGACCTGAAAGTGGACAGAAGATACCCGTTCAAAATCGGTATTTGGAGCCGGCCATAATCAGTGGAGAAGCCCAATGCTCCGAAGGCTGGAAGACTAGGCTGACGGAACTGGGCTTGATGAGAGGAAAGCCAAAAAAAAAGAGGCCGAGCCGACTTGACGGAACTCGGCAGATACGGGCGTGCGCGAGGAAAGCTGCACCGAAGACACAGCACAGATATCTCGCCGGTAAGGGGAAGGAACGGGCTCGCCGGTAAGGGGAAGGACCGGAATCGGCGCGTTGAGAGTGTAATTTTTATATTCATTGAAATAACGAGTGACAAAGTATATACAAAAAAGGGAAAAATGATATTTACATCTTAGTCCCTAACAATTTCCAAAGGCTACAAGTTGGTAACTAAGAATAAAACTATATGTATTTCAACTCTCCTCCTTCCCATCTTCTTGTGAATTCCCTTCTCTAACGTTTGGCATCACCCTGCATTAACTCAGTCACCATTCCAACATTAAAGTCGTTAAGCCATCAATTATTTGTTCCTCATCCATAAGATTAACATTTTTTGCATAAATACTAAAAGTTTGGTCGGATCTAGGTTGAACAAACACGTGATAAGTAGATAAAGTACCTAAGATAAGCATCCTAGTTTACACATCGGAAGTCTTCTCCTCTCGATAAGCAAACAAGTCCTAAGATGTCATGGAAAGAGAAGTTGCAGACCTCAGATTTCTTGTGTTATGTCAGGTAGGGAAGAGTGGTACATGCATATGATGATGCAAATAACTTCTTGTAGATATTGCAGGTCTGCATGGGACTTCTTTCTTTTCTTGATATTGCTGTGAGATCGAGAATGTATAATTTTGTATTTTCATTATTTTTTTTGGGAATTTGAACTTTATTCTTTATTTATTTGTCTTATAGGTTTTCATGGAGGTTGTATGCATTTGTGTTTGGGTCTCTCTTAATTAATGATTGCCCCTTGCAACTAACCATGCATCTGACCTATGGTTGTGATGGACTTTCATATGGAACATTTTGTTTTAACTATTTGATTTGGAGAATTTACACTTCATGTATTCATCGTTCTTTTTTGATTTCAAGAAGGTTGCATGGTACCGTCTAAATTAATGATTTCTCCTTGTCAGTTGTTACTAAGTACTAACTACACAACTTCACCCAAGGGCCAAGGCTTTCATGGACTTTGTAATGAGTTCGTTCACATGCCACTTTGTGTTTTAACTATTTGATTTGGACATTTTACACTTTATTTAGTTGTTTTTTTTTTCCTTTTCAGCAACAAGGTATTATGAATCCATGCGTTAGTTCCTTCTAAAATAATGATGGCCCCTTGTAAATAACCATGTAAACACTCACTAGAACTGTCATTTCATTTGTGGTTAGTTTGATCATTTCTCCTCAATGAAGTAGTTTTAGGACTCGTTTTTGGTGTCAATATAATTGTCTGATCAAGAGCTATAACCTATATCAATACTTTTCTGCAGACTGCATTTGATTTTTGCTTTTCTTTATATTTTCAATTATTTTGTCCTGTTTGTAGGTTCCGGAATGATCTACCAGATCCGTCTGCAAAGATGAAGCTTTTGAATTTTAAAAGTGACCCAGATCAGTATGAAACCTTACTTCTGTATCCATTAATTTTTATAAGACACTCGGTAGATAATATTGTTGTTGCAGATTCAATGCTTGCTTTGCGATTTCTGTAGCTGTCAATGTCATGCCATTATGTGTCTACACCTCTGCTTTTACCAATACTTGTCCCGCTAGTACTCACTATCAGTTGAAGTCTTCCTTTTTGATAATAAACAAGACATTGTGTGGTTTTTTAGTGATGATGCTCCCGTGTGTTAGATGAACCACAGACGAAGTGCTATAATTTTTGATAACCGTAGAAAGAACTCTATAAAGCAGAATTAATCTAACTCTCATGGTTTTATGCCCATTTTTTTGGTGGAACTGGTTTATTTTAGTTTGATGTGTAGTTGATTTATCAGCTCTGTTCCCCAACTTGGATTAATCACAAGAATACATACAATATCTTGTGGAATTGTTTAAGTTTACATAGTATGTAAATTTAGTTTGTTACATTTACATTTGTAGTTTATTCAATCTTTTAAATACTATATACATGAATTTGTTATTTTTACATTTTTACAAAAGGACTTCTAACAATGCAGAACCTACTTAAAAACAACCAAAAATGCATTCTGCCTTGACTCAAAAACGTCAACCCTCCAAATTATGACATGAACGAAATAGGTTACAGTAAGCCTTTGTATAATCTATGCTCGGCAATGAATCTAATGATTAATGTTTCTTCCTAATGAACAGGCCCCTCACTACCTTAGGTTTCAGATATATCAGCTGACAGCCCTAAATTCTTATAGTATGTGCCACACTGCTTCCGTTAATGTCATTATTTTACCACTTAATCATCAATGCTGCTATGATATCAGTAAATATGTTTGTTTTCTGTCTTACCTATTCAAAGTTGATCGAGGGACCATGTTTTTTTCTCAATTGCAGATATTTGCAGAATGCATTTCTTATTTTAAATTTTTATAAGCAGCTTCTCTTTGTGCTTGAAACATTTTTCTGTGTTGCTTAAACATCTATCCTTCAGCTCATCAAGGCTGCTGATTAACAAATTGCCTTTTTGTTATTGACCTAACTGGTACAAAATGAAGGATTCTTTATATTGATTGTCAAAATGGTCCTTATGTTTTCTGTTCAACGCTTGTCAGCTCATTACCAGAACAGTTTATTCGTGTCCTCTTGTAATCTGAATTCCTAGTTTTGCTCCCCTGGTTGACATATCTGTATGATATTGCCATGATAATTTTTTGGTTATGACTTTTGGTGGTGTAGAGTTGTTAATGAATAGTAGTTGAAGCATAGAGAGGCATTTTTGTTCTGACTGTCCCCAAATATCACTCTACAGGCATACTGCTGGAGCTCTATTTCCCGCCTTTACTTTTATTTTAGAGATCATAATTTAAGGCTGGAGATACATCAAATAGATAATTAAATCATTTCCAAAACACTTGCTGTTCCTGCCAGAAAAATTTCATCAGTAAACAGGAAAAACAAGATCACTCAACCTGTACTTTTTCTTTTAAACTATTGTGGTAGAACTCATAATTAATCCTGCAGATACACCAAATACACAATTACATCGTTGGAGAAGAATCACAAGCCTCAGCTATATGTCGAACCGGACCTTGGGATACCACTCGACCTTCTTGATCTGAGTGTATACAAGTAAGTTTCTACATTCCATTGTGCTGTTTTTCTCACCCTAAAAATTGATGATGGTACTTTCAAGTGCGACACTGTACTGAATTCCATTTTTATGCATCTTTGACAAGTCCTCCTAAGGGGGTGAAGTTACCCATGGATCCAGAGGATGAGGAGTTATTGCGTGATGATGATCCAATAACCCCAACTGAGAAAGTCGGCATAAAAAGGAAAGCAAGACCCACTGATAAAGGTGTATCTTGGCTAGTGAAAACCCAGTACATATCTCCTCTCAGTATGGAGTCAACAAAACAGGTATTTAGTTATTTTCTCATAATCAACTATTACGAAACTTGGTCCAATGCTCAGCAACGTGATTTTTATGTTACATGCAGTCTCTAACTGAAAAACAAGCGAAGGAATTGCGTGAATCAAGAAGAGGTCTGAACATTTTGGAGAATTTTAACAACAGGTTAGTTTTATATTTATATTTCATGTTTAGTATCTAAAATTTCTATATGCATGTTTTTGTTTTAGTTTCTATCAGGATAATATCATTTTTTGCTTTCTTTAGGGAAGGGCAAATTCAGGACATTGAGACTTCATTCAAGACAAGCAAGTCGAAGCCTGTTCATGCAGTCAACCGCCAACTATACCCTAGAAGGATTTTACCAGTTATCCCTTATTTTGAGCGGTACAGTCTCTGTCGTCTTTATCTGCGATATATTACTAAGAACCACTGCATGTGAATATATTGGAAGGAAAAAGTGCATGGTGTTTATTTGGTGTCGGGGGTTAACGAAGTGACGATGATTTTAGTTCACTTTGTGTAATAATTGTATTTTGTTTTATACAATATTTTCTTTCCTTTTTTTGTTTCTGAACATTTTTGGCTGTTTCTGATGAGGAACTTCATTTCCTTTACAATCCATCCTCAATAATCTTTTCTTTTTCGTTGAGCATGCATGTGGTTCCTTGCATGTTAGACTTTTGACAAAGAGTAAAAGAACATAATTATTTAATTGTCCTTCAAGTTGATTAAATGAGATGATATGGATGGGCATTGTCAGAGAATTTCGAGTTATTTTCCACTATTGACGTAAAACTAACAGCAAATGATTCAAATCTTGCAAAAGATGGTTTTGATTCTCATAAGCTTTTCATATCCTCGATACCACTAGAGATCCAGCATTATGGTGGAAAATTGCGTTGAAAATTGTTTTATCAGTTTTATTCATTACTTTGTTCCTTTAAAGGCGGGGACACGTGAATGCATGATAGAACAATCACACCCCTCTCTTATTCTTGAATGAGATTAGTAATGTGTGAATCAGTTTCATATTGGCCCTGCACCCCACTTCTGTTAATATGTACATTTCCCATAATATGTTCATTTAGGATATTTGGTCGAAGTTCTGAATATAAATATCATTTGATTTTTGTGAACAGTTTGAAGAATGTTTTATTTTCTATGCTTTGAGTACAACCAATGGGTTACTTTAGAACCAACAGAATATCATGAACACATATTTCCAGAATCATCCAATTTCTTATGCATGCTTTAGCCCTTGTTTGAGCCCCATTATTTGGTAAAAATAGATTTTGAAATAGTGAATTTTTAGAGAATATATGGTTGAAAAGTAGGAAAAAGTTATAGGTTTGCGTGTAATATTATTTTATTAAAAGAATATGTGGTTGAAAATGAGTTTGGAGAAAAATGTATTATTGGAAAATGGGGCTCAAACAAGGGCTTAAAATGTTCTCAATTAGGGCAATGTTGGGACTTTTACTGGAAATGTTGTGGATCACTAGTACTCGTGCTTTTTTATCAAAATTCCTTCCTTTCCCCCCTTTGATAATATCAACACCCCATTGACCTACTATCATTTGCACGAGTTTCATAGATCTGAAGCTAGCACTGATGGGCGTTTGTCTTGACAGGTATGATGACCAGTTTGTGGTTGCAAATTTTGACAGTGCTCCAACAGCTGATTCAGAAATCTACAGCAAGCTAGACACAGGAGATCGCAACAAGCACGAACAGCGTGTAAGGGCTTATCAGAAACTGCACGACATGTTATATTGTTATTTGTTATAAAAACATGTACTCTTCAACGCATAAATTGCCCTCTGTTGTCATTTCATAAGTGGTAGTCAAATTGGAAATTCTTATTGATTACAGAGTTGACAAAGAATGGGAAAAAAGTGTGTGAGTGGGAGGGATGGATTAATATAGTTCAACGAGAAAGTTTATAAGGTTAGGTTGCTTGGAAACTCTTCGGTCATTGGAGTGTGAAAATTGGGAATCTCCTGCTTTGTTGTCTCCTTTGGTTTACTCTGTTATATGGAGGGATAAAGGAAGTTGAGTTTTGTCATTTTCTGAATTGCTATACTAGAAAATGGTTTTCTTAGAGCTTCTTAACAGCTGTAGAGTTTCGGCATTTTGCTGTATGGATTTTTAAATCTGCTCCTTGATCTTTGTTCCTCAAGTCATTTGTGAACCACTCCCCCACCTCCACTCCTTTTCAATTTTGTGTGGACTCTTGATATCTGAATCCTATCTAACTGAAAGTTGAAATATTTTGATAATGATCATCTCCTTTGCAAGCCTAGTTCTTAGTCCTAGGATGACCTCTTGGTTTCTCAATGACTTCTAATTTCTCTTGCTGCTCAGAGAAGAGTTTGCACAGATAGTTTTATTGGTAGAACCTTAAAACTCTAACCAGGATGTTCTTTTACAAGCAAAGATTGGAGTATATAGGATTAACACTGGGATTTGATTTATCCATCTACCGTACAGGCAATTATGAAAAGTTTTATGGCTTCAAGCTTGGGTTCTGACAGACCTGACAAGTTTTTGTCATACATGGTGCCGTCAGTTGGTGAGGTAAAGAATTCTAAAAAATGAAAATGCGCTAAATATTTTTATTGATTTAGAGTTGATTTTTACTTGGCTAATTTGTTCTCCTTTTATTTGTTGAATGGTGGCAGCTGAAGAAGGATATGGATGATGAAAACGAAGATATTGTTTATTCATGGATCCGAGAGTATCACTTTGATGTGCGTAATAAACTTATTGTCAGTTTCAAATGTCTTTTACTGCAGCTGTTCACATATCATATCTTGATAATTGCTCCACAGGTTCGAGGTGATGATGCAGATGACCCTACGACATATCTCTTGGCATTTGGTGATTTAGAAGCTAAATATCTGGTAAGTTTCTAATTTTTGGCTTGTAAATTCTGTAGAGGAGACCTCTACTAATTCTCATCGAACTTTATATAGCCACTTCCGACAAGGCTCCTTTTAAGAAAAAAGAGGGCGAGGGAAGGAAAATCAAGTGAAACAGTTGAATACTTTCCTGTGCCTAAAAGGGTGACGGTTAGGAGCAGATCCACTGTTTCTGCCAGGGAATTGAAAGATGCCGAGGCATGTTTGATGTTACCCTTGATTCTTCCATACTGTCAATTGTTTTCGCTATTATGTCAACATCGTCTCATGGTGTGCATTTGAGCAGGATTATTTAGCTTCAACAGGAAGATTTAGTGCGGAGAAGGACGTACACCACACTGATGCTGATAATCACTATAGTGGAGCTGAAGATTATTTATCTGATTAGTTCCTCCGTATATACTCTGGATTAACTGTAATGAAAAAGAAAGCTTTGTAGTAAGACTTTTTATCTTGAAATTTTAGTAGTCTTTGAGCATAGCATGATTTGGCTGCATATATTTTCTTTATTTGACTTGCCTATTTTTGTTATTTGTTCATTTTGCCTAATATAATGTAGGTAGTTATTTATAAGAACAAAAGGGAGAGTTCAGATTGTAGAAACTGTGAAGGTATAAACTGTAATGAAAAAAGAAAGCTTTGTAGCAAGACTTTTTATCTTGAAATTTTAGTAGTCTATGGGCATAGCATGATTTGGCTGCATATATTTTCTTTATTTGACTTGCCTATTTTTGTTTTTTGTTCATTTTGCCTAATATAATGTAGGTAGTTATTTATAAGAACAAAAGAGACAGTTCAGATTGTAGAAACTGTGAAGGTATTAGTTCATTATTCATATGCTATAAAATTATGTAAAAGAAGTATTAAGCATAATTAATACGAGTTGTGCCCAAAGAACACAAAGTTTTATGTAAAACCCAGCAAATGTATGTATTTCATCCCCAGGTCATTATGGACACAAACAAGAATCTCAATATTACTTCATGGAAATGAAATTTATATCTAGACCAAGGCTACCAAAAATGAAAATTCAAGTCACGAAGCGTCATTGAGTAGGACATCAAGTATGACCTCAATTTCAACCAAGATACAATGAATTATAATAAAATGAAGAGTAATCTTGAGTTCTATGCTTCAGATAAGTCTAAATTCTCATTGCCAGAAACTGTTCCTTGAGATTCATGCTTTGCTGCAGCTTGCAACACCCTGCTTTGGACATCAACCGATGAAGGAGACGTGCGTAGTCCATTTCGATTTGTTTCTAACTTGCCAGCAGCCCATAAAATTGCCTCACCTCCTTGTCGAACTGGAGCTAGCACTAGACTGAAAGTGGAGGACCGAAAACAACATTAGTTAACATCGATCATAACTAATAATTTTGTCACGGACAAGAAATGGGAGATACTAAAAAGATTAATTTGAGCCCATGACAGTAAATTTTAACAAAGGTCAAGTTCCTTGGAGCCCTCAACTCGACTCAACCCATGGTCAACCAACTTGATCCCATCGAACTGAGGATGGAAATCATCACTAAAGAAGAAAAGGCTCTGATTTGTTAATATAAAAAGAACACACAATGACACTGCTATAGCAGCAAACATAGATGCCAATCATATAGAATCCAAGTTGCCCTCCTAAGAAACGAGTTAGATTCTTCTATCCCAAGTCCCTAATTAATTCAACTAAAGAAAAGACATCTGTTAGAAGAAAATAACTACACATTTATATATAGGGGGTGGGGGGGGGGGGGGGGGTTCCAGGTACTTTTGAAGAAGAGGGTGAAGATGATGAATACATAAAGAGGATGGTGATTATAAATTCTTGCGTACACATACATAGAGGACTGTTGATTTATCAGCCATGGGAGGGGAATTTTTGGGTCATTAGTAATTTGATCTTCAAGTGAGGCCTTTTTTCACACTCTTTTGTCTTCTTCACAGCAAAGTACCGTTAATACATAGTACCACTTGCTGTCTTTATATTTTCCCGTTTCATAAAATCAATTAATAAGCATACAGTTAAATACAAACATGATGCAATATAACTGTTCTCTTATAAATTTAAAATTGAACTCTTACCTCACGTCCCGTCGAAAATCTTCAGCATCCTCGTAAGAAGCCACTCGCCAATATACAGTCTGAGTCTCTGACAATGGTTAAGAGTGAAAGAATGAGGGAAGTAGTGTAATGGAATTTGCAACTTCAAGCAAGATGCCAGATAACCTTTTTTTTTTTTTTTGCTTTGAAACGATACAAGTACAAAATATGCACCTAGCATGTCGCCTTAGAAGAAAGACAAATTATAGTTTCTAATGGTAAAGAAAAGTGTTCCACAATCAATTAGCATTTTGAATCAAATTATAGTTCATATTTTGCATCGGAATAAACTTTCAAAAACTATACTATTGGATCAATAGGCAACATGATGAGATGTTCAGTTCTATACTGCCAAATCCAGGGGAAAAAAATATCCAAAGCAATCCTGTACTTTGAACAATATTATCAAGTATTCAAGAAACAAAGATAGTACAAGAACGACGATCCTTCATTAGGAAAGTGAATCGTTAATCTTTCAACTATCTCATCTGCTAATGTCAAAGTGAATCAGCATGTAATAAAATATTTCCCCAATTATAACCCTGTTTCCAAATCCATAACAATATCTATGAAAATCAAAGTTATATCAACTTGCCTCATCGGTAACAATAATTTGAGAAAAATATAAGTCTTAAGTTTTGACATATTTTTTAGAGATAGGAAACTGAAGATTTTCATCTTAAACAAGACTCATGAATATCACCTGGCCAAGGCCAACACCACCAATGATTTGCAGTGTCTTCTCCCACTCTGCCATAAGATTATATTCATTCAGTTGGAGGGGAGAAAAAGCATAATGAATAGGCTCTTGGTCCATAAATTGAATATAGAAATACATGCAAGCTAGGAAACTTCTAAGACAAACACTGGGTATTTGGTATCAGTAAAACTCGTAACAAACATAAGTTTGGACTAAACCATTGAGCAACAAATTACAATTCGGAAATTCTCAGAAAAAATTAAAGAGAGGAAGAACAGAATAATTTGAAGGATTGCACATTTTATCTCTGTGCTACTGTCACGCCATGGTCTCCAGAAATAAGACAAACTGAGGCCACTACTTCATACGTCTATAAGAATCCCAACCAAATTATCATAACACTATTATATTTAGAGTTCACAGCAAAAGTTTCCACTTGTTATGTCCGAGAAGATCCCAGAAGATGTTGAATATGAGAGCAGACCACTCTCAACTGATAATTTTTTTCAATTTCACAAAGTACTTTCAGACCTATTAAGCTCAAATACAAATAAATAAATAAATCGAGCCCATGAAAAAATAATTTGAATTTGGTCTTGTCCAAAGATCTTAATAGCTCAGAACTCATAATGGATAGTGTTCTCGAAGATAAATACATGAGAGAGAACATAATAAAGTTACCTATTAATGCATAAGCTGCAGCAATAAAACCCTGTCCATACAGAACTCGAGTTAATTGATTACATAAGAAAATAGAATTTTAAGCTTTGAAATCTTCACAGATTTAGCAACAATATACGATATGCCTGCATCCAATTGCCAGTATCTTAGTGAACCAGAGTTTTGTGCATCAAACAATCTGTAATAAAAACTCACTCTTTTAAAGGGGTCAAGTTAATTTCAAGGAAGAACGGACAAGTTTAGTAATCACTAGATATATTACTGTTCCATCCCCAATTCAATATTTATGTTTATCTTGGATTGCTATTTTAATAGCATCCCAAAGGGATATATGTATATCTTTTGGCTTTTGCAGTCCCACAATTATTACTCGATGAAGAACATATAAATTAGGTGGCGGGCCACATGTCTTCAACTTCATTGTGGGAGTAGTAACGAAGTAGAAATCTTTCATTAAGAGTAGAACCTATGTATTAGAAGCTCTCCATTCCCTCATTAATAATCGAACTTAGATCCATGAAAAAGTAATTTTTGGAACAAATGATCCTATATGGTAACTGTATCATTATTTTTACTCCTACTACTAATAACCCCACAGAGGAAATGAAACATTTAATTTGGCATAGAGGTAATAATATCTATCTTTCCAATGTCACCTAGTGGTCCTAGCCTAAATGGAATTTGCCCTATGTTTGGAAGAAATTTGAACTTTTATCAGACCAATAATCAGATGTCTAACATTATTGCATTGAAAGAAATTACGAAACACCAACATGAGTATAGAGTCTTACCACTCCATACCCAAGGAGTTTCAATGGAGTTGGTTTGATGTCCTCCAAAATTGCTTCAGCTTCCTGTTAAAAACTAGGTATGCATTAGGATGTCAACAGAATTCCAATGTAGGATTGTCAACGAAATTCCAATGAAGGAATAAGAGAAAAATAATATCAAAGAAAAATTTAATATCAATAACAAAGCGCATGTTTGGCTCATGTTTATAAACATATAAATCACTTTTTCTCCCCACACTTCATGGTACCCACAAGTACTACTCACGTATCCACTATTTATTTCTATCTATTTATAAACAAATTCGGTCATAAACACTTCCCAAATATGCTTAAAATCAAGAGGAAACAGTAATTATCTATGATTGTTGGTAAAATGCATGTAGCCTGCACCACATAATTACGGTGTAGGGTTCCGTTTCATTTTATTCCGTAGAGTTCAGTTGTTACTGAAATGAATCAGGCGAGAATACACTAAAGAATAAACAAGAAAACCTTGTGCAGCCCTAATTGATGGCTATTATTTTGCGACCGCGCTACTCGTACAAACAATATTTGACAACACTTTTTACCGGGCTGACGTGGCATGTGTTGAAGTTAAAAAACGGAAAAAAAAGGGAAAAGAAAACAATAAAAACAAAAAGGAAACAAAAATATAGAGATAAAGACAAAACAATCTCTCTCATCCACTTTCTCTCAAATCCATTTCTCTCTCATCCATTTCTCTCTCATCCATTTTCCCCAAAGAGGAGAAAACACGAACAGAGCCTTACTCGCCCGACAATCTCTCTCACCGCCGGGCCTGCATCATCCCATGGAAGAATAAATGAACTTCAACATACTTACTCCCCAAAGCAGAGAAAGGGATTTGAGGAAGAAATTTGTTACGAGCGGTCCGAATTTGTAGATCGAAGACCAAGTGAGAGTTGCGAACTTCCAGCCAATTTGAACTCAAAATTGGAGAACACGTAGCTAGAGAGTAAGCAAAAGTTTTGGTTGTTGCTATATTTTTGTTCCTGCGATTTCTTCACGTTTTACCGTTGCTATAGATATTTGCATTGTATAGAAGTCTCGAAGTTGAGGTTTGTTCTTGGACATTAAAAATGTTGGTGAGAATTATACTCACATTTCCGGGTTTTTCGTTGCTGGACTGTAATTTGCCTCTGAGTATGGTTTCAGCTTCGTGTTTTTACTGTTATTTGTTGCTAAATGTAATTTGAGCTCTGTGGTTCTGGGTGTTTCCGTTCAGGCAGCTGAATTGGTGGGAATTTTATGAAATTGGCGAGAATTATAGTTATTTTGCTTTGTGGTTTTTGTTGTTTTCGTTCTGGCAGTGAAATTAGTGCTAATTTTATGAAATTGGTGGTGAGAATTGTATGAATTTTGCCTTGTGGTGGTTTTCGGTGTTTCTGTTGTGGCTACTAAAATGGTGTGATTTATATGAAATTACGTTCTTAATCCTTTATCCAACGGGAAACATTTTGACATTCTGTATGGTTTAATTGTATGTTAGAATGGTCGGGAAGAATTCCGGAATATGCCATAGCTGTAGAGGCAAAGGGCACCTCTTCACTGATTGTCCAATTAAACAACAATGCCCATTGTGTAAGAATGGATTTAAGAAGTGTTTTGAGGTCGAAAAGCCGACTGCTAATAAAGGGAGATTATTCACATGTTGCAGTAATAAATGCGGCTATTGGGAGTGGGTTGTAGAAGGACAGTCAAACGGTGAATCCAGCAATGCTAGCTCCAAGTCGATTCATACTGCGACGAACGAAGCTGTTGAAGCTGTGTCTCGTATGTTGGAATCTCAGGTTCGACTAGTTGAAGAAGCGGACTTCGAGATATCTGTGAACGTGACCATCCGAAGGGGCAAGGGAAGCTTCGAAGGAAATGCAAAAGGAAAGGGGCCGAATTGATTATGAGATCCTCTTTGTGAACGTGTTATGTATAAACTTAGCTAAGGGTTTTATTTTAATGTTATTCGTATCAACGAAGTATGTAGTTGTTAATGGATTATGTAGTTGTTAGCGGATTATGTAGTTGTTAACGGATTATGGTTTTCTCCCATCACTTGCAATAGATGATTAGATAATGTCTAACACAATTACATCAAAATGGATAATGTCTAACACATGCTATAGATAAAGTCAATTAAGAATTCACTGCCATCATTTCCAGTACATAATGCCTAGTAGAATTACATCAAAATGGATTCATTGCTAGCACATGCTATACATAATTCCAATTAAGAATTACATGAAAAATGGATTCACTGCCATAATTTCCACGTAGAAAATGCCTAGTATTACATCAAAATGGATTCACTATTATATGTAATTGTTGCCCAACATTCCAAAGAAACTGGATCCATCTTCGTTTTTTCATCATCAGAACAATGCTGCCTCCAAAATGCAACAGATAATATTTCCAAAAAGGCTGGCTCCATCTTGATGTTTGCCACATAATTAATGCTTGCCTGTGTTAACAAATAGTCAAATTCCCTTGATCAGATCCCTCAATTATCTGGTCGAAACTAACTAAAATAGGGAGAACTCACAAGTTTCACAGAACATCAATTCAAAATGTGAACAAAATCAAAACCGTCCAAAGAAGCGACCACTGGAAGAGTAATATAGTCCCCTGGCTTGAGAAGAATATGGGTCACCAGCTCCTTTGCCAAGTTTCACAAACAAGAATGCCAGCAAAATCTCCTTTACTGTCCTCTGCCTAAAATATGGCATGTGATCCTATAAGGAAGAAAAATAAGACAGCCCAAAATGATGAAGAAAAATAAGACAGCCCAACATTGAATGAACCTCACCTATTTGCAAAATCAAAACTCAAAATCTGCCTGTACATCATAAACTTGTGCCGGCTCCATCCGGCAAAGAAGGATAATAGAATGGAGAACCATTACCTGCAATAGGAATTATGCTTTCATTAGTGCATATATGAAACCATCTAACTATGTAATTCATGTGAACCTACCTTGTGGTAATGGGAATTGCCTCGGCAGTGACAGTTGTGATATTGTGACTTGTGGAGACATGGAATATTGTTCAGCTGTAGATATGGACTGAGATTCGAGTTCACCCGCCCGCACCTGAGTACGCTTTGATGTTGGTCTCTTTCGTATAATAGAAGTCGATCTTCCCTGCACTTCCATCATAATAAATTAGACTTTGTGGATACAATAAATTTCAATTTTGCGTAGTATTTGGGATCCATATACCGGTACCTTCTTTGATGTCGACTCCAAGGGTCCTTTTCGCCGAACTTTTCTTGGTGCTCCCTTTCTCCGGGAAGATGTCGGATCCAATACATTATGGCTCACAGTATTTTGGGAGTCGGCTAACTGATTAGTTTGAGGTGCACTGGTATTACTTCCACAAATCGACTTCGTCAATGCTAGCTCCTTAGATTGATGTCCAATCCATTCCATTAGGCACGAGTTCGAGCTTCATCATCTGCAGCAAGGTCTGCCAACACAGCAAAAGCTTGGCACATACTATCGTATCTCAGCTGCCCAGGAGAACTAACCAATCCATCATAGTTTACTACGACCCTCGCATGTGCTCTATTAACATCTCTTCTCCAACGTCGCAAAATGTACCTATCGGGAAGAAATGCGATGTCATTACGGATTAACACAGTGATAGCATGCCTACATATTATTCCCCTGAATTCGAACAAGTGGCAGCTGCAACTAATTTCGCATTCATCTCTTCGATATGTGACTTGAAATGATTTCTTCCTCCGGCATTGTTCATATACAACATCTTGACGTACATCGTACGTCGTCCCCAGAAGTTCTTCGGATGAAGACATGATATCGCAGTACACCTTACCCGTAAACTCCTCTTGAACTTCTCTAAACTTTGAAATGGTGTATACTGACTGAAACTGCTTCTCCATGTCATAAGTTGTTGCACACGGTACCATTTGTGAAAATGATCTGAAATCTGCTTGCAATTCCTTCTCCACCTTATTCCGTAATGCCCGTTCATACTGGTCGACAAACTGTTTCAAAGATGTCTTTGAATGAACGTATCCGTCGAAAAATGCATTCATACTTTCACTTCTCTGCGTTGTCGACATCCCTGCCCAAAAAGTGGTTTTCAAAAAACAAGGGACCCATCGCCCTCGATTATCATACAGGCCTGACAACCAAGTATTATCCTGCAATCTATATGATTCAATCATCGATATCCAACCTCCTTCAAATTCTTCAATATTCTGAGAATCATAAACAAGTCCATGAATAGTCGAGAATATCGAACCCTTGTCCACGTGATAGCCAAACTTTTCAGGCAACTTTTTCAATATATGCCACAAGCACCATCTGTGCTTCGTATTTGGAAACACTATCTGAATTGCATTCTGCATCGCTCGATCCTGATCTGTAATTATTCCATGTGGAGCTTGACCAAGCATGCACTTAAGCCATTCTGTGAATAGCCACACAAAAGAGCCTGTGTCCTCATTCGACAACAAACCACAACCAAGCAGCGTTGATTGCCCGTGATGATTTACGCCAACAAAAGGGGCGAACGGCATGTCATATTTATTGGTCAAGTAGGTGGTATCAAATGTGACAACGTCCCCAAACTCCTTAAACGCTTGCCTCGACCGATTATCTGCCCAGAATACATTCCTTAGCCGCGATTCGTCATCCAAGTCCATGCTAAAGTAAAAACCCGAACACGTTGACTGCATTTTTGAAAAGTAGGATTGTATTGCTGCCGCGTCTCCTGCTCCAAGTCGTAATCGCCTAACATGTTCAATATAGTTTCGACAATCTTTTTCGTTGCAAGTCATATTCTCATAACCACCTGCTTCCACCACTGCCGAGTTGTACGATTTATGCAATGGAATGCCAGCTAAATCATTCACTTCAAGTTTCCTCTTCACGTGTACACTTAGTTCTCGATTGCAACGGTACATCCTGGACTTTGTAGGACTTGTTTTATGATTGTGCTCTAAATGGACTGTATTGATTCTCCACGAGCCATGAATATCCGAAGATGCAGATATCCTAGCTTTGCAACCCGTCTGAATTGTAGGTTGCGGCTTGAAAGAGCTGATTTTAGTAGAACTTCTATTGCCTTCCCGACTACATGTCAATGTCAGATATCTTAAAAATCCGTCATCATCCTTCTTTGAAGTGCGTTTCCTAACTGGAAAACCTACGGCATAGGCGTATCTTTTGTAGAACTCCCACATTTCGTTTTCATCCTTGAATGTCATTCCTACCTCGGGCACAATACTACAATCTCCTTGTTCAATTATGTCTCCCACTTGGTTCATACTCTCTTCCACGTTCTCATTGTCGGAGATGACCAAAATATCATCATCAACGTCATCCATGATTTATTCAACTGCGAAAATATAAGCACTCCAATTCAGCAATACATTAACACCACACAAATCATTCATTTCAATGTAGATGTAAGGATTGCAGAATGAGTTAGGCAAAAATATCAATTCTGACAATTCACTCCCGTTTAACGTGACGAAGCATGGTTACAATTTAATCAAAATTTTAGTACCCCAGTTTGGGGAAAAACATACGAATGCAGAGTTTCACCTATGGATGAATTGCATTTTGGATGATGCATAATCCATAGCATACAAAGTTGGGAAATTCGAACAATCTATAGCACGACAGTGCTCATACCTTAGTGTGTAATGGGTCGCCGTTTCTTTGTTTACACAAAGCAGAATTACAAAGTTGGACCTTCACATTCAGAGGAAGCTCGAGCTGAGCTGATCATGCCGCTTACACGAAGCTGGACATACGACGAACGATTGAAGCTGCTGGAAGGCTCGATTGATGCTAGAATGAAAGACGAGGGTCGATTGAAGCTTTGAAGCTGCTGGAAGAATCGATTGAAGCTAGAATGAAAGACGACAATCGATTGAAGCTGCTGGAGTTGATGGGCTGGACAACAAAAGCTCGATTGAAGCTACAATGAAAGACGATTGGACTTTCAACTGGAAGACGGAGACTAGATGGCGATCGATTAAAGAAGCTGGAGTTGATGGGCATGTAAGTTTGAAAGACAAACGTTCACGTGGAAGACAGAGATGAAGCTGGGCGAAACATGGAGACGGGCGAAGCTGGGTGAAACATGGAGACAGAGGTGATGGCGGGGTAAAAATTTACGTCTTCATTTTCGCGCTACTGTTGGAGTTTGAGTGTGGAAATGGATTATTCAGACAGACAAGCAGCTTTATTGTTCATTGTTTATTGTTAAAAAACCAAATGTGGGGCCTCCTTCCTTATTTTCAAAATCCGGTCATCTATTTTGTCAAGGCCATAAGTACAAACAGCATTATTGATTATTTTGAGAAGAGTCGTGCTAGACGTACAGAAGCCTCTTTACCAGACATTTTCCAGATGACGTGTCAACCAACATTTATTTCAAATAAAATAACGATAAAATGAAATGAAATGGAAGCAGCCCACGTGAAGTGCAGAGAACCAAACTTTCCCAGACCCCTTTATCTCACCGGCACTTGCGTCCCCAACTCCGGCTCCAAATCCGGCTAACGTCAATCCAGAAATTAACAAATAACCCAACATCTTTACCGTCGTCAAAGTTCCTAAACCAAAACAAAGCTGCCGATTTCGACGTCTTTGTCATCATCTTCTCGGGCTATCGTCGACTGCTTAGCTATTTGAGAAGGTTAGATTTTTGGGCTTCTGAACAAATTATTTATGGGTTTTCTCGCACCCACTGTACACGATTTGAAACTATAAGAATTTTGGGTTTTTGAACAAATTGCTGGCTGCCCAAATCGTGTTTTGGGAAGTTGTGAAATGACATTATTTACGAGCTTGTTAAGAAGTTTTGAAATGGGATAATTTACGAGCTTGTCGAGTAGTTTATGTTTTGTGTGTTTGTTTATTGTAGTCAGTAAGGCTGTGAATTGTGGCATGTGGGTGAATTTGAGTCAGTGTTGCTTTTGATTGTTGCTGGTAAATTGTAAGAAGCAGTGAGCTTGCAATTTAACTTAGATGAATTCAGTTTTTTTCATTTGCAGGGATGAGGGGGCAAGAGCTAACTCTGGATATTTTGACTTGGTTAAGGAGGAAGACGCAATCAGTGAGTCGAGCACCATTGCTGAAGCATGCGGAGAGTCGAGTACCATTGAGAATTTGCCAAGCATGTTCGAAAGTCTAGTTCAAATAGTCACAGCAAAACCAAACCATCGTTTATTTTATTTTAGTGTTTTGACGTCAAGTAATATCGTGGAATCAGTTTACCATTCTAATCAAAGTTTGCCATACTATTGGAGTACTGAAGTTGGTGTTCTTTTTAACATATTTCTATTTCGGATTGTCGAGAAATATTCGTATGATGTGGATGTATATTAAATGCTTATTTGGTTTTGCACAAACAGACTAGCATGAACATAAGAATTCAATAAACAAAAATGAAAGATCAACATTGTATGTGTTAGGTACTAGATGATTAGAAGGACAACCATTTATTAGCAAACAGAGGATGATTCCAAGTTAATATGCATTTCATGGCAGCAACACCCACATTTTGACAAACAGGAATCACCAAATTTCAAAAATGAAACTCTCTGAAGGCATACTAAAACGTGGCTGCAATTTGAGCACATTAACTCAATAGCTTTTCAATGATCACATTCAGTCAAATGCAGCAACACACCATTGTTACAGAAGTACCCAAATATAATAATTCATTACTACAAAAACATAGGATCTGCAAATGTTTTCCATGAACTAGAAGAAAAAAATATGATAGCCGAGTTCAATAACAAACAAGATGTTGGGAAACATCCCATAGCACCTAACAAACATTGGGAATCTACTTGCTTTATAGGCTGGGGGGTGCGCCGGCTGGCAAGTGTTCCGGGAAGGCATGAATGTCAAGGTCTTCGTCACCCTAAAACAAAGAGAGAACATATTATTCATTATTAACCAAAACTATATGTATTTGACAAAACAATGTGGCTGAAATAAGGGATGAGTGTACTTACTAGTAGCAGTTGTGAATACGTGAATGGTGTTTGCATAGAATATTGGGGAGTTGCTTGCACAACGGCCTCAACAGATGGCGTATTATTGAGCCTGGACGTCGGCCTCCTTCTTCTCGTTGAGGTCGACGTAGCCTGTACATACACGCATTAAATAGTAAGTGCAATGGAATATTGTTTAAGGCTAGAAAAATAATGATCAACACACCTTTGCTTTCTTTGAAGAGGACTCTAATAGGCTTTTTTTTTCGAAGCTTCTTCGGTGCGCCCTTTCTTCTCGATAATATAGGATCTTGTATGCTTCCACTTCGTAGGTTTTCGGATTCATTACACATTGAAAGGACATTACTACCGCTATCGGAATTTATTGTCAACAACTCTTGTTTTTGATTAATTATCCACTCCTTTATCGCGTGGGAACGCACTTCATCATCAGCTACGAGGTTTGCAACATCTGCAAAAGAATGACACAGATCGTCATATCTCAATTGTGCAGGAGTACTAACCAATCCATCGTAGTGAACTGCGACCCGATTGTGTGCTCTACAGACATCTCTCCTCCATCTCCGTAGTATATACCTCTCTGGTAGTGATGTGACGTCATTACGTATCAGGACAACGATAGCATGCCGACATAGAATACCACGGAACTCAAACAAGTGACAACTACAAACAATATCACAATTGTCTCTCTGAAACGAGACAAAAAACTTTTTTATCCTTCGTCGATCATCAGACATGACAACCTCGCGTAATTCATACGTCGTCCCTGGAATGCCCTCTATAGTAGATATGATGTCGCAATAAACCTTCCCAGTCAGCTCAGCTTGGAACTCCCTGAACTTAGATATAGTGTAACTTTTCTGATACTGTTTTTCCATTTCGAAAGTTGTCGTACACGGTACCATTTGCGAGAATGACTTAAAGTCAGCTTGGAACTCCTTCTCAACTTTATTTCTCAAAGCTCGTTCATATTGTTCGACAAATTGCTTCAGCGTTGTCTTCGAAGTGACATATCCATCGAAAAATGCATTCATACTCTCACTTCGCTGAGTTGTCGACATCCCTGCCCAAAATGTATTTTTCAAATAGCAGGGAACCCAACGACATCTGCTATCAAACAATCTCGACAACCAGTCATCACTATGCAACTCATACCTATCAATCATCGTTCTCCAACCTTCTTCAAATTCTTCAACGAACTGAGAATCATACACTAATTCATGTATAGTCGAGAAAATTAAAACCTTATCGATGTGGTATCCAAACTTTTCTGGCAACTTTTTCAAAATATGCCATAAACACCACCTATGTCTCGTATTAGGAAAAACAATCTGAACTGCATTTTGCATGGCCCTATCCTGATCGGTCATAATTCCATGGGGAGCTTGTCCATTCATACACTGAAGCCATGTCCGAAACAACCATACGAAAGTTCCCGTGTCCTCATTCGATAACAAACCACAACCAAGAAGTGTTGATTGTCCATGATGATTAACGCCAACAAAAGGGGCGAACGACATATCATACTTATTAGTTAGATAAGTGGTATCAAATGTGACAACGTCGCCGAACTCCTTGTATGCTTGCCTCGACCTATTATCAGCCCAAAATACATTCTTCAGCCTAGACTCATTGTCTAAATCTATACTGAAGTAGAATCCCGAACACTGGGCTTGCATCTTGGAAAAGTAGGCTTGTATCGCTGCGGCATCTCCTTCACCAAGTCTTAATCGTCTCACTTGTTCAATATAATTTCGACAATCTTTTTCCACGCACATCATACTTTCATATCCACCAGCTTCAACCACTGCGGAGTTGAAACTTTTGTGCAGTGGAATCCCTGCCATATCATTTACTTCAAGCTTTCGTTTCACATGTGAACTTAACTCTCGATTGCAGCGATACAACCTCGACTTCGAAGGACTTGTTTTGTGGTTGTGGTCGAGGTGGACTGCGTTAATTCTCCAGATTCCACGAATATCGGAAGACGCAGTGATCCTAGCTTTACAATCTGTCTGAATTGTTGGTTGGGGTTTCAAAGAACCGCTTGTAATAGTGTTTCTGTGGCCTTCACGACCACATGTCAAGGTCAAATATTTAAGTTTCCCATCGTCACCCTTTTTCGAATTCCTTTTTCGAACTGGAAAACCTATACGATATGCATATCCTTTGTAGAAATCCCACAATTCTTTTTCATTGTTGAAAAACCTTCCCACCTCCGGCACCTCATGCACCATCGAACCATCTTCTACTAACGTTTCCTTCTCCACTGCTATCACAATGTTCGAGACATTCTCATCAACATCTCCTACTGCAACACAATAAGTGGCAATGTTCAGCAAAACATAAATGGATTTCAGTGAAAATAACCAACCACAAATTATAACACTTGACATAATTTAGTTTTTTTTTCAATTCATTCTCATTTGAAAGTACCCATTTCAACTTACTTTCAGCTACGGTTTTTTTGAAGTATTCATGGTAATGAAGCAGCTCCTTAATCAGACAAATTACAGAATATATTAATCTGTCATTTTGACATTGTAATACAAAATTAAATTCAAGGCCCCAACATTTTCTTCTTTCTGTACACCCAAAATACGAAAAATGCTTCAAGTAGGAGAAATTTTATTTTGACATTGTAGGAGAAATTAATCTGTCATTTTGACATTGTAGGAGAAATTTTATTTTTCAACTGAAGGATATAAGGTATAAAGCAATGTTCAAAAATCCAATAGAAGCATATGACGAAGATACAATACAAGATCTGTAACATAAAAAAAGACTGCTCACTTGGGAGGTTTTCCGGAGCTTGTGAAGACAGGTTTTCACCATCCCCGGAGTTGGACATTACCATCTTCGCACATGAGGTGCTATGGGGAGTGGTTGCCGTTGATGTCGCCAGTTAGTGAGCTGGTTTTCACCTTACCCGGAAATCGATCCACCGAGCTTCGAGGAGAGACGAGAAAATCTTAGATCTCCTTTTCGGCGGGAGAACAATGGCGGGGGGTTTGGGTTTGCACCGTAGCTGGATTATTTCTAGCAGCTTTGGGTTTATGTTTGGTCCGCCACGTTTAGTGATGAAATAGAAATGAGAAATGCGCTTTCAATTAAACAACAGTGGTGTGTGTGCCACGTCAGCAAAATTTCAAATTCCTGGAATTCTTCTGTATAATGTTTCTGTACGAGAAGACTTATTCTTTTGAGAAAATGGAGTCTTGAGCAATGATTTTTTTTGGAGAATGTGTATTAAAAAATAAGGAAAAAATTTTAAGTTTACGTATAAAATATTTTATTGTATAAATATTTTCAGCTAATTTCACCAGCCCCAACAATGGCTCAGACTCAACCCGGTACCCAGATTCAAGCACAACCCACCACATCACCAATGAGTTCTCCAATCTCAACCTATCCTCTGAACCTTATAGTGGTGCTGAACAGATTCACATAGGAGATGGTTCGGGTCTATCTATTCAACACACGGGTGATTCCTCTCTTTCCACTAATTTATCTTCATTTTTACTTCGAAATCTCCTTCATTTTCCTAGCATAACCAAAATTCTCATCTCTGTATCTCAATTTTACCTTGATAATCTATGCTTTTTCGAATTTCACTCTGATTTTTTTTTACTGTAAAGGACGCCAAGATGAGGATCTCCCTCCTTACCGGGCCAGTCAGTAATGGGCTGTACGTTTTACCCAGGGGAGATTCTGAATAAAGAGAAGTTACTTGACGAGTTTTTTAACTTTGATCTCTCACCGTCTGAACCAACCTATACTGAACATATCACATCCAATATGCCATTTACAGAAGGAAACTTGAATACAGGGAAACATGCAGGAAATCAAAGAAACAAGGAGATGTTAGTTTACTCAAGGAGGCCAAATTCAAAGTATACGGGGAATCTCGCACCTGAAGCACCAAAAGAGTGAGAACTGGTAATAGGGCCGAATGAAATCCTACCCGTTAACTCTAAAACTCCAAGTGATGATTTACCTATTGCTCTTAAAAAACAACATCGGTCATGTACTCTCCATCATATTTCTAAATTTGTGTCTTATAACACTTTAGCTACGAAAATTTGTACTTTTATCACTAAACTTGACAATACAGAAATCCCAAGGAACATTCAGGAGGCCTTAGAAGTTCCCAAATGGAGAGAAGCTGTTATGGAAGAAATGCAGGCGTTGAAAAAAATGAAACCTGGGATTTAGTGGAGTTATCGAAAGGTAAAAGTCCAGTTGGTTGTAAATGGGTGTTTAATGTGAAGTATAAAGCAGATAGGACGATAGAACGCTACAAAGCTCGACTGGTAGCCAAAGGGTACACACAGACGTATGGCATTGACTACTTGGAGACATTTGCACCGGTGGCAAAACTGAATACGGTTCGAGTTCTCCTATCTCTAGCAGCCAATTTGGATAGGCCCCTTCACCAACTTGATATTAAGAATGCGTTTTTGAATGGAAAATTGGAAGAGGAAGTCTTTATGACAGTACCACCTGGGTTCCATAATAAAGGTGGAAAAGACTGGGTATGCAAGCTCAAGAAGTCATTATATGGTCTTAAACAGCACCAAGGGCCTGGTTTGACAGATTTGCAAAGGTATTGAAGAATCAAGGATACCAACAAGTGCTACCAACAAGTGCAGTCAGATCACACTATGTTTTTCCGACAATCTGAGGAAGGAAAAATAACAATTCTAATTGTGTATGTAGACAATATAATCCTCAGGGAGACAACTTAACTGAGATGGACAAACTAAAGAAAAGCTTTGCCTCCGAATTCGAAGTAAAAGACCTAGGTCAGATGCGGTACTTCTTAGGTATGGAGGTCGCGAGATCAAAAAAGGGTATCAGTATTTCACAGCGGAAATACATTCTCTACCTGCTGACCGAACTAGCATGCTTGGTTGTAAACCGAGCAAAACCCTATAGATTGTGGGAAAAGAAGAAAGGCGACGGGAGAACTGGTTGATAGAGAAAGATACCAACGACTGGTTGGTAAGTTAATCTTCCTATCACACGAGACCAGACATTGCCTTTGCAGTCAGCGTGGCAAGCCAACACATGCACTCGCCGAAGGAAACTGACCTAGAAGCAGTGTACAAAATTCTCAGATATCTAAAAGGTACCTCCAGAAAGGGTTTATTTTTTAAGAAGAGTGAAAAGAAAGAAGTAGAAATATTTACAGATGCTGATTGGGCCGGATCAATAGAAGACAGAAGATCAACTTCAGGATATTATAGCTTTGTATGAGGTAATTTGATAACTTGGAGAAGTAAAAAACAAAATGTAGTAGCAAAAAGTAGTGCCAAAGCAGAATTTAGAGCAGCTACACAAGGGATATGTGAAGGACTATGGCTAAAGAAACTCTTGGAGGAATTGAATGTTACAATAAAATTGCCTATAAAACTCTATTGTGATAATAAATCGCCATCGACATTTCACTTAACCCAGTCCAACATGATAGATCAAAACATGTGGAGATCGATAGACATTTCATCAAGGAAAATGTAGAAGACAGAGTCATTTGTATGGTGTATGTCCCCACAAAGGAGCAAAGAGCAGATATACTCACCAAAGGATTGTCTCAACAAAGTTTCAATGATTTCACTAGCAAGTTGGATATGATCAATATCTACCGTCCAACTTGAGGGGGAGTGTAGGAAATCGTACGTATGGAAGGAGATTAAAATCTTTCCATGTTGGTGTAAATTGATAGATTATAGGCCATAACTTATTCTCTTTATTCTTTTCCTTTTTTAGTTCCATCAATGTATTATAAAAAGGTGTATAAGCTGTAATGTCTAAATAATTGAATGAGAACATTATTCTTCTCGTTTCATTCACAAATGGACTGTGGTGGGGAATTTAAACCATTAACCCCCATATGTTAAAAACTGGGTATTAATCACCAATTCTCTTGTCCACATTCCCATCAACAAAATGGGCTAGTGGAACGAAAACATAGACACGTTGTTGAAACTGGGCTTACCCTAATGGCCCATACCAATCTTCTATCCCATTTTTGGGCCCATGCTTTTGAAACATTCGTTTATCTTTTTAAATCGTTACCATCAAAAAATACTCAAAATACATCTCTATTTTTCCATGTTTACAAACGGCAACCTGATTATGAATTTCTCAAATTGTTTGGTTGCCTATGTTTTCCTAATCTTCGTCCATATAATCAACATAAATTTAATTATCGTTCATCTCCTTGTCTTTTTCTTGGATATAGCAGTGCTCATAAGGGATATAAATGTCTGGACATGAAAACCTATGGACTTTACATTTCTCGTGATGTCCTCTTTCTTGAGACTTCATTCCTTTTCTCACGGCCCGCTAATACACCGAATGTTGAGTCCAGTTCCTAGCCCAGTTCATCTCTTCCTACACAAGTACACCTTCCACTCTTCCCTCAATCCATTCTCGACCTACGCCCACCCATCTATTCCCCTTCTAATCAACCTTTGACAGCCTCCTCGTCACCCGATACCTCTGAAATTCCCAATTCCTCTCAAATCCCTAACTCTGCAATTCCCAATTCCTCTTAAATTCTCATACTCTTCCCTCCTCATTCTCCTATAATGACCTGTTCACACACTAACTCCTCACGCCCTCGAGTTCATATGGACGGTACCGTCTCATATCCTTCTCGATCTTGTTTTAGCACCACTGTTCCCGTCCCTAAGAATCCCAGTTCTTACTCAATGGCTCACAAGCACTCCCAATGGCAACATGCCATGCAACAAGAGTATGATGCCCTGGTTCAGAATGAAACTTGGTCCCTAGTTCCATTTAATGCCTCTTTTAATGTGCTTGGTTGCAGATGGGTCTACAAGACCAAATTTCAGGCGAATGGATCTATTGAACGGAGGAAAGCATGTTTCGTAGCTAAGGGTTGCCACCAACAATAGGGTCTGAATTTCGAAGAAACCTTCAGTCATGTGGTCAAAGCCCCCACCGTTCGCCTCATACTCTCAATTGCTGCTGCTCGAAGGTGGCCACTTCGACAAGTTGACATTCAAAATGCATTCCTTCATGGAACCCTTCATAACCAAGTATACATGCAACAGCCCCAAGGATTTGTCAACCCTTTGTTCCCTACGCATGTGTGTAAATTGCATAACGCACTTTATAGCCTGAAATAGGCCCCTAGAGCATGGTTTGCCCAGCTCAGTTCGTGGCTGCTTTCCTATGGATTTATCCAAAAGCTGATGCATCCTTGTTTGTTCTTAACTCTGGTGATTTGCACATTTATCTCCTTGTGTATGTTGATGATTTTATCATCATTGCCTCTAAGGCCTCTGCCTTTGATTCTTTTGTTCGAGATTTAAGTATAGCATTTCCCGTTAAAGACTTAGGGGTCCTATCATACTTTCTTGGGTTGGAGATAAATTATTTGTCCACTGGTATTCTAGTGTCTCAGAGGAAGTACATCAAAGATCTCATATCTAGAAGTCAGATGTTGAATTCTAAGCTAGTCTTGTCACCTATGGTTGCTTCCTTGAGACTGTCATAGTTTGATTCCCCATCTTTTGATGATGTTACTCTCTTTAGGAGTATTGTTGGGGGTCTACAGTACATGTCCCTCATTAGGCCCGACATTGCATTTGCCGTAAACAAGGTGTGTCCATTCATGTACACACCTAAGTTGCCCCATTGGACTACAGTCAAACAAATGTTACATTACATAAAAGGAACCATCAATCATGGTTTCTTTTTCTCCTCACAATCCTCTATTAAACTTCAAGCCTACTCTGATGCGGATTGGGCAGGGTGCCCAGATGATAGGAAATCTACCGGGGGATATTGTGTTTATTTGGGCAAACATTTGATCTCTTGGAGCTCAAACAAATAGAAAACAGTAGCTCAGTCCAGCACAGAAGCTGAGTACAAAGCTGTGGCCACCTCTGTTGCTGAGATCATTTGGCTTCAGACCTTAATTTCAGAACTTGGCCTACCCTTGTCACAGGCTCCAACACTATGGTGTGATAACATTGGAGCCACCTATCTTGCTGCTAATCCTATTTATCATCCACGGACCAAGCATGTAGATATTGACTTTCATTTTGTTAAGAGACCGGGTAGCAGCCAAGTCGCTGACCATTGCCTTCGTAAGCTCAAAAGATCAACTCCCAGATGCACTTACAAAACCATTGGTAGCTGACAGTTTCTTCAAGCTCGGATCAAGTCTCAATGTCGTTGACGCTCCTTTGGACTCAAGGGGGTGTATCAACATAGAGCATTCTGCCATCTCATCAAAACAAGAAATGGACACATCATCAAAGAATATAACAGCCAAACCATAGAATAATTGTACAGAATGTTGCCTTGTAACAGTAGAAGAATTTGTTATACTTTCTCTCGGGTCATTATAACCGTTTTATTCCTTGCACTCATATATAAATTCAATCATCAATGAAATGGAAAATAGGTTTCTGGATTCAGCTAAATATGAGATTATATTATGGTATCAGAGCCCATTAAGCTCCAACAAGCGATTCGATCTGATTAAGACTCAAAAAAATTGAGTACGCGAATTTCAAGATTGGTCTGCTCAAATGAGCCACCATCTTGTAGGGGCATGTTAAGGGATAAAATCCTACGTCGAATAAACATGAAAATATAGACCAATTTATAAGAGTTTTGGCTACTACTCTTAATAAAGTTGACATTTTAAGATTGAACCTCAAATCTTAACAAGGCTCTTATTCTCTCCCAAACAATAACCCAATTTCTGCTATCAACAATCTCTACCATTTATAAATCAAAGCCTATACGTTTTATTGTATTAAATCCCCATAATACCCTCACTCCCTAGAACAAAAATTTGCGGGTATCAAAGACACCTAAAAAATAGTTCAATCAAACTTCAATACAAATTATTTCACAAGCATAATATAGCTTATTTTCTCTTCAAATAATGAAAAAAGTTCTACAGAAAAACTCATCAGATGAGAAAGAAGTGATCAAGACAGCTCGTGGACACGGTTTTGCTCAATCTGAAAAATCTATTGAACAAACCATCACAGAATCCCATAATTTTTAGTTAAACATAGTAGAAGACCATTTCAATCCACAGATCCCAAAACGAAGATTAAACTCCTATCATCATCCCATATAATGTTAAAAGGGTTGATAAAGACCACAAAAGTACAGAAGAAGCTTTTTTGTGACAGTAAAGAGCTGGCAAGAATTCATTAGATATGATGTACCTCTTTGAATATCGTAAGTGATGTCTCACTTTTTAGCTCTTTAATGCGAAAACCTCTTCCACCCATGAGCGAAAGCCACCTTGGACCAGATATGGACTCGGTTATACAAAAAATAATATTAAAATTTATCATCAATTTATTTGGTATAATTTCTGGAAGAAGTATTGAATCAAGATCTATGCTTGTAATGTGAAGAGCAAGATGCTTCCTTAATGCTTTTCTAACCTAAATCTTTTGACAATTCAAAATACAATTTCCTAGAATTGTATGGTATTAATTCAACAAGTAAAATGCAGCGAAAATATGAACCATCTACACTAAAATATTTGCCATAGCGTTTCTCTCTCTAAACTTACAACACTGAATGATTACATGCCCTATCAGTGAGAAATCCAAACTTATACTCTATTTGACACACATTCTCTAAAAATACATTTTTTCAAAATTCATTTCCAACCACACATTTTTCAATAAAATAATATTTTTCATCATATCAATAACTTTTCCTTACTTTTTAACTACAAATTTTCCATCATATCACTATTTAAAATACATTCCTTCCTCAATAATATCAATCAAACACACCCTTAGTCTGACATAAAGAAAGGGCATGCAATTAAATGCTAATGTCTTACAATAGAATGAGTAAAGAAAAATTAAAAAATTACTACTAAAACATAGTTATGTACGCATCTTTGAGTTTGGTTGATTGGCTTGTGTAACTTATTACACAAAAACTTACTATAATCATAATAGAAAGAAACAAAAAGGTCAACATAGCAATAATTTCAAAAGACTAAAATTATTTAGATCTCTAGTATCTCATTTTTTTTATAATTGTAGTTGCAATATAAAAACTGAATCTAGTTAATAACATCTATGGATTGAAATGGCATAAAACCAGCTTTGAACCACATTCTGAACACGAAGGAACCATTTATTGTCAATTAGCCAATCCATTCATGGCATGATTGTATAGTATATAGATATATTTGTAAGATATAAGCGTTCCTAATTTACTAGCCTGGATTGAAGATAATTGCTGATAATCATCAGCTTTAATTATCATGTAATTGACCAAGAGCCTCTATTTAAATTGAGAGAATCTGACAATGAGATTCCTTTAAAATCAAATTCGGTGTTCATAATCTATAGTTTTACTTGGTTTTGAGACTTAACTTGGTGGATCACACTACTGTCGAGTCTCTCTATGTCGACGATTATTGAGGACACTGAAACTTATTGTCATCGGCATTTTCTCTCTCTCTCTGTGTCGTCGATTCTATCTCTCTGTCGCCTTATTGAGTTTCTCAATGTCAGCGATTATGTCTTTCTATGCCGGCGATTACTAGTGCTGTTGAGATTTATTGTTGTCGGCGATTACATAGATACCGACGATTTTTTGCTTTCTATCGCGATTTCTTGGTGTTGCGGAGGAGCAGCGTGGTCAAATTGGAAATGAATTGGGCTATAGTCTGCTTATTTTGAATTGGAACTTGATTACTTTGGCCGTACTTCAAGATACTTCTTCTGTGAAAACTCCGCTGGAAATAAACACGAAGTATCATCATGCTGAGGATGATCTCTTGTCAAATCTGACTTTGTTTCATAGCTGATGGACAATTTGAACTATTTGATGATTACTCGATGTGACTGACAAGTGCATTTTTTGTGCACTTATTCGAGGCCATTTTACTAGATTTTTGTGTCATTTTATTATTGTATTTTACTTAACTTAGGTTACTTTTTTCCTATTTCAGTTTTGGACCTGTTTTGAAGCAATTGGAAAAGAAAGAAGGATAAATGGGCTAATTGACGAAGTTTTGAGGACCAACATGCATATGGGGGGAAGTTGAAATACTACAATTGAAGTAAATTAATGAGGAGGACCAAGATGGCAGAAAGAATGAAGAAAAGGGCGGAAAAGAAAAATGGAGAAAATTTAGCCTGGGCAAGCTCCCATCCATTTTGCCTGAGCGGCCACCCGAAATAAAAACTATCAACAGAAGCCAAAAATTTAGCCTGGGCGGCCGCCCCATTTTGTACTGGGGGCTAGCCCAGGCCATTTAGGGAAAAAAAATTCTGGTTTCCTAATTTGACTACAACTCTTATGGAAACGAATCTTGGGAGGTATTTTAAAACCCTAGGACCATCCAAAAGTGAGGGAGGAGATTGGAGAAGACTTTTGAGAGCAGAAAAGAGGCAAGAACGCAAAGATCAACTCCAAGAACACGAAGATCCAATTCTAGAATCGAATTGGTGATGTCGTTCTTTATTTATTTTTCTGATTTTCTTCTTCCCACCATGCTAGACTAGATTAATTTTGTGCTAGGACTAGATGAACTATGTAATATGATTTTTATTTCTTAGTTTTATATTCGTGACAATAAAAACACGTTTTGGGATATTTTAATGATTTATATGAATTTATTTTTCTCCACAATTATATGTGCAATGATTGTGTGAGTTTGGTGGCCTATTTCATGCATTCGAAAGAAGGGGAATAGGTTCGACATATATAAATTATCATAGGGTCCGATAGGGGATAAAAATATACCGCTATGCCTTACGTAAATCTTTAAGTGTTCATAAAAACTCATGCACTCTTATGTGTTTGCATCCGTCATAGAAATATAGTCGGGTCGCATATTTGAATAGGTTTAACTCTACTCGAGAGAGATTGTTAGATAATTTAGGAGCATTGATTCTTTTTTATTCCAACCGTGTGTCAAGGTGTGAAACTAAGTTTAAAAAGATTATTGCGTAGGGATTCGTGATCCTAGTACATTCATCACATATTAGAAAAACTCAAATTTACATCCATTGCCAAATTGCATTTAGTTAATTAATTCATTCATATTTGCATGTTTAGTATTAGATTAGTTATAAATTTATCAAAACAAACATTCTCATCTTTTTATAGTTTCGGTTAAGGTTTCGGTAATTGAATCAAATTAATTCAATCTCTGTGGGTACGATATCCGGAATTTTCAATTCCACTTTATTACTTGTTACGAACCGTACACTTGCGGTGATTTAAAACGAACAATTATTTTCGTGAACAAGTTTTTGGCGCCGTTGTCGGGGATTGATTTTAAGTTTGATTTTATTTACTTAGACACTAATTCAAACTTTTCTTTATTTTTTTTCATTTTATGTTTTTTATTTAGCATTTCTATTTAGATTAATCTAAGTGCTACTATTTTTTTTTTCTTGCCTTAGGTTTGCATGCTAAGGTCGCTTGGCGGTAAACCACTTCCAACAGATTTGGAGATTGAACGGACTTTTCATTGCGGGCAAAGGGAAGTTAAAGCAGTACAACAGGGAAATTAAGAACAACTACCAATGGCAAATCAACAGATTGAACCAATGAGGAATCCTGCAATACTAGGCAATGCTGAGGAAGAAGAAGATGGAAATACATTGCTTGGGGATTTTTTGTCACCCTTCGTTGTCCAGAGTCAATCCAGCATTGTGTACCCTCCATTCGAACAACTGAATTTCCAATTGAAAACTAATGTCATCCAACTCTTCCAAAATGGGCATTAGTTCTATGGGTTGGCAAATGAAAATCCACATACACATATATCCCGGTTCTTGGATATGTGTCAACACTTCAGATACCAAGGAATATCAGAAGACGCTATCCGGCTTAGGTTGTTCCCACACACCTTACGAGATAAGGCACTCGAATGGTTGGATTCACTTCATGTGGTGAGTATTACTACTTGGAATGATCTGGCTCACAAATTCTGCACTAAATTTTTCTCTCCAGCCAAAGTAGCGAAGATGAGGCATGAAATATCAATCTTCAGTCAGGGTGAGTTCGAGTTATTCGATGAAGCTTGGAATAGGTTCAAGAACATGCTAAGAAAATGTCCTCAACATGGTTTCGACAGAAAGACACAGATCAGATTTTTCTATACAGGGCTACTTCCTTCTTTTAAGAGCATGGTGGATTCATCATCAAATGGCTCCCTAACCACAAGAACAATTGATGGAGCTTGGGAGTTATTTGAGAGAATGGCTAGTACTTCGGCCATGTGGTCTTCAGATCGAGTGGTTCCAAAGAAATCAGCTGGAGTCTACGAGGTAAATACCTACTCGACCTTATCTGTAAAGATTGATTCCTTATTTCACAAGGTGGAGAGCATATCACAAACAGCAAATTCAGCAAAAGTCAAAAAGCCAAGTTGTGAGGTATGTGGAGCAGATCATAACACATCAAATTGTCCAATTCTGACACAAGGTATAGAACAAGTGGAGTATGCCCAGTGGGATCAACATCAGCACAACAACCCCCAAACTGACACTTACAATCCGGGGTGGAAAAATCATCCAAATTTCTCTTGGGGTGGAAATCAATATCAGAACCAAAATCAAAATCACAATCGAGCTCAAGGGCAGTTTCAGCAGGAGAAGAAACCCCAGTTGGAGGAGATGTTTGCAAAACTCATGGAAAAGACGAATAAATACATGGAAACAACTAACCAGTTCATGAGAAAGACTAAAACGAATTTCCAAATTCAGAGTGCTGCTATTAAAAACCTTGAGACTCAAGTTGGGCAGATTGCACATGTTATAACAAGCAGATTACCAGGTGCCCTGCCAAGCAATACTGAGACTAATCCAAAGGAGCAGGTAATTGCCATACGTATTTTGGGGAATGAAGGAATTGAGGATCCATCTGTGAACACAATCACCACCAGGAGTGGGGTGCAATCGCCAGAAATCCATGTCAAGAGACCTGCTGTGAGTAAGGAAACAGTACCTTCTTCAGATGAGGAGCAAGTGGAACAGACTGAACAAATGATAAAGACATCTACCAAAGAAAGTTCAGATACACCAAGGGTTAAGGCAACCGTTCCTATCAATCCTTACGAGCCTCCTATTCCATTCCCACAAAGGTTGAAGAAACACCAGCGAGACCAACAATTGAGAAGTTTTTGGATATGCTAAGGAAGCTCCACATTAATATCTCGTTCGTAGACGCAATAAGACAAATTCCAAGCTATG